>CM070613.1:11956621-13328765 GCA_036346395.1 Hsuehochloa calcarea | reverse complement strand
TAGACAATAACTAGAACTAAAGATCAGCAACTAGACACGACAATGTAACTAAATATTCAACAAGCAAACTAAAAGAAAAAATTGCAAAGGCTCAAAGGGCTTGGTATGGATGATAGATGCGAATTTTTCTTTTGGCAATTTTCTGGACTCTAGGTATGAAAAACGAATCTACTACTAGAAAGCGAAACTCTCACCAAGAAGCGTAGCTCGATACCACTTGATGAACCCTAAGGTTTGATTTGTTGGCCCGATCTTTCGATGAGAGCGATAAGTCCGGTGGCGTCGCTCAACTCGGCGATCACGGCTATGAACACGCAAGGCTCGAAACCACGCAATCGCTGGCCGATCGACAAGTCGTTATCAACCATGCACGAATACCGGTTGACGACCACGAAGGTCGATTCACGCATACAGAAGAAGCACGCAAGAACAAGATAAAGCAATCTGAAATTGCGAATAAAGATTGAAATATTAAAATTGGGATTTGGCGGTATTATGGTTGGTCTAGTCGACACAAGTCAATACGAAGTTGCAACAAGGCTAACTTTTAACTAAACAAAATCCAAGGAAACAAGAGGGGGTGCGTCCTCCTTAAATAGGGGATGAGGAGCCACAAATCTAAAAGAAATAGAGGGGTGGGACTAAAGGCACGAATTACTGTTCATTTGAACAGTAATCACGCCCCCAGGTGGGCCGGCGGCATATGGGCCAATTCCGGTACGATTACAAGGCCCAAATCGGCCCAAATTGGTGATATAGCATCTTCTTTTGACGATTCCGAAGTCTACAGAAGGAATTTGGAGGTGAGGCTGGATCCGTTGGAAAGATATCGTCGTTAGCTTTCCAACAAGCCTAAGAACACCCGAATCGGACTCCGTTTGCAAAAGTTATATCTGTTTTAAGTTGGTGCTATCAGGCTGATTCCGGAGGCCGAACTGGATTCCAGAACGGGTCCAGCTCGAACTGTTTGCTTGTCTTGGACCAAAAGTGACATGGTGCTGATAATTTAAGTGAAGCGTACGAGCCCTTCTACTTGGAACAACAAGCATAGCAAATATGGTTGTATCCATAGGGGTTATGTCCTCATCAACCTTGATCTCATGAGAGGTTTGCCCAAACTCAAAGCTGTCAAGGATGCTGTATGTGCGCCCTGTAGGCATGGCAAACAAGTTGCCGCCTCACACCCTTCTGTGACTATGGTTATGGTAGCGGACCGGGACGGTTGCTTCATATGGATCTTGTTGGTCTGCTAGAGTCCGTCGATCGGTGGAAAATGGTATATTCTTGTCATAGTCGATGATCTTTCTAGATATACTTGGGTGTTCTTTCTTACTTCAAAGTATGAAGCTTTTGGTTATTTTTATGACCTTGTTCTTCGTTTGGCTTGAGCTTCACGGTGCTTTGAGAGCGATTCGCAGTGATAATGTACGGAGTTCAAAATGCTTCTTTTGCTTCTTTTTGTCTTTGGCGTGGTATTGAGCATCAGTTCTCCTCTCCACGTCCCTCAACAAAATGGCGTGGTGGAAAGGAAGAATAGGACCTTAGTCGAAATGGCTAGGGCGATGCTAGATGAGTATAACACAGGAGATTTTGGGCGAAGCTATTGCTCTTTGCTTGCCATATTGCCAATCGTGTCTTTTGAGACCTTCTTTAGGCAAGACTCCTTATGAGCTTCGTTTTGGTAGAAAACCCTCATTTAGCATTTTGAGTTTTGGATCAAAATGTTTTATTCTTAAGGCAGCAACTTAGATAAATTTGAATCAAGAACTTTTGATGGGTTATTTCAGGTTATCTGCTCATTCGAGGGTTTCGGGTTTTAATCTGAGACTAACATTATTGGGAGACTTGTAATGTCACTTTTGATGAGACTAGTCACTGGGCTAGATCTATTACTACGAGATGATTTACTGGTGTGAGAGCATTTTTGTGGAGGAAGATGAGGACGAAGCTAATATCATTCCTTCATCTGCGCTCTTGAGCGCCCATTACGATACAAGAACACCTTTCGTCTACTTCACCTTGATTGAGGCTCTGCGCATCTTCATCATCGAGTGACTACTGAGGTCGAAAAGCGATATCTCACCGGCGCTCCGCCGCATTGAGACGGCATCCTCGGAGCAGATAATAGGTAATCTACATGGCGAGTCACTCGCTCGGGTATAATGATCCAAATCTCTACTCTCATTCGGCTTTTGTTGCTTCTTTTGAACCCGCGATATATCACATGCTTTATCGATTCTAGTGGGTAAATGCCATGCATGAGGAGTTAGAGAATTTTGAAAGAAACAAAGTTTGGAATCTAGTAGAACCTCCTAGTGGTCATAATGTTATAGGAACCCGTTGGGTGTTTAAGAATAAACAAGGTGAGGATGGTTACGTGGTTAGAAATAAGGCAGATTAGTAGCTCGGGGTTTGACCAAGTTGAGGTTAGATTTTGATGAGACATTTGCTCTGTTGCTAGACTAGAAGCCATTCGCATTACCTTGCATTTGCTGCATCAAAAGGTTTTAAATTATATCGGATGGATGTTAAAAGTGCCTTTTAAATGGTTTCATAGATGAGGAAGTGTATGTTAAGCAACCCCACGGTTTTGAGGATCTTAAATATCCAAATCGTGTTTTCAAGCTATCTAAAGCATTGTATGGTCTTAAACAAGCCCCTAGAGCACAGTATGATAGACTTAAGACTTTCTTTCTTAAAAATAATTTTGAAATGGGTAAAGTGGATAAAACTCTATTCATTCTTAGACATGACAATGACTTCTGCTTGCTCAAATTTATGTGGATGATATTATCTTTGGTGGTTCCTCTAATGCTCTTGTTTCGACTTTTACGACACTATGTCCAAGGAATTTGAGATGAGTATGATGGGAGAGCTTAATTACTTTTGGGACTTCAAATCAAGCAATGCAAGGAAGGAACTTTCATCCATCAGACGAAGTACACTAAAGATCTACTAAGCGCTTCAACATGGGTGATTGCAAGCCAATTTCCACTCCCATGGCAACCTCATTATTTTGGATCGGATGAGGAAGGAGAAGTCGTGGATCAACGCGAGTCTGCATGACATGATCGGCTCCTTACGTATTTGTGGCCTCGAGACCGGACATTCACTTCACGGTATGCCTTTGTGCAAGATTTGAGCGTCTCAGAGAACTTCCCATCGCCAAGCCGTTAAGCGCATATTCGGTATTTACACTCTATCCTCTTATATGGCATTTGGTATTCTGCTCTTGACTTTGTCCATTAGAGGTTTTTGATTCGATTTTGCGGGTGTCGGTTAGATAGGAAGAGTACCTCGAGCATTTTGTCACTTCCTAGGCACTTCTCTTGTATCTTGGTCTTCTAGAGCGGTCTTACATTGCACAATCCCTTCTTTGAAGCGAGTATGTAGTCTGCGCTAGTTCTTTGTAGCTGATTTTGTGGATAGCGTCCACTTTGAAAGATTATGGGTTAAACTTTGCTAGTGTTCCTCTTTTACGTGATAACACTACGCTATTAATATTGCTAAAACCCGATTGCAACATTCTAGGACTAAGCACATAGACATTCGCTTTCACTTCCTTAAAGATCATGTTGAAAAAGGTGATATTGTGATGCACTTAGTAGAGTCCAAGCTCAATTGGCGGATATTCTTACCAAGCCTTTAGATCAAACAGATTTTCCTCCTCAAGAAGCGAGTTAGGGTAATTTATCCTTATGGGTTGGTTTGAGGGGAGTTTGATCTTTTCTTATCTTTACTTGTTCTTTTGATCTTTTATTGTTCTTTTACGAACTTAGTGATCTTTTGAACTTTTTAGGTTTTAGGCTTTTAATTGCATCTCATTGTGTCATATTGCATTCATATGAAAAATACAACAAGTGGTTACAATAAGTGGTATGAAAAATCCAAAAAGATGCATTGTAATATAAGATTTTACCTTATCTTTTAAAATTGATGAAGCTTTGCCTATTACCCTTTGGAGCTGTTGTATTTCAATTCTTGCTCAATGTCATGTCTAGTTCTTTGACTTGCTAGAATTATCATACTTTTACATGTGTAGCTAAGTCTTTGCTATATGAGCTAGAATCTTTTAAACAACTCAAACTAAGAAATTGCAATTTGTGGATGTTTTAGCGAGTTGCGCAATTAGTGCTCCTCTTGTGACATTGGCCTGTCGAATTGCTTTGTTAGCTCTTTGATCTAAAATTGACCATTACTTGAGCTTTTGTGTTCTTGAGATTCTAAAACTGCTCATGTGAAAAATGAAAATCAAGATTGTCTTATGCTTAAATTGTGCTAAACTATTCTTACGAGACTGCTTGTCAAATGACATGAACTTGGAGATAGTTTGATGAACGAGACGATCTCATGGGGATTTGCTTGTCGAAATGACATGAACCTCAAGATTTGTCGCCCGGTAGAAGCTTAGAAAGAGTTTGTGGATGGCTCCTAGTCCGGGATCTTCTTTACTAAGATATACCTTTAATCAACTTTTGGTGAAGCTTAGGATGAGTTTGTGGATGGCTCCTAGTCCGAGGATCTTGTCACTAAGTTAGATCATTAGTCAACTTCAATATTCAATGCAAATGAAAAAAATGTTGACAAATGGGCGTTTACAAAATATTGAGCAAAATGATTCAATACGGGACTTGATTGACTCTTAATGTGGTCTTTGTTAGATTTTTGATCTCACTTTGACATTTTGACATGGCCAATTTCACTTTAGGATCCTGTTGATGAACTTCTGAATTTGAAGCATTGCTTAAATTGATCAAATCTCTTGCTTTACTTTTGAGCCTTTGTGCTTAGCTTTGATATATATGTCTTACCATGATCTTGCTAAGCGTTGTTAGGCTTGATATCTTGTTTGTGCAATATTAGAGATACTAGCTTGTTCTTTTGGGTAATCTCAAAGCTTCTTGTAATCAAAAATTAAAAATACAAAAATTGAAGCCACTCCATTGCACTTCATGCATATTCCTCTTTATGCTTCTCTTGTTTATGCTTCTTCCTTTATTTTCTATTTGTTATCTCTGGATGAGAGGAAGGCGTGATTCCTTGATGAATCCATTGTCAAAGGGGGAGAAGATGTGTTAAATGAGAAGAGAAGATGTGTTAATGAGAATATATTTCTTTGTTGGGGAGAAATTTGTACAAAGGGGAGAGGGCGAAAAATTGAAAAATTGAGGATCATAGTGAGGGGAGTTCTTGAGTTGCATTCTTATTGTCTTATTGTATATTATGAACTTGAATTGCATTCTTTTATCCTCACAATGATCATAGGTCAATTGAACAATTGTTCTTTCATATGGACCTTATGTGAGAATTTTGACCATTTTAAAATCAAAGTTTTATGCTTTCTTTTGCCTTGTCTCACATGCCTATACTATTACGATGCCGGCTTGGTCATGTTCATTGCTTTTTCTTGCTTATGGACCAAGTTGTGCCTTTGTCTTAGCTGCGAGTAAACTCGTTTTCAAACCTCTTACTTACATTTTACGGATAATTGCCAATGTGTTCATCAAGGGAGATTGTGGATTTCATGGGGATATGCTCCAAATCTTAGGATGATGTGACAATTGGCAATGGCGTTCGGTTTGTCGTTTCACGCGTTTTCGACAAAGTGTCGGGCTTACTAGGCAGGCGGTCCGGCCAGGTCCTTACGGCGATCGGCCGGTCCCAAATCGGTCGGACCGGCCATGTGAAGCGATCCGACCAAGCAATGACCTAAAAGTTCTCGAGAATGGTGGGCCAAAAATAGGTGTTGTAGGCAAGTGAGGGAACCCAATGCACTTGGTCTCATAATTTTGGAGTCTCGATGAAGAAGTTCTATTGGTTTAAAGTTTCGAAGGTTTGAATTTGGGAGTATGAATTTGGCTAAGTCCCAAAGGCGGTCCGACCGGCTCACGAGGGCGGTCCGGCCGGCCAGAAGCGGTCCGACCCGCTCACTGGGCGGTCGGACCGGTTTCTACTTGAGCGTCGGCCAACCGTGGCGATGTTGATTTGTTAGGTCAAAGTAATTGGTTTCATGGCATATGGTTTGCATGATGCATGTTTTGACTAACATGGGTCAAGTTGTGAAGAACTTGTTCCCGAATTCGTGTTTGCTTGTCTATGGTTGTGCGGGTAGCTTGGTGGTCAACGGCGGTCAGCGGCGAGGAGGATCGGGACTAGACTTGGAGAGTTGAGGTCGAGCGATCGGCGATGCGGGTGAGTCAACGACTCAAGCGTGACGCAAGATGGACAAGGGTGACCTATTGGCAAATCCATGATGCATGGTGAAGCGGTTTAGGTCAAAAGGTTAAAGACGGCGCTGCGGCGTGCGTGTGTGACCCGTTTGTTAGTGGGCCTTGGGAGCCCAATGGAGTCAAACCCTAGGAGTCTAGGCCTCCACTATAAATAGGAGGAGATGGTGGTGCACCTTTCCCTCTCTCGCCTTTTATGTTTCAAAACCTAATTGTCTTTAGGGAGTTGAGGTGGAGGCAAGGGCTCTTGATGGTTTGTGGTGAATTTTGTGATCTTTGATTGTCCACGATCCATGATGGTGTGGATGTAATCCGGCAACAATCACGAAATCAATCTATGCAAGGTTTGCTTGAGATAAGTCTCTTTCGTTCTTGCTTTCAATTTCGTGTTTTAGGGCTTTCTTTGATCCATGAGTTTGTGATTGATTCTTTCACGTGAATTAGCTTGCTGTGATATGTGTGAATCTATCTAGCATCATCTTGATCATCAATCCCTCACGAACAAGCTTTAGGATCAAGTTTTCGCTCTTGCGGTTTTAGACCTTACATTAATCAATTGGCAATTGCTCAAGATCGTTCCAAGAATTATCATAATATTCGATTGGAATAGGTCCTCAATAGCATATAGAAGGTGTGTACAAAGTTTCATAAAGATTAGAGTTGAGAATCAAAAGTTTCACCTAATTGCAACCGTCATCGGTGATTTCTTGTTGCGGATCGGTTACGAGTCGGCGGTCAGACCGCCCGTCATCACCGGTCAGACCGATTTTGGAGCGGTCCGACCGCCAGCACAACGCCGGTCAGACCGCCCGGCAATCGGTCCGACCGATTGGGTCCAGTGATCGACGCCCGTCTTGTGAGTCTTTGCAATCTTAGTTGATTTTGTAGCATTGCTTAGGGTTTAATTGGATTCAATACTAGTCTTCATTTGTCTTGGTATATTGATCTTCATAGCTTTCTAATAGCTACTGGAGTGAAATTGTATTGAGTTCATAATTTGTGAAAAAGTGAGCGTGCTCCTATTCACCCCCCCCCCCTCTAGTCGCCTTTACGGTCCAACAACATCAATCTCACAACGTCAATTAGAAAACACCTCGAAAGACTCATGCGAAAAGAATGGGTCGAATATTTCTCAAAAGAAGAGGCACATGAAAACGATTTTCACCAAATAGAAAATCATTTACCACTCGCCACAAACACTGGACCAAGGAGAAAACCAATTAAGCAATGAACTCATTGAACATAAGGGGAGTCCACAATTGAAAACATGAGCCTCACAAGAAGAGAATGTTGGATCTTTACAGATAAGAACAATGAGCATTCAAGATCAAAACGCTCGCATCACTGAAGAACCATTATAACTCTACAACAAATCGTTTTACATGGCAAACTTCGTTTATCATAATTAACTGGGACCTCCAATAGGTCATGAACATAAAACTCGAAATTGAATCATTTTGGAAAATCAAGAAAGGTAGTCAAACTTCTTTCTCTATAAAAGAATCAATCTTACTCTCACATTACTGATCATATCAATAAACCTTCTAAAGGGAACATGACAAATCGGGTCATAAAAATTTTCAGCATCAAATGGAATTGTAATAACAACTTATTCTAGAAAAAGAATTCTGGTACGAAAACCACAAAGTTGAACAAACGTCACACCCAGCACTACAAAACTCTAGAGAAAGGGGATTTCGACACTTTTCTTTTCAAATGGAGGTTCTAAACTCCAACACTCCAAATATTCCAAAGAAATGAACATAGTCGAAATTTTCTTCAATGAACTTTGTGAAAGGAAATTTCCATTCTCCGAACTGTCAAACGGATAACCGAGCTACCCTTATCAACAAGAGAGATAGGGTGATACGGGCCCAAGTGCTACTCCAACTTTGCGCGATGTGTGCGTGCGCAAGGATGTCGAGAAGCGAGCCAAGTCACGGAGCTAAAAGAATTATTTCTCGTGGGTTCTCATATTATTCCAATCAATTGAATCAGATTCTTGCTGTTCATTAAAGATAGTTTTCTTTTTAATTTAAATAGGAGTCTAGCTTTTATTAAAGTTTAAATCCTTGAACGTGTCCATGTCGGACATTAGGTGCGTGTGCAAGTCTTATTTAGTTTCGGTTGCCTAGCAGAGTCCGAGTCGATGGAAAAGAGTTTTGTGTGCATGTGCATAGCCTATAAAGGCCAAGGGCTGTGCCCGTGTAAAAGGGGGATTAGGTTTTTGCATTAAGAAAAGCTACCGAGAAAATCGTCAGAGGATGGCGGCCATATCGGGTGTTTTGTTATCATGATTTCTAATCTTGGAATCATTGCGGTGGCGTAGATTTTGATCGCTGAAGATCAACTTTTGCGCACTGGTCTGTTGATCTCATCTCTGTTTTCTTGCGTCCACGAGCGCTCGGGAGAGAGAAATTCTCTGGAATCGGTTGTGTCTGGCTCTTTATCATCTGAAAACAATCTATCTTTGATTGCTGTTGTTTGGTGGAAGTCAAGGAAGCCACTGTTAGCTCTTGACTGCTGCTGGGAATTGACGTGAGTGTCAAGTTCGGTCACTTCTTGCCGCCGAAGGAAGCTCTGGAAATTTCAATACCAAGATCTGGATTGTTGATTGCATCTGAGTGGAGTCCATTAACTAGTTGGTGAATATTTTAATCCGGCTGCCCAAATCTCATTGATATCGAATTATTTATTGCTCTACTATATACTACCGTGAGAACTTCTAGTGCATTAATTACTTGGTGCCGTTTTGCTTTGAGGCTAGCTGAGTGCTCCATGTTCTCTTCTTCTTGTTGGGCGAGCAGAGCTAGTGATTTACATTGTATCTATTAATTTGGGTTGGGCTTTGAGTTTTGGTCTTTGCGCAAGCAAGGAGGATTCTTTGTTGTTTGTTGGTTACACCGTGAAAGATCGGGCTTATTCACGGATTTAATCTTATCTCAAGGTTGATTCGTATCATAGGGCTAACATAAAGAGAACGATCTTGTCAAGAATAACGTTCACAAACAGCAATGAGAGCTCCGCAGCCAGAAAGGCAAGAAACTATTTAAAAAAAACAAATAGGGTCTAATAGAAACCCGTAGCCCACAATCTTTGTTTGGGTGCAACCCCCGACTTAAGCATAACCAAGCACTCCAAAAGGGTTTTAACGTTTTTCTTCAGAAAAGAGATGCATCAAATTTCAACAAGCAGAGGGTTCCAAAAGGAATACATTGAGCCAATGCTTTCTCGTGTTAACGATCTTGCAACAAGAATTCTCATTAGGCAAACCATCAAACGAGTAAATGAGTCGCTCTTTTCCAATGAGAAAGAAAGAACAACTATGAAAATATCAATGTTGCCAATTTACAAAGATCATTCGTAGTAAAAACAATTCGACAATCGAAAAACAATAATATTTTCGGAGTACCATTAAAGGCCTATTTAAACTCGTCTACCAACATCATGAACCCAAGAGAAATTCATCAATCGCCACCGGACAAGAATTTGTCAAATTCGAAAATCAAGGAAGAGAACGACGTACTAAAGCGACCCAAGAGAAATATGCAAGATCAATACACACTTGATAAAGAACTTGCAAAGAAGTCTTCAATACCGAGATTCCAAGCGAGCGAATGAGGTAAATTTCCCCAACAGGGTAAAACAAGTCTTTTGTGAAAGAGGAATCTTGCATTTGAACTATGGTCACGTGGAGCGAAATATCACAATAGTCGAAGGAAATATTTGTTTCAAAGAACGAATCGGAGAAGCTACTGGAGCTTGCCTTCTTCATTAAAACCCCAATTTCAAAAGAATTCACGAACTGCCGGGAACCACAACAGAAACGGATATCGGTTCGAGAAAGGCAACAAGTTCATCAATGAGCTCATGCTCAATCTGAGTTTATGGAGCAGGTAAGAAATTCTCTAATATCATACTACAAGCGGTGGTGTAGCTTTGGCAAAACCAGGACATCAACCACGAACTCAAGCGATCAACGCCGCTAGCGAAACGCATAACTAATGCAATCAATTATGAATATATATATTTATATCGGATCATCTCATGACGATCATAGAATAATTTCATAGATAGAGGTTATCACATCATATCATGGATTAACACATCATAGCACAACACAATTTAACAACGACTCAATACTCGAGTCACCACAATTGAAATGCGGAAGCAACAGTTTACCCAACCCCTCCTAATGTGCACAGTGTGTCAATTTAATATGTTTGAATGAACCACGGACCTAAAGCCCGCTCTGATACCAACTGTAACACCCTGGCTATTCGGAAGCCAAAATGTCACGCAAACCTATCAAACTACTAAGCATAGCATTAAAACTAGATTATCCAGATTCAATCAACATAAATTCCTACATAAATGTGTTCCAGATTAAGTCAGTCCTCATATGGTGATTTTGATTTTGTCATACATCACCATTCCAACCTCAGAAATGTCTACATTCAACTTGATTATAGCGGTTCTACTTGTGGAGAGTTGGAACCTGCTGAAGATGCTATTTCATCGGTATCTCAGCATGATCTTATCCCAACTTTTGCCGGTGTTGAAAATAATGATATTTCCTAGTTTAGAATCTTAGATTAAAAAGCAATTGCTTGCAACACAAATACCCTGACTATCTTCATTGTACATTCCTTTTGTTACATGGATTAGATTCTAGAAATTATTTGTGGTGGTACCAAAAGCTGCATGCAATTTTCAAGAGAATCAAAACTGAAGTTTTTAGAATCATTATAACACAACCACGTTTACATTCTGTATTGCTTACAAGTGGGGCCCATGTGGTAAATATAAAAAGGAAAGAGAACGATCTCTCTCCCATGTCGTTCACAAGTAAAAAAAAACGTCCCCAATCCCCACCATATCTCTCTCTACCTTCTCTCTCTCCGCACAAACCACCTATCGTTGTCCATCGCTTCTCTCTCTTGTTCTGAGGAGTGGAGCAACCTCCAGCGAATCACCCATGGCGGATCGAAGGGACTAGATCTGGACGCGACGGCGGTCCGGGCAACAGTGCGCGACGACGGAGAGCTCAGCGGCGCAACAACCCCGACGATGGCTTTCGGCGGACCCGTCAACTATCTATGATAGTGGTAGATAGCCCAGTGCATTAGCCTCGACAATGGCGTGCACACGGCAACAACAATCTCAGGTGTGCATTAGACAATTGGGGCTTGTTGGAATTTTTTATTTCTTGGGTTCGATTCAAGAAGAGGGTTTGGCTCAAAATTTTTTTTTTGGAATCAATAGCCCTAATGTATTGAATCGATTCGATGCACTCCCTCCTCTCTTTGAACCGGCTTAAAGTCACAATGCAGATGGCCTTATATCAAGGCTAGGGAGCAAAGGGGTGCTGAGTTTGTTGGCTGCTGCAACAAGTCATCCCAGGACATGTTTGGCCCAAATAGACTACTTTAGGAACTTGGGTGGCCAATTTGAAACGTGAGGGACCAAAGTGAGCTTCTCGGGAAACTTGGCAGACCAAATAGGTTATTCACTCAATTTTTTTTATTTTAATTAGTGAAATTATTGAATACTTCTTGATAGTCTGTTTAAAAATTGGAGGGCATGTATCCTGCACGTGGAAAATAGATGCCATTTTGCCTTACAAATTTGGCAATGCAATATTAGATCCTTTAGACGATATCTTCGTGGTTGGGCTAAAAATACTAGTGGGGCTTATAAAAAGGAAAAGATAGAAGTTAACTTGATAATTGATGAGCTAGATAAAAAGGCTGAGTCTTTGAGATTGTCTTATCATGATTTTAATATTAAAAAAGTAGCTAATGAGAGACTGGCACAACCTTTAAGAGAAGAAGAAATTAAGTGGTACCAAAGGTCCAAAGCAAAATTCCTTTTAGAGGGCAATATAAATACACACTATTATCATTTGATTGTGAATGGTAAGCATATAAGACAAATAAATTTTCAGCTCGAATAGGAGGAAGGGATAATTCAGGTGATATACAATTTAAAAAGTATATCACCAATTATTATAAAGGTTTGTTTGGACCATCCGAAGTTAATCATTTATCCATGAATGATATACCTCATGTTTCGGATGTGAAAAATAGTTTCCTTACATAACCTTTCAATGAAAAGGAGGTGAAATAAGCAATCTTTCAAATAGAGCATAATAAAGCACCTGGACCAGATGGCTTCCCAGTCGAGTTCTATCAGGTGTTTTGGGAAGTTATTAAAAATAACATGATGGCCATGTTTCATGATATTTATAGTTGCTCACTACCTATTTTTATCTTGAATTTTGGGATCATTACATTGCTTTCCAAAAAAATGCTAAGCAAATACAACAGTATGGACCTATTTGTCTTTTAAATATTAGTTTTAAAATTTTTACTAAAGTGGTTACTAATAGACTTTTGAGTGTAGCTCAAAAGATTGTTAGACCATCCCAGTTGGCGTTCATGTAGGCCAAATTTATTCTTGATGGAGTTGTTATCCTTCATGAAACCATCCATAAGTTACATAAACAAATTTTGGATGGAATTGTATTCAAGGTTGATTTTGAGAAAGCTTGTATTCAAGGTTGATTTTGAGAAAGCTTATGACAAAGTAAAACGACCATTTTTACTTCAAACTTTGAGGATGAAAGGCTTTTCATCTAAGTGGTGTTCTGGATGGAAAGTTTAGTTAAGAGAAGGAGTGTTGGAATAAAAGTCAATGATGATCTTGGATATTTTTTCCAAACTCAGAAAGGGTCTTAGGCAAGGTAATCCTATATCCCCTATTCTTTTTAATCTTGTTGTGAACATGCTTGCCATCTTTATTTCAAGAGCTAAAGAAATATGTCTTTTATCAGGAGTAGTTCTACACTTGATTGATGATGAGTTGTCAATATTACAGTATGCTGATGACACAATCCTCTTCTTGATTAATGATTTGGAACAAGCAAAAAATCTCAAACTTATTCTATGTGTCTTTAAGCAATTATCTGGTTTAAAGATTAATTTCCACAAGAGCGAGATTTTTTGTTTTGGTACTGCCAAAGAAGTTGAATCATGGTATATGCAGTTATTTGGTTGTGAAGTGTGTGCTTTTCCTTTCAAGTACTTACGTATTCCCATTCACTTCAGAAAATTAAGGAATCGTGATTGGAAAGGGGTTGAGGATAGAGTTGAGAAAAAACTTAGCAGTTGGAAAGGAAAAAATATGTCAGTTGGTGGACGATTAGTGCTTATTAACTCGGTGCTAAGTAGTCTGCCAATGTTTATATTTTCTTCTTTTTTAGGTTCCTAGAGATTCTCCAAAGACTCGACTTTTATCGATCTAGATTTTACTAGCAGAGTGACAGTCTTAAACGAAAATATAGGCTTACTAAATGGAGTTTAGTGTGTTTGCCCAAAGAGTTGGGCGGTCTAGGAGTTCAGAACTTAGACAAAAAAAAGCTTACTAGAGAAATGATTGTTTAAGTTGCTTAATGAAGAAGGTGTTTGGCAATCTTTACTAACGAGGAAATATTTGGGTGAAAAGAGTCTTTCGCGAGTGGTTAATAAGCCTAGGACTTCTCATTTTTGGTAGGGTCTTATGAAAATTAAAGATCAATTTTTTCACTTTGGTTCATTCTAGGTTAAAAATAGAATGCAAACTAGGTTTTGGGAAGATATTTAGTTAGGAGATTCGCCACTAAAAGGACAATATCTACTCCTTTATAATGTAGTGAGGAGGAAGGATGATAGAGTGTCAAATATTCTGAGCTCGACTCCCTTAAATATTCTTTTGGGAAGATATTTAGTTAGGAGATTCGCCACTAAAAGGACAATATCTACTCCTTTATAATGTAGTGAGGAGGAAGGATGATAGAGTGTCAAATATTCTGAGCTCGACTCCCTTAAATATTCTTTTCGAAGGCCTGTTATTGGGCCTAAGTTACATGTTTGGAATGAGTTAATTTTGAGAATTTCTAACTTACAATTAAGCTCTCAAAAGGATGTTTTCAGGTGGAATTTAATTAAGTCTGGAGTTTTTTCGGTCCAGTCTTTATATGCGGCACTATTTGGCATCTATCAAGCCCCCATTAGGGATTTTGTTGGCTAATTAAAATTCTATTAAAAGTGAAAATATTCTTATGGTATCTCAAAAGAGGGGTAGTATTAACTAAAGATAACCTATTTAAACGTAATTGGAGGGGAAGCAAAAAGTGTTGTTTCTGTATTAAAGAGGAAACAATTCAACATCTTTTTATTGACTGCCCCTTTGCACGTCTTGCATGGTTGGTTATTCAATGTGCATTTAATTTAACCCCCTGTGAGCATAGCAAATATGTTTGAAAATTGGTTAGCCAGTATTCCAAATAATTTGAAGTCATAACTCCTTGTGGGAGCTAGTGTCTTATGTTGGTATATTTAGTTATGTCGGAATGATGTTGTTTTTGACAAAAAAAATATTATTAATAACCCTCTGCATGTTATATTATTGAGTGAGTACTGGCTGAGTGCTTGAGCAAATTTACAGAAATCGGCCCAGAAGGAGTACATTGTAACACCCCAGCCAAACACTGAGCCTCGAATACCACCAAACTACTCTCTAAACTAATGATCATCGGCACACTATAAAATTTCAGCAAGTAACAACCATAAACACATCCATGGACCACAAAAGAATATGCATAATTATGGATCAAGGAAAAGTAAATAAGCAGGGGAAGCATAACCAGGTACACAATCCAGAATAGCACCAACTAATGAATCCAAATCATTGAAACAAATAGACTAGTCCAAACGTTGACCTAAACTTTATTCAACCTCTAACATGTACTAGAGTAATCCTGCATTGAATAAAAGAATTCTTATGACAAATGATCATGTGTTTGAAGTATGAGTCTATTCCATGTGCTCTACTCGCTCTCAGTCGTGGCGTCCTCGAAGATCACCTAAAGACAACAAAAGAGCAAGGGTGAGTCTACGACTCAGCAAACACATGAATATACAATGAACAATAATAAATCAACGGTATTCAATAACTTCATTATCATCACATGCACTTCTATTAATATTCTCATGCTGCTATCTTGTAACATCCCAAAAATAGATTTGTGTTTCAAATGTAAGAAAATTAGGAGAAATTAAAACTTTTCTTGCATCTTGAAGTCATTGATCATTTCTGTAATTCTTGATTAAGGAATTATGGAAATCACAATCAGAATCCTCAATTGACTACAATCAAAAACCTATGTGGCAAAGATCGTGTGCAAAACCCATGGAAACATTTTTCCTGAGTTCTAGGGAGGCTTGGCAACACCTCTGAATTATCTCATGATTTTTAGGAATTATTTGATAATTTTTGGAGGCAAGTCGAATTTGGTCAAACCCTATTTCCCCTTTTCTGGAATTTCTAGAGAAAAATTCGATGCATGAAAATCTCTGAAAATTTTATGAGGGGTTTCTCCTGCCGTCAGCAATCTCCAGTTAAAATTTCATAATTTTTGGAGCTTAGTTTGCTACCTCAAATAATTCCTCAAGGATCAGATGTTTAAATTCAAAACCTAACTGGTTTGCACTGTTCATTGGGTTCGGATCGGACTCGGGCTCGAGCCACTTGACTCATTCGATCCACTAAGCTGCATCGAGGCCGGTCGTTGGCGCGAGGTTGCGAGCCCTTGGATCGGCATCGAGCGGGCCACGATCACCGAACGATGGAATCGGTTTAATCCACCCGCTCGAACTCGGTAGTTCGATTTCAATCCGACGGTCGACGACGTCGTCTCCTTCCTCCGGTCAACTCGTGCGTCCGCGTCGGTCATGGTGCGAGCAGAGGAGAAAACGAGCAGCGTGCAGTCACCTCTGTAGTCACCTTTAAACGGCTATCTCTGAGCTCATTAAATGCCTGCCATGCTCCTCCCCCAGAAGGACATGATTCGACTGCTCCCATCGCTCTCAAGTGCTCTCATGGCCGTGTTGACCCAACTGGAAAACCCGGCCGTTGCTCTCTGCCATTGCTCTATTTAAACTCCATTGCTTCACCCTTAGCTTCCTTTAGCACCTCCGCAACTCCAGCTAGCACTCGCCAGCTTGCTTGAGCTGCAGTTCCTCGCAATCCCCTCGACCGCCATTGCTGAGTGTGGAGCTTCGGTGAAGGCGGTGCAGTAGGGGTTTTCTTCTTCAAGTCTTTGCCCCCTCTGCTCCCCCTTTACTCTCTGGAGCTTAACCCTCACTCGGTTTGGTTCTCTCTTTGCTCAGGTCGCTGTGGCCTAGTGAGGACCTTACCGCCGCCGTTCGGTCACTCGTCGCCGGAGCCACTCCGTGGGTCTCTGGTCGTTTCTTCAGCTCAGGTAGTTTCACCTTACCCTATAGGAGCTTAGGTGTGTTTTCGTTGTTCTTTTGGTATTGTCCGTTCGGAGAGTTCTCCCGAGCCATACCTACTCGGCCGCACTCCGTGGTCGTACCACCGTGTCACCATACTCCGACCAGTACTGGCCGCCGGTCGGACCGTTAAACTTTTAGACACTCATCCGCCCTTGGTGGCGCCATTGGTGGTCGGGCCGCCGAGCCACCGGCAAAGCGTGCGGGAGGCGCCTCGTGGTGAATTCGACCGATCCATCGTAGCTTGGTCGTTTCGACCAGATGCAGTATTATGATGGGTAAATATGACGTCACGTAGTCCCCAGAAGTACCCCTTATATTTATAAGGGAGAGGCCTACCAAGTGATTGTAAGTTCTCCTACAATCACCCCCCAGTCGTAAGTTCTTCTACGACTTGTACCTAGTCGTAAGTCCGTCTACGACTAGTACCCAGTCGTAAGTTCTTCTACGACTTGTACCTAGTCATAAGTCTTACTACGACTAGGTCATGATCATAAGTTCTCTACGACCTCTACCTGGTCGAAAGTCCTTCGGTTGGTCGTATCTTTTGCATTAAGAATCCAAATCAATTGGTTCTTGTTGCTAAATTCTTTATAAATCATGCTCTTGCTCCTGTAAAAATTTTAGAATTTTTGGGGAAAGTTTACTGTTGGGTCTTTGCGTTTCCTTCGTTCTTATCGGCTGTTTTTCGCTTTCTCGTTAGGATCCGAAGAGCACATTGACAATATAATTGATCCTCGGCAACATCTTGACCCACAAGCAGGCAAGCGGTTTGATCATGTTAATCCTATTATTTTTCAAGTCTACTATATTGATTTCAACTTGTATGTATGCATTGCTATTTTGTTGTTAAATTATGGTTAGTATCCTATAGTTGCATAATCTGTACGACTTGTTTATCCTCTACTACCATGAGCTTAGGTTATTTGCTGTGGTCGGAGTTCGATGGATGGACTCTTGTCACTTAGTAGCTTTCAATTTGAAATTGCTTAGAAATGCTTAGTTTGGTAGATCTTTGGCGATCATCGATTTTAGTCGATGATCTTGATTACGCATCTAAATATTATTCTATTATGTCTAGCACTTGTGCTTTGTTATCTTGTAAAGTTAAAATCTGAAAATGGAAAATTGATTTGGACTTGGGCAAGTGGTCGGATGGTGGGTTATTGGGTTTGTGGATGTCTTGCGTAAGTCAACAAGGACCGAACATCTTGTTACACTAAGCCAAGCATTTTTGCGTGCTAACCACGCGAGAGGGATATGGGACCTCTCTTGACTAAGTACTTTGGCGTGTGTTAGCTCCGAGTCGCAGGAGGGGGTTGTGTGTGTTGTGTGAAAAAGGATATGTGTTCTTGTGTTGGGTGTGCGGTGGTGGAGATTAGGGTAGGCTCTCCACCTCGAGGGGCATTGTAGTTGTCAAGGTTTTACTGCGGACGGGTAGTTGACCGAGGCTTTACAATGACTCAGACACAACGTATGGGTTTCTATCCATACAGGCGGCTCGTGGTTAATACACAATATTGGAAATATCTCGTAGGGCTTAGTGTCTTAGGCATACCAAAGGAAGTATGCTAATCATGTGGCAAAAAGCGATGCAGCGTGTGGGTACATTGGTACACCCTGCGAGGATAAAACTATTGAATAGCCTTGTCCTAGGTTATGGACACGCTTGGGGAGGTCTTCCAAGAGTTAGACTACAACCTTTTAAACTAAAATTTGACATGGTTGGCATGAAAGGGGTAATTCATGCTATTGTTGTGGTGACTAATGGTTTAGTCACTTCCAGGACTGTTGTTGTCTTCTATCTACTGTTATATTGTTGTCTTTTTCGGTTATTTGAACAGTAAAAACAGATTTGTCAACTTGCTTTTTAATGTACTACATTATTGCAAATAAAGTTTGCTTTCTTTGAAAATGAAACATCTGACCTCCACTTAAATAGCTTGCATGTAGCATATGTATGTGTCGATACTCTACGTAAGTCTTGCGAGTACATTCCAAGTACTCACCCGGCTTTGTTGGGCTCTTTGTTGCAGGGGAGGAAGGTGAGCCCCAAGGGCCTCACTTTTGTGAAATGTGCTGTGGATTCGACGACTAGCTTGGCGGTCCGGTCGGTTGCCTCGTGGGTTAAAGGCACACTGATTGGCTCTTTTGGTTTATGGCCATCTTATGACCCTTTTGCTTCCGCTGTTAAATTTCTTTATGTATATGTCATTTGGCGATCGACCTCTCTTTTGTAATAACTATCCTTTATTTATGTTATCTTCTGGTTTGTTGCTTTGCTTCGGTTCTATGTGACTGAATGGAATTGATGCATGAATTTTGTAAAGAGGTGTGTATACTGCATTTCTGGGAAGTATACATGTCTCGAAGACACGGGTTATTTCGTTTGTGATGCTAGGGTCAATTGGTGACTAAGCATTACAAGCCCAATAATCCGGGGTCCTCACATATCTTCACTTTGTTTTCACATCCATTTATCTCATATCAATGCAACCCTACTCTACATGTCCACATGCACTTCTTTCGCGTATACCGGTATAGCATGAGTGAATGCTCGCGACAATATTCACTCTCAAGCCCGTTTCTCCACAAGGATCGGGGACCTCCTCTACTCCCGTGGAGTTGTGATCATTCATGATCACCTGCTCATATGCAAAAATGCTTATGTATGAAAAATACAAACTCAATCATATTCATCATATCCAACTTTTCCTCATGATTATCAACAAAGATATAACCATACCATTCCATTGTTTGCAATTAAATAAAATAAAAGCACAACAATAATGGTAATAGAAGATAAAGAAAACAGTGATCAATCATTGATCGTTGTCTACCATGCACTTGCCTTTACTAGTTGCGATACATGATTTGGCTAGAAGATGGCAACAAGCACGACGCCTCCCCTACATTAGATACTCAAATTTCAATACAAGCTACAGCATCATAAGAACAACAATCAATTGACATAGCTCCTACACAACCCCATATTTACCACGCTTCTCCGATACCGAACATTCACCTCTTGCTGTCCTGGTACTAAAAAGAGCGTAACTTTTAACTCAAAAATCCGATCATGGCAAACCGCCCAGTTCTGGATTCTTCACAAAATTCCCCTTATTTTCTTAGATTACCAAGTATTCTAATTAAATCATCTAACCCTCTGTTTTTAACCCAGAAGACCGATCATCGACCGGACGGGTCTTACTAAATTCATAAATTTTGTTTTACCCGACCAAAATTCGAGTTCTTGGATTATACAGAACCCTTGGACAATTATCTGCATCTTTCATATAGATCAAAAACTCTAATTAGTCTATTTACTATTTTTAATCTATGGTATACCAAAATAGTGCCGAAAGACGACACTACAAAGACAGCAGTCTTCCAAAATTCATAACTCGAATTATACTCGTCTGCTCGACATGATTAAATATTCTATAGAAAGATATCGAAATTATGTACAATTAACTAGTAGATGATATTTCCAAAATTTACCATTAAAGTATCCGAATAAATCGTTCTACAGAACAGCAGGCTAAACAGACTCATTAATCGGCCCCTCGACTAAATTTTTAAAACCCTCTCTAACCTCTAATAAAATTAACAAAACAGAGAGAGAAAACCAGACCGTTACCTCACGACAAAAACCCGAACCCCACCTTCTTTCTCCTGATTTTCCTTTTCCTTTTATTTTTTCTTGACCCCCTAGTGAGCCTCCCTGTTTTTCCTTGGCCTCACGTCAATGCATGCAAAAATTAGTGGAAGCCCAGCATGTATGCTCACGTCATTAGATCACGGTGTTGCACTGGACCAATTTAGGCACGAGGCTGGGGCTTCACGCGCGCACGGCAGCAGCAAGAAAAACACGCAGTCCTCCACGTGACGGCCAACACCGAGGTGGCCGCAGGGTCTTCACGCGCACGCAGCAGCTCCCAGGTGCACACGCGGTGGCGATCCCTTCACGCACGCGCTGGCCGGGGAAAACAAGCGGCGAGCGGGCTGCTTCACGCGCGCGGGCAATCGGTGCCAGGTGCACTACGCCCTGGCAAACGTGTGCACGCAGGCGTCCAAGTGGTGGCAGGCGGGTAGGTGGCGGCTATGCGCGTGGAAGCGACGTACTGCGGGCAGATGACGGCGCACGGTAAAAAAAATAATGCTGCTAGGGTTTGGTTTCTAGAACCCACGATGCCTCTACTATTTTTATATATCTCGCACAGTCTAACCCTCCGTAAAACTTTAAAATATTTTATTTTTACTGACATACTTTGTTTAATTACGTACAGGTTCTTAAAAGGTTATTTTTTCGAATATTACATACATGTTGACCGGAAGTCAAAGGTTGGAGTTTGTACCGAAGCAAATCTTCAATTTTCATAGGTAAAAGCTTAGTCACAGGATTTGCTATGATTGAGTATCTTTTCCAGTCATCTTTTAGTTGTAAGGCTTCGAGCCACTTTAACAGTTTTAGTTATTGCAGTACTTTATACTCTTTAATAAATTGGACTGTGTTTTTTCTCTTCCGTTATCAGCAGCGGGGGAGGCAAGCATTCACCTGACCATCATCCGTTATGTCTGCTGGTTGGATCAAGCTCCTGTTAATGAGCTCGTTGAAATAACTCTCTCCCACCTCATATAGACACTGATCTTGTTTCCCATGAATAAACCAAACCCCTCAGCGATCCATCTACCTACAAGACGCTCCTTCTTCATCACATAATTTTCTGGGAATATACTCAAATACAGTAAACATGTTTTTGGATGGCGAGGAAGACCAAAATAGCTGAGACATAATACCCATCTCATGATACCAGTAGCAGGACTATTTTCATGTGTAGAATTAATTCGAATTTTCACCTTATCCCATCTCTTGATTTTGGTTTACAAGCCAATAAACTCAATATAGAAATAATAGCCAATGGTAGACCACCACATTTCTTCAATATTTCATCAGAAGCTTCCTTAAATCAAGGAGGGCGCCTTTCGTCAGAATAAAAAAATCTCCTGAAAAACAACCTTTTGGAGTCAATAGCACTAAGAGATTTCATTTCGTATACTTGATCACCATAAGAAGAGCAGCATGATTTTGTACATCGTTTGTACGTGTTGTGGTGATTATTCTACTACCATGACTGTTCTTCACCAGTGCGCATTCAATAATTCTCCATGTTTGTGCATCCCAAAATATCATCAATAACAAGAGGTACCTGTTTCACCATGGCTCCCTCCATCCTTGTTGATCTATCCGGCAGACACAATGCTATGGTGGTCTGAGTAAATCAATGGAGCTTCCGGTTGTCTTAACAATTAGTATACGATTCCTATGGTCACAGTACTGCTAGATAATTATGCAGTTTAATTAGTTCTCTTTTCTTGAGATTCACACCCATTTCGGGACTGTTTTTGTGGAGCACAAAGATGGGCACCGGCATAGCCTAAGTACAAGATTCTAATTTACAGGCTCTCGTTGGTACGCAAGTCGCGTACAATTTTTGTCTAGTGGCTTCAAGGCAGCGGCAAACCGGACAAGTTCACAAGTTTCCATCTCCACCCTGACTTCAAAGTCCACTCAAAATTCACCTTTCAACCTGAATTCAAAAACTTTCAACTCGAAATATCGGGCTTTCAACTCAATATTTTCAGAGATTTCAAGTAGAATTCAAAGCTTTCGACTTGGAATCGAAACTTCCAACTCACCAGCAGCGTCGCCGGTGCACGGCCGAGTCCTCCGGAGGTGGGCGGCGGCGAGCGGTTTGGGAACCCCCGGATGCGGCGGTTTCGCCACCCCCTCGGCCTCCCCTCCTCGACTGCGGGCGGAAGTGACGGCGGCGAGGCGAGGGGTCGGCTGTGGCTTCGGCGAGACGAGTGCGGCGGCGGCGAGGAAGGAGAAGGGGACAAGGAGGCGCGACGGCCGGTAGGACGGGCGAGGAAGCGGAGCGCCGAAGCGTCTGGCCGAGCGGAGAGAGAAAGCAAGGGGAAGGGAATGGGCCTTTGTTCGCTAATTGGGCTTCTAACGGTTACTCGTTTTCTCTACGTCGCCCGTGCAAAATCCCTTCCGCCGCAGTATTCTCTTCCTCGGTTCCTCCTCTTCGCCGGCCGCCAACCCGGACATCCTTCTCGCCAGGTTCGCCCGCTGCCATCTCCTCCCGCATCACCTCCACCTCCGTTTCTCCGTTGCCTCAGCCTACCTATACCCCATCCCCTCCTCTCTCGTCCTCTCGCTGATCTGCTACGCCGCCGCTCGGCGTTCTCGCCTCGTAGGTGGCGGTGAAGCTGTCGCGGGATTCGCGCTTATGAACTCTTAAAGTAGCGGCCAGGACCTAGGTTAATAATCTATTATTCTATTTCGAACGCCGCGTGCAAGGGTGGGGATCGCTCCGATCGGTGTCTGCCTTGCCAAGAACTCCGCCGGATCTACACTCCTCCCTGCTCTTTCTTCCCCATGTACTTGTCCTAAATTAGTTGTTTGTGTTCTTGGTTCTCCCTGCTCTCTTTCTTCCCCTTGTACTTGTCCAAAATTAGTTGTTTGTGTTCTTGGTTCTCCCTGCTCTTCAGTTATGATCTGTGTTTGGTGAGCTGGGTCCACTGAATTCTGGTACGATCTTTTGCTGGTGAGGCGTTGCAATTTGGTGAATGGAGTTTTTTTTTCGCCCTCATTTTGATACCTAGAGGTTGCTAGTGTGACCTTTACACATCAGTTCTAGAGTCTAGAATTGATGAGATACGTTCCTAATTGCTAAGTACTGGACCTAGTTGTTGTTAGAGCATCCATTGATGTAGTGTTTTCGGGATCTGGTTACGTGCATTGCTACTGTATGGTGTGCTTACGAAATATTTATGTTTCTATCCTCTGTTTGGCATCACTCACTACGACCGTTTCATTGGGTTGTTCTGGCTTTGTAAGCATGTACACTAGAACTAGAAGCATGAGCTTATTGATACGTTAATCACATACAAGGATAGAAAACACGGTACGGAGGAAATCCCGGCCGACGGGTGGTACCGGTAACCGGCCGGTTACTAGAAATCCCAGAGAAAAATCGGATGAAATTCAAAATCTGAATTTTGAATTGCAGTTTTTGAAAACCGGTCACTGGACGGTTACCAGCCGGTAACCGGAAAAACCAGTCTGAAAAACCGGAAATCCGGATCCAAAATTGGAAATCCTGATGAATGATTAGGTTAGAAAGAAATGTCATGTTTTCAAGAGAACTTTGAATAGCATTGCTCAATGACTTCAACAACTAACTCTTTACCAAGTCTACATGGGTTTTGCAACAAAAGAAAACCAATCAGCTGCATGCATATAGAGTAAAAATGTAAAATGAATAACTGGATTGCATGAACTATTTTGTTAAGCATAATACCAAATCCAAGGGAAACAAAATATATAGGGTACTTGTGTCATACATACAAATTTGTAAAAGATCAAGAACTTTTGTTTTAGAAACAAACATCAATCCATTGAGGCTTAAGAGGTCATAAATAATAGAGATTTGATGAAATGGAACCTAGGAAGTGCATATTTAGCTCATACAATACGTAATCTAGCATAAAAAGGCTTAAACCAACCTAGAAAGTGCATTACGCAGTCAAAAAACCAAATTCAAACTTGAAATCTTTCGATCGGTTACTGTTCACCCGGTCCCCACCGATAAATCCAGTAACCGGCCGGATTTTCTTCCATGATCACATATACTAATACTCCATCTGTTCATCATTATATGACGTTTTAACCTTTGGCACTAGGATTAAGGATAAGGAGTTGGTTGAAATGACCACACTAACCCTATTAATTATTCCATAAGTACTTTTGTGCTGAGTAAAGAGCCTCAAGTTCAATGCAATTTAGGCTGTACACAATACTCCATCTGCCCCTTTTCTCATCAAACAATGCATGCATTCATAATAAAAGCACACCTCCCAATTTTGTTGAATGTTAATGCTCCAACTGAAGAAGACCTCCCATTTCAGTGTTAGTGTGACAACGGTGACAGTCATCGTTGGCCTCGGAAGCACGAGCATGGAGCCCGCATCGCCGTGGTTGTTGGCTTGCTACCTTCGCCGTTCTCACCTCTCGTGCAGTTGCGCTGCTTCACACAGGCAACAGCACCAAGTCCGGCAGTCCGCGGCTCCTAGTTTAGCTTAGTTATGCTTATCCATGCAACAGGAGACATCATATTAATGCACACAAAGAAGTCTCTTCAGATCCTAGGCATATTACTACTCCATTGGTGCCTGAAGGAAAATTTAATTTTTGGAGCCAAAACGAAACACCAAAATTTGGAGCCAAAATCAAAATTTTACTCAAAACACTTCAGTATAAAAAGCTTGTCAGCAACATTACCTAAACGTTGGGTACTCATGGCTTCTTGTACTAGTTCAAAGCCACTTATTGACCTAAATGAACCCATCATCCCTGATGAGCTAGAGTGCAGTGATCCTAATACCCAACCCACTTTTGATATCAGATCGTCCCCATCCAATAATACGAGTGTAGAGCCAATTCATGATACCGAACATCCATGGTTTGATCTAAATGTTGATCCTTTACAAGAAGATGTTGCTGATCTTTTACAAGAAGATGTTCAAGAGGTCACCAATCCTTTACAAGAAGATGTTCAGGATGCTGAGCATCCACCAATCTAAATGCTAATCCTTCACATGAAGATGCTGCTGGTGCTTTGAGTTCAGGTAAGAAAAGTAGGAGTAGGTTTTAGATGCCCTAATAACTTGAGTGGAAGTCCGTGTGGTATCGGTAGGTAAGCTTGTGTTAACTCATTTATGGAAGGCAAGGGCATAATAGGAAATGCCATGAAAGATTCTCCTCGAATCGTAAAACGTCAAATATTCTTGAACAAGAAAACAAGTCTAAAACGTCATATATTTACAAACGGAGGGAGTACATCGGAATATTAGATGTGGTGATATCTGTATGTATATATGCCAATGCGCTTCGTGAGTTGATAGCTTGATATGCTAGCATCCAACTATTGTAAGTATCTATTCCATTCAATAGGAAGTTGACAGAAATGTGCATTTATCACCATCGAGGCTGTTAATTTCGTTATTTGTGTTTACAATTTTTAAAAGGGAAAGGGCAGGAAAACACAAGTGGGTCTCTATATTTCCAGTTTTCCACACACAAGTTGACTGAAATCGACTAGAATATTGAAAAGGATAAGTCCATTTGACAACTTTTCAAAAAATCCATTTAATCCCTTGAACTACAAAACCAGAACACCCCAAACTTCATTTATTGATTGTGTGTGGTGCTTTTCTTGTCTGTTCTTTCATAACTATATTGTGAAATCATACTAGTGCATCTACATGTCTTGATAAATGGTAAAGAGTTATTGGATTTAAAGCACAAAACATGTGCAAGTAACGTAAACAAAGAATATTTGAATAGGCTGCTATTGCTTGGAAAGCAAGTGATTTAATTTTTAAGCATTTTATCTACTAGGGAAGAGAAACTTGTTTCTTTGTCATTACCACCTATATGTATTGCATATGATGATGTGACTCCATTTCATTCCTAAATTCCTGTAATTGTGAACCCTCAGTGACAGGACCAAAATAATTTGGTCAATATAGTAGAATGTTGTTCGTTGTTCTAGAGAACAGTGAAGATCCCTTCATATGAATGAATGACAAGATAGTCATTTTGGTTAAGGTTCTGTGCATGGTAAACAATGCAGATGCTTGTCAGATCAGTCTACCTTAACCCACCAACGTTTGCTTCTTTACTCTATTTAAAATTATCTTTAGATTTCCTTCCTGATCCTAGGATATTATTCCCCTATGGTAAATGATAATTTAAATTTTCAAAAAAAATTGATAAGTTATAATGTTATACTAATTATTTAGCTACTAGGGAGGAGCAACGCATCCATAGTTAATAGAATACCTCTGAATTTTTATTACCACAACTGAAATGTGATGCTGTGACTTCTGTATGCTTAATGCTGTGAATTATGTATGCTTAATGCTTCGAAATTCTAGTTGGCAATTTTTTTAAGGGAATAGTAGAGAGTTTGCATTGGATATGCATAACAGTAACAACTGCAGAAATATTTGGATATTTCAATGGCTAAATTGAGGTGATAGAAGTTTGTACTGTGGCTCATCATAGTAAATTGGTGTACTACGCCAGTAATACTATTGTTTTGTTTTAACTGTATTTTACTTGTTGCTTTTACTTTCACTTTAGTAAATTGCTAAAGCAGGCCTAGCAACGGAGTAAATGCTAGCTCGCTCACCAACTTGCGCTTTTCAGAAAATTTGGGGGTTTGACAGTCTAGTCTACTTTTTCCCACATTGGATTGTTTTGATGGTATTTTATTTGTGTGCAACTCCAACTTAATCGCAATTTGGTGCGGTTTCTCATGCAGTTTGCATTTGTGTGCATGCAGGGAGCTGGTTTTTGTATCCAAAAATCAAGGTCAGATTTGGATAAATTTCTAGACAAATGGAATTTGGAGACAAGGTAGTTGGCTTTCTTTTGACCGTGATAAGTATGTCCATCTTTACATACTATACTTTCTGGGTCATCATCCTGGTTAGTAATTTTTAAGCGTTTACGTTTCAATTAAAATAAAACTTTTATGATATTATTTCTGGATGGTGATTTTGTTTCTCTTTTTTTTCCACCTAGCCATTTGTTGACAGCGATCACTTTGTCCACAAGTACTTCCTGCCTCAAGAGTATGCGATTTTGATCCCGTTGCTTGCCGGTGTAGTTCTCCTTTCTTTCTTAAGCGTGTTCGTGGGTCTTGTGATGCTCAAGTCAAAGAAAAAGAAGAAAACCACTTGATCGGGTCTTTGCTTCTTTGATGAGTTTCGTGGGTTCAAATTCTATACTATTATAAGAAGTTTGGTTTCATTATTCATATATGATTTCATTATGCTGAATGGCTCTATTGTAATTCAATTTTCTTTTCTTTTTTTTTTTCTTTTGCCTTTGGCACTTGTGTTGTCAATTAAATTTAAAGGGTATATATATATATATATATATATATATATATATATATATATATATATATATAGGATTAATACTTTCTACTCCGGGTGTAGTTACTCCCACTTTGATATACCACCTAAAAGAACTTGACATACTCCTTTATCACTTTGGGTATACTCATATACTAATTATAAGATAATTCAATGCGAACCACACGAAAAATTTGTAAGAGAGTCCATAGTTTTTAGCATATTTTGTAAATACATTCATATTCGCACTAAAAAGGAGTATGTCTAAAAAATTATACATACCACCCTTGAAAAGGTGTGAATACCACCTAGGTGGTCTTATATACTCGTATACTACACATACATACTCTCGGTTACGCAAAATACTCCCTACGTTGTGAGATACGAAATAGGGAGTAACTACTCCCGGGAGTAGGAAAAAGGCTTCCTATATATATATATATATATATATCTTTGGCTCATGGTTGGTCTCAAGCAGGGATCAAAAAACCGGAACCAGTTCAAATCTCGTCCGTCGGACGGTACCGGTAACTGATTGGTTACAGAAATCCTGGGGAAAAATCGGGCGAATTTTAAAAACTGAAATTTGAATTGCCGATTTTGAAAACCGGTTACCGGAAAAATCGGCTATAATTTTGAATTAGAAAGTGTTTAATAAAGTGTATATGTAGCTTATACAATACGTAATCTAGTATATTTAGCTCATACGAAGTGTAAACTGGTCAAAAATAATAATTCAAGTATATTTAACTCGCACAATACGTAATTAATTTAGTACAAAATAGGTCTAAATCAACCTAAAAAGGGATAAAAGAAATTAAAATTTTAAATTTTAAATTGAATTTTTTTGGCCCCCGAAATCCTGTTATTGCCCGGTCGGTATTTTATTTCCCTAGTCACAAGTGTGCATTCCTAACTGTCGTGCCCTGACGGGATCAGTGGGTTCAAGAACAATTGTTTCAAGCTTAGAAAGGCCAACTCTTTTTTCCTCAACCTCGTTCATCCAAACCGTTGACTAATGATCCAAGAGCCTAAAAGGTTTTGCACCCGAGCTCCTGTTGCCAGTCACGGATGGTGACTGGAGATTGATGATCTGCTAATTGCAGCTGGGTCGATAATTCAACGGCGGATTCAATTCCAAGCAATGACAATTGCATTGTCTCGTATGGAGATCGTATAATCACATTTGCGAACTGATCTACGTCTCTACGATGATCAATTGATTATGCGCGTCATGCGGTTGTGTTGAGCCCTTTTGCATCGCAGCAGGAAACGCCAAGAACATCAGCTATCGAGTGGTTAGAAATGAATCAACAAAAGATACACAAGAGGCTTCACGCTTAAAATTGCTCCATATATAAGTTCTTCAGCTTCTTTTAGACTATTTAGTTGTGTTCCTTTGGGCTTTGGGTGGTAATCCTGCTACTAGTTAAACAAAGCTCCAGCTTCCAGTGGTGGACCGCGAATATAATGAAAGGGTGCTAACAGAATTCAAATCTTTTTTTTACATAAACACCGCACTTTCTACCTAATGGTCGATGGACGGTGATGCTACGGGTACCTAAGGTTTGACTGACGGTAAGGGGTGCTCCCGCCCTGGTTGTCCTCGTATGGGTCCGCCCTTGCCTGCGTGTCTGGAAAGAAGAAAATAAGGAACTTCTTTGGTCGCCAACAGTAAATTAGATAAAAGCAAATTTGGCAACATGGCACTCTATTTTTTTTGTTTGCTTTTGCACAACGAATTTGTTGTCTTTACTAAAAACATTGCAGTTTTGCGACTCTTTGCTATAGTGCACTAGAACGATTAAACATTATCCATCTAAGTCAAGAGAGAGGGTTTATGAAATGTCCAATATACCCTCCAACCTTCTCCCTTCTTCCTGTTCCTCCATTCTTCACAAACAAATTAATATATATAGAGGATCCCGTTGACAGCATGGAAAAGGGGGGAGAAAGGCAATATACCCTCCAACCATCTCCCTTCTTCCCGTTCCTTCATTCTTCACAAACAAATTAATATATAGAGGATCCCGTTGACGGTAAGTGACCAAATTTACAGTAAGGAAGAGGCTTGGATAAGCTCAAGAAAGGAACGAGGGAGGTGGGCCGCGGCGGCAAGTTGCAGCGGCGGCGGCTGGTAGGTACTTCACAGGAGTACAATTGTACTGTAACTAATAAAAGCCACACTGGTTCTTCGGAATTTAACAAATCAAGTGATGGATGCGAACCGAAGATCATCGCACATAAGTGGGTCACACATAAGCAACTCCGGAGATGAAACTACTAACAAAACTTTTAGCTTTGTTGCAGCCATAGTACACACAAATATGATGCAGGGTAGAGCTCACCACTTGTGTTCATCAAACTAAACAGATACTATCAAATGTAAAACAATAAAATTCATAATTCATGTGCCACAACTAGTACATCCAAGAAGGTGAGAAAGAGCCAACACGAAATAATCTGGTCAGATTCACTGAATTAGAACTATTTGCACAGACTTATTCAGTTTGGTCGACTTCCATGGCTTCAACAGAGCACATCCGAATTTCTCTTAACTTTCGTCTCCTTTCTTTAGCCAAACTAATGTACTCCTGCAGAAATTATCGGTCATTAGCTCTTTTGGAACATCCTTTCCAAACCATCTTTAGTCCATTACCACAAAATATTATAATTTGCAGGATCAAATACAATTAACAGCAAGTAGCTAAAATATTCTTCATAGAGGAATACTTATACATGTGGTGAATTTGATAAAAGCTTAACAGGAGGAGCCAACTCTCAGAAAACCAAATCAAATGTTATCACGACATGAAAACCCCTTAATTTCTAACTTCTATTATCTCGGTTGTCTTTTGACCTCAATCAAATACTATATAAGAATAATATCTTTTTTATCGAATACATGAAGTTTGTCCCTGCCAATGACACATAGCTGCAATACCTAAAAAGCACCACATTTACCAAAAGAAGCAAAAAACAATCCATTTGTATATTCCACGAAATGTTTTAGTAAGCACAGATTAACAAACAGACCTTAATAATTGCCATGGATGTCACTCCACCTCCAGGTTTTTGTATTGACACTAAGCGGTCTGAAGAATCTAGAGCAACAGTCACGGAGGTGTCTATTATTGATTCTTCCTCAGCTGTTGGGTCCACCAGTACAATATCTTTGTGAAGCGCACACGTAAGGGAAAATGGAACGTCGCTAAGATTAAGCTTCCTCTTTTCTCTGTTTACCAATTCATATTTGGTTTTGCCTTCATTGCCTCTAACAGTAAATACTCTACCATCACCATCAACAGATACTAGAGGAATTTCCACTGCGAATACAACATAGTATTAGTAGTGAAAAATAACCACATCACCGACAGCTGTTACCATGAGCGTAGCGGAGATGTATAGAAGCAAACTTATTTAAAGAACAAAAATGGATAAAAAATGATCATAGCAGAGTTGAGAACTTGGCCAATAAACAAAGTGTATTGCCTCCCTCAACTTTTCATGTCAAATATAGCAAAACCTGCCTTGCCCAAGTGAATGTTTTGAACAAATAAACGCAATTATAAGTTCTTTAGCGAAAACCAAAAAGTAAACACAAAAATTCCTGAACTGCCATACACTTGGATACAGTTCAAGAGTGGTGCATGACCTCCAAATAATTGGTAAAAAAACCAATCTAGAAAAAGGAAAATATTTTTTTCTAACTAGGGTTTTTTCACCCCTTGCATGGCTGGTGATCAAACCCAGGACCACGTGCTCATGCACCCCTGCACTCCACCAAGAAATCATCCAGGTCACTGAGCAAAATAAATTCATGACCTTTTTTTCCATATCTTCAATGATAGTAGAGGGTGTTTGCACTCATGATTTTCTTGTACAACTGGTCTTAAGCACAGTTCAGAGACTGGCAAAAAGGAGACCATAATATTCATTTAGATCCCCTGTATAGTTCAGGGCACAAGTTCCACGTACAACAACTGTCAAGGGCTCCTGCTAACTTAATCCAAAACTAGGAAGTTCAAATGTTTTCTATTTGTAATTAGTAATTTGTTTGTTCAGTGATTCTTAGCTTATCTTGACAACAGATACAGAAAGTAAATATTTGAATTCCTTCAACTCCTGTAGGTGTATCAATAGTAGTATAAGTTAAAATCAGTCTGTACAAGTTTTCTAGAGATCAAATGATGCAAAAACAGACCACGGATCAGGCCATGTTGCAGCCTGCAGCCCTGCACCCTTTTAAGTCTATGATTTCTTTATTGTCCATTATAGGGGAGTATCATCTCCCATTGAAGTTTTTCCTTTCAAAAGTGTAGGATCGATAATGACAATCAGAAGGGGGTGAATGATTATAATCCGCGTTGAAATCTTTTTTTCAATCTACTGTCTTCTAATTGTTTAACCTACAGTGCACGTTACCGGAGCGAATTAAAGAACAAAAGTACTGCTTAAAAAAAACAATCTGTAGTTTTCTTTCTCCTGCGTTTCTATGTTCGTCTTGGTGTGTGTGCTTCCTATTTCTCTGTCCTTGTGTCAAGCCCAGCAGCCAAGTTGTATAGGGACCAAAAACCAGCCATCCTATGCATCACCTAGCGCATGAGCAGTCACAGACTCACAGCAGACAAAAGAAACCCCGGTCGCTGGACCTGATCCTCTCCTGTGCTCAAGTTGCAATCAACAATTAATGCACACAGCACTACTCAAGCAAAAATCTTGGTCATAAAAACAATCTTGCTACTCAGTGCATGTACGAAAAGTCAAGATTCACATCAAAATCTCACGTAAGAGTAGTCATGACGCATGAGGATTGTCCTAGCCCATCAGATCACCTTGCATAAACAAAAAAACCAACAGCACCTTTTCTTTCCGTCCGGCCGCCCGTCCAGCGCACCTCCAGTCGCTGGTCTTTTCTGAAAGCGTATAGAGTTTTGGGTAATGACGTAATAGATTGATGAAAAGTTTAAGGTACACGGGTTACATATATATAGCCGGTCGAGGTTGGTGTGAACACAAGACTGAACCGAACAGTCGGTGTGAACACGAGACCGAACCGAACAGTCGGTGTGAACACGCCCGTGATTTATCCGTCTAACACGCCCCCGTAGTCTGAGCGGGAGGAGACCGGACATTCAGACTAGCCCGAAATTCGGTGAAGACAGACGTAGGTAGACCCTTGGTGAAGATGTCGCAAAGCTGCGGCGCGTAGGCGCGTGAAGAACACGGACGTGTCCGAGAGCAACACGCTCACGAACAAAGTGTAGGTCGATCTCCACATGCTTGGTGCGCGATCTTGAACCGGGTTCTTTGGAGAGATAGACAAGCAGCGTTGTCGCAATACACAATGATGGCGCGACGCAAAGGTATCGCACTCGAGGAGTAAGCGGCGTAGCCAAGTAGCCGACAACGCCGTTAGCTACGGCGCGATACGGCCGGCGCTGAGAGAGACGGTGTGCTGTCGTTTGGAAGACTAGGAGATCAAGTTATCACCAAGAAAGACCGCGTAGCCGGAGGTAGACTTGCGTGTGTCGAGGCAGCCAGCCCAATCGGCGTCAGAATAAACCACCAGTTCAGTTGGGAACGTCTGGTGAAGAATGAGGCCATAGTCGAGGTGCCTGAAGGTACCGCAGAATGCGTTTGACCAAAGCGAGATGAGGTTCGCGAGGATCATGCATGAAGAGACAGACTTGCTGCACAACATAGGCAATATCCGGGCGAGTGAAGGTCAAGTACTGGAGAGCACCAGCTAGGCTGCGGTAGTGTGTCGGGTCATCCACAGGAGTACCATCAGCAGAGAGCTTGGAGTGAGTATCAAGCGGCGTCTTTGCGGGGTTTGCGATCGGACATCCCAAAGACGCTCCAATATGTCGAGGATATAATGCCGCTGGGAGAGATAAAGAGCACCATTCTGTTAACTCACAGAAAGACCCAGAAAGTGATGAAGTGGCCCCAGATCCTTCATAGAGAACTCATCCCAAGAGCGCAATAATCCGTGAAGAAGAGTGTATCAAGAAGCGATTAATACAATGTCATCCACATAGAGGAGCAAATAGGTCGTGTCTGTCCTCGGTGAAGATGAATAGAGATATATCGAACTTGGCTTCTATAAATCCCGGTGATGAAATGTGAGATGCAAATCGGTACGTACCATGACGAGGACCGCTTCAAGCCATATAGAGACTTGTTGAGTCGACAGGCGTAATCCGGATGGGCGGCGCAAACCGGAAGGTGAACACGATGAGCGATCTCGCTAGTGTGCCATGAAGAAAGGCATTCTTCACATCCGGTGATGGATATGCCAATCTCGAGAAAGAGCCAATGTGAGAACTGCGAACCGTAGCGAGCTTCACCTGGATTGAAAGTTTCATCAAAATCAATGCCGGGGCCGAGTGAAGCCACGAAGAACCCAGCGAGCCTTGTAGCGCTCAAGAGAACCGTCAGGATGAAACTTGTGGCGATAAACCCATTTGCCTGTGACGATGTTGACGCTAGGTGGACGAGGAACGAGGTCCCACGTCTGATTAGACTGGAGTGCATCGAATTCCTCGGTCATAGCTTGGCGCCAATTGGGATCGACCAGGTATGCTGCGAATGTCTTGAGCTGGCGAAAGAAGCTGCGCATGTAGGTTGAGGCGATCCGTTGAAATCGGATACCGATTTGGCACGAGTAACCATACGGTGATCATTAGCTACCGGTGGAGTCGGAGCAACCAGATGGCGACCGGTACGTGTGGCCACAACTCGGGGTGCATGGGTGTCAACAGGAGCCAATGCTTGACATGCCCTTTGTGCCATAACTGGTAATGGTAACTGGAACCTTATAAGGACTAGAAACTTTTTTCCACACATCACTACCTTGAGCCTCAATATATGCTTGCATACGACACTTCCAAAAAGCAAAATCAGTACCATCTAGCATGGGAGGACGATTCACATACCTCTCTGACGCCATACTAATCTGGCTCTAATACCACTTGTAGGATCGATAAGATAATGACAATCAGAAGAGGGTAAATGATTATAATCCGCATTGAAATCTTTTTTTCAATCTACTATCTTCTAATTGTTTAACCTACAGTGCACGTTACCGGAGCGAATTAAAGAACAAAAGTACTGCTTAAAAAAACAATCTGTAGTTTTCTTTCTCCTGCGTTTCTATGTTCTTCTTCGTGTGTGTGCTTCCTATTTCTCTGTCCTTGTGTCAAGCCCAGCAGCCAAGTTGTATCGGGACCAAAAACCAGCAATCCTATGCATCACCTAGCGCATGAGCAGTCAAAGCAGACAAAAGAAAGCCCGGTCGCTGGACCTGATCCTCTCCTGTGCTCAAGTTGCAATCAACAATTAATGCACACAGCACTACTCAAGCAAAAATCTTGGTCATAAAAACAATCTTGCTACTCAGTGCATGTACGAAAAGTCAAGATTCACATCAAAATCTCACGTAAGAGTAGTCATGAGGATTGTCCTAGCCCATCAGATCACCTTGCATAAACAAAAAAACCAACAGCACCTTTTCTTTCCGTCCGGCCGGCCGTCCAGCGCACCTCCAGTCGCTGGTCTTTTCTTCTTAGATTATGACACGCGCAAAACAAAGATCGCAGCCTCCGCCGCCGCAATTTTTCTGTCTCCTCGAGCCCTGGCTGCCGCGGCAATCTATTTCTCTCCGGCCGCAACTCTAAAATCGCGTACCCCGAAACCCTAGCTCCCGCATATATATATATAAACAGGCCAGCACCAATTGCATGGGCCTAAAACTTGATAACAAAATATTCTATTTTAGACACAGAATATGTCCCGTATCGTAAGCCTTCGGACCACACCTCCGTGGCTCTAGCACGCTTCATCCATCTTTAATCTCCATGCGCTCCAACTCGAGCTCGACCGCCTCCTCCAGCATTATCGACCCTCAGGACTATGACTTCGCACCAAGCCATCTCCCGGTCACCGCCGTAGACCATGATCACCTCCGAGTTACCCTGCGCATGCAAAGACCAAAGCAACATATTTTCCCGACACAAGTTCTTCCCAACTTAACCGACATAAGTCTACACACTACGACACGCCTCAAATAATATCTATAAATAACATTGTCAATTATTCATCAACTAAATTAATTTAAACCTAGCCACATGGTCTAACAAAAATAACTTTATGGCCTAAGAAGTTAGATAACTGGTATATGATTGTGGCCATGTAGCCATACATATGCATCCACTTTATGGCAGTAAAATATCATAAAATTCAATCATGACTTGAGGTCTTGCTCTGAGCCTCTAAAAGATCAATAGAAAATCAACAATCATGCACTGATTTACAATATTGTGTTTTGTATGATTCTCATCATACATTATTTCAGAAGTTGCTATAAATTTTGTAACATATAAACCAACCCGTACAGTATTTAGATGATAAACAATCAACAATATCATGGCCAGATCTGACTACAGGATGTATCTACACTTCCTTAATAAGTACATGTGTCGATTGTAATATACCAAAAAAATGGAAAGGGGAGATTAAATCAATAATAGAATTCATACTTTGTTGATAAAGTAACTGCTACAAGAGTACTATAGCATATTGTTACTTCCAATTGTAGGGTAATGAAATAGTAGAAGGATATCAAGTCAATTAAAACACTGAAAATAAATGAACATATAATGTGTAAATGCAGCCACCGCTGAAATCAATGCAGCATCGAACAGAGATCCATCGGCATTCAAACAACACACATCCTGTAAAACTGATATGTCAAGAACAAACAAAACATGTGCCTTTTTGCAATCTTATGTAGGATCGGCAACATCTCAACTTATTTTTTACATCATTGCGTGTACACTGTACAAGCCCACATGACACATGCACGTGCAGTGTACGATCTAGTGAAAACAACCTATTTGGTGCTATCATGTGAACATACTGGAAATGAATCACAAATTACAATAGAAATTCAGAAAGAAAAAAAAAAGAGTAGAGATAAGCACTACAATCGTCCACAATCATATGAACTATTAAGTTCTAACTTGATCAGCACAGTATGACAGTAACAGAGAGACAGAGATAGAATTTTGTATCTTTTCTCATTTTTGTTTACTTTTTATAGCGTTTTGTCTTATATTGTTTGCTGCAATGGAGAGTGACATTGCCCTTTCTTGTTCCAATGTTGTAATGTTTTTGCCCATTTGATCTAATCTAGGTTTGATACACTGATTGTTGTAACCTTAAGAAAATAGCTTATAACATCATAAATAAATGATAAAGCATACGCGTATTCGTAGTCCAGGACGAGTAAACATGATAAGGCAAAGGATATTCTAAGCAAGTTGGTCTCTAAGACCTAGCCCTGTACATATCAACACATATCCTTAGATTCTCTCCTACAATCATACATTCATACTAGTGTTGACCCTGAGTGAGCGAGCCCTTGTGTGCATGGGTAGGCCTTGCTCAATGCTCATCTTATTTAACTTATCATTATCATGTGTAGCCATTAATGGAACCAGAGATGGAAAACCCGGCGGTAACCGGATTTACCGGTGGGAACCGGGATTCAAAATACCGGCCGGAAAACTTCAAATTCAAATGCAAAATTCCGGCAAAAACATCTCAAATTCAAATTTATTTGGACGAATTTTGACCGAGTTTTTCCCGGGAATTCCGGTAAACGGCCGGTAACTGTTACCGGCCGCCCAGTGGGGTTCTCACCGGAACCGGTTTTCTGATCCCTGAATGGAACCATTAATAGAATGCTATCTACACTGAGAAGCCATCAATAGTAAAATCAGAGATGTATTACCAGGTATGCTAGCCAAGAAGCTTTTCCGCTGATCAAACAGAGCTCCTTTAAACTTAACATCCCAGAGCTGCATAAGAGGATAAAGCAGTGAAAAAAATGTAAATTAACCCCCTGATCTTTCAGGGGGTTAATATGATTCACAGAAACAAAATCTATGAAAAATAATTCTTTGACTAGCTATCCTATATCAAGAATCATATATCAAACTTCCGTTACTTGGCTAGCTAAAAAGAGAATCAAGAGAAATTATTCAAATTGTGTTCATTTCTGTTTCACATGACTACTTCACCGATTAAAAAGAATGTCACGACCAAAACAATCCTTCCCACTATCTAAAGCCCAACAACTCCATCATAGTGAACTATCATGATTTGCTGGGAGAAATTAAATTAAATTCAATCCTGCAGAACACAATTATCCATCCATCCATTTAGTCAGAGGTGAAGATACGCAAGAAATGGGGCAACAGCAAGACACAACAACAGAAACCTCATGAGGACATCCTCCAGAGCCTTGGAGATCACAGGCGCCGCCTCTGCAGGCCGTCCTGGCCTCACGAGCGGGGAGCAGATAGGAGGCATGTGGAACTCCACAGCTGCAGAACACCACACCAGAACACAAACAAGGTAAGTTTAGCCACATTACACAAAGCAAAAGCACCAACAGCAGCTATAGGCAGAGCAACGGCACACGAACCGACGGATCCTTCGTCGGGGGATTCCGCGGGGGGCGACATCACCTCGAGCTTGATCGACGCGAGCATGGCCTGCGGCAACAGAGGCGGAGGCATTTCGTCAAACAGGTGGCGTGCAACGCATGGGAACCGCAGAGGGTTGTGAGAGTGGACGAGTTGCGTACGGTGTCGCCGAGGCGGACGAGGGCGGAGCCGTGGGCAGAGGAGACGGCGCCGAGGGCTACAGTGGTGGGGCGGGCCTCGGCGGGGCGGCGGGCGTCGGGGCGCACGGACTCGCGAAGGTGGCGCTCGAGGAAGGTGAGCGGGAAGAGGCGGCGGTATGCCTCCTTCTCCATCTCGCCGGCGATCCCGCCGGCCGCCGTCGCGTCGGTTTCCGCCGCCGTCTCACGATCGGTAAGGGTCGCGGCGTCGCTTTGTCGGGAAGGGGTTTTGGCTTGTGTTGAAGGGGCGCGGCTAACTAGGGTTTTTGACTTGACCTAAAAAAAAGTTATATGCTTTTCTTTTTTTTTGGCGATAGCTCCCTGCCAGCTGGCTTCATTATTTTTTTTTGATAAATACTAAATAACACTATAAGTTCAAAGACAAAACAACGGGATAAAATATCACTGTTGGATTGTCTGGTCATAGCCGTCCATCTCACCTCTCATCTTGATCTGCTCAAATCTTATCGCATACGAACTATACCAGCACAAACTCCTCTCCCCACCCCCTCTTTACTCCCCCAAAATCAAGGGCCATGGTGGTGGTAGTAGCAGCAGTGAGTAGTCCACCAAATCTCTCTCTCGAGTCCACCAAATCTCTCTCCCAAACACACACACACACCAGTGGTTAGTGAGCAGGCGTTGCTGTTGCGGGACGAGGCGAACAGTCATAGGCTCGCCGGAGCGCGGCGGGAGGCCAGGGGCTCACCCAAGCTTGGGGGCCAGAGGTTGGAGGCGGCAAGCATGAGGACAACGAATGGCAATTGACGGGCGATGAGCAGCACGCAGCGCCCGATGCGGCGCATTCAATGCCTCGATGCTGCGTTGGTCCGCTGTCGAGCTCCTCCTATGTCTTCATCTCCGATGAGTTCCTCCTAGTCGTCTTCATCTCGGATAGATTTTTTTTGTTTTTTTTGTTTCCTTATGAAACTTGAATGAAACTTATGAATTTTCCCGTGAAACTAGTTAAAACTCTTAAACTTTCAAGTTTTCTTTTGAAAACTCAAAATTCTTCTGAAACTCATTTCTAATTAAGTTTTCGATTTAAAACTAGACGAAACTTGTAGTTTCATATTTAAAACACATCAAAAATTGTTGAAACACGCTGAAACCTTATGGAAACCCATTTGAAACTCTTTTGAAACTTGAGAAATGTGCTTTGAAACTTTGATGTTTGTAATTTGAAACTCGTCTTAATCAAATTTCATATTTGAAACTGGATGAAACCTATTGTGAAATTTATTATTTTCTGGTGAAACTGGTTGAAACTTTGAAGTTTGTCTTTTAAAACTCACTTGAAATTCTTCTAAAACTCATTTTTAGTCAAGTTTCAAGTTTGAAACTAGAAGAAACTTTTAGTTTCATATTTGAAACACGTCGAAATTCGTTAAAACACACTGAAACCTTATGGAAACCCATTTGAAACTTCTTGAAACATGTTGAAACACGAGATCTAGAATATGAAACTTGTTGAAATTCCTTGAAACATGTTGAAATTTGCTGAAACTTCTTGAAACTAGTTTTTTTCTGAAACTTGAGTTTCAAATTCTAAAACGTGTCAAAATTTGGGCTTGAAACTTTCTTAGAGTCTTTTGAAAACTTCTAGAAATACACGAAACTCATTGAAACCTAAAACTTCTCAAATAGTTTCACGAAACTTCATGAAACCTTTTGTATATAACCAAGTTGTAGATATCGAGAAAAACAAAATACACAAACTTACATAAATCTAAAACTTGGGCTTGAAACTTTCTTGGAATCTCCTAAAAACTTCTAGAAATATAAAGCGCTTTGAAACCTAGTCGAAACTTGAAATTCAAAATCTGGAACTTTTAAGCAACTAAAACTTCATGAAACTGCTATACTGTTGGAAATGCATTCTAATTGTATAACGTGGGTTAGCAGCTACCTTATTTTTCCCCTTTCAAATAAAGAATGGCTTTTGGGGAAATTTTCCCGAGGGAAAATAATAGGAAATACAAATTACTATGTGGAAAGGAGTAAATTGTAAACTTTAGCGAAATGTCATTAAGGTCCCTAAAGTTGAAAACTAGCATGGTAAATTTGTAACAAAGAAGTAACAAAGAATTTGAGATGGTTAAGGCCTTGTTTGGCAGCACCGGGATCAACCGGGATTGGCCGGGATCGATTGGGGAACATCCCGGCCAGGATATAATTCCCGGCCCAGCTTGAAGCGTTGCTTGGATGACACCGGGATTGAAAAATCTCGGCTTGTTCCAACCCAATCCACGGGGGTTTCTTCCTACTCGGCCGATGCGTGGTTTCTTCCCTTCGCGTGTGCTCGCGATTGGCGCTGCCTCGGCTAAGCTTGGGGGCCAGAGGTTGGAGGCGGCAAGCATGAGGACAACGAATGGCAATTGACGGGCGATGAGCAGCACGCAGCGCCCGATGCGGCGCATTCAATGCCTCGATGCTGCATTGGTCCGCTGTCGAGCTCCTCCTATGTCTTCATCTCCGATGAGTTCCTCCTAGTCGTCTTCATCTCGGATAGATTTTTTTTGTTTTTTTTGTTTCCTTCTGAAACTTGAATGAAACTTATGAATTTTCCCGTGAAACTAGTTAAAACTCTTAAACTTTCAAGTTTTCTTTTGAAAACTCAAAATTCTTCTGAAACTCATTTCTAATTAAGTTTTCGATTTAAAACTAGACGAAACTTGTAGTTTCATATTTAAAACACATCAAAAATTGTTGAAACACGCTGAAACCTTATGGAAACCCATTTGAAACTCTTTTGAAACTTGAGAAATGTGCTTTGAAACTTTGATGTTTGTAATTTGAAACTCGTCTTAATCAAATTTCATATTTGAAACTAGATGAAACCTATTGTGAAATTTATTATTTTCTGGTGAAACTAGTTGAAACTTTGAAGTTTGCCTTTTAAAACTCACTTGAAATTCTTCTAAAACTCATTTTTAGTCAAGTTTCAAGTTTGAAACTAGAAGAAACTTTTAGTTTCATATTTGAAACACGTCGAAATTCGTTGAAACACACTGAAACCTTATGGAAACCCATTTGAAACTTCTTGAAACATGTTGAAACACGAGATCTAGAATATGAAACTTGTTGAAATTCCTTGAAACATGTTGAAATTTGCTGAAACTTCTTGAAACTAGTTTTTCTGAAACTTGAGTTTCAAATTCTAAAACGTGTCAAAATTTGGGCTTGAAACTTTCTTAGAGTCTTTTGAAAACTTCTAGAAATACACGAAACTCATTGAAACCTAAAACTTCTCAAATAGTTTCACGAAACTTCATGAAACCTTTTGCATATAACCAAGTTGTAGATATCGAGAAAAACAAAATACACAAACTTACATAAATCTGAAACTTGGGCTTGAAACTTTCTTGGAATCTCCTAAAAACTTCTAGAAATATAAAGCGCTTTGAAACCTAGTCGAAACTTGAAATTCAAAATCTGGAACTTTTAAGCAACTAAAACTTCATGAAACTGCTATACTATTGGAAATGCATTCTAATTGTATAACGTGGGTTAGCAGCTACCTTATTTTTCCCCTTTCAAATAAAGAATGGCTTTTGGGAAAATTTTCCCGAGGGAAAATAATAGGAAATACAAATTACTATGTGGAAAGGAGTAAATTGTAAACTTTAGCGAAATGTCATTAAGGTCCGTAAAGTTGAAAACTAACATGGTAAATTTGTAACAAAGAAGTAACAAAGAATTTGAGATGGTTAAGCCCTTGTTTGGCAAAGACCGGATCAGCAGGATTGGCCGGGATCGATTGGGGAACATCCCGGCCAGGATATAATTCCCGGCCCAGCTTGAAGCGTTGCTTGGATGACACCGGGATTAAAAAATCCCAGCTTGTTCCAACCCAATCCACGGGGGTTTCTTCCTACTCGGCCGATGTGTGGTTTCTTCCCTTCGCGTGTGCTCGCGATTGGCGCTGCCTCGGCTACTCCGGTCCACAGGGGTCCGCCCTCGGAGGAACATCCTGCCGCCGTCGCCGCCCTCGGAGGAATATCTCAGTCAGATCTATCCAGTTAGTCTCAGGATCTTCGTCTGCAAGGATTCGTTAGCTTTGGCCGGCCACGATCTGATTTGATCTGACCTAGATGCAGACCGACTTGGATTGTGGAATCGATCGACCATTCGACGCGCACCTAGATCTACTGGTAACCTTTCTTCTCTTTCACTTTTGCCTTTTTTACGATTCGGCGTGCCAAATCTGTCTCTAACACACTAGTGGTAGAGTTCGTGGCTTCTTCTAGTTCTTGTTTGGTGGTAGTTACTCTCCTATCTTAGTCGTCTCTTCCCGACTGGGATTTGGGGGCGATCGAATTTGAGGTGATTTCTGATTGCTGTTTCATGCCAGCATTTGACGGTTTGCTAGTTCGCCCTCAGCATAAAGCCATAATTGAACCTCCTCAATTGCTATGCTTTCTGTTAGCATGGAGTGAAAGTAGTGTGTGTGTGACTAGATGTTTGTGGGTATCATCCTGTACAACTCCATACACCTTGTTAGCACAATCAGATGGGTCTTGTGTCTGGAGTGCCTCGCATTGCACTTTCACTTGTTTATATTATAACATCAATATGCCTACCCTGGATACAAAAGTTTGTGTATAATGTTAGTGAAGAACTATATAGGAGTTAGGAGCAACTCATCTCCAACTGTATATATTGCATATTTGGGAAGTTTGCCATCCAAGTTGGTTATCTAGTCCATAATTTTTAACATTGCATACTGTATTCTCTATATTGTTTTTTAAGATTGTATGTCAATGCTAGTTGCAGCCTGTTTAGTAAAAACTAAATTGTTTACTTATTTCAAATAATTAGTAGTTTAATATTTGTGTTTAGTGGTCAAATGGGTTCAAGAAGGGTGCTTTGAACTAAAAGGAGTTGAGAGGATGACGACATGATGTCTGTTGTTTTGCCCACTTTACATCTATTATGTGCTAGTGCACAAAGTGAAGAAAAAAACCAAAGCATACATCCTGACTACCTGGCAAAGAGCGGCTTAAGAGTGGCTATCTACTTTGTATCTAACTGCAGTTAACCATTAGCAATGCTTTTCTAATTGTGGATATCGTGAGGATATGTGCACGATCTCAGGATGATGAGTCAATTGGCAATGGCTTTGTTGGTTTGCAAAATCTCGTGTTTTCGGGGTTTGCTTCATGCTGTCAGACCACAGGCGGTCTGACCGGTGGTGTGGGGCGGTCGGACCGCTTGGTGGGACTGATCGGACCGCGGTGGTGGCTGGTCGGACCTACTGACCTAATATTGGATTTTGGAGCTAATCTAAAAATAGGTTGTGTGGGCAAGTGAGGGGAGTCTCCTGAATGTGGTTGCATCATTTTTGGAGCTCCCAGTCAAAAGTTCTATTGAGTTGAAAATTCCAGAAGGTTTCGGATTTTCAAGCTGGAATTTTGGCTAAGTCCTTTGGGGCGGTCCGACCGGCCGGATATCGGTCGGACCGGCCTTGTGGGGCGGTCAGACCGCCGATGACTTGGAGGTTTGCCAAGTTCGCATTGATGCATGTTGATTGTGTTTAATGTTTAGTTATCAATGCTTTATTGTTGCATATTGCATTGTGGAACTAACGTGGGTCAAGTTGTGAAGAACTTGTTCCCGGAAACGGTTTGTTTGTCTATTGCTGTGCAGGTGGCTTGCAGGTCAACGACGTCAACGGTGAATAGATCGGGACTACGCTTGGAGAGCCGAGGTCCAGAACGATCATGGATGCCGGGTGAGGTCGTGTGACTCAAGTATGGTGCAGGATGGGCAAGATGGATCGAACGGGTGGTTCGGTGCAGCTGGTTGGATCAGGCGGTGCGGATATCGGTGCGAGTCTCTGGGAGGTTCCGATGGGATTCGGACAAGAGAGGCTTGGCGACGCGATGAGAACCGCTGATCAACCTACACGTGGTGAAGCAGGCGATTGCTTCAATGGTTATGTTGTGTGTGGGTCCCATGTGTGAGTGGGTCTCAAAAGTGGAACCCTAGTCCTCTCCTATAAATAGAAGGGGGGAGATGTAAAACCCCCTTGAAGCTTTCATTTGTTTTCCCCTTTGCCTTTTGTAGGGTTAGGGTTTGGAGAGGAAGAGAGGGAGAAATTGTATGCTCTTTGGGTGAGCTCTTGTCCTACTTGTTGGAGTGGCTTTGTAAGCATCTTGTGAGATCAATCAATCTTGTGATGCTTGCTTGTGAGATCATTTGTCTCCCCTTTTGTGTTCTTCTCTCATTTGAATGAATTTTGTGCTTCCTTGATTCAAGGGTTTATGCTTGGTCTCTTGACCCATTTTGTCTTGCTTTGATGTGTGGGAATACTCCTAGAATCATCTAAACCATCAATCCCCACAAGCAAGTCTTGAATCAAAGATTTTCATATTTCTAGGGTTTGTGCACTTCTTTGTTTAATCCTTGAGAGATTGTTTCTGCGAAGTGGATCTGAAGGATCGTCGCTATAAATAGGTCTCCAATATCATTAGGGAGGTGTGCTCGAAATTTGGTCAAGTTTCATTGGTCGAATCAAAAGTTGGATCAAATTTCGTTTTGGATTTGGGTAGGATTTTTCAGTACTGGACTCTACCGGTCCGACCGGTGTTTCAACGGCGGTCCGACCGCCGTATATTCGCACGCACATTGCTCGCGGGTCGAACCGTTGTCCACCGGTCCGACCGCCGTTAGTTGCCGGTCGGGCCATTGGTTGAGCGTCGGTCAGATCGCCCTTGGTAGCCGGTCAGACCGCCTGTGCCCAGATCAACCCTTTGAGATTAAGTCTCCACTTTTGTGTCGTGTGGTTGTCGGGGTTTGTCGAATTCAGCACAAGGCTTCCGCTGTGTGCTTACTGATCTTCTTAGCTTCCATAGCTAAAGGAGTAAAGTTCGTGTTGAATTTGTTTTAGGCGAGAAAGTTGTGAAAGCGCCTATTCACCCCCCCTAGTCGCCTTTCCGGTCCTACACTAATGTTAAGATTTATCTGTAGGTATGTTCCTTCAATGATTTATTGGTATTATGCATGAGATGGATGCTTTGAGTAATTTTTTGTACTTTGTATATTTTAATATTTTTATTGTTATTCTGCAGGAGTAGAATTGTGCTATCCAGTATTGACAAATCTAGATCCGTCGTTATTAGTTAATGGAGTATTTTTTATGATTAATGAGGTGTTTTCTGGTTTTGAGCTTTTCTCTGTTGAGCGGCCTGATTGCCCCTCTGGCGGTTTGACCGGTTGGGTCCGGTCTGACCGACCCTTGTGAGGGTGGTCGACCCGGTAGTGTGTCCAACAGCTAGTTTTATAGCCGTTGGAGCTTGGACGGTTTCATTAGCCATTAGTTGGCGGTCATATAAGCTTCTCCCTATTTTTCTGGAACTTTCCTCCAACGGCTAGTTTTCCTTGTGTGGATATATGTTGGACGAAAAGGCGACTAGAGGGGGTGAATAGGAGCACGCTCACTTTTACACAAATAATTGATTCAATAGGATTTTACTCCAGTAGCTATGGAAGCTATGAAGATCAATATACCAGTACAGCGGAAGACTAATATTGAATCCAATTTAAACCCCTAAGCAATATGACAAAATCAACAAAGAATAAAGCAATTCAATTGTTGGACCGAAAAGGCGACTAGAGGGGGGTGAATAGGAGCACGCTCACTTTTTCACAAAATATGAACTCAACACAATTTCACTCCAATAGCTATTAGGAAGCTATGAAGATCAATATACGATCTGTGGAAGACTAGTATTGAATTCAAAATAATCCCCTTTCCAATATGACAAAATCAACTAAGATTAAAGCAACACAAACAACGGCGGTCGACCTCGGACCCAACCGGTCGGACCGATTCTTTGGCTGATCGGACATTTATATCTTGGCGGTCGGACCGCTCCCAAATCGGTCGGACCGGTGATGATGGGCGGTCTAACCGGCAGGCTACAGAACCGACCTGAAACAGTAAAAACAGCCCGATGACGAGGTTGCAATTAGGTCTAACATTTGATTCTCAAAACCAAACTTCGCGAAACTTTGCACACACCTTCTCTATGCTATTGAGGACCTATTCCAATCGAATATAATGATAATTCTTGGATAGATCCTGAACAGTTGTCAATTTAGTAACAGAAGGTCTAAAACCAGATAAGAAGGAAAACTTGATCCTAATGCTTGTTCGTGAATGATTGATGATCAAGATGATCCTAGATAGATTCATACATATCACAGCAAGCTAATTTAAAACTTGATCCTAATGCTTGTTCGTGAGTGATTGATGATCAAGATGATCCTAGATGATCCTCCTCTATGAAACCATTTAAAAATGCACTTTTAACATCCATCTGATATAATTTAAAACCTTTTGATGCAGCAAATGCGAGCAAAATGCGAATGGCTTCTAGTGTAGCAACAGGAGCAAATGTCTCATCAAAATCTAACCCCTCAACTTGGCTGAAACCCTGAGCTACCAATCTGACCTTGTTTCTAACCACAGAACCATCCTCACCTTGTTTATTCTTAAACACCCAACGGGTTCCTATAACATTATGACCACTAGGAGGTTCTACTAGGTTCCAAACCTTATTTCTTTCGAAATTCTCTAACTCCTCATGCATGGCATTTACCCAGCTAGAATCAGATAAAGCATGTGATATATCGCGGGGTTCAAAAGAAGCAACAAAAGCCGAATGAGAGTAGAGATTTTGATCAGTATACCTGGAGCGAGTAACTCGCTCATGTAGATTACCTATTATCTGATCCGAAGGATGCTGTCTCTGAATGCGAAGTGGAGCGCCCGGGGGAGATAGCGTTTCTTCGACCTCCGCAGGTACTGCTGATGATGATGATGCAGCAGGAGCCTCAACAGAAGGTGAAGTAGACGTAGCAGGTTCTTGTACCAAGATGGGCGTCTCAGCAGCAGCAAATGAAGGAATGATATCAGCTTCGTCCTCATCTTCCTCTACAAAAATGCTCTCTGTCACCTGTGAATCATCTGTAACAACTGATCTAGCTCCAGGACTAGTCTCATCAAAAGTGACATTACAAGTCTCCTGAATAAGGTTAGTTTCAGCATTAAGTACCCGAAAACCCCTCGAATGAGCAGGATAACCCAGAAATATTCCATCAAAAGTCCTTGACTCAAATTTATCTAGGTTTCCTGTTTTAAGAATAAAACACTTTGATCCAAAAACTCGAAAGTGCGAAACAGAGGGTTTTCTACCAAAACGAAGCTCATAAGGAGTCTTGCCTAAAGATGGTCTTAAAAAGACACGATTTGCAATATGGCAAGCTGTAGCAATAGCTTCGGCCCAAAACCTTCTCAGTGTGCTATACTCATCTAGCATCATTCTAGCCATTTCGACCAAGGTCCTATTCTTCCTTTCCACCACGCCATTTTGTTGAGGGACGTGTGGAGAGGAGAACTGATGCTCAATACCGCGCTCAGCACAAAAAGAAGCAAAAGAAGCATTTTTAAACTCCGTGCCATTGTCACTGCGGATCGCTCTCAGGGCACCAGGAAGCTCAGAAGCCAAACAAAGAACAAGGTCATGAAAATAACCAAAAGCTTCATCTTTTGAAGAAAGAAAGAACACCCAAGAATATCTTGAAAGATCATCGACAATGACAAGAATATACCATTTTCCACCGGCTGACCGGACTCTAGCAGGACCAACAGTATCCATATGAAGCAACCGTCTCCCGTCCGTCGTCCATAACCATAGTCACGAGAAGGGTGTGGCGGCAACTTGTTTGCCATGCTTCTGTGCGAATCTGATATCCTTGACAGCTTTGAGTTTGGGCAAATCTCTCATGAGATCAAGGTTGCTAACTCACGTCAGATGATCAAAACCAATGTGGCCCAAACGTCGGTGCCAAAGCCAGAAATCAGAAGAATATGTAAGCAAACATTTAAGAGATCTAGCAAAAGATTCTGAAAAATCAGCTCCAAAAATTCTACCAACTCTAGATATTCCAAACACAAGCTCACCAGTAGAATCAAGCACACGACAAGCATTTTTCTTAAATACAGTCTCATAGCCATCATCAAGAAGCTGAGAGACAGAAAGGAGATTATACCTAAGCTTGTCCACAAGAGCGACATCTTTTAGGATGAATTTGTTGTTCACCCTAATTGATCCTGTTCCTTCAATTCGCCCTTGTGTATCATCTCCAAAGGTGATGAAGTCATCACCTGTTGTCCGCGTGAAAGAGGTGAACCATCTTGAGTTTCCGGTCATGTGGCGTGAACACCCGGAGTCGACGAACCACGTGTTCTTCCCCTTTCCGCGGTAATCCTGAAAATCAAGGAACAGAAGAACGATGTGTCTCAATACTGGGGTTAGATAAACAAGATTTAGGAATCCAGTACTGAGACACACGTCTGCAAGGAGTATACAAATCAGAAGTACTATCCTTGATTTTATCTAGAATTCTGTTATGAGCAATCTTTAAATTATCATGGGAATTAATCATCGTCGAGCGTCCGAAAGGCGTTATTCTGGCGGTCGGACCGGCGACCAAAGCAGTCGACCGGTGACCACGGTGATCGGACCGCCCACTGAAGAACATAAGAATTATGATATTTTGAAACACAATGATTAGCATGTGAGAAAAATCCTAATCCAGGTTTATTCTTTTCAGTGTTACCATGTCTCATAAAAGCTCTAGGTTGCCTGAATGAAATTCTATCAAGATTTTTCCTATCATTTTTCAACTTACGCCAACAGAATTCAATCAAATGCCCACTTTTCTAGCAATAAGTGCAATGGTACTTGGTACCACTAGAAGAAGCACCCTTTGAATTAATACAAGGTTGGGCAAAACCTGCAGATTTAAAAGATATTTTTGCAGGTTAGGTTTTGAATTCAATTAAACCTTTTTCCAAGACTTGAATGACTTTTGGCTTTGAATTGTCTTGAAAAGAATTGAATCCTAAACCTTGCTTCTTATAAGGAGTTTTAGACTTGTCAAGAATCATGTTTAACTGTTTTTTACCTTTAGAAAATTTCTCTAATGTATCATGAAGGTAAGCATTTTCTTTTCTCAAATTAACACAAGCATCACAAGTTTTATCCATAGATTTCTCCTTATATAAAGCAATTTCAAGCTTAAGAGCGGAACAAGAAGCACAAATAGTATTTTCAATATTGTCCTTAAGCTTAGCATATTTGACTCTAGCAGCTTCTAAGATATCTTTGATTTCACGTTCTTTTTCTAAGCAGGAAGTGCAAGAGCTAGAATCAAACACATCAAAAGCAATCAATTTACTAGATTCTAAACATTTTTCACGAGGAGCACTTTTAATTTCATTTAGCTCAGATCTAGCATTCTCAAGTTGTTGTACAGAAATATTATAAGAAGATTGTAATTTGGCAATTTCTGAATGCATAGCATGACAAGATAAACATTCATCAGGTTCAAGAGTGTTAGCATTTTTAAGCTCTACTTTCACTTTACTAATCTTTGACTCTAATTTCTTATTTTTTGTTATGACAAATTCTAGCGCTTCATCTTGACTAAGCAATTGCTCAACTATAGAATCATATTTAGCAGAAAGCTCATCATAAGAAAAAGATACCTCATCATCATCAATGTCGTCAGTGTCAGCCATGAAGCACATGCCAGTGAAGTCCTTGGCCTTCCCTTTCTTTTTTCCTTGAGGGATCTCCTCCTCCTTGTCCTCCTCACTCTCGGAATCCACATCGCTCAAGGATTGATCCTCAAAAGCGGCAAGGACCCGGTGAGCGGCCTTCACAAGCTTATTAGTCTCATACCTTGATTTGTTGAAAGGGGGCTTCTTCCAAGCTGGCTTTCCTTCCTTATGATTGCTCTTACCTTTCAGCTTGGGGCAATTTGCCCGGATATGGTTGAGCTCATCACATTTATAGCATGTCACCGGACCACCTCCATTTTTGTTTCTCACATTATTGTAAGCCCATGTGAATTTTTTAGCTAGGAGAGCTAACTCTGTCTCAGGAATACTTTCAAGCTCCTCCTCATGAATCGCAAATAGACAAGTAAATGAAAAATCAGAAAATGATTCAAGAGTACCATCAGAGGACCTTTTGAGAGGATCAACTATCAATGCCATGTTGTCTTTATTAGGATGATCAACTCTTTTGATTTCATGAGTCTTGAGTTTACTATAAAGCAATTCTAAAGTAAGACTCGAAAGATCAACATTTTCCTCTATAGCAGTAGCCTTCATCTCCCACTCCTTGGTGTTGATTGCAGCCAAGAGATAGGTGGCATTTTCAGATTGAGAAAATTCAATATCAACAACTTTCATTTGATTAATCATTTTATTAAAGCGACTGAAAATGTCATCGATACTCTCTCCAGGGCGCATCTCGAATTTGTTGTATTCACGCTTGTAAACTGTTTGGCGCACCTTTTTGATTTGGGACGAACCCTCATGATATGTTTCGAGAGTGTTCCAAATTTCGTCTTGTGATGGTAAGATTGCAAATGCGATCATATTCTTGTCTACCAAGCGCACCATATAAAAGATTCTTGGCCTTGTTGTTGTTTGCCACAAGAATCGCTGGCCGTGTTGCAATTTCAGGAATAACAAGCGGGGCTCGAACAACATCCCAAATAGCTTGTCCCTCGCTCTCAAGAAAGACTCGCATACGATTCTTCCAATAGGCATAGTCGTGCCCATCGAAGATATGCGGTTTAGTAGAAAACTTATCCATCGCCTAAAGTTCAGTGACCGGTTAAGATCAAGAGTGAACTAACCGGGCTCTGATACCACTTGTTGGACCGAAAAGGCGACTAGAGGGGGGTGAATAGGAGCACGCTCACTTTTTCACAAAATATGAACTCAACACAATTTCACTCCAATAGCTATTAGGAAGCTATGAAGATCAATATACCAGTACAGCGGAAGACTAGTATTGAATTCAAAATAATCCCCTTTCCAATATGACAAAATCAACTAAGATTAAAGCAACACAAACACTGGCGGTCTGACCTCTGGACCCAACCGGTCGGACCGATTGCTGTGCGATCGGACCGCTGTTATACTGGCGGTCGGACCGCTCCCAAATCGGTCGGACCGGTGATGATGGGCGGTCTGACCGACAGGCTACAGAACCGACCTGAAACAGTAAAAACAGCCCGATGACGAAGTTGCAATTAGGTCTAACATTTGATTCTCAAAACCAAACTTCACGAAACTTTGCACACACCTTCTCTATGCTATTGAGGACCTATTCCAATCGAATATAATGATAATTCATTGATAGATCCTGAACAGTTGTCAATTTAGTAACAGAAGGTCTAAAATCGGGCAAGAACGAAAACTTGATCCTAATACTTGTTCGTGAGTGATTGATGATCAAGATGATCCTAGATAGATTCATACATATCACAGCAAGCTAATTCACGTGAAAGAATCAATCACAAACTCGCGGATCAAGGAAAACCCTAAAATCACGAAATTGAAAGCAAGAACGAAAAGAGACTTATCTCAAGCAAACCTTGCATAGATTAAGAACATGATTGCTGTTGGATTACACCCACACCATCATGGATCAGTAGTCAATCCAAGATCACGAAATTCACCTCAAACCATCAAGCGTTCTAGCCTCCACCTCAACCCCCCCTAAGCCAATTAGGGTTTTGAAACATAAAAGAGGCGAGAGAGGCGTGGTGCAGCCACCACCTCCTCCTATTTATAGTGGAGGCCTAGAACCTCTAGGGTTTGACTCTATTGGGCTCCCGTTAAGGCCCACTAACAAACGGGTCACACACGCATGCTTCGCAAAGCGTCGTCTTTAACCTTTTGACCTAAACCGCTTCACCATTCGCCATGGATTCGCCAATAGGTCACCCTTGTCCATCTTGTGTCACGCTTGAGTCCATTGACCTCACCCGGCATCGTCGATCGTTCTAGACCTCAACTCTCCAAGTCTAGTCCCGATCCTCCTCGCCGTTGACCGTCGTTGACCACCAAGCAACCTGCACAACCATAGACAAGCAAACACGAATTCGGGAACAAGTTCTTCACAACTTGACCCATGTTAGTCAAAACATGCATCATGCAATACATATGCCATGATACCAATGAACTTGACCTAACAAAATAACATCACCACTAAGTGGCTGACGTTCATGGTGGAAACCGGTCCGACCGCTCCCTGTGAGCCGGTCGGACCGCCCCTCTGGCCGGTCGGACCGATCCCTGTGAGCCGGTCGGACCGCCACCAGGGACTTAGCCGAAATTGAAGCCCTGAAATTCCGAAACCTTCTGGAAACTTAAATCGAATAGAACTTTTGCTTGGAGGCTCCAAAAATTATGAGACCAAGTGCATTGGGATCCCCTCACTTGCCTACAACACCTATTTTTGGCCCGGCCGATTCGAGCACTTTTGATCACATCCGGTCCGATCACGCACATGGCGGTCGACCGATTAGGACCGATCGGACCGCTTCGCCCGTAATGCCTGAGACTTTGTCGAAAACTCGTGAAACGACAAACCGATAACGCCATTTCCAATTGTCACATCATCCTAAGATCTGGAGCATATCCCCATGATATCCACATCAATGCACTGGCGGTCGGACTGCTGGGTCAATGGCGGTCTGACCGTTGACCTGACGGTCTGACCGGTGGCCTTGGGCGGTCTGACCGCCGACCTGAAGAACATATCAAAATAGCCCAATGACGAAGTTGCAAATAGATGAAGGTTTTGATCTACAACTCCAAACTCGATGAAACTTGGAACACACCTTCTCTATGATGTCAAAAACCTATTCCAATCGAAGATTGTGATAATTCTTGGAAGAATGACGATCATTTTCCATTTGATTGAAGAAGGGTTCAAAACCAGGTCAAAATGAAAACTAGATCCAAAATCTTGCTCGTGGGTGATTGATGATCAAGATGATCCTAGATATGTTCCCACATGTCACAGCAAGCTAGATCAAACTTTCTCTAGATTGATTTGATATGATTTGGGCTTACATGCACTCTATCAATGGAGGACAATGCTTAATCCAAGAGCACGAAAATCACATGAAACTCTCTAAAACTCTATCCTCCACAAAAGCTCTCCCTAAGCAAATTAGGGTTTCAAATAACAAAAGAGACGAAGGGGAGGTGCAGCCACCTCCCTCTCCTATTTATAGTGGAGGCTTAGACCTTCTAGAAATTTGACTCAATTGGGCTCCCGTTAAGGCACAAAACAAACGGGTTACGCACACATGCATTTTAATGCGCCATCTTTAACACCTCTTGACCTAATTAGCTACACCTTGCGCCATCTTGCGCCTCGGATTAGCCAATAGATCACCATTGTCCATCTTGCACCACACTTGAGTTCATTGACCTCACCCGGCATCGTCGATCGTTCTGGACCTCAGCTCTCCAAGCCTAGTCCCGATCATCCTTGCCCGTTGACCGTCGTTGACCACCAAGCAACCTGCACAACAATAGACAAGTAAACTGAATTTGGAAACAAGTTCTTCACAACTTGACCCATGTTAGTCAAAACATGCATCATGTAACATATATGCCCTGAAACTCATGACTTTGACCTAACAACCGAACATCGCTGCCACGAAGACCGACGATCCAAGTGAAAACCGGTCAGACCGCCCAAGGGCCGGTCTGACCGGCCATGGCCGGTCAGACCGCTAGTCGGGACTTAGCCGAATTTCCTCTCTAGAAAACCGAAACCTACTTGAATTTTCAATTGAATATAACTTTTGACTGGAGACTCCAAAAATTATGAGACCAAGTGCAATAGAATCCCCTTTGTTGCCTGCTACCTCTATTTTTGGCCCAGCTCAAAACACCACATTCTGAAGTTGCCCCGTTCGACCGCCGCTATGGCCGGTCGGACCGCCACATGGACCGGTCTGATCGCCGCCCTGGCCGATCAGACCGGTTATGGCATGACAGCACTGTTTCTTTGTCGAAAACACGTGAAATGACAAACCGTTAACGCCATTGCCAATTGTCACATCATCCTAAGATCTGGAGCATATCCCCATGAAATCCACAGTATATATACTCCTTGTGGCCGGTTGTGGGAAAGAGTTGCTGGTGTCATATTCTTTTCTTTGAGTAAAGAGCAAGCCCTCTACTCTCTTTTGTGCATATGTTGCACTTAGTGAGCTTAGAAAGTAAACCCTAAGTGCATGTGTTGCATTAGGTAGTGGGTTGTGTATCCACTGAGTTTAGACACTTGATTCATTCAAGTGAGCGTCTTCGACTTGTTATTCTTGGTGTTTGCTGACGCCTAGACGGTTTGGAGGAATTGCGCCGGTGATCTTCTCAAGAAGGTTGTGAGAAGACCAGACAGTTGTGAGCGGTTTGGTGCTCGCCATCTCCGGAGTGGAGGAAGAGCAACCCCGAGTGGATCAAGGTGTTGATTCGAGTTGTGAACCGGTCCAAATGATTGGACTTACCTAGGAGGTGTTGGCTCAATTTGTGGAGCCGGTCCAACGTGGTTGGGCTTACCTCAACGTGGATTAGGAGAGACCGGCAAGTCTCTGAACACCACGGTAAAACATCATTGTGTCATTGTGGTTTGCCTTTTTGTGTTTTACTCCATTGCAATTTACATTCCTAGAATTAAATTACTTGCATGTCTTTGTATGATCGCTATCGTTATCAATAGTCTTATATCGTTGGTGCGCTTCGTCAAGACTAGTTGATTTCGGTTTTAATTGAGCAAAACCGAATTGATTTACAATTCCACATAAAACTCGATTTTAACCTAAAGAACTTTAAAAACCGCCTATTCACCCCCTCTAGTCGGTCCCTTTAATCTTACCAGTATCCCATGGTGATGCAACTCAAATGTGCTTACAACATGTTGTGAAGGGCTTCTTTTATGTCATGCTAGTGCTCCAGTTTGTAAGATGTCTAAGTAGTAGTATCCCATTTTGCTAACTTTTGAGAACATCTAAGTTCATGATGCACGATGTAATCTATATTTCATTTGCCACATAAGTAGTACTTCATTTATATTGCATTTATATTGTCGTACTACCAGGTTGTGGATGATCCTTGGAATGATATACTGTATAATTTTCTAATTTTTTGAATTATCTGTGAACTATTTTTTTGGATTGTTTTTGGATATTTGTGGTTATATTTGAATTTTCTAGAGTAATTTTTGAATTTTTCTATATTGTTTTTCGCAATTTATTGATTTTATTTTGAATTTTCAAAATATTTTATGATGCTTTTGAATTTTATGGGTTTCAAAATTCATTCATATTGATTTTATTTTGAATTTTCTAACCACTTTAAAAATCAAAATTTTAAATATGTGATGTCCCCTCCAATCCTACCATGATCCAAACAATCATTTTTTACTCCAATGCACCCTTGATAGGTGGAAGGGGATTCGGAGGGGATTGGGTGGAGGGAGGGGGATCAACCCAATCCCCTTTTTGATTATTTCTCCTGTGGATAGATTTCCCTACTAACCAAACAAGGCCTAAAGTGGTTTTAAAACATGCTTGATATAAACATATTCTATAGTTTTACACTACCTGATTTTCAAAATGTGATTTTTTTTATATTATTTTACACTTTCTTTTTCTTTTTGATTAGATCACTAACCAAACACACACTAACCAAGTAAAAAACATAAAAACTCCAAGCTACCTCCAGACATGACTTCAAAACTACAAACTAGCTCCTGACATCACTTTTTACCAAGCGAAACCAGGACAACAACCAAAACCAAACAAGCCCTGAGAGTGGACACAGGTGCGGGTGGCGATTTGGATTCCGGAATCCAGGACCTCACCAAGGCATATTACTTCCAAAACCACAACTTCACAGTTCATTTACTTTATTTTTCTTTGTTTTCTCCATCCGGTTATCTATTATTTTCCTCTAGAGGTGTCCTGTGCTACAACTACTAGTGTTACTCATCAACCAAGATGTTTTCTGTTCCATTGTCCTGTATTCTAATTTCGTAATAATAACCGCATGAAGACATCATGTTAGCGCTCTCTCCAAACCTTCAGGATGTACTCTGCGATGTTTGTTAACTATATGTATTCTATTGTTCAATTTGACTGAAAAAGGTTATCCTCTCATCCCATTCCTAATGTACTATACAAGAAGTTGTCCGCTCTATAAGGTACAGGACCACAGCATCATTCACAAGGGGGCATTTTGATGCAGCAAGTGCTGATCTGCCATGGGATCAATACTCGGTAATCAGAATACAATGGCATCCATTAGTATACATGGAAAAATGAAGTCTGTTCCCGAATGGTGCTCAGTGGACCGCCTACGTATGCTTCACTTTCTTGACAAGAATAGCCAAGCAAGCATGAATTTCTTCCAGAAAAGCCTTCAACTGCCCTGAAGGATGTTCGCTAAGCAGATAACTATGTCATTTCTTGCCTTTTCGTGTGAGGTAGCGCTCTCGAGCTGCCTGGATTTTACTATCCACATCAGATTGCTTAATAACCGTAGCTTTTATTGGAGAGCTTACTTGCTTGTCCTCTAGAGGTTCAGAATCTATCGATTCACTCGAACCGCCACTGCAATAAGATACTTGAGGTTACTACTGTAGCAAGCACAACATTTTGCTACCCAAAAAATATTCATTTTGAATCAATAAATTCCATACAGTGTTCCCCTAGACGCTAAGCGCAGCCCTCCTGCCTAGGCAATGATTAGGCGCTAGGTGCTGATCTGCCATCCGACTAGCGCCTAGCATCTAAGGGAACATTGATTCCATACCTTAGTTTTTTTATGTCCAATTTCTCAAGCTTCTTCAAGATGGGTTTAACCCAAGCCTGCTCGACTGCACAAACATTTCTCATGAAAGGGCGAGTAGTATTTATTAGCTCATGATAGACAACATATACAGGCAATTTCCCATATTCATCACCTTCCAGTACGGAAGATGGATGCACCTGCAAAACAAAAAAAAAAAAAAAACACTCAGCAAGCTGTAATTGGAGTTACGCAAATAAATTTGCAAACTACACAATGTGGTCAAGACCACAATGATGCAGTTCTGCTCGAGGAGCTTAAATATGTCACTGCAAACTTCTTGAGTTCTTATTGCACGAGACAGGACTACTCTTCACAGATAATTTTGGCATATCTTAACTACTGTTTCCAAATTGGCGCAACACACACTGTATGCCCCCAGACCAAGCATACTAAGCATCTCTAAGAAATAACTCAAGTGGCAACTGGCAGTTTCACTGGCTTTGATGTCCAGTCAAAAAATTAGGCACAAAAGAAACATATAGGCATAAAAGAGACATGCTAGTTGTTACCTTCAGTTCGGTTATGCTGATTCTAGAATTTAATTGACCAGGACTATATGACTATTTCACTCAGTGGTGAACCACACAGCTTTTTGAAAACCCGCTTTGTTTTTTTGTTCATTTTACATATTAATATCTGGAAGTTTAGAGGATTGACCCCACAGGTTTAGTTTCTGCATCCGCCACAGATTTCGCTCTTCCTTACTTTTAAATAGCTCTAACATTACTGTAATATCCCAAATATATTTAAGTGGGAAGAAAGACTTTAGGGAGGAGAACTGATTAGAAAGAGTGGATTTAACACAAGATTCAGAGGGATTTCTGCGTATTTCAGACAACTTGGGCTGTGGACCGAAAGCCCACAGCAACTTGGCCCGGGGCAAACCCTAAGGCATTTCCCCCTTCCCATGTGCGGAGCCTCTCCCACCCTTGGCCGCCACCCCCCGAAGCTCTGTCAGGATTCGGGCAGATTGTATTAACTGGATAATAGAAATTAGTTAACAAATTATTTAGAGGATGTCACCAACGTGAAAGTTGTCGACGATCTAATAAGGTTTCCAGAAAGCTAAAGAGCATAATTTTTGGATGTTCGTACTGAAAGTTATAGATGTTTTAGTTCTGCTGTCCAGAACATCTGCCAGGTTCTGGCAGTTTTAATATCTATTTAGTAGAGATAGTGAATGATAGAATCTAGGAATCTCACCAACTAGTTTAATGTGAGAAATTTAGTAAGCTTTCCATAGAATCCAAGAAAACTATTTTCGGGTAATCAGACGAAAAGTTAAGATTTTTAGAAGTGGCCTGTCCTGTTTTGGGACAGATTGATGTTTATTGGGAAGTGATGTTTGGGTTACGCTAAGGAGCGTAGGCATATATATATATATATATATATATCGTATGCTTAAAAATGTCCTCTTAGTGTGGTTATTAAAATGTTCAGGTGGTGGTTTGAATCCGGGGCAGCACCCTCTCTGCATCATCTAGCTCCACACGGTTCAGACAAGTGCAATTAGCGTGTAGAAAAATTAAAGAGAATGTTCATGAATGCTTGTATTATGATTATGTTCTTTATTCATGATTATCACTGCTGGTTGTTACATACTCATGATGAATAAATGAATTGACTCATATGCATCATGTCAATATCCTTGAGACTTGGCTACGTGGTGGCCAAGTATTGATTTTGAGGTCTCCGTCATGTATTATACGGGCATGAGGTCCCCACACTCATGGAGTGTGGGCTTATGGTCCCTGTGCTAGAAGGCATAGGCATGGGTATGCATCGACGGATGCATACCCCGCATTACCGGTAAATGCAAAGAGTAAAGAAAAGGTACATTTGTGGCATTTGCATTGCATGATCAAAAGAGCTGATTTGATATGATATATTATGAATGGTAGTTTGTATTAAAGATGAATTTTGGATTACTGTCTTGTTTGTACTTTGCTGAGTCGTGGACTCACGTTTGTTGTTTCGTTTATCTTTTAGGTACCTTTTACATGGATGTCATGCATGGGAAGTGCTAGAATCTCCGGATGCACTCTTCGCTTTAATAATCATCAGTCCTAATAAATTAGCAATTTAAGTTGAATTGGAGAAACATCGAACATAGTACTTCAGTTTTATGTCCACCCTTCGAGGTGCCAATGATTAATGGTAATAAGAGTCAAATGGGCTCCATGGTAATCTTTATGATTGTTATCTTTAAGTCTATTACCGTTTTATCGTGCTTAGATTTCTATGAGATGTTTATTTATCTTCTCAAATGCTATAATTTACAATCAAGATTCTGCTGAATTGTGGAGGAGTCTTAGATTATTATTTTGTTATGTTATCTTTAGTAACATTCCAGGCTCATGTGGGCTAGGGTGTTACAATTGCAACTAACTAAATCTGACTAATCTATAAAAAAACTAAATCGCAGACCACACAAGTTGATACCTGCACAAGCTGTGTCCTGTATCCAACTGTATGGTAACCATTGTGATGCAGCATCCTCTCAGCTAGCTGGTTACCATATCCTACACACAGAGCTCTCCTCAATTTTCTGTAGTCAGGATCACTCTTCCGCCCTTTCCTTGCTTGCACATCTGTCGGACCTGAATTTTACAAAATTGCAAGTTGTCTTGCAAAATTCAGTTAAATGCATCCAGTTTCAAGAAATCCTGGCTAGGACCAGGATTGCTATACGCCTATACCAGACATAAGTAGGGTTATGTTTTGTAGTTTTTCTATTTTGACATAATCACATAATAGAGGCACTTGATGATGATTCAATGCTTACGAAACACATAAACTTGAAGAGAAAAAACCAGAAGAAAAATTCTGTCCAATTTCCAGCAACCAGTGGGGGAGCAGAATTTCAACGTTTCCAATAATTGGAACTGACAAGGACAACACTGTGTAGCTGTCACAATATCTCATTTTTGTGTAACATTCTAATTAATTGATATGCTGTGCTTATATTTCAGCAATAGGCAGCCCTAATTTAAGGACAAAATCACAAAAAAAGAGGACATATACAACTAAGATTAGTTATGTGCATACAAGGACAAATTCTATAGTGCCGTCTTCAGAAATAACTTGTTCTACTTTGTTTAGTTACTATTTCCATATATATCGACTTATGTTTTTTAAGTAAATATTAAAATTAATATATAATGAATAGACTATAAAGAAGAATATTTTTGTGAACAGCCTCTGAGGAATTAATCAAAATTACTCAACGACAAAATTATCAAGTATTAACAGAGCAGAGAGTATCTAACCCTATATAAATTTGGTCCTAAACTTTACAACCATTTTAAGGTAATTCGTAGAAATCAAAACTGATGAAACAGAGGCAAAAAGCAGCTCTACCAGAGATGTGTCCCAGGAATATGTGTCCCAGGAATGGCAGAAGCAGGTGAGCATTTTTAAAGGGGTATACATTCTCACATATTTTGAGGATCAGAACATAAAAACGAGAGCTAGAAAACTGACCTTTTGCAATTTTCTGAATAATCTGACTTAATTGGTTCCTCACATCTTTGCTGAATTTCATGCCCCGCACCTGCAAAAGAGTCTCGTGATCAATATACCATGGTTCGACAAGACGAAATAGGACTGCAAAGTCTTTCGCATATTAATTTAACGCACGGCGACTCAATCAACTTGCTTAATAAAGCCAACCTGTTATCTGAGTAAATGACATGATAATCACACGGTGTTTTAGTTTCTGCATGCTTCAAGTTGCAGTTTATTGCTATATATGATAGCTGTAAATAGAAGTCCCAAGGAGTGAGGGACAAACCACAATTGAGCAAAACACCAAACAGCAAATGATAGGTATAGGTGTAGCCACACATTGGCAAATCTGCAAATGGTATTATTAAAAAAGAGAGAGAATCCCCAAGCTCAAGAACTTCATTTAATTTATACATGATTTATTTTTGAACAAATAATTGATAAATCATATGACATATTACATCTCAGCTTCGTACAGATTCATTTCCATTGAGCAAAGTATCATTTCCCTTTTGTCCTCTTGAGAAATTCAAATAAAAGTTGTGGGAATAATTTGAATCATTAAACTTCATGCTGACAAAGTTCACTGGGGGCATTTTTTCCAGAAAAATCAGGTATTATCTTATGCTTCTTGATACAGCTTGACTCTGTGTCGGGAGGCCCAATACATTAATTTGACAACCTTAAGACTACTTACTAATTCTAAAATTTTCTTCTGAACGTATTAAAATCACAATGTTATTTTCAGTCACCTGCAAATCATGATCTGAGCACCATCTTGGATCATAGCCTGTTTGATCCCAGCTTTCAAATATTTGAAGCAATTGTATATGGTCACCCCAGCCAGAACCATCAGGAAGCTCTTGTCTTTTCCTCTTTCCATCCATGTCCTTGCTGTATATAAGAGGCAATAAGTTCATCACACGATTGGTGAATGAATTATAATAGCCTAGATGAACTACAAAAAAAGAAAGAAAGAAATGGTCACCTTCTAGTTGCCCGCAATGTGATTTCAGCTGACAAAATTGCAGCAACAGTTAATGCCTGAGACAGACATCCCAATTCGTTCGCTTCAATCAAGGTCCTTGAAAGAGAAGGCTCAAGAGGGAGCTCTGCACAAAATTTTCACGGCATATTCCTTAGACAACCAAATTAGAAGATTCTAATTTTACAGGACCAAGGTGTCATCAGAATTGTCATGATTAGAGGTTCTAGGAGCTTATGATGGTTACGCAGATGTGGCAAGTAATGTATTGCAAATGGCAAAAGCACTGACATTTTGTAACTACTTCACAGAAATGGTCTTTGCTCATCACTGTATTCAACTCTACAAACAGAAAAGTCCCCAACTAAAATGCTGCCATTTGGACGCCTAACTCTTTGAGCTCTGATGAACTTCCTATTACTTCAATCTTTGTGTAGTTATTATGGTAACCTCCTTGCAAGATACGGTTACATTATGCTATAAGCAATTGCAGCATACTAAGTGCAAAAGAACAACGTAGCTATACAAGTACCACATGTAGACCGAAAATAGTGTCATATTATTACTACACTGTTAGGTATCACAGGAATTAGTACAATAGATTGTCTAGCACAGAAACCTAGTCACAGAATTTAACAAGTTGTGGGTTGCCCACTTGCCAGTGAAAATCTTGTCATAGTTTTTCTGTATGCCATCTTGTCATAGTTTTTTCTGTATGCGGTTAGGGTATGGCCTAATGAAATAGTGACATATATACAGACTTAAAAGAGTGGCTCTTTCAAAATCATAATTGATATTAGACAAGCTATTAATGGTAAACACAACAGTTTGCCCTAAACATATCTACAGAAACAGACTATAAAATTGTGGAAACTTTCAAATCATTATATTATGCCGCATGTGGGAGCTTGTCTACATGAAGCAGCTGACAAAGACAATTGCCCTTGCATAGGGGCACAGGGGACAAATCTTAAAAAATCACACAAACTAACCTCATATGTGAAAAGCTAAATAGTTGATTCTTGTCATAATTCAAAAGTTTCTGACTAAAATTATTTAAAGCATGGAATTAGCAATTAAGCAGCAATATCAATATGAACTGCCTGATGCTCTGGACAAAAAACATGAAATAACTTTCCATAGAATAGCGGAGACAACAGACAAAGCATTTCCTGTATCAAGATATAATAATATTGCCAGGTATGAACATCTGGTTTTACATACTATCCATGTTGCTGGTACGCAAACTCGTGCACTATCAGCAACAATTTCAAGTACATAGTACTATAGTAGTGAAAGCAACCACCAAAAAGTTAAGACTGCAGAGACTGGCTTAGTTCGCAGACGTGACCGGATTTTTTTTTCTTCTAAATAAACAATTTTTTAATTGTTTTACAAAAATAACTCACAAAAATAAAACTCAGTCGTCGGCCGACCAATCGACTAGGCCTAATCGCGCGATGGGCCAGCGACTAGTTGAGACGGAGGCTCAGCGACAGAACCGCGACTGAGGCCTTGGTCTACCACATGTCTCAGTCGCGAGTTGGTGGCGCGACCGAGGCCCGTGCTAGGCATAGTCGCCACTCGCCAGTCCAGAAAGCGACTGAGCACGGTCGCGTTCTCAACCATCGACAGAAAGCTAATTTTTTCAAGAAATAATTTAAATAAAGTTAGCTCAGATGTTTCAGGCCACTCTGGAGGAAGATGCCGAACATGATGTTGCCCCAGGGGTGGATGTTGAGCGGTCCCGGCGCTTCCCTTTCGACCACTCCTCCCTGCTCCAGTGGACCATTGGTGGCCGGAGATGCACACTTTCCACCTGCCGTGCGGTGAGACGGTGCCTACTCTACAAGATGTGGGCATGCTCACTGGGCTACCGATTGACGGTCTCCCAGTAGTGCCAGAGGAGCATGGGGGCGACTGGAGGGCTTATTTGCTGCAGAGGTTCCACAAAGTTCTTCCACCACCACATGAGGGTGAGGCACCCTACTAAGTCTTCGCGCAAAGTCAGAAGCACGGACCGACGCATAGGTTGCTACAACAGTACAAGGTTAGTGCTTTTACAATTTTGTAAAGCTTTCGTCCACGTTTTAATCGATCTAATGCATTATTCTTCTTGCAGGTTGGGAGGATGGCACCCGACGCGCATAACTACCAGGTGACGCATCACCTAGAGGCGTACATGTTGTGGCTGTTCTGTTGGGTGATGTTCACGAGTGCCTACGGCAACAACATCGACCTCTTATTCATCCAGTTTGCCCGGGCGATTGCCGATTCGGACGTCGAGATGGTACCACAATATCGATGTAGATGACATGATTGCAGTACTACTGCATGCTTTAAAATTTGACATGTTAAGCCGTTTCTTGTGGTGCTTGGGTCTTGATCCTACCTCCAGTCAGCATCACGACAAATGGGCATGCTACTAATTTCCAGCTCCTTCCCCTCTAGTCAGCGTTAGATATGTATATAGCTTAGAGCTTAGGATGTTCTTTGCACATTGACGTACCCTGTACATGTATATTTATATTGGTTTTTCGCCCATTCGAATATACAAAGGTTCATTCCAACATGGTATCAGAGCCATAGAAACCCTAACCCTAGCCCCTTAGACCACCTGACAGCTGTCGCCGCCGCCGTCCCCGCACCCTCTGCTTTGGTGCCATGCGCCTCCTCTGTTCTCCACGTCGCACGCTTCCCGAGCCTCTTCGCCAGATCTCGCCATCTCGGTCGTCAGAGCTTCGTGCTACGACTGCTCGAGCCAAATCCCGCTGAGCTCTGGTCCACGCCGCCCCCTCGTGAGCTCTGCTCCACGCTGGATCACGCTGACGCCCGATCATCCTCGACGTCGTGCCACCGACGCCGCCAGAGCTTTGCACTGCTGCCTCCAAAGCACGACTCCTCTCCTGTCCGCCTCCTCTACTTTGGGGACACCAGTCGCCCGAGCCTGGCTCCCCTGCTTTGGTGTTTTTCTTAAGTCTTCCTTTTGTGTCTAGGACTGCCGCACGAGGACTCTGCTTAGTACTGGCCCTCGGCGCCGTGATTCGCAGCGTCTTTGGGTGTTTGACTGGTGTTTGTATCAATACTCTTCCATTTGAATGTTTGATTTGTTTAATATACCAAAAGTGGGAGAATGTATTGAATGTACAAATATATCATTCTCATATGCATAATGATTGAAGCTTTAAATTTCACCTTATGGCATGCATAGACATAGTTCAATAGCTTAAATTGTTATCTTATGTCTATTCATATCCAAATGTTGTTATTGATAATGGATTTGTCATCAATCACCAAAAAGGGGGAGATTGAAGGATCTAGACCCGCCATTATAAGTTAATGGAATGTTTTGGTGATTAATGACAAATCTAAATATGAGACTAACTCTCTTGTCTAGTATTATTTTGTGTAGTCTCATTTGGATATAAAGGTGAAATTCAACGAGGTATGCAATCGACATCTTAATCTTATATATTGTTGCATTCCTTGGATCCAAAATATAGGTTGAACTCCATCTTAAGTATAATTTGAATATGTGCATATGATTCTTATTACACATTTGTGTATGCACACATTTAGGGGGAGTTCACTCTATATTTTGTGGTTTCATAAGTATTGATCCATATTCCATTCTCCACATATATTAAGTATCTTTACTTTGAAACAAATCCTTTGAGTATATAAAACTTGTGTAGTTCATATATACTCATATTGCTTTATATTCAATTATTTGCAATTGTGTTGTGAGACTAATGTGTGTGCTAAGATGTGTTCAAGACTTAGTCCCAGAATCTGAATGATGATATGAAAAGGAAATGCAAAGATGATAAAAGATCAACATGGCTCAAGACAAAGGAGTCATGCATTCAAAATCTGTTTTCTGAACAACATCGGTAGTTCCAGCATGTTAACTGCGGAACTACCGCATGCCGGTAGTGCCGAATTTTTAGCGGCACGTTTTTTTTCCAGAGAGCACCCTTTTTGGACTTCTTTGATTTTCTGGAAGAGCAGTAGTACCGGCATTATAAATGCGGAACTACCGCACCGCAGAAGTACTAATTTTTGGGCGGAACGTTTTTTTTTTCCAGAAGGGGTGTTTTTGTGCTTCACCAAAAACGGTAGTACTGCAAGTGGTGTGCGGAACTACCGATCATTGGAACTACCGCATGATAGTTGGCAGTAGTACCGCACCTTTCTACAATAGCTTGTTTAGAAGCATTTGTTGTATGTATATCTTGATAATTATTGTTAATCATTGTGGGACTAACATTTTCCATGAGTTGGATGAATAGGTTATGTTCTAGGGTGATGAAGACTTTGGATGGCATCATGAGTTGATTGTCATCAAGTCAAGGTTCAAGAAGAGGATGTATCATGTGTTGATGCATAACAAGATCTCGAAGGAGATGATTATGAGTTGATCGTCAAATCAAGAGAAGACCCATCATGTGTTGATGGAGGTCAAGTAAAGAATGCATCATGGGTTGATGCATGTGAGACAATGACCCGGACTTAAAGTGAAGATGCGCGTCATCAAGCTTCAAGAAGATGCTCACGGCAAAGGTATGACTAGCTAGTACTAAGGATGTGTTCCTAGTCTTTTACCGGTCTTGGTGTTTAGTTGGAAGACCGGATTGCTAGTATAGGTTGCCGTACTATTAAGAGGGGTCTTGTCTAGTAGCTTAAGTCTCATCATGTGTTGATAGCCCAATCTTGCTTGCTCTAGCTCTACATGGCATGATGCTATTATTTGTGAATGTCTTTTGCAAATAGTTGAGGTTTATGCATTTAATCCTTGTAGCATGTGATAATATTTTTGCGAATGTGTTTTGCAAATAGTTGAAGTCTATGTACCTACACCTTGTGGCATGATCTAAGTTTGCAAATGTGTTTTGCAAATTGTTGGGATTCATGCATTTTCCCTTGGCATAGTCTAAGATTGCTTATTGTTATTTCTTTGGACTTAGACCATGGTAGTGGCTCTTTGGAGTTGTTTTTTGATTTGATCAAATATGAGCTTGGACTCTCTAATTTTAGACTTAACCATCTAGGAGAGAAAGGATGGCTAGTGAGGGAATGTCAATAGGCAAGGCTCCTTTATTTGATGGATCAAATTATGCTTATTGGAAAATTAGAATGTCTATTTATTTGAAGGCTATGAGCCCAAGTATATGTAGAATTGCGAGTGAGGGTTTCGTTATGACTCTTGATCCTACGCACCCCACGGAGCTTGAAGAACGAAACTCTCACCTCAATGCTCAAGCGATGAACGCTCTATTTGGAGCTTTAAGCGCGGATGAGTTCAATCGAGTGAGCAACCTTGAAACCGCTCATGAGATATGGACTACGCTCTCCGAAATTCATGAGGGCACATCCACGGTTAAAGAAGCCAAATTGCATAGGCGTCGGATCAAATATGAGACATTTACAATGTTGCCTCAAGAAAACATCACCGAGATGTATTCTAGACTTAACAACATTGTAAATGAGCTCAAGGGTCTTGGAACTAATTTGCTTGACATTGATGTTGTGCGCAAGATGCTTAGGGCTGTTCCCGACAAGTACGAGATGTTGGTGACATTGTTTGTCAACTCTCTCGAGTTGCCAAGAATGACACCAACCGGGCTTTTGGAAAATCTCATCACAAATGAGCTTTACAAGAAAGACAAGGAAGAGCTCATGGAGTCAACTTCTTCAAGGAAGAAAATTACCGCTTTTAAGGCAAAAGCGGAATCAAGTGATGAAGAAGATGAAGATGAAAAATCCGAAGAGGAATTTGCTCTCCTTGTGAGGAGAATGAAGAAGTTCATGAGGAGACGCCCACATCGGAGTTTCAACTTCAACAAAATTGCAAAGGGGCAATCCTCAAGTGAAAAGAAGTGATACATCAACATTCGTTGCTATGAGTGTGATGAAAAGGGGCACATTGCCTCTCATTGCCCCAACAAGGACGACAAGAGCAAGCCGTCAAAGAAGAAAGAATTCAATGGCAAGAAGAAGCTTTTCTAGAAGCTTCACAAGGATGGCAAGAACGAAGCCCATATTGGAGAATGAGACTCCGACAAGGAGTATTCGGATTCCGACTCCGATGTTGAGGGGTCCTCCAAGAAGAGAGGACTTGTTGGGTATCGCCATCAAGGAGGCTCCATCGCTATTCTCCACTCCTACTTGCCTTATGGCAAAAGGAGAGAAGGTAAAATCTCTTGATGATGAAGAACCCTCTTATGATGAGCTTATGGACATGCTGTTACTCGCTGGAGTCTTGCTGTTGGTGATAGCAAGATCCTTACTCTCATGGAGAGGATGGCACTTGGAGATGGGGCAATTTTCTTGGTTTATTTCTCACGCAATGCCATACCAACCTGAGGGGTTAAGGATACAAATTTATAGGCTGCTACCCAACCAAGCATATGCTAAGATGCTAGTCCTAAGATGCCAGTCAAAAGCTGTCCTAAAGCTAGTCTAAAGCTGTCTTAAAGCTAGTCTAAGATGCTAGTCTAAAGCTGTCCTAAAGCTAGTCTAAGATGCTAGTCTAAAGCTGCTGTACAAGAACCATGTGCCCACCCCACAAAGACCACAGTATAGGGACTTATTCATCATTCTCCCCCTAAGTCTTGTGCATCGTCTTGTGGGAGAGTTGAACCATCCCGATCCTAGAGCAGAGCTCGAGGAATTTGACACTCCCAAGAGGCTTGGTGGAAAGGTGTCCAAGGCGATCCGTGGTGTTGATGTAGCTCGCCTTGATGTCGCCTTCATCCAATGACCTCGGATGAAGTGGTACTTCACCCGGATGTGCTTGCTCGTTCGTGGAAAACGGGTTCTTTGCGAGCAGGCGGACTTCTTTGCCCACCCCGAGCGCCACCGCTTGCGTGTCTCCGAGGAGATCACCAAGCGATCGAGCGAGCAGGCGCTGAGTCGAAGCGGTGGAAGCCGCTATGTACTCGGCCTCACCGACAGGCCACCACCGCCGCTTGATCGATCGCCCCTAACGAGGCACTTGCCGAGGAAGAAGAGAATCCCGCTTGTGCTCTTCTTTGGTGTCGATGTCGCTGCGTGGTCATTGTCGTATGCAGATAAAGTCGCGCCGCGGGACACCTCGGGGTGCAAGCCGTAGTCGGAGGTGCCCGCAACGTAGCGGAGGATCCTCTTTACGGCTCGCCGATGCTCGTCGTCGGTCATTTGCATGAACCGACCGACGTGAGCCGACGGCGAACGCCAAACTGGACGCGTGTGGGACGAGGTAGCGGCGGTCGCCCACGATGCGCTGCAGATCTGCGTCGCGTCCGCCTCCTCCGCCAGTGCTCTCACGACTCGGCCGACCTCTCCTCCATAGGAGTGTGGGTGGGTTGCGATCGGTGAGCCCGCCACTTCGACGTGCGCTTGGCGTGGCGGTCCGGCGAAGGAGATCTGGGAGCTGTCTGGTGGACCTCGATCCCGGATAGAAGGAGAGGAGCCCAAGTCGCTCATCCGAAGGCGGTCTTCATCTCGCCTTGAACGCCTCGACCTCGGCCTCCTTGGAGCCGGTGATCACCAGTCGTCGCCGACGAGGCGCCCACCGCCAGGCGTTGCCGCTTTGCCCGCCCGGTAGACCGCGACCTGCGTGTGCGCTCTGCTGGAACCCCATTTGCTTGAGGTGGAGTCCGGCTTAGCGTTCTAGGCTCGTTGTGCTGCCGCGAAGCCATGAGGGCCTTGCGCGGCGGAGAACCTGCCTCCTGCCGGGATGGCGAATCCGGCGGTTGTGGACGAGGCCTCCTTCAAATCGCCGTTGAGGAAGGCGGACTTGACGTCCATGTGATGGACGCGCCAATCCTCTGGCACGCAAGTGCGAGAAGACGAACGGACTCCATGCGCGCGCGGCAGTGCGGCGTCATCGAAGTCGATCCTCCGCCGCACGAAGCCTCGTGCCACCAAGCGAGCCTTGTGCTTGACGATGGCGCCGGCTTCATCCCGCTTCGGCTTGAACACCCACTTAAGGGTGATCGCGCGGTGGCCGGCAGAAGATCCGCCGGCTCCACGTCGGCTCAGCCGACGGCGTCCATCTCTCGCTTCATCGCGACACGCCACGCCGCGTCTCCTCCGCCTCGATGAAGGAGCGGGGCTCGCCGTCGTCGCCGCCAAATGCGCTCCGCCGAAGTCGTCTGCGCCCGATCCGAGATGGGGCTCACGAGGATGTTGTCCATGGTGCGATAGCGCAGAGGCTCGTCATCGTGGTAGGCGTCGACGCGGTCCTCGCGTGAGACAACGGAGTAGCGAACTCCACCATGCGCCGCTCGTCGTGGACCGGCTATTGGGGCCGATCCCGTGGTGTGGCCTCCGGTGCGGGAGAGTGGTGGCCGGTGCGGAGAGCGTGGAGTGGCGGTGGTGAAGAGTGGGGCGAGGCGGTGCCGAAAGTGGTGGAGCACTCGCCGAGCGGTGGCGAGCAAGGTGTCGAGGTGGGCGAGCTTGGTGAAGACGAATCGCTAGCTCCCGGCTCTCGAAGTGGGACGAGTCGACAACAAAGTCCCCGAGTCGGTCGAACCATCGCCCACCGCCTTGTCCCGTCGGCCCGCCGCCGTCGAACACAACGCCACGCGAGATGCGACGCCTTGTGTGACAGGTCGAGGATGCGGTAGGCCTTCGAGCCCTCGCGTAGCCGATGAACACTCGGTGTGCTCGCGTCGCCGAGCTTACCGATGTGACCAAGCTCCTGGCGAACGCGAGGGAGCCAAGACCCGCAAGTGGGAGACCGCCGCTGCGTCCATGCCAAGCCTCGTGACGGCGTCCTGCCGAGCGCCTTGGTAGGCGGCGGTTGAGGATGTAGCGGCCGTCACCACCGCCTCTTCGAAGACGGCCGGCATCCTCGCGCGAGGAGGGCCCGCCATCCCCACAACCGTCTGGTTTGCGCTGCTCGACGACACCGCTTCGCCTGCGGTCATGCGGTGCGGAGAGTGGCGAATGCCTCATCGGCCATGATGACGACGCGGATTCACCGCCGTGTGAATCGCCGCCGTTGTCTCTGGCTTAAAGACGCTGCGACTTATGGCCGCGACTCGCCTCCGCAGCAGCCTGCGTGCGCCTGATGGCGTCCGCAGCCTCTCCCTTGCTGCCGAGGACCATCACCCACATGTAGCGGGAGAGATCGTCGACGAGCAGCAAGAAGTAGCGTCGTCCTCCCGGTGTGGCCGGTGTCACCGGGCCACACAAGTCCCCGTGCACGAGCTCGAGCCTCTCCTTGGCTCGGAAACTCGCCCGCTGGGGAAAGGGGAGTCGCCTCTGCTTCGTCAACACGCAGACGTCGCAGAACTGCTCCACATGGTCAAGGCACGGCAGGCCTCGCACCATTTCCGTGGCACCGAGCCGCCTGTGGCCTCGAAGTGAAAGGTGCCCAAAGCGCTCGTGTTATCGCACGCTCGTCGTCCCGACGAGCGAATGAGACAGAGGGTTGTGCCACCGGCACGTGAAGAATGTAGAGTCGATTTGCGCCTCGGTTACCTTGGCAAGAAGGCGGCGGCGAAGATCCCAAATCCGCAGCACCCCGTGCTCGATCTCGACACGCGAGCCGTTCTCATCCAGCTGTCCCAAGCTGATGATGGAGTTCCGCAGGTCGGGGATGTAGTAGGCGCCGGTGAGCAGCCTGTGCTCGCCAGACATTGTGGTGAAGATGACGGAGTTGACGCCCTTGATTTCCACACCGGAGGCGTCCCCAAACTTGACGGAGCCTCGGACGCTAGAGTCAAACTCGGCGAAGAACTCCCGTCGACCGGTCATGTGATGGGTGGCGCCGGTGTCGAGGCACCACCCGTCGATCTTGTCGTTCTTGGAGCCGTAGCCAAGGAGGGCATGTGCTTTGGCTCGTCAAGGTGGAGAGAGCCATCTGCGGCCGGTGGCGTTGGAGGTAGTTCGATGCTCGATGAGCAATGAACAGAGCCGCCGCTCCTCCTCGCTGCGCGACGTGGGCCTGGCCGCGTCGTGGCTATCGACAATCCCTGGCCCAATGACCAAGCTTGCCGCAGTTGTGGCAAGAGTCATCTCGTCTTGCGCTTTTGCTTGCCGGTGGCGCCGCCTGGCGCCCACGGTCATCACCCTCGGACGTCCTCGCGTTCTGCACAGGCGTCTTTGCGCCGCTTGCGCGCTTGCCACGCTTGATGCGCGTGTCGTGGAAGAAGGCTCCCCTTCTTTACGTCACCTTGGCGTGACCAGCTGCTCCCGAGTGAGGAGCTTCCGCCAATGGTGACGGTCCCGAGAGGCGCTGTGGCTCATCGCCGCCAACGACCTTGAGGCGACCCGCCTCCTCGATCGTCATCATGGAGAGGTCCAGCGAGAGACTCGATCGAGCGAGCCGTCGCTTGTACTTCTCGGGACGCATGGAAGAGCTTTTCCACGCTCTCTCCTCGCGGTAGGTGTCGTCGCCGAATCGCACGGCCGCACGCAGAGTGTTGAGACGGAGAGCAAAGTCATCCACGTCCTCACCGGCTTGAAGGCGTGTGCTCCCACTCCGTCGCGGCGCTCGCAATGTAGACTTGCGGCGCGGTTTGCTGCCGATCGTCTTTGCGGCGATGGCGTCCCAATCCTCTTTGGCGATCCGCTTGTTGGTAGCGAAGCGCATCTCGGCGGATCTGCAGGCGATGAGAGCATCCGGCGCCCGTCGATCTGGTCGTAGTCGGCGTCGCCGTCGGGACCGCATCCCACATATGCCGCACTGGAGCTTTACCTCATCACCGCGACCCGCTCGACATAGTTGGTCTTGGTGAGGGTAGGCCACCACCGCCGGGCCGGCGTCCCCGACGACACTGGTACTCGTGGTGACCACGCATGCCGTCTGGGGAGAGAGCCGCATCGCTGTGAAGGCCGCGCTCTCCGTCGACCCGTCTGCGCCCGCCGTCGCGCGCCTCCTCCAGAGGCGCCCGCGCGTCTGACGCTGTCCGTTGCCGCCGCCGTGGCGGCTTGCGGTGCCTTATCGCGCGCCGCCTCCACGCCGCTTCCTCTCCAGCCGCTCAAGGTCGCGTCGGCCGGCGCTGTCATCACGGATATGGAGTCTTTGTTCTTTGCCTGCAGAACCTTGACCTCCGCTGCCGCCACACGCGCATCTGCCGCCGCCGCCGCTTCCACCTCCGCTCTGGTTGCGCTGCCGGCTCGGCCACGCCAAACTTTGACGCCTTTTCACGCTTTGCACGATCTCGCGCCGCTTGCTCGCTGCTACTGCTCTGCTGGGCGAAGCTCGGCCGTCTCTCGACGCCGCGTGCTCGAGGTGACCGGCGTTGAGATCGCCTGCGGACATGGCGCTCATCGTGGGGTGTCGCGTGGAGAGAGTCTTTGCTCGACGAAGCTTGCCGTCTCCGAGAGGAGTGGCGGGGACAATGGGTGCTCTTTGCGCACTGGTGGCCGCGCCGAGGCGGAGACGAAGATGAGCAGGAGATGCTCAGGCTACAGGATAGTATAGCTCTGATACCACTTGTTACTCGCTAGAGTCTTGCTGTTGGTGATAGCAACATCCTTACTCTCATGGAGAGGATGACACTTGGAGATGGGCCAATTTTCTTGGTTTATTTCTCACGCAATGCCATACCAACCTGAGGGGTTGGGGATACAAATTTATAGGCTGCTACCCAGCCAAGCATATGCTAAGATGCTAGTCCTAAGATGCCAGTCAAAAGCTGTCCTAAAGCTAGTCTAAGATGCTAGTCTAAAGCTGTCCTAAAGCTAGTCTAAGATGCTAGTCTAAAGCTGCTGTACAAGAACCATATGCCCACCCCACAAAGACCACAGTACAGGGACTTATTCATCACATGCTAGAAGAACTAAACGAATATCTTGAAAAAGAAAAAGCAAAATTTAGAATCGTAAAGAGAGCACATGTCTTTAAATGATTCTTATAATGAACTAAAAGCTCATGATTTTCTCATCCAAGATAAGTCTTGCACTAGCATTGGTATTATTTGTGATATTCAAGAAAGAATGCCTAGTGTAAATGTTGCTAGAACTAGCATATCTACTTCTTGCGAAGATTTGCTTGCCATGCCATGCAGCTCAAATATTGATTCCACAATTGAAAATATTAAATCTTGTGATGATAAGCTATTTGTAGAGAATAATGAGCTAAAGGAGCAAGTAACCAAACTAAGTAAGCTTGGAAAGATGTTTCAAGGGTAAAGCCACCCTTGATAAGCTTTTGAGGGAGCAAAGATGCTCATTCAACAAGGAAGGACTTGGGCATGTGCCAACAAAGGTAAGAAACCGGTAAACAAGCCCGCAGGGTTTGTTAAGCAAAATGGTAAGTATTGCCATAAGTACCGTGAAGTAGGACATGTGCAACCAAATTGTCCTATTGGTAAGATTCCATTTATTGGCTTGTTTGATTCATGCTATATGCTTAAAAAGGCCAAGGATGGAAAGGTAATTGCTAGACTTGTTGGCACTTCGATTTTAGGTGGTAAGAAGAATGCTATTTGGGTGCCCAAATCATTAGTAACTAACCTCCAAGGACCCAAACAAATATGGGTACCTAAAAGAACTTTATTTCTTTTTGTAGGTGAACTACAAGACCGGTGGAAGACATTGGGTGCTCGATCGTGGTTTCACTGAACACATGACCGGAGACTGGAAAATGCTCACCGCATTTGAGAATGAGAGCGGAAATAAAAAGATCACATTTGGTGACAATAGCAAAGGAAAGGTAATTGGCTTAGGTAAAATTGCTATCTCAAATGACCTTTCCATTTCAAATGTGTCTTTAGTAGAAACATTAAATTTTAATTTGCTATCCGTTGCTCAATTATGTGATCTTGGATTAATTTGCTCATTCTCTAAAAAGGAAGTAACCATTTTTAAGGAAAAAGAAAAAGAAATGATTTTTAAAGGTTTTAGATTTAGCAATCTTTATTTGGTTGATTTCTCCTCAAATGAATCTTGTTTGAAAACTTGTTTGATTGCAAAAACTTCAATGGGTTGGTTATGACATAGAAGACTAGGTCATGTGGGAATGATTCAACTCAAAAAGCTTTTCAAACATGACTTAGTGGTTGGCTCGAAGGATGTGAAGTTTGAGAAAAAATAGACTTTGTGGCGCTTGCCAAGCCGGGAAGCAAGTTGCTAATTCTCATCCTTCCAAAAGTATCATGTCCTTCCAAAAGTTTGAGAAAAATAGACTTTGTGGCGCTTGCCATTGGAGCTCTTACATATGGATTTGTTTGGGCGAACAACCTATAAGAGCATTGGAGGCAATAGCTATTGTTTAGTCATTGTAGATGATTACAAGGGTGAAGCCTGCAAGATTTTCAAAAGTTTTGCAACAATGGCTCAAAATGAATGATTTCAAAATTAAAAAAATCCGTAGTGATAACGGTTCCGAGTTCAAAAACACTAATATTGAAGATTATTGTGATGAACTTGGAATAAAGCACGAGCTTTCCACTACGTACACTCGGAGCAAAACGGAATTGTAGAAAGGAAAAATCGTACATTAATTGAAATGGCTAGGACAATACTTAATGAGTATAATACTTCCGATCGCTTTTGGGCGGAAGCCGTTAATACCGCTTGTCATGCCATAAATTGTCTTTATTTGCATAAGCTTTTGAAAAAGACTTCTTATGAACTCCTTATTGGAAGAAAACCGAACATCTCTTACTTTAGAGTATTTGGTTGCAAATGCTATATCTTAAGAAAAGGTGTTCGACTTTCTAAATTTGCAAGTTGTTGTGATGTTGGTTTTCTACTTGGTTATTCTTCAAATAGCAAAGCATATCGTGTCTTTAATAAAACTAGTGGTATTGTTGAAGAAAGACACGATATATAATTTGATGAAACTAACGGCTGTCAAGAAAAGCAAGAAGATTTTGATGTAGGTAATGGAACTCTTATGGAAGCAATGAAGAACATGCAAATTGGAGAAATTAAGCCTAAAGAAGATCAAAATGAACCATTATCTTCCACACAAGTTCGCCTACCTTTTCCGTGACAAATCAAGTTGATCATAATGAAGATGTCCAGGAAGATGATCAATCATTGAATTTACCTCTAAGAATCCACAACGCAATTGCTAAAGATCATCCAATAGACCAAATATTGGGAAAGTGAGTAAGGATGTCCAAACTCGCTCTCGTATTGATTCTTTTTGCGAATATTACTCATTTGTTTCTTCTCTTGAACCAAAACGTATAGATGAAGCACTAGAAGATCCGGATTGAGTGAATATCATGCATGAAGAGCTAAATAACTTCACCCGGAATGATATTTGGACAATGGTGGAAAGACCCAAGGAGCAAAATATTATTGACACAAAATGGGTCTTTCGAAACAAACAAGATGAAAATGGAGTTGTGGTAAAAAATAAGGCAAGGTTAGTTGCTCAAGGATATACTCAAGTTGAGGGTCTAGATTATGATGAAATATTTGCACCCGTAGCAAGACTTGAGTCTATTCGTATTTTACTTGCCTTTGCATCTTGCTTTGATATTAGATTATTCCAAATGGATGTTAAAAGTGACTTCTTAAATGGTAAAATAACCGAACTTGTTTTTGTTGACCAAACTCCGGGTTTTGAAGATCCCAAAAATCCTAATCATGTGTATAAGCTCTCAAAGGCGCTATATGGCTTAAAGCAAGCTCCTAGAGCATGTATGAGCGCCTTCGAGATTTTCTACTAAGGGATTCAAAATCGGAAGGGTTGATACAACTTTGTTTACTAAAATTATTGATGGTGATTTCTTTGTTTGTCAAATTTATGTTGATGATATAATTTTTGGTTCTACTAATCAAGATTTTTGCAAATAATTTGGTGATATGATGTCTAGGGAATTTGAGATGTCTATGATAGGAGAACTCAGTTTCTTCCTTGGACTTCAAATCAAGCAATTCAAGAATGGGACATTCATAAATCAATCCAAGTACGCGAAAGATTTATTCAAAAGGTTTGGCATGGATGATGCAAAACCCATCAAGACTCCTATAGCTACAAATGGTCATCTTGATCTCAATGAGGGAGATAAATCTATAGATTTAAAACTTTATAGGTCTATGATTGGTAGTTTGCTTTATCTTACCGCATCTAAACCCGATATTATGTTTAGTGTTTGCATGTGTGCACGTTTTCAATCAGCTCCAAAAGAATGCCATTTAGTGACTGTTAAAAGAATATTAAGATATTTAAAACATTCCTCAAGCATTGCCCTTTGGTATCCTAAAGGTGCAAAATTCAATTTGATTGGATATTCGGATTCCGATTATGCGGGTTGCAAAGTGGATAGAAAAAACACCTCAGGGAGTTGTCAATTCTTAGGTAGATTCTTGGTGTCATGGTCTTCCAAGAAACAAAACTCCGTAGCCCTATTCACCGCCGAAGCCGAATATGTTTCCACAGGGAGTTGTTGTGCGCAATTGCTTTGGATGAGGCAAATTTTGATGGATTATAGGATAAACTTTGATAAAATGCCTCTTTAGTGTGATAATGATAGTGCAGTAAAAATAGCCAATAATCCTGTCCAACACTCAAGAACCAAGCATATAGATATCCGCCACCATTTCTTAAGAGATCATGTGTGCAAAGGGGATATTGAGATTAGCCACATTCGCACCGAAGACCAATTAGCGGATATTTTCACCAAACCCTTAGATGAAGGCCGTTTTTGCTTATTGAGGAATGAGTTAAATGTTATTGACTATTCAAATGTTGCTTGAACTCTTGTCACATGCACTTTGGGCCTAAGTTGCATATTTGGTGTTTTTAAGGTGTCATTTCTCAATTTTCTTCTACAAATTTGATATGTTCATAAAAATTATTTTTCTAGATAAAACATTAGTTTCCCTATTGCATAATAATCCTGAATGATACTTATTTAAGTGCAAAACTAAGGATTATTTGCAAAATCATCAAATTTCAAAGCCTATCCTTGCAGTTCCAGGATTAATCGGAACTACCGACGTTATAAATCCGAAACTACCGCTTTCCAGAACTACCGCAGTTAAATTTGCAGAACTACCGCGTTTCAGCAGTTGGAGGCATTAACTTTCTCTCTCTCTGCCCCTGCATTGAATCAGCGGAACTACCTATCCATTAACTCCTGACCGGCCTCTTCTTTTCTCTTTCTCCCCTCTGCCGCCGCCTCCTTCCTCTCTCTCCCGTGCGCCCCCAACAAACCCTAGATCTCAATCTAGACGATTCTTCGTTTCCCTTCGATTCCAACCGGTCAAGTGCATCTCTAGGGTTCTTCTCTTCGATTCCTCAAGGTAAAAACGTGATTCCTCCCGGATTTACCGCTCTCTCTTGAACCCTAGGTTTCGTTTTGGGGAAATTGAGAATGTAGATATTTTCTGTGCAAATCTCTTGGGCAAAGTTGTGTATTCAGTGTTATATGATGATTATACATCGTTCTCATGAAGTCAATCCATCAAAACACTGAAAAATCCACACATTCGGTTGCCCTAGAGTCGGTCCAGGAAAATAGGAACTACCGTCGCTCGAGGCGCGGAACTACTGCAGTGCGGTTGTTCCAGCACTGACATAGTGAAACTTCCGATTTTCCTAACACAGACAGAAACTTCATTTCTTCAATTTGTGCCTATCTTTGATGAAGATGCCAAAAACTTGAGGACTTGTCCGAAAGTTCTATGGAAGTATCGGCCAATCCTCTTCAAGATCACATTCGGATCCTGCAGAACAAAGACGAAAAGCTCGTGAAGACCCGGGCGAAGATCCCATTGATCCCGCTGATCCAGCTATTGAGGATAGTTCATCTGAGGAGGCTACTGCTTCTGATGAAGAAATGGGGGAACCTGAAAAGCCCCAGATTGATCTCAACTCTATTTCAGCTGATGATTATGCCATCCTCAAGCATAAAAATCAATTTGTGATGGCCCAAAACTGCGATGATCCCAGATTCCACACAAATTTTTCCAGAAAGTAACCTTCTTTGGCCATCTTCGATTTTCTTGAAGCGCGGTAGTACCGCCATGAAATGAGCGAAATTACCGCACCACGGAAGTTCCAATTTTTTGCACGGAACGTTTTTTCCAGTGAGGGTATTCTTTTGAGCTTCAACGTAGAACGGTAGTATCAAGAACAAATTCTGAACTTAGATTATCGAATCTAGTGAATTAGTTGGCGGTAGTTCCGCACCAAAAATCAAACGACCATGTCAGAGCATTTAATACCCCTAAAATAGCCGTTGCTGTGCACTCGATGGAGGTGCGGCGGAACTACCGTTTGTCCTGAAAAATTCTAAAATTTTCCTCTAACGGCTACTTTTGGTTGTGGGGGGTATAAATACACCCCCACCTGCTCAAGGGCTGCTTGCTGAGCATTCATTCGATACACTTGAACTTAGAGCACTCTCTTCACTCCTCATTTACTCTCTTTGCATTAAATTGTGAGATTGTGAGCAAAACCTAGAGCATTTCATTCTAGTTGATCCATTGGCTCTTGGTTGCCGTTAAGCGAACGTCAAGGTCTATTCTCTTGGTGTTTGTCGACACCTAGACGGCTTGGCAGATGTTTGCGTGATCTCTTTAAGAAGATTGTGAAGAGGCCCAGCGCCATTTGTGATTGGTTAGGTGTTCACCAACTCCGAAGAGGAGGAAGAACAACCAAGTGATCTCGAGGGAAGGCTTAATTTGTGGAGCCAGCTTGATTGAGTCAAACTTCCTCAACGTGGACTAGTGAAGATCGACAAATCTTCAATACCACGGGAAAAACCTCATTGTCCCCATTGCGGTTATTTCTTGTCTTTACTAATTGCAATTATTTTTGTAGCATATATCTTGTGATAGATAGTATTGCTTAGTTCATCTTGCTTAATTGTATAATTTGGTCTAGAATTTTTAGAAACCTCATATTCACACCCCCTCTAGTCGGTTATCCTTAATCCTACAAGTGGAAAACTAGATATAAGTCAAATATCTTGTTTAAAAGGCCAAAATTTGTGGAAAACTAGATATAAGTACTTAAATATATATTTGAAATGTTTTCCAATGCTTTTGAAGTAAAAATTTCTCTTTTAGAAAACAAATATCAAATTTGGCCTCAAAATGATCTTCTATGAGCTTGTTTTTTTTATTTAAATGACATATTTCCTTAAATCAAAATCTATTGAGTTTTTAAAAAAGTTTTCAATACCAAACTCATAGGGTTGGTCATTTCAAACATTTCTCTAGTTCAAAGTTTTTGCAAAAGACCAATCGTTGAAAATTCAGATTCTTTTGAAGTTCATCGAAAAACTAGTTTTAACCCAAAATGACATATTCTTGCATATAGTGAGTTTCGCAATTTGAGCCATATTTCTTTGTGTATATTGGTTTGAAATAGTATTTCTAACTCATCCAAATCAAACAAAGTGAAAAACTCCATAAATTTCAAATTGGATTGCATTTTGAACATTCATTGCAAAATTGCTCTCTTTATATGCCTATAATGCGCATTTTTCCATATCTTTTGAAAGAAAATTCCTTTTTCAAAAATTCTTTTTGGCAAACATTCTAAATGGTATAAAGTTAAAATCTGGAAATTGTCAAAGAATTTGGACTTCATTTATAAAAGTTTTGACTTTTTTACTCGTTGATAAAAAATCATGCCTTCAAAGCTCAATTTAGCATATCTTTTGAATGGAAACTCCTTTTTCGAAAATTCTTCTTGGAAAAGTTCCTTAGAAGTCCAAAGTTCCTTAGGACTCTCTCACTGGTTCAAATGCTGAAATTTCAGAATTTTGCATTGTTTTGAGCTGATTTGTGATTTTTGTATCTTTAAATAGGTTCATTTTTTTTGGGAAAGATATAATGACAAAATTTGATCCTCCATAGTTGTTCTATGTTGAACAATTTTCTCAGATTTATTGGAACATTTTTAGTAATTTTTTCAGCTCTCTTTCGAAGCTCAAATGAATTGACAAAATCTGAAAACCTGAAATTTTTAGTTTTCTAAAACTTTGTGATTTTCATATCTTTAAAGTGGTTGACATTTGGTTAAGCCTCCCAAAATGAAAATTGTGTGTATTTGTAAGGACTAGCTCCATGATTTCTTTAATATTTTTCTGAGCTTGTTTTCACACATTTTCAGTTTTGACTATATCTTTTGACATCTTTTTGCAAATTGAAAAATGTTCTTGAGAAGATTCCAAGAGGGAGATTATTTGAATGCATTTCAAATATCATTTCAAGTGGTTCTCATCTCTTGGTTTAAAAGGGGAGAATGTTATATGATCAATAGGTTTGTGACCTACCACCGTCGACTACACCGCCTGCTTTACTACCCATCGAGCATGGACACACACCCCCTGTTCCGGCCAAAGTGTTGAAAGCTTGTCTCCGCCGTGACGCCTAGCATGTGCTCGTACAATGGGTGGGTCTTGATGGCTCGGAAGCGTCTTGGGAACCAATCGAAGACTCCAAACGATCTTATCCTACATTTCAGCTCGAGGACATGATGTTTCTCGAGGCCGAGAGAGATGTCATGTGGGGAATCTCGTATCGTCAATGTGGCATCAACCGTGCGCATGTTGGGGCCGAAGCCAAGGATTGGTCTACGCAATGATATCCTAGATAAGGGATCTTATCTTTATTTAGAAAGTTATCTCCAATTAGAAAGTTATCTTTAAGGATTGTTTATCTTAGGAAAGTTTGTGATCCAGTTAGTTAATAGCATCTTAGGAAAGCAATCGTTTAGAGATTGATTTGTTAGGACCGACCATGGCTACAAGTGGCGCACGACAACCTCTATTTCGGCAAGCAATGAATTAAGAAAACTCCAAATCCCAATCTCCGCCTTTGATTTCCCTAACCTCCCTCAACTCCTTACCGCGCGACAGGCTGCCATCACAGCGTTGGGTCGCCGGAGTTACCGGCCGAAACCCCCTGTTAGCCACCACTATCCACTACACAATTTAGGCTACACAACATACTGTTCATTGTTTGCAATGCTAGACTAAAGGGTGGAATGTTAGAAACTACTCGCTCCGTCCCACAATATAAGTCTAAGCCCAACATACGCACAGACTGAGGAGGCACTAAATCTAGGAAAAAGTAAATATCATTGGACCATACGTACCCCATATTAAATGCCATACTACAACTACTCATCCACTTTGTCATAACTAAAGCAGAGGTATAAATTGGAAATATTGCAATAATTACACCTTTGGTTTCCTCAAGGGACATATCTTGGGACAACGCTTCCCAAGAAAATGGGCTTATATTGCGGGACGGAGGGGGTATTTAAAAGAAAACCCAAAAAATAGCAACCGACCAAAAGGAAATAACAAACATGGAAAATAATCATCATAATTCTTAATTTAATGCTGGCTCCCATATGCGCTACAGTGCACAGGTACCACATGTGAAGATACAACACAATATTATATTGGTAGTGGGCAACTTATCAAATTTGATTCTTAGAAATTCAAACAAGAGAATAAGACATTATATTTGCTTGCGATTTGGTAAAAAAACAATTTGCCTACACATCATTCAAGACAGCATTGAAAAACATTTTGATTTCAATAGTAAAAAAGACAAGCTGAAATGTGTACCTGCCATAATTCGTCCAACATCTGTTATTTGCCCATTTTCATCAATTGCATCAATGAGGTACAATTGCCTCAAAGCATCTTCTAACGATTCACCTGCAGGTCATTGGTGCATTAACAATGAGACAGAGTGACAGACAGTTGATAATTTCAAATTTTATTCATTGGATTACTACAGGCACACAACTAATTGGGGTTTCCATGAGGATGTCCTGAACTCCTGATACCGAGCAGCAGTGGTAGAAAATGTCTATAATTCAATATTACACAATGGAACATGTCTAGTTAAAACAACAATGAACTGAACAAGGAACATGAACTTTTCTTGTGAACTTCCCTCAAATCTCTGGGTCCTTCAGAAATAATACATTGGGCTTTGTCTTTGGCCCAGAGCCCAGACAAACACAACACAATTAGCGTTATTGGGCTGGCCCAACCTGCCACCAGGAAGCTAAATTTTCCTGTCAAGGCTGGGCCCATGTAACATCCCAAAAATGGATTTGAGTTTCAAGTGTAAGAAAATCAAGAGAAATTAAAACTTTTCTTGCATCTTGAAGCCATTGATCATTTCTGTAATTCTTTCAAAAAGAATTATGGAAAACCAAATTCAAATCCTCAATTGACTACAATCAAAAACCTCCTTGTCATAGATCTTGTGCCAAACCCTTGGAGATATTTCTCCTGAGTTCTAGGGAGGCTTGGCAACACCCCTGAATTATCTCATGATTTTTAGAAATTATTTGATAATTGTTGGAGGCGGGTCAAAGCTGGGTCAAACCATAGCTTTCACCTTCTGAAATTTCTGGAGAGGAATTCAGTACATTAAAATCTCTGGAAATTTTATGAGCGGTTCCTCCTGCGGTCAGCAAGCCCAGTTAAAATTTCATAAATTTTGGAGTTTGCTTGCTACCTCAAATAATTCCTCGAAAATCAGATGTTAGGATTCAAACCCTAACTGGTTTGCACTGCTCCGTAGGTTCGAATCAGGCTCGGGCTCGAGCCACTCGACTCGGTCCGATCCGCTAAGCGTACCAACTTTCGGTCGTTCGGCGCTAGGGTCGTGGCCGTTGGATCGGCATCAAGCGGTCTTCGACCGGTAGACGCCTGAGTCGTTGTAAACCGCCGATCTAACTCGGTAGTTGGATCGGCATCGAGCGATCTTCGACGATCGAGCGATGGGATCGGTTCAATCCGCTCGATCTAGCCCAGCCGTTCGATTCCAATCCGACGACCAACGAGTCGTCTCCTTCCTCTGTCCGCGCGCGCGTGAGCCCTGCCATGGCGTGCGCCGCGGGAAAGCGATGGCGTGCGATCCACTCTATGGCCACCTTTAAACGGCTAGCTCTGCGGCGCATTAATTACTGTCGCGCTCATCCGCGAGAGGGCCATGACTCAACCGCTCCCATCGCTCTCAAGTGCTCTCATGGCGTGTTGACCCGACCGAAAAACCTACCGCTGCTCTCTGTCATTGCTCTATTTAAACTTCATTGCTTCACCCTTAGCTTCCTTTAGCACTTCCGCAACTCCGGCTAGCACTCACCATCTTGCTTGAGTGCGGTTCCTCGCGATCCTCGACCGCCATCGTTGAGTGGGAGTTTCGGTGGAAGCGGTGCGGCGAGGGTCTTCTTCTTCGAGTCTTTGCCCCACGCTCCCTTTACTCTACGGAATGTAACCTCGCTTCGGTTTGGTTCTCTCTTTGCTCAGTCACCGTGGCATAGTCGGGACCTTACCGCACCGTTCGATTACTCGTCGCAGAACCACTCAGTGGGTCTCGGTCGTTTCTTCATCTCGTATTTTCACCTTGCCCTATAGGAGCTTAGTTATGTTTTCGTTGTTCTTTTGGTATGGTCCGTTCGGAGAGTTCTCCGGCCAGTACCTACTCGGCCGCGCTTTGTAGTCGTATGCGCAGTAGCGACCATACTCAACCAAGACCGCCGCGGCCGAATCGTTAAATTTTAGGCACTCATCTACGCGCCTTGGTCGGCGCCGTGGTCGGAGAAGCCACCGAGCCACCGGCAAAGCGTGCGGAGGCGGCGCCTCGTGGTCGGAGTTCAGACCGATCCATCGTAGCTTGGCCGTTTCGACCGGATGCAGTATTATGTTGGGTAAATATGACGTCCCGTAGTCGCCAGAAGTACCCCCCTTATATTTATAAGGGAGGCCTACTTAATGATTGTAAGTTCTCCTATAATCACCCCCATAGTCGTAAGTCTTACTACGACTATGGCGTGGTCGCAAGGCTTTCTGCGACCATTACCCAGTCGTAAGTACTGTCGCGGCCTGTACCTAGTCGTAAGTCTTACTACGACTATGTCAGGGTCATGAGTTCTCCCACGACTTGGATCGACTAGAACCCAGTCGTAAGTTCTTCTACGACCACTACCTGGTCGTAAATCCTTCTACGACTCTTGTGCGATCGTGAGTTCATTCTGACGACGTGCACTGGTCGTAAGATTTTCTTTTGATCGTATTTTTGGCATTAAGAATCCAAATCAATTGGTTCTTGTCGCTAAATTCTTTATAAATCATGCTCTTGCTACTGTGCAATTTTTAGAGTTTTTGGAGAAAGTTTGCTGTTGTCTTCTTCGTTCTTATTGGCTCTTTTTCGCTTTCTCGTTAGGATCCGAAGAGCACATTGACAACCTAATTGATCCTCCGCAACATTTTGACCCACAGCAAGCAGGCAAGCAGTTTGATCATGTTAATCCCATTACTTTCAAGTCTAATATCTTGTTTACAAATCATATGTATGCATGCTTTTGTGTCAAATTAATTTTCCCGACTAAAGGTAGTTATTCCTATTGCACTGTTGCCCTCAAATTGTTATCCCCTGCCACAACCTTAAGTTATTAATATCATTTGGTGGATTAGAGCAGGTGATTTAGTTATGCTCTTTTATTGTCTTTTCGATGTCATGCTTAGAAATGCTTAGATGTCGGTAGTATTAGGCGATCGTCGACTTAGTCGGCGACCTTGATCACACAAATCTTATTACTACTCCATTATGTCCAAAGACGTGCTTTGTTACTTTGTAAAGTCAAAAACTGAAAATAAAACTGTTTTCGACTTGGGCACAATGGTATGTTGGTGTGGTCTGTTGGTGTGAATGGAATGGTGCCTAGGTCATTAAGGACCGAGTTACTTGTGTCACTAAGCCAGCGCTTATGCGTGCTAACCACGCGAGAGGATATGGGACCTCTCTTGACTTAGTACTTTGGTGTGGGTTATCTCCGAGTCGCAGGAGTGGGTTGTGTGTGTTGTGTGAAACATGATATGTGTTCTCGGTGTTCTTGTGTTGGGTGTGCGGTGGTGGAGATTAGGGTAGGTTCTCCACCTCGAGGAGCATTGTAGTTGTCAAGGCTTTACTCGAGGCGGGTAGTTGACCGAGGCTTTACAATGACTCGACACAACGTATGGGTTTCTATCCATACAGGCGGCTCGTGAATAATTCACAATATTGGAAAGGTCTCGTAGGACTTAGCCGTGCCGGCATACCTTCGGAAGTGTGCTTAATAGCTTGGCAAAAAGCGCTGTCAGGCGTGTGGGGTGCAGTGGTACACCCTCGCAGGATAAAACTATTCGAATAGCCTCGTCCTAGGTTATGGACATGCTTGGTAAGGTCGTGCAAGAACTAGACTACAACCTTTTAAATTAAAATTTGACATAGGTGGTATGAATGGGTAATTCATGCTATTGTTGTGGTGACTAATGGGTTAGTCACTTCCAGATATTCTTTGTCATCTATCTACTGTTATATTGTTGTCTTTTGCGATTATTTGAACATTAAAAACTAATTTGTCAACCTGCTTTTCAATGTATTACATTATTGCAAATAAATTTTGCTTTGTGCTGAAAATGAAACATACAGCCTCCACTCAAAAGCTTGCATGTAGCATATGTACAGGTCTGTTACTCTACACGTAAGTCTTGCGAGTACATTCAAAGTACTCACCCGGCTTTGCTGGGCTCTTTGTTGCAGGAGAAGAAGGTGAGCCCCAAGGGCCTCACTTTTGTGAAATGTGCTGTGGATTCGACGACTAGCTTGGCGGTCCGGTCGGTTGCCTTGTGGGTTAAAGGCACACTGATTGGCTCTTTTGTTTATTGCCATCTTATGGCACTTTTGCTTCCGCTGTTCAATTTCTATATGTATATGTCATTTGGCCGGTCGGCCTCTCTTTTGTAATAACTATCCTTTATTTATGTCATCTTCTGGTTTGTTGCTTGCTTCGGTTCTATGTGAATGAATGGAATTGATGCCTGAACTTTGTAAAGAGGTGTGTATACTGTATTTCTGGGAAGTATACATGTCTCGAGTCTCGGGTTATCTGATTTGTGATGCTAGGACCAATGGATGGCTAAGCATTACAAGCCCGATAAGCCGAGGTCTCACAGCCCAGCACAAGAAATGTGACTTTTAGGGCATGCCTGAACCAAGACACAACTGCTTACTGCACATAGGACTAAGTAAACAGACGAAAAGTGTTAAAAAGTGGGTGCAGAAAGATAATCAAGACTAGAAGGTTCTGAAGCTCTATCTTACGTGATGGTGGGTCAAGGAAATCAAACTTCAGGATGTTGATATCAGGAAGATTTAATGATTTCAGATACAGAACACTTCCAGCAAGAGAAGATCGTTGAATTTCTGGAATTGTAGCCTCAAGAAACTCCTTTTGATAGATGGAACTTGGGTATAGCCTATAACACTTGCCAGGCCGAGTTCTTCCAGCTCGTCCAGCTCGCTGGTCAGCCTGCACTCTAGTTATTCATAAAAACAGCTTCAGTAAATATTGTAAATTATAGCTAGACATCTCTCAATGGAAGTAATGTGATAGTAAACCAGATGCAGACAGACAAGACAACCAGAGTGCAACAGACAACCAGAGTGCATGTTCCAAATTATTTACCTGCTAATCTGAACTACATCAAGTGAATACATTCCAGTTGACGGATTATACTGCCGTTGCTTTACATAACCACAATCTATCACGAACCTAGTGAAAAAAGAAATAGTATCATTAATATAGTGCAGTAGAGCACACATTCTTAAAAAAATAATTACATCTCCAGGACCAAAAAATTGGCAGATGGTTTGAGTTCTCAGCTAGCTATAGAAAAGATTGCAAATTTGTATAGTTCAGTATCAGTTAGGTAGTTGCTCCTGTATTAGCACAACAGCTAAATTTTCCTAAACCATCTCTTGCATCCAAAGTAACATAGTGTTTCTAATGCAAATACTTAAGTATTAATTATAATCAGTAAAATATACTTTAGTTAACAAGTGCATGACTCATCGATTGTTAACAATGCCGCAGGCATTCGCAAGTCATTTTTCAAGTTTATTTTGGTATTTAAACTGTAACACTAATTTCTCAGGATGCAACACCATTACATCAATCAAAAATTCACAAGGTTATACTAACACCATTAAGTGAAAGTGGTACAAGTTATATGAAAATTATAGCTTCACAGACAAGTGTATGGCTGTATGCCATCTCCGATTTACATATCAATCTTCAAAATAAATTCAAATAGGCTAGTATTGCAGGCTAGCAAAGCAGTTGATGTAAATCCTATGAACTCAATGATACACTAGTTCATTAAAAAACAATTCTAGCAATTTGCTTGCACATATATTTCCACAAAACCACAATGTCAGAGATATAGATTCACTACTTTAGAAACCCAACATTTCTGTCACCAAAATTAAATATAAGAACAGGAGTCTGGACGGATGGAAACTGAAAGTATGTGCACTGTAACTCATTATTTTTGCTGCTTACACAACACCATCCACAGTGAGAGAAGTTTCAGCTACATTTGTTGCAACAATGAACCGTCGACAGTTTGGGGTGCTGGAGCAAATACCGAACCTATTATGAAAAGTGAACAAATCAGCAATAGCTCTATAGGTCATCAAATGCTTATCACCAAAATGAAAGAGTCAAATCACACATACAGAAAACAAATGAAGGCTGCTTACAAAAGAGGAAAGAGAGCAGGATCGATTGTATAATACTATAATTAACACAGAACCTTGAATAAGTAATAACTAATAATGACAACAATCACAAAGCTCACTAAAAACAACAAAAGGATTCACAAACTATTCTAGCAAGTAGCAAGAATTTATCACTAGAGTAATAAATTGCAGTACAAGCCAATGTAACATGCTCCAGTAAAAAGAAAATTTAACATGAAAAAATATTATTAACCAATTATCATAGGCGAAAGAAGAACCAGATTCTCATACTCAAATAAAATAACACATTAGAAAATTTTTAAAAGCAATAAGAAAATATTGATGCAAGAAACCATGCTCCCTTCATGTTAATTTGTATGTTGTCTCAATTTGAATGTACTTCGTATAGACCCCCAAACAAAGTCAAACTTAAGTTCCAGGAACTTATTTGATGAATTTCCGAAAGAACATATCATAATACCCTTTTTAACTGGAAGCTTTTAAGTGATTTGAAGTTATAGGTGTGCTGAAAACGGATTACAAAAGCCCGCCCTTACAGGACCCCTAAGTTATCAAAATGAAAGGATTGGAGAATTGCCCACAATTTTAATCTTTAGGAAGCACAGGCTCTAGTAAAATATCCAGTAGGCTTGTAATTAGCACACATTAGAAAAATAAAGAAGTTAGTACTAGTTGAAAACTTGATATAAAGTATGCTATTCATCATGGAAATGCTCCCAACTCCCAAGTAACCTATGTTGGTCAAAAAAGAAAACCCACTGTCCAAAACCTGAGCAAACCTGGTCTGGCCCAGCCTGAGCCCAGTTTTAGGGTCGGGCCAAACTTGGAAATTTAGCTCAGTGTACCAAGGCCTATCCCACCGTGTTCTGATTTCAGCACAGTTGTGTAACATAGTGAGTGGGCCAGCTCAGTCTGAAGAGGCCTGGCCTAGATGGCCAATTGGGCTGGGTCTGGGTCCAGGCTTAGCCTGGCCAACCAAGATGTAACCATCCTTTCAGGCAGTCCAACCAAGAATACAATAAGACATTCAGTCCTATGCAGCAACAATTTCTCATGCCATCCTAATTTTTTTACAGAAACAATCCCCCACAAGGTCTAGTGAACTGACCCAACTATAGAAAAAAAACACATTTAAGAGTATGCCATACTTATTGAAATTATAGCCGGGCAATGGAGAGGGACCATGGAACTCTTGAGCGTATATGTCATTAAAGAAATCATATTGGAATGTCCCAAAAAAAGCTCCATTTTAATTTGAAGTGGTTAGTACTACAAGGTAGTATCTAGTGCAATGCAAACCCATCTCTAGGTGCAATCATGCAAACTCACACGTACCATTGGATGGATTCAGATTTATAGAAAATTGATGTGGTAGGATGCCTCATACACAATCAGTCCGAGGGGATTATTCGCAAAATGTTCATTCTATGTGGCAATCAAGTCCCCTCAAACTAGTCCATCAAAATCCTTTCCAATAGTAATAGATATAGTGAGTTTGCGTAACACCCCCTACTCCCCTAGATATGGATTTGCACTAGATATTCCCCATGGTAATACAAACAATGAAAGCTACAAAGATAAACATAAAAACTCCAAATTTAAAATTTCATAACTGACATCACAAAAGAAATCTTACGTTTTACTTTGCTGCGGCCTAAACAAGTAATAAAAGGTACTGCTCAGAAGACTTTTGCTTGCTAGGACTTTTTACTAAATTTGCTTGAGTTGCAAGAAACTTAGGAAACAGTATGTTTGCCAAGCTTCATGAGCTATTAGAAAAAGAAGAAACAGGGCCAGACACATAATCATTAGGTTCAATAACTCTACATCACAAGACAACCTGATCAAGAAATATTGGCCTGGTTCCCAAAAAAATGAAACCAAGGTAACATTCATGAGGGGGTGATTCAAGGAGCAAATCTAGTATACAATAAAAGATTAACAAATTGCCTGCTGTTCAGGTGGCAAAGAACCATGAAGCGGGAGGACGAGAGCATCCATACAAGAACCTTCCTCGAGATTTTGAATTCTTTCCTCCAATTTTGACACCATCTTATCGATGTCGTCCTGCAAGAAATTTATATAAGTACGACCAAAAATTAGAAAAGGCTTGGCATCTAATGCAAAGCACCTTGATATCCAATGTTATGCAACATACCTCCAAATGTTTTAAAAACATATTGATGATAACATTTGAATGTTCTACAGCTACAGAAAAGTTCATGTTCTCAACTATTCTAGACTAGAATAAAAATGAAAATTTCAAATTTCAAAAGGAACTAGACAAGATGATCAAAAGAAATTAATTTTCTGATTTTTGTCAATTCTTATAAGAATAATTTGGCCACAAATTATGGCCAAGTTGTAGCAGGTGTCAAGAATTATCTCTGGAATTTTTTCATTTAAGGCCCGCTTGGAAGTCAGGTTTTGGGCCTAAAACCAGTGTAAAATACAGGACCGGAAGAATATTCTCACTAGGTTCGAAAAGACTGCTTGGGTCAGCCAGTTTCCGTATTAAAAGTCATCCGGTTTGCCCATTTACAACCGAATAAAAAAACTTGTCGTGAGGTCCCATTTTTTTCAAGCAATATAGGGATAGCAGGTTGCAACTCCATCGGCATTGCCGCATCGGGCTCGCTCGTCAGCAAAGAGAAGGGAACCTGGGAGCCCAAAACCCCGACAAGTTCATCAATGGTGAGCTCCACCTCCATTGCCATGTCCGCCGCAGGCTTCGGCTCCCCATCACGAGATCCTTCATCATCAGTTTGGTTGCTGTGAGCAGCGAGGTTTCCGCATGCTCCACTTCAATCGCAAGATCCGATCTGTCCAGGTGGTAGAGAGAAGAGATGGGTGCAGATCTATTTTGATCATTTGGTCCGAATTTCTTATCAATTTCTACAGATTTGTAGCACCAGTTTGATGTTCTAATATGAAAGTTTGATGGATAATGCAATGGTCGCACTCATTTTGATGAAGCTACAGACCTATTTTGATGATTTGGTCCGAATTTTCTTATCCATTTGTCCAGTTTTGTAGCTTGGATTTGATGTTCTGATCTGGAATTTCGATCATAATGTGATGGTTGCACTCACTTGATGAATTGTAAGGAACATGGTTATTAAGGCGTCCAGAAGGCGACGCCTAGTCGTCGCTTAGGCGAGAAGGCGTGGGCATGCGTCAAGGCGTCGGCTCGCCTTGCCGCCTGCACGTATGGCGTCCACCTTAGTCCCATGGCGTCCGGAAGGCGTCGCTGAGGCGGGCAATGGCGTCGGGAGGGCTCAAGGCGACGCCTTGGCAGAGGAGGAGTGTTTCGCTATGCTCTCCCCTCCTCTTGGCCTCCCTCCTCCCTTCTCCCGTCTGGTGTCCCGCATCCCTCCGTGGCGACCGGACTCCCCTCAGACATATGCAAGGGAGGCCGGGAGGGAGGGGGAGGCGGGGAGAAGTCCAGGACCGCCGGGTGAAGGCTTCGCGTCGGGCGAGGGCGAGTGCAACTGCGTGCCATCGCCCGTCGGTGAGACCGTGAGAGGATAGAGCTCACCGAGAAGAAATGAGAGAGGAAGAGAGCGAACGAAGCAGAGCGTTAAAATCTAAATGAACTATTGTGCTGCCTCCAATCTCCATCTCACGGCTTTATGGTTCATGCACTCTCTGCTGGGGATAACGAGGCAGGGCAATGGAGATAACGAGGCGGGGCACTGGGCAGCCGAGGGCAAGCCCAGGCGGCCAGGGCAGCCGGCGATGGGGATAACGAGGCGGGCACTGGCAGCCAGGCGATGGGCGTGGCGTGGGATCTTCGCGGCCGAGGAATCTTGCTATCGGGATCTTCGGCCACTCTGCCTTGTCGCCTTACGATTTATAAGGCGTCGCCTTGCCTCGCGCCTTAGCGCTTAAAAGGTGTGAGGGGGGTGGGTCGCCTCGCCTCGCCTTACCGCCTTAATAACCATGGTAAGGAATCGCAGTTCTCAAATCATAGAGGTAGCACTTGTTTATCTTCTTCTCCCAAACAGACTAACCTATGGGGGATTTTAATTTCACTGGTAATTTTGTGTAACAAAAAGTTACAGGTGTTTTTCCTTTACCAGTGATTTTTTTTTTCAGAACTCCCAAGCAGGCCCTTAAGGATTGTTCAATGGAAATTTTGCAAAAGGGCTTCCTGCATTAGACACCAAACATTAAGAAATGAAATAAAGGAGGAAAAGTTGCAATAATTAAATCTATTAAGAAGCAGGTCTACATATATACTTAGTGTCAAATCTTACGGAAATGTCCTTCAAAGTTGCAGAAAAGTGCATAAACAATGGCAAATTTTGACAAACTGACCTTTCCTGTCATAAATATTAAGACATCCCCTAGGGGTTCCTTAACATGGATATCTGTTGAAGAAAAAAAATATTGGTATTGTTAAGAAAAGGAAAAAATATATTTCAAATAGTTTAAAAAGATACAAAACATCATGACCCAAAATTTTAACGGAACATGAAAACATAATTATATTATTTCCATATAATTTATATGTGATTTTCCAACATAAAATAATCATAAATCATCTACAAATCATACTCTCTGAGCCTAAATATGGGTAGTTCCAGAATTTTTCACAATCTCAAGGATATAGCTTTGACCATCAATTTCAGTGATGTGTTCGTAAAAACCAGTACTGTAAGTAACATTGTAGACCTTGGGAGCCATCAGATTCAGACCCATCGCAGATGAGTGAGACACATCGGAGCTTGAGATGGGTTATTTGTAGGTAGTAGGTACCATTTTTTATATCTTTACCCATTTTTGCAAAATTGGCAGCACAATCATTGCTGATCATCGTATATTCACATATGTTTTTCTGTGTTAAGACTTAGAGTTACCACTCTTCCACCTTTACCCAAACTTTTTGCATGGTAGCTAAAAAAACTTTTTGCATCAGTAACAAGTAACAACAGGAAAGTTAACAAAACGAAAAAATGGATTCAAAAGTTACATGAAACAGAACCAACAAATAGAACAAGTTGGGGATAATAATTCTGACAGCATATTGAATATCCTGATAGGAGTAAAACTTTTGAGCCAAGATTTGCTTTCCATTTGCTTTTCAGTTCCTATATGCAAACTAACAACAAGAGTACTTCACTAGATATAACTATATAAAAACATATGCAATGATGTATGATCTGTTGAAATGAAACTTGATCTATTCCAATGGGCCAAAAGGCCAATATATCATGTACAGGGTCAGTCAATATGCAACGAATACCCTAAGCTATATACATATCTAGCATAATCCATGAATGGTTCAAAAGGATATTCTTGATAACCAATGTGAAATGCTAGCATATAATTCATTAACTCGAAATCGGTTACAAACCTATTATGGAGCTACACCTACAACATAGTTTGGAAGCACTAGACTTCAATTGGGAATAAGAGTCTTGTACATTCTCTCTCTCTTGGACCATGTAGCCCATGACGCCCACGTAACACTATGTCTATATATACCCTCTCAATAATGAATAAGATGCACGGTTGTGAATAGCAAAATCCTTCTCTCCTTCTACCATAGTATCAGAGCATCTCCATCCAAACCCAAACCCTATTTCTTCTTGTCGCCGTCGCCGCTGATCTCCTCTACTCTGACGAGGCCGGCGGCCCAGCGGGCCTCGAGCCCCTACTGTGCCCGCCTCCCTCGCCTCCATCCTCTACCTCATCCCGTTGCTCCCATATCGACGCAACCCTAAGTTCGCATCCATCGAGCACCACCACCCCGAGCATCCTCAGCCTCCGGATCGACGCCGCCCCAAGCTCGCCTCCACCGAGCGCCGCCATCCCAACCTGATCGCCGGTCTCCTCGACGCCCTCCTCGCCTCCAACTCCCTCCTCTGCTCCGGATCGTCGCTGCCCTGAGCTCCTCTTCCACCAAGCGCCGCCGCCCCAAGCTCACCTCCACCAAGCGCCGCCGCCCCGACCTGAGCTCCGAGCTCACCTCCCTCCTCGCCTTCAGCCCGCTCCTCTGCTCCGGGTCGACGTCAACTCGATTCCGCTCGGCTATGCTTTGCTTCGACACCGACTGTTTGGTATCACCTTCCTCCACTGAGGGATTGTGGTCCACCAAGATGGCAAAATCTGACTCAATATTTGGGGGCAGTTCATCTCTCGTGTTCTCGGACATCAAGCTCCACAGGTTGAACTATCAAGCATGGGCTTTCTTAGTAAAGACTACTCTGAGGGGTTATGGTTTGGCTTCTCATTTGACTGACAATCCTCCTGATCCGAAGAAGGTTGATGTTGAGGTAGTAAAAGCTTGGCTGAAAGAATATGATCATGTCATGATTGTCCTGGTCCTTGAGTGTTGATGTTTCTCTAAAGATGAGTCTTGAGTATCATACTTCAGCCAAGCAGATATGGACAAACTTTTGAAAAGAGATATGTTCAGTACAGTGGTGTTCTTCGCTTCACATTGCTCAAAAACCTTCATAGTATTCAGCAGCAAGACCATAGTCACCAGATTCACCACAACCCCCACATACCACGTACCGGATTCATCGACCCGGTTACGATTCGTGGGACATGGTATATCATTCCTATGTAATTTTGAAGAAAAAGTGGCGTACCACATCCCACGACCCCGTTCCTCAACCCACGTTCCTGGTGACTATGAGCAGGACATGTCAGTAGAGGAGTATTACTGTGCTTTCACTCATATCACTGGCCCTCTAGAGTCTATAACACGAAGGTCGCATCGCTTGCGGTTGTGTTGCCAAATAGGAGTATACTCAGGAGACGCTCATGTATTAGTTTGTGATGGGGCTTCGATCAGAGTTTAAGACTATTCGTACTCAGTTACTCAATTGTCCTTCTCCATTGTACTCAGTTACTCAATTGTCCTACTCCATTGACTTTGACTGAGGCGCTCTCTAAGTTGATTGCAGAGGAAGCTCATCTTCATTTGCTTATGCCTACTTTAGGATCTTGACCACACGATATCCCGGGTCTTTAGGAAGCTTATCTTCATTCGCTTATGCCTACCTTAGGATCCTCACCACACGATGTCCCGGGTCTTTCACAGCGGTCTGGATCTACCAAAGCTACATCCACGGGAGTGCTGTTATGTTCTCATTGCAAGAGGACTGATCATCTTGTTGACAAGTGCTTTAAGTTACATCCAGATCAGCTTGTTGGTTATCGTGATAGACATGCATCTTATCGTCGTCATGGAGCACTTACTGTGGATCCTAGAGCACTAACTAGAGCAACCACTGCTGCCACACCTACTATGACTTTTGGATCAATGTCTGCTATGACCTCAGTTGCACCTTCTGCCTCTAGCGCTGCTCATTCTTGGGTTCTGGACTTGGAGCCTCTTTTCATGTTAAATCGGATAGCTCCCAGCTTGTTGCCCGTAGGCCCGTGACTGATGGTGCATATATTCACACTGTTGATGGTACACCTTGCTCAATTCCCCATAAGGGCATTCGCTCTACATCTCGCTTCTCTGTTCCTGATGTGTCATTTGTTTCTCAGCTTTCTATGAATCTTCTTTCTGTTGGTCAACTTCCTGATATGAACTGTTTTGTTGAATTTGATGATTCTTGTTTCATTTAGGATCGCCAGAGCAGAAGAGTGATTGGTTCTGGCCATCGCCGTAGAGGCTCTCCTCGTCTCTATGTCTTGGACACCTTACATCTTCCTTTCGTCAGTACATTGAAGGTTTTAGTGTCTTCTGCTATGTCATCATCTCAGTCTCCTATTGGTTCTTCCTCCAACAAGTGGCATCATAGACTTGGTCATCTGTGTAGAGCTCGTCCCACTACTTTATTTTATCCTTAGGTCGTGTCACTGTTGAGTCTAGCTTTTCTTTATACCGGTTGCAAGTCGGGAAAGCAACTACAACTTCCATATTCTAGTAGTATCTCTCGATATACTTTAATCTATTTTATGAAACATCACCCTTAGTTGATTTTCATTTATCAGTCTTTTGCTAAGATGGTTCATACTCAGTTCTCTTCTTCCATTCATGTTTTTCGTTTGAACTCTAGGGGAGAGTATCTTTCATCAGCCTTTCGTTAGTTCCTTTCTTCTAAGGGTACCATGCTTATTAAGGCGTCGCCTAAGCGTCGCTTAAGCGGTAAGGCGCTGCCGATGTTGCAAGGCGTCGCCCCGCCTTGCCGCCTCCTCCCCGCGGTTCCTCGTCGCACGGCTCCTCCTCCCGGCACCCTGTCGCCGTCGCAGAGCTCAAGGCCTCCTCCCAGACATCGAGGAGGAGGCGCGTGACGAAGGGGCACAGAGGGAGAGGGAGAGCCATAGAGAAAGCAGGGGAGGGGAGGCGGCACAGGCGAAGGGGCACAGAGTGAGAGGGAGAGCCATAGAGAAAGTAGGGGAGGGGAGGCAGCGCGACACATGCCAACGCTGCCGCTGAGGGAAGACCAGAGGAGGCGGCGCGAACGAAGGCGCTGGGAGAGACAGACGAGGCGCTGCACGTAAGAGGCGCTGGGAGACGACGAGCGGCGGGCATGGCGGACGAGAGGCAGATCGAGGAGGCGCTGAGCGCGCAGGAGCAGGAAAGAAGAGGAGGGGGCAATGGCACGAGGCAAAGCGGGGCAGGGATCTTCTGCGCCGCTGCTGACCGTCGCCTTAGGATTTATAAGGCGTCGCCCGCCGCGCCTTAGCGCTTAAAAGGTGTGAGGGGGGTGGGTCGCCTCGCCTCGCCTTACCGCCTTAATAACCATGAAGGGTACTCTTCCTCAGCTCTCGTGTCCTGGTGCTCAAGCTCAGAATGGTTACTGAGCGCAAGCACCATCACGTCATTAAGACTGCTTGTACTCTTCTTATTCCCTCCTTTGTTCTTTCTCACTTTTGGGGAAAAGCGATCTCTACGACAGTCTATCTCATCAACCGTCAGCCCTCTTTCAAGATTATGGGCAAGTGTTCTGGTGAAGTCCTATACAAAGCACCTGCTCGTTATGCTCATCTTCGTGTATTTGGTTGTTTCTGCTATGTCCTTCTAGCATCGCGTGAGCGCACAAAGCTGAGCGCCCAGTCGATTGAGTGTGCCTTCCTGGGTTATAATCCTGGGCATAAGGGCTATCGTTGTTGTATCCTTCAACACGTCGCATTCACATCTATCGTGATGTGACCTTTGATGAGGATCAACCCTTCTTTTTTCATCCTTCTACTCGTCCCACTTCTTCCACAAATTCCATCTTCTTTTTTGTGTCTACCTCCTATTCCTTCACCAGACTTGCCTTCTCCTGATACAATTTCTCCACCAGTTTCACCTTCTAATGTCTCCACTAGCTCCATCAGTTTCTGACTCTTTCACTTTTCCCTTTCACTATAGCCGCCAACAGAGAGTTTGTTCTGATCCCCAGTCCTCCTCCACTTTACTCTCCGACCAGTATTACAGACTAACGATCGTTCTACTACATCACGGTATGCCCTACGTGGTTATTCTTCTATTCAGGCACTGGAGAGATGGCAATTTTCTCGTGTAGGTGCAGTATCTGAGCCGAGTACCTATCAGGAGGTAGCTAGTATACCTGAGTGGTAATTGGCTACGACTAACAAGTTTACAACATTAGAATGGACAAGCACTTGGGATCTTGTTTCGCTACCATCTAGAGTTTCTCCTATCGCTTGCAAGTAGGTGTACAAAGTAAAGACCAAGTTAGATGGTTCAGTGGAGCGATACAAGGTTCATCTTGTTGCAAGAGGTTTTCAACAGGCTTATGGTCAAAATTATGATGAGACTTGCTCCAGTTGCTTGTACGACTATAGTTTGTATTCTCATTATTGTTGCAGTGGTATGCTCATGGACTATATCTTAGATGGATGACAAGAATGTTACTCGCTGGACTCTTGCTGTTGGTGTTAGCAAGATCCTTACTCTCATGGAGAGGATGACACTTGGAGATGAGACAATTTTTCTTTGTTTATTTCTAACACAATGCCATGCCAACCTGAGGGGTTGGGGATACATATTTATAGGTCGCCAACCACCCAAGCATATGCTAAGATCTTTGTCTAAGATCTTTGTATAAGGACAGTCAAGATCTTTGTCCTTAAAGCTGCTTTGCCCTATGATGATCAAGATGTTTGTCTAAAGGCGGATATCAAGATGTCGTCCTTAAAGCCGACAATCAAGATGTTGTCCTTAAAGCCGACAATCAAGATTTGTCCTTGACCATGTGTCAGAGCCCACAAGCACCAGACAAAACACGAGACTTCTCCATCATTCTCCCCTAAGTCTTGTGTGTCTCCTTGTGAGAATCTGAGCCATCCCGATCTGGCGAAGTTCTGGAACTTGATCCGCCAAGAGACTTGGTCAGAAGTCGCGGTGGTCTTGGGTGTTGATGTAGTTGGCGGATACTCCCTTCCTCCAGCAAACCGATGAAGTGATACCGCACCGGATGTGCTTGCTGCGCTCATGGAAGACAGGGTTCTTCGCCAAGGCCAAGGCGGACTTGCTGTCCACCCTGAGTTCTACCGCCCGCGATCTCGCAAGGAGATCGCCATGTACCGAGCCGACCACGAGCTCAGGTAGAAGCGGAGTGGGCGCAATGTACTCGCCTCACAGCTAGACAAAGCCACCACCTGCTGTTTGACCGACTGCCAGCTGATCGGACACTTGCCGAGGAAGTACAGCGTCCCGCTGGTGCTCTTGCTCGTGTCGATGTCGCCGGCGTGGTCGCTGTCGCTGTACCCGATGAAGTGCGCCGCGCCGGGGCACCTTGGGTAGTGCAAACCGTAGTCGGAGGTGCCCGCGACGTAGCGGAGGATCCTTTTCACGGCCTGCTGGTGTTCCGTCGTCGGTCGCTCCATGAACCGGTGGCGACGAGCTGATGGCGAACGCCAAGTCCGGTCGGCGTGTGGACAAGGTAGCGAAGGTCGCCATTAATGCGCCGCAGATCTTTGCGTCGCGTCTACCTCCTCCGCCGTACTCTCACGACGGCTTCACCTCTCCTCCCAGGAGAGTGGGGCCAGGTTGCGATCGGTGAGGCCGCCCAGCTCCACGATGCGCTTGGCGTAGGCAGTCTGGCGAAGAGAGATGCCGGAGCTGTCCTGGTGGACCTCGATCCCGAGGTAGAAGGAGGGGCCCGAGGTCGCTCATCTGGAAGGTGGCCTTCATCTCGCCTTGAATGCCTCGATCTCCTCCTCCTTGGTGCACCGGTGATCACAAGGTCGTCGGCGACGAGCGCCTATCGCCAGGACATTGCCTCCTTTGTTCGCCGGAGACCGCGGCCTCGTGGCGCTTCTGCTGGAATCCCATTTTCTTGAGGTGGAGTCCGGCTTGGCGTTCCAAGCTCATGGTGCTGCCCATGGCCGTAGAGGGCCTTGCGCAGCGGAGGACCTTGCTCTCCTTGGGGATGATGAATCTCGGCGGTGGCGGGCGTGAGACCTCCTCCTTCAAGTCGCCAGTGAGAAAGCGCACTTGGCGTCCATGTGATGAACGCATCCACCTCACGGGCCGCGAGGGCAAGGAGGAGACGCACGGACTCCATCCGTGCAACAGGCGCGAAGGCATCGTCGAAGTCGACTCCCTCCTGCTGGACGAAGCCACGTGCCACGAGGCGCGCCTTGTGTTTGATCACCTCTCCAGCCTCGTCTTTCTTGAGCTTGAAGACCCACTTGAGAGAGATGGCGTGGTGGCCGGCTGGAAGATCGGCCAGCCCCACGTCTTGTTTCGCAGCGGCGTCCATCTCCTCCTGCATCGCGGCACGCCATGCCGCGTCTCTCTCCGCCTCGGCGAAGGAACAAGGCTCGCCGTCGTCCTGTGCAAGGTGCAGCTCCGCCTTGAGGTCGCTGCGCTGCGCAGATTCGAGACCATTGCTTTCCGAGGAGGTCGTCCACGGCACTGTAGCGCAGAGGCTCGCCGCCGTGGTAGGCGTCGATGCGATCCTCGTCGTTGGACAGCGGAGTGGCGAACTCCACCGTGCGCTGCTCGTTGTGGGTCGGGTCGGTCGCGAGAAACTGAAGGAGTAGGTCAGGTGTAGGAGAGCAGGCGTGGCGGCGGTCTTTGGCGGTGGTGAAGGACTCGCCGGAGATGGTGGCGAACGAGGCGTGGGTAGGCGGCTCGGTGAAGATGAGCTGCCGGCTCACGCCTCCTCGGTGGGCGAGTCGACGATGAAATCGCCGTCATCGAGTCGAGCCGTCATCCACCATCTTGCCCTCACGCCCGCCGCCGTCGAACACGACGTCACGCGTGATACGCATGCGCCGTGTCGCAGGTCAGGACGCGCAGGCCTTGGCGCCCTTCGCGTAGCCGATGAAGACCCCTGGCGTGCTCCGGTCGTCGAGCTTGCCGACGTGGTTGAGCTCCTTGACAAAGGCCAGGCAGCCGAAGACCCGGAGGTGGTTCACTGCGGGCTTGCGCCCGTGCCAGGCCTCGTATGGCGTCTTGCCGTCGAGGGCCTTGGTGGGGGAGCGGTTGGCGGTAGGCGGCGATCATTACCGCCTCGCCTGGAGAGTGCCGGCATCCTCTGCGCGAGGAGGCGCGGCGGTGGCCACCACCGTCCGGATTGCGGCGTTCGACGACGCCTGCTCGCGCGGTGTACGGCGCGGAGAAGTGACGATGGATCCTCGTCGTCGCGAAGACGCCGCAAACTCGGCCGCCGTGAACTCACCGCCGTTGTCCGTCGCGTAGGACCCGGCTTGTGGCGCGCTCGCCTCGCAAACAACTTGAAGACGCTTGATGGCGTCGCGTGAGCCGCCTTGACGCCGAGCGGGGCGATCCCACATGTAGCGGGACACATCGTCGACGAGGAGGAGGAAGTAGCCGGCCTCGGTGTAGCGGTGTCACGGGGCCACAGAGGTCACCGTGTACGAGCTCCGCCTCTCCTTGGCGCGAAACTTCTTTGGCGAGGAAAGGCCGCCGCGACTTGGTGAGGACGCGGTGTCGCAGAAGCGCTCCACGTGGTCGACGTCGCGGCATGCCCGCACCATCTCCCTTCTTCTTAGCCGTCTTAGGGCCTCAAAGTTGAGGTGCCCAAACGCTTCGTGCCACCTCCAAGCGTCGTCGCCGCGCGGTGGCGCAAGACACAGAGGTTGCGCCACCGCGCGTGAAGGGACGTAGAGGCGGTTGCTCCTGCTGACCTTGACGAGAGCCGTGGCGATGATCCAGATCGCGCGACACCCCGTGCTCGATCTCCACGCGCGATCCGTTCTCATCCGGTGTCCCAAGGCGATGATGGAGTTCCTCAACGCGGGGATGTAGTAGACACCGGTGGCGGCCGGTGCTCGCCGATCTTGGCGGAAGAAGGCAGCAGAGCCGACGCCTTTGATCTCCACGGCGGGCGTCGCCGAACAGACGGTGCCTCGAGCGCTGGGTCGAGCTCGGAGAAGAACTCCGCCGCCGGTCATGTGGTGGGTGGCGCCGGTGTCGAGCACCACCTGCGCCGGTCTTGTCGTGCGCGGCCCGTCGCGAGGAGGCGTGTGCTTTTGGCTCGTCAAGGTGGAGGAGAGCCACTGCGCGCCGGCCGCAGAGGTAGTTCGATGCTCGCGATGAGCAATGAACGGTACGGCCGCTGCTCCTCCTCCTCCTCTGCTGTGACGTGGGCTGCGGCGCGTGTGCCGCCGACACTCCTTGGCCCAATGACCAAGCTTGCCGATTGTGGCAAGAGTCGCCTCGTCTTGGCTTTGCTTGCCGGTAGCGCCGCCTCGGGCGCCCACGATCATTACCCTCAAGACGTCCTCGCGCCCATGCTCGGCGTCTTTGCGCGGCTTGCCGCGCTGCCATGCTTGCGCGCCGCCGTGGAAGAAGGCTCCCTTCTTCCCGTCACCTTGGCCGGCGACCCATCGTTCTCGAGCAGAGGAGGAGCTTCCCGCCAATGGAGACGGGTCCCAGAGGCGATGTGGCTCATCGTCCAACAACCTTGAGGCGACCCAACGCCTCCTCGATTGTCATCGTGGAAAGATCCAGCGAGACTCGATCGAGCGAGCCGCCGCTTGTACTTTCGGGGACGCAGTGGAAGAGCTTTTCCACGCTCTCTCCTCGCCGAGGTGTCGTCGCCAACCGCACTCGCGCGCTTACGCAGCAGAGTGTTGAGACGGAGAACAAAGTCATCCACGCCCTCACCGGCTTGAAGGCCAAGTGCTCCCACTCCGCGCGGCGCTCGCAATGTAGACTTGCGGCGCGATCGGCTGCCGATGCGTCTTCGCAGCGATGGCGTCCCAAGCCTCTTTGGCGCCCGCTTGTTAGTAAGCGAAGCGCATCTCGGCGGATCGCAGTGATGAGAGCATCGGCGCCCGTCGATCTGGTCGTAGTCGACGCCGCCGCTGGGATCGCATCCGCATATGCCGCGACTGAGTTTTACCTCATCACCGCATGACCCACTCGACATAGTTGGTCTTGGTGAGGTAGGCCACTCGCCGCCGGCCGACGCCCCGACGATACTGGTACCGTGGTGACCATGGTACCGACGGGAGAGAGCAGCGTCGCTGTGAAGGCCGCGCTCTCCGCCGACCAGACGTGTCGCTGCGTCGCGCCTCCGAGGCGCCACCACCGGCGTCCGCGCCGTCTCGGCCGCCGCCGGCGGCGCGCTGCCGCTTATTGCGCCGCCTCGCCGCATTTGCCTCCCTCTGGGCCGGCTCAAGATCCGCGTCGGCGCTATCATCACGGATATGGAGTGCTTTACGCTTTGCCAGCAGAGCCTTGACCTCGCTGCCGCCACACGCCGCCTGATTCGCCGCCGCCGCCTCACTTCTCGCCGCCGCCCACCCCGCCACGCGCCTTTGACGCTTCTTTCGCTTGCTGAAGCGTCTCGCCTGCCGGCTCGCTACTTCATTCTGCCTGGCGAAGCTTCGGCTGTCGGCCGACGCTGAGTGCTCGAGGCGCCGAAGGCCGAGATCGCCTGCGGACATGGCGCGCCATCGGGGCCGTGCGTGGAGAGAGGGTTGCTTCTGACGAGCTGCTGCCCGTCTCCGGAGAGGAGTGAGCAGGGACAATGAGAGGCCGCCGCACGGGCTGGGCTCGCTGCGAGGTCGAGACGAGATGAGCAAGAGATGCTCAAGCTACAGGATAGTAAGGCTCTGATACCACTTGTTACTCGCTGGACTCTTGCTGTTGGTGTTAGCAAGATCCTTACTCTCATGGAGAGGATGACACTTGGAGATGAGACAATTTTTCTTTGTTTATTTCTAACACAATGCCATGCCAACCTGAGGGGTTGGGGATACATATTTATAGGCTGCCAACCAGCCAAGCATATGCTAAGATGCTGTCTAAGATGCTGTACAAGGACAGTCAAGATGTTGTCCTTAAAGCTCGCCGTCCTATGATGATCAAGATGTCAGCCCTTAAAGTCGACAATCAAGATGTCATCCTTAAAGTCGCAGTCAAGATGTCGCCCTTAAAGTCGATAATCAAGATGCTGTCCTTGACCATGTGCTGTAGCCCCACAAGCACCAGACAAAACACAGAGACTTCTCCATCAAAGAATGCCTTTTTTATGGTGATCTACATGAGGTCTATATTCAGCCACCCCAAAGTGTTGAACTCCTACAGGCTATGTTTGTCATTTTAGACGTGCTCTATATGATCTCAAACAGGCTTCTCGTGCTTGGTTTGAGCACTTTAGTTCTGTGATTCGAGCTACTAGTTTCACTCCAAGTGAGTATAATCCTGCTTTATTTATTCACACTTCTTAGTGGGGTCGTACTTTGTTTCTGCTATATATAGATGATATGTTGATCACAGGGGATGACATGGAGTATGTTGCTTTTGTCAAGAAGAAATTGAGCGAACAATTTATATTGTCCAATTTTGGACCATTGAGCTATTTTCTGGAATTAAAGTTCATTCTGATGGACATCACTACCTCTCTCATCATCGCTATGTTTAGAATATGCTTACTCGTTCTGGTAATAAAGCACATTGGTATTGATGCATCATTCACATGGGTCCTATTGTCAGCAATTAACCATCGACTTCCAGTATGTACCTTCAGAGTTTCAAGTTGTAGATATCTTCGCTAAAACTCAGACTCAAGAACAACATCAGCTTCATCTACTCAAACTCAGTGCATCAGATCCTCCTAATCCAACTTAAGTTTGAAGGGGGGTATCAAGAGTCTTGCACATTCTCTCTCTTGGCCCATGTAGCCCATAACTCCATAAGAACCATGTAACCCTATGTTTATATATACTCTCTCAATAATGAATAAGATGCACAGTTATGAATAGCAAAATCCGTCTGTCCTTCTAACGGGGAACATGCAAATCACATTGTTCTGTTAAAATAATAAAGATCAAGTTGTATACTTGTATTGTTACAACTGAGTTTGTTGAATTACTAGGCCGAGGCCTAGTATTTATTCTGCAGCTTCAGATTGTATCAATGTTAGCTAGCAAAAAATGAAAGAAAAATGTTCTCCCTTGACTCTTCCCTCTCCATCCAACTTGACCAACACAGTAGGATGAAGAGTATCTGACATAAGACTCAAGGGCAAATGCCCATTTACCCATTACCACTATAACGCCCGCTCATTTTCATGGGCAAATATCAAAACCATCCATGAGATTTGTCAAAATCTTATATCCGCTCACAATGAATCAGTTTCTGATTGATGTAATGCAGAACTGGAAAAAACATATAGCCACCTTAGGGACGATCAATATGACATGTCTATCGTCAAAGTTTAAACTGTGACAGTTACACAAAAAAATTGATTCTTACCTATAGCTGTTCTGAGAGAAGATTCTATATAATTTGTTGGGCGCTCTGTGCTGTAAAACTTCTCCACAGGGAATAAGGTTCCAGGGATGTTCAACACAGGACATCCCGAGAAGAATTTTGACACTTTCAAACCATCAAGAGTCGCAGAAGTGATGAGAACTTTTAAATCTGAAGCTCGATCCTTGATCAATCTTTTCATTAAACCTAAAAGGATATCACTGTAACAAAAAAACAAAATGAATTGCTACAGGCAAGTTCAACAAATAGCTACAAGATTCATCCATCACCAACACCAAACTAAAAAGAGGAAGAAATCAGTACCAAGTCTCTTATCGTTTCAAAACTACAATAGCTACTTTACATTTGCAGGTTCCAGAAACCAGCTCAGTGGTCCTAATACATTTAATGTGCAAACTATAGAGATTGGAGAATGAGAACCACATAAAGATGCACCCTAGAGCTACTAGTTACTTTGCATTTGCAATCAGAGGCCCCCTCATTTGAAGGGTATCCAGGAAAGCATCTACTGTAGAGAACTATGGATAATATTAATGTGTTTATATATGTAATTTTAAAGACATATACTAGTGAGTGATAATATTTGGTATGCCCTAAATTTCCTACTAGTAGAGAAAGAAGGCATCAGCAAGAAAATTAAATTAAATTCATTCTAATCCAAATTCAAAACTCAAGTTTTATTATATGGAATAGGTATAGAAAGGTCAAATTGTTCCAATGCATTTATGTTGAATCCCAGTTTCATGGTTCACGGACAGGCTTACTGGCATGCCAAACTGTCTTTTTACTACAACAGGTTAGGAGTTAGGACTGAGTCAATAGTCAATACTCAGCATGACAAAAACTGTTGAAACAGCCGAAAATTGGCCAACAAATGGTTTGATAGGCCCAAAGTTCTTACTCTATTATGCTATGCATTTATGCTAGTGCCTAGCAAGCTGTACTTCAACAAAAAAAAAATAGTTCTGAGTGCTGACTATCATTTTTAAAGATGTTTTGAATGGCCACACAAAGTACAACATCCATATAATGAATCTTAGATAAACCTATGTTGTCACCAAAGATGATCTACAACAAAATAGAGTGCATGATCCATTTCCCATAATTAGCTTACATTTTTTTTCAAACTATGAGGTTATATTATAGTAAGAGATACAATTTTCAGGTTAAAAATGGATCGGGACCAACTCAGCAGAAGTATATGTCAAAACTTGATACAAAGTTAATTTTGATTCATATTCTTGTAGATCGGTTTAACATATAAATCACCATACGTGTTCAAACTACGTTCATGAGCTTCATCCAAGATAATTACTGAGTATTGCTTTAACTGAGGATTTGAAAGGCTTTCACGCAGAAGAACACCATCTGTCAGGTACCTACGAATTGAGAAAAAAAATATTAAATCCACAAATTCATGACATAGTTATATTACAAGAAATTTAAGTTATGTTCAAGATTTCTGAGGCTTACTTTATGCAAGTTTTCTCCGAAGTTCTGTCTTCAAATCGAATAGCATAACCAACTTCTTCCCCAAGTGGGACACCAAGCTCCTGTGCCACCCTCCTGCAAATAATTAAAATTGCTCTCAGATCTTGAGATTTGAAGACCGTGCAATACCGTTGCAACTGAAATAATTCTTCTTAGAGGGTAAAAGGCAAATAAAATAGCATCATGTGCTGTAAATTGGGAGCAGCTGGTCGACCAGGAAGGACCCCTTAAAACAGTTCTTACCAAACAGTTTCTTCTAATTTTTTATTTACTTAAAATGTTTTTTTTTCTTAACAACAAATGGATATCCAACAAACAGCTCCATTTGTAACAGGTGAGGTTTGGGTATCCCCACGGCCATACAGCCATCCATGGTTCCAAAAAACGCCCAATGCCAATTACATCCTCCTTTACTAATCCTGCCAATTGCCCTAGCTGCACCCTCACAATTCACAAGCAAGACAAACATAACCCAAGTCATATGATAGTATGATACATCAGAATAGTCTCCCTAAATTTCAGTCGCACGCATGCCCTGTTAAATAGAAACCGATAAAATGCAAGCTGTAGTGAACTCCACGGTGCCTACCTCACACGCAACTAACCCACCCAATAGCAAATAACCATGCCGCCACGGAAACGGATACAGAGAGATCGGGGACCTGGAAACGGATACAGCGGCGACACGGCGGGGCTGGGTGACGGCGACTGCGCCGCGGCGGGTGTAGCCGTGGCGGTGGAGGATTTTGGAGAGCTGGGTGCTCTTGCCGGATCCGGTCTCGCCAATCACCACCACCACCTGGTTCGCCTCCACGGCGGCCACGATCTCGTCCTCGTGCTCCGAGATTGGCAGCGCCGGCAGCCGCGACGGCGACGGCGACGGCATGGCCGGACGAGACGGGGTGCTTAGGGTTTAGTTTTTTTCCTCTTCTTTTTTTTTACCGTTAGGCTGCCTGGAGGGGAAATGCTCCCTGTTGGGCTCATATACTTCTCTTCCGAGTAAATGTATTGTGGGGGGCGTATGCTTCGGGCTGCTACTGAGGTTTTGCGATCTCGTTGGCCCAAAATACTAATCTAGATTTATGGTAATCGTGTCCGATTACCAATGTACTTATAGGTAAGTATTTTTATAGAGTTGGGTATAAGTTATTTTCTTTATCTACGGTATAAAAATAGGGGAAACTATTTGCCTATCGGGTGAACGAGTACAGACATAGATAAACTCCACCCGTGCTCGTTTCACCCATTTACTCGTGACATACACTAACAGATAGGCCAGCAATCAACAGTCAACACTGGTCAGTAGTCAAGTCAGTGCTAGGGCTAACTCAGTCACTCCCCGGGACCCCGATCCTTGCCCCAACGAAGGAGCACCGCCACCAAATCCAGTTCCCTAGCACTGCCGCCACCAACACGCCTCAATCCCTCATTCTCCTAACAACCGGCTGACACCCACGTCCTCCACCCAGCCAGCTGCCGCCCCCCGCTCTGCTGCCGCTCTTCCTCACACCCAGCCGCCACCTCTAGATCCAGATCCGCCCCTGTCCTCCTGCCGACCGACCGCCGCCCCTGTCCTCCTCCCGGCCGCCGCCCCTCCTCACGCCTGGTTGCCTCCTCTCGCCAGTCTCCTCCTCAACATTGGCCGACTCCGTCCTCTCCCCGGTCGCCTCCTCCCGCCCGGTCTCCTCCCGGCCGCCGCGCCTCCTCTCAGTGAAGTTTCTCGGTTAGTTTTCTTAATTTCAAGTATGCATGCACTTTCTCGTAATGGAGTTGGAGTACATTAGTTCAAATTTTGTGAACGCTTGTACTGATTCAATTTTGTGAATGTTCTGTGAATCGATCGGCAAGAATCGACACGCATTTGCTGATCTTGAACATCGACCACGCGCAAAATCTCTGCAAACCTGCTAAGTGTTTAAAAGAAGTATGCTCAGCTGGGCAGTCCTAAATGTTGAACGCTCAGATGGGCAGTCCTGAATGTTGAACGCAGAAGAAAAATCCTACGATAAGATAGAAAAATCGGTATAACTTGTATGAAACTGTATGGGAACATAGTGCATCTAGTATGAAGCAGGACCTTTTCACATTGTTGAATAAGACATGTTAGAGGTTGTTGACAACTCTTCCATGAGTTCTAAACCAAAAAAGAAAGATATTTGTTCCACAAGGTCACACAATGCAGAACATAAAATTAATATATAATTCCCCTTATCATTTTAAGCAAGCAAATGACTCTTAATTAGCAGTTTGCACTAAATAGTAAGGAAACCTTAACCACCCAGAGAAAAGGGCCAATCAATGCATGCTTTGGAGAAAATACAAGAATCAAACAGGACAAACAGAATCAAACAGCAAATGACTCTTAATTGTGATGAACTTGATGTGTGAATTGTTCACAGTAACTAGCATGCCCGCGACGGCGTGCATTGTTTGTGAGTAAACGAGTATGCTTATGGCGATGGGTACCATGGGCGACGGCATGGCGAGGTTCTTCGCCCGTCGTCCCTCGCGGGCATGCTAGTGGGGGGAAATCGGGGTCGCGGGTATGGGTATAGGCAAGCACTACCCGTACCCACCGCGCTCGATTGCCATCCCTAATCGTGCTAGTGCAGGGTATCCCGTCCATACTCCATCCACAGTATAGGAATAGGAACCCTAGCCGCCAGGGAGAGCAACGTCGCTGATCCGCCGTCGGCCCCTCTCCCCTCTTCTATGGTGTTATTGCCGATGTTGAGTGGGTGGAGTACCGTTGATTTCAAGAAGTATTCTTCTTTTTTTGTTTTTTACGTTTTTTTTACTAGATCAAATTGTTCTAGTATATTCTTCTCTAGCGAGTTCTTAGTTAGATTTTCGATAATACCCCGGTCTGTTCGTAATGCGGCCCATGTAGGTCATGTGAAGTTGTATGGTGGGATTAGTCATGCATTGCTTGTCTATGTTGGGATACGGGTAGGCTACGCTAGCAAACAATTCAAAAAATATACCACGTAAACCAGGATGTCATGCAAGCAAAAGATCACAGATCGTTACCATCAGACGCGCAGTGCAGCGGAAGAAGAGTTGGAGCAGCCTGGTCCAATGAAGAGCGTGTCGATGAAGTGATCGTAGTCGATCGTCCTACATCGAGTACGTTGATGTAGTGGTCGTAGTCGATCGTCCAGCATCCTCGCAAGTCGATCCTCCTCGTAGTCGATCGTCCTCGCAGTCAATCGCTTTTCTTGCAAAGTCGTGGATCGTCCTCGAGTGCAACAAGATTGCGAGCGCCTACGGTATCCACACGCCCGTAAGGTGAACATCGTACGTGGGTGTGTTAGCACCAAGTCGCACGGGAAGGCTCTCTCAAAAAGATGGCGGCTAAGGTTTGAAGCAACTCACGTCAACTTGTGTCGTGTATCTCCTCTATTACACATCCATCCCCATAGCCTCAAGCATCTCCTTATATAGTGCCCGTGAGGGATCCTATCCGAACACGTTTGACAAATCGTATCTGTACTGGTTTGTTACAACCCGTTAAGTGTGTGACTCTGTAGGTTCATGTGTAGATCGGTTGTGACTCAGAAACCTTTTTCGACCACGAGTCGTTAGTGGTACATAGCTAGACATAACGATTCCAAATACACACAAATTATATCGGACGAATCTTAATGCAATATGATCCACGACCATGTCCTATTTGGTCTCTACCAGTTCGTAACTCCTTACGACTGTGTTTGGACCAAATTACGACCAAACTCATATTTGGTCTCGACTATTCAGAACTCCTTACGACTGTGCTTCAACCACTTAGTGATCATGTTCGACCAGCCTACGACCAGCTCGTATCTCCATACGACTAGTCCGTATCTGATCGAACTGAATGACCAACTCGTGTATTCTTCCTTTACCTCACGATGTCTGGTTGAACTCTAGGCGAGATATTATTGAAGGGATACGGTAGGCTACGATGGCAACAATTCAAAATTTCTACCATGTAAACTAGGAAGCCAAATAAGTAGATGATCACAGATCGTTAACACCAGACACGCAGAGCAGCGAAAAAAGAGTTGGAGTAGCCTAGTCCAACGTAGAGCACGTCGATGTAGTGGTCGTAGTCAATCGTCCAACGTCCTCGTAGTCGATCGTCTCCTCTAGCAACCTCCAACATTCCTTGTGAAGATCGCGGATCATCCTCAAGCGCAAAAGCAACTGCAGTCACACCTCTACGGTATGCACACGTCTAGTGAAGGAACACCGTACGCTGGTGTGCTAGCACCAACTCGCACGGTAGAGCTCTATCTCAAGAAGATGATGGCTAGGGTTTCGGTGGAGCAACTCAAGTCACGACTTTCGTATATTATCTCTCTCCCAATAGCCTCAAGCATCTCCTTATAAAGTGCCCATGACGGATCCTATCTGAACATGTTTTTTCCAACACGTTAAGTGTGTGACCTGTTAGGTTTATGCGTAGTCGGTTGTGAATCGGAAACCCTTTCCGACCATGAGTCGTTAGCGGTTCCTAGAAGGGCATAACGATTTCCGAACACACACAAATTATATCAGACGAATCTTAATGCAATATGATCTACGACCAGGTCCTCATCACATACTGGAACATCCCAATTCTAAGTCCTTGCTTCCAATGTAAGAAAATGAGTAGAAATTAAAATTTTTCTTGCATCTTGAAGTCCTTGAACATTTCTGTAATTCTTGTAAAGGGATTATGAAAATCAAAAATCAAATCTCCAAATAACTCTAGGCAAAAACCTCATTGGCAAAAATCTTGTGCTAAACCCATGTAAATATTTTTCCTGAGCTGTAGGGATGGTATGTGACACCTCTGAATTATTTCAGAATTTTTAGAAATTATTTGATAAATTTTGGAGGCAGGTCAAACCCTAACTCAAACATTCTGGAATTTCTTGAGAAATATGCAATGCATGAAAACCCCTGGAAATTTTATGGGAGGTTAATCCTAAAGTCAGAAAGCTCTAGTTAAATTTTTATAAATTTTTGAGTTGTTTTGCTATCCCAATGAAATCCTCAAAAATCAGCTATTTAATTCAAACCCTAGCTAGTTTTCACTGTTCCTTGGGCACGAGTCAGACTCGGGCTCGAACCAAGTGACTTGGTTCAATCAACTAGCTACATCGCCGCGGTCGATCGGGCGCGAGCGTGTGGGCCATCGGATCAACATCTCGTGGCCCATGTTGGCGCGGAGCAACGCCGATGCGATCGCAGGAGAGCCGTCCGATTGGGAAATCACGGCCTGGATTGAGTGGCCGATCGGACCGGCCGATAACCTCATTCACTTGAACCGTCCGATTTGGAGATCAACGGTCTGGATTGAGTGGCCGATCGGACCAGCCGATCACCCCATTCACTTGAACCGTCCGATTTTGATCCAACGGTGGCCAAGTCATCTCCTTTCTCACGCCCCCTCGCTTGCGTGAGCGCTGCGCCATGGACAGAGGAAGACGTGAGCAGCGCAGCGCCCTGTCAACTCCGTGTCATGGCCAACGACTCTTTGCATTTAATGCTGGTCAGTGCACCGCCCCCGTGCGTCCTCTTCTCAACTTCTCCCATTGCCCTCGGTGCTCCCATGGCAGGCTTGACCCGAGGAGGCTCCTTGCCGTTGCTCTCTGCCATCTCAGCTACTTAAGCTCCCTTGCATTCCCCTATGGCTTCTTTTAGCACTTCCGCAACTCTAGCTAGCACCCACGGGTTTGTTTGAGCTGCATTCACCCGAAACCATTTCGGCTGCCATTGCCGAGCTTCAAGCTCACGGTGAAGGCGGTACCACAGTGGCTCCCCCTCCATTTCTTGCTTCCCCTGCTCCCTTTTTATTCACTAGAGCTTAACCCTCGCTTAATTTCACTTATCTTCCCGTGACTTGGTTGAATTTGAATTCTCACTGCATGCCGCAAAGCTCTCTTTTCGTCTCTAGCACCGGTGAGTCCATCTCCCTCTAATTTTTCTCTCTGGGAGCACCAGTGGGCTGCATGGACTCCATTTTGTTGGCCCGGTCTCACTCTTTGCAACCAGGTCGCCGTCTCCGCGTCATCGTCTCCAACGCCGTCGCGGCACTTCGTCGCCGGAGCAGCTCCGACCTCCTCTGTGCCTCTCCCGTGCTTAGGTAGCTCCGCATTCGTCCCTAGATGCTTGGCACTCGCTTACTTGGACCGCAGCGGAGCTCCTTTGCGCTTTTCGTTTTTCGGCCGTTTGTGTCGCCGCCGTCAAATCCGACTTGCCGGCGTTCTAGACCACCTCAGTCGCAGTAAATGGTCCCGGTGTGCGCGCAAGGCTATTGTGGACCCGTTTTGGGCCTTAGCTCGCGCCTCCGTGACCAGGGTCACCGGCGGTGAGCCTCCTTTCGCCGTTGAGTTTTGTCGGACGAACTGTACGCGAGCGTTTAAACGTAGTTCTCTGTAGACTGTCGATCTTTAGATCTACGACCCAGGCTCGCGTGAACGTTCGGACCGTTCGGAAGCTCTTTCGTGGTGAGCCTTCCATCTTTAGATTAACGGCCCACATTCGTTCAAACGTTCGACCGCCCGAACGTTTCGATCCACGTGGACCGTTGGATCTAAATCCAACGGTGGGGTTTGTGAGCCGCGTGAGCCGCGTGCGCGCGCGCTTTGTCCCGTGGACTTGGGCCATTGGATCCAAGATCAACGATCTAAGTTCGTCCACGTCGTTTTAATTTTGGATTTTCCCGATGAGGATTATTTGTTAACTGAAAAATGCAACTAACTTGTAAAATGCATAACTAATTCTCTGTAAACTATTTTTGAGTGAATTCAATTTTGTTGGATTCCTCTATTAATGAGCTTACGGTGAAAATTAGTTTTGAACATGTTACTTTTCCCAAAAATTTTACTTATGCATTTTACTTTTGCTCATTTCATGGCTTTAGAAAATTGTAGAAAGTGCATCATAGCTCCAAATGAGATGAATCCAATTGGGTTGTTCATCTCATGAGGTGCTTGATCTACTGTAAAATTATCAGCTACACCACCTTTCTTGAACATGTTGCCAAACAATTTAATTGCAATAAATAGTAGTATTTGTGATTTATAAGGCTGAGCAGATTTGTTTTGCTCATATCTTTTGCTTTAAGAATCCAAATCAATTGGTTCTTATTGTTAAATTCCTTATAAATCATGCTCTTGCTGCTGTAAAATTTTCAAAGCATTCGGAGAAAGTTTGCTGTTGAGTCTTTTTCGTATTTGTCGTTCTTATCGATTCTTTTTCGCTCTTTCGTTAGGTTCCAACGATTGTGCTAACCACGAGAGTGACCCTCAGCAACATATTGAGCAGCAGCAACTAGGCAAGCAGTTTGATTATGATTTATCCTATATTTTCTAGTCTAATATATTGTTTGCAACTTGTATGTATGCATTGCTATGTTGTGTTAAATTATGATTAGTGGATCCTATAGTTGCATAATCTGTAGGAATTGATTATCCTCTACTACCATGAGCCTAGGTTAATTGCTATGATTTGAGTTCTTTGAATGAGCTCTTGTCACTTAGTAGTTTGCGATTCGAAATTGCTTAGAAATGCTTAGTTTCGGTAGTAATGGACGATCATCGATTTAGTTGATGATCTTGATCACACATCAAATTATTACTCCTTTATGTCCAGCACTTGTGCTTTGATAATTTATAAAGTCAAAATCTAAAAATGAAAAATTGTTTTAGACTTGGGCATATTGGTTGGATGGTGTGGTTGTTTGGATTGTGGTGGTATGCCTAAGTCAACAAGAACCGAATTACTTGCGCCACCGTTCTGAGCAATTTGCGTGCTAACCACACGAGAGGGATATGAGACCTCTCTTGACTTAGTACTTTGGCGTGTGTTAGCTCCGAGTCGCAGGAGGTGAGTTTTGTGTGTTGTTGTTGGGTGTGCGGTGGTGGAGCTCCGGTTAGGTTCTCCACCTCGAGGGGTATCGTAGTTGTCCAAGGCTTTACCCGTGAGGGGTAGTTGACCAAAGCTTTACGATGACTCCGACACAACGTATGGGTTTCTATCCATACGGGCGACTTGTAGTTAATGCATAATATTGGAAATATCTCGTAGGACTTAGCCGTGCCGGCATACCTAAGGAAGTGTGCTTCATCTAGTGGCAAAAGGCGGTCTGATGTGTGGGTACATTGGTACACCCCTGGAGGGTTAAAACTATTTGAATAGCCTCGTCCTAGGTTATGGACACGCTCGGATACGCCTCGTGAGAATTAAACTACAACCTTTTTAATTTAAAACTTGACATGGTTGGTATGAATGGGTAATTCATGCTATTGTTGTGGTGACTATTGGGTTAGTCACTTCCAGGATGCTGTTGTCATCTAAATATTGTTATATTGTTGCCATTTACTGTTATTTGAACGATAAAAACAGATTGTAAGTTTGCTTTCAAAGGTACTATCTTATTGCAAATAAAGATTGCTTTATGCCGAAAATGAAACATACAGCCTCCACTTAAATAAGCTTGCATGTAGCATATGTATAGGATTGTTACTCTACACGTAAGTCTTGCGGAGTACAATTTTTATACTCATTTGCTTTGCTTAACTATTTGTTGCAGAGGAGGAAGGTGGGCCCCAAGGGCCTCACTTTTGTGAAATGTGCTTTGGGTTCGACGACTAGCTTGGCGGTCCGGTTGGTTGCCTTGTGGGTTAAAGGCACACTAATTGGCTTTTGTTATTGCCATCTTATGGCACTTTTGCTTCCGCTGTTTAATTAGTAGTTGTATGTTATTTGGCCGGTCGGCCTCTCTTTTGTAATAACTATCCTTTATTTATATTAAGTTCTGGTTTGTTGCTTTTGCTTGTTCTATGTGTTTGAATGGAATTGATACATAGTTGTTGTAATGAGGTGTGTGTACTGCATCTTGGGAAGTGCATATATTTCGAGTCTTGGTTTATTTGATTTGTGATGCTAGGACCAAGTGGATGGTTAAGCATTACAAGCCTGATAAACCGGGGTCTCACACATACGACCAGGTCCTATCTCTATACGACTAGTTCGTATTTGGTCACGATCAGTTTCGTAACTCCTTACGACCAGGTTTCAACCACTTTGTGATTACGTTTGACCAGTCTACGATCAGCTCGTATCTCCATACGACTAGTCCGTAACTGGTCGAACTAAGCGACCTACTCATGTATTATCTCTTTGCCTCGCGATATCTAGTTGAACTCCAGGTGAGATATTATGTCATCCATGGACTGTTCAATACGTTCTCGATCGAGTGTCGGATAACCTTATGTGGTCGAACTCTTCGACCACCAGTGGTATGACCATGCACTTTCTTTATTCGACCACTTCGAGGGGCCAGAGATATGTCTCCTGTTATGTTAGGAGGGGCAAATCCCATATCTGACCAGTCACATCCCTCCGCATATTTCATAGCATACCTGAAAGTTTCCTTTATAACTACCTAGTTACGAGTAGCGTTTAGCAACCCCTAAGAGTGCTATTACACATGTAGGGAACTATGCTGATCTCAGGTCTAAGGATTATACATCATCATTACTTGAGACCAACTAATAACATATAGAATCATAACAATCTCAATAGTGTCTCAAGGTGGGTCTATTCAACACCTTGTTCTCTAACATGTGTTCACATTATCGATTCGATATCTCTATATCCATAACCGATGAAACATGGTCATCAATCAATACATGTGCTGGTCATATAGTCATTGGTGTTCCGACCAGGGATACATATAGAACGACATCATATAAGTTCAAAGAGTTTCACCAACAAGTCACATGCTTGTTAATCTTTATAACCAATGATTAATTCTAACATTTATTCATTAACTCATAAACATAAACGTGATACAATCATCTCTATGATTGTATCTAGGGCATATCACTAATCGCCTCCCACTTGCACTAGAGTTAATCAAATAGGTATCGAATACCCATGGCTTTTGTGTGCACTTGGTCATGTTCGACAGATCTACGACGGCAATTCGTATCTCCATACGACTAGTTTGGATTTGGACATATCAGTATACGACTAGTCCTGGATCTGGTCGTATCAGTATACGACTAGTCCTTTATCTGGTCGTATCACTATACGACTAGTCTTAGATCAGGTTGTATCACTATACGACCAGTCCATACCTGGTCGAACTTACACCAAAGTCAATGATATAGGTATCTTATACCCACTGCTCTTGTGTGCGCCTTATGCTTAGGTTGCGGAAGAGGCTTTGTCAACAGATCAGCAATATTCAAATCCGTATGCACTTTGCATATCTTCATATCACCTCTTTCTATGATCTCACAAATAATGTGATATCGTCAAAATATGTGTTTGGACTTTTGATGCGATCTAGGCTCCTTAGCTTGTACAATGGCTCAACTATTATCACAATAGAAATCCATTGGACTGGAAGCACTCGAAACCACACTCAGTTCATTAATAGTTCATTAATGAACTTTCTAATCCACACGGACTCTTTTGCGGCTTTCGAAGCTGCAATGTACTCAGGCTCTATTGTAGAATCAGCAACTGTTCCTTGCTTGGAACTTTTTCAGCTCACTAATCCTCCATTAAGACAAAACATAAACCCAGACTGTGATCTGAAATCATCCTTGTCGATTTGGAAGCTAGCATCGGTGTAACAATTTACGGCCAGCTCTTCCTCGCCACCATATACAAGGAATGCATCCTTAGTCCTTCTCAAGTATTTAAGGATATTCTTGACTGCTATTCAGTGACCTTCACTTGGATCTGATTGATATCTGCTCGTAACACTTAGAGTATACGACACATTTGGTCGTGTACACAATATGACATACATAATAGATCCTATAGTCGAAGCATATGAGATTCTACTCATTTTGTCTCGCTCATCAGTGGTCGTAGGACACCGAGTGTTGCTAAGATTAATACCATGTGACATGGGCAAGAAACCTTTATTGAAATCTTGCAAGTTGAACCATTTCAATACCTTATCAATGTACATATCTTGGCTTAATCCTATATGCCTCTTATATCTATCTCTATAGATCTTTATACCAAGAATATATGTTGCATCTCCTAAATCTTTCATCTAGAAACTATTTCTTAATGAAGTTTAAACAAATTCAAGCATTGGAATATCATTTCGACTAGTAGTATGTCATCCACATACAATATCAGAAAAATAAGTTTGCTCCCACTAACCTTCTTGTAAACACGAGGTTCTTCTTTGTTCTTGATGAAGTCAAACCCCTTGACCACTTCATCATAATGAATGTTCCAACTCCGAGATACTTGCTTTAATCCATAGATGGACTTCTTAAGCTTACATACCTTCTTAACTTCCTTTGGATCGACAGAACCCTCAGGCTATGTCATGTACACATCCTCACTTAGGTTTCCATTTAGAAAAGCCATTTTGACATCTATTTGTCATATCTCATAATCGAAATATGCAGTAATAGCTAGAATAATTATGATAGATTTAAGCATAGCGACAGGTGAGAAGGTTTCATCATAATCAACACCTTGAATTTGTTTAAAACCCTTCGCAACCAATCGTACCCTATGAATGTGAATATTTCCATCCATATCTTTCTTTTTCTTAAAAATTCATTTGCACTCAATGGTTTTAACACTATTAGGTGCATCAACCAAGTTCCAAACTTGATTGTCATACATGGACTTTATCTTGGATCTCATGGCTTCAAGACATGACTCAGAGTCTGGGTCCATTATTGCTTCCGCATAAGTTTTAGGCTCACATTATTCAATAATAAAACGTTATGTCCATAACTTATAGGCAATTGACGTGACCTTTTTTTTATCTATGTGAGGCTGATGCCTCATCTATAGGTTCAATAACATTTTGTTCATCCTGTAGAGGTTCAGTATTAGTTCAAACATTTTCAGATGGTTCCCAAATTTCTTCGAGTTGCACCTTGCTCTCACTGACTCCTTTGGAAAGAAACTCTTTCTCCAAGAAAACACCATTACGAGCAACAAACACTTTGTTATCTTCCCGCTTATAAAAGTAATATCCTTTAGTTTCCTTTGGATACCCCACAAAGAAACACTTATCAGACTTGGGTGTGAGTTTATCAGATGTCAAATATTTTACATAAACCTCACAACCCCATATCATGTGAAAAGACAATCCGGGACTCTTCCCGGTCCAAATTTCATATGGTGTCGTTTCTACAGTTTTTTATGGAACCCTATTTAAAGTGAAAGCCGCTATTTCTAGAGCGTATCCTCATAATTGCAATGGAAGATCAGATTGGCTCGTCATCGACCGAACCATGTCCAACAATGTTCGGTTTCGTCGTTCGGACACCCTATTCCATTGAGGCATTCCCGGCGGAGTGAGTTGTTGAACAATTCTATATTTCTTTAGATAATCTCCAAACTCATGGCTCAAATATTCACCTCCAAAATCAGATCGTAGATATTTGATTGTCTTACCAAGTTGATTCTGCACTCCATTCCGAAGTTCTTTGAACTTTTTAAAGGATTCTGACTTATATCTCATCAAATAGACATAGCTATATCTACTGAAATCATCAGTAAAAATAAGTACTGAAAACCACCTCTGGTCAGAGTGCTCATTGGTCCACATACATCTGAATGTATTACGACCAGTAGATCGCTCGCCCTTTTACCTCTGGTCATGAAGGGTGCCTTTGTCATCTTGCCAAGTAAACAACATTCACATGTTTCAAATAATTCAAAATTAAATGAGTTTAGAAGACTATCTTTATGTAGCTTCATCATGCGCTTCTCATTTATATGACCTAGATGACAATACCAAATAAAAGTGGGATTAACATCATTAGGTCGAAATCTCTTAGCATTAATGTTATAGATGGGCTCTTCCACAAGATTCAGAACATACAATCCATTCACCAATGGAGCATGGCCATAAAGCATATCTTCAAAATAATTTGAACAACAATTGTTCTTTATTCTGAACTCATAACCTTCTACTCCTAAACATGAAGCAGAAATAATATTTTTTGCTCAAGGCTGGAACATAATAATAATTATTTAATTCCATAACTAATCACGAAGATAAACCTAATGGTAAAGTGCCAATAGCCAATGCATCAACTCTTGCTCTATTGCCCACGCAAAGATCAACATCTCCTTTTGCTAAACTTCTACTCCTTATCAGTCCCTACATCGAATTGCAAATATGAGCAACCGATCCAGTATCAAATACCTAAAAACTGGTCGGAGAAGTGGCAAGATTAATTTGTATAACATTTATACCTGAACTAGAAGTCTTACTTCCTTTGTTCTTTTTCAGCTATGTCAAGTACTTCTTGTAATTTCTCTTCCAATGTTCAGTCTCATGACAATAGTAACATTCTGTGTTAGGCTTAGGACCAAGCTTGAGCTTCTTAAGCTTAGCTTTGAGACTCTCGATCTCATCTTGAGTCTTTCCTTTGCTCTTTCCCCTTCCCTTTGACTTACCCTTCTTCTTGAAGCTAGTAGTGATTTGAACCATCAACACATGATTGGAGCTTTTCTTGATGCTTTCCTTAGTGCCCTTAAGCTTGCCATGTAACTCAATCATTGACTTCTCCGTGCCATTCATATGAAAATTCAATATGACAGGTTCAAAGCTCGTAGGGAGCGATTGAAGAATCACTTCAGTAGCTAACTCTTAGCTAAGAGGAAAACCAAGCTTTTCCAAGCTCTCAATGAGACCAATCATTTTGATCACATGAGAATTGACCGAGTTACCTTCTGACAGCTTACAAGAAAACAATACCTTAGAGGTGTTAAACCTCTTTGCCCTTGCTTGATCCTGAAACATACCCTTCAGACTCACAATCATATTGTAAGCATCTGTGGTCTCATATTGCTTCTGAAGCTTAGAGTTCATGGTTGCAAGCATTAGGCAGTGCACATCGACTGCTTCATTGCAATGCTTCTCATAAGCATTCTTTTCAAAGACGAGGAGCATCAAGACTTTCGGTTCCTGATAGGAACCCTCTAGAATATATTCCTTCTTTTCTTGTTTGAGAACATTTCTCATATTACGAAACCAGTCAATGAAGTTTGTACCATTCAGGTTTTCATTCTCAAGAATAGATCGCAAATTAAATGTAGGTGCAAAAGAAGTAGTAGGGGCCATGATCTACAACAGAAAAATATGCAAAGATTTAGCACTATATTTATGTAATATCTTATATTAGACACTCATGTTTGTGGTTATGTCCGACCAGTCTACGACTAGCTTGTATCACCATACGACTAGTCTGAACCTGGTCGTATCACCATACAACTAGTCAGGATTTGGTCGTATTATCATACGACTTGTTTGGACTTGGTCGTATCACTATACGACTAGTGGTCAAACTCAATCAATAACAATTAATAAAAGATACTCCTACTATATGTTCTAAACCATGCTTCCCTCTAACATCATATAGTGAGTTTAAGATCCAGAAATCATTAAGTCATAGTGAGCTTTGGCATCATTAGTAGAAACCTAGTGATTTAAGGTAAGCAACCCTTTGCCAATCATATCACATATGACTCTTGTTTGTTGGGTGACATCTCTATACCCCGGCGACCAACACTATGCCCCAAGGCCCAAAACTATTTTGATAGCCTTGTCAACTTAAATCAACACTATGCATGTAGGTGTCGACACCCACCCTATCTTATTAAGATAGTTAATGACACCCTAATTTGGTAGACCTGTCAATTAACGATTAAAATCGTGATAGAGGCAACAATTGAAAAGGCATCAATTTTACTTAATTTTTCTTGAGGGATACTACTTTATCATGTCAAAACATCGAATGATAGAACATGATCAAATAGAATAACAAAAATAAACACAAACATTCACATATAATCATATTAAATTGTGAATAGTATGGCCCTTAACATGTCGACTCTATTAGCATGCTTCCTGTTCTCCGACCACCATGCTTGATGTCTCCGACCTCATTCGTCTACTAGGCATTTACTCCTAAAAGCTAGTAATGAATTACATAGGATAATATCGAGCATCATATGTCGGTACACAATACCGTTATACAATAATATGTAGCTTGATGGCTATCTCACAGCGTGACACGTAGGCTATGAAAATCCATTCATGCATCACATGCACAATGAGCCATACTATTTACATCAAACCCTGCAAAAACGAGTTATGCATATAATCCAATTCTATCGGGCGACATAGACACATACTACTTATAACGCGCGGTACGATTACCCAGCTCGGCAGTCCCGCTAGCCGGTTAGCGGGCGGGGTTCAAAGGGGCAGCGCCCCTCGCTGGTTAAGGGCAGCACACTCGGAATTTTTTTTTTCCAGAATCATGAATCTTTTTCACGTAACCGAGCCTTGGAAATCATCGAATTAATCATACTAACCCTATTCCGAACCAATCTGATCATTGCCTTGATACAACCACACACTGCGGCATACTCCGATGGCGGAATTCCGACCGATAGGAGTATAATGCAGTGTGGTCGTGAACAAGCGCAATAAACTATCTAGTCCTTTCAGCTCATACATCCTCGTAAACCCATCTCCTACCACCGAAAACCGATCGATCTTATCGACTAGTGCCTAGATTGTTCCATCCACATGAACCGATTTAGTTTACCAGACCCGACCAGTAATAGATCCAATCTACTATTGACATATATCAAGTATATACGATCGATCTAGATCAAAAACTATGTAGGATGTCTCTGATTGCCTCTAGGTCGTATCATCAACAATTATGTCATCCATGATTGTTCAATACTTTCTCGATCGAGTGTTAGATAACTTCATATGGTTGAACTCTTCGACTACTAGTGGTATGGCCATGCACTTTCTTTATCCGACCACATCGAGGGGCCTAGAGACATCTCTTCTGTTATGTTTGGAGGGGAAAATCACATATCCAATCAGTCACATTCATCTGTATATTTCTTAGCATACTTGAAAGCTACCTTTATGACTACCCAGTTACGGAGTAGCCTTTGGCAACCCCAAAGTGTACTCTTACACATGTATAAAACTATGCTGATCTCAGGTCTAAGGATTATACATCATCATTGCTTGAGACTAACTGATGACACATGAAATCATAGCAATCTCAGCAGTGCCTCAAGGTGGGTCAATCCAACACCATGTTCTCTAATATGTGTTCACTTTATTGATTCGATATCCCTATATCCATGACCGGTGAAACATGGTCATCAATCAATACATGTGTTGGTCGATAGGATCACTAGTGTTCTGACCAGTGACATTCGACCATGGATACATTTAGAACGACATCATATAAGTTAAAAGAGCTTCACCAACAAGTCACGTACTTGTTAATCTTTCTAACATACGATTCTTTCAAGGAACATAATACTTATTCAATAACTCATAAACATAGATGTGATACAATCATCTCTATAATTGCCTCTAGGACATATCACCAACAGTCTAAAGTGGGTTGTAGTAGTATATAATGTTTATTGGGTCCAAACGTAGGACCACGGGTCCACCGCACGGTGGGCTGGACATTGAGCCGATTTTGGACCAGGGTGTTACAGATGATATCAGTGTCTCAGCCTTCGCTTCACAGGTGCATGAGGGGCAGGGGTGCGGGCATATGGCGCATGGCGCGTGTGATCCAGAGTGGACACATAGCATGGAATATGTGCTGGCATTGTGGTGTCAGCACTTAAGTGTGTGAATGTAATTGTAATACCCTGGCCTACAAGTAGTGCAGCCTGTGTGGCCCATGTGGAGTTTTGTAGTGGGATTAGCCCCACACTGCTTGTCTAAAGTAAGTTGTAGTAGTATATAATACTTGTTGGATCCAAATGTGTAGGATCAAGAATGATCGACTAGAGGGGGTTGAATAGAAGGTTTCTAAAATTATTGTTCTCTAATTCACAATTTTAACATGTAAAATGTAAAGCTTAACATACGAATTTTAGCACAAATAAAGAGATATAAAAACTAGGCTTTCACTACAACACCTCAAGATTATGTCGATACTAAAAACAATTCTAGCTAATCAATTTTAGACAAATAAATTTGCTAGAAATGTAAATGCGGAAGAAGTAAAGACAAATAATAACCACAATGAAGACAATTGAAGTTTTTTCCCGTGGTATCGAAGGCTTGCCGGTCTTCATTAATCCACATTGAGGTTAGTCCAAACGAATTAGACTGGCTCCACGAATTAAGCCTTAACCACCTCGATTCCATTAGTATTGTTCTTCCTCCACTCCGGAGTTGGTGAGCATCAACCAATCACAACCGTTGCCGGGCCTCTTCACAATCTTATTGAAGAGATCACAATGCAAACTTCCTCCACAGCTGTGTAGTTGCCGACAAGCACCAAGAGTAATAAACTACAATATTTGCTTGAGGAATATCAAGTGCCAACAAGATCAACTAATGATACAATGCACTTGAATGCTCTCAACTACCAAAATACTAATTATGTGCAAATGGGTAGTAGAGAGTGAGAGTGCACTAGAGGCTCAAATGTATTCAATGAGGTTTAATATGCTCAAAAGTTCTGAGCTCGGTGCAGGTGGAGGTGTATTTATAGCGCCCACCAACAAAACTAACTGTTTGAGCCTTTACTTAGAAAAAAATCAGTATATGCGGTTGTACCATCAGAGAAACCCAGATCGCCGCACTCTTGTTCAACGGTCGACGGCTGTTCATTTAATATGCCAGAACTAGCCGTTACAAAAAGGTGCGGTGCTACCGTCAACTAGAAAATGGTACTACCGCACCGCGGAAGCACCACTCGGCTCAATCGGTACTACCGACTTCTAGAGGATAAAAGTATTCCAAAACACGCCTCGAAAAAACGTATTGCTAAGTAGAATCCGGCACTACCGCTCTCTCCGGTAGTACTGTTTCTCAGATGCGGTACTACCGATCTGCAGGGGAGATGAAAACTCCCAAAAACATGCTCTCTAGAATAAACATACCGGCATGTAAAACCCGGTATTACCGCACATCTACTGGAGATTTTTCAGAAGCAATTCTAAATGCAATGCATGACTCCTAGTTGATCAAGATAGCATAAAATTAGATCCTCAAGCTACTAGCTATGATCCCTCTTTATAGAATGACATCTAGCCTATAATCTAGTCTTTTCACCAAAACACCAAGACCGGTAAAAACTATAAAGAGTCTTTAGGCTACAATATACCTTTTTGTGGATATCGTGAGGATATGTGCACGATCTTAGAATGATGAGTCAATTAGCAATGGCTTTGTTGGTTTGCAAAATCTCGCGTTTTCGGTTTTGTCCGGTGCTGTCGGACACAGTGTCTCGACCGGTGGCAGGGGCGGTCAGACCGCCCGTGGAGAGGTCCGACCGGCCGTGGTTGCCGGTCCGACCGGTCTTACCTCAAAGTGGTTTTTGGAGCTGAGCCAAAAATAGGTTGTGTAGGCAAGTGAGGGGAGTCTCCTGGATGTGGTCATATTATTTTTGGAGCTCCCAGTCAAAAGTTCTATTGCTTGAAAATTCGAAGGTTTGGATTTTCAAGTTGGAATTTTGGCTAAGTCTTTTTGGCGGTCCGACCGCCGTTATGGAATTGGTCCGACCGCCCGAAATCGGTCGGACCGCGGTAAAGCGGTCGGATCACGATCACTTGGAGGTTAGCCATTTTGGCATTGATGTGTTTTGATTATGTTTATTGTGTGAACTTCAATGCTTTATTGTTGCATATTGCATTGTGGAACTAACGTGGGTCAAGTTGTGAAGAACTTGTTTCCGGAGACGATTTGTTTGTCTATTCTTTGTGCGGTGGCTTGCGAGTCAACGACGCCAGCGGTGAGGTGGATCGACTACGCTTGAGAGCCGAGGTCCGTAACGATCATGGATGCCGGGTGAGGTCGTGTGACTCAAGCATGGTGCAGAATGGGTAAGATGGATCGAACGGGTAGTTTGGTACAGTTGGTTGGATCAGGCGGTGCGGATGTCGGTGCAAGTCCCTGGGAGGTTCCGATGGGATTCGGACGGGAGAGACTTGCCGACAGGATGAGAGCCGCTGATCAACCTACACGTGGTGAAGCAGGCGATTGCTTCAACAGATTTGTGTGAGTGGGTCCCATGTGTGTATGAGCCTTCATGGGAGCCCATTAGTGGAAACTCTAGGCCTCTCCTATAAATAGAAAGGGGGGAGAGGAAAAGCCCCCCAAGCATTCATTTTGTCTCTCCAAGTCTTTTTCTAGGGTTAGGGTTTGGAGAAGAGAGGAGTGGAGAGGAAGGTTGTGTGTGTGCTCTTTGTTGAGCTCTTGTCCTCCTTGAAGGAGTGGCTTTGTAAGCAACATCTTGAATCAATCAATCTATTGATGTTTGCTCAAGGGTGAAGTCTCTCCTTTGTGTTCTTCTCTCTTTTGTTGATTGTGGTGCTTCCTTGATTCAAGTGTTTATGCTTGGTCTCTTGATCGATTTTATCTTGCTTTGATGTGTGGGAATACTCCTAGAATCATCTAGATCATCAACCCCCACAAGCAAGTCTTGAATCAAGATTTTCATATTTCTAGGGTTTGAGCACTTCTTTGGTAAAACCCAAAGAAATCATTTATTTGAAGTGGATCTGAACAATCTTCGCTAGAAATAGGAATCAAATATCCTCAGGGAGGTGTGCTCCAAATTTGGTCAAGTTTCATTGGTTGAATCAAAAGTTGAACCAATTTTCGTTTGTATTTGGACATTGTGTTTTGGTACTGGACTAAATCAGTATGACCAATTTAGCAACGGCGGTCCGACCGCCCGCTTTGAATCGCTGCAGAGCAAATGGTCGAATCGATTCCAACGGTCCGACCGTCGATTAGCCAGCGGTCCGATCGCTAGCCAACCGTCGGTCCGACCGCCGATCAACCACGGTCGACCGCGCGATACTCGAGCCGATCTTACGAGATCACATCTCCGTTTTGGGTCTTGTGGTTAAGGGGGTTATCGAATTCAGCACAAGGCTTCCTCTGTGCGTTTACTGATCTTCTTAGCTTTCATAGCTAAAGGAGAAAAGTTCGTGTTGAATTTGATTAAGGCGAGAATTTTGAGAAAGCGCCTATTCACCCCCCTCTAGTCGCCTTTACGGTCCTACAAGTGGTATCAGAGCCGGTTAGCTCTTCTCATAGATCTTAACCGGTCTTTGGAGCCATGACGACTGACAAGTACTTGTGAGACCCCGGTTTATCCGGCTTGTAATGCTTAGCCATCCATTCGGCCCTAGCATCACAAATCAGATAAGCCGAGACTCGAGACATGTATACTTCCCAGAAATGCAGTATACACACCTCTTTACAAAGTTCATGCATCAATTCCATTCATTCACATAGAACCGAAGCAAGAAACAGAACAGAAGATATCATAAATAAAAGATAGATATTACAAAAGAGAGGCCGACCGGCCAATTACATACATAGACAAAAGAAATAAACAGCGGAAGCAAAAGTGCCATAAGATGGCCATAAACAAAAGAGCCGACCAGTGTGCCTTTAACCCACAAGGCAACCGACTGGACCGCCAAGCTAGTCGTCGAATCCACAGCACATTTCACAAAAGTGAGGCCCATGGGGCTCACCTTCCTCCCTCAGAACAAAGAGCCCAAAGAAAGCGGGTGAGTACTTTGAATGTACTCTTAAGACTTACGTGTAGAGTATGAGACTGTATATATCTATATGCAAGCTTTTGGAGTGGAGGTCAGATGTTTCATTTTGGCACAAAGCAATCTTTATTTGCAATAATGTAATACATTTAAAAGCAGGTTAACAAATCAGTTTTAATGTTCAAATAATCGCCAAACAGACAACAATATAACATAAGATAGGAACAACAACAACCTGGAAGTGACTAAACCCTTAGTCACCACAACAATAGCATGAATTACCCATTCATACCACCTATGTCAAATTTTAATATAAAAGGTTGAAGTCTAACTCTTGCAAAACCTAACCAAGCGTGTCCATAACCTAGGACGAGGCTATTCGAATAGTTTTATCCCTGCAGAGGTGTACCACTGTACCCACACGCTAGACCGCCTTTTTACCAAGCTATTAATCACACTTCCTTAGGTATGCCGGCACGGCTAAGTCCTACGAGACATTTCCAATATTGTGTATTACTCTCGAGCCGCCCGTATGGATAAAAACCCACACGTTGTGTCGGAGTCATCGTAAAGCCTCGGTCAACTACCCTTCCCGGGTAAAGCCTTGGACAACTACGACGCTCCGCGAGGTGGAGAGCCTACCCGGAATCTCCCCACCGCACACCCAACACAAGAACACGACCATATATCATGTTTCACACAACATACACGACCCCCTCCTGCGACTCGGAGATAACACACGCCAAAGTACTTAGTCAAGAGAGGTCCCATATCCCTCTCGCGTGGTTAGCACGCAAAAATGCTTGGAGAGTGTGACACAAGATGTTCGGTCTTTGTTGACTTAGGCAAGACAACCACAAACCCAATAACCCAGCATCTGACCACTTGCCCAAGTCCAAATCAGTTTTCCATTTTCAGATTTTGACTTTACAAAATAACCAAGCACAAGTGCTGGACATAATGGCATAATAAGTAATGTGTGATCAAGATCATCGACTACGATCGATGATCGCCCAGTACTACCGAAACTAAGCATTTCTAAGCAATTTCAAGTCGGAAGCTACTAAGTGACCGGAGTCCATCCATCGAACTCCGACCACAGCAAATAACCTAAGCTCATGGTAGTAGAGGATAAACAAGTCCTACAGATTATGCAACTATAGGATACTAACCATAATTTGACAACAAAATAGCAATGCATACATACGAGTTGAAAACAATATATTAGACTTGAAAAATATTAGGATTAACATGATCAAACTGCTTGCCTGTTTGCTACGGGTCAAGATGTAGCTGGGGATCACTTATGTTGTCAATGTGCTCTTCGGATCCTAACGAGAAATCGAAAAGCAACCGATAAGAACGAATAAAATGCAAAGACTCAACAACAAACTTTCTCCAAAAATTCTGAAGATTTTACCGTAGCAAGGTACTGATTTATAAAGGATTTAGCAACAAGAACCAATTGATTTGGATTCTTAATGCCAAAGATACGACCAAAAGAAAGACTTACGACCAGGTAGTGGTCGTAGCCGAACCTACGACTATGACATAGTCGTAGAAGGACTTACGACTGGCTACCAGTCGTAGAAGACTTACGACCGGGTACTAGTCGTAGACGGACTTACGACTAGGTATAAGTCGTAGAAAAACTTATGACCCCGACATAGTCGTAGTAAGACTTACGACTATGGGGGTGATTGTAGGAGAACTTACAATCACTTGGTAGGCCTCTCCCTTATAAACATAAGGGGTACTTCTGGGGACTACACGACGTCATATTTACCCAACAATATACTGCATCTGGTCGAAACTACCAAGCTACAGTGACTGGTCGTAATTCCGACCATGAGGCAGCGCCTCCCGCACGCTTTGCCAGTGGCTCGGCGGCTTCTCAGGACCACGGGCGGCCACCAAGGGCGTAGATGAGTGTCTAAAAGTTTAACGGTCCGACCGGCGGCCAGTACTGGTCGGAGTATGGCTGCTACGGTGGTACGACCACGGAGTGCGGCCGAGTAGGTATGGCTCGGGAGAACTCTCCGAACGGGCAGTACCAAAAGAACAACAAAAACACCTAAGCTCCTATAGGGTAAGGTGAAAGTACCTGAACTGGAGAACGACCAGAGACCCACGGAGTGGCTCCGGCGACGAGTGACCGAACGGCAGCGGTAAGGTCCTCACTAGGCCACAGCGACCTGAGCAGAGAGAGAACCAAACCGAGCGAGGGTTAAGCTCCAGAGAGTAAAGGGGGAGCATAGGGGGTCAAGACTTGAAGAAGAACCCCTGCTGCACCGCCTCCACCGAAGCTCCACACTCAACAATGGCGGTCGAGGGGATTGCGAGGAACTGCAGCTCGAGCAAGCTGGTGAGTGCTAGCTGGAGTTGCGGAAGTGCTAAAGGAAACTAAGGGTGAAGCAATGGAGTTTAAATAGAGCGATGGCAGAGAGCAATGGCCGGGTTTTTCCAGTCGGGTCAACACTACCATGAGAGCACTTGAGAGCGATGGGAGCAGTTGAATCATGACCTTCTGAGGGATGAGCGCGACAGGCATTTAATGCGCGCAGAGCTAGCCGTTTAAAGGTGGACATAGAGTGGATCGCACGCCATCGCTTTTCTCCTCTGCAAGACGCCATGGCAGGGCTCACGCGCGCGCAGACAGAGGAAGGAGACGACTCGTGGGTCGTCGGATTGAAATCGAACGGCTGGGCTAGATCGAGCGGATTGAAACGATCCCGGCGTTGGTGGTCGAAGACCGTTCGATGCCGATCCAACTACCGAGTTAGATCGGGAGGTTTACAACGACTCCATCGCTCGGTGGTCGAAGACCGCTCGACGCCGATCCAACGGCCACGACCCTAGCGCCCGAACGATCGAAGTCAAGACGCGGTTAGTGGATGGACCGAGTCAAGTGGCTCAAGCCCGAGTCCGATTCGAACCTACGGTATAGTGCAAACCAGTTAGGGTTTGAATCCTAACATCTGATTTTCGAGGAATTATTTGAGGTAGCAAGCAAACTCCAAAATTTATGCAATTTTAACTGGAGCTTGCTGACAGCAGGAGGAACCTCTCATAAAATTTTTAGAGATTTTCATGCACCGAATTTTTCTCCAGAAATTCCAGAAGGTGACAAATAGGGTCTGACCAATTTTGACTGGCCTCCAAAATTATTAAATAATTTCTAAAAATCATGAGATAATTCAGAGGTGTTGCCAAGCCTCCCTAAAACTCAGGGAAAAGATTTCCCAGGGTTGGGTTCAAGATCTATGACAAGGAGGTTTTTGATTAGAGTCAAATGAGGATTTGGTTGTGATTTCCATAATTCCTTAATCAAGAATTACAGAAATAGTCAATGGCTTCAAGATGCAAGAAAAGTTTTAATTTCTTCGTATTTTCTTACATTTGAAACACCAATCCATTTTTGGGATGTTACAAAACCTCCCCCCTTACAAAAATCTCGTCCCGAGATTTGGCTCACTCAGTAAAGAAAGATGGATAGTCTGCACGGAGACGATCTTCCCTTTCCCAAGTGGCCTCATCTTCAGAATGGTTCGACCACTGAACTTTAAGGAATCTAATGGTTTTATTCCTTGTTCTTCGTTCAGCCTCATCGAGTATGTGAACAGGGTGTTCTCGATAGGTCAAATCTTCCTGGACATCGAGAGTTTCCAACGGAGCTTCCTTTGTTGGAACACGGAGGCACTTCTTTAATTGGGACACATGGAACACATCATGTACCCCCTCGAGTGCAGCTGGCAATTCCAACTTATAGGCAACAGCTCCTTTCTTCTCGATAACACGGTAAGGACCGACATATCGAGGAGCTAACTTGCCCCTGACGCCGAAACGCTGGTGGCCCTTCAAAGGAGAGACTTTGAGATAAACAAAGTCATTAGGCTCAAAGCTCAATTCACGACGACGGCGATCCGCATAGCTCTTTTGCCTGGATTGAGCTGTGCGTAAACGATCACGAATAAGCTGGACTTGACTCTCGGCCTCATTGATCGAGTCCGGGCCAAAGAAAGGTCTTTCGCCCGTCTCCGACCAATTCAACGGGGTTCTGCACTTTCTCCCATATAAGGCCTCAAAAGGTGACATGCCGAGAATGGCCTGAAAACTGTTGTTGTAGGAAAACTCGGCAAATGGCAAGCATTTCTCCCAATTCTTTCCATAGGAGAGGACACAAGCATGAAGCATGTCTTCCAACACTTGGTTGACCCTTTCGGTCTGACCATCAGTTTGGGGGTGGTATGCTGTGCTAAAGGTTAGACGGGTTCCCATAGTCTCTTGCAAACACTTCCAAAACCTGGCGGTGAAGAGTGCACCGCGATCCGAAACGATCGTCTTCGGTACACCGTGCAAGCAGACGATACGGGAAATATAGAGGTCCGCGAGTAGACTCACACTAAGGTTTGTCCGTACTGGTAGAAAATGGGCTACTTTTGTCAATCGATCGATGACAACCCAGATGGAATCCTTGCCCTTGGATGTTAGGGGCAGACCGGTGATAAAATCCATCCCGATCGAATCCCACTTCCATTCAGGAATAGGCAAAGGTCGGCGAGCCCCGCCGACGCTGATGCTCGGCCTTGACACGACGACATACGTCGCACTCGGCAATGAACTTCACAATTTCCCTCTTCATTTGGGTCCACCAAAATCCCTGACGGAGATCCTGATACATCTTTGTGGCCCCGGGATGAATAGACAAAGGCGAATCGTGGGCTTTGCGGAGAATCAAATTCCGCAATTCCATGTCCTTTGGAACCATAAGGCGTTGCCCGAACCTTACAACACCATGCTCATCCGCAGAGAAGCACTTGGCTGTTCCGTTCTTGACATTTTCCTTGATGCGGCTCACTCCAGCATCCGATTGCTGAGCGACCTTAATTCGATCCACCAAGGTTGGTTGCACAACCAAGGCAGCGAGGGAACCATGCTCAACCAATCCCAAGTTAAGGCGCTGAAATTCCTCCAGAAGAGTGGGCTGAACCTCCTAGAGCAACAAGGCATTGCAATGCGCTTTGCGACTGAGCGCATCGGCAACGATATTAGCCTTGCCCGGATGATAGTGAATACCCATGTCATAGTCCTTGATCAACTCCAACCATCTCTTTTGCCTGAGGTTCAGATCCGGCTGGGTGAACAAATACTTTAGGCTTTTGTGATCAGAATACAGTTCACAACGATTACCAATTAGGTAATGTCGCCAAATCTTAAGTGCATGAATCACGGCAGCCAATTCCAAGTCATGGGTAGGATAGTTGAGTTCATGAGGTCTCAATTCCCTTGATGCATAGGCCACTACCTTGCCTTCTTGCATAAGGACACAACCGAGTCCTCGACGAGAAGCGTCGCAAAAGATATCGAAGCTTCGACGAATATCGGGAAGAACGAGGACGAGAGCGGTGGTCAAACGCTTCTTAAGTACTTGGAAGCTTTCCTCACAAGCATCGGACCATAAGAACTTCTTGTCCTTCTTGAGCAACTCCGTCATCGGCTTCGCGATCTTGGAGAAGTTCTCGATAAAACGACGATAATATCCCGCTAAACCGAGAAAACTCCGCACCGGTTCATCAAGTAGGTCAATCCATGAAAGAACATCACGACCTTGTTAGGATCAAGCGGCACGCCCCTCTTGAAAGAACATGACCCAAAAAGGCCACTTCCTTCAACCAGAATGCGCACTTGCTGAACTTCGCATACAGCTGGTGCTCACGAAGCTTGCCCAACACAAGCCTTAGATGCTCATCATGTTCCTCATCATCCTTGGAATAAATGAGAATATCATCGATGAAGACCACGACAAACTTATCCAAATACTCGATGAATACCGAATTCATGAGGTTCATGAACAAGGCGGGAGCATTGGTTAAGCCAAATGACATGACGGTGTACTCATACAAGCCATAGCGAGTAGAGAAAGCCGTCTTTGGAATATCCTCGGGTCGTATCCGAACTTGATGATATCCCACTCTCAAATCAATCTTGGAGAACACTCGAGCTCCAGTTAATTGATCAAAGAGATCATCAATGCGGGGCAATGGATACTTGTTCTTTACCGTTACTTCGTTAAGCGGACGGTAATCAACGCACATGCGCAAAGTATTGTCCTTCTTCTTTACGAAGATTGCAGGACAACCCCACGGAGATGAGCTAGGGCGGATGAAACCTTTTTCTTGCAGCTCACTCAGTTGCTTCTTCAACTCCACCAACTCGTTCGGTGGCATCCGGTAATGCCTCTTTGAAATTGGGGCAGTACCGGGAACCAACTCAATGACGAACTCGAGGTCTCGAACTGGTGGCATCCCTGGAAGAGCTTCCGGAAAGACATCAATGAAGTCACGAACTGTCGGGACCTCACTAATACCTAGAGCGGGCTTCGCTTCAAGCGCGAAGAGATGCGGACCTAGCAGCTTCGGCGAAAAGCGAACTTGCTCGCCGGAAAGACTAGATAGAGAGACACACTTCTTAGCACAATCGATTTGTCCCTTATGCTGAGACAACCAATCCATACCCAGAATTACATCTAGACTTGCTGAATGGAGAAGAATAAGATTCGCTAAGAATCTCACTCCCTCGATCTCAATTGGAACATCCCTACACTCAGATTCAGCTCTCAACTCCAAACCCGGAGAGCGAATGAGCAACGGGACCAACAATGGAGTAAAGAGGAGCTCACTAATAGCAGCAAAAGACTCAGAAACAAAAGAATGAGATGCTCTTGAATCAAACAAAACAAGATGGCGAATGAGAGTTAACGAGAAAGTGTACCCAACACGACGCCGGGTGCCTCCGTGCTCGCTCCACCGAGATCGTTGACGCGGCCACTACCCACGCCTTGGGTAGCAGGGACTATCTTCAGGTCCTGAGAAGAACCACCTCCTGGCCCGCGTCCTCCATTAGGACGAGGGGCTGCTCCTGTCTTCCTAGGGCATTGGTTCGCATAATGCCCCTTCTGGCTGCAAGCAAAACATGTGACTCCAGCAGCCGGGTTGCGGGGACCACCCTGCTGACTTGCAGGTGCACGTGATTGGGACACGGCCTGCGAAGGACGAAGAACAGGTGCCTCGGGGGTCTTTGGCCGACGCGACTTCGAGACCGATCAAGCGGGGATAGCTGGCCCTAGAGGACTTGTGGGCCTCCCACTTACGCTTGCGGGAATCTACAAGCGCTCTCCCTGCGTGCTCAGCGACGATGACCTTGTCCACCAAGGCCTGAAAATCAGGGAAGTCGACAATAGATAGCTTGTCCTGAAGCTCCTCAGACAAACCATCCTTGAACTTCTCTTGCTTGGCCTCATCAGTGGCCACCTCTTCCGGAGCATAACGAGCCAAATGGTTGAACTCGTACATGTACTCCGTAACCGAGAAATGTCCTTGTCTGAGCGACAAGAACTCCTTCTTCTTCAGCCTCATTAGGCTGGAAGGAATGTGACTCCGACGGAAGGCAGTGCGAAACTCCTCCCAGGTGACGGTGTGACCATCAGGCGGCATGGCGAGAAAACTCTCCCACCAAGACAAAGCTGTACCCTCCAGCTGGTGCGATGCGAACAGCGCCTTCTCGTGCTCCTGGCACTGCGCTATGCGAAGCTTGCGCTCAACCAGACGAAGCCAGTCGTCTGCGTCAAGCGGGTCCTCAGACCTGGAGAACGTGGGAGGCTGAGTGCGAAGAAACTCCGCCGTTGTGTACACGCATAGATTGTTGTACAAACACATTCTTGTCAGGACGGTAGAATGCGTTCTACGCTTAACTTGTTTTTGCAGGGAATGATGTGAATGGTATGACATAGATGTATATGTGATGCATATGTGTTTTTGCGGCCTGTGTGTCGTATTAATCACAGCTGGGTTGAGGCTGTTCTTTAATTGTATAACGACCTGCGTGTAGACTTGTGGTGCTTGAGCTCCTTATGTAATTCATTTGCTAGCTATTAGTTGTAATAGTTTAATTCTTTACCATGGAGGCTTCAAGCATGATGACAAAGAGGACAGGAAGTGTGGCGAAGGACATCACCGTGGAACCAAGTGATGACGACCACTACGATTCAAAAGGCCATACCATTCACAGTTTAATGTGATCATATGCATGTGATGTTTATTTCCTGTCATACTATTCTTTCATGCCATACCTGTAGAGGATGTATTTTTCATGACAGAATAGCTTCTCTCATAAAAAAATCAAGAATTTATTTGATGCCCTTCCAATTACTGCGCCTATAAGAATTACGATCATTGTTTGGTAGGTCTGCCAAAGCAGAGTACCACCAATTTTCTTGATCTAATAGGGTGGATGTCGGACATCCACATGCATAGTGTTGATTTACTTGACAAGGCTATCAAATTGGATTTTGGCCTTGAGGCATGGTGTTGGGAGCCGGGCATTGGGTGCCACCCAACAAACAAGAGTCACATAAGATGTGATTAGCAAGCGTTGCTTACCTACGTCACTAGGTTTCTAGCGGTGATGCCAAAGCTCACTAGAACTGAGATGAACATGGATCTTGACCACTATATGTCATTAGAGGGAAGACGATTACAAAACATATAGTGGGAGTGTCTTTTGTTAAATTGTTTAATGGAAGATCAATCATGAACATAGTGCTGAACTTTGCTTGTTTATTTTCTGTTGTAGATTATGGCTGCTTCTAGTAACAATTCTGGTTTTAACTTGCGATTTGTTCTTGAGAAAGAAAAACTCAATGGAACGAATTTTATTGATTGGTACCACAACCTGAGAATTGTTCTCAGACAAGAAAAAAAGGAATACGTTCTTGAGCAACCCTACCCCGATGAACTCCTTGAGGGTGCAAACGTTGCCACCCGCAAAGCTTATGAGAAGCACTGCAATGATTCACTCGACGTTAGCTGTCTCATGCTTGCTACCATGTCCTCTGAGCTTCAGAAGCATTATGAGAATGCAGATGCTCACACTATGATTGAAGGACTGCATGGCATGTTTGAGAACCAAGCTAGGACCGAGAGGTTTAAGATCTCAAAGTCCTTGTTTGCGTGCAAGTTGGCGGAAGGTAGTCCAATCAGTCCTCATGTGATCAAGATGATTGGTTACATTGAGAGCTTGGAGAAGCTTGGTTCTCCCCTTAATCCTGATCTGGCTACGGGTGTTGTTCTCCAATCTCTCCCTCCGAGCTATGAGCAGTTCATTATAACTTTTCATATGAATAGCATGGAGAAATCATTGACTGAATTGCATGGGATGCTTAAGACAGCAGAGGAAAGCATTAAGAAAAACACCAATCATGTGATGATGGTTCAGAAGGAGAATAAAAAATGAAGCGTTGGACGCCCAAAGGCAAAGGCAAAGGAAAAAGAAAGGTTCCTAATGAGCACCCTAGCTCTAAGCCAAAGCCGAATGGGAAGGTCAAATCTGGCCCTTCTCCTGATGATGAATGCTACCACTGCCATGTTAAGGGTCATTGGTCTAGGAATTGTAAGAAATACTTGGAGGATCTGAAAAAGAAGAAGGGAAACGAGACTTCTGCTTCAGGTATAAATGTTATAGAAATTAATCTTGGGTATTTGATACCGGATCGATGATTCATACTTGCAAATTGTTGCAGGGTCTAAGAAGGACTAGAAGTTTTGCGAGAGGCGAGTTGGACGTGCGTGTCGGCAATGGAGCAAAGGTTCTTTAACTTGGCTGTCGGCACTTATCACTTGTCATTGCCTTAAGATTAGTTTTGGAATTAAATAATTGTTATTACATTCCAAAGATTGAGTAAGAACATCATCTCTTCTTCATGTTTGGAGGAAGATGGTGGTTATGAGTTCGTAATAAAGAACAAACGTTGTTCTATTTATTTGAATAATATACTCTATGCACATTGTCCATTGTTGAATGGGTTATATGTTCTTGATCTTGAGGATAAGCACTGTCTATAATATTAATGCAAAGAGGTCATGCCTAATGATTTGAATCATGCTTTTATTTGGCATTGTCGCTAGGTCATATAAATGAGAAAAGCAGAGAGAAGCTCCATAAAGATGGTATACTCAACTCATTTGATTTTGAATCATTTGAGACATGCGAGTCTTGTTTACTTGGCAAGATGACAAAGGCGTCTTTTACCGGTCATAGTGAGAGGGCAAGTGACTTGTTGGGACTTGTACATACCAATGTATGTGGACCAATGAGCTCAATAGCCAGAGGTGGTTTTCAGTATTTCATTACTTTTACCGATGACTTTAGTAGATATGGATACATCTACTTAATGAGGCACAAGTCTGAATCGTTTGAAAAGTTCAAGGAATTTCAGAATGAAGTACAAAATCAGCTAGGCAAGACAATTAAAATTCTGCGATCTGATCGTGGAGGTGAATATTTGAGCCATGAATTTGGTGAACATCTAAAACAGTGTGCAAAAGAAGATGAGTGCGATTCCATATGCCTCAGCCATCGGATCCATCATGTATGCTATGCTTTGTACGCGCCCAGATATTTCATATGCTCTAAGTGTTACGAGCAGGTATCAATCTAGCCCCGGTCTAGCTCACTAGGTGGCTGTAAAGAATATTCTTAAGTACTTTAGAAGGACTAAGGATATGTTCCTTATTTTTGGAGGTGAAGAAGAGCTCGTTGTAAAATATTACACCGATGCTAGTTTCCAAACTGATAAAGATGATAGCAGATCGCGATGCGGTTTTGTGTTACGCCTCAATGGAGGCGGTGAGTGGAAAAGTTCTAAGCAAGAGACGGTAGCTGATTCGACAACTGAGGCCGAGTATATTGCAGCTTCTGAAGCCGCAAAGGAAGCTGTTTGGATTAGAAAATTTGTTTTTGAGTTGGGTGTGATCCCTAGTGTGTCTAGTCCAGTGGATCTCTATTGTGATAATAGTGGAGCCATTGCGCAAGCAAAGGAGCCTAGGTCACACCAAAAGTCCAAACATATACTTCGGCGCTATCATCTTATCCGTGAGATCATTGATAGGGGTGAAGTGAAGATTTGCAAGGTGCACACAGTTTGAATGTTCTTGATCCGTTAACAAAGCCTCTCCCACAACCAAAGCATGAGACACACACGAGTGCAATGGGTATTAGATACTTACATGATTGACTCTAGTGTGAGTGGGAGATAATTGTATCAAGTCTATGTTTATGAAATTTTGAATAAGGTGTTATTTGGTTCCTTGAATAATGATTGTATGCATTGATTGACAAGTATGTGACTTGTTCGTGAAACTCTTTGTTTTATTTAATGTTATTCTAAAGATCCCTAGTCTTATGTCATTACGTGGGACAACAATGATTTATGGATTAGCACATGTATTGATTGATGATCATGTTTCACGGATCATGGATATAGGAATATCAAATCAATAATGTGGACACATGTTAGAGAACATGGTGTTGGATTGACCCACTCGAGAGGCGTTCTTTGGGATTGTTATGTTAATATGTGCCATCAAGCGATCTCGAGTGGTATACCTATTGGATCCTTCGACCTGAAATCGCCATTGTTTCTCACTGTGTGTAGTGGTGCGCTTTGGGGCTGCCAAACACTACACCGTAACTGGGTAGCTATAAAAGTGGTCTTTAGGTGTATCATGAAACATGGAATGAGATGTGAGCGGATTAAGATGGAATTTGCCCCTCCTACATAACAGGAGAGATATCTCTGGGCCCCTCGATGTGGTTGGATTAGGGGGAAGTGCATGGCCATGCCAAGGTGATTAAAGAGTTAATCACAATGTGGCGAAAGGGTTAGTCATGAGTTGTAATCCACCACAAGATCGAGTAAATGGTTGAGCTATCACAAGGGTGTACGAATCTCGCCTTAAGTTATTTGGTATCGTGTGGAAAAGGGATCAAAGTATGTGTATATCAAGGTTTAGCCGATATGATCTTTATGTGTATTCGGGAGTAAATATGCCCTACTAGGTGCCACTATTGACTTATGGCTTGAAAAGGGTTTTTGGGTCATGGCTGTCTACACATGAACCTAACGGGTCACACACTTAAGGGGTTGGAATTGGAGAGCTTGCCTATATGATTGTCTCTAGTGCAAGTGGGAAATTGTTAGTGATGTGCCCAAGAGGCAATCATAAACAATTCGGTTTTATAGGCTAAGAGGGATATTGATCCATATGGGACTAGAGTTCTATTGGGCCTACAACGTGGAAGCCCATTAGCATGCTCTATAAATATATGGAGGCGGGTGCGGTAGGATTGGATGAACCACGCCGCCACCTCCCTTAGCCAGTATCCGAAACCCTAGCCGGGCGCGCGGTGCTAGCACACCGGCGCCGCGGCGTTCCATCGCGAACGTGTGGACTCGTGGAGGCGCGGCCTTTATTCTTCTTTGTCTTTGATTGGCGAAAAGCGCAAGGCTATTGCGTAGGACTCGAGAAGGAGACATTCAATTCGTGAAACGATCGACTGTTCCTTCTTCATCAACGCGTATCTACGTTGGACCGGGCTGCTCCAACCCTTCTTCCGCTGCGCAGCGCATCTAGTGGTAACTATCCATGACTCCCTTACACGTATGTTTTCTGGTTGAACACGGTAGAAAATCAATTGTTGTAGCTAGCGTAGCCTACCTGTTCACCTTTCAATGTGCTACTCTAACTTTGGGTTGATTTTCTAACTCGCAACCCGAGGTTGTATCTCGTATGGATGTTGTTTCAGTGGATGGCAAAAAGAAAGAACATGTATTGGTCGAGTGGGAGGACAGGGAGGTAGGCTCGAGGGGAAGAAAACCCGATGCGTGCAACACATGGGAGTAGGCTAAGTGCTGGGCATGCAGCGTACAACACGAGGAGGCCGAGAGGGAACCGATTGTGTGTGCAAGGAGGCGAGCGCGTGGAGTCCAACCGAGCAACACATGGGAAGAAGCCGAGTCCAACTGTGTGGAAAGCACGAGTGCATGGGAGGGATCACTACTACACAAAATCTCATCACAGACGGTTCGAAACTATCATCACAGACGGTTTTTGAACCATCTGAATTTTTATGTCTGTGATAACATGCCGTTATCATAGACGGTTTTGAGCCGTCTGTGATAAGGCTCAACACAGACAGTTTTTAGTTCAAACCGTATGTGATAGTAGTATATCACAGACGGTTCTTTGTTAAAACCGTCTGTGATAGTGGCCCTTCACAGACGATTTGTAACTACAACCGTCTGTGATATACTGCGTATCACAGACGGTTTCCACCAAGAACTGTCTGTGATACGTAGTATATCGCAGACGGTTGTAGTTACTGTTGGAAATATGCCCTAGTGGCAATCATAGAGATGATGATATTTCATTATGTTCATGTTTTTGATAATATGTTATCATGTTCCTTGAATGAATCATTTGTTATAGATCAATAAGTATGTGACTCGTTGGTGGAACTCTTTAACTTATATGATGTCATTCTAAATATATCCCTGGTCGGAGGTCACTGGTCGGATCACCAGTGACTCTATGACTGGCACATGTATTGATTGATGACCTGGTTTCACCGGTCATAGATATAGGGATATCGAATCAATAATGTGAAGCACATCTTATAGAACATGGTGTTGGATAGACCCATCATTGAGACACTATTGAGATTGTTATGAATCTTTGTGTCATTAGTTGGTCTCTGTGAGGACCCCGGATTATTGGGCTTGTAATGCTTAGTCACCAATTGACCCTAGCATCACAAACAAAATAACCCGTGTCTTCGAGACATGTATACTTCCCAGAAATGCAATATACACACCTCTTTACAAAAGTCATGCATCAATTCCATTCATTCACATAGAACCGAAGCAAGCAACAAACCAGAAGTTAACATAAATAAAGGATAGTTCTTACAAAAGAGAGGCCGACCGGCCAAATTACATATACATATAGCAATTGAACAGCAGAAGCAAAAGTGCCATAAGATGGCCATAAACCAAAAGAGCCAATCAGTGTGCCTTTACCCCACAAGGCAACCGAGGACCGCCAAGCTAGTCGTCGAATCCACAAAGACATTTCACAAAAGTGAGGCCCTTGGGGCTCACCCTCCTCCTCTGCAATAAATAGTTAAGCAAAGCAAATGAGTACAAAAATTGTACTCCGCAAGACATACGTGTAGAGTAACAGACTTATACATATGCTACATGCAAGCTTCTTTAAGTGGAGGCTGTATGTTCCATTTTCAGCACAAAGCAATCTTTATTTGCAATAATGTAGTACATTTAAAAGCAAGTTAACAAATCTGTTTTTAATGTTTAAATAACCGTAAATGACAACAATATAACAGTAGATAGAGAACAACAACAATCCTGGAAGTGACTAAACCATTAGCCACCACAACAATAGCATGAATTACCCATTCATACCAACCATGTCAAAATTTTAATTTAAAAGGTTGTAGTCTAACTCTTGCAAAACCTAACCAAGCGTGTCCATAACCTAGGGCGAGGCTATTCGAATAGTTTTATACCACGCAGGTGTACCAATGTACCCACACGCTGCATCGCTTTTTGCCAAGCTATTAAGCACACTTCCTTAGGTATGCCCAGACGGCTAAGTCCTACGAGACATTTCCAATATTGTGCATTAATCTGAGCCGCCTGTATGGATAGAAACCCATACGTTGTGTCGAGTCATTGTAAAGCCTCGGTCAACTACCCATCGCAGTAAAGCCTTGGACAACTACAATGCCCTCGAGGTGGAGAGCCTACAGGAATCTCCACCACCGCACACCCAACACAAGAACACATATCCTTTTCACACAACACACACAACCCCCTCCTGCGACTCGGAGATAACACACGCCAAAGTACTAAGTCAAGAGAGGTCCCATATCCCTCTCGCATGGTTAGCATAAAAATGCTTGGAGAGTGTGACACAAGATGTTCGGTCCTTGTTGACTTGACAAGACATCCACAAACCCAATAACCCACCATCCAACCACTTGCCCAAGTCTAAAGCAGTTTTCCATTTTGATTTTTACTTTACAAAATAACGAAGCACAAGTGCTAGACATAATGGAGTAATAATTAGATGTGTGATCAAGATCATCGACTAAAATCGATGATCGCCCATTCCTACCGAAACTAAGCATTTCTAAGCAATTTCAATTCGTAATCTACTAAGTAACAAGAGCTCATCCATCGATCTCAAATTACAGCAAATAACCTAGGCTCATGGTAGTAGAGGATAAACAATTCCTACAGATTATGCAACTATAGGCTACTAACCATAATTTAACAACAAAATAGCAATGCATACATACAAGTTGAACTAAACATATTAGACTTGAAAAATAATAGGATTAACTTGATCAAGCGCTTGCACTTTCTTTGTGGGTCAAAATGTTCTTTGAGGATCCATTAGGTTGTCAACGTGCTCTTGGATCCTAACGAGAAAGCGAAAAACAACCGATAAGAACGAAGAAAACACCAAGACCCAACAGTAAACTTTCTCCAAAATTTTTGAAAATTTTACAGTAGCAAGGTACTGATTTATAAAGAATTTAGCAATAAGAACCAATTGATTTGGATTCTTAATGCCAAATATATGACCAAATCAATTTTGCTTAGATTTTATAAATAAAAAATACTACTATTCATTAGCAAAATTTTCTGGAGCTATACTGGTGTCGAAAACATTTTTAGATTAAAGTCCAGTTGAAAACATAACCCACAAAATTTGAATCTCCCGAAAAAGAATTAAAATGAATTAGTTATGCATTTTACAAGTTACCACATTTTTCAGTTGATAAATAAATCCTTTCGGGAAAATAGCAGGACTTACGACTGGGTACAAGTCGTAGCGGAACTTACGACTGGATAATGGTCGTAGAAGGACTTACGACCAGGTAGCGGTCGTAGAAGGACTTACGACCAAGTAGCGGTCGTAGAATAATGGTCGAAGGAAAAACTCTTCGACAGGATCCAACGGTCCACGTGGATCCGAGCGCGGCGGCCGATCCGAGCGTCCTCACGCGCGCGGCCGTCGATCCGGGATTCAACGATCCAAGCGAACTCGAGTCGGGACCGTTGATCTTAGATCAACGGGTCCTGCATCGGCGGCGGCGAATTCAAATCTCGCGCGGACGTGGGCCGTAGATCTTAGGATCGGCGGTCGCGTCGACTCAAGTTCAAACCGTCTCCTGTTTTCGTCCGGCAAAAGCAGCGGGGAAGAACGGCATGGCCGGCGGCTGGCGGCGGCGGTGCTAGCAAGTGCCAAAATGGGTTCCAAACCTCATTGCGCACCTAATGGTACCCATGGATTTGGGTGCGGTGGTCGAACGCCGCAGCCGAGAGAACCAAGTGGGCGCAAAGTGACCAAAAGCGGCAAGTGCGCTCATTTGCGGTTCAAGGGAAGCATTGCCAGGCCACTAGGGACTAAGAGGAGTTACTGGCGCAAAGGATGCACCGAGGAGAGCCAAGGCCGGGCGAAGAAGAATGCCGATTCTAGTGAAATTGGGAATCCGAATTCAGCCAAGCCACGAGCAAATTGAACCAAATTGAGTGAGGTTAAGCTTAAGAGGGTAAAGGGGAGCGAGAGGAGCAAAGACCAAGAAGAAAACCCCTTGCACCGACTCACCAGAAGCTCCAAAACCAAACAATGGCGGTAGAGGATTCTGGGGATCTGCAGCTCGAGGGACTTGTGAGTGCTAGCTAGAGTTGCGGAGGTGCTAAAGGAAGCTAAGGGAGAAACAATGGAGCTTAAATAGCCGAGGATGGCCGAGAGTAATGGCGATATCCCGCTAGGGTCAACCTGGCCATTTGAGTGCGAGAGGGCGACGGGAGCAGTTGGAGAGTGGACGTCTGAGGGAGGAGCGCGACGGGCATTAAATGCGCGAGAGATAGCCGTTTAAAGGCGCGTAGGAGTGGGCGGGCGCGGCGTTTCTCCTCGCAAGACGCCATGGGCCGCTGCACGCTTACGACGGAGGAAGGAGACGACTCGTCGACCGTCGGATTGAAATCGAAAGGCTGAGTTAGATCGAGTGGGTTGAAACGATCCCGTCGTTCAGCTGGTCGAGGACCGTTCGATGCCGATCCAACGGCTGAGTTAGATCGGGTGGATGAAAACGATTCCATCGTTCGGCTGGTCGAGACCGTTCGATGCCGATCAGCGGTCACACGACACACCCGATCGGCCGTCTTGGTGCGATTAGTTGACTGGACCGAGTCCAGTGGCTCGAGCCCGAGTCCGGTTCGAATCCGAGGAACAGTGCAAACCAGTTAGGATTTGAATCCTAAATATCTAATTTTTGAGGAATTATTGGAGGTAGCAAACATAGTCCAAAATTTATGAAATTTTAACTGGAGCTTGCTGACAGCAGGAGGAATCTCTCATAAAATTTTCAGAGATTTTCGCACCTGAATTTTCTCCGAAATTCGAGAAGAGGGAAATAGGGTTTGACCAATTCTGACTTGCCTCCAAAAATTATCAAATAATTTCTAAAAATCATGAGATAATTCAAAGGGGTTGCCAAGCCTCCCTAGAACTCAGGGAAAAGATTTCCCAGGGTTTGGCACAAGATCTATGACAAGTAGGTTTTTGATTAGAGTCAAATGAGGATTTGAATTTGATTTTCATAATTCTTTTTAAAAGAATTACAAAAATGACCAAGGGCTTCAAGATGCAAGAAAATTTTCAATTTCTTTGATTTTCTTACATTTGAAACACAAATCCATATTTGGGATGTTACAGTCTCAAGTAATGATGATGTATAATCCTTAGACCTGAGATCAGCATGGTTTCCTACATTTGTAATAGCACTCTTAGGGGTTGCCAAACGCTACTCCATAACTAGGTAGTTATAAAGGTAGCTTTCGGGTATGCTATGAAACATACGGAGGAATGTGACTGGTCGAGATGGGATTTGCCCCTCCTAACATGACAGGAGAGATGTCTCTGGGCCCCTCGTGGTGATCGGATAAAGAAAGTGCATGGTCATGCCACTAGTGGTCGAAGTGTCGACCGCATGATGTTATCCGACACTCGATCGAGAAAGAATTGAACAGTCTATGGATGACACATCATCTCACCTAGAGTTCAACCAGACATCATGAGGCAAAAGGAGAATGCATGAGTAGGTCGCTTAGTTTGATCAGTTACGGACTAGTCATATGGAGATACGTGCTGGTCGTAGACTGGTCAAACGTAATAACATAATGGTAAGAACCTGATCGTAAGGAGTTGCGAATTGGTCGTGACCAATTACAACCTGGTCGTATAGAGATACGAACTGGTCGTAAGCGACGAGGACCTGATCATAGATCATATTACATCAAGGTTCATCCGATTTATTCTATGTGTCTTTGGGAATCGTTGTGTCTTAGGTACTACCGTGACGACTAGTGGTCGAAAAAGGGTTTCTGAGTCATAACCGATTACACATGAACCTGTGGGGTCGCACACTTAAAGGGCAAGGATCTGTTTTGGATGGTGATCCGAATTCGTATAGGCCTTGAGTTCCTAATGGGCCTCCAGGTTGAGACCCATCAAGGATGCCTATATAAAGAGGGGCGGTGGCATGGGGTGCAAGTGTGAAGAGGATGATCTTTGGAAGAGCTCTCGAAACCCTAATAGCCATGCCTTCTCAACCATGCTGCCGGTGCTAGCACTCCTGCACGTGGTGATCCTGCCCCATACGTGTGGATACCTCGGAGGTGTTGTTGCGAAGCATCAGCACTAGAACGATCCGCGACTTGTGTTGATCAACGGAGTCGGAGAAGAAGTAGCGTGGCGAAATACGACCACTCGGAGGAGCGAGGCGCGTGGCAGTACGACTACTCGAAGGAGGAGACACGTCGAGAGTACGACTATGACTGCATCAACTCGCTACAACGACTCTACTTTCGCTACGAGTCGGTGCGTCTAGCGGTAATCTCGTGATCTATTACTTGCGGTGGTTCCTTGGTTGCGCGGTAAATTTTTGTTTGTGCTATCGTAGCATTGCCGTGTATCCCAACAGTTACAAACCGTCTGTGATATAACCGTATCACGAGCAGTTTGATAAAGAATAAATCGCCGTGATAGTCAACCTTCACGAGCGGTTTTTTTAAGCAAATCGTGCAGTGCTAATGCGGTTCCTGAGGCGGTTCTTTACAAAAACCGTCTGTGATAGTTCTTTATGCCTAATTACTTTTTGTCAGATTTTCGGCTAGCCTCAGGAATTACAAGCCATGCCCTCTTAAAACTTACAAGCAGAAAATAGCAACATCACTGTTGAATCAATTAATTATTGACAACTAAAAGTGATCATTTAACTCAAAATAAATTGCAAAATACTATTTCAAGTATTGTCGGTAGAGTTACAAATTGAATTACAACTACTCAATGTGAATTACAATATTGAATCAATTGTTCGAAGGTCATTCATCGGTGTCGACGGCGTGAAACTCTCCGTCGGGGTTAGTGATGTCCACCTTGATGAAGATGCAGAGCGCCCCTCGAACGTAGGTGACCTTGTTCATGTCGAGTGCATTTAACTCTATATTCAAGACTTGTCGATAGCAGGAGTAAAGTAGTAGTAAGCATATATATTTAAATTTATAATTAGGAAATAATTATTGCGAGATTGACAAACCTGGGGATCGTGCCTCCTAGAATCAATCAATAGCTGCATATGATGGCATACGTAGAATGCGCATAGGTGATCTCGTTTTCTTTGGCGACCTTTGCAAAAATAGAATTACATATATAATGCGGTCGATTCGAGGCGCAATATTACAGTATGATATAGGATTATTGTGTTGCGGTAGCGTCTGGAAATCGCATCCTGTGAGTCAGTGTGGCACTCGATCTCTTGTATGCCCCTCCCCGGCAACATAGGCGATGAGCGACCTACATGATTCCAAAAGTTATCGCGTCCATTTCAGCGAAGGAAGACTACAATAGAGTTATAGCAGGAGGAAATGAACATACATCAGTATTCCTTTAAGAAGGGTGAAGTTGTGGTTTTTGTTGAGTAGGGAATCAAGGTACAATATCTGTTCCTCTTTGGTACAATGATTAGAATAATCGATGGAACTTACTTATGTATGTCGCTATAGTCATAAACCTATGTTCAAACAAAATTTGTATAACAAGTGGTGAAGCACTTACTTCTGGTTGTAGGGCACCATTATGTACTCCCTGTCGTCGAGCAAGCAATTCTATTTTATGTAATTCTCGGCGTAGGATGCGTCTTGGTTGATTGTTTCCTCGGAGATCACGCGTGGGTCGAGAAACCCACCGTTCTTTGATTTGATGGGAACATTTCAAAATATATACGTACATAAGCAATGAGTTGTGATATTTATCGGTATCACGTGAGTGTAGAACTTGATTGTACACACTTACGGTTGTTGACATCGTAGAAGTGATGCGTCGAGGGCATTGAGGTTGTATAGGTCGAATAAGTCGTCGAAACCCACGACGAAGTGGCGACTCATGGAGAAAATGCTCCCTCTTGTATCGGCGATTCGGTTTGGTCCCCTCTCGAGTCTTGTGCGGTACGGTCATGCAAAGATTGACAAGCTAGTTACGAGCCATCTAGTTACGTGTCGGAGACCAACCGACTCCGAGGGAGTATTTCCGGGCTTGGCGGCGCTGAATGCTCTTCAAATCGATTTCGCCTTAACGAGTTACTGCGTCCGTCTTCCGTGAGGCGACTCGGGGACCGATATAGTGACACATTTTCTTGTCCCTTGGCGTCTTCTCGACGAGAACGATGAGGCGACCTTACAGGCGAAGGTTGAGGTGGACTCATCGAGGTCCTATTGTAGAGCGGCGGTCGTGTCGATAGCAGCGTTAGTGCGAGGTCGGCGGTGTCCTTCTTGGGCCTTTGGATAAAAGTGTACATGACATCCCCTAGTGTTCTGATTTCTTCGTTTGGGCGAATCTCTAGTGGGATGACCATGAAATTGTCATGTACCATGTCCACCTAGACTTTGACGTAACCCTGCATCAGCTGGGCACCGTACTGCACTGCCCCTTCCTGGTATGGATAAACCATACCCCGCCCAACCTCAATAGGAATGGACCCGACCATCCTCACTTGGAGCTTGCAAGGCGTCGACTCCTACGAAACGATACACAATTAGTTAGGGCGTTCTATAGGTCTATCTTTGGAGCATTCCAGAGATGTACATTACCTCGATGTCGTCGATCGAAAATTGAACGTTGTCATGCCCAGAATTTTGTGTGGACGCGACGCTACTCCGATGTCGAGGAGGACTTGCTCCCAAATTAACGGGGGCGGCTTGCGCTTGGAGGAGTTGATTTACTTGGTTCTGCAAGATTGTCATTTGTGCTTGAAATTTTTCAGTAAGCACATGTTCCAACCGAGTGTCGTGCTGGTCCTTGGATCTCTTCCTGCTCTTATATGTGTCGGAGTCGTGTCAGAATCCATCCCTCCAAGGTACGTAAACCCCAACGCCTCGTGTGTGACTCGGGTTCTCCATGTTTCCCAGGGCCGTAGATAGTACATCCTTCTCCATGTCTACTTGGAAGGAACCTTGGGAACATACATAACTCAATGCTTCCTACAAGAGGACATCATGATATTATAGACACCGTAAAGTTATGGACTTATTCACAACGACACCGTAAAGTTATGGACTTATTCACAACTAAGTGGTTCGACATATTTACCAGGTGTTGGGACACTGCCTCGTTTGCCGGGTTTGTGAAAGAGATGCCGCCTGAAGATGTGGTTGATGCCCTCGCTCTTAACGGGCTCGGCGCTTCGTCGAGATCTCGACAAATGTTCTTGTAGCGGTCTCGTCCTCCGCCCATTGAGTGGCTTTACTCGCGTACCAGTGGTCTTGCAGGAGTTTGTGGGGTGAGTGTTTTGTGCGGAGAGCTCATGCGCCGCACTTTGCTCTGAAATTATTTGTCGTCTTCATCCGCGAAAGCGTCCCATGTATCCCACGATAAGAAATGATATTTCGTGAAGGGCGTTTGACCCGTGTTCACGTACTTCGTGACAAGCGTGCTCTTGAAGGTCCTCCATGCGTGGCACATCGCGAGGAACGTCTGCTGTCGCACGTGTGCCTGATCTACTTCTGGGAAAGTGAACGGGGTAGAAATTTCAGTCCGCAGATGGACTCTCTCTACATCCGTCAGATGCTTCCAGCTTGGGTTGGTGATGGGGACCCGTTCCCTTCCAAGTAACCCGCAGACGGTCCGGAATCTCGCAGCTGCATTCTTTGGACTCAGAGGGATCCCAACGTCACTGACCTCCGTGATAGTCATGCGGCCCGAGAGAAGTTAGGAGATTCCTCTGCCATCTCGCTTGCGTACCACCATGATCGGAGATCCACACGCATTCCGCGATGTCGCTGACGGCGGCGAAGATGGTGCCTCCGCCATCTCGCTGTCGGGACCCAAATATGCAAATCTAGACCCTCTGTGTATACTGTACTAGTCCAGGATCACGCTAGTGCACACAGTGGCAACATCGATGAAATATCAATTCCATATACAAAGATGACTCATAAATAGACAAATAACAATAATTATCAGAGTAAAGGCCTTACAGTCAGAGCTTACAATTAATACCTCAAAAGGCAAATGACTTAATAAAGCTGCAGCGGAACGAAACAGAATAACTTTAGTGAAGCCCATCCGTATGTCCACAGGCAATCGACTGGTGTAGAGCAACCTAGTTCTCCACGATCCTTGAAGTAGACCTTGTTGACTGATGATTCCTCCACTTCTGTTGATTGTTTATAGCAAGTATGAGTACACAACCGTACTCGCAAGTCATACCACATAATGCAATTCATAGATGATGGTTTATTCCAAAGGAATAGCTTCTGTGGTTATTTTGCAGTTGAATACAAATAATAGATTGAAAACATAATTCAAAACAAATAAACAATAATAATTTACCATTTGATTTCACAAAGACACACAACCTAAACAAGTTATTCACACAACCATATGACTTAGATCACGACTCCTTCCCAAAGGTTTTATGAAAATCTACCCTCGTGTGAAATTCTCGAGCATGTCCATGACCGTGGGACGCGACTATTCGAATAGATTGATTAAACACTCTGCGCAGAGGTTGTACACTTTACCCACACGATACAATCGGTGTAGCTAGAACCGACCATAACAAAACCTTTTAGAGACTTCATCTCAAGCAATGATACTCCGATGTGCTTTCTGTAGGCCAACCGATACACACGGCGTTTGGTTCGACACACATCGTTGGACGAGGATGCTGTGAACCATCCCGCGATGTGACATATCACACCTCCGACCCATCACACAACTTAAAATACAACCTGAGTTGTCAATGTCAAGACTTCATAACTTACTAAGTTAGGCCCAGCCTATACTAGGCACGTGGTTGTACAGCAAGGCCTAGTTCAATGATGCACAAAGTGAAGTCCTTAATTGACTAAGGCAAGACTTCCAGTTTTTCCCAAATTCACAAAGTTTATAGCACACAGCTCCACCAATCACACAGAATCCACCACTTGCCTCAGTCCAAATCTTTTCCCACCCTGTTGATTTAGTGCAACACATGCCATCAACGAGTAATAGCACACAGCACACACAGTTTTATCACACAGTTCTATAATCACTTAGTCAAGTTTATAATTGCGACTCACATGAAATGTTGACTCGTGGCATGGCTAAGCAGTCTACTCGTATCTAACCAACCCACGTTGGTGCTATGATAATACCAACTAATAATGAACCAACCTAGGGTGACAAAAGATCATGGTATAACAATAGACAAGGTGGACATAACAATTTGGATTAATAACTAAACCCAAAAGCATTTAATTAAATACTTGAAATAGAATGTAATACATTGAAACAAAGTAATTTTGAAAACTGGGTGCAACATGATCAAAGGTATAACTTGCCTTGCTATAGCAATGATGGTCTTATTTATCTTTAATCTTCTACTTCCTTGATCTTCAGCTCTTTCGGACGATTCCAGCACTTCAACGTCTAACGATAAAGAAAGCGCAAAAATAAACTAAATTCAAAAGACAAATCAAATAAACTCTAAATTGAAATTGAATGGTACTAAAAGATAGGTATTGAATTTAGATGAATTTAGAAACTTGAATGGGTTCAAGCGGAATTCGGGTGAAGACGATATGTCTTACGGAAGTTTGAGATTCACAGGAAATGATGAAAATAAAAAGGAAGAGAGAATCTGACATCTGGGGTCTACGGAATATTCTCAGAATATTTTATTCCAAAAATATTAGAAAATGACTGAGTGTATGACAGGTGAGACTAACTGATATTTATGGATTTCTAGAATTAAAATAATTCCAGAAATAAGGTAGAGAGAATGACATGTGGGCCACTGGTCTATGGACCAGGTCTACGGAGATATGCTAATCCAAGGTGGACCAAGCTCATGGAGGAGGGTTGGCCAAGAGTTGACTGCATGCGGGACCCGCATGTAAGAGAGATAAATAATTATGGTTTTTAATTGGGTGGATGACAAGTGGGGTCAATATGTAAGAGGGAGAACACATATACATACATACATATACGTGCATACATACATATGTATATATACGTACATACATATACATACATGCATACATACGTACATACATATACATACATACATATAAGCATACATACGTACATGCATACATATATGGGCTTGGATGGTGTGCATGACAAGTGGATCCATATGGAAGTGGGAGAGCAAATAGAAACAAAGAAGCAAACAGAGGAGCAGGAGCTACTTGGCCGGCTGGTCATGGAGCACATTGATCAATTGGCAAAGCAAAGAGATGGCAAAGCAATGAATCAAGAAAGAAATAATTAATAGAGGAAGAAGGATATCTGGCCAATTCATCCAACATGTAACGAACCAAGGAAACCCACAGATGGCCACATACCAGAGAGCAAAACTACGTTGGAAGCCATGTACTGGGCAGAGCAAGAATACCGAACCAACACTGCACCACATACATGAATAATGTATATATACAGATGGCTTGGTCGGGTTCGATGCGCATGGTGGCGTTGGCTTGATACTGTAATGGGCAGAGCAAAGTATAGAGAATGAGTTAACAGATTGAAAGAAATTTGAAGGCAAAATACATACTAGACAGAGCTGAACCAATGTACTGTACGTAATACATGATGAACAGTACACAGAAGTTTATGGTCGGCTTCTGGTGCACCAGGTGGACGACCGAACACCATTGCCGAGAAAAACAACAGAGGCTGCCGAGAGAACCAACAGAGGCCAAGGAACCGAACGAAGAAGCCATGCACAGTCTAGTATACAAGAACAATACAGGATGATTTTGGCGTTCAAGATGGTCGGCGGTCGACGGCGACGCGGCAGCGGCGAAGGGGCAAAACGGAAAGGAAATGACGAGCCGGACGCGATGGTGCGGTCGGATTTTGGAAATACTCGCCGAGGAAGCGAGAAACATGAAGAATACAGTTGGGCTATCACGTGCGGCGGAACTCCGCGATCTTGGGCAAAGGGCTAGCACCATGGCGTGAAACACGATGATGCGAACCCAACGCCGCAGACGGTTTGGCCAGCGGACGTCAGATGTAGGAGAACTCGCCGGAGAAGACCTTTGGGAGGAACTCCATATTCTACGAACTGCGACAAAAATAGATTGATTCGGTGGAAACCAAATCAGGGTGTTGGAAGAGGACGTCGAGACGGACGCGTGGGCGTAGACGGGTCGCTTTTATATGCACCGAGGAGAAAGATTTAGAAGTTTGAAATTTGAATCGAAACCGAAGCGTTACGGACTCGCTTGTTCAAATTTCGGTTGCAGCGAGAAATCCGGACGTGAAACGAGACGCATGGTACTATAGCATGCAGAGGAGAGAGAAAATGCTGATTTTTCGGAATTAAGATAAAAGAAAACAAATCAAGGAGATCAAATAAATAGGAAATAAATCCAGAAAAATCTCCGAAAATAACCGAAAATTTCTTGGAACACAAGGAAGCCAAATAAAATAGATTTTGATTAAATTGATATTTAGATTAGTCAAATTAAATATTTTTAATTTATAAAAATTCTAATTAAGCTTTATTAATTCAAATAAAATTGGTGAAATTTTCCAGGGACCTAAACTACTCAAAAGATTTTTGAAAAGCTAAATTTTAGGATGTTACACTTGCCTACTTGCTATCTATATAAGTTACATATGCAATGATTACATAAACAAATAGAAGTTACCCATTGAACCTAAATATAGGATACGTAGTAAAGAAAATATATGAATCATAAGACAATAAAGCATGTATCCACCAGCATTTAAATGATGAAATCAACATATACAAATGTATATGAAAGAAATGAACATATAGATGAAATATTGGATGATTTTGAGTGCTCTCCGAAGGCGAGTTGTAAAAGAATCAATGTTTGCCATCTCAGCCCTTTATTCTACACTCTTCACAAATTGGATAAGAAAACTATAATTTAGATTTTGAGCTCTAATCAATGCTTAGCTAGACTGACAGAACAATCACATGCAATTCACTAAAACAAAATATGATAAGAATATTTGATAGCAGCAAGCAAACTATTAGAATATGATAAGAATCACTGAATTCATTACTTCATATAAAAAGCCAACAAACCTTGAATGAATTTACTGAAACAAAAGTAATGGAACTTGTAAATACAATTTGTGATGTGTGCAAGTGGTGATTACTTTGATAGCAACAAGCAAACTATTAGAGCTCAAAACTGAACTAGTAATCCTACCAATTTCAGTATTAGACCATCTAAATCATAGAGCAAAATTAAGCCCACATAATGCACTTTCATATATCTCACAATGCATGAATAATCTAAAGGTGTGGAGGCCGAGGCCGAAGCCCACTGTTGCCAAGCACAACCAAGCCATCACCCCCAGAACCCACAAGCACAACCAAGCCATCACCACCAGAACCCATGGCAGCATCATGCCACCAACATACTATCACCACCGAAACCCTAGAGAACATCACCCTAGAAGCTCACCATGTTATTAGTACCAAAACCAACCAAACCTCACCACCGTCAAAACCGGAGAACCAATCGGCCGCAAATCAAACTAGCGCTAAATCGGCATTGCAAAAAAAGTAGTAAGAGTAGAGGGTAGAGGGGAACCACTGACATAGCCGAGCATCAAAGCCACCGAAGAGGTCAGAGGGGCAGCGCCGGGATCGGGGTGGAGATTGAGGCTTACCTCAATCAAAGGCAGGGACGAAGGGAGGCGATGTTGGTTGGAGGCGTTGGTCGGAGGCGTTGGGTGGCACCAATGGAGGAGACCGAGGGCAGTGCCCGTCGCAGTGCCGGGATCAGGGTCGGGGGGCGCTAACGTGGGGGAAGAGGAGTAAGGAGTGCACAACCCTTGCGATTTCGGGGAAGAAGACTAAGGCAGAGTGCACAACCCTTGCGATTCGGCCACTTATATAGAGGGATATCACAGACGGTTCTATTATCGTACCGTTTGTGATATGTCATCACAGACGATTCCATAACAGAATCGTATGTGATATGAACTATCACAAACTGTTATTTTATGGAACCGTCTGTGATGACTTATCACGAAACCTAATCTTTAACATCACGAGCGATTACGTAATGGAATCGTCTTTGATTTGAGTCATCACGAGCGGTTCCATTACGTAACCGTTTGTGATGACGATTATCACGAGATGGTTCCTTAAAAGAAAATGCGTGATATGAAATGTATTACACACATATGTAATGCATATCCAAGATGATATGCTGACAAACACATATATAATGCATATCACAGATGATATGCTAATAAGTACTCCAAATCATTAATTTGACTTCAAAATTTCATATGTAATTCAACTTAATTAACTCCAAATCAAGTAAAACCAAATTTGATACTACACGATACAATGAAGTCCGCATTAACATCAGCATTAGAGATGACAAGTCCATAACATATGACAATTCCATGTTGACATCACATTACAATAGAAGAACAAGTCCATAACACGTGACGTTTCCATGTTAACATCAAATTGCAATGGAATACATTCTTAATTGAAATATAGTCCTTCGTGATGATCGACACGCATATAGCTAGTTTCCTCACTGGGTTCTTCCTCTCGTCTGATGCCGTCTCCGAAAGGAGGTAACTCGTTAAATTGATTGTACTCTTCCTCATCCACGATATACTCAACTCCGACAATCCTTCTTTTCCCATGAAGAACTACGTGGTGGTTCTTATTTGCTGGGTGCATTACATAAAAAACTTGAATAACTTGCTTAGCGAGTACAAATGGTTCGTCCTTGTATCCAACACGTTTGAGGACCACAGTAGTGACGCCGTACTTGTTGACCTTCACGCCTTGCGGAAGTTTAACCCAATGGCATCAAAACAGGGGGATCTTGAAAAGTACATAGTCGAGCTCCCAAATCTCCTCTACGAACCCATAGTAGGAGTTCAATCCACGTGCCCTGGCTGTATTGAACCCTTTGTGAAACACATCTATGCAGACACCGTTGTTCTGGACTGTGCTCTTCCTATTCTGAGCTACCGTATAAAATGTGTACCCATTTATGTCGTATCCTTGCCATGTCACAATTATAAATTTTGGCCTTTTTGCCAACCATAGCAGCGTTTCATCACTTGATGACCTCCCAGTGAATCGCACCTTTAACCATTTGTTGAACCGATGGTTGTGCTCTCTCGTGATCCAAACCTCCGATCGGTCTAGATTCTTTTGGCGTACCATGTTTTTGTGCTCGTCGATATATGGGGATAATTGGGTCATGTGTTGCAAGACTGTGAAATAGGCTTACGCATACGTATTTAGATCGGGAGTGATTGCTTTTCTTCCGATGGTCTCGATAACCCCCAGTCTCCCCTCATGACGAGATAGAGGCACACCTATCGGTTCCACCTGAGCCATGTAGTTGACGCAGAACTCAATGACCTCTTCAGTTGCATAACCTTCGATAAGACTGCCCTCCAGCCGAGATCGATTCCGTACGTAGGGCTTCAGAATTCTCATGTATCTCTCGAACGGGTAAATATGACGTAGGAACACATGGCCGCATATCTTTATCTCTTTCACAAGGTGAACAATGAGATGGACCATGATATCGAAAAATGACAAAGGGAAATACATCTCAAGATGACATAGAGTCGTCACCACCTCGGCCTGCAGAGCGTCGAGTCCTTCGGGATCGATGTCCTTCTGAGCAATCGAGTTAAAGAAATAACACAGCCTAAAGAATGCCACTCAGACCTTGTTCGGCAAGATACCCCTAATTGCAACAGGAAGTATTTGTGTCATCAGCACATGACAATCATGAGACTTCATACCAATTAACTTCAAATCTTTCATAGAAATAAGTTTCTTAATATTGGCGGAGTAACCTGACGAAACTTTCACACCATGCAAGCTTTGACACAGGTTCATTTCTCTCGGCCTTGGACAAAGTGTAGCAAGCTGGGGGAAGGTACGTTCGTCCTTTATCGGTCTCTTTCAGTGCTAACTCAGTTCTTATGTTCATATCGACCAAGTCACGCCGTGTGTTAACACCGTCTTTTGTTTTGCCACTAATGTTCAGTAAGAGACCAATCAAGCTATTACATACATTCTTCTCCACGTGCATGACATCAATGGAGTGGCGAACTTCTAAGTGCTCCCAATATGGCAAGTCCCAAAAAATTGACAGCTTCTTCCAGATGTTTTTCTGAGGGGTCCTTAATTTACGTCCCTTCCCAAGCACAACATCGTTATCCTTAACCATATCATAGACTTTTTTTTCCCTCTAAAAGCCCTTAGAGCTGAACCATCCTCCTTATTTCAGTCGAATTGTTTCTTTATCTTGTGGTATTGGTGAATCCTCAGAAGGAACCTACGGTGACACACATACACAGTTTTGCGCGAGTTGTTTAGCCATACACTCTCGGTACCATCTAAGCAGTGCGGATAGGCTTTGGCTCCTTTTGTACTGAACCTTGACAGGTTACCAAGGGTAGAAAAATCAGTGATGGTGCTGAATAACATGGCGCGTAAAGTGAAGTTCTCTCGTTTGTACGCATCCCATAATTGTACCCCTTCGTTCCAAAGTGTCACAAGATCTTCCAGCAATGGTGCTAGGTACACATCAATATCGTTCGCAGGTTGTTTCGGCCCTTGGATAAGTAGTGACATCAAAATATATTTCTGCTTCATACACAGCCAAGGAGGAAGGTTGTACATACATAGATTCACAGACCAGGTGCTATGTCGGCTGCTCATGTTACCGAAAGGATTCATTCCGTCTGTACTCAACCCTAACCTTATGTTCCTTTGTTCTGCACCGAACTCTTTGAAGCTACGATCGAAGTTTCTCCACTGGGCAGAATCAGCAGGGTGTCTGAACTTTCCATCTTTCTTACGTTCCTCCGAGTGCCAACACATCAATCTTGCCAACTTTTGGTTCGCAAAAAAATACTTCAAACGTGGGATCACATGCAGATAGCACAACATCTTAGCAGGAGGTCCTTGCTTCACCTTAGCAGTATCCTTACGCTTGTATCGGATGCTTTGCAAACGAGATATACATGCATGTCTGCATACTCTTTACGATAGAGGATACTATCGTTCGGACATGCATGTATTCTTTCTACTTCCATTTCCAATGGACAAAGAACCTTCTTGGCTTGGTAGGTAGTGCTGAGCAACAAGTTTCTCTCCGGAAGGATGTCAGCTAAGAGACCTAACAACGCCGTAAAACTGTAACACCCCAGCCCAACATGAGCTTGGAATGCTACTACAATAACAAGATAAATATAATTAACTAAAACTCTTTACAAATTCAATAGAACCTCCTTTGTATAGTTACTATCTTTGGAGGTTCCCACAAGCAAATAAAACAAGAGGTAGTCTAGTTAAAAAAAAATGATCAAAACCTAACCCACATAGGCTATTCATCTTTGTCAAATAGACATCTGAAAGTAGATCATAAGTATCCAATTTTTAAACTCCTTTATTACAGTCTAATCCAATCAAGTAATGATCGTAAGCAAAATTTTAGGTAATTCATCCATCTACTGAATTAATTTTCCTTTTATTCTCTTGTGTGTATATAGTGCGAGCGTGCAACTACCCTAGCCCTTCCTTTCTCCCATGCATGCCTATCTCATACAGGTACCTAAAACACAACAAACAACAAGGGGTGAGTCCAAAGACTCAACAAGTATAATAATTGGTAACAATAGTATAAGAAAGAAACCCATCAATTATACATCACAAATCTATTCACCGAATAAACCACATACACATGACATGCAACCTGCTCATATGCTCTTTATGTTCTTTGTCTTTATCTTTGTCTTTTTGTATTTTACCGGTAATGCAAAGTGCGCATCCGTCGATGCACACCCATGCCTGTGCCATCTTGCACAGGGATCTTTGCCCATACTTTGCAAGTATGAGACCCTTGCCCATGCTCTTCAAGCATGGGGACCTATTGCCCGTCACCAACATGACGGGGACCCAACTCTGGCTTGATCAACACATGACCAAGACTTCAATAAACTACATGATGCATATGTATGAATTCTCCATTTGACAACAATATACATCTATAACAACATTGCATATGAATATCCTACTCATACTACAAAACTCACAAACATAGTCCTTCCAACTTTCAATGCAACCATGATAAACACGTAACTCGTAACAATAAAGTCCATGCTCATTACCAGACATATGACCAAATCAATCATGAACAATATAAATAACCATAGAATGTATCGGTCAAGTCATCTGGTAATATCTAATATAACCATAATCACACTTGCCTTAAGCGAGAGAACGTGGGGCGTGCGAAGATGCCGCCCGGGACCCGTCCACCACCTGAATAAATAGTTAACGCACACTAAGGCGACAGTAGCAGGCCCAAGAAAAAAAATAGAACAACCTACTCGAACTCGCGAAAGGGTCTAACTCGATTCCAACCCCAAATCCTAAACGTCGATCTGTCCCCTCAGTGGACAGTCAAATTATAGAATTCATAACTTTCACTACCAGGATCCAAATTATGTGTTCTCAGACTTTCTGGAAAGGTAATTAAATTACCTAAATAAAATTAGTTGGGGAGCCCTTCTGATTCTGCCATAAACTATCCCTACCAAGTCAATCTACAGAATATCAATTTTTACGTCGGGTTCTCTGGACAGAGCACCAGAACTATCATAACTTTGGCTACATAACTCGGAACAGGGTGATCTTGGGCTCTATGGAATCATGACAAAACCAGGTACAATAGCCTAGTTGGGCAAGTCCCCTGATTCGGCCTCCTACTAGTCCTAATGTTCAGGTAAAGATCTCTGTCCTAACAATCTGAAAGACAGAAAACAGCGATGGTAAAACTTGCATAACTTTTGATTGGAAACTCTAAAGTTTTTTTTTCTTTATCAACTTGGAAAGCTTACAAAATTATCTACAACATTAATTTTGGGAGGCATTTCTGATTCGGCTTCTAAAAAATTCAAATTTGCCAGACAAAACAATTTGACAATTCACGTCAACCCTCCTGGACAGTCGCGGTAAAACTGCCATAAATTCTAAACCGTACGTCCAAATCAGATGATCTCAGTGGCAAAAGAAAGATAACGACGAGACCTACAACTTTCTAACAGGTGATCCGATCAGAAAATGAACGCAACGTACCCAAATCTGACGAGCAAGGCGGCGCACAGCAGGGAGAGGTGGGGAGAGGCGGCGGCTCAAGTGGGAGGAATGGGGAGAGGGGGAGGGGATTAGGGTTTTGGGGTGTGGGAACCCCCCCCTTTATGGCCGGCCACACTTGGCCCCTCCTGGGCCGCGGCTCAGGCCCAAGTTGTCGAATAAAAACAGAAAACCCCCTTTTTTATTCAGGAATTCCTACTCCTTTAATTGCCTTTTTCTCCTCCCGGCTGATTCTCTAATTACCGATTTGTTTCCGGGGTATTACATTCTACCGCCCTTAAACAGAATTCGACCCCGAATTCTAACCATGGGTAATGCACCGTACCAAAATTTACTAACACTTTACCATAATATCACGTATCTGAAGTGAATAACTCTAGATAAAGCTGGTGCATGCGGGACTCAAATTTCCAGGTCGCCTCTCTCTAAGACTGATGTGTCCACAACACCTTGACGTCAAAGAACGTCCGTGCCTCAAAGACCGCTCGACCTCTCGAATATGCACGGATGTGACTCAACTGTGAGGTCTTGCTCACTAGTCCGCGACTCTAAAGAAATTTTATGCTCCGGGTCTCTCAAAACTTTGTCAGCACCAAGACATGAAACACATTGTAGCACCACACATGGACTCAGAAAGGTCCAGGCATTGGGCTAGCTTCCCAATTCTCTCTTTAATCAGGAACGTTCCCACGTACCTTGGGCTGAGCTTCCCTTTGGTTCCAAATCATGGAATTTGCACGTAAACACATGGAACTCTTGTTCCATCTCTCAGTCGATCTGTTCATCCTAACACGACAAACCTTCATTAAGTAGGGACGCACGACACCACTTATTTAAACAGATTTAAATAATCAGAACTCAACTGAAAACAAGGATTCACAATGCAACCCAACCTTAACCATCCTTCCTCTAAAGCACCCAGATCCAAAATCGAAGATTCATCAAGGAAACCTTTTGAGATTCCAACTAGGCCGTTTGCAAATAAACACCACATGGGCCAACAGAGAATTCATTCAAATGCCCAGATCAAACACTCCATTTACTCCCCTAACCCGGAAAGAACCACCTTACCGATCATAAAGTCAACTCAAATTGCACATGATCCCCATCATAAAAACTCAACTGAAACAAGCACCTCTCTGCTCGAGAAAACATTCTTTCCTCATAGGTTCTTTTAAGAAACAAATCCTTTCCCAAATCACAGGCTTCCAAATCATCACACTAATTCATTCTCTTAACCGACAATCCCACAACGACCCCCAAACCGAAAGAACAACCATACTCATTTAGAGGGACTATACTAATCCACAGAAGGTTTCTCTAGCCTCCACCTATGCGAATGGAATTATTGTGACAAGTGGTTTCCCACACCTCAATAAAGATTGTTCACCCGCGGCCACAACACCTCATTCTGCTATGGATAATCAACTGGAACTTCTCATCACACAATCTCATTTATTACATCAAAAGGGTTCTATCAAAGATCTTCACCCTATTGGAATCCACTTTTTTTTTTCTGCTACACATAGTCATCGAGCAACTAAGGGTCTAGTATAGATCACCAAACCAAAATTCCACCCCCAAGGCTCCTACAATTATGATTCGTTGTAACAGATATCTAAATATCAAATCTCTTGTTGAAAATTCACACAATCCAACATACTCAATCATTAGCACCGACCTGTAAACATATTATCAGCCCAATCAACTCTAGAAAGATTCTAACTTCCAGAGTATTATTCACTGAAACTATGTCATACTTGACAATGACTCCACAATTCTTGTTGTTTCTTTAACTGCCGTAATGATTAGATTACTCTGCTAATTCCCTCTCATTAACCACACCATCATAAACCACCTACACAACCTCGTAAAGTTCATTATCCATTTGTGATACTCTACCATATCGATCAAGATTCCTATACTTTCGATAATCCCAACATTCCAGCATGAACGAGGGTTCCTGGATTATAATTCGCTATGAGTTCCACTAGTTGCAACACTATCAATTGTATTCCAACGACAAACATTCCATGGATTCTCTCCAAAAGTTATAGGTCAAAACCAATCCACCCTCTACCGTTCTTTACCTAAATTGGTTCATAAAACTTTACCACTACCATATACTTGTCCACCACCAACCAGTCTCATATGGTATTATAAGACTTGGCAAGACGAGTTAGTTAAACCCTTGCTCAAAAGGAAAGAGACAAACATACACAAATTTCAACACACAAGAAAACGTTGCTCCTTGGAGGGAGCACGAGACCAAGAGAAACAGTCAAATAGTAATGATCTCAAAAACAAAATACGTGTCCACAGTTGAGTGCAAAAGTTCCACTAGATTCTCGAGGCTCCATAAATCATAATAAAACATTGCTATGAAAATCCAAGAAACTCTTAAGCTGTAATGATAGAAAAGTTGCAGATTACAATTCTTAACTCCAACCCCAATTACGTAAGGTACTTGTTTCCTGTTAGCAAATAAAGCAATTTTCTTTGGTTCCATCATTACATGCCAACCCAAACAAGAGGTGCATTTAAAATCAAATCACATTAATCACTTAAGAACCAAATAGAACCTCCTAATACGTGATATTGCTCAAATTAATTTCATCTACTACATAGATCATGAACTCACAAAAGACCATGAATGCCAAACAGCAAACATTTCATTTAGTCGATAATACGAAAGGCCATTAACTTACTTTCTCTCTAGAAGAATCATTATCGCTCCAACGAGTCAGAATCTCTTGCAAACCATCTTACTAACATCAAGAATAATACCCTTTTTACAAAATCATTATCATCATCTCCTTCATTACAAAGCCCTAATGGCTCACCAACAGTTCCATATTACTTGTATCATCTCATGCTCAATTGAGTGTGTACCAAATTCTTACACCCTCACTACAACAACCTCTTTAATGTAAAAGGAACCTACTACACACTTTAAAAGGTTACACCAAATCTATATCATCAAAGGCATAATACTATCAAATAATATCACCATCACGCAAACATAGATCACCTATTAAATCCTATCATAAACCCTTCCAAAAGAAACACAATAGATTATTCCATAATACTTCTGTTATCTCAATAAGATTCCAGCGGTCAACTTGTTCTTGAGATTATCTGATACACAAACCACACTATCAAAGCAAACTTTACAAGGATATGCAGCCACAATTCCTCCTCATAAAACGCACGTGAGTAAATCACTTTCAAACGGTCAACCCTTCACCTATTAGGAATGCTCACACCAATTTAGTACACACTAGTTCCAATCTGGAGGTTATCATAGACCATTGGAGATTACCCAACCATGGATGAATTCATGATCCTTTCTCTATTTGTATTCCCACGGACATACATAAGATCATCAAACAGCCAATCAAAGAAAATTCCATATCATTATCTACTGAGACAACAGTCGAGCAAATCCTCATATTTCTCATTCTACACAATTAGTTTATCCCATCGAAACCAAATAATCCAACAAGTTTAGCAAACTACGCAATTCTAATGTTCAACCATCTCACCAACGTTCCACTCTTTTAATAACTCTATTGATCCCGACCAAGTATAGTCGTACTCATAATCACAGCTCATCAGGAACTACTAGAGGACAACATCGACTTACTCGATTTCACTTCTAAGGATACCCGTTAGGATGTAGTATGCACCACACTGCAGACCCAATTTGATATCCCATATCATATCCATTAATTTCTTTGATTGTAACCTCTCGCTTAACCATGAGAAAACATCGCTAAAGGATTCAACATTTTCTTTCATAAAAGAGAACCATTCAACTTCGACGCTCAGAATACCTAAAAGAGTTACATTGAGTCAAAACTTCCACATACTAAAAGACTTACAAAAGCAAACTTTCATTATCCAAATCATCAAATGAAATAAATGGGTCACGTTTACCATTAAGAAAAGACAAAACTCCTATACAAAGGTCAACCTTGACAATTAACCAAGTTTACCATTCAGAAGGTAATTCAACAATTGGTGAAACAATAGTGGCTTTAAGAGACAAATTAAACCAATGGAAACACATCAACCTTTCTCAAATCGAACATCAACCGCAATGAACTAATAATCCAATGGAAATTCATCAACCACAATTGGACTAGAGTTGATCAAATTTCAAATTCAACGAAGAGAGCAACTTTTCTACACATAATCACTTTCAACGCTTGTACGAAGATATCCGAGGTAACCACTTCGCTATTCTCTTACTACGAACGGTGGTGTAACCTGGTAAAGCCCAGGGTCACAACCACGACCTCAACCTTTTAACATCAGGCATCCTTACACATAACCCAGGATAATCAATTAATTAGTAATCATGCTAAATTCATACCAGTAATCATCAATACAATATCACAGAAACGTAAATGCAATGCTTTGCCTATTCCCATCTCGGCACAAGTGTGTCAAGTTTTAAGTTAATTAACAATTAACAGATTTTAGCAAATCAAGTTATTTAAGTTACTAACCTATTCACCACGGATCTAAAGCCCGCTCTGATACCAACTATAACACCCCAGCCCAACATGAGCTTAGAATACTACTACAATAACAAGATAAACATAATTAACTAAAACTCTTTACCAAATTCCGGCAGAACCTCCTTTGTATAGTTACTATACTGGAGGTTCCCACAAGCAAATAAAACAAGAGGTAGTCTAGTTAAAAAAAATGATCAAAACCTAACCCACATAGGCTATTTATCTTTGTCAAATAGACATCTGAAAGTAGATCATAAGTATCCAATTTTTAAACTCCTTTATTACAGTCTAATCCAATCAAGTAATGATCGTAAGCAGAATTTTAGGTAATTCATCCATCTCTATCAATTAATTTTCCTTTTATTCTCTTGTGTGTATATAGTGCGAGCGTGCAACTACCTTAGCCCTTCCTTTCTCCCATGCATGCCTATCTCATACAGGTACCTAAAACACAACAAACAACAAGGGGTGAGTCCAAAGACTCAAGAAGCATAATAATTGGTAACAACAAGATAAGAAAAAACCCATCAATTATACATCACAAATCTATTCACCGAATAAACCACATACACATGACATGCAACTTTGCTCATATGCTCTTTATGCTCTTTGTCTTTATCTTTGTCTTTTGCATTTTACCAGGTAATGCAAAGTGCGCATCCGTCGATGCACACCCATGCTCGTGCCATCCGGCATGGGGACCTTGCCCATACTTTGCAAGTATGAGGACCCTTGCCCATGCTTTTCAAGCATGGGGACCTATTGCCCGTCACCAACATGACGGGGACCCAACTCTGGCTTGATCAACACATGACCAAGACTTCAATAAACTACATGATGCATATGTTTGAATTCTCCATTTGACAACAATATACATCCGTAACAACATTGCATACGAATATCCTACTCATACTACAAAACTCACAAACATAGTCCTTCCAACTTTCAATGTAACCATGATAAACACGTAACTCGTAACAATAAAGTCCATGCTCATTACCAGACATATGACCAAATCAATCATGAACAATATAAATAACCATAGAATGTATCGGTCAAGTCATTCGGTAATATCTAATATAACCATAATCAAACTTGCCTTAACCGCGAGAGAACGTGGGACGTGCAGAAGGCGTTGCCCCTAGGACCCGTCCACCACCTGAATAAATAGTTAACGCACACTAAGGTGACAGTAGCAGGCCCAAGCAAAAAAAATATATAACAACCTACTCAAACTCGCGAAAGGGTCTAACTTGATTCCAACCCCAAATCCCAAACGTCGATCTGTCCCCAGAGTGGACATTCAACTTATAAAATTCATAACTTTCACTACCGGGATCCAAATTATGTGTTCTCAGACTTTATGGAAAGTTAATTAAATTACCTAAATAAACTTAGTTGGGGAGCCCTTCTGATTCTGCGATAAACCATCCCTACCAAGCCAATCTACAGAATATCAATTTTTACGTTGGGTTCTCTGGACAGAACACCAAAACTACCATAACTTTTGCTACGCAACTCGGAACAGGGTGATCTTGAGCTCTATAGAATCACGACAAAACCATATAAAATAGTCTAGTTGGGGAAGTCCCCTGATTCGGCTTCCTACTAGTCCTAATGTTCAGGTGAAGATCTCTGTCCTAACAATCTGACAAACAGAAAACAGCGATTGTAAAACTTGCATAACTTTTGATTGGAAACTCTAAAAAAAAGGTTATTTATCAACTTGGAAATCTTACAGAATTATCTACAACATTAATTTTGGGAGGCATTTCTGATTCGGCTACTAAAAAATTCAAATTGGCCAGACAAGACAATCTGCCAATTCATGTCAACCCTCTTGGATAGTCGCGGTAAAACTACTATAACTCTTAAACCGTACGTCCAAAGCAGATGATCTCGGTGCCAAAAGAAATATAACGACGAGACCTGCAACTTTCTAAGAGGTGATCAGGTCATAAAATGAACGCAACGTACCCAAATATGACGAGCAAGGCGGCACACAGCAGGGAGAGGTGGGGAGAGGCGGCGGCTCAAGTGGGAGGAATGGGGAGAGGGGGAGGGGATTAGGGTTTTGGGGGTGGGAACCCCCCCTTTATGGCCGGCCACACTTGGGCCCCTCTTAGGCCGCGGCCCAGGCCCAAGTTGTCGAATAAAAGTAGAAAACCCCTTTTTTTATTCAGGAATTCCTACTCCTTTAATTGCCTTTTTCTCCTCCCGGCTGATTCTCTAATTACCGATTTGTTTCCGGGGTATTACAAAAACTCTTGTCGGACCATCTATTGCTTGCCTTCAATTTTAGCAGTTGAAGCACGGCTCACAACCTTGTGTATTCTGACTTACAGCCAGGGAACAAAGGTTTTCCCGAGTCCTCCATTAAGCCCTCGAATTTACAAAACTCTCTCTCACTGTAGTTCCCTTCTGCTTCACGTAGCATCTGATCCAGATTGTCATCATGTGACCTATCCTCATTAAAAGCACATTCCACGTCCTGCATATCGTTGACTTCCTCGGCGATTTCGTCATTACTGACTTCCGGTATAATCTTCTCTTCACCGTGACTGGTCCAACATGTATATCCTTTTTTGAAACCCTTTCGTATTAAGTGAGCTTTGATCTGTGCCGGGTTGTTAAACATTTTCATATTACCGCAATCAATACATGGACAGTACATAAATTTATCCCCTTCTTCAACATATCCTGCTCGACGACTCTTCTAAAAGCAAACACGCCATTAATATACTCTTCACTCACACGGTTCTCAACGTACACCCAGTTTCGATCCATCTACACGTATACGCATAACAAATTAATTAGTGTTAAATTATATTAATAAACTGCAAATACCCTAACAATTAACCAAACATACTAAAATTTATTAGTGATTAACCTAGAGCAAATATAAAGGGTTATATACATATTGTTACCCTCAGAGCTCACGACGAATATCCTGCGAGATCTTCTCCCTTCTTTTTCCTCCCTACCTCCTTTCTTCCCTTCCTTCTCCTCTCCAAGTTGGCACAGTGGAGGAGGCAGCAGTGGAGCAATGCGGGAGGAGGCAGAGGGTGGCGGGTCAAATGATTCGGGTAGGGTTCTATCGAGACCAGGTATGTATATAATGTCAGCATATCACAGACGGTTTGTAACAAGAACCGTATGTGATATGTAGCTATCACAAACGGTTTGTAATAATAACCATTTGTAAAGTATCACAGACGAACCGTCTGTGATACTCTCAGTCATCACAGACAGTTCGTGGTAAGAACCGTCTGTGAAGTATCACAGATAGTTCGTCTTGGAACCGTCTATGAGTATTTTAACACAGACGGTTTCAAAGAACCGTCTGTGATGAGGCGTCTTCTATGGCCTGTTTTGTAATAGTGGATGCTGAATCGGGAAGGAAACACATGAAGTCAAGAGTTTTTTTCAACCAAGAATCACGAAAGCTAGTGTGTGTATCTACAACCCCTTAGTAAATTCGGATAAGTTAAATTCCGATCCTGATTTCTTTCGAATTCGGTTTCTCTCTAAAAATATATTTATGTGTTTTCCTTATCTAAGAAATATGAGTCCTTTCATTATTAGTTTGAATTTGATGCCTTTTTATTGGTTGTAACTTCTTTTACGTAGAGTTTGAGTCAGTTTACGGAGAGGGAGTCCAAGTTTGAGTTGGTCGATTGGCCTAGAATTGTGTGCGTGCATGGGGTATATAACCTAGGTCGATGCCTCTTGTATCCTTAGAGATGTTTTTGCATTAAAGAAAATACTATAAAATCGCCGGTGGTGGTTTTGGCGGCCATGTCGTGCGTGTGTTCTTGAAGCTTTCCCATCTAGGGTTTGTGACAGTTGGAGTAGATCAAGGACTTGCTGTTCTTGAGATTGCTCACGAAATCTATGCGATTCAAACTTCTAATTCATGACCAATCCTTTGTTCATGGTTTGGGAGGCTACGACTAATCGCTTCTACTTCGGTTCTTGCTAATGTAGTGCGATTTGACCATGTTATCAAACTTGTTACTACGCTACAGAAGTCGTGTTACTACAAGAAAGGCGTCGTGTTACTACACCTCTGCTATAGTATTACTGTACGAAAGACGGAGTGTTACTACACCAACGCTGGAGTATTACTGCACAAAAAATGGAGTATTGCTTCCCCGCTATTGGAGTATTACTGCACTACCGTACGACTGCTACTGCACTTTTAATGTACCGTGAAAGATCGGACAACCTTGCGCATCAACGCTAGCACTACCGAAACCGCTTAGTTCAGAGTGCCTATATGTTTATCAATGTCCGGATGGAAACACTCGGGTAGGTCCCGAGTGTTTTATAGGACACTCGGGACGGAAAGTCAGCACTCGGTAGAAATAACTTTCCCTAGTATTTCCCATAACACTCGGGAGATCTAGATGGGTGGCAATAGTCGTACACATAAAAACGGATCTTAGCACGGTCTGGACGGGGTGAAATGTAATCCCGAGTGCCTAAAAACAAAAAAACTCGGGAAAGAAAGGGCAGTCGGCTGCGCCCCTTTTTCCCGATCGTGCATTTTTTCGCTGCTAACCCTACATCCCCAAACCCCGCAGCCGCCTTCTAACATGCCAAAATTTCTAAGTTGGATTAGTTGCACATCTGCTGTGCATTTGTAAAATTTTGGACCTTTTTAAAACTTTTTGGTGTAAAGCAAATAGGTTACAACATGGTTTTTCAAAACCTAGAAATGAAATTTATAAAACAAAATAAAAGTTTGTCAAGATTTAGAAAACTTAGTTCAGAGTGGAGTATAAACCCTATGTTGAAAATCATTTGATTTTGAAGACTAGAAATCCAATACTGCTTTTCCCATTCAAAAAGTCAAATTTGGATTTGAAGCAAAACTAAAAATGTTTCAAATATGGAAATGTTTATTTTGGAATTTCAAATTATCAATAGTAAAATCTCTTATGCTCCTAGAATGATTGAGGTACTTTCAAAAGAATTCTTAAAATTCAATTTGCAAATATACTTTCTTTATCTCAGAAATACAAACTGTCGTTTATTTTGAAAATATAGTAATACCCATAGCGGGGAATATTTTAGATGCATTCAAAATTATCTGATTTGATTGTTTGTAACTTTCTGGAATTTTTAGATGTTATTTGGTGCCTTATTTTATTTGCGTGCTCTATTTGAATTTGAATTTAAAATACAAACAAATCTTATGGTAGTGTCTGGAAATATTTTTCCTAAGTTCTATCTCAAATTCAAAATCCCTCTCTTAGGGCACGACCCACTGTCTCTCCCCTTTGGGCTGGCCGATCTTTCCTCCTGCGCATAGCCACCCCTTTTAGCCTTCTTCCCCAGCCCACCTCCCTCCCCTTCTCGGCAAGCCTGGCCCAACTCATCCTCTGCCCCATTCCTCCCTCCCGGCTCAACCCCCGAGCACGCCCCATGCAGTGCCCTGCCACTGCACCTGCTCCCTTTGACTTCGGCACCCTCCCCTTCCTTGTCTCGTCTCGTCGACCAGACCGCCCCACCTGCTCCAGCCCGATGAAGTCGCCGCGCCGTCCCGTCCCGTTGATCTACCGCTCTCATCTGCCACACGAGCGCCTACACCGCCACACCTACTCCAGTGATCTTTCCCGTCTCATCGCGTACTGCCCGTCGCCAGTGCCTGTCCTCGCTGCGCCATGACACCAGCACCCTGCCATCACCAACTGCTCGATTTCGACTAGCCCTCAATTTTGACCAAGCTCTCAAGTTCGACTAGCTCTCAATTTCGACCACCCCCTCAATTTCGACCAGCTCTCGGTTTCGACCACCCCCTCGATTTCGACTAGCTCTCGATTTCAACCACCCCTTGATTTGACTAGCTCTCGATATTGACCACCCCCTCGATTCAACCAGTCGCTCAGTTCGACCAGTTGGTCGTGTTGACCAGCCTCTGGAGTTCGACCACTCACTCGATTCGACTAGCCTCTGGATTTCTACCAGAACCACTCGTTTTGACCACCAACTCGGTCTGACTAGACCCTTCAGCCAGGTCTTACCAGAACCTCCGACCAGGTCCGACTAGGTCCGCCTGTCAGCGACCTCCTCGCCTGGTCACCATCCTCCTCGCTGCACCCTTGCAGCCAGTGCTCGCAAACATCACCGCCACTGCAAATCCATGCCCCAGCGCGAATCTCACACCTTTTTCCCTTCGGACGTGTGCGCAATTAATTGCCCGTCCTTCGCCACACCCACCCCCTCTGTTCTTTCTCCTCCCCACCTGCTCTGTCTCATCCCCATTGCAACGCACATGCCCCACCCCGGTCCTCCTCCTCCCTCCATAAATGGAGCACCAGGGAGCCCTTGACCTCTCTCGTGCTCTTCGTCCATGGCCTATAAAAGCCACCCCTCGCGCTCTTCCTCCATCACCAAGCTCCCCACTCCATCCTCCCTTTTCTCTAAGGTCAAGGGAGCTCCAAGACCTGAAGGTTAAGCTCTGGTCTTGGCCGCACCACGGCAAGTACCTCCCTGGCCATACCGAAGAACTTGGGTCTCTCTCTTCATATCTTTCCGCACCACTTTAATGTCATCTTGCTACATCTCACCTCCTTTATCCCTCTTTTCACCAAACACGTAAACACGCAAAGATCCTCTTCATATCCGGCTACCCCCTCCATGTTGAAGCGCCGTCGTCGACCTTTAACGGCACTTGGCTTCTTCTGACCTTCTACGACCACCTCGGCCACTCCCCACCATTAACAAGAACACAGTGAGTTTTCTGGAGGTCCCTTGAATGTTTTCCCCAGTTCTTGTTGAGTTCCTCGACTTATAGCGTGTGTTGTTGTGCATGTTGTGCCGCCACCGCGTTTGGACCTCGCCGTTGCTAAAGATGAAGAGCCTTGGTTCCCGCACCGACCACCTCGCGTCGCATAAAGCCAAGGAGGTTCGATCCGACGCCAATTTGCCTCGAGAAGGTCTCTAAGTTGAGCGCTCGTGGCAACAGTGCACGCCTTCTCCACTTTCGCCACTCTCCGGTGAGCCACCGACCACCGCAAATGGTGAGACCAACACCAAAAGGTAGCCCATTACCTCTTCATCCCATTTTGCTACTCCCGAGATCCTTCTCGACCATGTCGTCTTTGTCGAACCTCCTTTCAACTGTGTCACGACCATGTCTACAACCAGGTCCACGACCAAGTAGTCACGTAGTCGAAACCCATTCAACCCTGTAGTCGAAACTCTTTTCTAGGTAGTCGAAGCCACCTCCCGACCACCTGTAGTCAAAACTCCCTTCCAACTAGGTAGTCAAAATCTCCTTCCGACCACCTGTAGTCGAAACTTCCTTCCGACCACCTATAGTCGAAGCCTCCTTCCGACTACCTATAGTCGATGCCTCCTTCAACATGGTAGTCGAAACCTTCTTCCGACCAGGTTGTAGTTGAACCTCCTTTGTTCGGCACTCGAAGCCAGCAGTACTAAAAAAGAACATTACTCGAAACCATCAGTACTCGAAATGAACAGTACCCAAAGCCAACAATACCCGAAACCTATTTGTTGGATTTTTCCTTCCGCCAGAAAAGGTTTAGGTTATAACTTTCGCATACGAACTCCAAATCGAGCAATTATTATTTCTAAATTCTTAATAAATCATAATATACCTTTTGTATTAATTTCATAATTTTTGGAGACTTTTGGAATTTTGGTGTTTATTCGGTGTTTTCGTTTTGTCGGTACTTATCGCAAGTTGATGATGATTTGACAGTGCAACGGAGTTGATCATGTAAAACAATCTAATGCATAATACATGCTCTATGAGTGTATAAGATAATGGTGCAATCATGTAAAACAATCTAATGCATAATACATTGTAGTAGAGTCAATGGTATGATATAGAGTAGTGATTTCACTCCGTAGAGTCAATAACTGATCCATGGTAATCATCTTTGTAGTTGAGCATTGGGAGCGACAAGTTGAAGGTTAACTCATGTACCTCGACAATTGGTGTACCATGTATTCACTCTGTAAACTACTTGGAACTGTTATATGTATCATGCCTTATGCCTAGCTTTTCGATTTTAAACTCGAATATATGTGAATGTTGTATTGTGAACTCGAACATGTTGTGGATGTCCGATCTATATATGTGAATGTTGTTTTGTGAACTCGAACATTATGTTAATATTTTCGAATCTATATATGTAATGATTTGTGGCTAATTGGTGATATTTTTCTTACTGTAGAACTATCAGCTTGAGCCTGGTTTAAAATGAAATGCATTGTACGTACAAAATTGGTACATATGTTGTTTGGGTAATTCCCGAGTGTCCTTAGTTGACATACACTCGGGAAAATTATGAATCTGCATGCGTGCTGGATCGCCACGTGGCTAGATTTCCCGAGTGTAGTTGACATACACTCAGGACCATTTCCCTACTTTCCTGAGTATCAACACTAGATAAAAATATTCCGTTACGGTGGCTAAACCCGTTGTGGCACCTATTCTCCTGAGTGTACATCCGAACACACGGTGAATTTGTGTTTCCCGAGTGTAACACTCGGGAAACTAGTTTTTACCTGACGAAACTATTCCGAATGAGTTTTTCCGACGGCTGACCTTCGGGAATTAGTTTTCCGACTGTTTCGTGGTACTTTCCCGAGTGTTTCATGGTACTTTCCCAAGTGTTTCGGGTTCTCAGGGAATTCAGGGAATTAACTGATCCTGGTAGTGTAGGTTGATCCGTGTCAATGCATGCATGCATGCAACATGTAGAGGTAAAATCAGCTTTGCAAGAGGAGTGAGTTCTGTATGGTTAACTTCACATGCATGCACGCCGAGATCTTTTGGTGTATTAATTTGTTAGTTTGATTGGTTTTAGAAGCCGTGGTACTATCTATCTTATGAGCTGCTCCCAATTAGCAAGCAAATTGAACGATTGGATTTGCATCATTGCTCGGAAGATTTTTTCAGAAAGGAGACTAGTTAGGAGCAAACGAGGAGAGACACCACATGATTTAGTCAAAAAGGGGGAGGGGGGCAAGCGAGACCTATAACACTTTGATCAAAAGGCAGTCACGTCGTCCTTTAAAGACCAAAAGATGTCGGTCCTGTTGTCCTAGGTGAAATATGAAACCGCAAAAGGGAAGGGTAGAGAGGAACAACGCCGTGAAGAACGGGCAATCGACACAGTATTGCTACAGTGTCATCTATAGTATTTTTTTTTTAAAAAAAAAGTGTTTTCACTCAAGTACAGTTTCACACATGATCTTAACCTTTGTTTTTTTGATCCAACGACTACGAACCAATATCATGGCACTGTAACACGTGACATTGATGTACAATATCAGAGGATGCGTGTCCTTCACCTAGACACAAAGTCACTTAAGGCATCATCTAAGCGTTCACCCATCGAATGTATGGTTTTCACACATCCAATGTATGCTGGCTTCGCTCGACCCACAATAATATTTACATTTCAGTCCCTAGAATTTTTTGTTCGAACCATTGATCATATTTTTATTTAATATTTTACACTACTGTCGGGACCCAGATATACACATCTGAAACTCTTTGTATATTTTGAACTAGTCCTACATTAGTATCTAGTTTACACAAGAAACATCAATGAAATACCATTCATTTATCGATTTTTACTAAAAAGATCTCAAAATAACAAATAGTAGTAATAACTGGACCTTATGGCCAACATTTACTTAATTTACTAGTAGAGCTAAAGAAACAAATAAACTCTTGCAGCGGAACATGAAACTTGGAAAGGCTAATCAACACACCTACATGCAATCGAGTGGAGAACGTATCCTAATTTGCAAAGCCTTCAAAGGACTCCTCTTCATAGAACTCTTGAGTAGCTTGATACTCTTCAACTGAGTAGCAAATTTTAAAGCCTTCAGTACATAAAGTATTCATGCAATTAATATTCATGCAAAGCTTGAACAAAGTAATAGATGTGTGGTTTTTTTTTTGTAGAAAGCAGTATTGATATTGAATATATTAAAATGCATAATTAAAAAGAATAATAAATAAATAAACAATTGGGGTCCACCTGTAAGTGAGAGAGAGAGAGAGAGAGAGGAAGAAAGAGATTGACATGTGTGGTCGGGTTGAAAGAGAGAAAGAGACAGGCCGACGAGGGGGTCCCACATGTAAGAGTGAGTGAGAGAGAGAGAGAGAGAGACAGAGCAACCCAGCGGAACAGAGGAAGGAGGCAATGCTGGTTTGCGCATGGTGGTGGTGTGTCGGACCCGAATTTTGAAATCCAGAATCCTTTGTGAAATCAACTGCACTCTTCCCTATATCAGTAGATAGTGCTCACATATACATCATTGAATCATTTCATACAGGACATAAACTGTACCATTCATTAAATACAAATATCAGAGTCACATAGACCGTATCGGGTCAAGTTTTACAATACATGCTGAACAACCCAAATGATTACATCACAAAAGTAGCGGTAGCGAAAGCAAAAGGAGTGAGAGCACATCTCTCCATAGGCAAGCGACTGGTGTAACCCGTAGACGTCCTATATTACCCAAATACTTAGATAATATTGGATACACGCAAGCATCGACCGAGCCAACTAGACTGAGGTGAGACTAAGCTAATCTCCTCCATCCTCTTGACCATCAACCTTTGGATCCTCGTAGTACGCATAATGTCCTTGATCCACGGCTTCTGAGGATTTGGGGGGGGGGGGCGAGGATGAGCACAACAACCGTGCTCACGAGCCAACACATAGAATGCAATAATATACATGCAAGGCTTAACAAGGATGACCCGGGTTCTTTTATTTGCTAAAAGCAATATTCTCAATTACCATAATTTGAAATTCCTATCACTCACCATTTTAACCAAATCATATTTTATTAAAGAGAGTAATTATGCAATATATATACAACAGAGAAGGTTACCTCCACATCATGCTTATTTTTTATTGGGGTTACATCCGCCTATTAACAACACTGGGGTGATTCCACCTAGGGAAATCCAAATTCAGGGTCAGATTGGCCCGACAACTTTTCATCCGACCCACAAAGGTTTTTGAAATATAAGTAACTATAGTAAGTTTCCATGCCTGCTCTTGACCATGGGAATGGCTATTCAAGCAGTTTATACTCTATAGAGACTGTACAATTTACCCACAAGAGATAATCGTCTTGATATGTACACACATTTCTTTAGACATGTGAACCAAGAGAAATTATCACAAGGCCTTTACAATGCATCCTCCAGTGTTATTTACACCTACTAAGATTTCGATTGAGAAGGGTTACGCTCACATAGACACGTCAACCATTACCAGACCCCTCTTGCGCTGCGGCGTATGCAAGGCATCGACCTTTGTCCACGATGGCTTACACCAATGACATGACTCGTGGGTCACTCCAATGGTGCAACTCGTACTGGTGGATACAAATTATTAAGCCAGGTCGACACCATTATAAACTTGTGTTGCACAATTTTACATTGGGAGGTTATCACAGGATTAAATCCTTAATGTCATATGGGTAGTGCATACCACATACCAAAATTTTTTGTGCTACACGTGCACTAACCATAATACCATCCGCCAGACGTGGTAACAATAAGTTATTAGGGTTTTTGGGAAGTAAAACTAATTTAACTCAATTATTTGAGTCATGTCCATCCAATGACCGCCCAAATCAAATTTTATGATTGAAAGATGATGACCAGGACAATAAATGCTCTGGTACTTAAGCAAAACTAGCATGGCCCTTAAGTATAACCTATAACTAGTAAAGTTACCACTTAATTATCTTGGGTGATAAGGATTAGGTGATTCAAGTGTCAAGGATGGTGTATTAATATTTAATTACCAAGTAGGTAGGTAACTACCTCTTAAAGATTTGACATATGTTTGCATAGTGAACTAAGAATGCAATTTGCTAATTTAAAAAAAAATAATTTGCATAAATATAGGTTCAATATGATCAAAGTATTGACTCGCCTAGGTCAAAGGCAAGAGGGTCTTGGAAGTCTTGTGCTTGATCAAACTGGAGCTCTCCTGCTTCTCCGAACTCGACTCGTACATTCGCGCTGAAAAAGAACAAACAAGCAAAAAAAATAAAAAAGCACTAAAGAAATAACAATTTAACTCAAAATTGAACAAAGCTATTGCTATTAGAAATAAATTGAATTTAGAAATTTTTAGTTACAAAATTCAATTAATTCGGAGTTAGAATGAGGGAGAATGGGCTCTCCGAAGTTCACTTTTGAATTAATATCAAGAAAAATAAAATGGAGAGAGAGAATCTCCCACTGACAGGTGGGGTCCACATGCATACACTTTTGAATTAATATCAAGAAAAATAAAATGGAGAGAGAGAATCTCTCACTGACAGGTGGGGTCCACATGCATAGGGGCTTGGTTCACCACACAGTGCATGGACCTTTGATCCACGCGCACAGTGCACCAACCCACTGTGGTTTTATTGTGCATTCAATGCCTCGGGGCCCCATGTGTCAATGACTTACCAAACATCATTAAACCACTTGGGTCAACTTGGCATTGGCAGCAATTAAACCGACATTAAACACTGATTAGCCCTTAAGGACATAGATTTGTCCTTTAATTGCCCACTACAGGACCTGCATGGATCGGACAGAACATGGGAAGGCAGCAGGCGCTCGGGGACGGTGGCGGCGCTAGCATGTCAGACAGTGGGGTGGATGGCAAGCTGGGAAAATGGGTTCCCACGGGGATGGGGACCCCATAGGTGGCGGCGGCGGCGGAGGTGGTTTGGTGCGGTGCAAGCACATGGGCCTGCAGAAGTGCGGGCAAACTGGCGGCGTGGGGATGAAAATGAAGGGAGCACCAGCTGTGCCCGGAGGTGGGGATCTTACCGGAGCAAGGATGGGAGGCGAACGTGGACGGTGGACGGCGAACGACGACGAAGAAGATTCTAGCCGGAGGCGAAGAAGAACATGAAATCTGGCGGTGTCCGTGGACGAAAAGTCGATTAACTTGGGGGGAAGCTTCCTCGGGTCCTGGAACACAACGTGACGGGGTCGGCATAGCGAGGGGATCACCAAAGCGGCGATAGACGGCGGGGTTGCGGCTGCCAAAATGGGGAGCTCAGGTGTAATACCCCATTCAATCTTTAGAATTATAATTGAATTCCAAACCTTTTTATCTGGATTTAAAATGGAATTTCAGAATTACTCTAGAAGGGGGATTAAATCTCGGGCCAAAGGCCCATAGCCTTAGCCCATTAAGGGCAACCAAAAACCCTAGATGGTACTATAGCATGCATATGCCACAGTACCACCACTACTACAGTACCCACCTCCTCCCTTGCTGCTATCCAGGAAGAAGGAGGGATGGAGAAGAACCCTTCGGGTGCGGCCGACCAAGGAGAAAAGAAGAGGAAGAGGGAGAAGGAAGGGGAGAGGAGATCCTCGTGGGGATTTCAACGAGTTCATTTGTGTCTTCTAGGCTAATATCTCTAATCCTTGTGGGGATTTCAACGTGTTCATTCATGAATTGTTGTTCCTACTAAAATTGAGTCGGTAATTTGCGTCTTCTTGTTAAATCGTTTTGGTCTAGATCTAGGCGAAATTAGTGCTTTGGGCCTCCTAGAGAATTGTGGGTAATATCATCAGGTTTCTATAGGATATGAGTTCACTTAATTTGGTATTGTAGTTAGGGAGATACGTTAATTTCTTTATGGCTGTCCTGAAGCTTTGTCAAAATTCAGCAGTCGTATTAATCATTAGATAAGGATTTGTTAATAGTCGAATCAGGGAGGTCTCCCAACACAACTTTTGTAGACGATTCGATTAGCTTTCCATATTATTAAAGAACATAATTTTTGGTTCAGCCAATTGGAAGTTATAGCTATTCTTTTACTGTTATCCATTTTGCCTGTCAGTTTTTTACAGTAGGTTTTCAACTGTATGTTAGATTCAGATAAAGGCATAATTAGAAGATCTCACCAACTAAGATTTTGTAGATAACTTTACGATGATTCCAGAGAGTTCAATTTCATATTTTTTGGGAAATTAGAATGAAAGTTATGGAATTGTGAATTTGTTCTTGTAGATCTGTCCTTCTGTTGGGGACAATAGAGAAAGATTGCTCTGTTAGTAACCTTTGTTGCACAATAAGAAAAATTATGATAAATTTATTGAGTAATCTAGTTCTTTGTAGTTTCTAGAATGACTTATATCATTGTATTTGGATGTACCAATTAAAAGATACGAAATTCCTAAGTTGATATTACCGAAGATATCAGTATTGTCTTCAAGGATAAAAACAAAGGCTGAGATGAAATAATTTGAACTTCTGGTCACCTAAGAAGTTGTAGGTCTGGGTGTGTAGGTCCCAGAGGTCTTGGATTCATGACTTTTTTGAGATTCGACTCAAAAGTTATGGTTTTTCCTTTGATGGCTATCTGTTTTGGACAGATTGGAATGTGGGAAGCCTTCGGTAAAAGTTCAGGCTGCGACTAGGGGTGAACGATTATAGTTTTAGTTTTATTGCTATGCTGTGTGCTTTTGAATGGTGTTCTTAGTATACTTTACGATTGCCAGGTGGTGGTGAGAACCGGAGGATAAAGTCCTCCCGTAAATCATCCGATCTCTCGGTTGAGGCATGTGCAAGTAGTGTAGAGTGAATTATGATGCTATATTCATAATAATTGCCATGATTTATTTATGAAATTTTATGTGTGATATTGTCGCTGAATAATAGTCTCTCATGTTGGATTGAGAATATGGAGTTCATTTGCATCACGTCATTCATACTTGGACCTTGGACTACGTGGTAGCCAAGAATTGTTCCTTTTGAGATCCCTGTCATGCATTGGACGGGCACGAGATCCCCATCATGTGTTGGACGGGCATGGGTCCCCACACTCGTGGAGTGTGGGCTTGAGGTCCCTGTGCCTGAGGGCACAGGCTTGAGTGTGCATCGAGGGATGTACTACTCCGCATTACCGGTAATTGCAAAGAAGGAAGAAAGATGCATTCTTGTCATTTGCATTGCATAAGATTGGATCAATTGCCGATGGCTATATGAGGATTTTGTTATATTCCATGCATGTGTATGTTTTGATTACTTCATTGTTACACTTTGCTGAGTTGTGGACTCACGCTTGTTGTTGATGTTTTCTTTAGGTACTTCTCGAGGAAGCGACATGCATGAAAAGGGTTAGATTTGGTGCACTCCACTCATGATAATCCATGACAAATAAATATAGCTCTTTTACTTAAACTTAAGTGATACTGCTATTACTTCTATTCTAAGAATGGGTTCATCCTTCGTGTTGGTTGAGTTCTTTGTAATTGGAATAGTCAAGTATGTATTGTGGATATTACTGTCTATGCTTTAACTTTTAAGAACTTGATTTATTTACTCTTACATAGAATGTTTCAAGTAACTTGCTTAGTCTATTATCCAAGTAGAACCTTGAAGAATCCTGGTGTATTCATGTGGTTCAGTTAACTGATGATTAGAACAAGGTTTATATCTAGGATCTTCTTATTCAATATAGTTTTGATTAATGCTAGCTTACTAGATGTTGAAAATCTTGTTGTTATTTGATAGTGTTTGGAAGTGAATTGAATCGTTAAGTTAGTTTACTAGCATCCTAGGCTCAGTGTTGAGCTGGGGTGTTACCTATGGTTTCTTCGGTAGACTTACTGACAGAGGGAGAGGCAAGAGCATAGGCTAGGAAGGGAGGTAGGAGGAGGCTCAGGGCTTCTTATAGACCAGGGAAGGAGAGGATGGAGAGAGCCATTGAGGACTGGATGGCGCACTGTCTCGAGTTGGCGGTAGCATCGAGGTACGGGGGTAGGCGACGGAGCGACGACGAGGTGACTTGCTGATACGAGTCACGGGGGAGCAGGTGAGGCGGCAGGGTACTCTGGCGACCCACACAGCGATGTAACCTGGCAGGATGAGCAGGTGAGGCGGTAGGGTGACTGGCATGGTGCGCTCTGCGCAGCATGGGTAACAACGGGATGGGCACTGGTGTCAGGGTGACGAGGGTGATGACTTGGAGGGCCAGGGTAGGGGCGCACTGACGGGGATGGTAGAGTGCTAAGCGTGTGTGGCGCGGGCAAAGTGCACATGGCGCACAGGGGCGGTCTGGGTGACAGGCGGCGGCTTAGGCTGGGCTAGAGGGAAGGTAGAATGGGCCAAGCCTAAGGGGGGAGGAGAAATGGGCTGAGCCCAAGGAAGATTGAACTTGAAGGTTGAAGTTGAGAGATTTTGGAGATACACACCTAATTTGAAAATAAGTGTTCCAATTTTGAAACTTCTAAACCAACCGAAAAACAAAATAAAACAAACTTAAGCCACCCCAAAAATGGGATGCTACATGGTGGTGATGGACGGCGGAGAGGAAGTGGCGGCCAAGGGGCAAAATGGGTTCCCTGGACCTTGAGGGTTGTTTGGGTTGCGGTGGTGGGGCGAGAGCAGTGACGAGGCAGCGGCGGTGGCGACAGCGAGCGAGAGAGGCTTGGGCTCACGACGGAAACAACAAAGCAACGGTGCTCGAGGAGAAAGGAGAGGTGCACGAGGTTGGTAGTAGTGAGAGGGATACAATGCGAGGCTCAGGATGGACAAAGGATGACTGGACCGACGGTGAGACGAAGACCAGCCGTGGAGAAGAACATCAACGGTAGCGGGGCATCTCGGCGGTGGAGAGACAAAAAGGAAGGAGGGGATTGGACGAGGATGCTTCGGAACATGGCATGACGTGCATGGAAAGGCAGAAAGACTCACCTACAAGGAGATCAAATGGAGGCAGCTCTGCCGAAATTGGAGAAAAAAGGCAACGTACGACGACTCGGGGATGCCCAGGCGATGAGGAAATGAGCACCGGCTAGAATGCGGCCAGGCGAAGTGAATGGCAGTGGAGGCACGACCGAACGGGCTTCGATGGAAGTGGAACGGGTGAAAAAAACCTTTGGCAGCCGGCGGCTTCAAAGGCGAAATCCGGCGAAGTGAAGACGACAACAGGCACGGTTTGTTGGGGCTTCGAGGGAGGAGCTCAATGTGGAGAAAAGGATGTCAAAGGCTTCGGGAAGGGAGTGTTTGTGTGAAGACTAGCAGTGCAGTCATGTCTGGCTTGGACATGACAAAGAAACCAGAGTCGGGAGGAAGAAGGAAGGAGGAGGCTGACAAGGCGGTCCCACCTGGCATAGAGATGAAGGGAGGAAACGGGTTGACGCTGGCACTGGTGCAGAGGGAAAGTTGAGGCAGGCCAAAAATTAAATGGGCCGAAAAAGTAGTGCAAGGAAATTTTCCAGGAAGGATTGATCCCGAGAAGAAAATTGGAATTAAAAGGATTTCCAATTTTTAGAAAAGAGATTAAATCAAACCAAGCTCAAAGAAATAGAAAATAAACTCTAAACATTCTTAGAAAATTCCAAAAAATATTCTGGAACTCAAATAAAACAACTTTGAACTTAATTGAAGTTTAGATTAATCACATTAAATTGTTTTGATTTCTGAAAATTCAAATTAAGCTTTGACTTAACCCAGAAAATTCAAATGGTTTTTTTATTTTTAAATACTTCAAATGAACTTCAGATTTGGGATGTTACAACCATAAACCCTAAAAAAGATACTACAAAGGCCACGTCAGCCCACCCATCAGCCAAACCTCCCCTTTTTCTTCCCCATCCTCTCTCTCCCACACAGCTGACGCGGTGACGCCTCACTACCCGACCTTCCTCCCATCTTACCACCCGACCGCCACTGCCTCGAATCGCCGGTGGCGTCGCTACTCCCTGACGTGTAGATGCCTTCCCTCGCTTTCCCCTCACTCCCCTTGCACACTCCAACACGGTGAAGCCTCCTCCCTCACTTTCCCCTCCCTCTCCACTAGGATCCGTCTAGATCTGGTTGCCACCATTCAGATCCGGTCAGAGACAGGATCTAGCCATCGCTGTTAGAAGCCACTTGCTAAAACTCTCTCTGAACTCTGAACTCTGAACTCTCAGCTTCTCTGAATTTTGTTTCGGATGATGAACAGAAAAGGTTCAGATGAATTCAGAAACAGCAGAGCATAACACACATTTGCGTCGCGCAACTTCTTAGTGACTTTTTTTTTGTTTTAGTTCCTTTTACTCATACTGAAGACATGGGAGTTTGTTACATGCAGTTTATGGCCCACATCTCTCTCTGAATCAAACACGATCCGGAGACCCGTTCAGTCAGGAGAACGTGTAGCTGAAAACATAAAACGTGCAACTGGAAAACAACTAATAAAACATGCAATGTGGTGCAGGGAAATAAAACATGCAATATGGTGCAGTGAAATTACTCTAACATACACGCCCTAATTTACTAACAGGATCCCAGTCCCACTTCGCTTCTTCATTGAACACTACATCACGTGTCACATGAAGCTTTCCACCAACAGGATCAAACATACGATAGGCTTTACTCCCGGGTTCATAACCAATGAGAACCATAGGTGTACTCCTATCATCCAACTTGTTCTGGTTGGGTCTTACGACTTTCACATGTCCAACACAACTAAAAGTACGGAAATAATGTACATTAGGAGGTCTTCCATACCAAGCTTCGTATGTTGTTTTGCCTTCAAGACTACTTGTCGGAGCACGGTTCAGTATGTGCACCACAGTAGTGACACCTCTCCCCAAAATCTGCCAGGGACACCTTTGGCTTTCAACAAACTTCTAGCCATTGCAACCACCGTTTGATTCGCGCTCCACAACACCATTCTGCTGAGGAGAATAGGGCGCTTGAGATGACGCGTGACACCTTGATCAGCCCAGAACCTCCCGAACTCCACTGATGTGAATTCACCTCCACGATCAGTTCGGAACACCTTGATCTTGTGATCGCTTTCGCTCAAAGATTAGCACGGAATCTTTTGATCATACCAATAGCCGTCCTTTGTCTTGAGTAGCATGATCCACATGTAACGTGTCAGATCATCTACTAGCAAAAGGAAATACCTCCTTTCTCCTGGTGTGGCTGGCGTAATAGGGCCACATAGATCACCATGCACTAGCTCCAAAGGATCACACGCTCGGTAATTCGCCTCGTACGAAAATGGAGCGCGGCGCTGCTTCCCGACAAGACAGTTGTCGCAGATTTGCTCCACAGCCTGGAGCTCCGGCAATCCTCGCACCATGTCCTGGCCCGCAAGCTTGCGAAGGGCTTGAAAATTCAGGTGACCAAAGCGAGCATGCCAGCGCCAAGCTTCCTCGGTGCACCGGGCTGCTAAACACACGAGCTCAGCTAGATTCAGGTTCAAGACATACAACCGGCTAGAAGTTCTTTTTACCTTGGCCAGTAGCTTGTGTTGCCTGTCACGAATCCACAACTTCCCATCTTGAATAAGAATCTGGCATCCGCGCTAATCCTGCTGACCGAGACTCAATATATTGCTGCAGAGTCTCGGGATGAAGTAGACATCCGTGAGGGTGCGGTGTTCACCATTTTGACAAGTAAACACCACTGATCCTCTTCCACAAATATCGACCACATAATCATCCCCAAACTTCACTAAACCCTTGATTGTATAATCAAGTTCTGTGAAGTTTGTCTTGGAGCCAGTCATGTGGTTTGTAGCAACGGTGTCCAAGTACCAGGAATTGTTAGAACCCTCCTCTTCATACCCAAGGTTAACTTGTGCATGAATTTCATTGAGGAAGACTTCTCTGGTTCGGCCTCCTGATTTGATGAGGGTGCATACTTGCGCCATTAGAGTGAGTTCCTCCTGCGCCTGCACTACATGTGCTTGTTTCCTTCGTTCTCGGCGAGGCTTACGACATTCATTTGCAAAATGCCCATAATTATTGCAATTAAAGCATTTTACCTTTGATTTGTCGCGCTTGACATAACCAGGAGAGCTGCCATCTTTCTCATCTCGTGATCCCTTCACTTCACCGGCCTGCTTATGTTTTGACCGTGCCATCCACTCCTCCTCAGGAAGGAGTAGACGAGACCCTTCATCTTCATTCCGAGCCATCCACTCCTCCTCAGTGAGAAGTAAACAACTCCCTCCATCTCCTCCTTCACTAATTCCCAACATGTCTTCAACAGCTTTGAGCCGCCCAGAAGTTCTTCAATGGTCATGGAGCTGAGATCAAGAAGTTGCTCAATGGAGATGGCCACTTGAGAGAGTACTTCTCTGGAACCACTCGCAAGAACTTCTTGACCACTTTTTCTTCTTCTAAAGAGTCACCAAGAATGCGAATATCATTCACAAGCCCGGTCAGACGCATGGAGAAATAATCAACCGTCTCAGTTTCCTTCATGCGGATGTCTTCGAATTTACAGCGTAGGGTCTAGACCCTGGCCTCTCGCACACGATCAACGCCCATACGCATCGTGCGAATGGCCTCCCACGCCGATTTGGCCGAATTCTTGGCGGCCAATGACGCTAGCATCTCCGGCGGCACGGCTTGAAGAATGGCGGCCAGCGCCATCCGATCCAACCGGTACTCAGCTCCTCCCGGGTCAACCACCTCCTAGACTCCCTGAGCCTGTAGATTGACCCTCATCAGGAGTGCCCAGTCGTTGTAGTTTGTGCGCGTGAGGACGGGGTAGCGCCATCCGATCCAACCGGTACTCAGCTCCGCCCAGGTCAACCGCCTCCCATACTCCCTGAGCCTGTAGATTGACCCTCATCTGGAGTGCCCAGTCGTTGTAGTTTGTGCGCGTGAGGACGGGGTAGCACAATGTTATGCCGGCCTCCTTTGGCGTCGCCTACGCCACCACATCTTGGCTGCTGCCGAGAACCACCGCACGGCGGCCACTGCCACCGGAGGACCTTGTGGGCGGAGGAGGAGGAATATCCTCGTCTGGACCAGCTGACTGGCCTTGGCCGCTGCGAGTGCCTCCGGCCATCCTGTTACAAGAAACCTGGGTTAAAACTAGATCCGAAAACAAAGCCGAAATGAAGCAAAAAGCTAATGACTAGGGAAATGGAAAATCCCCTAATCGAAAGCCAAAAACAGCAAGTGTATAAACTTAAACATGCTTATAAAAAGACTCGAAAACAGTAACGAATCACCACACCAAAGCTCAACTTCCCAATGCAACTAACCCGTATTGAATGAACGAGTAATTGCTTGAGAAGATAAAAATTAGACTATAACGTCAGATCTCTTACCACTAAGGAGCAAGGTTAAATCAGCGAAATTAGCGTTAGATACATAGCTAACTAGTATCACATCTTACCCTTCTATTCCCACAAGTTTTAGTTGATTATCCTCTCATTTTCTACCCCATTTAGAACCTTTGAGCTTGCTGTCCGGAAATTGAAAGATCGCTGTTCAGGTTTTGCATCCAAGCTTCTGGTCGAAATTTAGCCATTCCAGAAACTTCAAAACCTTATAGAGGGCAACCACCACTTCAATTTTCCAAGCTCATTAGTTCCCAAAGCCCAATTAAACGATAACACTATTTTGGAAGGAAGGAGAGGGAAACAATTTCTAAAACTCAAATTAGAGTAAGATGAGAGGAGCAAGCTAAGATAGGTAAGGAATAAAATATGAGAATTCCTTAAGCTTTCATAAACCATTTGATACTTTGAAAATAATATTTTCCAAAATATCCTAAAGACGACCAAGCTTGGGTTACTACGGTCAGTATGGCTCTGATACCAAACCTTTGTGAGACCCCGGCTTATCGGGCCTGTAATGCTTAGCCATCCATTGGTCCTAGCATCACAAATAAGATAATCCGAGACTCGAGACATGTATACTTCCCAGAAATGCAGTATACACACCTCTTCACAAAATTCATGCATCAATTCCATTCATTCACATAGAACCGAAGCAAAGCAACAACCAGAAGATAACATAAATAAAGGATAGTTATTACAAAAGAGAGGCCGACCGGCCAAATGACATATACATCAAGAAATAGAACAGCGGAAGCAAAAGTGCCATAAGATGGCTATAAACCAAAAGAGCCAATCAGTGTACCTTTAACCCACAAGGCAACCGACCGAACCGCCAAGCTAGTCGTCGAATCCACAGCACATTTCACAAAAGTGAGGCCCTTGGGGCTCACCTTCCTCCCCTACAACAAAGAGCCCAGCAAAGCCGGGTGAGTACTTGAAATGTACTCGCAAGATTTACGTGTAGAGTAACAGACCAGTACATAACTATATGCAAGCTTTTTGAGTGGAGGCTGTATGTTTCATTTTCAGCACAAAGCAATCTTTATTTGCAATAATGTAGTACATTTACAAGCAAGTTAACAAATCTGATTTTAATGTTCAAATAAGCGAAAACGACAACAATATAACAGTAGATAGAGAACAACAGTCCTGGAAGTGACTAAACCATTAGCCACCACAACAATAGCATGAATTACCCATTCATACCACCCATGTCAAATTTTAATTTAAAAAGTTGAAGTCTAACTCTTGGAAGACCTCCCCAAGCGTGTCCATAACCTAGGACGAGGCTATTCGAATAGTTTTATCCCTGCAGGGGTGTGCCAATGTACCGACACGCCAGACCGCCTTTTTGCCAAGCTATTAAGCACACTTCCTTAGGTATGCTAAGCATGCGGCTAAGTCCTCTGAGACATTTCCAATCTGTGTATTAACCCACGAGCCGCCTGTATGGATAGAAACCCATACGTTGTGTCGGAGTCATTGTAAAGCCTCGGTCAACTACCCTTCCCGGGTAAAGCCTTGGACAACTACAATGCTCCTCGAGGTGGAGAGCCTACCCGGAATCTCCACCACCGCACACCCAACACAAGAACACATATCATGTTTCACACAACACACACGACAACCTCCTGCGACTCGGAGATAATACACGCCAAAGTACTTAGTCAAGAGAGGTCCCATATCCCTCTCGCGTGGTTAGCACGCAAAAATGCTTGGTTTAGTGTAACAAGATGTTCGGTCCTTGTTGACTTAGGCAAGACATCCACAAACCCAATAACCCACCATCCGACCACTTGCCCAAGTCCAAATCAATTTTCCATTTTTCAGATTTTGACTTTACAAAATAACAAAGCACAAGTGCTGGACACAATGGTATAATACGTAAATGTGTGATCAAGATCATCAACTAAAAATCGATGATCGCCCAGTACTACCGAAACTAAGCATCTCTAAGCAATTCCCAATCGAAATCTACTAAGGGACAAGAGTCCATCCATCGAACTCCGACCACAGCAAATAACATAAGCTCATGGTAGTAGAGGATAAACAAGTCCTACAGATTATGCAACTATAGGATACTAACCATAATTTAACAACAAAATAGCAATGCATACATACAAGTTGAAATCAATATAGTAGACTTCAAAAAATAATAGGATTAACATGATCAAACTGCTTGCCAGCTTGCTGTGGGTCAAGATGTTGCTGAGGATCAATTATGTTGTCAATGTGCTCTTCGGATCCTAACGAGAAGGCGAAAAAGAACCGATAAGAACGAAGAAAACACAACGACTCAACAGCAAACTTTCTCCAAAAATCTTGAAAATTTTACAGTAGCAAGAGAATAATTTATAAAGAATTTAGCAACAAGAACCAATTGATTTGGATTCTTAATGCCAACGATATGACCAACAGAATGACTTACGACCAGGTAGTGGTCGTAGAAGAACTTACGACCATGACATAGTCGTAGTAAGTCTTACGACTAGGTGCAAGTCGTAGAAGAACTTACGACTGGGTAATAGTCGTAGGAGGACTTACGACCAGGTAGTGGTCGTAGAAGAATCTATGCCCATGACATAGTCGTAGTAAGACTTACGACTAGTTACAAGTCGTAGTAGAACTTACGACTAAGCTACGGTGACTGGTCGGAAATCCGACCACGAGGCAGCGCCTCCCGCACGCTTTGCCAGTGGCTCGGCGGCCTCTCCGACCACAGCGGCGCCAGCTAGAGGCAGGGATGAGGGTCTAAAAGTTTAATGGTCCGACCGGCGGCCAGTACTGGTCGGAGTATGGCTGCTACGGTGGTACGACCATGGAGTGCGGCCGAGTAGGTATGGCTCGGGAGAACTCTCCGAACGGACAATACCAACAGAACAACGAAAACACACCTAAGCTCCTATAGGGTAAGGTGAAATTACCTGAGCTGAAGAAACGACCAGAGACCCACGGGGTGGCTCCGGCGACGAGTGACCGAACGGCGGCGGTAAGGTTCTCACTAGGCCCCAGCGACCTGAGCAAAGAGAGAACCAAACCGAGCAAGGGTTAAGCTCCAGAGAGTAAAGGGGGAGCAGAGGGGGCAAAGACTTGAAGAAGAAAAACCCCCGCTGCACCGCCTCCACCAAGCTCCACACTCAACAATGGCGGTCGAGGAGATTGCGAGGAACTGCAGCTCAAGCAAGCTGGTGAGTGCTAGCTGGAGTTGCGGAGGTGCTAAAGGCAGCTAAGGGTGAAGCAATGGAGTTTAAATAGAGCAATGGCAGAGAGCAACGGCCGGATTTTCTAGTCGGGTCAACACTGCCATGAGAGCACTTGAGAGCGATGGGAGCAGTTGAATCATGACCTTCTGAGGGAGGAGCGCGACAGGCATTTAATGCGCGCAGAGATAGCCGTTTAAAGGCGACCGTGGAGTGGACGACGCCGCAGCTTTTTCGCGCTCGCGACGCCATGGCTGCGCTCACGCCTTGACCGACGGAGGAAGGAGACGACTCGTCGATCGTCGGATTGAAATCGAAAGGCTGAGCTGGATCGGGTGGATTAGAACGATTCCATCGTTCGGCTGGTCGAAGACCGTTCGATGCCGATCCAACGGCTGCGTTAGATCGGGTGGATTAAAACGATTCCGTCGTTCGGTTGGTCGAGGACCGTTCGATGCCGATCCAACGGGCCACGACCGCACACCCGATCGACCGCGCCGGTGCGATTAATTGACTGGACCGAGTCCAGTGGCTCGAGCCCGAGTCTGGTTCGAACCCGAGGAACAGTGCAAACCAGTTAGGGTTGGAACTTGAATAACTGAGATTTGAGGAATTATTTAAGGTAGAAAACAAACTCCAAAATTTATGAAATTTTAACTGGAGCTTGCTGACTGCAGCAGGAACCTCTCATAAAATTTTCAGAGATTTTCAGGCACTGAATTTTTCTCCAGAAATTCCAGAAGAGGGGAAATAGGGTTTGACCAATTTGGACTTACCTCCAAAAATTATCAAATAATTTCTAAAAACCATGAGATAATTCAGAGGTGCTGCCAAGCCTCCCTATAACTCAGGAAAAATATTTCCAAGGGTTTGGCACAAGATCTATGACAAGGAGGTTTTGATTAGAGTCAAAAGAGGATTTGACTTTGATTTTCCATCATTCTTTTTAAAAGAATTACAAAAATGACCAAGGGCTTCAAGATGCAAGAAAAGTTTTAATTTCTCCTAATCTTCTTACATTTGAAACACAAATCCATTTTTGGGATGTTACATGTGCAATCTACCGGAAGCTAAGCATTGCTAAGCATGACATCGATAAGCATAAATAGACCATATAACATCCACCAAGCTCTAATTCACCAGTAGAATTATTAAATTAGGCTAGTGGCAGGGGATGAACAATTTTAGGGAATTCATGCAATTGGATTAACTACCTCTAATCGCAAACATAACTTGACAAATAAAGCAAGCATTTATACAGTTGCAAAATAAGATAATAGTTTTTTAATGTAATAAGATCAACATGCATCAACGAAATGGGTGCTTGCCTTTGTTTGTTGGTACTATGGACATTTACAAGATCATCTCCGTCACACTCCCAAATAATCATCATCTAACTATAAGTACCAACAAAGCGAAAACACCGAATAAACAATAAAATTCCAAAAGTCTCCTAAAATTATGAAATTAATATAGAATGTAGATTATGATTTAATATGAATTTAGAAATAAAAATTATTCAATTTTGAGTTGGTATGCAAAATTTGTAGGCTAAACCAATTCTGTTGGGAGGGAAAATCCAACAATTAGACTTCGAGTATTGTTGGCTTCGAGTCTCGATGGTTTAGAGCACGCTCGCTTTAGTATTGTTCGTTTAGTCTCTGGCTTCGAGTCTGCTCGTTTGATCTTCGATTATCCTACGAAACCTAGTCGGAAGGATGTTTCGACCATAGGGGGTTGGAAGGAGGTTTTGACTACCTGGTCGAAAGGAGGTTTTGACTACCTGGTCTGAAGGAGGCTTCGACTATAGGTGGTCAAAAAGAGGTTTCGACCACAGGTAGTCACAAGGAGGTTGGGGAGTAGCGAAATGGGACGAAGAGGTCAAGGGCAACCTTTCGGTGTTGGTCTCACCTGCTGCGGTGGTCAGAGGCTCACCAAAGAGGGGCGGAGGCAGAGGAGGCGTGCACTGGTGCCACTAGTGCTCGATGTAGAGACCTTCCCGGGGCAAGTTGGCGCCAGATAGGACCTCCTGGGTTTCATGCGACGCGAGGTGGTCGGCGCGGGGACCAAGGGCCTTCTTCTTTAGCAAAGGAGAGGTCCAAACGCGGTGGCGACGCAACATGCACGGTGACAGCACGCTATAAGGCGAGGAGCTCAACAAGAAATGGTGGAAAACATTCAACGGACCTCTAGGAAACTCATTCTGTTCTTGTTGACGGTGGGGAGTGGCTCAGGTGGTCAAAAGAAGGTGGTCGAAGAAGGTGGTCGTAGGTGGTTGTACGTGGTCGCATGTTGCAAGTGGTTGAAGGTGGTCGGAAGAAGCTTGGTGCCGTTAATGGACGACGGCACCAATGACGACTTTACCGAGTGGATGGCAGCCTGAGCAAAAATAGGAGTAGGGAAGGGTAGGGGAATGTCGAGCATGGTTAGGAGACCGTGCCAGAGCAAATAATCAAAAAATAGATGACCTAACTGGAGTCAAGCGTGAAGACGAAGCTTTTGGCCGAGGATGGTGGAAAATAAAATTCCAACAAACCCTGCGGTCACAAGCTGAAATTAGCAAGGGGGAAGGAGCACTTATGCTTAGGAATGTGATGTGATGCAGGTGGCACGAGAAGAGCTTCACTGATATAGCCGGGCACTGTGGCGGTGACTTGGCCGGAAGCTGGAAGGGCGCGAGAGAGGGCGAGGACTCCCTGGTGCTCCATTTATGGGGGGAGGAGGAGGACCGGGGCAAGGCTTGGGCGTCGCAACGGGGATAAGATGGGAGCAGGTGGGGAGGAGAAAGAACAGAGGGGATGGGTGTGGCGAAAGACGGACAATTAAATGTGCATGCGTCCGGAGGAAAAGGTGCGGATTCACACGTGGCAACGACTTTGCTGTGGCCGGACGCGCTATAGCCCAGTGGCATGGGCGCGGCGAGGAAGATGATGACCAGGCGAGGAGGTGGTTGACAGGCGGGCCTAGTCGGGCCTGGTCGGAGGGTCTGGTCGGACCGAGTGGCTGGTCAAAACCAAGTGGCTGGTCAAAACCGAGAGGCTGGTCGAAATCGAGCGACTGGTCGAAATCGAGCGGCTCGTAGAAATCGACCGGGTCGTAGAAATCGACCGGGTGGTCGAAATCAAGCAGTTGGTCGAAATCGAGAGGGTAGTCGAAATCGAGTCGAGTCGACTCGATTGGTTTGACCGAGTTGATTTCAAAAGGCTGAGAGGTTTGCAAAATTTTAGACAGAATTTTTGAGCTCCTAAAATCAAGAAAATTTTAGGGGAGTCTTAAGACACATAGAAGATCCTAGTGTAATTTTCCCTGGGTTTTTAGAGAAATAAATTGTTATGTTTAAATATTTTAAGTCTGTGGTTTAAGTGTTTGACCAAGGACTAACTGGTTAGACTGGCCATTTTAAAATAGCAAAATAATTCTAGAAATTATAAAAAATTTCAAGTGAGTCAAATAGATGTTCGAGAACCTAGTAAAAATATTTCTAGGCATTGTTCACATTGTTTGTTTGTATTTAAAATTCAAATTCAAGTTTGAGAATACAAATCAAATGGAAACCAAATAACCTCCAAACATTCCAGAAAAATTCTAAACAAGCAACAGGGCATATAAAATCCAAATACAATATTCCCAACAATGGGTATTACTATATTTTCAAAATAAAAGACAATTTGGATTTCTGAAGTAAAGAAAGTATATTTGTAAATTGAATTTTGAGAATTCCTTTGAAGGTACCTCAAGCATTCTAGGAGCATACGAGGTTTTACTATTGATAAGTTAAATCCCAAAATAAATATTCCCATATTTGAAATATTTTTAGTTTTACCCCAAGTTCATTTTGAGCTTTTGAATCAGAGAAAGAGTATTGGATTACTAGGTTTAAATTCTAGTCTTCAAAATCAAAGGATTTTAAACATATGGTTTACACTCCACTCTGAACTAAGTTTTCAAAATCTTGACAAACATTTATTTTATTTTAGAAATTTCATTTCTAGGTTTTGGAAAACCAAGCTGTAACCTAGTTGCTTTGCAACAAAAAGTTTTAAAAGGGCCCAAAATTTCATAAATGCACAGTAGATGCTTAGCTAATCAAACTTAGGGATTGTGGGCTGTTACATGGCGCCTCCCCTTTCCTAGGTTGTCGCCGTCGCGTGAAGACCGCCGTGCCTCCACGAGTCATCATCGCCAGGCTTCCTCCATACACCTCCGTCGTTCCTCTCAGCACTGGTATGCTCCCAATGCCTCCTAGATGCATGTGCGCACGCTAGTTTCCTCCCTCTTCCCCTCCAAAGATCAAGTGTTGACCATGCCGCTTGCCTTGGGTCATCGCCGCCAGCCCACCTTGGTAACTCTCCTCCACAGTTAACAGGTTCAGTACGACCCCCTCACCTCCCTCATGGCCATGCTTCCCCTAGCACTACTCCTCCCTCACCCGGACACTGCCGCCCCCATTTACTCTGCATGGTCGGCCGCCACCTAAGCCAGCAACGAGTGCCGCTCGACCCACCCCCTACTCCCCTATTATGTGCTCCGTCTCTCCCTATCTCTCTATGTCTCTGTCTCTCTCCCAGGTGAGTGATAGGTTGGGCCCATCTACAGGTCTCTGTGTCTGCTCCCTCTAATGCTCTCTCTAAATGTAGGGGTATGACAAGTGCCCCCTCCCCAAGTGAGAAGTTTGTGATGTCTTGGGAAGTTATAGAAAAATAAGATTTCAGGGTTGTGTTAAAAAGAATTAACTCAAATAAATGTGTTATTAGCATTTAGGTGAGAGATAAAATCTAATTGGATTCATAATAAAACAATAAACATACAAATTCAAGCAAATGTAATATATCCAATGATCAATGGACAATATTAATCAAGGCCTAGTTAAAACAACACAATGACAGTGGGGTCCACCTGTAAGTAGCTTAAGCAATCGTTAATGCTTTGAGGAGGATATAGGCCATATGGTGTTAACCCTCTCAAAGTGCTTTCAATATAATGCATACCTAGCATTGTGTCCCACATACTCAGATGCTAAGTAGGTTAACTAAGAATTGCCATAAGTTAAATAGTGGTTAGCTTAGGTAGCTACATGATAACTAGGATTGGTTGGCACATCATCAACCTGTAGGACTCGGACGTTAACTAGTAGTGCTAATGATTAGTTAAGCGCTACGATGGTGATTAAGTAGACATCAGTCAGCTAAACAACTCAAACACAACTAGGACCTACTTAGTTGGGCAGGTTTAGCAAAAAAAAACCATTAGTGTTATAAGATAACCATAGGGGATTAATGTGTCACTAAGTGATCGTCCTAAGACCCCCCCCCCTTCGCATAAGGGTTAACTATTTTACTATGCCAATGAAAGTATAATAGTAATAGTTAGTTACTAAGATCGTGACTAAGCTAGGCATAATCATTATACTTGTCGTGAAGGTCAGTAGTAGCTATGTCACGACCTCATGCTAGTTAATCAGAACCAAAGCCGATAGGGTAATCACTAAATAAGAAATCGGTAGATGAAAGCATGTATTATTTACCTAGGGAACAAGTGGTTATCTACGTACCTAGAAGCAGTCATGAGCAAGCACGATAACAGGAGGTTAACTTAGTATGGTGAGTATACTTTAGTGTATGTAGAGCCACATAAGTAATGAGACTAAGTAAAGATCACCTCCAAGATGACACCCACAACCGTAGACACCACTAAAGATGTAAGGCTGGTGTCTAGCCAATACTTCGAAGTTCCAGCTAAGGCAAATGGAATTTTCTTGATAAATGTAAAATAGTAAAAGGAATCATTAAGTGAACTACATCCCATGTGTTAGTGAGATTTATGTCTACCCAGAGCGAACCCTGTACCAATGCATAGGTCTCACCAGACTATCATGAAAATTTCTCAATAAATAGGAAATAATAACAAAAGAAATCATTAGATAATCTAGGTACCGCGTGTGCATAGCGATGATACGTCCCCAAGTGGATCCATTGCTAGGCTCTATTAGATCCCGGGGTATTTAACTTGTAATACTTAACCGTACGATTGGCCCTAGCATCACAAATCAAATATCTCGATTCTCGGCGCATGTGTACTTCCCAAGATTGCAGTACACATACCCCATACAAAAATTAAGCATCCAAACTATACAAGTCATTCATTAATCAGTCTACAAGCGCACAACATAAGGGCATACAAGTCCATATTACAAAAGTAGGGCCAACCGGTCAAATGATAGAAGATAACCAAAGTAGCAGCGGAAACATAAGCCATAAGATGGCGATAAACAAAATCCAAACGGTTTGCCATTACCCACAAGGCATCCGACTGGAAACGTCCAATCTAGTCGTCGAGAGCAAAGTCGAAGTCGGTCTCACAGTAGTTAACCCCTTGGGGGTCAACCTCCTCTGCAACAATTAAGCAAAGCAACTGAGTACAAAAGGTACTCTCAAGACTTACGAGTAACAAGCCTATACATAGCTACATGCAAGCTGAGACAAAGGAGGAGGTTATATGGTTCATTTGACGCATAAAGCAACATTTCATTTGCAATAGGTAATAGATTGAAAGCAATTTGACAAATCTATTTTTAATTGATTAAATAACAACGAGACAACAATAATAAACATAAATAACAACCTAGAGGTGACTCCCCAACAGCCACCACAACATAGCACGAATTACCCATTCGTACCACCCGAAATCAAGTTTTATCAAAAACTGTTGAGTCTAACTCTTGTAGAGACCTAACAAAGCATGTCCATAACCAAGGACTTGGCTATTCAAATAGATTATACCTGCAGGGTGTATCACTGCACCACACGCTTTGACCGCCATTTTGCCATGCAATAGAGCACACTTCTTTAGGTATGCCGGTAAGGCTAAGTCTTACGAGACGCTTTCCAATGGATTGTACTAATTACGAGTCGCACGTATGGGGGTTGACCCTTAGTGAACCACCGTTACGGGCTCCCACTAAGCACCCACACGTTGAGTCGGACGACCGCCCGGTAAGCACAGCTGGTGCTCCCGGTATGGTGAACCTAGAAAGGATCCCATCCCTCTCAACCCAAACAAACTTTCTCTTTTTCATACCACCAGCGACTCAGTAGTTAATACCTCTCAAAGTATTTAGTCAAGAGAGGTCCCATATCCCTCTCATGTGGCTAGCACGCAAAAATGCTTGGGTCAGTGTCCAAGTTGTTCTGTTCTTGTTGACTCGAGCACCATTCACACACCCAATAACCACATCATCAAACCAATGTGCCCATGTCTAAAACATTTCACTTTCAGTTTTAGTTTTCCAAATACAATTACATACATGAGCATCCAATACTCAAATAATTATAGTGATGATAAAATGACCACCACCGAAGCGATGGTCCCCACTCAACTGTTCTAAGCATTTCTAAGAAACATCAACTCGCAAACTATAAGTAAAGTGATTAGAGCCTATCCATCGAACTCTAAACCACAGAGAATAAAACCTAGGCTCAGTGGTAGAGGATTAACATTTACCTACAGTTTATGTAACTATAGGATCAACTACTCGATCGATAATTTAACACAAAATAGAGCATGCATACATACACTTTGCAAACAAGATAATAGACTTTGAAAGTAATGGGATCAATATGATCAAATGGAAACAACTGCTTGCCTTGCTGGAGATAACTTTCTTGCTGCAGAGGATCACTTGCGTAATCAATAAAGTCATCGGAACCTATTCGAAAGAATCGAAAGTACAATAAGAACAATAATACCGAAAAGACCCAAAAATACAATTTCGTCCAAAAATCATGCAAAATTCACAGAAGGTAGAGCATGATTTTATATGAATTTAGCAATAAAACTAAATTGATTTGGATATTCCATGCAAAAGTTATGACAGTTTGAAAATCGGTTTTTAGAAAATCCAATAAATTGCTAGCTCTAACTCTTCATCCGAATTTGAAAGTTTTGGTGAAAATTTTCAGAGAGGTGGTGCATATGAAAATTTTATGGTAGACAGAGCACCACATAAGATGATCAACGAAAAATGATTCACCTCATTCGGAGCTAAGATGATTTTTTTATGATTTTTCAAAGACAGGAAAGTAGTGCACAAGATATTTGTAGAATCAGATTTTTAGAGATAGCAACATGCACAAAACCTATTTTACAATAAATTACAGTAATAGAGGAACATGAAAAAAATTGAGTTTACTAAAATTGGAGTTACAGAGAATTACTTATACATTTTTGAAGTTAAAATAATTTTTAGAGCAATGAAAATATTAAACCTAAATCAATTTTGTCAAAAGTATTTTCTGGAATAGTAACAAGGTTGAAATCATTTTTATAATAAAATTCATGCAAAAAGGGATCCAGCAAAAATTGAATCATCAAGTTTGGAGCTAAAATGAATTACTTATGCAACTTTGAAGTTAATTCATTTTTCAGTTCAAAAATAAAGCATTTCGGATTCTATAAAACCATAAATTACTTTTTACACCCAGCGCCGATCCTAGCCACGGTCGCTGACCAGTGGGCCCCTTAAACAGTGCATTTTCCATTTGAAACCGAAAAGAATTTCCGGCCTGACAGGTGGGGTCCACATATCAAAGTCACGGCTCACAAGATGCGGTCGTATACTCACTGGTCCACGGCCGGTCCACGAGTTCCCACACTGTGCACTAAAATCCTATGGCCCACATTTCATACACTGCGAAAATCGAGATTTACACCTCACTTACTGTGCTCAGCCCCACATGTCAGTCATAGCAAGAATCTGAATAAGACAACCATTAGCTACTAAGCAATCATTAGCAGTTAATGAACGAGATTTGGTCTTAATAGCGATTCTACGTTGTTGTCGAAAACCGACAACACCAAGATCAAGCTTCGCCGAGCTCTCGCCACGCTTCGAACGGCGGCGCTAGCTAAGGGTATGGATAGGTTCAAAATACCCTTGCGCACCCAACGGTGGTACTCACGGTGGCTGAGCCGACCCGAGGCGGCGGCGCACCGGAGAGAGGCGGCGGAGAGCTACGGCTAAACGCAAACGACACAAGCGAGCTCCGCATTGTCCAGGGAAGCGGGTGCCACAGCATCAACAAGGCACAGGGAGGCTACCTGAGCGAGGGAGAGACTCGGGGAAGGTCGGAGTTGAGCCAGCGATGAGGAGGGTGACGGCGGCGCGGTGCTTCACCGAGGGGAGCTCACTCTGGTGAAGGAGAGAGAGAATGAGTGGTAGAGAAAGCTCAAAGACAACCCACAGATGGTGTACAAGTAAGGAATCGGCAAGGAGCTTACCACACCGGCGATGGGGAAGAACGGAAGCTCCGCGGCCGGAAATGGTTCAAACTCGGATTTCGCGGGCTCCTGCGAACCGATGGAAAAATAGAGTGAGGGGAAAGATTAAGCAGGCCAAGGCACAGCCGATGACGCACTTGAGCGAAGACGGGACTCACCGGACACGGAGTTGGCACGGCGGGGGCTCCGGGTGCAAGTTCTGCCACCGAAGAGAGCTCGACGGTGTTCCGGGCGCTACAAGCCAAGGCAAGGCCTCGTATTAGCAAAAATGGAACCAGGGAGGAGCGGAGATGGAGCAGGAGGTGGAAGCACGAAGCTTACCCGAGAGAGAGCCGAGAACTTGCCTCCTTTCCCTCGGTCACCGAGAGGGAAAGTGAAGAATTGCAAGAGAACAAGGGCAGGTTAAAGCCGAGCAACGGCCGGGAGAGAGGCGACGTGGGTGGGCAAAGCTCTAGGATTGGTTGGCGTGGGCGGTGCAGTCACGTCGCTGCTGCGCGGGACAGAGCAGTGCGTTCACATGGCATGTGAGAGCTGAGCGCCTGCCAGCGAGAGGTGGAAGACACACCCGACAGGTGGGGTCCGCAACGCCAGTGACTCCGTCGCGCGAGAGAGAGACAAAGTGAAAGGGGGTTGGCGCGGGCCGTTGGATCGAGATTGAACGGTTTAAGTGAAAGGGGCGATCGGCCGGTCCGATCGGCCACTCAATCTAGGTCGTTGTTCTCCAAATCGAACGGTTCAAGCGAAAGGGGCGATCGGCCGGTCCGATCGGTCACTCAATCCATGCCGTTAAGTTTCCATCAGACGGCTCCCAATCGGCGCGGTCAGCTTTCGGACCTAACCGAAGGGTTACGCGATCTGGACCGGAGAGTCTCCATCGAACGGCTCACCCGCGACGCATTTAGGTGGTTGGGCTGAACCAAGGAAGCCGGGTCGGGGTCTGACTCGGGTTCAAGCCCGAGGAACAGTGATTCCAAATTTTGAATTAAAAAGGCTGAGATGGTTTGGGAATTTCCAGAGGTAGCTCCACAGATCCAAAAATTTTGAGATTTTCTTGAATAATCCTGACTTCAAGATAAACCGTGTGTAAAGTTTCCAGAATTTTTAATGCATTGCATTGCCCTCTAGAAAATTTACAAGCTTCTAGACAGGGGGTTTGACCAGGGAGACAACAGGTTGGACCAACCCTTAAGAAATAGCACATAATTTCTGAAAATTATGAAATTTCTCAGGGAGGTTACCAAGATGACCAAGAATTTAGAAAAAATAATTCCAGTGGATTATCACAAGGTATGACAAGAAGACCTTGAATTGCAACACTTCGAGTCAATAAACTTAATTGAATTTGAAGTCCACATTTCAAGGAGATAAATTCTAGAGAATTCAAATGACAACAAGGATGCATCCAAAAGTTTTAATTTATCCTCATTTTCATACATTTGAATCACAACCCCAGATCTTTGGGATGTTACATGCTCTTTCCATCTTACATTACTAGCATGTGAATAGCGGTGATATGCCCCACGTGTCATTAGATCAACATCGTCTAGGCTCTTGTCATCATCCATTTCCATATGTTCCCAGTAGTTGGGCAATTCATGACCTGAAGATGGATTAGAGAGTCCTAACTAATCGGGTGATCTCTCCCATCTAGGTAACCGATGTATAATATTCCTATGAATATTCTCTCCCCTTGTTGGAGTCCTAACTCCTCTCACCAGCGGACTTCCCGAGAGCCCGATCCCTCTTGTACTCACTCTGTATCAAACATTTACCTAACCCTAAGTCTGACTATCAACCAAAACCCCACCACTGGACCAAACAAATAGTGTTTGGGTTTATCTACTTTGGTCTGAAGTATTTTTTTCACTCCAAATATCCCTAGATGTACTTCATTCCGTTTGAAGTATTTCCTTCATCGACTTCCTTTAGTTATATTTCATCTGAAGTATTTTCTTCATCAACTCTACTAAGTATGATTAGTTTCATCTAGAGTACTTCCTTCTTTCAAGATACTGTTAGATATGCTTAGTTTCGTTTGAAGTTTTTCCTGCTTCGCACACGCTTGGGTTGATTGACTTTCATTGAAGTATTTCCTTTGTTACATGCCTTTAGATTTATTGGATTTTAGTTGGTTGTCTTTCAGAAGTTCTTAGGTTCAATCGTATTCTGTGTAGTTAGAATCTGAAGCGATGACAGGAACAACAGTCCTAATAAGAATGAGGTTGAGATCAATATTATCAAAACATTGAGCAAGAATAGGACCGAGGTTATCAGAACATTGAGCAAGATGAGTCAAAACTTTGATCATATTGCACCTACTTGTGAAATGCAAATATATTGTTTCAAATTATGAAATTGCATTGTAATGATTTATATAACTATGTTGGTCTAGCTAATAGTTAATACCTTAATGATAATTGAATATAACATTCCCATCCTTGAACTTGAACACTATCCTTTGTCACCATAGAACTAATGGTATACGTACTAGTTAAGAAGTCTGTATCTAAGTGTCATGCTTAGCCTTGCTTAGATACATTAACATGTGGGCAATGATTTGCCCTGATATTATTCAAAATATGAAAATTGGATTTGCGAAGTGTGGATATCATGGGGATATGCTCCGGATCTTAGGATGAAGTGAAAATTGGCAATGGCATTTACGGTTTGTCGTTTCACGTATTTGAGATAGCCTAGTTGAGAACCAGTGATAAGTATTAGATGTGACCCGAGAAAGAACATGAGCATTGGGTGAATGGAGCCACTCAGTGATATAGGAGGTTGGAGCCTCCACTAGTATTTGACAACAAAATTCAACTTTGTTAAAACCTATATTAGTTAAAAATGATTCGTCTCAGGATTTGCTATTACTTAATCTATTTCAATAAGCGGCTTTATGCAAACAAAAGAACCACAAGCCATTCCTTTGATCAGCCTTGCATATTATTCAAATGCATTATGTGTGTTGGCTTGCGAGTACGATTGTGTACACATACTCGCTCAATATATTATTATTCAGTAAATATTAAAAAAAGAAGGTTACATTAACACTTATGCATGTTCTTCAAGACTAAAAGACAAGAATGCTAATGACTAGGTCAGGTGCCCCAATCGATTGCCTGTGGGTATATCGTGAGGCTTCCACATGTTGTATCTCAATTCCGCTTCCGCTGCTGATTCTTTAGCGATATTTCGCCTGGTCGGCCATTCAGAAAGACAATCCATATGGTATATTTACACTTTGTTTATTATTATGCAATAGCTTTACATTTTCATGATATGTGTTTGATATCTCATGATATAACTGTGAGCACTAACTACTGATTCAGGGACTGGTGCTGTAAACATAGAAGATTTCAAATAACAAATTTGGAGTCTAACAGGTAGGGGTTCGACTGCGGCAGAAAGGACATGAATTATCGTAGGGAAAAGTGATTATCAAGAAAATTGTAGGAGGAATTTGAGGGAGTGTTTTAGGTAGAAAAGGGGAAAGAATGCTCATCAAAGACAACATGGTGAGAAATGATGATCCAATTTGTGGAGAGGTTGAGACATCGATATCCTTTGTGGTTGGAAGGATAGCTAAGAAAAACACATTCGTTGGAATGAGGTGACAATTTGTTTGGGGTGGTGGCTGAAAGGTTGGGATAACAACATCATTCGAAAACTTGAAGATGAGTGTAAGTGGGTATTTTGCCAAATAGTGACTGGAATGGGATGAGTTTGTGTTGTGTTTTGGTTGGATGGAGGTTGAGAAGGTGAGTGACGGTGTGTAACGATTCACCCCAATTGGATGGTGGCATGGATGCTTGGAACAACAGTGAGCGTATGATGTTGTTGGTGGTACAAATAATCCTTTCAGCTACCGTTTTGTTGGTAGGTGTGTGGACAGGATAAACAAAGATGAACACCATGGTTAAGAAAGAAAGATTGAGCAATGTTGTTATCGAATTCACCGCCGTTGTCACAATGGGTACCTTGGATGATTGAACAGAATTGTAATGAAATATGAGTAAAAAGGTGTTTGAGAGTGGTAAAAGTGTCATATTTTAATCGAAGAGGGAATGTCCATAAAAATAAGTATAATCATCCAAGCATACTAAGTAGTACTTGTATCTCGAAACACTCAAAGTAGGTGATGTCCACAAATCACAATGTAGGAGCTCGAAAGATTTATTGGTGCGGAAAACATATGATTCAAATGGGAGACGAATGTGTCTACCCAATTGACATGCATGGCAAAATGCTTGAGCTAAGCCAATGCATTTATTACATGAAATGACAAAGGATGAAAGTAAGTGGGAGTGGGCTTGGCATCCAATGTGACTAAGACGACAACGACATAAGTTCTCCAGGCAGATGGTGGTGGCGAGGGCCAGTGGGGAGGAAGATGATGCTGAATGAAGAGGGTAAAGCACTCCCGAACTATTGCACCTGAGAATTATATTCTTGGTGCGGAGATCCTTCATAGAAAGGCCAAAAGGGTCAAATTCAACTGAGCATTGGTTGTCCATGGTGAATTGACGCATGGAGATGAGATTTTTAATAATGCGAGGAGAAATAAGAACATTATGAAGAGAAAGAGGAGTGTGTTGGGTGGGTAGGGAGGTGGTGCCGATTGCATTGATGGGTAGACGAGATCCATCACCAACTACGATGTGTTGCGGGAAGGAAAGGGGAAGGTGAAAATTGAGGTTACCGGGGTCAGAAGTGAGATGGGCAGAGGTGCTGGAATCCATGTACCATTCAGATGATGGTGGTTTCTGGAAGGACATGGTATTCATCGCATCGATGAGAGAGGACGTGCTCCATTGCGGTGTAGCAGGTACTAGAGGAAGACTGCTAGGAGGGGGCGTGGTGGCCGGATGCGCCTGCTAGACTAGGCGCTGCCCAAGGATGTCTGGTGTGGATGACGACATCATCCATGTGAAGGGATACGGGTAGGCTATACTAGCTAGCAATTTCAATAATTTTACCACATAAACCAGGAAGCCATGCAAGCAAGAGATCATAGATCGTTACCACCAGACACGTAGTGTAGCAAAAGAAGAGTTGGAGCAGCCTGATACAACGTCGAGCGCGTCGATGAAGTGGTTGTAGTCGATCGTCCAATGTCCTCGGCACCGATCGTCTACTCCAGCAACCTATGATGTTCCTTACATAGGCCGTGGATCGTCCTCGATCAGCAAAGCAATAACCACAACAGCATCTCTACAGTATCCACACGTCCAGGGGTGAAACGCCAAATGCTGGTGTGCTAGCACCAATGCGCACAATAGGGCCTTCAAGAAGATGGCGGCTAGGGTTTTGGTGGAGCAACTCACGCACATCTCAACAGCCACATGCATCCCCATATAAGAGCCCATAATATATCCTATCTAAACTTGTTTGTTCCAACTCGTTAAGTGTGTGACCCTATAGGTTCATGCGTGTCGGTTATGACTCGAAACTCCTTTACGATCACGAGTTGTTAGTGGTTCCTAGCAGAACATAACGATTACCAAATACACATAAATATTATATTGGATGATCCTTATGCAATATGATCTGCTACCAAGTCCTTATCAGTTACGACCAGTTCATATAGAGTTTTTACAAAAATGGATGGAAGGTGAATGGGATGTTCACTTGGTGGTTTGGTTGGAAAGTGAATCGGGGATTCACTAGTTGTTTCAATGCAATGGTTTACTCTATTTATTTATTGTCTTTTCAATTATGCGTTAGAATCTACTTACTATATTTATTGTCAATACTAGCTTTTTTGCAAAAGAATCACATGGTTGTTCCTTTGATTAAGTCTTGAATAAATATTAATTGTGTATTGTTCCTTACGACTTGCTGAGTACTTTGTATACTCACGGCTTTAAACTTTGCTACTCAGTTGAAGAAGGTCAAGTTACTAAAGAGTTCAACGAGGAGTTCTTTGAAGACTTTGCGAACTAGGATGCGCTCCCCACTCGATTGGTTGTGGGCATGTCAAATGACCACGCCAAGTTATCTTTTTCGCTGCAAGAGTTTCATTTATTTCTTAAACCCTGCATGGTAAGTTAAGTAAACGTTGATCATAAAGTCCAGTTATTACGATTCTTTGCTATTTTGCTACTTTTTTAGTTAAATCGTTGAATAGATGGTATTTCATCGATGTTTCAGTATGTGAGCTAGCTACTGATCATGGGACTAGTTTAGAATACACAAAGTGTTTCGGGTGTGTTAATCTGGGCCCCGATAACTTGCTCGAAACATGAAATTCGTGTTTGAAATTTGTTCAATTCTTGAAACTTTACTGAAGCATCGTAAAACCATTTCTAAAACTTGTTGAAAACTTTTGAGCTTCTCGAGAAACTTGCATGGAAGTTTTCACGAATTGCATTGAAACCTCTTCGAAACTTTTCACCAAACGTGCATATACCTAGAATCTCATAAAACCCTATGAAGCTGTTATCATTGAAATGCATTCCAATGATATAGCGTGGGCTAGTTGGTTTCTATTTTTATTCCCTAACTCCTGGGCTCGACTTGAGGCAGGTTATGCAGTTAGGTTAGGCAATGTCCAACAGTGGCAGAGCCACCTCTTGGCAACCTTGGAAGGCTACCTAGGCTCGCCGGTAAACCACTATTAAGTAGCAGTTGTAACATCCCAAAAAACTATTACCAAAAAAAATTAATAAAGTTATTATTTTATTGGATTTTCTAAGTTTTAAAAGAGTTTTATTGGTTTCCTTGAAGTCCATGGATTTTCAAGTCAAAGAGAAAATTTATTGAGTTTTCTCGTATTTTCTTGGATTTAAAGTTAAAAAAAATATTAATTTCTTAAATTATCTGGATTTAAAAAGGTTTTTCCTAATTTCCAAAAAATATAAATAATTTATGTCTAAAAAAATCCAACTTTAGGTTGGAAATAATTTTATTAAGTTCAAAATAATGCAAGGAATTTATGTGAATTTTTTATAATTGTTAAACTCTATTTGCTATTTTCTAAAATTACTTTTGATTTCTTGTAATTTCTAAAATTTGGAAAAGTTAAAAAATCTGGATTTTGCTTTTGGACTGAGTTCCTCTCCCTCCGCCCCATTTCTTCTTCTTTTTTTTAGCCCGGTCCACTGTCTTTTATTTTTATTTTTCTTTTTCTTTTTCTTTTTTTCGTCTTTTCTCCTCTTTTCCTCCCAGCACGTTTCGCCCATTCTCTCCCCGCACGTGCGCTCGGCCCTGGCTGCCTTCACCTCCGCCCCCCTCCCTCTGCCTCACGAGCCCCACCTGTCAACCACCTTCTCCCCTTCTTCCTCCTTGTTCTAGCCACCATTGATGCACACCAAACCTCTTGAAGCTGGCTGTTACCGCTCGATCGTGCACACTTTAAGTCATTAAGGCCACGTTCTATCTCATCGCACTCAATTTCATCCGTTTCCCATGCGTTAATACGCATTTGCTCGCTGCCCGCACCAGCATAAAATGGTCGCCGTGCACGATTGTAACATCCCAATTTTCTGAGCTCTAAAATTTTATTAAATCTTTATTATTCTTAATTAAATCTTAATATAGACTTTCATACGAAAATAATTTAATATGATTAATCCCAACATCAGCAATGGTAAAAAAACAACATTAAATCACTGTTGGCGTGGCTAATCTAGAAGTACAGTCTACTTTGGAGAAACGGATTCTTGAAGCCCAACCAAATGAACCGGAAATCTCCGACATCAAGAAAAAGATGACAGAAGAAAAATTCAAGGACTTCACCAGAGATGAACAAGATGTATTGTGGATTAATGGACATATTGTGTACTATACAGTGATGGTTTAAGATAGCTAATCTTGAAGAAAGCCCATGACTCAAAGTATTCAATTCACCCTGGTAGCACTAAGATGTATCAGGATATTAAGAATAAGTTCTGGTGGCCAAATTTAAAACAAGAAGTCACAGAGTTTGTTGCCTTGTGCGACGTGTGTCAGAAAGAAAAGGCAGAACATCAGAGACCAGCAGGTTTGCTACAACCGCTAAAGATTCCAGAGTGGAAGCGGGAAGATATCGGAATGGATTTCAGTACCGGTTTACCCAGGACTCAATCAGGCTACGATTCGATTTGGGTAATAGTCGATCATCTAACCAAAGTCGCTCATTTCTTGCCAGTCAAAACACATACTCCGGAGATCACCTTGCAGAGTTATATATATCAAGAATCGTCAGTCTGCATGGTGTGCCTAAGAAGATAGTGTCAGATCGAGGATCTCAGTTCACCTCTCGTTTCTGGAAAAGTCTGCATGAAGCTCTGGGAACCCACCTGAATTTCAGTACTGCTTATCATCCTCAGACAGATGGACAGATTGAAAGAGTCAACCAGATATTGGAAGATATGTTGAGAGCCTGTGCTTTATCTAATGCTACCAGTTGGGATAAGAGTTTACCGTATGCAGAATTCTCGTACAATAACGGTTATCAAGCCAGTCTACAGATGTCACCATTTGAAGCTTTGTATGGTCGTGCCTGTAGAACCCCTTTGAATTGGTTAGAAACTGTCGAACGTTTGGTATTTTGACCAGATATTATCCAAGAGGCAGAAAAACAAGTGGCCATGATCAGAGAAAGATTGAAGATAGCCTAATCCAGTCATAAGAGTTATGCAGACAATCGCCATTGTGACCTCGGCTTTGAACCAGAAGATTTCGTGTATCTCCGAGTTACTCCACTCAGACGTGTCAAACGGTTTCATGCCAAAGGGAAACTTGCCCCTAGGTATGTTGGTCTGTTCAAGATTTTAGAACGCCGGGGAAAAGTTGCTTATCAGTAGGAGCTACCGCAGTCACTAGCAGGAGTGCATGATGTCTTTCTTGTCTCTTAGTTGAAGAAATGTCTTCGTGCGCCAGAAGAACAAACCCCATTGGATTCAATTGAGTTGAAAGAAGATCTCACCTACAAAGAGTAGCCAGTCAAGATTTTGGATGTCGTGGAGCGTCATACCAGAAGCAAGACCGTCTGTTTCTGTAAAATTCAATGGAGCAACCACTCAGAAGGAGAAGCCACGTGGGAACGTGAAGAAGAGTTGAAAGCCAAGTTTCCTAGCCTCTTCTCTAGCTAGCCTGAATCTCGGGGACGAGATGCCTTTAAGGGGGAGGTTTGTAATATCCCAATCTTTTGAGCTCTAAAAGTCTTTGGAATAATTACCTGTTGGAAAATACATTATTTAAAATTTTATTAAATCTTTATTATTCTTAATTAAAGCTTAATATAGACTTTCATACCAAAATAATTTAATGTGATTGATCCCAACATCAACAATGGTCAAAACCATTTTATTTGGATTCCATATGCTTGGACGAGTGGATCCCACCATAGCGTCTTCTTCCTTGCGTTGCTTTCTTCCTCGCGTGCGCTCACTAGCATCTGCCATTGCCGAGAGTCCAAGCTCCGTCTGACAACGGCAAATTTCAACCGAAACTTCTGAGATTTTAGCACCAATCATTAGCTCTATCTCTACCGCACCCGTTCCGGTTGGAATCAAACATCGGATTGGTTTCTATCTCCTAGAATCTCGGACCTTGGTTTCGTAACCAAATCGGACTCGATTTGAGATCTTCCAAATCCGGCACGCCTAAGCCCTATAAAAGCCACCCTAGGGTTCACCCTTGACCCAACATCCCCGAACCGCCACCCTCTTCCACCCCCGGAGCCCTAGCGCCGCCGTATTTGTGAAATTAGGTTTTGCCACCGCCGTCGGGTTTTCTTCGATTGTGCCGCCGCCATCGCCGCCCTTGCCTCGCCGATAGCACCTCTGTGATCAGCATAGCTCGGGCTACCTCGTGAGCCCCTCCCCACCGCCGGAGCATCACCGGAGCACCCATCCAAAAAAAACCGAATCTCCTCCGCCGCTCCGAGCTCGCCGTCGGCCGCTACCGTGATCCCCGAGCGTTGGTAAGGATGTCTCCGGGTTCGCAATAATGCCAGCTACCTGCCGGTGCTACTCACCGCAAGTGAGCGGCCGCCATTCGCCGGAACCCTCGGTTCCCGAACGCCGCCGTCGTCGATCTGATGTGGCGAGTCTGCGTCAGCTAACACATCAGCACCCGAGCCAACATGTTGTGTGTGTGGCTTCTTTGTCAGCGCGTGCGTGGCCAGTCCACCGCACCCCAGATCCACTCGCTCGGTAGACTCAGTCCACCGTGAGCCATCCCACTGACATGCGAACCCCACATGTCATATTTTCTTTTAATCCTTTCTATTTCTGGAAATTCTTCACTGACATAAGCGATTGCGTAATAATCTATTTTTTTCAATAGAAAAATAATTCAGAAATTCTAAAAATTCCAATTTAGGGTATTTTTCTTGAATTTCAATCTTCCAAAGCACGTATCTTTTGCATCCGAACTCCTATTGAGCCCATTCAAACTTCTAAATTTATATAAATTCGAGATCTATTTATTTATGATTTTTATTTAATTTTTTTAGTTTGTTTTACCTTTGTTATTTATTTGTTCTTTATATTTATTTCGTTTACACGTAGACGTTAATTCTTCGAGGACTTTGGAAGAAGGAGAAGTGCCTCAAGATCAAAACCAGTACCTAGACCTATTTCAAGGTAAGTTATGCCTTTGATCATATTGAACCCAGTTTTCAAAATACTTTGTTTCAATGTATTGTATTCTATTTCAAGTATGTATTTAAATATTTTTGGGTTTAGTTATTAATCCAAATTGTTATATCCACCTTGTTTATTGTTATGCCATGATCTTTTGTCACCCTAGGTTGGTTCATTATTAGTTGGTATTATCATAGCACCAACATGGGTTGGTTAGATACGAGTAGATTGCTTATGTAACACCCTGACCCAAAATCAGCTCAATGCCCGACCAGTAGGCGGGACTACCACACATAGCACATCACTTACACTTTCGTCCTCGCTTCGTGTAAAAGGGTTAACCCGGAGGTGCTACGTTTGGATCCAACAGGCATTATATACTAGTACAACTCACTTGAGACAAGCAATGTGGGACTAATCCCACCACACAACTCCTCATGGGCCACATGGGCCACGCTACAGCAGGTAGGTATTACATTCACCCCCTTAAGGGGCGCCCTCGACAAAGATACCGCACGCTGCAAATGCCCGAACCACCCCTCGGTACACGTCCGTGCGTCCAGTCTGCGGCACATATGCCATGCCATGTGTCCACTCGGGCCCCATGCGCCATGCGCCATATGCCGCGCCCCCTCCCGCACGCGCCGCGGCGTGAGTTGACGCCTCGATACCATTTGTAACACCCGACCCAAAATCGGCTCAATGCCCGGCCAGTCGGGCGGACCCGCCACACATAGCACCTCACTTACACTTTCGTTCTCGCTTCGTGTAAAAGGGTTAACCCGGAGGTGCTACGTTTGGATCCAACAGGCATTATATACTAGTACAACTCACTTGAGACAAGCAATGTGGGACTAATCCCACCACACAACTCCTCATGGGCCACATGGGCCACGCTACGAGCAGGCCGGGGTATTACAGCTTAGCCATGCCACGAGTCATCATTTCATGTGAGTTGCAAATATAACCTTGACTAAGTGATTATGGAACTGTGTGATGAAACTGTGTGTGTTGTGTGCTACTACTCGTCGATAGCATGTGTTGCAGTTAATCAATGGGGTGGAAAAAAGATATAGACTGGGGCAAGTGCTGGATTCTGTGTGATTGGTGGAGCTGTGTGCTGAGAATGATAAATTATGTGACTTAGTTAGAAATTGGAATTCTTGCCTTGGTCAATTAAGAACTTAACTTTGTGCGCCATTGAACTAAGTCTTACTGTACAACCACATGCCTGGTATGGGACGGGCCTAACTTATTAGGTTATAGAATCTTACCATTGACAACTCAGGTTGTAGGTTAAGCTGTGTGATGGGCTGGAAGTGTGTTTATCACATCGTGGGATGGTTCGCCGCATCCCTGTCCAACGGTGTGTGTCATACTAAACGCTATGTGTATCGGTTGGACAACAGGAAAGCACATCGGGAGTGTCAATGTTTGAGATGAAGTTTCTGAAAGGTTTTGTTATGGTCAGTGCTAGCTACATTGATTGTATCTTGTGGGTAAAGTGTACAACATCTGCAGAGTGTTAATCAATCTATTCAAATAGCTGCGTCTTCGGTCATGGACATGCTCGGGGATTTCACACGAGGGGTAGATTTTCATAAAACATTTGGGAAGGGAGAAGTGTAATCTAAGTCATATGGCTGTATGAATAACTTGTTTAGACTGTGTGTCTTTGTGAAATCAAATGATAAATTATTATTGTTTATTTGTTTTGAATTATGTTTTCAATCAGTTATTTGTATTCAATTGCAATTGTTGCATTTCTGCAAAATAAACACATAAGACATTCCTTTGGAACAAGCTATCATCTATAAATTGCATTCTGTGGTATGACTTACGAGTACAATTGTGTACTCACACTTGCTTCAAACAATCAACAGAAGTTGAGGATTCATCACTTGCTTTTGAGGAGGAGTTCTACGAAGGTGTCGATCGTTAGGGTCTCGATCCCAGTCAGTTTCCTGTGATGAATTGATGGGATCTCGCTGAAGTTTATTTCTATTCTGCTGCTGCTATTTATCTATTGTCAGCCCTGCGTGGCTTAATAAATGTAAAACTTGACCTTAAGGTCACAACAGTTATTTTCTATTCAAATTAGTTGTTTATTCTATTAATCGTCTTGTGTGGATCAATATTCATCTATGTTAACACTGTGTGCACTAGCGCGATTCTGGACTAGTGCAGAATACACAGAGGGTCCAGAATTGCATTTTTGGTCCTGACAACGATCTCCACCCCCGGTGCCCCTCCGCCCCTATAAAAGGGAGTACCGCGAGCCCCTCTTCCTACTCATCCCTTCCCGGAAGCCCCATCTCCCTCTCTCCATCTCCTCACCGGATTTCGAATTTTCCCTCGCCGGTTCCCGAGCTCCTCCGTCGCCAATTGCGCCACCATCCGACGATATCCGACGACGTTGTATACACCGGGAGCTTTGCCTCTTCGCTTTCTACCCCATGCACTCCACCTCACCGCCGAAGCGTTGCAGAGCTACCTCGCCGCCGTGATCCCTTTTCGCACTACCACCTCCGTCCTTGTCACCGGTCGTCCTTGCACACCTAGCCACGTGAAGGTGAGCACCGCCCTCCCTGTCGTCCCCTCTTCGCTTTGCACTCCTTGTCGTCGATCGCCGTGGCATGTAACGCCAGCAACCGTGCGTGCCCGGGCGCACCGCCGCCGCCACATGGCCACCACGTAGGGCCACGTGTTCGCTAGCTCAGCTGCCAGTGCCGTGTCAAGCTTGCGTGGCATGCGCCTCATCACCCACAAGCCCGGTCCACTATAGACCACGCACAATTCCCGTGGACCTAGTCCATAGACTCGGGCCCATATGTCGGTGACTATTTTCCTTTATCTTTAGGAAAATAAGTTGGCCAAAATATCAAATGTTCCCGCTGATGTCATGCTGGCAAAATAAATTGTTTTTCCTTCAAAAAAATAATTTCACAAATTCATAATTATCCATTTCTATCATTGTATGTGAATTTAAATATTCTAAGAGCCTGTTCTCCTTCGTTCGAGCTCCGATTCCAATGATTAAAATTTATAAATTCATATAAATTCAATATTTGTTCCCCATAATTTTTTTAGAATTTTGTTAGAATTTGTCTTATTTTCAAGTATAGATTTCGACGACTTCGGAGAACCAGATTTATACGTCGTATTTGAACAACAATGATTTGAGTAAGGCAAGTAACATCATTTGATCATGTTTGATCCCACTATTTTAAATTATTTTTAATATATTTTTAAATTATTATTACATGTCTATTTCTATTCAATGTAATTGGAATGTCTGTCTTAAAATTGTAGTTAAACCCAGTACATTTGTATAGCCAAACTTTGACATTTGAATGTCCATACCTTGTCACCATAAATAAAATCTAGTTGGTATAATAGTATGAACTAGGACATTTTGGAAGAAAAATTGAGCTTAGTCATGCTTAGATCTGAATTATTTTATTTAGGAATTTACAGTAATAAATCAAATGTTGTTTAAATTGTATCCATAGCATTGGAGTACCATAAAAAATTACAAATAATTTGAAAAATAAAATCAAATCAAAAACTAGTTTGGACTTAGGCGAAATGGATAGTTGGTGGGTGCAAGTTTATGAACGGACTCGTATCAGTGAATGGTCGAAGCTTAGTGGTTACTTTTGGAAGTCACCCAGTCAGTTAAGGACTGGTCTGCGAGCTGTGGATTGTAGAGCCCTTCTGTACTACCACAAGTCTGGAGTGAGATAGATCTGGCTAACTAATTTACAATGTTTCATTATGGTTGTGCCACTCGATTGTTTGGGTGTCAGAATGACATTTTTATTATCCCACATAGCGCAAGAGGGGGTTTCCTTTGGGGTGAAGCCTTACGGCAGATATTTTTATCCCACTTTGGAACCTAGTAAATGTATTTAAAATGTCAAATATTGCTTTTGCACAAATAACCTTATAACCCTTCCTTTGATAATATCCATGTATGCATTAGCTCTGTTATGGGTGTAACTTGTAAAATACATTTTTGTACTCACCCTACCTTAATAAAATATTTTTCAGAAGAGAAAGACTTCACTACCGGTGCAGATCTCGACGACTAGGCCGCTACCCCAGTCGATTGCATGTGACAGATTTGCTGGGCTCTACTACTTCTTCTTCGTCTGCCGTTCTGTTCTTTATTGTTGGCTTGTAAACCATTCTTGTAATAAACTATGATTATTTATTAATAAAGTTGTGTGAGATATGAATATCATCATATTTATTTACTATGTACACTAGCTACTGTTCGAGGGACTAAAAAATACACAGAGGATCCGAAAGTGTTACTCTTGGGTTCGACAGCAGTGGAGCTTCTCTGCCGTCGGAGGGGTCGAAGATAGTGTTTCCCAGGGCAGACGCTCACCGTAGTTAGGCTTTTGCCAGCTCAAAAAAATTTCCTAACTCCGCCATTGATGTCCAATATGCTTAACTGGGTCTTGGCCTGACCGATTGATATTGGCTTAGGAGTAAATGCTCATTCATTTTCGTCAATTTAACCAAACATCAACATTTCGCTATTCACTTACGTATAACTAATTTAGGTTATAATATCATTTTATTTTATTTTGGGAAGTATCATGTCGAATTTTATTCACCAACCAATGTAGCCGTCTCAGCGAACCCATAATTCATGCTGAACAACCCAGTATCTCAGGTACCAATTGGCAATAATCTAACTTGTGACCAGTGACAATCTGACATAACAACCAGCTACCTCTTAACTCTGACATATCAGTAGCTGCAGAAAAACATACTATGCTGTCGAGATCATCTCTGATGAAAAAGGAGAAAATAAATAACCAAAAGTTTCCATTCGCGGAAGGAAGCACATATACGATCCAGAGGGTTCAAGGTCAGCATATCCCTAAACCTCGAATTTGGAAAATTCTGACCCAAATATATGGATTACATCGTCTTATTTTGCTTTAATCCACTACACTTCGATGTGCTAGCTCATCTAGGATATAGTTTTTTAAAAAATTAAAAAATGGGTCAGGAACATTGGCATTATCAAAGCAGTGAGCACCCAAGTAAATCCTAGGATTTAATTCGAAGGGAGTGACACTCACTCTTTCCTCGGTTCTCCATCTAGGATATAGTAAGATCTAGTTTTGTTAAAATCTCAATTTTTTTAATTTGTTTGAAATCTGAAATACCACTCTCGCCTACTTTTCACAAACCACAAAACAAAAATCTGTGGAACAACTAAAAACTCATTTTAACCAATTTTTTTCATTCAATTGTATTCTAACTAAACAACAGCCTTATATATATATATATATATATATATATATATAACTTAATTATACAAAATACACTTTCGAAAATCCACCGACAAATTAAAGGCCATCGTGCAAGTACTTAGCACTTAAAATGGTACGGCTTGACAAGGACTCCATGCAAATTAAATTTTAATCCACCAATACATACTAGAATATGTGTGGGCCTTGCATGATTGCATTCAATCTAATTTGCAATCGCCAATTGTACGTCCGAGAGATTTATCAGGACAAAGCCCTACATCCTCCCTAGTTTTGTCACCTTTCTCCAGGAAATTACTCTCTCCAATATTGTGCTTAACCAACAAAGCTACTAGTCACTACTGGATTCCGGTTATTTGCCGAGTGCCTCAGGCACTCGGCAAAGGCCCATTTGCACTCGGCAAAGCTTTGCCGAGTCGACACTAACAAAGGGCACTCGGAAAAAATTATCGTGAAGCAACCTTTGCCGAGTGCCTTTTGTCGGGCACTCGGTAAAGGATTTGCCGAGTGCCAAGTCAGCACTCGGCAAAGAAAAAACACAGTCACGGCGTCGGCCCCGTTGACGGCCTCTTTGCCGAGTGCCAACCCGGCCGGCACTCGGCAAAGATTTTTTAATTTTTTTTGAAAATTTCTTTGCCGAGTGCCTTGCTCAAGGCACTCGGCAAAAGCCGAATCTTTGCCGAGTGCCTTGCTCAAGGCACTCGGCAAAGCTGGAATCTTTGCCGAGTGCAATGGTCAAGGCACTCGGCAAAGATTCAGCTGCCGAGTGCCTTGAGCAAGGCACTCGGCAAAGCCGGGAAGCGGGGTTCGGGACCCGGTTTCCGGCTTTGCCGAGTGCCATGGTCAAGGCACTTTCGGCAAAGGGGTCCTTTGCCGAGTGTTGCACTCGGCAAAGTGACCCAAAAGTGTATTATTTATTTATTTTTTACATTCCATCGCGACAAACAAATCCATCCAAACATATATCACATCCATCACATATATATCTCATTCATCACATATATCACATCCATCACATATATATCTCATCCATCACATATATCACATATATAACAATAAGTGCTCAAGTCCATCCAAATAAATCCACAAGTTCATCACAGTCGACAAGTGCATCACAAGTATATCACAAGTCCATCATCAAGTAAACAACAAATGAAAATACAACTATCATTCATCTCGAAGGTGGCCCGCGATCGTGGAGAAGGAAAAGCTCCATCATTCGGGCGCATGAGGTGGATTATTTGAACCCGCCGATTGAGGCTGCACAAAGAAGAAGAGATTGCATGTGAGACAAGATTACATTAGATACCTAATCTAGGAAGGTAAAGGTCATACAAGCAAAGCACAAGCGAAAGCAAAAAACTTTCATACTCACGAGAGTAGGCTGCAGTGCGGGGCGCGGAGGCGGAGGTGGAGCCAATGACCACCGGCACAAAGAAAGCCCGTATGTTGCCCAAGACCTTGTAGGAACTCCGTAATGTCGCTTGACCTCTGTTGCTCAGCCTCGGTGGGCCGACATCCTCTGTTGCTCGGCCTCCGGCTCCCGACGTTGCCTCATTTCTTGTTCGGTGGCCTGCAATATTTCACTCCAATGTTTGAGAATGCAAAGCTAATTAAGGTGTAAAGATCAATGTACGACGAGTAAAGCAGAATAACCTCGAGTGCGTCGACCGGTCTTTGTCATTGATGCCGTGGGCGTATGGCGGGCTCGCTCGTGCTCGTGCTCGGATCGGGAGAGAGATGGAGTAGAGGCCGTGTCGATGAGGCCGTCGCCAAGCCGTAACCGCCCATGCTTCTTGCCTTGTCCCACCCTCATGGCGATCTCTCCATCAAAGTCACGGTGCTCGGATCATGGTCGGCCCATGGACCGACCTTGCCGCCGACGATGTACTCAGCGATGCGGTGTGGGCCTTCGGGTTCGTGTACGCTGGGGCGGGTCCTCGAGTTGAAGGAGGCGTCGGACGTCGCCTTGCCCTTGTGGGCCATACACCATGCCCGGAAGTCCGAGCAAGGTGGCCACTATGTGACGCCGATGCGAGAAAGACAAAGAAGATAATTAGAAATCGAGCGAATTGAGCGTCACAATAGATAAATGAATTCGTGTACCCATGCTTGTTTGTATGCGGAGAGGTGCGCGTCGCCTTGATGGTGTCTTTGGACCTTGCATCATCAAGCAGCGGGCGGGCATCCTTGTGCATCCGAGATACTCCTCAGTGAACCACTTGTCCACGATCATCGCCAAAGACTCGGGATACGATTGGCACCACGGGGAATCATCTACCGTCATCAAGTATTTGACATATAAGAAGATCAAATTAAGCGTACTTAATCTCAAAGCGAATCAATATTAATGTTCTTCATCTACCTCAAGGTACCGGTCCGGTCGGCGTCATGTTTCTTGCGTCTTTCTTGGTGACCTTCTCTCAAGCCGACCCGTGGTAGGTTACGATGGCTGGATCGCACCTCGTGATGCATGTCGGTGATGAGTTTTTACGAGCTTTGGTAGCCACCGTCCGCCGGCCTCAAATCCCTCATCGCATCCGAAATAGGTGCGCATACAAGCGCGATGTATCCATTCATTATTTCAAGAAAAGTCCAATGAATGCGATGTATTGAGCAATGTTGTGCGAGGAGACTTACCCAAAACTCCGCCTTCACCGCGCCGCCTTCTTTGGGTACTCGCATCGGGCGACGGCGTAGTGGTCAAACGAGTAGGCGGCTCCGTCTTCCGGCGTGCGTGACAATGCCGGGTAGTGTTGCTGCACTGAAGACCCAGATGCCATTGGCGGGCGTGCGCTACCACGACACAACCACCCGGTTCTGCACAAGTGATTAAGAAAAATTATTAGTTTCTCTTTTTTCAACATATCATATGAAGTAGTGGTGACAACATCTAAAGTTACTTACTTTTTGCCCTTGGGCGAATCATTGGGCGTTGGTGAGGATCACAGACCACGAGGAGGCTCGCGGGACCTCGCAAGTAGACACTCGAAGAGGAAGAGGAGGAAGCGGAACCCGTGCCTACCGCCTCGTCGTCGTCCTCGTCGCCCCCTCCTCCTCCCCCGTCTGCCGAACCAGCTCCTCGTCCAACTCGTCCACAGGCGCCACCTCCTCCTCGGCCGTCTGCCGAATCAGCTCCTCGTCCAACTCGTCCACGGGCGCCACCTCCTCCTCCAGCACCTCCTCACGCGGCGTGGGAGGAGACGGCCCCCTCTGCGGCGGCGGTCCTCTTCCTCCTCCTCTGTCCGACCCCTCGCCTCCTCCTCCGCGGTCGTGGTCTGCAGTAAGCGAGGACACGGCCCTCGACGGTCGCCCGCCATCTTTGTTCACTCACCGCAATTAAAAGAATAAGCAAGGCGTAATTAGAAATAGATGCAAAATGAACAAAACATAATTACAAAAACATAGTAATACATGTATTAGAAATAGATGCAAAAAGAACAAAACATAATTACAAAAAACATAGTATTACATGTATTAGAAATAATCTTCATGATTGGGAATAGCTGGATCATAGGTCTCGTCATCACTATCAACATTGTCCAAATCATCAACACTATCAGAAGGAGGAATGTTGTCTTCATTGTCATTGCCTAAGCGTAATCGCTCAAGCATTTGTAAGTCCTTCACATTTCGCACCTCGTCTCCGGCGTCCTCGTCATCAACCCTTTCATTGTCTACTTCCATTCCTATCGCCCGGTTAAGTCTATCGAAACCTCCCTTGTAGCCCCTCTTCTTGAAAGAACTCTCCATCATATGTGTTTGGGTTGAAGTTGTAATCTTCATCGTTTGGGACGAGTAGTTTACCGTGTGGCGATACCTTGTGCACAATAGCCCAACCCTTAAGATGTTCTTTGTCTTGGCACGCGTATGGCATATAATAAACACAGACGGCTGTTGAGCCACAATGTAGACATCTTTTCTGGATAGGCGGAATCTGTCGAATCTCGACTAGCCCAAGCTTAGGGGTTCGTCTCGTTACTCGAGGATGAAACGATGGCATTTGAATATGCGAGATTAAGAGGTTTGGAACCATAAAATGCAAGTTCGTAGATTTCTTCAATTCTTCCATAATAGTCGAGGCCATCGGTCTTGGGTGTAAAAACTCATTGTTTGTGGTTTTTCGATTGGGCGACTACGCTCGTAGCTTCTGTCGTGAAAGCGATATCCATTCACGTCATAACCGGTAAATGACTTGACCCTAACGACCACGACCGTTTGCAACTGTCTCAACTCGTCACTTATAGACGCATCGGTTTGGGCCTCGCAAGCACAAGCGGGATAGATCGTTATATTATTCGAGCGTCACGATCAACTTGGAATGTCGAACTGGCACGAGCTAAATTGGACGATACCTTACGTTTGAACCAAGAAATGAAATCGGGGCTCTCTGGTCCCGCACCTTGTGAAAGAAGGGTATCGGTTTCTGCGGGTAGGATCCTTGATTCATGCGGGATTGACGAAGAAATTCCTGTACCAGCGAGAAACAAGGGGTTGGGCGAAGAAACAAGGAGTGACGGCGTATTGAAACAAGTTCGTTGAAAACTTACCCAATGAGCAGTGCACCTCGACAAGGTTGGTCAACACATATAGCATGATCTTTGCGCCACTCTTCATTTTCAATTGCTTAGTGCTCGATGCACTTGCGCTTCGAGTTGCCCTTGGAAAAGGTGAGGTTCGATTCATTTTCGCTTGACATTGTAACGAGGGTGGATTATAAACACTAGGAAGGTTCTCGGTGTAGTATTTCTGTGAAGTTTGACACCTCCTCCGAATGTATGCCTCGCAATGGAAGCCTCAATTTTGGCTTTATTTCTACATTTTTGCGAAGAGTCTTGAGACATCTCTCGATTGGATAGCACCAATTAAGATTGCACGGGCCCCCATACGTGCCTCATACGGAGGTGCACAATCAAATGTTGCATCGCCAAGAAAAAGCGGGTGGAAAGATCTTCTCCAACTTACGAGCAACACGGTGCCACTTTTCCAAGTCGGCAATGACGGTCAGAGATAGCTCCTTGGCACAAAGTGGCGGAAGAAATAGCTCAACTCGCCGGACTTGCGGACATGCTCGGGGACATAGCCTCGAACCATCGCGGAAGAAGCCGCTCAATCCATATGTGGTAGTCATGACTCTTCATCCGTTGATTCGCGAGTGCCTAAGTTCACTCCCTCTTGATTCATTGCATACCCATCCGGAACATTAGCGTCTGGATCCATTCAAGTACTTCCCTCCTTTGGTCCTTTTTCAAGGCGAAATCGGCCTTAGGCCTTCTCCATGTCTTGCCGCGACTAGGAGGTGCATCTCTTGATTTGGTCTATCGCATAACGTTGCGAGTCCTCTAGCCTTAGGGTTGTCCTTAGACTTTTCAGTGTCCATGAGTGTTGCCCAAAGTGCCTCGGCGACATTCTTTTCAGTGTGCATTACATCAATGTTATGTGGCAGAAGAAGGTCATCAAAATAGGGGAGCCTAGTCAAGCCCGACTTATGAGTCCACATATGTTGCTCACCATATCCCACAAAACCACCTTCTTGATTGGGCACGAGAGCATCTATGTGAGCATGAACCTCGGCACGATCATCATCCATGCGGTGCAGTGCATCACTCGACACCTTTCGTAAAGTTCTTGATGTCTTATGCGAATGGATGGTCAAGAGGGAGGAATTGACGATGTCCGTCGACAGCGCAGTACTTGCCACCCTTGTGCAACCAAATGAACCTCACACCTTCCTTGCATATTGGGCATGGAACTTCCGTGAACACACGGTATGAGAATAACCCATACGCCAGAAGTCATGCAGGGAGTAGTGGTACCAAACGTGCATTTTGAAGCTTGTCTTTGTAGCTCGATCGTATGTCCATACCCCTTCGTCCCAAGCACGGACCAATTCATCAAACACGGGCTCCATGAACACACCCATATTACTCCCGGGTGTCGGGAATTATCAACGACAAGAATACGTTATGTCGTTGAAAGGAGACGCCGGGGGGGAGATTGAGGGGGATAACGAACACGGGCCAACATGTGTATGGGGCAGCCATCAGTCCATAAGGATTGAACCCATCATTGCCCGGTAGCGACACGTACATTCGAGCCTCATCGCTTTCTCACGATGTTTGTCATCAAAGCGGGTCCATGCTTCACCATCGGATGGATGTACCATCTTGTCAGGATTGTACCGTTTGCCATTTCTGTGCCATGTCATCTGTTTTGCGGATTCCTCGGTCATGTATAGCCGTTGGATCCTCGGTAGGAACGGAAGGTACCGTAGGATTTTCACGGGGATCGAAGTCGCCTCTTCGGCCATCACGAGTCTACCTCCGGTGTACGGAGGATTTACACTGGACAATACTTTGCATCCTTGTGTTCTTTCCTAAATAGGGCGCACCCCTTGAACAAGCATGTATCTGCTCATATGGCATCTTAAGTGCGAAGGAGTTTCGTGACTCGTACATGCTCTTTGGCAGAATGTGGCCCTCCGGAAGCAGGGTGCCAATCACGGCCAACATCTTATCGAAGCCTTCTCGACTCAGGTTTAACTCGGACTTCAACCCCATTAAGCGTCCAATGGCATCCAGTTGAGACACCGTTGACCGATCGTGAAGGGGTTTTCGTGCGAGTCCATCATGTCGTAGAACGCCCGTCTGGTGCCTCCATCTCCTCCTTCTCACGTCCCTCATCGAAATGTCCTTGGTGAAAGTCATCTAACATATACGCTACCCGGCATCGACATCATAAGCCTCGACGCGTGGTCTCACCACCTCCTCTCTCATCGATGGGCTTCACCATGGTGGACCCACGGGTGTAGTCGCGTAAATCCATTCTTCAAAAGATGTTTACCCATGTCCACCTTGTTTACCCTTCTCCTGTTTCCACATTTCTTTGCAGGACACAAAACTAGACAATGTCCTTTAGCGACCTTGCCAAATGCACAGTTCAAGAAAGCATCGGTCTTGTTCATCCATTCAGTGGTGTAATCACTCGACTTCTCGGCCGTGTACATCCAGGCGTCGTCATCCATCCTCTAACATATCGAGGAGTAATATAAGAATCAAATGCATCTACGATCTTTCTCCTATCTAATAGGTGAAGATAGGTCCTAATCCCACAGAGGATGCGTAGATGAGGTTAGTTTCCATGCTCTACTCCTATCCAGAGGCAATTTGGAAGCACCTCCCATTGTTCTCCAAATACACGTCTGGCGGGGAGATTGTGTATCAGGAGAACAACAGGAGATTTGCGAAACTCATCGCGGATCGGAGTAGACCACGAAAACTAACCCCATCTACGCATCCTCAGCCGTCAAAAGCGTGGACAATTGAAGCAGATACGGTTATAGATATGCAAAGATCTGCATATTTCCAACCGTATCTCTTTCGAACGGGAGACGCCTAACTAGGTTACGCCTAACCAGAGAATAAACTGGACCGACCAATCAGAGAATGGCATTCAACAAAGTGATATAGCAATAACAAAGTGATATACCAATCAGATACTGATATACTCAAACACCTAAACCGCACACCAAGCTTAAATGCATCCATTCTGGATGACTTAATTCAACCATGCACTAATCCATACGGAATAAGTTGTTTCATTCTGTTAACAGGTCGCCAATAGACAAAACAAAAATACTGTGTCTCTCTCAAATAAGAAATAACTGGATATATTGGCTAACCAATAAATGAAGTAAACATAATGCAAAGAAATGTTACACATATATATTTGTATATCTCTCTGTGTATGTGTGACTATTTGTGTGCATGTGTGATCAGTAGGGCATCCCAGTAAGCTAAGTAGTAGTTAGCAGGGCCATGGTTAGGCCAGTTATCAGTGAACAATAAGCTAAAGCTAGTGCTTCATTAGTGTATGATTGTCAGTAGGTCCACTGGATTAGGTTAGTAGCAAAGTTAGCAGGTTACATGTTAGTTAGTTTTTAGACAAGCAATGGACATATTGTATTTTCATACAGTAGTTCATCAGTGAATAGACTCTGACTAGAGATTCAATTGTAGTAAGGACAGATCAAGTAGAGTAGAGCTTAAATGGTTAGTAAGTGTTTTTTAGAGTAAATTGCAAAGACAAGTTTAGTATCTAGTGAACTCTCACCCTTAATGGTTAATTAGGATCTGTTAGTGGGCTAATTAGTTAGTGAGTACTCCAACAGCAAATGATCTGAAAGACTAGCTGAAAACTCTAAAATGGCATGATAGCTGTGGTTTGGCATGATAGAGGCTGAAAGACTAACTGAAAACTCTGCCAAATTCAATTATGAATGTTGTTTGGCATTTTTTTCAGGGGAGGTCATCCAACAGATGCAGATCCACTGAAAGAAATGGCAAGCAATAAACTTGAATGACCTAGCTACAATGGATTAGAAGAAAGTTTACGGTAGTCAGCTAGATCGATCAGACTAGAGATTTGGCAAAAATTTGAGTAGAGATTGCCAATACAAAGGAGTGTAAATCAAGGTTTACCCCGATAGTGATATGTGAGTTCCTCCATTACTATGTATACTACAACTAGAAAAGTTGTTAGGCTCTTGCTTGAGGCTTGAGCTAGTAACTAATGCAAACACATGCTGCGTACTTGCTCCCATAGTGTGAACTTACCACTCACCGAATATGCCAACACCATGCCAACTACAAGTTAATAAATTACTAAGCAATTATTCAATAAATAATGTCCGCCTCTTGACGGTGACCACAATACAACAATATGTTAGCAATGGAGCTAGGATGAGACAATTTTGCAATGATCAAGCTGCATGACGGATGATAAGCGAGTGAGCAATCACAAGTCCTAATTGTGGTTTGAGCCCAAGGCATTATAGCAAGGGTTCCATATATGGTATAGGACCAAGTAGGTTATCATTGCGATCACTCCAGTTTTGGGCCTCTTGGGACAAAGCGTTCTCATTAGGCATCTTTGCACTATATGATTTTGGTTGTTCCAGAGAGGCGAGAAGACTCAACATTTTTAACATTTTACATTTTCTAAAAGACGGTCTGAACTTGAAAGCGCCTAATTTTCAATAAACCATCATGTCTCACAAATGTAAAGAGCATCTACTCCTAAATGGGCATAACCGGTGATTAATAAAAATCGGTTTAGTTTGATGTTTTGTTTATCACTTACCACTAGTTTGCTAATGAGGAATTGAACCTTGCTCTAAGTAAAAATTCAAGGGTATGGCACACTAAGCTAATGCGATAAGTAATGCCATAGAACACAAACACGGCAAGCACTAAATCTTTGTGACATGCAAGGGCAATGCTCTGTGTCTTCAACATATCACAGATTTAAAGAGAAACCAAATGAAATCTTGGATTGTCTACACTAAACTCATCAAATAAACCAAAAAATACTGATCATGCAATTGAATTATGCTTGAATAGTACACTCAAAAGCCTTACGGATAAGCGCACACAATCAAAGATGTCATCTAGATGAATTTAGTTATCAACAAATACACATTTAAAAAACATTACATTATGGACCAAACTATGGTCATGTCCTTAAATCGACCTACAAGTAAATAAATTGCACATTCACAATTTAATTGGCATTCTATTGTTTTACATAATAATTGCTTACAGGGAAGTTCTTGGATATCAAGTACTACTGACACTAAGCGATGCGTCTTCTTGCATTGACATTTTCTCTAACATGTCCGTAGTCTCCTTTGTCAAGGCATGAGATCGGATGGAAAATGATATGTGGAAATTCTCTCGATTCTAAAAACAAGAAATTCTAGATCAAAACTAAACATTCTTCCTGTCGGTCTAGCATTTATAATACAAATGCAAAATTATTGTAGCATCTAACAACAAGCAGACAAGTACAAAAGATGGTGAGTACTCCATTTTAGAGTACTCCAACGATAGCGATAAACATTACATGAAAATATTGGTATTATCGTGTTCATCGAGCAATCATGTAAATGAAACAATTCGAACTAATAGAAAAAAATGAAACCTTTATCCGATCCAAGAATTGTTCCCAGGTGTGTGCGTGTGGTGTGTGGCCTTGTGGCCTGGTGTGTGGGCTTGCGCATGGCTGTGGTGTGGGCGCGGCGGTGTGGTGGCGTGGCTGGTGCAGGTGTGTGGCTGAGCGAAGCGGCAAGTGAGTGGCGTGGCGGGTGTGCGTGTGTCGTGTGTGTCTGGGCGGGTGGGCGTTGCGGGTTAAAACCCTATTTGCCGAGTGCCCGATCGGCACTCGGCAAACCTTTGCCGAGTGCCCCGATCGGCACTCGGCAAAAGGCTTTGCCGAGTGCCCCGATCGGCACTTTCGGCAAAAGAGGCCTTTGCCGAGTGCCCCGATCGGCACTTTCGGCAAATAGGGTTTTAAAAACCCTATAAAATTATTTGCCGGGTGTCATTTTTTGACACTCGGCAAATATCTCCTTTGCTTAGAGTGTCATTGTTTGACACTCGGCAAAGATCTCCTTTCTTAAGTGTCATTTTCGACACTCGGCAAAAACTCCTTCTAAAGTGTCATTTTTTGACACTCGGCAAACCATATTTTTTTTTCCACTTTTGACCTCCAAACTTTTTCTGCAGTCCTCATACAATACCTGGTACTCCATGTTCCAATGTGGCACATTTCTCGGACTTGTTCTATATTTCTTTAATTTATTTCAATTAATTGAATTTTCTTGGATAATTCAAATTATAACTGCTAGTCATTCGAATAACGAAAAAAATGAATGGAAAAATGATATTCATGTTATTTAGTATAATGTGAGGCCGTAACCAGGAACAGACCACCAATTTCGAGCATCTTGTTCACGAAACATGACCACGAACTTGCGGTCGAGTTGTTTTTAAATTGTATAAAAAGCAAACGAAGTCCGAAAATCAAGAAACTTGGGAAGATGTCATGATATCATATGTGGAGGCTGTGATAAAAATTTGAGAAGGTTTGCGCAAGTTGTCACGTAGGATGCTTGCAAAGAAGAATCTCAGAAGAAGTTGTCACGTATTCTTACTTTTCTAAGGTTTGCAAGCATCGTACGTGACAGCGTGCTCGAAAATTTTTCAAATTTTTTCCACGGCATACGCATACGATACGGTGACAACTCGACAAGTTTCATGATTTTCGGAATTCGCTCGCATTTATACAATTAAAAACCACTCCCATAAGTTGGCGGCGTTGCCCGCGAGCACGTTGATCGAAATTTGAGGCGGTTCTGGATTTAGCCTAAATTTACACTAAGAAACAACGATAACATTTTTTGAACGAATGTAATCCATCATTCGATGCACCTGCAGTTTAAACTTACATTTTCTGGAAAAATTCAAAAAAACAAAATAAACTATAGAAATATGCCAAAAGGAAATGAAAATGTCCCAAATTTAAACATGTTGTTTGTGGTAGTGTACTAAAGCTTGAAAAAAAAAATTGGTGGCAAAAAACCAAAAAAAAAATATTAGTTTGCCGAGTGCCAAGTTTTGGCACTCGGCACAATACATTCTTTGCCGAGTGCCAAACGGGGGGCACTCGGCAAAGAGGACGCCGCTGGATGCCGTTAGACCTCTACCAATCTTTGCCGAGTGTGTACCTTTGCCGAGTGCCAGGCACTCGGCAAAGACAGTCTTTGCCGAGTGCAGGAATTTGCCGAGTGCCTGGCACTCGGCAAAGGCCTCTTTGCCGAGTGCTATATTTTGCGAGTCGCGCACTCGGCAAAGCAGTCTTTGCCGAGAGTGCCGCAATTTGGCACTCGGCAAAGATTTTTGCACTCGGCAAATCACGTGTTTCCCGTAGTGAGTCCTACACTCTACTCGTTAGAATAGATTGAAACATTTTTACAAGCTTGCTGTAATTTCGTACAAACGGCCAGATACGTTAACCTTGCCGACAGGTCACAGGTAGCCATGGTTAGGTTATATATATATACACACACACACTATTGGTCATTCTTATAAGGAATTTTTTTATGCCACAGCGAATATTCTGAATCCTGATCTACTATTGCAAAGTAATATTTCTTTTATATATCACTGCAAAGTTAAAACCATACCCTTTCACGCAACCGTTGATTAGCCAAGCAGTAAGGTGATGATGAAAATATCATTTTACCCTTATCATCTTCTTCTTTCTTCTTCTCTATCACAAAAAAACACACTCACCCCTGGCGGCGGCCTCCGCCCCCTACCCTGATTCCTCCTACTTCGCTTTCCATGACGATGCCGCCCCCCAGCCTCCTCGCTGTCTCCCTGCATCATCCTCAACGCCGTCACCTTCTCAGCTCGTGCGCTCCTGCAACCACGCTGGCCAGCACACTGTCGCGTACCACCACGCATGCACGCGCAAGTCGGCACCTATCATCGGCCAGCATGCCGCTGTCCATCCCGAGCGTGTCGTCGCCTGCCAGTGCACACACGCTCCTCTGTGCCGCTCCTAGCCGCAAGCCGTTGCGTCATTGCTGACCACCGCAAGAATGCGAGCGCGCATAGCACGAGCCGATGCCCCGTGCGCCGAATTGCACTGTCTCAGCCACCTCGCCATTTGCATTGCCCACTCGGGTAGTCATCGTCGCCCACACGCCCCGCGGCTGCCATCGCGCCTGGCGCGCGCTGACGTTCGCGGCCAAGCGTGAAGGAAAGCGAACGACTCCATGGGGTAGGGAGGCGGAGGGCGCAAGGGGGAGGAGGAGGCGGCTGGGGGAGGGAGGCGAGCAGGCGGCCGGGGAAGGGAGAAAAGAGGAGGAGAGAAAGAAAGGTGAGGGAGGAGGAAGATGACGAGGGTAATTAGGGTATTTTGAAAAGAAATTGACGATAAAAATCTAACGGAGTTGACAGCAGTGGGAAAAAAAGTAACATTTGTGAAATATAATGGTATGAAAGAGAGATGTCATTTTGTAATAGCAGATGGCAGCGGTGGAGGTGGTTTCAGACTAGAGTTAGAGAAGAAGACCGCGACGCGAGCTCCCATGGACGAAAACTGAAATTAGTTGGCCGGGTTTCTATCGTCACAGTTGGGAACATGACGTGACACGCAAGGGAGTGGGTGGAGCTCGTCGGATTGACAGGAATGACGAGGTGGGTGCGGCGTGGTCGTGGGCTCAAATCGAGATGGTCGTGAGCGAGCGAGAGGAGCGAGCAATGAGGTTAGCGAGGTGCGTTGTGCCCAGAGATGCAACTTCTGCCCCCGGAGCGAAGCTCAATCCTCACGTTTCCCTCGGGCCAAACCCGGGTGCAACTTTTGCACGAGCTCAGTCAGGTCGGATGATACATGCAAGAAACCAAACATCCCAAATCTTGCATCTACTCACAGGAGCCAATCCCACGTAGGCATCGAAACACCCTTAGAGAAGTTTTAACTTTGCTTGCAAACTAACGTACGGGCCTAAATGGAATAGGTAAAGAGAAGGAATTGTGAAGAAGAGAGTTAAACTGAAAACTAATGTATTGGAACCGTTACCGTTGGAATATTTTATGTATCAAATCTCTATTCAATTTACAAAGTTACAGAAAATGCGTACGAAGCGCAAAAATTTTTTTATAAAAAACATGGAGTTAAAATTGCATGAGAAGCAAGGAAGATGAACATGTGGACCGAAAGATCCTCTAGAAAATAAGTGCTTAGAACGAAAAAACTTGAAATGATTAAATTGATAAATTGATAAAAAGAAATAAATTTATGTATTGCCAGCTAGATTCGAGGCATATGTTGTTGGAAATATGCCCTAGAGACAATCATAGAGATGATGATATTTCATTATGTTCATGATTTTGATAATATGTTATCATGTTCCTTGAATGAATCATTTGTTATAGATCAATAAGTATGTGACTTGTTGGTGGAACTCTTTAACTTATATGATGTCATTCTAAATGTATCCCTAGTCGGAGGTCACTGATCGGAACATCATTGACTCTATGACTAACACATGTATTGATTGATGACCTTGTTTCACCGGTCATGGATATGGAGATATCGAATCAATAATGTGAGCACATGTTAGAGAACATGGTGTTGGATAGACCCATCATTGAGACACTATTGAGATTGTTATGAATCTTTATGTCATTAGTTGGCCTCAAGTAATAATGATGTATAATCCTTAGACCTGAGATCAGCATGGTTTCCTACATGTGTAATAGCACTCTTAGGGGTTGCCAAACGCTACTCCATAACTGGGTAGTTATAAAGGTAGCTTTCGGGTATGCTATGAAACATGCGGAGGGATGTGACTGGTCGAGATGGGATTTGCCCCTCCTAACATAACAGGAGAGATGTCTTTGGGCCACTCGTGGTGATCGGATAAAGAAAGTGCATGACCATGCCACTAGTGGTCGAAGTGTCGACCAAATGATGTTATCCGACACTCGACCGAGAAAGTATTGAACAGTCCATGGATGACACATCATCTCACCTGGAGTACAACCAGACATCGTGAGGCAAAGGGAGAATGCATGAGTAGGTCGTTTAGTTTGATCAGTTACGGACTAGTCGTATGGAGATACATCTTTGGTCGTAGGCGGTCAAAGCGTAATCCTGAATGGTAAGAACCTAGTCGTAAGGAGTTACGAACTGGTCGTGACCAATTACAACCTGGCCGTATAGATATACGAACTGGTTGTAAGTGATGAGGACCTGATCATAGATCATATTACATCAAGGTTCGTCCGATATATTCAATGTGTCTTTGGAAATCGTTATGTGCTGCTAGGTACCGCTAACGACTAGTGATCGAAAAAGAGTTTTCGAGTCATAACCAATTACACATGAACCTGTGGAGTCGCACACTTAAAGGGCAAGGATCTGTTTTGGATGGTGATCCAAATTCGTATAGGCCACAAGTTCCTAATGGGCCTTAGGTACGAGACCCATCAGGGATGCCTATATAAAGAGGGACGGTGGCATGGGGTCAAAGGAGGACAGAATGATCTTTGGAAGAACTCCTGGAACCCTAATAGCCACGCCTTCTTTACTACGCTGCTGGAGCTAGCACTCTAGCGCGTGGTGATCTTGCCCCGTACGTGTGGATATCTCGGAGGTGTTGTTGTGAAGCATCAGCACTATGATGATCCGCGACTTGTGTTGATCACCGGAGTCGGGGAAGAAGTCGCGTGGTGGGTACGACCACTCGAAGAAGCAGACGTGTATCAGTACGACTACTCGAAGGAGGAGACGCGTCGTGAGTACGACTACGACTGCATCAACTCGCTACAACGACTCTAGTTACGCTCACAGTCGGTAGCGTCTAGCGGTAATCTCGTGATCTATTACTTGCGGTGGTTCCTAGGTTGCGCGGAAAATTTTTGTTTGTGCTATCGTAGCATTGCCGCGTATCCCCACAGTGGTATCAGAGCCATACCTACTAGTTCTAGATTCGGATTGGACACATATTGTGATATGTGGCAGTTATAGATGTGATCTATCTCTGTTTTGGCGGTGGTCGATATGATCGTCCATAAGCATTGATGGTAAGATGGGTGTTTATTCATTATTCCGTGATCGTGCTTGCATGGTCGTATCACGACTTGCCTCTACCGATCGGTTTCCGCCATCGGGGCAGACAGTGATCGTAAATCCATTGGAGCACGTGAAGATCAATGTGGTTGATCGAATCGGAGTTATGATCGATTATGTACCAGATGTTTTATTGCGCTTGTTCACAATCACCTTGCATGATACTTCTACCGGTCGGAGTTCCGCCATGGAAGTATGCCGTAGTGTGTGGTCGTAGCGGGATCGTCGTGCTGGGTAATCGAACCACGCTTTTGTAGTGTGTGTTCTTGTTGCCCGTTAGAATGCTATTCCATGCCTAACTTGTTTTTGCAGGTTGATGTGAATAGTATGACCCATGATGTATGAGATGCATTCATGTGTGTAATGTTCATGACCTGTGTGTCATGTTTATTACAGCCCAAGGCTGTCTATATTTGTATAACGACATGCGTGTCGACTTGCGGTGCTAAATTTACTCCTTGTAATTTTATCCCTAGTGCTGTTAGGTGTAATGGCTTAGTGGGAGTACTTGGGGTTTTGGCAACTTGGAGACATGGCGAGCAGGATGCTTGGCGATGGAGATCACCATAAGGAAGGGTCATACTATATCACTATGCAATTTGATTGTCTGTGAATGCCCTTATATTCCTGTTTATTTATTTCTATGCATGTTTTAATTGCTTGAAATGCTTTTAACATGGTAGAGGTGAATTTCCCTCAGGTAATATTAAGTTAAATTGATGCCCTCCCAATTAGCTGCACCATCCAAAGTAATGTAGTTTAATGGTAGGTCTTGCCAAAGCATAGTGCCATTAATACTCCTTGACTAGATGGGTTTGTGTCGGACACTTACACGCAAGCGTTGGTTTAACTTGACAAGGTCATCATAACGGTTCCCTTGGGGCATAGGGTTGGGTGCCGAAGCATAGAGATGCTGCCCAACAACAAGAGTCATATAGAGATATGATTAGCAAAGGGTTGCTTACCATATTCACTAATCTTCTAGCAGTGATGCCAAAGCTCACTAGTAGATTAACTGTTTGTGGGTCTTGAATCACTAAATGTCATAAGAGGGATATGGTATTCAGTGGGAGTATCTTTATTAAATTGTTTAATAGAAGTTACTTTTCTTGAACATATGTCTTAGTGTTGTATATTTCTATTGTAGATCATGGCACCAACTGCTGTACCTACATCCAGTTTTGCTTTACGTTTGATACTTGATAAGGAAAAACTGAATGGAACAAATTTTACGGATTGGTCCTGCAACCTGAGAATTGTTCTTAGGCAAGATAAAAAGGAACATGTTCTAGAGGAACCAATTCCTGATGTACCTGCTGAAAATACTGCTGTAGCTCTTAAAACAGCCTATAAAAGGACTTGTGATGAACTCAGACCTTCAGAAGCAGTTTGAGAATATTGATGTAATACCCCGGCCTGCTCATAGCGTGGCCCATGTGGCCCATGAGGAGTTGTGTGGTGGGATTAGTCCCACATTGCTTGTCTCAAGTGAATTGTAGTAGTATATAATGCCTGTTGGATCCAAACGTAGCACCTCCGGGTTAACCCTTTTACACGAAGTGAGGATGAAAGTGTAAGTGAGGTGCTATGTGTGAGCGGGTCCGCCCCATGGTGGGCTGGGCATTGAGCCGATTTTGGGTTAGGGTGTTACAGATGGTATCAGAGCATCAACCTTCGCTGCACGGGCGCGTGCGGGACAGGGGCGCGGGCATATAGCGCATGGCACATGTGGACCCGGAGTGGACACATGGCATGGCATCTGTGCTGGCACTGGACGCACGGACGTGTCCCGAGGGGTGGTTCTAGGTATTTGCCGCGTATGCGGTATGCTACCGAGGGCGTCAGCCCTTAAGGGTGGTGAGTGTAATACCCCAGCCTGCTCATAACGTGGCCCATGTGGCCCATGAGGAGTTGTGTGGTGGGATTAGTCCCACATTGCTTGTCTCAAGTGAGTTGTAGTAGTATATAATGCCTGTTGGATCCAAACATAGCACCTCCGGGTTAACCCTTTTACACGAAGCGAGGACGAAAGTGTAAGTGAGGTGCTATGTGTGGGCGGGTCCGCCCCATGGTGGGCAGGGCATTGAGCCGATTTTGGGTCAGGGTGTTACAATTGAGGCCTACGATATGATCGTGGCACTCAAAGGCATGTTTGAGACACAAGCAAGGACTGAGAGATATGAGATCTCAAAGAAATTATTTGGTTGTAAGCTAACTGAGGGAAGTCCAGTGAGCCCTCATGTGATCAAGATGGTTGGTTACACACAGAGCTTAGAAAAACTTGGTTTTCCACTTAGTCAAGAGTTGGCTACAGATTTGATTCTTGCTTCGCTTCCTGCAAGCTATGGGCAGTTCATTATGACTTTTCATATGAATGGCTTAGACAAGAATCTCACCGAACTGCATATGATGCTTAAGACTGCAGAGGACAGCATTAAGAAAAGCAACAGCCATGTGATGATTGTGCAAAAGAGTACTAGCTTCAAGAAGAAGGCTAAGACTTGGGTCAAAGGTAAAGGCAAGGTTTCGGATGGGATCCAAACTGTCAAGCCTAAACCTAAGACCAAGTCTGGCCCGACTCAAGAGAATAAATACTTTTCTTGCAGCGAGGCAGGCCACTGGAAGAGGCGCAAGAAATACAGGCGTCCGAAAAGGAATGGTGGGATTAAAACTTCCACTTCAGGTATTAATGTTGTAGATGTTTTTCTTGCTGATTCTTATGTTAACTCGTGGGTATTTGATACCGGATCGGTTGCTCATATTTGCAATTCGATTCAGATTCTAACAAGGAGTAAGAGATTAACAAGGGGTGAGATGGATCTTCGCGTCGGGAATAAAGCAAGAGTTGCTGCATTAGCCGTCGGAACTTTGCCATTACTGTTACCTTCAGGATTTATTATGGAACTAAATAATTGTTATTACGTTCCAGCCATAAGTAGAAATATCATCTCTGCATCATGTTTGATGGTAGAGGGTTATAAGTTCATTATAGAGAACAATGGTTGTTCTATATATTTGAATGAAATGTGTTGTGGCTATGCTCCCGTTTTGAACGGGTTGTTTATTTTAAATCTTGATGTTGCACCCATCTACAATATTAATGCAAAGAGGCTTCGACCTAATGATACGAATTCCACATTTATTTGGCATTGTCGTTTGGGTCACATCAGTGAGAAACGCATGAAAAGGCTCCATAGTGATGGAATTCAAAACTCATTTGGTTTGGAATCATTTGAAACATGCGAATCTTGCCTGATTGGAAAGATGACCAAGACACCTTTCACTGGTCGGAATGAAAGGCCGTCCGACTTGTTGGCACTCATACATATTGATGTGTGTGGACCAATGAGCACAACAGCTAGAGGTGGTTTTCAGTACTTCATTACTTTCACCGATGACTTTAGTAGATATGGTTATATCTATTTAATGAGGTACAAGTCGGAATCCTTTGAAAAGTTCAAGGGGTTTCAGAATGAGGTACAGAACCAACTAGGCAAGAGAATCAAATCCTTACGATCTGATCGTGGAGGAGAATTTTTGAGCCATGAGTTTGGTGATCATTTGAAATAATGTGGAATTGTTCCACGGCTTACACCACCGAGTACTCCACAGTGGAATGGAGTGTCCGAGCCGCGTAATCGGACCTTGTTGGACATGGTTCGGTTAATGATGAGCCAATCGGATCTGCCATTATATTTTTGGGGTTACGCTCTAGAAACTGCCGCTTTCACTTTGAACAGGGTACCATCTAAATTAGTAGATAAGACACCATATGAGATATGGACTGGGAAGAGTCCTAGTTTGTCTTTTCTAAATATTTGGGGTTGTGATGTCTATGTTAAACGTTTGACGTCTGACAAACTCACACCCAAATGAGATAAATGCTTCTTCATAGGATATCCTAGGGAAACCAAAGGATATTATTTCTACAATCAAGAGGAGGGCAAAGTGTTTGTTGCCCGAAATGGTGTCTTTCTGGAGAAAGAGTTTCTTTCAAAAGGAGTCAGTAGGAGAAAGATGCAACTCGAAGAAGTTCGGGAAACATCTGAAAGTGTTTCAACTACTACTGAACCTCTACAGGACGAACAAAGTGTTGTTGAACCTGTAGAAGAGACATCAGTACCACGTAGATCTAAAAGGCCGCGTCAATTGCCTATAAGGTATGGTCATGACGTATTATTGGTGAATAATGGTGAGCCTAAAACTTATAAGGAAGCGATGATGGACCCATACTCTGAGAAATGGTTTGGAGCCATGAAGTCCGAGATAGACTCCATGAGTGTCAATCAGGTTTGGAACCTGGTCGAGCCTCTTGATGGTGTTGGAACCATCGAGTGCAAATGGATCTATAAGAAAAAGATTGATATAGATGGAAATGTTCACATTCATAAGGCTCGACTTGTCGCAAAGGGGTTTCGACAAGTTCAAGGAGTTGACTACGATGAGGCCTTCTCACCAGTAGCGATGCTTAAATCTATTCGGATCATTCTAGCTATTGCTGCATATTTCGATTATGAGATATGGCAAATGGATGTCAAAACGGCTTTCCTTAATGGAAACCTAAGTAAGGATATGTACATGACACAACCTGAAGGTTTTGTCGATCCAAAGAATGCTAGTAAAGTGTGCAAACTTCAGAAATCCATTTATGTGTTGAAGCAAGCATCTCGGAGTTGGAATCTGCGTTTTGATGAGGAAATCAAAAGGTTTGGTTTCGTCAAAAACAAAGAAGAACCTTGTGTTTACATGAAGGTTGGTGGGAGCGCACTTGTGATTCTAATCTTATATGTGGATGACATATTATTGATTGGGAATGACATTACTATGCTGAAATCCGTTAAGGTATTATTGAAAAATAGTTTTTCTATGAAAGACCTAGGAGAGGCAGCATATATCTTGGGAATAAATATCTATAGAGATAGATCAAGAAGGCTAATTCGATTAAGCCAAAGTACTTACATTGACAAGGTGTTGAATAGGTTCAACATGCATGATACCAAGAAAGGGTTCTTGCCTATGTCACATGGCATAAATCTTAGCCAGAATCAGTGTCCTTCGACCACTGATGAGCGAGACCATATGAATAGTATTCTATATGCTTCGGCTATTGGATCTATTATGTATGCCATGGTTTCTACCCGAGCAGATGTATCATATGCTCTAAGTGTTCTGGCGAGATACGGTGATCCGGTGAATGTCCTTTGGGACGGTGTGAAAAACATTCTTAAGTACTTGAGAAGAACTAAAGATGTGTTCCTAGTTTATGGCGGTGTTGAAGAGCTCGTTGTAAAGGGTTACACCGATGCAAACTTCCAAACCGACAAAGATCATTATCGTTCGCAATCTGTTTTTGTATTCATTTTGAATGGAGGAAGCGAGTGGTTTGGAAAAGTTCAAGCAAGAAAGCAGTTCTTGATTCTCTGACGGAGGTGAGTACATTGCGACTTAGAAGCGCAAAAGAAGGTGTTTGGATAAGGAATTTCCTTACTGAGTTGGGTGTAGTTTCGAGTGCCTTATGCCCATTGGATCTCTATTGTGACAATAATGGAGCCATTGCACAGGCTAAGGAGCCGAGATCCCATCAGAAGTCCAAACACATACTCAGGCGTTATCATCTCCTTCGCGAACTGGCCGATAGAGGAGATGTTAAGATATGCAAAGCTCATACGGATTCAAATTTTGCTGATCCGTTGACTAAGCCTCTTCCACAGCCTAAGCATGAGGCGCACAAAAGAGCTATCGGTATTAGATACTTAAATGATTGACTCTAGTGCAAGTGGGAGACTATTGGAAATATGCCCTAGAGGCAATCATAGAGATGATGATATTTCATTATGTTCATGATTTTGATAATATGTTATCATGTTCCTTGAATGAATCATTTGTTATAGATCAATAAGTACGTGACTTGTTGGTGGAACTCTTTAACTTATATGATGTCATTCTAAATATATCCACAGTCGGAGGTCCTTTGGTGAACACGGTGACTCTATGACTAGCACATGTATTGATTGATGACCTTGTTTCACCGGTCATGGATATGGAGATATCGAATCAATAATGTGAGCACATGTTAGAGAACATGGTGTTGGATAGACCCATCATTGAGATACTATTGAGATTGTTATGAATCTTTGTGTCATTAGTTGGTCTCAAGTAATAATGATGTATAATCCTTAGACCAGAGATCAGCATGGTTTCCTACATGTGTAATAGCACTCTTAGGGGTTGTCAAACGCTACTCTGTAACTGGGTAGTTATAAAGGTAGCTTTCGGGTATGCTATGAAACATGCGGAGGGATGTGACTAGTCGAGATGGGATTTGCCCCTCCTAACATAATAGGAGAGATGTCTCTGGGCCCCTCGTGGTGATCGGATAAAGAAAGTGCATGGCCATGCCACTAGTTGTCAAAGTGTCGACCACATGATGTTATCCGACACTCGATCGAGAAAGTATTGAACAGTCCATGGATAACACATCATCTCACCTGGAGTACAATCAGACATCGTGAGGCAAAGGGAGAATAAATGAGTAGGTCGCTTAGTTTGATCAGTTACGGACTAGTCGTATGGAGATACATCTTTGGTCGAGGCTGGTCAAGCGTAATCACAGAATGGTAAGAACCTGGTCGTAAGGAGTTACGAACTGGTCGTGACCAATTACAACCTGGTTGCATAGAGATACGAACTGGTCGTAAGTGATGAGGACCTGATCATAGATCATATTACATCAAGGTTCGTCTAATATTTTCAATGTTTCTTTGGGAATCGTTATGTGTTGCAAGGTACCGCTAACGACTAGTGATCGGAAAAGAGTTTCCGAGTCATAACCAATTACATATGAACCTATGGAGTCGCACACTTAAAGGGCAAGGATCTGTTTTGGATGGTGATCCAAATTCGTATAGGCCACGAGTTCCTAATGGGCCTCAGGTACGAGACCCATCATGGATGCCTATATAAAGAGGGGCGGTGGCATGGGGTCAAAGGAGGACATGATGATCTTTGGAAGAACTCCTGAAACCCTAATATCCACGCCTTCTTTACTACGCTGCCGGAGCTAGCACTCCAGCACGTGGTGATCTTGCCCCGTACGTGTGGATACCTCAGAGGTGTTGTTGCGAAGCATCAGCACTAGGACGATCCGCGACTTGTGTTGATCACCGGAGTCGGGGAAGAAGTCGCGTGGTGGGTACGACCACTCGAAGAAGCAGACGCGTATCGAGTACGACTACTCGACAGAGGAGACGCGTCGTGACTATGACTACGACTGCATCAACTCGCTACAACGACTCTACTTCCGCTACGAGTCGGCGCGTCTAGCTGTAATCTCGTGATCTATTACTTGCGGTGGTTCCTAGGTTGCGCAGAAAAATTTTGTTTGTGCTATCGTAGCATTGTCGCGTATCCCCACATATGCAAAGAGCACAAATTACTAAACTTTAATCTTGGTGGAAAGGGAGCCCTCCGGCGCCCTCTACGCCACCCCAAAACAGCACAACCGTTGGATCGTGTCCGGACGCACTGGATCGGATGGAGGGAGGCCCTCTCCGGGCGTGGGAAGGGCTCCTGTCGCGCGGGCCACATCGGTGGCTTGCGTCGCGAAGCCTCTGGTCCATGTCGCCCCAAAAAATGATCATCATCCTCATCCCACTCCTCGCTCTCCTCGTGGCTCCTCTCTCACTCCGTCCCACGCCGCAGCGCCGCCCCTCACTGCTTCCCCCGGCGCTGCATGTCCCTCCCTCCCTCCCTGTTTGATGTAGGCAAGGTGCCTGATCTTTCAATGAGATTGTGTTGGACCGAAACGACGACTAGAGGGGGGTGAATAGGAGCACGGTCTCTTTTTTGCAAAGATCGGATTCAACACGATTTTATCTCCAATAGCTATGAGAGCTATGAAGATCAATATCTAAGCACAACAGAAGTCTTGTATTGAATCCAATCCAAACCCCGGAGCAAAACAACCAAAATCAACAAAGACTAAAATCCTAAGTTTTGGGAGGTCTGACCTCTATGTTAATGGAGGTCGGACCGGTCACCTTGGGCAGTCTGACCTCCAGCCTGATAAATAGTGAAATCAGCCCGAAAAATAAAGTTGTAAATAGATGTAACTTTTGATCTACAACTCCAAACTCAATGAAACTTAGAACACACCTTCTCTAGGATATTAGCAACCTATTCCAATCAAATATCATGAAGATCATTGGCAAAGTTCCGATCTTTTCCCGTTTGAGTGAAGGATGGTTCAAAATCAAGTCAAAACAAAAACTAGATCAAAAACCATGCTCGTGGGTTAGAGATGATCAAGATGATCCTAGATGATATCCCACATGTCACAGCAAGTAAGATTAGGGGCAGAAACCGAAGGAAAACTTGAAAAAAATCAAAAACGGCCCCAAAATCACAAAATAGAGAGTAAGAACGAAAAGAGGCTCATCTCAAGAAAACTTGCATGGATTGATTTGTGATTGTTGCTAGTTTACAGCCACTCCAACATGGAGGACAAAACTCAATACATGAGCACACAATCAATCTCTTCTTCAAGAATCCTAACCTCTTCACTCCCTAATCTCAAAAATAAAACTAGGGTTTCCAAATAAGCAAAAGGATTGAGGAGGTGCACAGCACCGTCCCATATTTATAGTGGAGGCTGACCTTCTAGAAGAGTTCCTATTGGATACCCGTTAAGCCCACACACAAACAGGTTTAACTCATGCACGCATTTTAAAGCGTCGACTTCATCTTCTTTTGACCTAAACCGCTTCTTCTTGCGTCGTCTTGCGCCGTGGTTTAGCCAAAAGCAAACAAAACGGTATTTTAGTGATATTACCAAAATACCCCTTCTCGATCCTTCTCCGAAGGCCGAGTCCAAACTTCATGAAGCAGTTCCATGCTTCGCCATTTGTAGGTTGATCAGTGGCTCTCATCATGTTGGCAAGTCTCTCCCATCCGGCTCCCACTGAAACCACCATAGCACTTGCACCGACCCCCGCGCCGCTTGATGCAACCTGTCGCACCGAACTTCCTGTTCAGCCATTCTTGTCCATTTTGCGCCATGCTTGAATCCATAGACTTCATCCGGCATCGTCGATCGTTCTGAATCTCAACTCTCCAAGCCTAGTCCCGATCATCCTCGCCGTTGACCATCGTTGACCTCCAAGCAACCTGCACAATAATAGACCAAGAAATCGATTCTAGGAACAAGCTCTTCGCAACTTGACCCACGTTAGTCAAAACATGCATCATGCGACACATATGCACTGAAACTCATGAACTTGAGTCAATCAACAAACATCGCCACTACAAGGGCCGATGATACAAGTGAAAATCGGTCAGACCGCCATTCAATGGACGGTCGACAGCCTAACGATCATTGCCGGCACAGCGATCAGGCCGCGAAAGGACTTCGCCAATTTTCAGCACCTGAAAACCGAAACCTCTCTGGAAATTTCAAACGAATAGAACTTTTGACTGGAGACATCAAAAATTATGAGACCAAGTGCATTAGAATCCCCTCTCTTGCCTACAACCTCTATTTTTAGCCCAGCTCAAAAATCCACTTTTTGTATTGGCTGGTCCGATCACGCCCATGGTAGGTCGGACGCCGATTGACCGATATGACCGCGCATACAGCGGTCGGACCGCCAAATGACTGACTGACGACATAGATTTTTGCCGAAAATGCGTGATTCGACAAACCTTCAACGTCATTTCCAATTGTAACATCATCCTAAGATCATGAGCATATCCCTATGATATTCACAGATTGATAAATATCGATTTTAGTGGAGGTGACTCTCACGATCCGACTACAACCGTACGACGATGCTTGCACCTTAGCAATCGTTGAACCAACTCCGAGATGTTATTGATCTTGCTGGAAGCGCGATCAACCTGAACACAAAGTTCAATCCCTGCAAGCAATCGAAGAACTAGCAAGAATAATATGTAGGTAATTTGATATTACAAATAAGATTGTAGTGTAGATGGTATTGAAAAACAAAGGTGGGATCTCGAAGGTTGTCTTGACAGGTGGTCGTCCGACACAACTAAAGAACAGAAGTTTGCACAATAACTAAACCTAAACTCAACGAAATCCAAGTTCTAGCAAATGGAGGTGGCGGCTCCTATATGGGGAGATGGCCAGGGATGGCGACCAGGGAAGTGGACGCACGCCCCTAGAGTTACAAGGCCCATGGGCCTAAGTGGAGGTGGCGCAACACCCTTTTGACTCGAGCTCAGAAATAGATGTGGATTGTTTTGATGATTATGGCCTGCTCGAATGGTATTTGAAGATGAGGTTGGATCTGTTGAAAAGTGGACTTGATAAGATTTCCATGAACTCCAAGAATGTCCCAAACGGAGTTCGTATGAAGAAGTTACACCCGTTTAAACTTAGTACTATCGCTGTAGTCCGAATCCAAATCCAGAACGAACCCAACTCAAGCTATTGTTTGACTCGGACCCAAAGTGATGTGGTGACCTCCATTATGCCTTCCATGCATATCCATGGCTCTTGCACATGCCTCTCCTTCATCCTTTCCCATATTTCTAAGCACAATTAAATCACTTACATTAGGTAGTGGTCTATTCTCAGTAATATATAACCCTATGAACGAATTCACCTAGTAATTAAGCTGACGAGCACAAATTCGAGTAAGTGGTCCTTGTAACATTTGCTATGGATGAGTTGTGTGTGTAGGCACGGTCGTATCCTTAGGAGGGATGTTCTCATCATCCTCCCCTTCTTGCATTTGAATCGTCCGCGACTCAAGCACATCCTCTTCTCCCAAGTATGGATTCAAATCTGCAATGTTAAATGTAGGACTAACCCCAAAATCTACAGGCAGTTCAAGCTTGTATGCGTTATCATTAATCTTTTCTAACACGTTGAAAGGACCATCAGCTCTTGGCATCAATTTTGACTTTCTCAATTCAGGGAACCTATCTTTTCTCAAGTGCAACCAAACATGATTTCTAAGTTCAAAAGTTAAATGTTTTCTCCCCTGACTACTAGCAATTTTATATTTAGCATTTATGCGCTCTATATTCTCCTTAGTTGTCTCATGCATTTTTAAAATCAATTCAGCATGTTATTTAGCATCAAAGCTCAACTTCTCCGAAGATGGAATAAGCATTAAATCAATAGGAGCACGAGGCACAAAACCATAAACAATTTTAAAAGAGCACATCTTTGTAGTAGAATGCAACGATCGATTATAAATGCAACGAACGATTATAAGCAAACTCAATATGAGACAAGCATTCTTCCCACATTTTTAAATTCTTTTTCAACATAGCCCTAAGTATTGTAGATAAAGTTCTATTCACAACTTCAGTTTGTCCATCAGTTTGGGGGTGGCAAGTTGTGGATATCGTGAGGATATGTGCACGATCTCAGGATGATGAGTCAATTGGCAATGGCGTTGTTGGTTTGCAAAATCTCGCGTTTTTGGGTTTGCTCCAAGGCTGTTAGACCACAAGCGATCGGCCGGTTGTGTCGGCGGTCGACCGCCATGTGGAGGTCCGACCGGCCATGGTGGCCGGTCCGACCGGTAAATTGAAAAGTGGTTTTTGGAGCTGAGCCACAAATAGGTTGTGTAGGCAAGTGGAGGGAGTCTCCTGGATGTGATCACATAATTTTTGGAGCTCCCAGTCAAAAGTTCTATTCAGTTGAAATTTCCAGAAGGTTTCGGATTTTCACGCTGGAAATTTGGCTAAGTCTTTTCGGGCGGTCCGACCGCCGTTGTGGGATCGGTCCGACCGGCCTGAAATCTGTCGGACCGGCCTTGTGGGGCGGTCAGACCGCCGTTGACTTGGAGGTTAGCCAAGTTTGGCATTGAGTTGATTTGAATGTGGTTTATGTATGGAGTTCAATGCCTTATTGATGCATATTGCATTGCGGAACTAACGTGGGTCAATTTGTGAAGAACTTGTTCCCGGAAACGATTTGTTTGTCTATTGCTGTGCAGGTGGCTTGCAGGTCTGCGACGTCAACGGTGAGGTGGATCGGGATTACGCTTGGAGAGCTGAGGTCGAGCGATCATGGATGCGGGTGAGGTCTTATGACTCAAGCATGGTGCAGGATGGGCAAGATGGATCGAACGGGTAGTTCGGTACAGCTGGTTGGATCAGGCGGTGCGGAAGTCGGTGCGAGTCTCTGGGAGGTTCCGATGGGATTCGGACAAGAGAGGCTTGGTGATACGGATCCACCTAGTTGATTAGATGAATCCTGATTGTTGGCCCAATCTTTCACGGTACACTCGAAGATCAGTAGCAATCTCACAAACCAATTCGGTGAATTGAATTGTAAGAAAATCAATATACTCACAAACCAATCTAATAGATTGAATTGCAAGTAGTAGCGTTAGATGAATAGTACTCCAAAACAAGAGATAGATAGCTTGATCTTGCTCTCAATCTTTCTCCCTCAATCTCTCCAACTCATATCACGACTCAAGAACACACGATATGCGCCAAAACGGCTTTTCTGATTTTTATTATCTAAATCATAACTTGTCCTCCATATGGTGCGGCCATGGGGGGTTTATATAGCCTCCCACGCAAGCACAAAAGTCGGATGAACAGTAACCGATTTGCTACAGTAATTCCGTACCGGATTACTATTCACATGAACAGTAATCCGAGTCGGTTACTGTTCATGTGAACAGTAATCCGAACCAAAAAATACTTTTCTTTTTTTAATTAGAATTTAAACTATTCTAGTTTTGAAATAAAATATTAATCACCAATTGGCTGTCTGAATTGGATCCAAACTGAACCAACCCACATGCCATGTTCCTGGCGTCCTCTCCATGCATGGCCAAATCTCCCTCTTGGTTTCCCTTGTGTTGTGGGCTTTCCTTCTCTTAGCTTCTTGCACGAACTTGTTCCATGCACTTGATGCTTCTTCTGACGTCAATGCAACCCTTGCTGCCATACCACCACATATCTTTCTTGACTGCACGCACGCGCTAGGGTTTTATCCCGAGAGAATGTTCCCTCTCGTTGGCCACCATCCCCATACACCCTAACGGCCTTCACAACATTTTGTTTTACCTTTTGCAATGCTTTGGTTGTAGATATGGCTGTATCACTTGGCGACGTGATGAGAACCGCTGATCAACCTACACGTGGTGAAGCAGGTGATTGCTTCAATAGTTATGTGTGTGTGGATCCCATATGTGAGTGGGTCCCAAAAGTGAAACCCTAGGCCTCTCCTATAAATAGAGAAGGGGGAGATGTAAAACCCCTTGAAGCATTCATTTGAGCCTCTCTTGCTTTTTCTAGGGTTTGGAGAGAAGAGGAGAAGAGAGCTAGGGTTTGGAAAAAGTGTGTGCTCCTTGTGTGAGCTCTTGTCCTCCTTGAGGGAGTGGCTTTGTAAGCATCTTGTGAGATCAATCAATCTTGTGATACTTGCTTGAGAGATCATTTGTCTCCCTTTTGTGTTCTTCTCTCTTTTGGATGAATTTGGTGCTTCCTTGATTCAAGTGTGTAAGCTTGGTCTCATGACCCTTTGTGTCTTGCTTTGATGTGTGGGAATACTCCTAGAATCAGCTAGACCATCAACCCCCACAAGCAAGTCTTGAATCAAAGTTTTTCTTATTTCTAGGGTTTGTACACTTCTTTGTTAAATCCTTGAGAGATCGATTCTGCGAAGTGGATCTGAAGGATCGTCGCTAGAAATAGGTCTCTAATATCTTTAGGGAGGTGTGCTCGAAATTTGGTCAAGTTTCATTGGTTGAATCAAAAGTTGGATCAAATTTCGTTTTGGATTTGGGCTTGATTTTTGATCTTGGGACTGCACGGTCGACCGGTTTATAACGGCGGTCCGACCGCCGCTTTTCGAACCGCTAATCTGCTGGTCGAACCGATATCCACCGGTCCGACCGCCAGTTAGTAGCCGGTCCGACCGCTCATTGAACGTCGGTCGACCGCTGTGTCTGCCGATCGGCCGTCGATACCCGATCGAAAGCAGTGAGTTCATTTCTCCTCTTGTGTGTCGTGTGGTTGAGCGGGGTTATCGAATTCAGCACAAGGCTTCCACTGTGCGCTTACTGATCTTCTTAGCTTTCATAGCTAAAGGAGTAAAGTTCGTGTTGAATTTGATTTAGGCGAGAAAGTTGAGAAAGCGCCTATTCACCCCTAGTCGCCTTTACGGTCCTACAAGTGGTATCAGAGCCGGTTAGCTCTTCTCATAGATCTTAACCGGTCTTTGGAGCCATGGCGACTGACAAGTACTCAACCAAGCCACATATTTTTGATGGAGTTGACTTTGCATACTGGAAGGCTCGTATGCAAGCATATATCGAGGCTCAAGGGCACGCTATTTGGCTTAAGGTGAAAAACCCTTATGTCGTGCCAGCCGATGACGATATGATCACTCCAGATGTGGAGGCCAACAGCAAGGCTCGGAATTACTTGATCCAAGGCCTTAGTCGATCTGAGTTTGAGCGTGTTGCTCACTTGCGGTCTGCTCATGAGATCTGGCGGACACTTTGTGACTATCACGAAGGGTCCACTGCGATCAAGGAAGTGAGACAGAACCAGCTCAAAAAGGTTTACTCTAAGATCGAGCAAAGGCCTGGTGAGTCTTTGGATGAGCTGTGGGGAAGATTTTCTAAGATTCTTCACGATCTCCGTATTTGTTGACTTAGTTTTTACGAGTGCGAAAATGCACGCCCGGTGTTGGGTGCTCTTGATGTGAAGGTGCTGGGAATGAAGATCACTTCCATCAATGACAACATCTTTGTCATGAGTGAGCTTACCATGGATAAGCTTTACTCGAGGTTGAAGACGCATGAGATTGATTTTATCTCGCGTCTCCCCAAGACAGAGTCGATGGCATTAGTGGTCGACAAATCCAAGGGTTGTTCTTCTGATTCTCTTGATTGTAGCTCATCTGGTTTTTCATTATCTGCTTTGCATTCTTTAAGCAATGAGCAACTTGAGAAACTACCCGAGGATGACTTAGCACTCCTATCCACCAAATTCATGAGAGCATACAACAAGGTGAGGAATAGGAGGAGGAGTGGACCTATCACGTGCTTTGAATGTGGTGAGACGAACCACATTCGCTCCAGGAGCCCTAAGCTAAAGGGCAAGGAGGAGAAGGAGACACGAAGACATCCCCAGGAGAGGGATGCAAAACCCAAGAAGACAAACTATCGGGAGTTTGTCAGCCGGGTCCTTGCCGCTCTAGAGAATGTAAATATGAGCGATGTTGACTCGGAAGCGGAGGGCGGCGAGTGACTCTCGTGGCAAGAAGAAGGCTCATGACTTCACGGCATGTGCTTCATGGCCAAACGACCACGACAAATGACTCCTCCAACGATGAGGATCCTTTTAGTGATCGATGAGGTATGTCCTTCAATTCTTGACATGAAAAGGGCCTTGGTGCTTCTTTGAGCGAAATTGCATAAGCAAGTTAAAATGATTAAGAAGCATGATATTATGATTGATAATTTGAACCTAGAAGTTGTTAGGCTTAAATCTATTAATCTGATGATATTTGTGAATCTGCACTAGCTTGCTTAAAGACTTGACAAGCTTGAAATCTGCTCATTCCTCATTGCTAATCAACTAAAATATGCTCTCGATGAACTAGAAACTCTAAAGTCTAGTTACATTTGTAGATGCCATTTCACTTGATGTGATTGCCATGGAAGCTATTCCTTTAACTGTTCAAATTGTGCTTTGCTTGAATTAAAAAGCGGATAGCGCTTTAAAAGAATTGCAAAAATTTGATGCTTGTCACACATGCTCTCATTGTAAGAATAATAGGATTAAGATGCAAGAGATGACAGAAATGGTGATTTATTCTAGAGCTGCATCTTGTGAAAATTGTCCCAAGCTTACAATTTAGATTGAAGCCTTAAACAAGACTCTTGAAGAAAAGGCTAAAATTAAAAGATCCATGTTGTTTACTGCTTCCAAGAAAGTCATTGATTCCAACTCTTGTGTTTTGAATGCTGAAGTTGAAACTATGATTAGTCAGATTCAAGAGGCATTTAGAATCAAATTTAAGGAGCAGTTGAATAGGATTAAGGAATCCTATTGTGTGTCTTGTGAGGCCTTCAAGGTGGAAGTGGCCCTTCTTAAGAGTAAACGTAATGAGGTAATCAAGTCTAGCAAGTGCACTAGATGTGAGGGTCTAATTAAAGAGAATGATTATCTCAAGGTGACTCTTGAGAAGTTTTCGAGCGGGAAAAAGAAACTCAACATGATTCTAGATCAATCCAAGGTGAGCGTGAAAAATAGTGGTCTAGGTTTCAATCCCCTAGAGCATTCCAAGAAAAACCCACCTAGGATTGCTAGAGTTGTGAAGAATGGTCATTTGAGCTAGAACCTCTGAGTCATCGAGGGTTGTTTTCAAATCCATGGGTTTTGCTCAAACTCTTTACGGCAAGAAAGGTGCTTTTACTCCTTGATCTGAGACCCTCAAAGGTCCGAGTACCATTGCTCTTCTGCATGAAAGAAGGCCATCTTGTTGAGTTACCTTGGGAGAGCAAAACTTGAGAGAAAAGAGAGGATGAGCGCTTTGAGATCCATTAGAGGAGTCCCTTCTCCAGCTATCGTCTCTAGAGCTAGGCAGCCCGTTTATCATACAACCTATAGGCCTAGACTTGTAGAGAACTTTGTAGACTCTTTTGGTGGGTCTAGGCAGCATGTTGGATTAGGACATCGTGAGGAGAGACCGCGGGTAGCACCTAGACAGGGGGAGTATCGATCTTTTGGTAGATCGTTTCGGAGAGGACTAGGTGGTTCACACGTGCATCCTTATGATTTTATTCCTGATCATGTTTCTGCTGTTTCTACTGCTGCTCCCAGACATCGTGCTTCTCAGTACTGGATTCCTAGATCATTTATCACTAACCCCAGTACTGAGGCACGGATATTTTCTGATTGTGCTTTTTAGGTCCGTCGTGCGAGGAAGGAGGACATATGGCTTATTGACTCCGGGTGTTCTCGACATATGACCGGAGATTCTAGATGGTTCTCCTCCTCACGTGCATCCGACAACGAATTGATCACATTTGGGGATGCTTCTACCGGACCGTGATCGCAAAGGGCTTGTCGCGGCGTCAACGACAAGTTCATACTTAAAGGCGTCGCTTTGGTAAGTAAGTGAGGTATAATCTTCTATTGTTTCTCAATTTCTTTGGATAAGGCTCTAGAAGTGAGGTTTAAAAGTGGAGAGTGTAGTGTTCTAGATTCCTCGGGTGAGCTTGTTTTTAAGATCTCATTTGAGAAGATCTTTTGTGCTAATTTGATATCTCTTGACTTCAGTCCTAGGTGTCTTGTAGCCTCGATTCTCATGATCTTGTTTTGTGGCATCGTAGACTTGGGCATATAGGTTTTGATCATCTGCTCAGAGTCGATTGCAAGGACTTGATTAGAGGTTTGCCTAGGTGATGGTCATTAGAGATCTTGTGTGCTCGCCACAGTAGACAAGGTAAGATGGTGTACGCTTCCCACCCACCTCTTACTTTGGTAATGGTGATGGACAGGATGACTTCTTTACTTAGATCTGATTGGTCCTTCTAGAGTTGATCATTTGGTGGGAAATGGTATGTCTTGGTGGTTGTGGATGATTACTCGGTATTCATGGGTTTATTTTCTCGCTTCTAAGGCCGAAGCATTTGGATTCTTTAGAGATTTGGTCCTTAGAATTCTTTGTTGATATCCTGGAGCTTTGAGAGCCATTAGGAGTGACAATGGGACGAAATTCAAGAATTCTTCTTTTCTACCTTACCTTGCGATAGGGAATTGAGCATCGTTTTCTTCTCCTAGAGTTCCCAGTGAGAATGGTGTTGTAGAAAGGAAGAACAGAACCCTTGTAGAGATGGCTCGGACCATGTTAGATGAGCATTCTACTCCTAGGAGATTTTGAAATGAGGCGATCTCTCTTGCTTGTTATATCTCCAATAGGGTTTTCTTGAGATCTGTGGTTGGAAAGACCTCTTATGAGCTTAGATTTGGTCATTCTCCCAAAGTCTCTCATTTCAAGATTTTTGGTTGCAAGTGCTTCATTCTTAAACATGGCAACCTTGATAAATTTGAGTCTAGATGTTTTGATGGCATATTTCTTGGATATCCTGCTCATTCTCGTGGCTACCGTGTTTTTAATGTTGATACTAACAAAATTGTTGAGACTTGCGAAGTCACTTTTGATGAGGCTAGTCCTGGTACTAGACCCGATGCTTCAGGTACACAGGTTCCTGAAATTCAAGGAAGCATCTTCGTCGATGATGACTCTGAGGATGAGGAACCGAACCATCCTCCGCTACCTCGAGAGGGTGGAGAGCTGCTACTACTACTTGATTTGGTGGCGACCTCCTCCTATCCCCACCGACGATCTGAGTGGCTCTGTTCCTACCTCGACAACTCATGAGGTAGAGGCCTCTTCTGCACCAGGAGCACCTCTTCGCATTCAGCGACAACATCCACCTGAGCAGATGATTGGGGATCTTCAAGAGCGAGTCACTCGCTCCAGGTTTATTTCTCCTGATTCTCATGCACATTCTGCTTTTGTCGCTTCTTTTGAACCCCGAGATATCACCCATGATTTATCTGATGCTTCTTGGGTCAATGCCATGCATGAAGAGCTTGAGAATTTTGAAAGAAACAAAGTCTGGACTTTAGTTGAGCGGCCTTCTGATTCTCATGTTATTGGAACAAAATGGATTTTTAAAAATAAGCAAAGTGAGGATGGGTTGGTTGTTCGCAATAAGGCTAGACTCGTAGCTCAAGGTTATTCCCAGGTAGAGGGCTTAGACTTTGAAGAGACCTTTGCTCCAGTAGCTAGATTGGAGGCCATTCGCATTCTTTTAGCATTTGCAACATCCAAGGGTTTCAAGCTTTTTCAAATAGATGTTAAAAGTGCTTTCTTGAATGGTTTCATAGAAGAAGAGGTCTATGTCAAGCAACCTCCTGGTTTTGAAAATCAAAAATTCCCAAACCATGTTTTAAACTCTCTAAAGCCTGTATGGATTGAAACAAGCTCCTAGAGCTTGGTATGTGACTTAAGAGTTTCTTGCTTGAAAATGATTTCAAAATGGGAATGGTTGATTAAACCTTGTTCACTCTCGTGCATGGCGTTGATTTTTCTTTGGTTGATTTATGTGGATGATATTATATTCGGTGGTTCTTCTCATGCTTTGGTGTCCAGATTTTTAGATTCTATGAGCAGTGAGTTCGAGATGAGCATGATGGGAGAGTTGACATTCTTCCTTGGTTTACAAATCAAGCAACTGAAAGAAGGCACCTTCGTTCACCAGAGTAAGTGTACAAAGGACCTTCTTGGCGCTTCAATATGGGAAGCGATGAGGCCAATGTCTACTCCCATTGCTACAACCACCGTCTTTGGACCACGATGAGGATGGAGAGTCAGTGGACGGAAGGAGTGTCGCGATATGATTGGCTCCTCCTCTATCTCACGGCATCGAGTAGGACAAACAATTCGACGTATGTCTGTGCGCTCGCTTTCAGGCTTCCCCTCGTGCTTCTCATCGTCAAGCAGTACGCCGCATCTTCAGGTACCTTCAAGATACGCTTGATTTTGGACTCTGGTATTCTTCTTCGTCTGCTCTCTCAATTCGAGCATTTTCTGAAGCTGACTTTGCGGGGTGTAGAGTGGATAGGAAGAGTACTTCTGGCACTTGTCATTTCTTGGGCACATCTCTTGTTTCTTGGTCTTCTAGAAAACAGTCTTGATTGCCGATCCACAGTGAGGCGAGTATGTAGGCTGCCGCCGATGGTTGCTCTCGAGTTCTCTGGATTTTATCCACCATTGCGAGACTATGGGTTATCCTTGAGAAGTGTTCCTCTTTTCTGTGACAACACTTCTGCAATTAATATTGCCAAAAATCCAGTGCAACATTCCAGGACTAAACACATTGATATTCGATTTCATTTTCTTAGAGACCATGTTGACAAAGGTGATGTTGTGCTTCACTTTGTAGAGTCTGAGCAACAGCTTGCAGATATTTTCACTAAAGCTCTTGATTCTTCTCGTTTTGCTGCTCTGCGGGGAGAGTTAGGAGTTATTAGTCCTATTGGGCTGTTTTGAGAGGGAATCTGCACTTTTTGCATTCATTGTATCATAATGCATGTTTCAATTCAATTGTCTTGCATTGTATAATAAAAGTTGTGGAGCTTTGATCATTATCCTTGTATGACTTGATTTCATATTCTATACCTTGTCATATCAAGTGTTAGTCTGCTAGACTTCTTTTATGGCTTTTCTTGTTTAGCTTAGCTTTTGCCTTGCTAGCTTTATATCTGTGATCAAATTGAATCAAATCATGTCTTGTTGGATCTTGTGACTAGTTTTGCTCTAGTGATCCTCTTATAATTCTTGCCATGTCAAATAGGTTGAATTGAGTCTTGAACTTATTTTGAGATGAAAAATGAGCTTTTTATCTTCTTAAATCAAGCAAATGAAAAATGAGATTTTCTGTGCGAAAAAACTGATCTCACCAATCATTTCTCAAGACACGGCTTGCCCTTGCACTAGGCATGAACTCAGGGGGAGTTTTGGATGACCTAGATCATTCTTTTAAGCTTATCGCTTGAGATGGTCGCGGCAAGGCTTGAGATCTAGCACAGTAAAAAAAATTCTTTTTAGGAAAATGCTCAAAAAGGCTAAGTGCTTGAGTTTTGCTTCAAAAGTGTACTCTTAATGCTCAAAATGCCTCAGTTCTTGTTTTGAGACTCTTTTTACTTATAGACATGGCTTGACTCATTTGTGGTTGCTGTTAGTGAAACTATGATGTTGAGCAACCTTTCATGGTTTTAATTCTGTTAATCTCAGATAACTGCTATCTTAGTTTTAGCTTTGCAGTACATGTTTTGCCATTATTGAATATAGCGTCTACTCTTTTTATGGCTTGGTATAATACTTGTACTGTCTACATGTATAATAGTTATGGCTCCTTTTTACTAAAGTTCAACAATAAAGTCATTCCTTCATGCTCTTTCTTTTCCCATGCATCTTGATGAATTCATTGTCAAAGGGGGAGAAAGATTGTGAAGAAAATGTTGTTTGGAGCTTTTGGTTTCATACTTAAGGTTTAATATAAAAGAACTTCATAAAATAAAAAAATTGAACCTTTTGAAAATTTGTGATCATAGTGAGTTAAGCCTCTTAGTTCTATTGCTTTTTCCTGATTTCATTTGCAATTGAAGAATACTCACAATGATCAAAGGTCAAATAGAACAATTGTCTTTCATTTGGACCTAAGTGAGATTTTTGGCTACTTTCTGGAAATTGAATCCTTTGGTGCTTTCATTGTCTTATCTCACTTGCTTATACTATTCTGAAGCCAGCTTGGTCGGTTCCTAGGCTTTTTCATGCTTATGGACCAAGTTGTGCCTTTATCAGCAATGAAGTTTTACTTTTTATTTCGAAAAACCACATTCTCTTGGAAATTGCCAATGTGTTCATCAAGGGGGAGATTGTGGATATCGTGAGGATATGTGCACGATCTCATGATGATGAGTCAATTGGCAATGACGTTGTTGGTTTGTAAAATCTCGCGTTATCGGGTTTGCTCCAAAATTTGTCGGACCACGGCGGTCGGCCGGTTGTGTCGGCGGTCGATCGCTTGCGTGGGAGGTCCGACCAAGCCATGGTGGCGGTCCGGCCGATAAATTGAAAAGTGGTTTTGGAGCTGAGCCAAAAATAGGTTGTGTAGGCAAGTGGGGGGAGTCTCCTGGATTGGTCACATAATTTTTGGAGCTCCCAGTCAAAAGTTCTATTCAGTTGAAATTTCCAGAAGGTTTCGGATTTTCACGCTGAAAATTTGGCTAAGTCTTTTCGGGCGGTCCGACCGCCGTTGTGGGATCGGTCCGACCGGCCTGAAATCGGTCGGACCGGCCTTGTGGGGCGGTCAAACCGCCGTTGACTTGGAGGTTAGCCAAGTTTGGCATTGAGTTGATTTGAATGTGGTTTATGTATGGAGTTCAATGCCTTATTGATGCATATTGCATTGCGGAACTGTAACATCCTGATTTTCAAAATCAGGATGTTAATATTTAACTAGGTGATCTAATAAATATTTGGCAGTGTTTTAAAATTTTCCCGTGTTTAAGTAAAAAGATTGCTTCTATAATCAAATTGAGATAATTAAAAGGTTGCATTTCCAAGTCAAATCAAATTTGTTTAAAAGCTGCATTAAAAAAAACAATAATAATCATAACCAATATTTAATCAAATTGTTTGAGCGACTGCAATTAAATTAAATATTTTGTTTCTCGTTTCCGCATGCATTTCAAAAATCATGATGCATACATTAGTATCGCCGTTCTTATTTGCCAATTCGATCGACCACGGGCGAAACGACCGTGTGTTCCTTCTTCCGGCCATCTCTTCCAATTTCTGACCCTGCTAACTCCTGTCGCTTCCCCCCTTCAAATCTCTGCCGAAACTTCAAAACCAAGCTATGCATATCATACCACCGCGATCGTCATCGCACGAGCAACCCGTTTCTATAATTTGTTTTCGCATGCATAGCAGTTTGAGTGATTTCGCAAAATGAAGAATAGAATTAGCAGATGAAATACCTGCGTGTCCATTCTTTATTTTTCTAACTTCTCTCCTCGCAATCACTAACAAAAATCAAGAATTTGACAACGCATGTTATGTTGTTGCGAGCGTTGTCTCGAGGGCTTTCCTTTTATATAATCGGTTTACACATGCAAGGTCGTTTCGGCGACGTAAAAGAAAAAGAGATGAAAAACTATACTGCTAATCATTTTCCACGCAAACAGTAAATTTAAAGATTTTTAGAGAGCAGCACACTATGGATAAATTTCTGAAATTTTTACCTGAGAATCTACATTATGTCAGGAACCTCTACTAAAAAATTTTTGTAATTTTTGAAGCTAAGAAACTATGTCTAAAAATTATCTGAACACCCGTAGCCATTTCTGAAAAACACTGTTCATCCGATTTTATCAGCCATATCATCCTACCTTCCCTGCCATTTCTTTACCCAAGAGAGCAATCCCCACTGCTATCTTTGGTCACATCCGAACCCATCCATCCCTATTTATTTAATCCACAAACAAAGAAACTCAGTGCCATCCCAACCAAATCCCTCACGCCATGCTCTTCTTCCCCAACACAGAATATCATTTCTAGTCATAGCAAAAATACTAGCTCAAGCTCCCACCTTCTCTCTTCTCATTCACCATCCAAAATCAAGAATCAGCTCATGCATGTCACACCATTGCAATCCCCATCACTCTAGCATTCCATTCATCCAATTAGATTTTGCATGCATGGTCATTTGAATGTTTTTCATGAGGAGAGAAGGGAATGATGCACTGTAGCAGTGCTAATTGCTAGCAGCGGCAACTATGTCCGCGTGCTTGCAGTGCAGCAGATGCAGTTGGCTCGGCGGCAGCAGGAGTTGGCGAGAGCAGCTGCAGCAGCTCGGCATGGGCTTGCTGTGCATTTGTTCGGCTAGTGGCCAGTGCAGCAAGCAGCGGCCGGGAGCTGCAGTGGCACGTAGAAGCCGGAGGACGCAGCGGGCTTCCGGCGCTCGAGCAGCAGCATGGCCGAGCCCGGGGTGGCCGAGACGAGGAGGCAAGCTCAGCGGGACAGCGGCGCGACGACCAAGGCGCTGCAAGGGGGAGCCGGCCGAGCTCCGACGTCAAGACGGCTCGGCGGGCGGCATGGTACCTAGGCGAGGGCGTAGCAGCCCGAGCACGACAGGCGCGGCCAGCGCAAGGTGTGGCTTGGCGGCGTCAAAGGCAGTGGCAGCACATGCGAGTGGCGAGGCGGCACGAAGCATGCATGGGAAGGCGGCCGGCTCGGCGGGTGCGTACATGCGGCCGGCCTCGATAGCGTCGGTAAAGACGGCGCATGCATGCGACGACCATGCATGTAGCAGCGTGACGGCCCGAGCGAGGCGAGCCGGCATGGCATGTCGTGCTAGAAGACAGTGTGGCGCATACGTTGGCACTAGAACGACCGACATGAACGAGAGGCCGAACGGACGCGGGAACGGCGACGACTACGGTGAACATGGACGTGTAGCCGAGAAAACGTCCGGCGATATATCGCACGCTTAGTGCCGTGGTAAAAATCTTTAGTGTCTAATCGTGTTTATGATATTAGTTGTGCATGTTGCATATTAGTCATGAGTATGGCATCTATTTTTATATGTATATTTATAAAAATGATTTGATAGTTTAGGACCGGTATAATTCCCCGGTTAGGTTGTATTTGTGCGTAGGCGTGATTATGTATCGATGTATTGGTGGATGCGAATAATTAGATTATTGTGGCAAAATATGAGTATTATTGATCGGTGGATGCTAGATTAAATTTAAGAGTTAATTATTTTGATCGGCCGATATTATTGTGAGGTCGCGTGAAAGCTAGTGGTGATCTTTGGATGATAAATTAATTGGAGGTTTCTTCTCACATTGGATTAGTAGTTTTAGGAGATAGGACGCATAAGGATTTTATGAATTATTACTTGAGGGATAGGTCTTGTGGTGATGATTAAGGAAATATGAATGTTGAATCGGACAATTTATTTAATCGTGAGCAAGTTGGTTGGATGGCTTAATTAATATCTATGTGAGTTATACATGCTACAATTGGGAGAAGGTATGATTGGTTTATTTGATTTTGGATAAATATTTGGATTACCGTGTATGTAGTAGTTAAGTCCTATGTGTCGAGTTGATATATTTGTACCATTAATTGGATTACTAGATAAAGGATTATTAGTTGATCGTAGTAGCACATATATGATTGGATTGGTAGAGGTGGTGCACGACTAAGTTCGGTGTGTAACACCCCAGCCCAACACTGAGCCTAGAATGCCACCACACTACTCTCTAAACTAATAATTATCGACACACTATAAAATTACAGCAGTAAAACAACAATAAACATGTCCATAGATCACAAAAGAACATGCATAATTATGGTTTAAACGATAATAAATAATCAAGTGGAATAAAACCAGGTAAACAGTCCAAAATAGCATCAACCAATGAATCCAAATTATTAAAGCAAATAGTCTAGTCCAAATGTTGTCCTAAACTTTATTCAGTCTCTAACATGACCAAGAGTAAAACAACATTGAATGAAAAGGTTCTTATGGCAAATGATCATGTGATTGAAGTATGGGTCTAGTCCATGTGCTCTACTCGCTCTCAGTCACGGCGTTCTCGAAAATCACCTAAAGACAATAAAAGAGCAAGGGTGAGTCCACGACTCAGCAAACACATCAATATACAACGAACAATAATAAATCAACAGCATTCAATAACTTCATTATCATCACAGGTACTTTTATTAATATTCTCATGCAGTTATCTTCTTTTTGATTCACATCCATTAATCTCATGTATCAATGCAAATCTAATCTACATGTCCACATGCACTTCTTTCGCGTATACCGGTATAGCATGAGTGAATGCTCGCGATAACATTCACTCTCAAGCCCGTTCCTCCATAAGGATCGGGGACCTCCACTCCCGTGGAGTTGTGATCATTCATGATCACCTGCTCATATGCAAAGATGCTTATGAATGCAAACATGCACACTCCATCATAAACATCATATCCAACTTTTCATCATGTTTATCAACAAAGATATAATCATGTCATTCCATTGTTTGCAATTAAATAAAATAAAAGCACAACAATAATGGTAATAGAAGATAAAGAAAACAGTGATCGATCATTGATCGCTGTCTACCATGCACTTGCCTTTACTAGTTGCGATGCACGATTTGGCTAGCAGATGGCAACAAGTACGACGCCTCTCCTACATTAAATATTCAAATTTCAATACAAGCTACAGCAACAAGAATAGCAATCAATATACTTCGCTCCTACCCGTCCCCAAATATACCACGCTACCCCGGTACCGAAAAGTTACCTATTGCTGACTTAGTACTAAAACGAACGTAACTTTTGACTCAAAAGTCCGATCACAACAAACCACCCAGTTCTGGATTCTTCATAAAATTCTCCACCTTTTCTTAGATTACAAAGACTTCCAATTAAATCATCTAACCCTCCGTTTTTAGCCCAGAAGGCCGATCTGTCCGCTTCGGAACAGCGGTCTTACTAAATTCATAACTTTTGTTTTACCCAACCAAAATGCGAGTTCTTAGATTCCACAGAACCATTGGACAATTATCTACAACTTTCATGTAGATCAAAAACTCTAATTAGGCTATTTACTATTTTTAATCTACAGTCTACCAAAACAGCGCCGAACAACGACAACCACAAGGACAGCAGTCTTCCGAAAATCATAACTCGAATTATACTTGTCCGATTGACATGATAAAATATGCTATAGAAAGATATCGAAATTATCTACAATTAACTAGTAGATGACCTTTCCAAAATTCACCATTAAGGTACCCGAATAAATCGTTCAACAGAACAGCAGGCTAAACAGATCTAATAATCGGCACTTCGACTAGAAAATTCTAAAACCTCTAATTAATATCAATTCTAATCTCTAACTAATTTAGCAAAACAGAGAGGAAATAAAATTACAGATCTTTACCCACAAAAATTCGGATCTCGCTTCTTTTATTCTAATCTTTTCCTTCTATTTCTTTGCTAGCAAATAATCCCTTTTCTTTAGTCTATCTCTGTGTACCACGCCCAGGATGTAGCAACAAATGGCAAGCCAACTAACAGCCGAGAGCATTGTCCAGGATGTAGCAACAAATGGCAAGCCAACTAACAGCCGAGAGTATGCAATGCTAACTAATTGATTACTTACTCGGGAGGCAATGGTGGCTCACAAATGCATGCATGCAGCAACTCCAACTAGGACGTGACTGAATTGATCTCTTGTGCATGCGGACACACTGGAAGCAGCAGGAAAAAGAAATCACGCAAACCTCCAAGTGACGGCTAACACCGGGCGGCCGCAGGGTCGTCACTTGCACGCAGCGCCGGGAAAAGCGAGCGCGGCGGGTCGCTTCACGCTGCGCGGCAATCGGGTGCCGGATGCACTACCGCAACAGCAGCGTGCCAGCGTTTAGCGACAGCGGCGGGTAGGTGGCGGCTAGCTTCACGCGGCCGAGAAATCCAAGCAGGCGCGTGCTGGCGTTCGGAAGAAAAACGGAGACGGCGCAGTGTGTGTGCGGCGGCTGGGTGGAGAGAAAAAGAAAGAAAAAAAAGGCTAGGGTTTTCTAGAATTCCCACAATCTATTTATATAGCTCTTAAAAACTCTAAAAAAATTCTATTTTCACGTATTCTATTTATTTAATTACGCACCGACCCTTAAGACGTTATTATTAATATTAATATTGTTTTTTCAGTATTACATTCTACCCCCTTATGTAATTGACTCGAATTCTACTCGCGTTCTACTCAAATAAAAACTACACCGCTGAAATTAAACAATAAAATAACACGTGCAGGCGTGAACAACTCGGGTATTGCTCGCGCGTGCGAGACTCCAACTCCCAAGTCGCCTCTCTCGATCGATCGTCCACGGCACCTTGGCGTATACCAGCGTCTTGTGCCTCGGACTCGCTCCGACCTCTCCGAATGCGCGCACGGACGCGACTCAAGCTGTGAGGTCTTGCTCAATAGTCGTGGCTCTAATGAAATCTTATGCTCGGGTCTCTCAAAAACTTCTCGGCATCGAGGCGTGAAACACATTGTGAACTCCACGCATGGACTCGGGAAGGTCCAAGCGGTAGGCTAACTTCCCAATTCTTGCAATAGCGAGAGCGGTCCAATGTACCTCGGGCTAAGCTTTCCTTTGGTACCGAACCGAACATTACCTTTAGTGGGAGACACTCTCAAGAGCACTGGTCACCCACCGCAAACTCAAGTCACGCCTCCTCAAATCGGCATAACTTTTACATGCGCTCCGAGCCGCTAATGATTACGCCTCACCATGGCCACACGCTCAACGGTCTTGAATCGGTCCGGACCCAAAGCGCCTTCTCTCCAAGCGCATCCCAACAAAGCGGCGATCGCACTTCCGCCCATAGAGAACCTCAAATGGCGCAAGCTCTAATCTTTGGAATGGTAACTATTATTATAAGCAAACTCTGCAAGTGGCAACTGGTCCTCCCAACTACCCTTCCAAGATAGAACACAAGATCGCAACATGTCCTCCAAAGTCTGAATAGTACGCTCATTGCCCATCATGCTGTGGGTGAAATCTTTGTACTAAGGCGGAGCTGTGTGCCCAATGCACTCTGCAGACTTTCCCAGAACTTGGAGACAAACTTCGCATCCCTGTCAGAAACGATGGTCTTGGGCACACCATGCAGTCTTACTATCTCACGCACATAAATAGGAGCTAGATCACTCGCTAAATTTGTTGTGCGAATAGGAATAAAGTCTTGTGATTTCTTTGAATCGATCCACCACTACCCAAACTGCATCCTTCCCTCGCGGCGTACGAGGTAACGCCACCACAAAATCCATAGCGATATCATCCCAAGGCCACTGGGGTACCTCCAAAGGTTGCAACAACCCTGCAGGACGCTTGTGCTCAGCTTTCACTTGCTGACAAACACCACAAGAAGCCACATAGTTAGCAATATCCACCTTCATTCTCTTCCACCAAAATTACATTTCAGATCTCGATACATCTTAGTCTCACGGGATGAGCGATTATGCAATGGAGTGCGATGTGCCTCCCTCAAGATATCATCTTTGACCTCCGCCTTTTGCGGTACACAAAGACGACCTTTAAACCTCAAAGCACCAGAATCGTCCATGCTAAAATCACCCTCTTTGCCCTCATCCAGACGCTTCCTAACCTCCTGTAATAACCGGTCACTCTGTTGTGCTTTTTGCACACGGTGCAGAATAGTGACTCAAGAATCAAGCTGGTCTCAACATGGGATGTGCCGCATAACAATAAGATATTCCCATGCGATCAAAATCAGCAATGAGGCAATCTAGAGTAGCAGGAGTCGCCTTGCGACTAAGAGCATCATAACTACATTGGCCTTGCACGGATGATCTTGAATAGTAAGATCATAGTCCTTGATCAACTCTAACCACCTCCTTTGCCTCAAATTCAGATCCTTCTGAGTGAAGATATATTTGAGACTCTTGTGATCTGTGAAAATATCACAAGGCTCGCCAGTATAGATAATGCCTCCAAATCTTGAGAGCAAAAACAACATGACCAACTCCAAATCATGAGTGGGATAATTGCGCTCGTGCTTCTTTAAGCGCCTCGGCGCATAAGCAATTACCTTACCGTCTTGCATGAGAACACAGCCAAGACCCACTCGAGACGCATCTGAAAAGACTGTGAACCGCTTCCCTGGCTCGGGAAGAGTGAGAATAGGAGAGGTCACCAATCTCTCTTTCAAAGTGCAGAAACTGCGCTCACACTCATCAGTCCATAGGAATCTCACACCTTTACGAGTAAGTTGAGACATCGGTTTGGCGATGATAGAAATCTGCACAAAACGCCGATAATAACCACCAAGCCCAAGAAACTCCTCACCTCCTTCACATTAGTCGGCCTCTTCCAATCTACCCTTGTGGAGACCTTACCGGGATCAACAGCAATACCACGAGGTTAATCACATGACCAGAAAACCCACTTCGAAATCCGAACTCACACTTCTTCAACTTAGCATAGAACTTGTGCTCTCTCAAAGTATCTAAAACCCGACCTCAAATGGCGCTCATGATCCTCATTGGTCTTGGAATAGATAAGAATATCATCAATAAACACCACCACGAAATCATCTAGATACTCGTGTAACATGTTGTTCATGGTCTCCATAAAATGGCAGTGCATTAGTCAATCCAAAAGACATAACTTTATACTCATAATGCCCATACCGGTGGAGAAAGCGGTCTTCTCTACATCTGCTCACGCACCGGATTTGATTATACCGATGGAGATCAATCTTGGAGAACACTTGAGCTCCATTCAACCGATCAAACAAGTCCTCAATGCGGGGCAATGGATATTTGTTCTTGATTGTGATCGCATTAAGCGCCGCGTAATCAATACACATCGCCAACTCCCATCCTTCTTCTCGTGAGCGAGCAGAGCTCCCACGGCGATACGCTACGCTGATCAAACCTTTAGCCAACAAATCATCCAATTGCTTCTTCAACTCGTCCGAAGCGGACGTGCTAATCGATATGGAACATCGAGATGGGGCGAGTACGGAACAAGATCAATGCGAAACTCCACGTCTCGCGCAGGTGGCAAACCCGGAAGCTCAGCTGAAAACACATCTGGATAATCACTAACCACTGGAATCTCCTCAATCTGCGAAGCCACGCTCGGTTTCTCAGCAAGAGCTAAAAGAAGCCCGATTTTCGCGCGACCGGGAGCAGTCCGACCAACATTGAAAGAGAGCGCGGGCGCACTCCTGAAAAGTCAAAGTCTCCCTGGGCGCAGTGCGCATGCAGACCGCTCTCTGAAAGCGAGGATATCACGGCTCGATAAGAGTGCAACCAATCCATACCCAAGATAACGTCGAACGGCTCCATTTCAATAACTATCAAATTCGCCGTGAACCTCTCTCCATCAATGACAATAGAACACCCAGGACAAACAGTAGAACTCGCAATAATACCCCCAGGAGAACTAACCAACACTGATTGAGAAATCCACTGCATACTCAAGTTCGCTCTCCTAGCAAACACCGTCGAAACAAACGAAAATGTAGCCCCTGAATAAAAGGACTAAAGCATCGAGCGAATCCACAAGCAAAGTACACATCACCACGTCGGGGCGACCGCGGACTCACTGTAGGCATGGCGTACACTCGAGTGGCGCCATGGCGAAAAGACGGCGGCGGGCGGCGAGCCCGACAATCTGCGTGGCGGTGCGGTAATGCGGTCGTGCAACTGAAGCGGTGCGAAGGTGGCGGTACGCGATAGTACCCTCTTGGGCGCCCAAGGCAAGGAAATGGCGCGTGGAGGAGCGACCATCATCTGGAAAGATCCTCGGCGGGACCCATCAAGAAGAAGATGGCACAGAGCTCCCACTTTATCACGCTAGCGGGTTACGGCGACACACCCGCTCCTTGTGACCGGTCGGCCACACCGACGGCAATCCCGTCCAAGAGCACTTTCGGGCAGCGGTGTCCATCACCGCACTTAAAGCAAAGCATGCCCCGCAGGGACGGGACGAAGAGCCGAGTACTGCAAAGGACGAGGCGCCAAGAAGAGAACGGCCTCGATCGCTTAGACTTGAAGGATCTGCGGTCCTCCTTGAATTTCTTGGCGGGTGTTGAACAGACCCACTTCCTCACTAGAGCTCCTCTTACGGTCACCACCGAAGCTACCGATCCACCGAGGCTTGTGCGCCTTTGTGGTGCATCTCCAACTCCATGCCCTAGCTTGCTCCACATGAAGCTGTAGTCACGAGTGGAGTAGCTCCCAACACATGTCGGTTCGTAGGTGAGACCCCGACGGAACCTCTTGGCTTTCGATGATCATCGTTCGCTCTTGAAGGACAAAGCGAACCAAGTTGTTGAACTCACCTCATACTCAAACAATAGACCTCTTCCCCGAGCAAAGGTCGTCAAGGCAACCTCCATCTTCTCAACAAAGAGTAGGGGTAGAACTTTCCCTTGAACCGATCAACAAAGTCCTCCCAAGTGGTGGCCCTTGAGTGGCGGTCCTCGAAGACAACACGCCCTCCACCAAATATCCGCTTGCCCTTTGGTGAAAGGCCACAGCGGACCCTCGATGTGAGGACATCTCTAAAGCTCCAAAGCGCCTCTCCATGTAGCGCAACCAGTCCATTGCTCGGACGGTGTGCCCACCAGTCAAGCGAATCAAACCTCAACCCCATCCACTCTCGAAGTGACATCCGCGCCTCGGGAACCGGTGGATGTGCGGCAGAGCAACAACAGATGCCGCGACGACAGGGTGCCGGCGCTGTTGACGAAGAGCACGGATCTCTCCCACCAACTCTCTCGGAAAGCGGGATCTCATCTGGACCCCAGCCGAGGCGGGTCAAGCAACCCCTCGCCTCGACTCATACGCTCACAGGAGGTGGCTCCACGGACCCTCGCCCATGCCCGAGCCTCCACGACCGCGGCCACCACGACCACGTCCTCTACCCCTCGGCATAGCTATCAACCACAATCAACAATACACAATGAGTTCAAAGGTCAAAATAAAATCATGCATCAATAAACAACATAGCAGGCGTAAAACTATATTCGTACCTCTCTCTAACCTCATGCACTAGTGTGTCAAATTTTAGGTTAGTTAACCATTAGCAAATTTTAGTTGATTTACCAAACTAAAACAAATTTTAACAATTTTAGTTTGCCTATGTTGTTAATCTATTCACCACGGACCTAAAGCCCGCTCGATACCAAGCTGTAACACCCATTTAACACCGAGCCTAGAATGCCACCACACTACTCTCTAAACTAATAATTATCGACACACTATAAAATTACAGCAGGAAAACAACAATAAACATGTCCATAGATCACAAAAGAACATGCAAAATTATGGTTTAAACGATAATAAATAATCAAGTGGAATAAAACCAGGTAAACAGTCCAAAATAGCATCAACCAATGAATCCAAATTATTAAAGCAAATAGTCTAGTCCAAATGTTGTCCTAAACTTTATTCAGTCTCTAACATGACCAAGAGTAAAACAACATTGAATGAAAAGGTTCTTATGGCAAATGATCATGTGATTGAAGTATGGGTCTAGTCCATGTGCTCTACTCGCTCTCAGTCACGGCGTTCTCGAAAATCACCTAAAGACAACAAAAGAGCAAGGGTGAGTCCACGACTCAGCAAACACATCAATATACAACGAACAATAATAAATCAACAGCATTCAATAACTTCATTATGATCACAAGTACTTTTATTAATATTCTCATGCAGTTATCTTCTTTTTGATTCACATCCATTAATCTCATGTATCAATGCAAATCTAATCTACATATCCACATGCACTTCTTTCGCGTATACCGGTATAGCATGAGTGAATGCTCGCGACAACATTCACTCTCAAGCCCGTTCCTCCATAAGGATCGGGGACCTCCTCCACTCCCGTGGAGTTGTGATCATTCATGATCACCTGCTCATATGCAAAGATGCTTATGAATGCAAACATGCACACTCCATCATAAACATCATATCCAACTTTTCATCATGTTTATCAACAAAGATATAATCATGTCATTCCATTGTTTGCAATTAAATAAAATAAAAGCACAACAATAATGGTAATAGAAGATAAAGAAAGCGATGATCGATCATTGATTCTTTGTCTAACATGCACTTGCCTTTACTAGTTGCGGCCTTACGATTTGGCTAGCGAGATGGCAACAAATCTGACGCCTCTCCTACATTAAATATTCAAATTTCAATACAAGCTACAGCAACAAGAATAGCAATCAATATACTTCGCTCCTACCGTCCCCAAATATACCACGCTATCCGGTGCGAAAAGTTACCTATTGCTGACTTAGTACTAAAGCGAGCGTAACTTTTGACTCAAAAGTCCGATCACAACAAACCACCCAGTTCTGGATTCTTCATAAAATTCTCCACCTTTTCTTAGATTACAAAGACTTCCAATTAAATCATCTAACCCTCCGTTTTTAGCCCAGAAGGCCGATCTGTCGCTTGGAACAACGGTCTTACTAAATTCATAACTTTTGTTTTACCCAACCAAAATGCGAGTTCTTAGATTCCACAGAACCATTGGACAATTATCTACAACTTTCATGTAGATCAAAAACTCTAATTAGGCTATTTACTATTTTTAATCTACAGTCTACCAAAACAGCGCCGAACAACGACAACCACAAGGACAGCAGTCTTCCGAAAATCATAACTCGAATTATACTTGTCCGATTGACATGATAAAATATGCTATAGAAAGATATCGAAATTATCTACAATTAACTAGTAGATGACCTTTCCAAAATTCGCCATTAAGGTACCCGAATAAATCGTTCAACAGAACAGCAGGCTAAACAGATCTAATAATCGGCACTTCGACTAGAAAATTCTAAAACCTCTAATTAATATCAATTCTAATCTCTAACTAATTTAGCAAAACAGAGAGGAAATAAAATTACAGATCTTTACCCACAAAAATTCGGATCTCTGCTTCTTTTATTCTAATCTTTTCCTTCTATTTCTTTGCTAGCAAATAATCCCCTTTTCTTTAGTCTATCTCCTGTGTACCACGTCCAGGATGTAGCAACAAATGGCAAGCCAACTAACAGCCGAGAGCATTGTCCAGGATGTAGCAACAAATGGCAAGCCAACTAACAGCCGAGAGCATGCAATGCTAACTAATTGATTACTTACTCGGGAGGCAATGGTGGCTCACAAATGCATGCATGCAGCAACTCCAACTAGGACGTGACTGAATTGATCTCTTGTGCATGCGGACACACTGGAAGCAGCAGGAAAAGAAATCACGCAAACCTCCAAGTGACGGCTAACACCGGCGGCCGCTAGGTCGTCACTTGCACGCAGCGGCCGGGGAAAAGCGGGCGGCGGTCGCTTCACGCAGCGACGCAATCGGGTGCGGATGCACTACGCCACAACAGCGCGTGCGCTTGACGTTAAGCAGCGGCGGGTAGGTGGCGGCTAGCTTCACGCGGCCGAGAAATCAAGCAGGCGCGTGTTGGCGTTCGGAAGAAAAAGGAGAGGCAGCGCGGTGTGTGTCTGGCGGTGGGTGGAGAGAAAAAGAAAGAAAAAAAAAAGGCTAGGGTTTTCTAGAATTCCCACAATCTATTTATATAGCTCTTAAAAACTCTGAAAAAATTTTATTTTCACGTATTCTATTTATTTAATTACGCACCGACCCTTAAGACGTTATTATTAATATTAATATTATTATTTTCCAGAGTATTACATGGTGGTATGAATATGAGTTGATCGGTAAGTGAGCGATTGGATGATGGGTGTGTTATTAGATTGTTAAGTCCATTAGGAGTCGGTTGGTAAAATAAACCTCGGTCTGTGGAAATTTTGGATGGATGCAAATATGAATTGCCGAGATAAGACTAGAGGAGCTAGATAGTTAGTATTAGCTTAAATAATATATCGGAGAATGATTGATAGATATAGGCATGGTCTTATACCCACAAGTTGGTGGATTTCGTGCAATTGTCGAATATGTTGTATAGTTGGAAGATCGTTAATCCGGACATTGTGTGGTTGGATGGAATACTTTGATTATGACAGAGGCTAAGTTACATTGAGTTTAAAAGTATTTTTATGTGGTAGAAATTTCAGAAAAGAATTACTTTTACACTACAGAATGCTTTTAACTTTGAAAATTCATAACTAATTCATATGAACTCCAAATGAGTTGAACCAAGTTATTTTGGTCTTATAATTTTATTATCTAATTAGATATGTAATCATTTTATTCGCCACTATTCGACAAATTTGTGTTAAAAATTGGATTTTGGATGAATAGTAACCGAAGCCCATTTTCAATATTTTTCTAAAAATTGATTTTCAAACTGCCATAACTTTCACGTGAAAAATCCAAATGAAATAATTCTTTCACCTAAATTCATATAAAATAATAATCTAGCTACTGTAAAAATTTCATTCATTTTTGAGAAATTTGATTTTTTTTCGCTTTTCTCGGTGTTCATTCGATATCGCTATTTCTATAGAGTCCGAGTTGTCGCAAATGAACGACTACGTAACCGAGAGTGAGCAAGTGAACTCCCAGCAAGGCAAGCATCATTTGAACTTTCTTTTGCATCATATTGATCCCAGTTTTCTTACATTAGTATTTGAAATGCAATGATATTGCCTGCATGCTATTTTCGGTATACCGTTATGTTTTGAGTAGATTAGTTATGTTCTATGCTTGGTGTTTTCCCTGATATTTCCCATACCCATATTCTTAAGATAGGTTTGTGATGGTATGATTGTTGTGTGTCTATTGATTAGCCATTGCGGGTCTAGATAACGCAGTAGATCAATTGGCGGGACTAGCTCGTCAATTGTGGGAGACACATAACAATTCTTATTCTTTTATTAATTTTTGTCCAGATTGTTATATCTGGTTATTTTGGTTCAAAACTTGTTATTGTTAAATGGTTTTGGGTGGGACAAGTGGTTGTAGTGTGGGTCTTTGTTATGCACGAGATTCGGGTTTGTGGTTGTCTTGTCTGGACCATTAAGGACCGAGCCATGGACGTTATACTCCAAGTACCGAGCGTACTATCACATGCGGGATATGGGTACCGTACGGTTAAGTAAGGGGAAGGTTTTATTGGGTAGGACCGCAGGCGGTGTGAGGACATAGAGACCGTGAAATCCTCGTTCCTTAGGAACCCAAGTGTGATATATCTTGTGCTTAATGAGAACGATTACCTATGTTGTGGGATGCAACATACTAGCTGTCAGGACCCGGTTTATCCGGCTTGTAATGCTTAACCATCCTTTCGGTCCTAGCATCACAAAGCGGATAATCCGAGACTCGAGACATGTATACTTCCCAGTGCAAGATACACACCTCATCACAAAATTTATGTATCAATTCCATTCATCCACATAGAACCGAAACACCGAGTAGAATGCAGTATTAATAACATTAAACCGAGGCATTACAAAGAGAGGCCAACCGCCAACAATAAAAGAGACAACAATAGTTAAGCAATGAAGCAAAAGTGCCATAAGATGGCTACAACAAAGAGCCAATCGGTGTGCCTTTAACCCACAAGGCAACCGACCAGGACCGCCAAGCTAGTCGCCAAACCGAAGCACATCTCACAAAAGTGAGGCCCTTGGGGCTCACCTTCTTCCCCGCAAACAAAAGCGTAGGCAAAAGCCGGTGAGTACTTTGAATGTACTGCAAGACTTACATGTGGAATAACAAACTGTACATATACTACATGCAAGCTTAATCAACAATAGGGCTGTAGGTTTCATTTTAGCATAAAGCAAGTTTTCATTTGCAATAATATAATAGATTGAAAGCAATTTAACAAATCTATTTTTAATGTTCAAATAACCGAAAGAACAATATTAATAACGGTAAATAGACAACAACGATCCCGAAGTGACTAACCCAATAGTCACCACAACAGTAGTATGAATTACCCATTCATACCAACCATGTCAAGTTTTAAATTTTAAAAACAAATGTTGTAGTCTAACTCTTGGAAGACCTCCCAAGCGTGTCCATAACCTAGGGCGAGGCTATTGAAAAGTTTTATCCTGCGCAGGTGTACCAACTTACCCACATGTCGACCGCCTTTTGCCACATGATTAAGCACACCGCCTTTGGTATCACAAGCACGGCTAAGTCCTACGAGACGTTTCCAATATTATGTATTAACTTCGAGTCGCCCGTATGGATAGAAACCCATACGTTGTGTCGGGGTCGTGGCCCAGCCTCGGACAACTACCCGTCACGGGTAAAGCCTTGGACAACTGCGACGCCCCTCGAGGTGGAGAACCTTCGGCAATCCCCACCACCGCACACCCAAAGACAAACACAAGAACACACACTGTTTCACACAAAGACACACACAAAACTTTTCCTCCTGCGACTCGGAGATAACACACGCCAAAGTACTAAGTCAAGAGGGTCCCATATATCCCTCATGTGGTTAGTACTTAATAGTGCTTGGTTTAGTGTAACAAGATGTTCGGTCCTTGATGACTTGGGCACCATTCGATCACACTCAAAAACACCACACCAACATACCATTATGCCCAAGTCCAAATCAGTTTTCATTTTCGTTTACGATTTGCAAAATTAACAAAGCACAAAGTCTTGGACATAATGAAAGAATAATAATTTTTGTGTGATCAAGACCATCGACTAAGTCGATGATCGCCCAAAGCTACCGAACTAAGCATGGCTAAGCATAAAGACTCAGTATGCTACTAAGTGACAAGAGCTCATCCAACGAACTCTAATCACGACAAATAATCTAGGCTCAAGTAGTAGAGAATAAACAATATCCTACGGATTATGCAACTATAGGATCAACTAACCATAATTTAACACAAAGTAGCAATGCATACATACGATTGAATTCAAAATATTAAACTTGCAAAATAATAGGATTAACATGATCAAACCGCTTGCTCGCTTGTTATGGTCAAGATATTTTTGGGATCACTCTCGGTATCAATGTGCTCTTGGATCCTATCGAAAGAACCAAAAAGAACCAATAAGGCAAAAGAAACCGAAAAGATCCAACAGCCAACTTCAACAAAAGCTCTCAAATTTTTACAGTAGAAAGAGCATGATTTTTATGAACTAATGCAACAAGAACCAATTGATTTGGATTCTTGATGCAAAAGATATGGCCAAAACAATTTTGCTCACTTTCATAAATCAAAATGCTACTATTCATTAGCAAAATTTTATGGAGCTATACTGAGTCTGAAAACATTTTTAACTTAAAGTCTAGTTAAAAACATAACCAACAAAATTTGAATCAACCGAAAAGGATTTGGAATGAATTAGTTATGCATTTTACAAGTTATCATATTTTTGGTTGACAAATAAATCCTTTCGAAATCAGGAATTAAAGCAGCGTGGCGAGCGAGGCGTCGATCAAAGATCCGACGGTCTGCGCCCCAGCGCTTAACGCTGCGCGCGGATTCACAAATCCTAAGCGCTCACCGTTGGATCTGGATCCAACGGTTCACGTGGATCGACGGCGGCGGTCCGAACGTTCACACGCATAGGAGCCGTTGATCTTGGATCCAACGGTCCACACGGATCGAACCTTCGGACGGTCCGAGCGTTCACTCAGATCTGGACCGTTGATCAAAGGATCGGCGGTCCACATCAATTCACGTTCAAAACTCGCGCTGCTTTCATCCGACAAAGCGACGGGAAGAGAGGATCATCGCCGGCGACTCGGCGCGGCGGTGCGAGCAAGTGCCCAAAATGGGTTGCTAACAAACTTGCGCACCCAATGGAACCAATAATTTTAGCTGCGGCGTTCTAGAACGCAAGCAAGCGAAGATGATGAGATGACGAAAACGGTCAAAAGCGAAAATAGCAAATGAGCTCTGCTGCGGTCCAAGCGAGCGGTGCCAAGCAACTAGGGACTAAAGAGGGTTACGAGCACGGAGAAAGCACAGAGGGAGGGGAGCCGCTCTTATGAAGAAAAATAGGGCTTTCGGCCGAAAGGGGAAATTCAAAATTAAGCTGCTCCTGGAAAACCCAAATTGAGTGAGGGTTAATACTCTTAGAGATGGTAAGTGGCGAGGAAGCAAGGGTTTAGAAAGAGAAGGCCGGAGCACCACTTTCAGAAGAGGTTGGAGCTTCAACAATGGCGCCGAGAGCAATTTTTGAAATGGAGCTCGAGCAATGCACTAACATGATGGTTCGGAGCTCAAGGGTGTTCAAAGGATGCTAAGGAAGCCTCGGAGGAGTTTTATAGCCGAAGGGCAAGGAAGAAGCAACGGAAGAAAAAGGGCGAACTCGTGTTGAGGTCGATCGAGGCGACGGAGCACGTGAACTCGAGGAGGACGACGACTTGAGGCGGTGGGGACGGAGCAATAAATCGAGAGTCGTTGGCCAAAAGTCGAGGTGACCCGACGCTACGCTCGCAATTTTCACCGCCATCGTTGACTTTTACCGCCTTGCGCGGAGGAAGACGATAGCCGCCACCGTTGGATTTCAATCGGACGGTTCAAAAGAAACACGGCGATTAGAACGGTTTGAACGCTAACTTGATCTGGGCCGTTGATTTGGATCCTACGGTCCACGTTATGCGAGGCGTCGGGCGGTCCGAACGTTGCCTCTTTTGAGCCGCCGATCTTGGATGAGCGGTTCGAGAGCGAGAGGAGGATCGGCGGTCGAACGTCACCTCGGCAGACCGCACGATCGAGATCTAACGGTCGAAATTGAACGCGCTGATGTGGCTGGGTCGGTGCGATTAGTTGATCCGATCGAACCAATGGCTTGGACCCGAGTGTGACTTGAGTCAAGGAATAGTAAAAGCTGATTTTGAGTTATTTGCTGAGCTGACTAAGGATAATTAATTGAGATATCAAACAAGCTCCAAAAATTATGAAATTTTAAATGGAGGTTGTGGGCAACAGGAGGAACCTTGTATAAAATTTTCAGAGACATTTATGCACTTCATTTTCTCTAAAAATTCCAGAAGGCTATTTTAGGAGTTTGACTAATGTTTGACTTGTCTCAAAATTTATCAAATAATTTCTGAAAATTATGAAATAATTACGAGGTGTTAACATCACTCCTAGGTTCAAAGAAAATTATTTTCAGGGGTTGGGCACAAGATTTTTATGAAGGAGATTTGTGTTGGTGTCCAAATGGTAATTTGATTTTTGATTTCCCATAATTCCTTTACAACAATTATGGGCGATTACAAAAATCAAGATCAGAGAAAAAGTTTTAATTTCTCCTCATTTTTATTACATTTGAAACACAAACCAATTTTGGGATGTTACAAAACCTCCCCCCCTTACAAAAATCTCGTCCCGAGATTTGGCTCACTCGGTAAAGAAAGATGGATAGTTCGCACGGAGACGATCTTCCCTTTCCCAAGTAGCCTCATCCTCGGAATGGTTCGACCATCGAACTTTAAGGAATCGATGGCTCTATTCCTTGTTCTTCGTTCGATCTCTTCAAGGATGCGAGCAGGTGCTCCTTGTAGGTCAAATCTTCTGGACATCGAGAGTTTCCAACGGAGCTTCCTCTGTTGGAACACGGAGGCACTTCTTTAATTGGGACACGTGGAAAACATCATGTACCCTTCAAGTGCACGGCAGCGCCAACTTATAGGCAACAGCTCCTTTCTTCTCGATCACACGGTAAGGACCGACATATCGAGGAGCTAACTTTCCCTTGACGCCGAAACGTTGATGGCCCTTCAAAGGAGAGACTTTGAGATAAACAAAGTCATTAGGCTCAAAGCTCAACTCACGACGACGGCGATCCGCATAGCTCTTTTGCTCGGATTGAGTGTGCGCAAACGATCACGAATAAGCGGACTTGACTCTCGGCCTCATTGATCGAGTCCGCCAAAGAATGGTCTTCGCGGTCTCAGACCAATTTAACGGGTTCGCACTTTCTCCGTATAAGGCCTCGAAGGTGACATGCCGAGGCGGCTTGAAAACTGTTGTTATAAGAAAACTCGGCGAATGGCAAGCATTTTTCCCAATGCTTTCCATATGACAGAACACAAGCACGGAGCATGTCTTCCAACACTTGGTTGACCCTCTCGGTTTGACCATCGGTTTGAGGATGATATGCGGTGCTAAAGTTAAGATGGGTTCCCATAGCCACTTGCGAGACTATGCCAAAATCGAAGTGAACAGGAACCACGATCGAAATGATCGTCTTGGGATCCCATGCAAACTCACAATTGCGCGATATAAAGCTCGGCTAGAGTCCCACGCAAGAAGCTGCGTCTTGACAGAATGAAATGAGCCACTTTCGCTCAGCGATCGATGGCGACCCAAATGGCATCATTGCCCTTGAAGTACGAGGCGCACGGTGATAAAATCCATCCCGATCGAATCCCACTTCCATTCGAGGAATAGGCAAAGGTCAAGCGATCTGTTTGGCGCCGATGCTCGGCCTTGACACGACGACATACGTCGCTTTCGACAACGAACCGCCTTCCCTCTTCATTCGGGTCCACCAAAATCCTCGCGGAGATCTTGATACATCTTTGTGGCCCGGGATGAATAGACAAAGGCGAATCATGGGCTTCGGAGAATCAAATTCGCAATTCCATGTCCTTTGGAACCACAGGCGTTGCGAACCTTACAACACCATGCTCATCCTCGAGAAGCACTTGGTCGTCCGTTCTTGACATTTTCCTTGATGCGGCTTATTCCAACATCCGATCGTTGAGCGACCTTAACCCGATCCACCAAGGTTGGTTGCACAACTGTGGTAGCGAGGAACCATGCTCAACCAGACCTAAGTTGAGACGCTGAAATTCCTTCAGAAGGGTGGGTTGACATCCCTGGAGCAACAAGGCATTGCAATGCGCTTTGCGACTGAGCGCATTGGCAACGACATTAGCCTTGCCCGGATGGTAGTGAATACCCATGTCATAGTCCTGATCAACTCCAACCATCTCTTTTGCCCGAGGTTCGGATCCGGTTGGGTAAACAAATACTTTAGGCTCTTGTGATCCGAATACACTTCGCAACGACACCGATTAGGTAATGTCGCCAAATCTTAAGTGCATGAATCACAGCAGCCAATTCCAAGTCATGGGTAGGATAGTTGAGTTCATGAGTCCTCAATTGCCTTGATGCATAGGCCACTACCTTGCCTTCTTGCATAAGGACACAACCGAGTCCTCGCCGAGAAGCATCGCAAAGATATCGAAGCTTCGATGAATATCGGGAAGAACGAGAACGGAGCGGTGGTCAAGCGCTCCTTAAGTACTTGGAAACTTTCCTCACAAGCATCGGACCACAAGAACTTCTTGTCCTTCTTGAGCAACTCCGTCATCGGCCGCGATCTTGGAGAAGTTCTCGATAAAGCGGCGATAATATCCGGCTAAACCGAGAAAACTCCGCGCCGGTTACAAGTAGGTGAACCCATGAAAGAACATCGCGACCTTGCTAGGGTCAACGGCCACGCCTCTATTTGAAAGAACATGGCCCAGAAGGCCACTTCCTTCAACGTAACGCGCACTTTGAACTTTGCATACGGTGATGCTCACGAAGCTTGCCTAACACAAGCCTCGGATGCTCATCGTGTTGCTCATCATCCTTGGAATAGATGAGAATATCATCGATGAAGACCACGACAAACTTATCCAAATACTCCATGAATACCGAATTCATGAGGTTCATGAACAAAGCGGGAGCATTGGTTAAGCCAAATGACATGACGGTGTACTCATACAAGCCGTAGCGAGTAGAGAAAGCCGTCTTTGGAATATCCTCGAGTCGTATCTGAACTTGATGATATCCCATTCTCAAATCAATCTTGAGAAAACTCGAGCTCCAGTTAATTGATCAAAGAGATCATCAATGCGGGCAATGGATACTTGTTCTTTACCGTTACCTCATTAAGCGGACGGTAATCAACGCACATGCGCAAAGTATTGTGCTTCTTCTTTACGAAGATTCTTTGGACAACCCCACGGAGATGAGCTAGGCGGATGAAACCTTTTCTTGAAGCTCATTAAGTTGCTTCTTCAATTCCACCAACTCGCTCGGTGGCATCCGATAGTGCCTCTTTGAAATCGGGCGATGCAGGAACCAACTCAACGACAAACTCTAGGTCTCGAATGGTGGCATCCTAGAAGAGCTTAGGAAAGACATCAATGAAGTCACGAACTGTTGGGACTTCACTAATATCTAGAGCGGGCTTCGCAAGCGCGAAGATATGCGGGCCTAGCGACTTGGCGAAAAGCTTAACCTCGTCATGGAAGGACTAGATAGAGAGACGCACTTCTTGGCACAATCGATGTGTCCCTTATGCCGAGACAACCAATCCATACCAAGAATTACATCTATACTTGCTGAATGAAGGAGGATAAGATTCGCAAAGAATCTCACTCCCTCAATCTCGATTGGGACATCCCTACACTCGATTCGACTCTCAACCCCGAACCAGAGAGCGAATGAGCAACGGGACCAATAATGGAGTAAAGAGGAGCTTACTAATAGCAAAGAAAAGACTCGAAACAAAAGAATGAGATGCTCTGAATCAAACAAAGCAAATGGTGAATGAGAGTTAACAGAAGCGTATCAAAGACAACATCGGTACCTCCAGTGCTTCCTCACCGAGATGAGGTTGACGTGACCACTACCCACACCTTGGGTAGCGGGGACTATCTTGAGATCCGCGAAGAACCACCTCCTTGCCGCGTCCTCCATTAGGACGAGGGGTCGCCTCTGTCTTCTTGGGGCAATTATTCGCATAATGCCCCTTGTTGTTGCGAAGAAGCGGTGACATCCGCACTGTGAGGAGGCCTCTGGTGACGACTCGCAGTGCACGTGATTGGGGCACGGCTGCGAAGGACGAGGCGGTGGACGATCTCGGGTGTCTTGAAGGTGAAGACGGGACCGGAGGCGCCCAACACGAACGGAAAGAGCGGCTGTCAGGCCGACTTGTGGGCCTCCCACTTGCGCTTGCGGGAATCCACAAGTGCTCTCCCTGCGTGCTCAGCAACGATGGCCTTGTCCACCAAGGCCTGGAAATCAGGGAAGTCAACGATAGATAGCTTGTCTTGAAGTTCCTCAGACAAACCATCCTTGAACTTCTCTTGCTTGGCCTCATCAGTGGCCACCTCTTCCGGAGCATAACGAGCCAAATGGTTGAACTCGCATGTACTCCGTGGATGAGCAGCGCCTTGCTCGAGCGATAAGAATTCCTTCTTCTTCAGCTTCATCAAGCCGGAAGGAATATGAGAGCGGCGGAAGGCAGTACGGAACTCCTCCCAAGTGACGGTGTGGCCGTCAGGCTGCATGGCGAGGAAGCTCTCCCACCAAGACAAAGCTGCACCCTCCAGCTGGTGCGATGCGAACAGCGCCTTCGTGCTCACGGCGCTGCGCATGGCGCGGCTTGCGCTCAACGAACACGGCCAATCGTCTGCGTCAAGCGAGTCCTCGGACACGGAGAACGAGGGGCCGAGTGCGAAGAAACTCCGCTAGTCCCCACGCGGCCGATGACCACTCCTTGCCCGGATCACGATGCACCGGTAAGGCGGAAGTGTTCGCGCGATGACGCCCGTAAGAACCCTCTGTCCTCTCGCACGGTTGCGCTCGATCCAAGAAGGACCTCGGCCATGGTCGGAGGAGGAGGAAGATCTCGTCGGACGGTGATCGCCTTGGCCGCTACGAAAAGCGTCCGGCCATCCTGTAACAAGAAACTTTGGTTAAAACTAGACTCAAAGATTAAAAGCCGAAGAAGTTTAAAGGCTAGCGACTAGGGAATGGAATATCACCCTAACCGAAAGCCAAAAGCAGATGTGTATAATCTTAAACTCGCTTATAAAAAGACTCCAAAACGGCAAGGAATCATAAAACTAAAGCTCAACTTCCCAATTCAACTAGCCCGTATTGAATGAACGAGTAATTGATTGAGAAGATAAAAGCGTAAGATTAAGGTAAGATCTATTACCACTAAAGAGCAAGGTTCAATCAATGAAAATAGTGTTAGATACTTAGCTAACTAGTATCACATCTTACCCTTTTATTCCCACAAGTTTTAGTTGATTAAACTCTCATTTTCTACCCCATTAGAAACCATCGAGCTTGCTGTCCGGAAATGGAAGTTCTTTGTAGTGATTTTGCATCCAAGCTCCACCAAGTCTTCCATCCTAGAAACTTCAAAATCGGCACACTTCAACTTGCAAGCTTAGTGGTCCCATCGAAACCATTGAGCTCATTGTCGGAAATTGAAGCGTCTTTGTCAGATTCGCATCCAAGCCTCTAGCCAAATCTTGATCCGAAACTTCAAAACCCTAAGCACTTCAATTTGCCAAACTCGGTGGTTCCCAAAACCCATTTAATCGATAACACTATCTTTGAAAAGGAGAGGTAAACAATTTTCAAAACTCAAATTAGAGCAAGATGAGAGGAGAAAGCTAAGCAGTAAGGAATAAAATCGAGAACTTACTTAAGCTTTCAAAATCATTTGATACTTTGAAAATAATATTTTCCAAAATATCCTAAACGACAACCAGCTTGGGTTACTACGGTCAGTATGGCTCTGATACCAAACCTTGTGAGACCCCGGTTTATCCGGCTTGTAATGCTTAACCATCCTTTCGGTCCTAGCATCACAAAGCAGATAATCCGAGACTCGAGACATGTATACTTCCAGTGCAAGATACACACCTCATCACAAAATTTATGTATCAATTCCATTCATCCACATAGAACCAAACACCGAGTAGAATGCAGTATTAATAACATTAAACCGAGGCATTACAAAGAGAGGCCAACCGCCAACAATAAAAGAGACAACAATAGTTAAACAATGAAGCAAAAGTGCCATAAGATGGCTACAACAAAGAGCCAATCGGTGTGCCTTTAACCCACAAGGCAACCGACAGGACCGCCAAGCTAGTCGCCAAACCGAAGCACATCTCACAAAAGTGAGGCCCTTGGGGCTCACCTTCTTCCCCAGAACAAAAGCGGTGGCAAAAGCCGGTGAGTACTTTGAATGTACTCGCAAGACTTACATGTGGAATAACAAACTGTACATATACTACATGCAAGCTTAATCAACAGTAGGCTGTAGGTTTCATTTTAGCATAAAGCAAGTTTTCATTTGCAATAATATAATAGATTGAAAGCAATTTAACAAATCTGTTTTTAATGTTCAAATAACCGAAAGAACAATATTAATAACGGTAAATAGACAACAACGATCCTGAAGTGACTAACCCAATAGTCACCACAACAAGTAGTATGAATTACCCATTCATACCAACCATGTCAAGTTTTAAATTTTAAAACAAATGTTGTAGTCTAACTCTTGGAAGACCTCCCCAGCGTGTCCATAACCTAGGACGAGGCTATTCGAATAGTTTTATCCTGCAGGTGTACCAACTTACCCACATGTCGACCGCCTTTTGCCACATGATTAAGCACACCGCCTTTGGTATGCTGCAAGACAACTAAGTCCTACGAGGCGTTTCCAATATTATGTATTAACTCGAGTCGCCGTATGGATAGAAACCCATACGTTGTGTCGGGTCGTGGCCCACCTCGGACAACTACCCGTCACGGGTAAAGCCTTGGACAATCTGCGACGCCTCGAGGTGGAGAACCTTCCGGCAATCCCCACCACCGCACACCCGGCACAAACACAAGAACACACACTGTTTCACACACACACACAAAACTTTTCCTCCTGCGACTCGGAGATAACACACGCCTAAAGTACTAAGTCAAGAGGGTCCCATATATCCCTCATGTGGTTAGTACGCAATAGTGCTTGGTTTAGTGTAACAAGATGTTCGGTCCTTGATGACTTGGGCACCATTCGATCACACCCAAAACACCACACCAACATACCATTATGCCCAAGTCCAAATCAGTTTTCATTTTCGTTTCGATTTGCAAAATTAACAAAGCACAAAGTGCTGGACATAATGAAAGAATAATAATTTTGTGTGATCAAGACCATCGACTAAGTCGATGATCGCCCAAAGCTACCGAACTAAGCATGGCTAAGCATAAAGACTCGATGCTACTAAGTGACAAGAGCTCATCCAACGAACTCTAATCACGACAAATAATCTAGGCTCAAGTAGTAGAGAATAAACAATATCCTACGGATTATGCAACTATAGGATCAACTAACCATAATTTAACACAAAGTAGCAATGCATACATACAGATTGAATTCAAAATATTAAACTTGCAAAATAATAGGATTAACATGATCAAACCGCTTGCACGCTTGTTGCGGGTCAAGATGTTCTTTGAGGATCACTCTCGGTATCAATGTGCTCTTCGGATCCTATCGAAAGAACCAATAAGGCAAAAGAAACCGAAAAGATCCAACAGCCAACTTCAACAAAAAGCTCTCAAATTTTTACAGTAGAAAGAGCATGATTTTTATGAACTAATGCAACAAGAACCAATTGATTTGGATTCTTGATGCAAAAGATATAGCCAAAACAATTTTGCTCACTTTCATAAATCAAAATGCTACTATTCATTAGCAAAATTTTATGGAGCTATACTGAGTCTGAAAACATTTTTAACTTAAAGTCTAGTTAAAAACATAACCAACAAAATTTGAATCAACCGAAAAGGATTTGGAATGAATTAGTTATGCATTTTACAAGTTATCATATTTTTCAGTTGACAAATAAATCCTTTCGGAAATCAGGAATTAAAACGACGTGGCCGGACGAGGCGTCGATCAAAGATCCGACGGTCCGCGCCCCAGCGCTAACGCGCGCTGCTGGATTCAAATCCTAAGCGCTCACCGTTGGATCGGATCCAACGGTTCACGTGGATCGGGGCCGGCGGTCCGAACGTTCACACGCATAGGAGCCGTTGATCTTGGATCCAACGGTCCACACGGATCGAACCTTTCGGACGGTCCGAACGTTCACTCAGATCTGGACCGTTGATCAAAGGATCGACGGTCCACATCAATTCACGTTCAAAACTCGCGCCTGTTTTCATCCGACAAAACGACGGGGAAGAGAGGATCATCGCCGGCGACTCTGGCCGCGGCGGTGCGAGCAAGTGCCCAAAATGGGTTGCTAACAAACTGCGCACCCAATGGAACCAATAATTTTAGCTGCGGCGTTCTAGAACGCCGCAAGCCGAGATGATGAGATGACCGAAACGGTCAAAAGCGAAAATAGCAAATGAGCTCTGCTGCGGTCCAAGCGGCGGGTGCCAAGCAACTAGGGACTAAAGAGGGGTTACCCGAGCACGGAGAAAGCACGAGAGGGTGGAGTTGCTCTTATGAAGAAAAATAGGGCTTTCGGCCGAAAAGGGGGAAATTCAAAATTAAGCTGCTCCCTGCGGGAAAAACCCAAATTGAGTGAGGGTTAATACTCTTAGAGATGGTAAGTAACTGAGGAAGCAAGGGTTTAGAAAGAGAAGGCCCGGAGCACCACTTTCACCGAAGAGGTTGGAGCTTCAACAATGGCGGCCGAGAGCAATTTTTGAAATGGAGCTCGAGCAATGCACTAACAAAGGGTTCGGAGCTCAAGGGTGTTCAAAGGATGCTAAGGAAGCCTCGGAGAGTTTATAGCCGAAGGGCAAGGAAGAAGCAACGGGAAGAAAAAGGGCCGAACTACGTGTTGAGGTCGATCGAGGGCGACGGAGCACGTGAACTCGAGGAGGGCGGCGACTTCGGAGGCGGTGGGGACGGAGCAATAAATCGAGAGTCGTTGGCCAAAAGTCGAGGTGACCCGACGCTGCTACGCTCTGCAATTTTCACCGGCCACCGCTGACTTTGACCGATGGCCGAAGCGAGGAAGACGATAGCCGCCAGCCGTTGGATTTCAATCGGACGGTTCAAAAGAAACACGGCGATTAGAACGGTTTGAACGCTAACTTGATCCTGGGCCGTTGATTTGGATCCTACGGTCCACGTTGCGCGAGGCGTTCGGGCGGTCGAGCGTTGCCTCTTTTCGAGCCGATCTTGGATGAGCGGTTCGAGCGAGAGGGAGGATCGGCGGTCGAACGTCACCGAGCGCAGAACCGCACGATCGAGATCTAACGGTCGAAATTTGAACGCGCTGATGTGGTGGGTCGGTGCGCTTAGTTGATCCGATCGAACCGAATGGCTTGGACCCGAGTGTGACTTGAGTCCAAGGAATAGTAAAAGCTGATTTTGAGTTATTTGCTGAGCTGACTAAGGATAATTAATTGAGATATCAAACAAGCTCCAAAAATTATGAAATTTTAAATGGAGGTTGTGGGCAACAGGAGGAACCTTGTATAAAATTTTCAGAGACATTTATGCACTTCATTTTCTCTAAAAATTCAGAAGGCTATTTTAGGAGTTTGACTAATGTTTGACTTGTCTCAAAATTTATCAAATAATTTCTGAAAATTATGAAATAATTATGAGGTGTTAACATCACTCCTAGGTTCAAAGAAAATTATTTTCAGGGGTTGGGCACAAGATTTTTATGAAGGAGATTTGTGTTGGTGTCCAAATGGTAATTTGATTTTTGATTTCCCATAATTCCTTTACAACAATTATGGAACTGATTACAAAAATCAAGATCAGAGAAAAAGTTTTAATTTCTCCTCATTTTTATTACATTTGAAACACAAACCAATTTTGGGATGTTACAAAACCTCCCCCCCTTACAAAAATCTCGTCCCGAGATTTGGCTCACTCGGTAAAGAAAGATGGATAGTTCGCACGAGACGATCTTCCCTTTCCCAAGTAGCCTCATCCTCGGAATGGTTCGACCATTGAACTTTAAGGAATCGATGGCTCTATTCCTTGTTCTTCGTTCGTCTCTTCAAGGATGCGAGCAGGTGCTCCTTGTAGGTCAAATCTTCTGGACATCGAGAGTTTCCAACGGAGCTTCTCTGTTGGAACACGGAGGCACTTCTTTAATTGGGACACGTGGAAAACATCATGTACCCCTTCAAGTGCGGTGGCAACGCCAACTTATAGGCAACGACTCCTTTCTTCTCGATCACACGGTAAGGACCGAGCATATCGAGGAGCTAACTTTCCTTGACGAAACGTTGATGGCCCTTCAAAGGAGAGACTTTGAGATAAACAAAGTCATTAGGCTCAAAGCTCAACTCACGACGACGGCGATCCGCATAGCTCTTTTGCTCGGATTGAGTGTGCGCAAGCGATCACGAATAAGCCGGACTTGACTCTCGGCCTCATTGATCGAGTCGGGCCAAAGAATGGTCTTCGCGGTCTCAGACCAATTTAACGGGTTCTGCACTTTCTCCGTATAAGGCCTCGAAGGTGACATGCCGAGGCGGCTTGAAAGCTGTTGTTATAAGAAAACTTCGGCGAATGGCAAGCATTTTTCCCAATGCTTTCCATATGAGAACACAAGCACGAGCATGTCTTCCAACACTTGGTTGACCTCTCGGTTTGACCATCGGTTTGAGGATGATATGCGGTGCTAAAGTTAAGATCGGTTCCCATAGCCACTTGCGGACTATGCCAAAATCGAGAAGTGAACAGGAACCACGATCGTAAATGATCGCCTTGGGATCCCATGCAAACTCACACCGCGATATAAAGCTCGGCTAGGAGTCCCACGCCAAGCTGCGTCTTGACAGAATGAAATGAGCCACTTTCGTCAGCGATCGATGGCGACCCAAATGGCATCATTGCCCTTGGAAGTACGAGGCGCACCGGTGATAAAATCCATCCCGATCGAATCCCACTTCCATTCGAGAATAGGCAAAGGTCAAGCGATCTGTTTGGCGCCGATGCTCGGCCTTGACACGGCGACATACGTCGCGACTTTCGACAACGAACCGCAACTTCCCTCTTCATTGGGTCCACCAAAATCCTCGACGGAGATCTTGATACATCTTTGTGGCCCGGATGAATAGACAAAGGCGAATCATGGGCTTCGGAGAATCAAATTCGCAATTCCATGTCCTTTGGAACCACAAGGCGTTTCGAACCTTACAACACCATGCTCATCCTCGAGAGAAGCACTTGGTCGTTCCGTTCTTGACATTTTCCTTGATGCGGCTTATTCCAACATCCATTCGTTGAGCGACCTTAACCCGATCCACCAAGGTTGGTTGCACAACCAGGGTAGCGAGGGAACCATGCTCAACCAGACCTAAGTTGAGACGCTGAAATTCCTTCAGAAGGGTGGGTTGACATCCCTGGAGCAACAAGGCATTGCAATGCGCTTTGCGACTGAGCGCATCGGCAACGACATTAGCATGTGGGTAAAGTAGTACACCTCTGCAGAGATAATCTATTCGAATAGCCGTGTCCACGGTTATGGACAACACTTGATTTAAGTATGCTTCATCGTTAGACTTCAAAAGTTAAAAGTTGACATGGTTGTAAACTGGTTACGACACGAATGGGATGTTCGTGTGCTTTAGTTTATCAAAGTGGACAGCCACTTTGGTATTCTTTGATTTATTCCATTATCTATGTCTTGTGAAACTTTCGTTTTAATAAATGAATTTATAACTTGGCTTTCGAAAACTAGATGGTCTACGAATGTAAGATGTTGCGTTTTATGCAAAACTAGAACCACTATTGCTATCCCTTGATTGCCCAATATGCATAACTACTTTTCTTTGTGTAAGACTTGCGAGTGCACTTGTACTCAGCCAGATGTTGGCTGGCCTTTTTTTTTGTTTTTCTTTTCAGGTGAGGACGATACCGAGCCCGATGAGCTTGTTAGTGCCGATTTAGGCGACACTGACAAGTAGTGCTATCATTTAACCCCTAGTCGGTTGCCTTGGGTTATGGGCATACCTTGCTGGACCTTTTGGTTTATTTATCTTGCTTCCGCTGTTATTTATCACTCTTATTTGAATTTGGTCGGTCGATCATTTTGTAATAGTTGTAGACTTAACTATTATGTTGTATGTCTTTTGATTGTTAATGTACGATGTTGTATGGATGTGATCAACGTTGAATGAGAGTATGAGTGTGTTAGTCGCTGATCCTGGGAGCCAACACGGTCTCATACTCGCTGTTATGAATCCCACTTTAACTTGTCTAAGCATTGGCTTTGACCATTTGGAGAACCGATAATCATGTAGTGCTTGCAGAGGAGCAACGCGCATGATCACCGGGGCTCTAGTTTCGGTCGGGCTCCTCACTTGGATGGAGTTAAGGTGGAATTCATTTACTTGAGACCTAGAGTTATTTCCTTAAGACCAGGTAAACCTCAGTCTTACGGAAATAACCCAGGGGTCCTCACAGGAACTAACGTGGGTCAAGTTGTGAAGAACTTGTTCCCGGAAACGATTTGTTTGTCTATTGCTGTGCAGGTGGCTTGCAGGTCTGCGACGTCAACGGTGAGGTGGATCGGGACTACGCTTGGAGAGCTGAGGTCCAGAACGATCATGGATGCCGGGTGAGGTCTTATGACTCAAGCATGGTGCAGGATGGGCAAGATGGATCGAACGGGTAGTTCGGTACAGCTGGTTGGATCAGGCGGTGCGGAAGTCGGTGCGAGTCTCTAGGAGGTTCCGATGGGATTCGGACAAGAGAGGCTTGGCGACGTGATGAGAACCCCTGATCAACCTACACGTGGTGAAGCAGGCGATTGCTTCAATAGTTATGTGTGTGTGGGTCCCATATGTGAGTGGGTCCCAAAAGTGAAACCCTAGGCCTCTCCTATAAATACAGAAGGGGGAGATGTAAAACCCCTTGAAGCATTCATTTGAGCCTCTCTTGCTTTTTCTAGGGTTTGGAGAGAAGAGGAGAAGAGAGCTAGGGTTTAGAAAAAGTGTGTGCTCCTTGTGTGAGCTCTTGTCCTCCTTGAGGGAGTGGCTTTGTAAGCATCTTGTGAGATCAATCAATCTTGTGATGCTTGCTTGAGAGATCATTTGTCTCCCTTTTGTGTTCTTCTCTCTTTTGGATGAATTTGGTGCTTCCTTGATTCAAGTGTGTAAGCTTGGTCTCATGACCCTTTGTGTCTTGCTTTGATGTGTGGGAATACTCCTAGAATCACCTAGACCATCAACCCCACAAGCAAGTCTTGAATCAAAGTTTTTCTTATTTCTAGGGTTTGTGCACTTCTTTGTTAAATCCTTGAGAGATCGATTCTGCGAAGTGGATCGAAGGATCGTCGCTAGAAATAGGTCTCTAATATCTTTAGGAGGTGTGCTCAAATTTGGTCAAGTTTCATTGGTTGAATCAAAAGTTGGATCAAATTTCGTTTTGGATTTGGGCTTGATTTTTCGATCTTGGATATGCACTGGTCGACCGGTTTATAACGGCGGTCCGACCGCCCGCTTTTCGATCACTAGTAATCGCTGGTCGAACCGATATCCACGGTCCGACCGCTTGATTAGTAGCCGGTCCGACCGCTCGTTGAGCGTCGGTCGACCGGTTGTGTCTGCCCGTCGCCGTCATACTAGATCGCAACAGTGAGTTCATTTCTCCTCTTGTGTGTCGTGTGGTTGAGCGGGGTTGTCGAATTCAGCACAAGGCTTCCACTGTGCGCTTACTGATCTTCTTAGCTTTCATAGCTAAAGGAGTAAAGTTCGTGTTGAATTTGATTTAGGCGAGAAAGTTGAGAAAGTGCCTATTCACCCCCCTAGTCGCCTTTACGGTCCTACACAAGTAGTAGAAAATAACAGCTTAGTCCCCAATGTAGCTCATAAACAATTTAGCTAATAAAGTTCTCCAAAAGTGGCTAAGGAATTTAGCATCACAATCTGAAACTATAGTATTAGGCACACCATGTAAGTGAATAACTTTATGGAAGAGTAAATCAGCAATATTGACAGCATCATTACTCTTATGACATGGTATAAAGTGGGTCATCTTAGAAAATATATCAACAACCACAATTATACTATCCATCCCCTTCTTTGTTCTAGGCAATTCTAAAACAAAGTCCGTCGAATTATCTTCCCACAGAACGCTAGGAACAGGTAAAGGCATGTATAAACCATGAGGATTAAGTAGTGACTTAGCTCTTTGACATATAGTGCAGCGAGCAACGTAGCGCTCGATGTCCCGTCTCATCTTTGGCTAAAAGAAATGATCAGCAAGTATATCCTCCGTTTTCTTCACGCCAAAGTGTCCCATCAGCTCACCTCCATGCGCTTCCTGTAACAACAACAAACGAACGGAGCTAGCTGGAATGCATAGCTTGTTAGCTCTAAACAGAAACCCATCATTAATGATAAATTTGTTCCATATTTTTCCTTCTTTGCAATTCAACAATATATTCGTAAAATCAGTATCATGCACATATTGCTCTTTAATAGTCTCTAATCCAAAAAAAATTGAAGTCAAGTTGTAAAAGTATGGTATATCTCCTAGACAAAGCATCAGCCATAACATTCTCCTTTCCCTTCTTGTGTTTTATGATATAAGAAAAAGACTCAATAAATTCAACCCACTTTGCATGTCTACGGTTCAGTTTACCTTAACTTCGAATATGCTTTAATTCATTGGGCTATAAATAATGTTGCCAAGTTTCTAAAGTTCGAAAGAGTGCATATAACTCCTTATCATAAGTAGAATAGTTCAAACTAAGCCTACTCAATTTCTCACTGAAGTATGTTATAGGTTTACCTTCTTGTAACAACACGCCACCTAAACCAATTCCGCTGGCATCACATTCTAGCTCAAAAGTCTTATTAAAACCAGGGAGTTGGACTAGTGGTGCATGTGTTAACTTATCTTTCAGCGTGGTGAAGGCGTTCTCCTGTGCAGCGTTCCAAACAAATGGCACACCCTTCTTGGTGAGCTCATTCAATGGTGCAGCGATGGTGCTGAAATCCTTCACGAAGTGCCGATAGAATCCAGCAAGTCCTAAAAAGCTCTGCACCCGTGTGACCGTGTTAGGAGTTGGCCAACTCTGTATTGCTTCAACCTTAGCTTGATCAAATTCAATTCCCTGTGGAGTAACAACATAGCCAAGAAACGCGACTCGATCGGTGCAAAAGGTGCACTTCTCAAGGTTACTGAATAAACGTGCACCACGTAAAGCATTAAAAACCGCACGTAAATGGTCAAGATGTTCCTCTAATGATTTGCTATATATCAATATATCATCAAAATAAACCACCACAAATCTACCAATGAAAGCACGCAAAACTTCATTCATTAGTATCATGAAGGTGTTAGGTGCATTAGTTAAACCAAAAGGCATTACTAACTACTCATATAACCCGAACTTAGTGTAGGACCGTAAAGGCGACTAGGGGGGTGAATAGGCGCTTTCTCGAATTTCTCGCCTTAATCAAATTCAACACGAACTTTACTCCTTTAGCTATGAAAGCTAAGAAGATCAGTAAGCGCACAGAGGAAGCCTTGTGCTGAATTCGATAACCCCCTCAACCATAAGACACAAATGTGGAGAAATGATCTCATTTGTGCAGTGCAGGCTTTGGCGGTCTAACCGGCTACCAAAGGGCGGTCGAGCGATTTAATCGGTTCGACCGGCCGTTAACGAGTGATCGAATGTTTGGCGGTCCGATCGCCCGATAAAAATCGGTCCGACCGATTTAGTCCAGGACTGAAACTCAATGCCCAAATCCAAAACGAAATTTGGACCAACTTTTGATTCAACCAATGAAACTTGACCAAATTTGGAGCACACCTCCCTAAGGATATTAGAGACCCATTTCTAGCGACGATCCTCCAGATCCACTTCACACAAACGATCTCTGACGATTTTACCAAAGAAGTGCACAAACCCAAGAAATATGAAAATCTTGATTCAAGACTTGCTTGTGGGGGTTGATGGTCTAGATGATTCTAGGAGTATTCCTGAGAGACCATGTGAGTAGGGTCCCCTTTCGAGTGATGAGTATTTGACGCGCTGTTGAATAGTTTGTGATTGGATTCTTCGCGTTTTGCTTCTTCTTTGGTATGTTTACAGATCATGCGGAACTTTCGGTTTTGGAATGCGGAAGTTCCGATAATCGGAACTTCCGCCCTGTTAAAACGGAACTTCCGATTATCCTGACGTTTGTGTTCTGGTGTGTCGATAATCGGAACTTCCGCTCCTGGGAACGCGGATCTTCCGATAATACTGACAAGAGTGTTCTACGTTGACGAGAATCGGATCTTCAAACCTGGGAGTGCGGACGGTCCGATAATCGGAACTTCCGCCATGTAAGTGCGGACGGTCCGATAATCGGAACTTCCGCCAGTGTAAGTGCGGAACTTCCGATTGTGCACAGAACTGTGCAGAGAGGGCATAGTTTTGATTTTGAGTTGTGAATGAGTTTGAGTTTAATGCAAATGATGATTCTATTATCTTGAGCAATGCTATGTGATGTGTTTCTTGTCTTTCTGGTTGCAGGGCATCGAGGTGGAGTCGTGGCGAGACACGTGGAGACCGGAGTAGACGCAGGCGGCGTTGAGGTCAGAACGGTAAAGATGTGTCGAAGACGGCGTACACTCGAGGCGTTTGCGAGTCGTGAACAACAAGGAACGCGGAGCTTCGGAAGGTGTGCGAGGCGAAGGGTAATTCGCAAAGCGGCACAAGTGGAAGCGGGCTCGTTAGGGTTTAGCCGGCATAACGGGTTGGAGACCCGTTAGCCAAGGGCTATAAATAGAGGTGAACCCCTGGTTGTTGGGTTAGACTTTTGGTGAGAGAAAATTAGGGTTAGCTTTAGCTAAAGAGCCTTTGGAGAGGTTGTTTTGCTTTTTGAGAGGTTGTTGAGTTGGAGAGGATGAACTAAAATTTGTTTAATCATTCCTCTTTGTTTTCCTCTGTAATCTTTTGATTCCTATCAATGAAATTCTGAGGTTTTGGTTCTTTGTTTATGCCTCTTTTATTCTCTCTATTCATGTTGAATATCTAGGGTTTTGGTGAAACTTTTGATTCGTCTTATGAGATGGCATGAAACTTGATATCCAGAGTCTTATTGATATTGCTAATATATCCTCAAAGTTTCATGAGCCAAGAATCTAAGAATCTTGCTAATTGTGGTTTTTGGTCTTTCTTACCTAATACTCAAGAAATCTGTTTTTGCTTTGATTAATGGATCTTTGTCTGTGATTCTTCTCCATGAGGTCAAGATGTTGTTTAGGATGATGTCCTGTGAGACTTGACCTGAGAAGAGCATTCAAGAGTTAGTATTTCGGATTTTTGGGCAAAACCCGAGCATCTTGTTCTTGATCAGACAATGGAACTTCCGATTGTCCAAGGCGAACTATCGCAGCGGAACTTCCGCGACCAAACCCGAACTACCTCGGCGGAACTACGCTAGGTATAATCGAACTTCCGATATCCGATGTAACAGTCGATTTTGGTTAAACCTTTTGGATTTGATTCACTTCACGTCTCTTGTGTATCAGAAGTTTTTGGATTGCTGTGTGGACACTTGAGAAGGGAGGATCTTAATTTTAAGGCACCATTCACCCCCCCCCTCTATTGCCATTTCGGTCCTTCAATTGGTATCAGAGCCGGTTAGCTCTTTTTTATAGATCTTTAACCGGTCTGTGAGTCATGGCAACGAACAAGTATTCCACCAAGCCTCCCGTCTTTGATGGCCTGGATTACCCTTTCTGGAAGAGCCGAATTGAAACATACATCCAGGCTCAGGGGTATGCCATCTGGCGGAAGGTGAAGGTTAGATTCGCTGTTCCTGCCGATGAAAACATCAATATGGGAAACATGCCCGATGTTGAGGCAAATGCAAAGGCAAGGAACATTATAATCCAAGGTTTGAGCCGAAGCGAGTTTGATCGCATCTCTCATTTTACGTCGGCTTTCGACATCTGGGTGACCCTCGACGCTTACCATGAGGTACCACCGGATCAAGACGATTCACAGGACGATTCAGCGAGAGTACAACAAGTTTGAAATGCTCGCTGGCGAGTCCCTTGATGAGTGCTTTGCGCGTTTTCACAAGATCTTGAGTAACCTCCGAGCGGTCGGTCTTACATACCCCGACTCGGACAATGCTCGTCAGATACTCGCTGCTCTTGATTTGCGCGTTTGGGAGATGAAGGTGACTACCATCAAGGATACCACGGACCCCTCGACTTTGACTCTTGACGCACTTTACTCGCGCCTCAAGACTCACGAGATTGACATAGTCTCTCGAAGGTCGAAGTCACAGTCGATGGCCTTAGTAACCGATCCCACTTCTGGATCTTCTTCTAATTCTCTTTGCGGTTTCTCCTTGGCTGCTCTCTGTGACATAACTGATGATCAGTTAGAGCAGCTTGCTGATGAACAACTAGCCCTCCTAGCTCTAGAAGTTTTCCCATGCTTTCAAGAGGAGGAGGGATGGAAGAAGAGGAGGACTCGTGATTTGTTTCGAGTGTGGCGGCCCCAACCACATCCGAGCAAACTGCCCCAAGCTGGGGAAGGGCAAAGGTGACTACGGCGGTCCGAGTAAGAACGACTAAATCGACAAGAACCGCAACATGAAGCCCTCAGCACCTGCTCAAGACAAGAAGAAGTTCCGCAACTATGGGAAAGCCAAGAAGCTCTTCCATTGCGTCCTCACCGCCTTCGACGACCTCAACTTCAGCGACGTGGAGGGATGCAGCGACGACGAGGGCAAGGATGATCAAGATCCCAAGGACGGTGATGACTTCATCGGCATGTGCTTCATGGCCAACGGGACCGACGTCGTGACAATGAGCTCTACAAATGACTCAGATGAGGTAGGTCCTCCTATGACCACTCAATGATGCATTTCTTAAGCTAGGAAAGTTTTATGCTAGATCTAGAGCTAGGGTTGGTGATCTTGAGAAGGAAGTAGATAGACAATCACGGAGCTTACTTCACTTAGATCCGCTTCCTCCGTGATGATTGTGATACATCTTTGTGGTTTGATTGGTGACATGGAGAAACTAAGGACCTCGCATGATAGTCTGACTTCTGAGCTTGATAAGCTTAAGGTGGAGAATGCTAGTATGCTTACTGAACTAGAAATGAGTAGGGTAGCACCTAGTTCATCGACTAGTGTAGAAACTACTTCTTGCACCTCATGTGAGGATAAGGACAATGCTTTTAAAGGTCTTTATACTATGTTGCTTGATCTGCCAGAGATTTGTGAAAGCTGTAATAATCTAAAGATGAATCTAAAACGGGCAGACCATAAAATCACTGAACTACAAGCTTTCTTCCTTGAGCCTATTGCTTCATGTGTGAACTGTCCCAAACTTACTGCTGAACTTGAATCTGTCTCCAAACAGTTTCAAGAATTAGTTGATGACAATAACAAATTGGCCAAATTTGCTTCTAAGGACCCTGTTAGCTCACCTTGCAGTAACTGTGAAAAACTCAAATATGAATTGATTGTTCTGAATGAAAAATGTGTGAAGCTAACTAAGGACCTTCTACAGAAACAATCATCTGCTTGTAATGTGTGTGCTGGGAAGAATCATAAGGGTTTGGTAGAGACGCCTAGCGACGTAAACCAACTGGCTAGTAGTAGGACTGTTCCCCCAGAGTCGGCTGTGCATGCACAAGCCAATCTTTCCTCTGCTGTTGGTTCTTCTTCTGCTCTCTTATCCTCTGCTGTTCCTTCTTCCCCCTGTTCTTCTTGCACACCTCTCTTTCGGGAGTGCCAGTACCTTATGAACACTCTCGAGAGGTTTGTAGGAGGCAAGAAGAAGCTCAACCTCATTCTAGACCAATCTAAGATTTGCAGATTTAATCAAGGTCTAGGATATGATTTCCATGAGAATATGAGGAAGCATCCACCTGTCGTGCTCAGAACCATAGCACCAGGTGTGATCAAAACTAAGCCCAGGACTGAGAAAGTCAATTTTAAATCAGCAGGGTTTGTTCAAAGGATCTCTGACAGCAAGGTGACTCCACCTGCAGAATCGGCCTCTCAGAAGGCGAAGTATCATTGCACCTTCTGTCAGAAGGATGGACACTTGTTTGATCATTGCTTCAGGCGCGCCAAGATCGCGCGTAGAGATCATGTTGAGTCCTTTAGGCGCATTCAGGGTCAGCCCCAGACCATGAGTGCACTTAATACTAACATGAGTTCTAAGTTTGCTACAGCTGATGATTTAGGGCAGCATCGAGGACTCGGTTTTTCTGAGTTTTCTGATTTTCGTCCTCATGCTCCCTTTGGTCGTGACTTCCATCGTTTTGAGGGTAGATCTCGGTTTCCATTTCGAGATACCTACCCGCGGCGTGATCAGCATGTTGCCAGAATTCCGACTCGCTCTTCCATAGCAGTCGGATTCAGCAACAGCTTCAGGTCTGCACACATACCTTCTGGCTTGTTGAGTGACAGAGAGCGTAGGGTGCTTGACTACTTCATCTGTTCGATGTGTTACTCAGTATTGGGTGCCAAAATCACTTTTGATTCACCCCAGTACTGAGACTTTACTCTCTGTTTGACTCAGGTTCGCCGGGCAGGGAAGGGAAAGGTTTGGCTTGTAGACTCTGGTTGTTCTCGCCATATGACCGGAGATTCTCGTTGGTTTTCTTCCTTAGCCCGTGCTCCAGGTGATGAGACGATCACCTTTGGAGATGCTTCGTTTGGTAGCGTCATTGCTAAAGGTATGGCGCATTAATGATTCATTTATTACGAAGATGTTGCCTTAGTAAGTAAGCTGCAGTATAATCTGCTTTCAGTCTCTCAGCTCACCGATGACGATTTCGAGGTGAGTTTTAAGAAAAATAATTGCAAAATTTTTATTCTTGGTAGTCCGTTTATGGGATTTCGTTATGGGAGGATCTTTCGTCTTGATTTTTCCGAGTCTTACGTGATCCTCTCCGGTGTTTAATTGCTTCTGAATCCCGTGATTTGACCTTCTGGCATAGGAGACTTGGTCATATAGGATTTGATCATTTGACCCGAGTTAGCGGCCACGATCTCATTCGTGGTTTGCCTAAACTCAAGATGGTCAAGGATCTAGTTTGCTCTCCATGCCGGCACGGCAAGATGGTTGCCGCTTCTCACTCTCGATCCACAAAGTGACAATGACCAATGCACGTGGCAACTTGATACGTCACGGGTCCCGATCTTCACGATGTAGGATGATCACTAAATAACTAGCTTCAAAGAAGCCAAGATAACTTCGCAAGCGGCGATAACTAGTGCAACGACAAATAAAACTCGAAGCCAACCACCGTCTTTAACAAGCAGCTTTGAATCGAGGATTCGCCCAACCACACTCTCAAGGAACCAACCAACACGACCTACAATCAATCGAGAAACCTCGAAGGGAGTAGGAGCACCAATTGGGAGCGGATGAAGCCGCCACTTTGTAATCCCATGAAGGAAATCACAAGAGCAAAGGGTAGAGATCAACTCTCAAAGGTTTGTTAGCACACATTTGAACAAAGGGTTACGTATTTTGTTTATCAAAATCTGTGGTTTCTATGAGGCAATGAGGTATTTATACTAGGAACATCCCTCCTAGATAGGTGTAAACACGAAATGAAAAAGATAATATAGACTATGTGAAAGGGCCTCGTGGTGTTGGAATTCTGCGATCTTTCGGTGTTTTGTCAATAACTCCACCTTGGGAAGTCCAAAAGATGTGCCGTCGATTCGTTGGAAAGTTAACTTGATAAGATTTCACACCATATGCAGCATGCACCACGAAATAATGTAGAATGGTACAGTTTTGCATGGGAAGTTGAACGACCGCGACTGTTGACCTTCCGACCAGTCTTCACTAAAGCTGGTCGGCTCTCAAAATGGAAATTCCAAACAGCTCGGTTCTGGTGGCATTGAAAACTAGACTTAATAAGCTTTCCAAAATGTCCTCATGGACCTCCATAGCCTTTGGAAATCAAAAGTTATGACTGTTTCTTTCGAACTATTCTGCTGGGTGAGTGCAGTTCGAGTGTGGTCCTTCTCTGTAGTCATCTCTTTGTATGTTCCTGTCATCCTTCTTGGTGAACCTAAGCAATAGCAATGTACACGACTTAGGCAGTATATAATTCTCATTGATGTGAAAATAATTCTCACAAAGTAGCGCGTTCACCTCTTGTTGTAGCTTCTTTGCTCGACTACGTGTAATCGGTCCATCAATGACTTGGGCTGGTGTCGATGTAGGTGAGACTTGAGTTGGTGTAGCTTGATTTGGAGGTTGTAACATCTTGCTTGATAGCGTGGTCATATCACAACTGCTCCATATGGATACAGTTGGCCCAGCTCGAGTGCAGTCAGCAGGAGGGCAGTGGTATGTTCTTGTTGTGGTCGATGACTTCTCGAGGTACTCTTGGGTGTTTTTCTTAGCCTCGAAGGATGAGACGTTTTCACATTTTCGTGATCTTTTTAGTAGGCTTTCTGTTGAGCTCCCAGGTGCATTACGAGCAATTCACAGTGATAATGGCACCGAGTTCAAGAATTCCTACTTTGAGAGTTTCTGTGGTGAGACAGGTGTAGAGCACCAGTTCTCCTCTCCGCACGTCCCTCAGCAAAATGGCGTTGTGGAGAGGAAGAACCGTACTTTGGTCGAGATGGCCAGGACAATGCTCAATGAATATTCTACACCTAGGAAGTTTTGGGCTGAGGCAATTGCTACTGCATGCCATGTTTCAAACAGAGTTTTTCTTATGGCACTCTTGCATCGCACTTCTTATGAGTTGAGATATGGGCGGAAGCCCAGTGTCTCGCATTTTCGTGTGTTTGGTTGCAAGTGTTTTATTCTGAAGTTTGGGAACCTAGATAAGTTCGAGTCACGATCTTGTGATGGGATCTTTATGGATTACTCGACTTCTTCTCGTGCCTATCGAGTCTGGAACTGCGAGTCTAGCAAAATGGTAGAAACCTGTGAGGTGACCTTCGATGAGGCCAGTCCGGGGACTAGGCCTGATATCTCAGGTTCTCTAGTGCAGTCTGAGTCCATATTTGTGGACGATGAGGAAGACGGAGATGAGGGTTGTCTACCCGATCCAGTTCTTTCTCCTACTCCTGAGGTGCCTTCTTCCACTGCACCTCGAGGAGACCAGCCCTTACCTTCTGCTTCTTCTGAAGCTAGTGGCTCTGTCCCTATCTCATCTGCTCATGAGATAGAGGCCACTTCTTCATCTCACCCTGGACCTCCTAGACACATTCAAAAGGACCATCCTTCAGAGCATATCATTGGAGATCTTTTTGAGCGAGTTACTCGTTCAAAAACTGGCATGTTTCTCTTCTGTCTCCATTCTGCCTTTGTTGCCTCATTTGAGCCTAAAGACGTTTGTCATGCTCTTTCTGATGAATCATGGATCAATGCCATGCATGAGGAATTAGAGAACTTTGAAAGAAACAAGGTATGGACGCTTGTTGAGCCCCCTCGTGGTCACAATATCATTGGGACCAAGTGGGTATTCAAGAACAAGCAAAGCGAAGATGGGGTAGTCATTCGAAACAAGGCGAGACTGGTAGCTCAGTGTTACTCCCAGGTTGAGGGTCTCGACTTTGAGGAGACTTTTGCCCCTGTAGCCAGACTTGAAGCCATTAGAATCTTGCTTGCCTTTGCAGCTTCTAAGAGTTTCAAGCTTTACCAGATGGACGTCAGGAGTGCCTTTCTCAATGGACTTATTGAGGAAGAAGTCTATGTCAGACAGCCCCCAGGTTTCGAAAACCCCAAGTACCCTAATCATGTCTTCAAGCTTTCAAAAGCTCTTTATGGACTTAAGCAAGCTCCTCGAGCCTGGTATGAAAGGCTTAAGTCTTATCTTTTGAGTCATGATTTTGAAATGGGTAAAATTGATAAGACCTTGTTCATCCGCCGCCTTGGCACCGATCTTACGCTTCGTCTGCATTTATGTGGATGACATTATATTTGGCGGCTCCTCGCATGCTCTCGTCTCCCAGTTTTTGGATGTCATGAGCACAGAATTTGAGATAAGCATGATGAGCGAGTTGAGTTTCTTCCTTGGCTTCCAAATCAAACAGACTCGGGAGGGTACTTTTCTGCACCAAGGCAAGTACACTCGTGATCTCCTGAGACGCTTTGACATGAGTGATGGCAAGCCGTTGTCAACTCCAATGGCTTCTACTGACTTCACTTGACCTGATGAAGACGGCGAGCGCTTGATCAAAAGGAGTTCAGAAGCATGATAGGCTCTCTCTTGTACCTCACAGCCTCGAGACCAGACATACATTTCTCCGTGTGTCTTTGTGCTCGGTTTCAGGCTTCTCCTCGCGTATCTCACCGCCAGAAAGTGAAGCGCATCTTTCGGTACCTTCAAGCTACCATTGACTATGGTATCTGGTACTCTTCCTCTTCTTGTCTATCTCTTAGAGCCTTCTCCGATGCAGATTTCGCTGGCTGTAGGATAGATAGGAAGAGCACCTCTGGCACTTGCCAATTCATTGGCACTTCTCTTGTCTCCTGGTCTTCAAGGAAGCAGTCCGGTGTTGCACAGTCCACTGCAGAGGCCGAGTACGTTGCTGCAGCCAGTTGTTGTAGCCAAGTGCTTTGGATGGTCTCGACCTTGCAGGACTTTGGGTTAGTAATCGACCGTGTTCCACTCTTTTGTGATAACACGTCTGCGATTTGCATTGCCAAGAACCCAGTGCAACATTCTCGGACCAAGCATATTGATATCAGATATCACTTTCTTCGAGACCATGTAGAGAAGGGCGACATTGTGCTCCAGTTTGTGGAAAGTGAACACGAGTTGGCTGATATCTTCACCAAGCTTTTGGACAGCTCTCGGTTTTCAGCTCTGCGGGGAGAGCTTGGGGTGGTTTGTCCTTATGGACTGTTGTGAGGGGGAGCTTATGTTTTACTACTGTATTATATCTTATTTATGCTATTTCTCCTTTCTGGTTGCGTTTCATTTAAGTGCTTTGGGTCTAAGTCCTTCCAGCATAGGTTAGGGTGGTTCTCTTGCCAAGTTGCTTTGTCTGCTAATTCTTATCTTGTGCTTCTAGGATGCTGCTTATTAGCTGTTTCTCCTCTCTCTAAGTAGAGCTTACTCACTTCTTATAGGTTCTAGCAAGGGTCGGGCCACCCTTGGGTAGACAGGGACAGTGTTTGCTCCTTAGTGTGTTAGTTGATCAGCTGATAGTCCTGGAATCATATGGGGTAGATAAGAATCAGTCTGAGCTATAGTACTCTCTTTATCTTATCTATGCTCTAAGGACTGCCTTTTCTGTTTCTCTTATCAGTTTCTCGATTTTGTTCCTTTGGTTTAGGGAGAGTTCATCCTGTTTCTTCAAGTTCTTAAATTTGTCATAACTCAACCTGAATTAACAAGTGCATCTCATTCTGAAGGGAATCTGGTTTTTCCTGCATTTCATCTTGCATTGTAATATAATTGCATGGAGCCTTGTTTATTATCCCTTATGAACTGTTTTCACTGTTTTACATCTTGCCATGATTTATGCTAAACTGCTAAATTTATCATGACCTTTTATGTGTAGTTTAGTCTTTGCCATGATAAGGTGACTAAAATTGCTCAACTTGAACTAAAATCTTGTCATGATAGCTCTTGAGACTAGTCTGTTGAAGTTATCCATTTATGATTCTCGCCATGTCAAGTAGGCTGAGTTGAGTCCTGAATCTCTATTGAACTTTAGATTAAGCTATGTCAGTTCGTTAAGAAACATGACTTATCTTTAATCGTTGGTCTAGAAACTTCAAAAGCAAAAATGATCTCTTTTGTGCGAAAAAACTGATCTCACCAAATCTTTCTCATGAGACTGCATTGCACTAGGCATGAACTCAGGGGGAGCCTTGGATGACCAAAGATCACTTCCTTAAGTCTGTTGCTTGGAGTGGTTGCATAAGGCTTGGGATCTAGCACATGGTTAAGATTTGAAAAATGGTTGAAGCTTAGGAGGCAGTTGTGGATGGCACCTAGTCCAGGACTTGCTTCACTAAGATAAAGCCATAATTATGTTTCCAGAAAAAGAAACTTGTGCTAAAATTGCTTCTTCGAACAGACCAAGTACTTGATCAAATGAGTCTTTCTTACATATGGTAGCATTCTAAACTGTTCAATATTATGCTTCTTGGTTCCAGTTAGAGTATTTGACATGGCTTGTATCATCCTTGGATACCTTTAGCTAGACTACAATCTTGGTTTATTTGACTTGCTAAAGAATTGGACCATTTCTCAGATTATGGATTTTCTGTCTTAGCTACTCTATACATCAATTGTCATGATCTTGATAGCATTCTTATGTGTTATGGCTTGGTGTAATACACTAATAGTCATTTTGGATAATCTTCATGGCTCCTAATGCTTAAAATGAATATCATATAGTCATTTCCTCTTTTTAAAAACTTCTTGATGTGTTTATTGCCAAAAGGGGGAGAAGTTAGTTTGGAGAGAAAAAGTCTTCTGGAGCTTTGCAGAAAAATTTGATCTTTCATTTAAAGCTCCAATCGTTCTTCTTTGACAAACATGGTCTTGAGCCTCCTTGATTTCTAGATTAGACCATGTTTGGTTTTTATCACAAACTCTCTATATGCTTTTTTGTGTTTGTCAATATACTCATCAAGGGGGAGATTGAGAGACCATGTGAGTAGGGTCCCCTTTCGAGTGATGAGTATTTGACGTGCTGTTGAATAGTTTGTGATTGGATTCTTCGCGTTTGCGCTGCTGCTGGTATGTTTTTGTACTGTGCGGAACTTCCGGTTTTGGAATGCGGAAGTTCCGATAATCGGAACTTCCGCCCTGTTAAAACGGAACTTCCGATTATCCTGACGTTTGTGTTCTGGTGTGTCGATAATCGAAACTTCCACTCCTGGGAACGCGGATCTTCCGATAATACTGACAAGAGTGTTCTACGTTGACGAGAATCGGATCTTCAAACCTGGGAGTGCGGACGGTCCGATAATCGAAACTTCCGCCATGTAAGTGCGGACGGTCCGATAATCGAAACTTCCGCCAGTGTAAGTGCGGAACTTCCGATTGTGCACAGAACTGTGCAGAGAGGGCATAGTTTTGATTTTGAGTTGTGAATGAGTTTGAGTTTAATGCAAATGATGATTCTATTATCTTGAGCAATGCTATGTGATGTGTTTCTTGTCTTTCTGGTTGCAGGGCATCGAGGTGGAGTCGTGGCGAGACACGTGGAGACCGGACTAGACGCAGGCGGCGTTGAGGTCAGAACGGTAAAGATGTGTCGAAGACGGCGTACACTCGAGGCGTTTGCGAGTCGTGAACAACAAGGAACGCGGGAGCTTCCAGAAGGTGTGCGAGGGGCGAAAGGGTAATTTCGCAAAGCGGCACAAGTGGAAGCGGGCTCCGTTAGGGTTTAGCCGGCATAACGGGTTGGAGACCCGTTAGCCAAGGGCTATAAATAGAGGTGAACCCCTAGTTGTTGGGTTAGACTTTTGGTGAGAGAAAATTAGGGTTAGCTTTAGCTAAAGAGCCTTTGGAGAGGTTGTTTTGCTTTTTGAGAGGTTGTTGAGTTGGAGAGGATGAACTAAAATTTATTTAATCATTCCTCTGTGTTTTCCTCTGTAATCTTTTGATTCCTATCAATGAAATTCTGAGGTTTTGGTTCTTTGTTTATGCCTCTTTTATTCTCTCTGTTCATGTTGAATATCTAGGGTTTTGGTGAAACTTTTGATTCGTCTTATGAGATGGCATGAAACTTGATATCTAGAGTCTTATTGATATTGCTAATATATCCTCAAAGTTTCATGAGCCAAGAATCTAAGAATCTTGCTAATTGTGGTTTTTGGTCTTTCTTACCTAATACTCAAGAAATCCGTTTTTGCTTTGATTAATGGATCTTTGTCTGCGATTCTTCTCCATGAGGTCAAGATGTTGTTTAGGGTGATGTTCTGTGAGACTTGACCTGAGAAGAGCATTCAAGAGTTAGTATTTTGGATTTTTTGGCAAAACCCCGAGCATACTGTTCTTCGGTCAGGACAATCGGAACTTTCGATTGTCCAAGGCGGAACTACCGCAGGCGGAACTTCCGCATTGAAACCCGGAACTACCGCAGGGCGGAACTACCGCTAGGTATAATCGGAACTTCCGATATCTGACAGAACAGTCCAGTTTTGGTTAAACCTTTTGGATTTGATTCACTTCACGTCTCTTGTGTATCAGAAGTTTTTGGATTGCTGTGTGGACACTTGAGAGGGGAGGATCTTAATTTTAAGGCACCATTCCCCCCCTCTGTTGCCATTTCGGTCCTTCAATTCACACATGTCAAAGCAAGATAAAATCGGTCAAGAGACCAAGCATAAACACTTGAATCAAGGAAGCACCAAATTCATCAAAAGAGAGAAGAACACAAAGGAGACAAGAGATCTCTCAAGCAAGCATCACAAGATTGATTAATCTCACAAGATGCTTACAAAGCCACTCCAACAAGGAGGACAAGAAGTCAACAAAGAGCACACATACAATCTCTCCAAACCTCTCCTCTCCTCTCAAACCCTAACCCTAACAAGGGGCTTTCCAAATGAGGGCTCAAAGTGCTTCAAGGGGTTTTACATCTCCCCCCTTTCTATTTATAGGAGAGGCTAGGTTTTCACATTTGGGACCCACACACACATGGGACCCACTCACTCAAATCTGTTGAAGCAATCGCCTGCTTCACCACGTGTAGGTTGATCAGCGGCTCTCATCATGTCGGCAAGACTCTCCCGTCCGAATCTCATCGGAAACTCCTAGAGACTTGCACCGACTTCCGCACCGCCTAATCCAACCAGCTGCACCGAAGTACCCGTTCGATCCATCTTGCCCATTCTGCACCATGCTTGAGTCACACGACCTCACCCGGCATCCATGATCGTTCTGGACCTCAGCTCTCCAAGCGTAGTCCCGATCCACCTCACCGTTGACGTCGTTGACCTGTAAGCCACCTGCACAGCAATAGACAAACAAATCGTCTCCGGGAACAAGTTCTTCACAACTTGACCCACGTTAGTTCAACAATGCAATATGCAACAACAAAGCATTGAAGTTCACACAATAAACACATTCCAAACACATCAATGCCAACAAGGCCAAGCTTCAAGTGATCGGCGGTCTGACCGCCCCACACAGCCGGTCCGACCGATTTCAGGCCGGTCGGACCGATTCCTCAACGGCGGTCGGACCGCCCGAAAAGACTTAGCCAAAATTCCATCTCGAAAATCCGAAACCTTCTGGAATTTTCAACTCAATAGAACTTTTGACTGGGAGCTCCAAAAATTATGTGACCACATCCAGGAGACTCCCCTCACTTGCCTACACAACCTATTTTTGGCTCAGCTCCAAAATCCACTTTTAAGCAAGCCCGGTCAGACCAGCAACCACGGCCGGTCGGACCTCTCCACAGGCGGTCTGACCGCCCCAGCCACCGGTCAGACCGCCTGTGGTCTGACAGACCTGAAGCAAAATCGAAAACGTGAGATTTTGCAAACCAACAAAGCCATTGCCAATTGACCCATCATTCTAAGATCGTGCACATATCCTCACGATATCCACACTTAGTTTTAAATGTTGTTTTCCATTCATCACCTAATTTCATGTGAATTTAATGATATCCACTATGCAAATCAACCTTGGAGAAGACAACAGAGTCACTTAATTCATCAAGCATATCATCTAATCTAGGAATAGGATGACGATACCTAATGGTGATATTATTGATTGCTATACAATCCACACACATGCGCCATGATCCGTCTTTCTTGGGCACTAAAATGACTGGAACAACACAGGGACTAAGAGATTCACGTACAAACCCTTTATCAAGCAATTCTTGAACTTAGTGTTGAATTTCTTTAGTTTCATCTGGATTGGTCATGTATGGTGCACGGTTGGGCAATGATGCGCTGGGAATTAAATCAATTTGATGCTCAATCCCTCAAAGCGGTGGCAACCCTGGCGGTATATCTTTTGGAAAGACATCTTTGTATTCCTGCAAAATGTTAGTGACAGCAAGAGGTAAAGAAGAAGGTATATCCTCAAATGAAAATAAAGTTTCTTTGCAATCCAATGCATAGCAAACAGAATTACTAGTATCCAATTCAGTCATATCAGATTTGGTAACAAGAAAACTAGCACCTTTTAATTTAATTTCTTTATTCTTCGTATGAGCATATTTAGGTTCTTTCTTCTTATGTTGCTCAAGCTCTTTTGCTACAATCTGATTTTCGCTCTTAGGATTCTCCAGATTTTTCTCTCTACTAGCTCTAGCAAGTTCATCTTTAACAATTTGTTCAGGAGACACAGAATTCAGCACAATTTTTTCCCTTTGAACATGAGAGAGTATTGATTATTCCTACCATGATGCACACAAACAATATCGTATTGCCAAGGTCTTCCTAATAACAATGAATAAGTTTGCATAGGAACAAGGTCGCAATCAACATAATCATGGTACGAACCCATATAAAAGTTTACTCTCACCATCCATGTTACCTTCAACTTACCACTGTTGTTGAACCATTAAATATGGTATGGGTGGGGATGAGGGTTGGTCGGCAAAGAAAGCTTCTCCACTATATCCATACTTGCCAAATTGTTGCAACTCCCATGTAACATCCCAAATGTGGATTTGTGTTTTAAATGTAAGAAAATGAGAAGAATTTAAAACTTTTCTTGCATCTTGAAGTCCTTGATCATTTCTGTAATTCTTGTAAAGGAATTATGGAAATCAAAAATCAAAATCCTCAATTGACTCCAATCAAAAACCTCCTTGGCAAAGATCTTGTGCCAAATCCATGGAAGTAGTTTTCCTGAGTTCTAGGGAGGCTTGGTGACACCTCTGAATTATTTCATAAGTTTTAGAAATTATTTGATAATTTTGGAAGGCAAGTCAAAGCTTGGTCCAACCCTAATTCACACCTTCTGAAAATTCTGGAGAAAAATGCAGTGCATGAAAATATCTAAAAATTTTATGTGAGGTTCAACCTACAGTCAGCAGCATCCAGTTAAAATTTTATAATTTTTGGAGCTAGTCTGCTACCTTAAACAAATTCCTCAAAAATTAGCTGTTAAATTCAAACCCTAACTGGTTTTCACTGTTCATTGGGTTCGAGTCAGACTCGGGCTTGAGCCACTTGACTGGGTTCAATCAACTAACTGCACCGCCTCGGTCGTTTGGGCGCGAGCGTTGTGAGTCGTTGGATCGGCATCAAATGGCCCACGTGTGAGACCCCGGTTTATCCGGCTTGTAATGCTTAACCATCCATCCGGTCCTAGCATCACAAAGCAGATAAGCCGAGACTCGAGACATGTATACTTCCCAGTGCAAGATATACACCTCTTTACAAAGTTCATGCATCAATTCCATTCATTCACATAGAACCGAAACATAAACAACAATCCAGAAGATATCATAAATAAAGGATAGTCATTACAAAAGAGAGGCCGACCGGCCAAATGACAAATACATAAAGAAAATTAACAATGAAGCGTATGCCATAAGATGGCCATAAAACAAAAGAACCAATCGGTGTGCCTTTAACCCACAAGGCAACCGACAGGACCGCCAGGCTAGTCGTCGAATCCACAAAGACAACTCACAAAAGTGAGGCCCTTGGGGCTCACCTTCTTCCTCTGCAGAACAAAAGCAAATTTCAAAGAAAAAGCGGGTGAGTACTTTGAATGTACTGCAAGATATATAAGAATGATAACAGATCTATACAATAACTACATGCAAGCTTATTTAAGTGGAGCAGGTTAGGACTCAAATTTTTAAGCATAAAGCAAGTTTTATTTGCAATAATGTAATAGATCAAAGGCAATTTTGCAATCTGATTTTATTTGATTAAAAACAGTAGTAATCAAGTATCAACAACAAGAAAGCAGTCCCGAAGTGACTAAACCATTAGTCACCACAATAGCATGAATTACCCATTCATGCCAACCATGTCAAGTTTTAATTTTAAAACAAAAACAGTTGTTGAAGTCTAGATCTTACGGGAAATCACCAAGCGTGTCCATAACCTAGGACGAGGCTATTGAATAGTTTTATCCTGCGCAGGTGTACCAACTTACCCACATGTCGATCGCCTTTTGCCAAGCTATTAAGCACACTTCCTTAGGTGTGCAAGCACGCTAAGTCCTACGAGACATTTCCAATATTGTGAATTATTCACGAGCCGCCCGTATGGATAGAAACCCATACGTTGTGTCGGAGTCATCGTAAAGCCTCGGTCAACTACCCTTCCCGGGTAAAGCCTTGGACAACTACGACGCTCCTCGAGGTGGAGAGCCTACCCGGAATCTCCACCACCGCACACCCAACACAAGAACACCGAGAACACATATCATGTTTCACACAACACACACAACCCCCTCCTGCGACTCGGAGATAACCCACGCCAAAGTACTAGGTCAAGAGGGGTCCCATATAACCCTCATGTGGTTAGTACGCAAAAGTGCTTGGATCAATGGCGCAAGCAACATTTTCGGTCCTTAGGGACCTGGGCACCTTTCCTTGTCACACCCAACAATCACACCAACATGCCATTGTGCCCAAGTCAAATCATTTTGTTTCATTTTCGGTTTTTACAAAACAAAAGCATAAGGTGCTGAACCAAAAATAAACAAAATGATTTGTGTGATCAAGGTCATCGACTAAGTCGATAACCGCCCAATTCTACCGGTAGCTAAGCATTTCTAAGCATAACATCGCAAAGACAGGAAAAGAGCATAATTAAATCACCGGGCTCTAATTCACCAGCGATGATAATAACTTATGGTTGTGGCAGGGGATAACATTTTAATGGCAACAATGCATTAGGAATAGCTACCTCTAAACAGGGCAAAATTAATTGGACACAAAAGCAATGCATACATATGGTTTGTAAACAAGATATTAGACTTTGAAAGTAATGGGACATTTATGATCAAATATCTTGCACGCTTTTTGTGGGTCAAGGTGTTCTTCGTGGATCGATAATATTATCAACGTGCCCTTCGGATCCTAACGAAAGCAAAAGCAACCGATAAGAACGAATAAAATGCAAAGACCCAACAGTAAACATTCTCCAAAAATTCCAAAAACTTTACAGTAGCAAGATGATGATTTATAAAGAATTTAGCAACAAGAACCAATTGATTTGGATTCTTAATGCCAAAGATATGACCAAAACAATTTTGCTCAGCTTTTATAAATCAAAAATGCTACTATTCATTAGCAAAAATTTCTGGAGCTATACTGAGTTTGGAAACATTTTTAAATTAAAGTCTAGTTAAAAACATAACCAACAAAATTTGAATCAACCGAAAAGGATTTGAAATGAATTAGTTATGCATTTTACAAGTTATCACATTTTTCATTGATAAATAAATCTCTTGGAAAATCGAATTTAGAAATGACGTGGCGAACGAGGGCGCCGATCTTGGATCCGACGGTCGCGTTCACGAGCAACGCGCGAGCGCCAGGCTGCATGAAAACATCGGTCGTTAACCGTTGGATCGAGATCCAACGGTCCACGACCACTTTGGTCGGAGCGCATGGGCGATCCGGGACACTGGTCGTCCGCCGTTGGATCTGGATCCAACGGTTCACGTGGATCGGAGCGTTCGGCGGTCCGAACGTTCACGCACACGCCGAGCCGTGGATCACGGGATCCAACGATCCACGCTATCTCGCATCGGGACCGTTGATCTTGGATCCAACGGGTCACAGACCTAGACGCGCGCTAGTTCAAACTTCAGCGCAAACTTGGGCCGTAGATCTTAGGATCGACGGTCCGCAACGACTCAAGTTCAAACCTCGCCCCAGATTTTCGTCCGACAAAATTTGACGGGGAAGAACGGCTCGCCGCCGGCGACTCTGGCCGCGGCGGTGCGAGCAAAAGTCTAAAACGAGTTGCTAACAACCTTGCGCACCCAAAGGTACCAACAATTTTGGCTGCGGCGGTCTAGAACGTCGGCAAGCCGGAGATAACCGAGGTGACCAAAATGACCGAAAACGGAAAACTCAAAAGGGCTCAGCTGCGGTTCAAGGAAGCGAGTGCCAAACAACTAGGGACTAATAAGGGGGTACCTGAGCCCAAAGAAGGCACGGAGGAGAGTCGAATCGGCTCGGGTGAAGAAGAGTAGCTGTTTCGGCCGAATTGGGGGAAAACCGAAATCGATCTGCTCTCTTCTGTCAAAGGCAAAATTGACAGAGGGTTAATATTCTATGAGATGCCAAGTAACTTAGGAAGCAAGGGTTTTGAAAGAGAAGGCCCGGAGCACCACTTTCACCGAAGGACCCGAAGCTTCAACAATGGCGGCCAAGAGCAAATTTTGAAATGGAGCTCACTCAGTGTACTAGAAGCGATCTTTGGAGCTCGAGGGTGTTTAAAGGAGGATAAGGAAGCCATTGGAGGAGTTTTATAGGCCGAAGAGCAAGGAAGAAGCAACGGGAAGAAAAATGGCGGTGCTGCTTGGCCGAGGTCGATCGAGGCGATGGGAGCAAGTGCACTCGAGGAGGACGAAGACTTCGGAGGCGGCGGTACAGTGCTCATTAATGCTGAGAGTCGTTGGCCAAAAGCAGAGGTGACCCGACGCTGCCACGCTCTGCACTTTTCACCGGCCACTGTTGACTTCGGCTGAGCGCGCGCGCGAGCGGAGGAAGACGAAAGAGATCAGCCGTTGGATTTTAATCGGACGGCTGAAAAAGAACGGGTCGATTAAAACGATTCAAACGCTCACTTAATCCTGGACCGTTGATTTGGATCCTACGGTTCACGTTGCGCGAGGCGTTCGGACGGTCCGAACGTTCATGCGATCGTGAGCCGTTGATTTAGAATCCAACGGTTCAAATGGATCAGCGCGCTCGGATGGTCCGAACGTTCACGCGATCGTGGTCCGTTCGATGCCGATCCAACGACTCGCAAATCTCGCGCGATCATTGCGTCGTACGGCGGCGCGTTAGTTGATTGAACCAAATCAAGTGGCTCGAGCCCGAGTCCGATCCGAATCAGGAACAAGTGACAACCACTAGGGTTTGAATTTGAATACTGATTTTTGGGGAATTATTTGGGATAGCAAACAAGCTCCAAAAATTATGAAATTTTAACTGGAGGTTGCTTACTGGATGATGAACCTTATATAAAATCTTCAGAGACTTTTATGCACTGCATTTTTCTCTAAAAATTCCAGAAGGCTACTTTAGGAGTTTGACTAAGGTTTGACTTGTCTCAAAAATTATCAAATAATTTCTGAAAATTATGAAATAATTCTGAGGTGTTAACCATCCCTCCTAGGTTCAATGAAAATTATTTTCAGGGGTTGGGCACAAGATTTTCATGAAGGAGATTTGTGTTGGTGTCCAAATGGCAATTTGATTTTTGATTTCACATAATTCCTTTACAAAAATTATGGAACTGATTACAAAAATCAAGATGAGAGAAAAAGTTTTAATTTCTCCTCATTTTTATTACATTTGAAACACAAACCAATTTTGGGATGTTACACCACGATCGCGTGAACGTTCGGACCATCCGAACGAGCCTATCCATGTGAACCGTTGGATTCTAAATCAAAGGCCCACGATCGCATGAACGTTCGGACCATCCGAACGCCTCGCGCAACGTGAACCGTAGGATCCAAATCAACGGCCCAGGTTTAAGCGAACGATCGAATCGTTACAATCACCTCGTTCTTTTTGAACCATTCGATTTCAATCCAACAGTGGAAACGTCATCTCCTTCCTCGGGTCGGAGCGCGCGTCTGAGTCCATCAATGGCGTGAGCAGAGGGGAAAGCGCGCAGCATGGAGTCACCTCTGTGGTCACCTTTAAACGGCTATCTCTACGCGCATTAAATGCCCATCGTGCTCCTCCCTCAGAAGTCCATGATTCAACTGCTCCCATCGCTCTCAAGTGCTCTCATGGCAGTGTTGACCCGAAGGGAAAATATCGCCGTTGCTCACTGCTATTCTCAGCTATTTAAGCTCCATTGCTTCACCCTTGGCTTCCTTTAGCACTTCCGCAACTCCAGCTAGCACCCACAGGCTTGATTGAGCTGCAGTCACTCGGAATCCATTCGGCCGCCATTGTTGAGCTTTGAGCTTTGGTGAAGGTAGTACAGCAGGGGTTCTCTCCTTCCAATTTTTGCTCCTACTGCTCCACCTTTACTCTCTGAAGCTTAACCCTCACTCAATTTGGTTCTTTTCATTCAGGGTTGGACTGAATTCGGATTTCCCCTTTTCGGCCGAAATCTGCATTTCTCTTCACCAGAGCAGACTCGACTCTTCTCTATGCTTTCTCTGGGCTCAGGTAACTTCTTTTTAGTCCCTAGTTGCTTAGCACCCGCTTCCTTGAACCGTAGCTCAGCTCATTTGCGTTTTTCGTTTTCGGTCACTTTCGGTCATCTCTGTCATCTCCGGCTTGCCGGCGTTCTAGGCCACCGCAGCCAAAACTGCTGGTACCATTGGGTGCGCAAGGTTGTCAGGAACCCATTTTGGGTATTTGCTCGCGCCGCCGCGGCCAGAGTCGTCGGCGACGACCATTTCTTCCCTGTCGTTTTGTCGGATGAAAACAGGGACAAATGTTTGAACGTGATTCGATGTGGATCGTCGATCCTTAGATCTACGGCTCAGGATCGCGCGAACATTTGAATTAATCGCACGCCTTGGTCAGTGGACCGTTGGATCCAATATCAACGGTCCCGATTCGAGTCCGCGTGGGTCGTTGGATCCAAGATCAACGGCTCATGTGCGTGTGAATGTTCGGACCGCCCGAACGTCCTGATCCACGTGAACCGTTGGATCCATATCCAACGGCGAGCGTTTAGGGTTTGTGAGTCGCGCGTGCGCGCGTCATCCCGTGAACTTGGACTGTTGGATCCAAGATCAACTATCCAAGTTCGTCTACGTCGATTTAAATTCTGATTTTTCCCGAAAGGATTATTTGTCAACTGAAAAATGTAGTAACTTGTAAAATGCATAACTATTTCATTTTAATTCCTTTTCGGTTGGTTCAAATTTTGTTAGTTATATTTTTAATTAAAATTTAATCTAAAAATGATTCTAATCTCAGTATATCTCCAGAAAATTTTGCTAAAATGTTAGTGCAACGAATAGTAGCATTTTGATTTTTAAGGCTGAGCAAAATTATTTTGCTCATATCTTTTGCATTAAGAATCCAAATCAATTGGTTCTTGTTGCTAAATTCCTTATAAATCATGCTCTTGCTACTGTAAAAATTTTAGAGTATTTGGAGAAAGTTTGCTGCTGAGTCCTTGTGTTTTCTTCGTTCTTATCGGTTCTTTTTCTCTTTCTCGTTAGGTTCCGAAGAGCACGTTGATAACAAAAGTGATCCTCCGCAACATCTTGACCCACAGAACACAGGCAAGCAGTTTGATCATGTTAATCCCAGTATTTTTCAAGTCTAATATGTTGATTTCAACTTGTATGTATGCATTGCTATGTTGTTGTTAAATTATGGTTAGTATCCTATAGTTGCATAATCTGTAGGAATGGATTATCCTCTACCACCATGAGCCTAGGTTATTTGCTGTGATTTGAGTTCGATGAATGAGCTCTTGTCACTTAGTAGATTGCGAATTGAAATTGCTTAGAAATGCTTAGTTTCGATAGAAATGGGCGATCATCGATTTTAGTCGATGATCTTGATCACACATCTATTTATTTTTCCATTATGACCAGCACTTGTGCTTTGTTACTGTGTAAAGTCAAAAACTGAAAATAAAATTGTTTTAGACTTGGGAAAAATGGGATGTTGGTGTGAATGGAATGGTGCCAACGTCGTGCAAGAACTAGACTTCAACCTTTTAAATTAAAATTTGACATGGTTGGTATGAATGGGTAATTCATGCTATTATTGTGGTGACTAATGGGTTAGTCACTTCCAGGATTGTAGTTGTCATCTATCTACTGTTATATTGTTGTCATTTACGGTTATTTGAACATTAAAAACAGATTTGTCAACTTGCTTTTAAATGTACTACATTATTACAAATAAAGGTTGCTTTGTGCTGAAAATGGAACATACAGCCTCCACTTAAATAAGCTTGCATGTAGCAATGTATAGGTCTGTTACTCTACACGTAAGTCTTGCGGAGTAAAATTTTTGTACTCATTTGCTTTGCTCATCTATTTGTTGCAGAGGAGGAGGGTGAGCCCCACGGGCCTCACTTTTGTGAATGTGCTGTGGATTCGACGACTAGCTTAGCGGTCCGGTCGGTTGCCTTGTGGGGTAAAGGCACACTGATTGGCTCTTTTGTTTATGGCCATCTTATGGCACTTTTGCTTCCGCTGTTCAATTCTCGTATTTATATGTAATGTGGCCGGTTGGCCTCTCTTTTGTAATAACTATCCTTTATTTATTCTAACTTCTGTTTTGTTGCTGTGCTTCGGTTCTATGTGATTGAATGGAATTGATGCATGAATTTTGTAAAGGGGTGTGTATACTGCATTTCTGGGAAGTCTACATGTCTCGAGTCTCGGGTTATCTGATTTGTGATGCTAGGACCAAGTGGATGGTTAAGCATTACAAGCCCGATAAGCCGGGGTCTCACATCCCACCATCAACAATTATGTGGATCGATCGTTACTTGACAACGCCCTTAATTTGGAACAAATTATGGCGCTGATTTTGCTCGGCACGAGAAACTTGAGCACATAGTACGCGTTGCACTATAATGCTCAAATACTTGTTGGCATCTTCGGCACCAACATGTTCCTCCACATGATCAGATTCATCATCATGTCCTACAGGGTCAGTTTCAAGCATAGCATATGTTTCATCATCAAAATCACTAGCGGAGGAATACACACCATCATCGCGTATAATCAGTACGTTCTTGTTTGGATAGTCCCACATCATGTGTCCATAGCCTTTGCAATGATGGCATTGAACGTGCTTAGTTCGTCCTGTCGAAGCAACCAAAGAGGAGGTTTTTTGCAGAAGCTTGTGGTGCTGATCTGGCTGCTTCAGAAACTCGTGGTGCTGAATTTGAAGTATTAATGTGCTGCTTATTGTTGGAGGATAACGGTGGTGGAGGCCTAGTGGACAGGACAGTAAGGGTGTGTGGCGTCTATGAGTTTGTGCGACCTGCAGAAGAGTTAGATCGTGTCCTCATCTAGCGTCACTGCAATTCACGTTCAGCTTTGCAAGCAAGATGAAACAATCTAGAAATGGAGTTGTAATCTTTATAATCAAGGATGTCTTGAATTTCCCAATTCAACCCTCCCAAAAACCTAGCCATTGATGCCTCCTCATTCTCAACTAAACCACAACGCAACATACCAATTTGTAATTCTTGATAGTAGTCTTCCACAGGCTTTGTACCTTGTCATAAGCGTTACAATTTATTTAACAAATCACAAGCATAATATGAGGGAACAAATCGACGCCACATAAGCAATTTTAAAGCCTCCCAAGTGTTAGGTATGTTATTGGGATGTTGACGGCAATGTTCTTTCCACCAAACATAAGCAAAGTCGGTAAATTCATTAGTAGCAGCTCTAACTCATCTAATCTCAGGAAAGTCATGGCAAATAATTTTTTGATCAACAGCTAGTTCCCAATTAAGATAACCATCATGATCATATTTACCATTAAAAGAGGGTACAGTGAATTTAACCTTAGCAAAAGAATCATTGTGGTAATGTACCTCACGTCGTGGGGGTCTCGTCGCATACCTTATCGATTAAAATGCAATTGTCGATGAGCTCGATTGTTGTTGTGGTTACCCATGTCATCGGCCTCGGTATCTGCCACGTAGTGGAATTCATCTTGTCCCTCTAACGGCGCAGCAGGGGGAACAACAGTGGATGCTTGGGAAATCTCCTCAAGGCGTGCCATAATGCCTGCCAAAGAAGTGTTAGTGACGCCTTGCACTCTCTCCATCGCGGCGAGCATGGCGTTTGTCTCAATCTGGGTGCCCTCAAGTTGAGAAAATGGCTCATTAGTGACCCTAACATCCTCCTCAAGACCCTCCGTACGAAGGTTCATGATGCGCCGAAAATGTTGTACGATTGCCTTCGTACGAGGAGTATGAGATGTATCATCATCCGAAAGCTCTGCAGAACTTGTCATTGTTAGCAAATCACAAGAATATGTCCCTAACAACTACTAGGATGTGGTGATTCAAAAGTCGCTCACACTCAAGCCTTCTATCGAATTCTTACCAATTCTTACCAAGCACACAGGGGTGATCGGCAACCAGCGGTGTCAACGTATCTCTAAAGATTGGATGGAGCGATTGCTAGGTGAGGCACAGCCTGTACGGTGTAGAAAAGGCGTAGCTGGGAAGGCTCAATTATGGTAGCAAGGAGTAGCAATAATCAAATCAGAGAATGCAAGCTGAAAAATCGTTCAACGCTGGTTAGTACTGGTCCTAGGCTAGACCGTACTAGAGACGCGAGCCTAGAACACAAATGAAATCACGGCTTGGAAGAACTAGAGAACGTCACACACGGAGTTCGGAAGCTCAAAAAAGGATGTCATCTTCTCGGAGAACCTTAGAATCACTTGTAAAAGGGCTCTGTAATTTTGAGCAAATTCTGAGAAACTTGAATTTTTATGAGTTTGCGAACTCGTTTTGAGGCCCTAAACGTTGTTTTTTTGGGGTTGAAGTTTTCGCGCGTGCAACTGAGTGTGTACGCATATGATAAAATCTCTGGATTGCCCCGACTTCTCTTTTTTCGCTCTATCTTCTCGTTTCCTTTCCAACGGATCAAGAATCACCCCAATCAGAGGTCGTATGCAAAGGTTTTGTGTGTTTTCTTCTTCTTCTTTTGCGAACACCATGCTATTTTGGTTGTCTCCGAATTGGGCAGGGTTTCCTTATCCGAGACCAACTAGGGCAAAGCCTCCCTAGATGGTGTGTCCGTCTCCTGGCTGAAGTCGGTGTCCTTCTCCTCCTTTTATCCCCTTTACGTGGCAAATCGAACCCAACCGCAACGGTGAGACCAAACGTGAGCAAACTCGAAACTCTAAAGGAACTAGACACTAACACCAACAAAGGACACGATGATGCAACCGAAAGTTCAACAATGTAATGCACTGAAAAGAAAAATTGCAAGGCTAAGACTGGTTTGGACAGGATGATCTACTACTGTTTTTGTTTTTGTTTTTGTGTGTTGTAGGTAAAGAAAAGCAATCTAATCTATGATAAACTGGAAATTCTCACCAAGCAACCTTGAGCTCTGATACCACTTGATGCAGGCAAGGTGCCCGATCTTTCGATGAGATTGATAACTATTGATTTTGGTGGAGGTGACTCTCGCGATCCGACTACAACCGTACGACGACGCTTGCGCCTTAACAATCGTTGAACCAACTTCGAGATGTTATGCAAAGGAACACGAAGATCAAGATGCAAACTAGACAATGATAAACTAGGCAATAACTAGAACTAGAAATCAGCAACTAGACATGATAATGCAACCAATAATTCAACAAATAAAAATTACCGAAAAGCAAAATTGCAAAGCACAATGGGGCTCGGACATGGATGAACTAACCCTAATTTTTTTTTGACTTTGTGGACTGTAGGGAAAAAATCTCACCGATAACTGTAGCTCTGATACCACCTGATGTGACAATGGGTGTCCCGATCTTTCGGTGAGAAGGATAACTCGATTTGGTGGAGACGACTCTCACGATTCGGCTACCAATCACACATGACCAATATGCCTAGCAATCACTGAACCAACTCCGAGATCGTTATCGACCTTGCTAGAGGCACGATCGACCTGACTACGAAGGTCTATTCCTGCATGCAATCGAAGAACACACAAGAATAAGATAATAAGCAATCTGAAATTGCAAAATAAGATTGAAATATTTGATAAAGTTGGAATTCTATAGCGGTATTATGGTTGGTCTAGTCGACACAAGACAATACACGAAGTTGCAATGAAGCTAACTTTTAACTAAACAAAATCCAAAGAAACTAGAGGGGTGCGACCACCTTAAATAGGGGAGGGGGAGCTACACATAGCTAAAAAAATAGGGGGTGATACTATTTATGATACTGTTCGTATATGAATAGTATCTCATAAACAGTACGGACCTCCTAGGGTGGCGCCTCCCCTTGGGCCCAAGCATTACAAGGCCCAATCTGGCCTAAATAGTTGGCGCATCACTTTCTTTTGGTGATTGTGGTATCTACAGAAGGAATTTGAAGGTGAGGCCAGATCCGTTCGAAAGAGGACGAGATAAGCTTTCCATTAAATCCTCGTGGAGCTCAAACAAACTCAGTGTGTGAAAGTTATGCACGTTTGAATCAGTGATGTCTCCGGAGGCCGAATTGGATTCCAGAAGATGTCCAACTTAATCTCTTGCTTAGCTTGTACAAAAAGTGATATGGTGCTGCATAAATATACATTTTCATTATTAGGTAGCATCATATAGTTCATATAATAAAAAGACACTCCTAAAAACGAGCCCACCTGATAATTTAAGTGAAGTATACGAGCTCTTGTAATTGGAACAGTAAGTATAGCAAATATGGTTGTATCCATAGCAGTCATGTCCTCATCAAACTATTATTTATGTTGCCCGATACGAATGGGTAATTCGTGCTATGTTGTAGTGGTTGTTTGGAAGTCACCTCTAGGATATCATTTATGTTCTTAAATGTTGTCTCACTGTTATTTAAATATTTAAAAATAGATTTGCTAAATTACTTTACAATCTATTACTCTATTGCAAAGAAAGCTAATTTATACTGAAAACTGTCTAGTGTAGTAACATTTCCTTTGATACATGAATGCATATATATATTCTTTTGTTTGTATATATTCTTTTGTTTGTGAGTCTTGCGAGTACAACTTTGTATTCAATCCGCTTGCTGCAATTTCAAAGGAGGTTGATCCCCAAGGGATCAACTATTGTGAGACCGACTTCCTGTAGAACGACTAGCTTGGTGGGTTTCCGGTCGGTTGCCTTGTGGGTAAGGGCAGACGGTTGGCTTTTGTTTATTGCCATCTTATGGCTTTTGCTTCGGCTGCAACTTTAGTTATTTATCTTGTTATTTGGCCGGTTGGTCTTATTTGTGTAATATGAACTTTAAATGTCTTATGTGTTATAATTTATGAAGACTCGGTATTTGTAACACCTTGTGTATGGAATTGATGCTTTAAATTTTGTAAACATATATGTGTACCACTCCTGGGAGGTATACAATACATCGAGAGCGGAATATTTGATTTGTAATACTACGACCAATCGGATAGTTAAGTATTACAAGTTAAATACCATGGGTTCTCACACTCCCTCTCTGTCGTGCAACAAATGAAGGAGATAGGGTGACATTGTGGGTTCCGTGGGCCCATGTATAAATATTTACCTTGTCTATAATATTGCTTGCCTGCTACTGATTTGGATGTCACTTAAGCCAAAAATCAATGATGTGGCCACCAACATGGCAAAAATCACTTATGAAGCTAACTAAGGTTGAAAACTTTGATGGTTGAAAGGTGAAAAGTAAACGATTTTGATGTTAAAGGTTGAAAGTTAGACCAATGCCATAGTTGAAAGTTGTAAAATCGATTTTTTCCTAACATAAAAGTATTTACTTCCACCCCCACCTCTGTCCCTTTGGATTCTTGCTGCCCTCTGCCTCCGTGCCAACCGACCATCCCCTGTACCAATGCCGCTCGTGCTGGTGCTAGCTTTTACTCTTCCTACTAATCACTGCGAGGAGTAACAATCAAACTTATCAACATCGTTCTGATATGACCAGTATGTACTATTTTGCCACCTAAAACGGTACAGAGTAGTCATACATTTCATACCGGCTCAATATCGGCCATACCAGCTCGATACCAGTTATACTAGCTTTGATACCGAACAATGCTGGCCATAGTAGTGGAATTTAAAATACTGTCTATTGAATTCATTGAAGTATATGATATATTTGATTCTACTACTATGTATTTGGAGTTATATTACAAATAAAATTTAATGTACATATAATTAATCTAATCTATATACTTATAAATATATATTATTATATTAAAATTCGAAACAGTACTTAGATCGGTACCGAATCATTTACCAAGAGTCAAACTGGAGAATGATATTGGCAAGACTGGTAAAAATGGAGGGTGCGTTTCTGCTCTTTCTGTAGGTGGTAGCATTGGCTTTGCCCACCGGACACCGTATAGGGACTAACTAATAGCGTGCAGGACCGCGCCTGTTTGCTGGCTTGCTGCCGGGGGTGTGAGTGAGAGATCCCATATGCACTGGGGCACCATTCCTTGCCTGCTGGTCCTGAGTTCTGACTCTTGAGCTGCATCTCTCACAGACTCACCTGCTCCACCCCTTCCTCCCTTGGTTCTTCGCTGCTGCTGGGTGGTGGGGAAGAAGGGAGCTGGGAAGACTGAAGAGTGGTGGGGATGTTGGGGATTCTTTTATGCATTTGGGTGGAGGTTTAATTGTGGACTGACTGGTTGTTGCGTCTCAGCTGTGGTGGTGTTTCTTGGCTGGATGCATTCAGGTTAGGAAATCTTATTTCTGCAATGGGATTCCAAATGTCGTCGGTACTCTGCTAATTTGGTTCTTGTTACCTTGTTTCCCCTTTAAGTTTGCTGCATTTTCTTTTCGCTTGTAGCTTTTTTTTTGTTTTGCCGTCAAGTTTGCTGCGTTTCTTGGTAGTTTCTCTCAAGTTTTTGCCTGCAAGCTCAAATTTGTTTCTTGTTCACCATTCTTTTATCAAGTTTTTCTGTCAGGGTTATCTACAAACCATAGTTTTTTTATTAAGATTTTAACCAACTAGCTGTTTTTACGAGGCATTTGCATTTGCAGTAGACTCTGCTCAATTTACTGTAGTAGTGCTCTTATTGCGCAGTAATGCTTTGCCCTGTTGCCACAGTGTGTCATTTTCTTGGTCGGGTCCCAACATATTAAGGCTGCAGCTTCAAATAATTTTTATGACAAGGAAGGAAAACTATTGCCTTGTTTTCTCTAGTTCAATCTGAAGTACAACTTGTTCCATAGTTCTTGCTTCCTGTCTCCAAAGTGTAGTTTATTGTAAGACAAGAAGTATGAATCGGTTTAGTGACATACTTGCATCTTGCCTTCATTATTTTTGTTTCTGTATTATTTGAGCTAAAAATTGCAACCTTTTCTTTTGCAGGAAATGTAATCTGGGAACAATCAAGGCAAGAGTTTTTTAGGCACCCTGGTGCTTCTACATTGACCCACCTTGCTTTTCTCCTTCATTGGTTATCCCATCTTTGCTGAAATTTTGAATCTTTTGGGTGGGAAGTGATACAGTTTACCAAGATACGCAGCTGTTGAAACAAGAAACAGTTGTGGTCACTAAGTTGAGCTCCAATGGCGTGGCGGTTTAGTGTCCTTTTCATGGCTACAACCTGTTTGATGTTATTCCCAACAAGCGAGCAGTCTTCACAGAGCGAGCTGCTGCAGCAGCTCAGGAAGCAGCTGGAGTACCCCAGGAAGTTGGATGTATGGAATAACCCAAACAGTGACCCCTGTTACACTCAGCCCACTTCAGTGGTTGCCGTGACATGCGAGGGGAATGCTATCACGGAGCTTAAAATCGTCGGTGATAAGATCACCAAGCCACCAAAGTTCAGTGGCTATCCTGTTCCCAATGTTACCCTCTCTGAAGCCTTTGTTCTTGATTCGTTTGTTACTACACTGGCAAGGTTGACTACCTTGCGGATTGTTATCCTGGTGTCTTTGGGCATATGGGGTCCTCTCCCTGACAAGATACACCGGTTGTCTTCGCTTGAAGTGCTTGATTTAGGCTCCAATTTTCTGTATGGATCGATCCCTCCGAAGCTGTCAGCTCTGTCGAAGCTCCACACCGTGACGCTGGATGGTAACTACTTCAATGGAAGTGTGCCAGACTGGCTTGACTCATTCTCGAACCTCACCGTTCTTCGCTTGCAGGGTAACCGGTTGAAGGGGTCCATACCAGCATCAATTGGTAAAGCTACTATGCTTAGAGAGCTCGCTCTTGCTGGTAACAACATCTCAGGTGAGGTTCCACATTTGGGCAATTTAAATAAACTTGAGATGTTGGATTTGAGGGACAATGGGTTAGATGGAGAGCTTCCAGATATGCCTAAAGCGTTGATGACAATCTTACTCAGCAAGAACTCATTCAAGGGTGAAATTCCTGAGCAGTTTGGTCAATTGAACAGGCTTCAACACCTCGATCTCTCGTTCAACTTTCTTCTGGGAAATCCTCCTGAAAACCTCTTTGCTCTCCCAAACATTAGCTATCTGAACTTGGCAGCAAACATGCTCAGCGGAACACTCCCGAGTAGTTTAACATGCAGCAGCACCCTGGGCTTTTTGGATTTGTCTACCAACCGACTCACAGGTGACCTGCCTGCCTGTCTGAATGGCAATTTGAATAACAGGGTTGTTAAGTTGGATGGGAATTGCTTTAGTGCTGATTCTGAACATCAGCATGAAGCTAAATATTGTCAACAATCTCATAAGGGGAGAGGATCAAACAAGGATGTTGGACTTGTGGTCACTGTTGTGGGGATAGTGTTTATTGTGCTTGTGCTTTCTCTTGTATTAGTGGCTTCAAACAAAAGAAGCTGTCAGAGAGTTTTAGCAGAACAACAGTTATTGCAAAAGCAAATGCAAGATAATTCAACTCCAGGAATGTCCTCCGAACTGCTAGTAAATGCAAGTAAGACTTGTTCTCAAGTAATGTTGAATTATATATGTGGAAAATCCCTTACCATCCATAGAAATTCCTGTCGTGCAAGAAGTTGATCATGTGTGCATCCCATGTTTTGCAGTTCGTTCAGTTGATTGTTGGTCATTTATAATTTATGTTAAGAATTATTTTGCATTTAGGAAGTTGTGGAATTAGCTAGTCCCTTTCTTGTTTAGAAGAAGCAAATGAGGCATAGTTAGAGGAGTGTACATACTGTTACATGTAAACTATCCTATCCTAGTATTCATTATGTAGTACGCTCTACCTAGTACTTTTGGTGTATACTAAAATAATCTTCCCCCTCTCTTCATTGCAGGGTACATATCTCAAGCTGTCAAATTAGGAATCCAAATAATGCCCACATATCATGTATTTTCTTTAGAAGAGCTGAAGGAAGCAACAAAAAGCTTCGAACGGTCGGCATTTTTAGGCGAAGGGTCAATTGGAAAGGTTTGTTGATTTGCTCTTATATTTGTCATATTTAGATTTGATTTTACACCAAATATGAGATATAAATAAATGTACTATTTCTTAAGTATTAATTGTATAATTAGTCATTTTTGTTAGTGCTGTAAATAGTATTTTCAAGTATTTTTTTTTGCCAGGGATAGTATTTTCAAGTTGCATTTCTTATAGCTTAGTTTAACAAGTTCTTACACTCTTTTTCTTGATTTTCAGCTATACAAGGGAAAACTAGAGAATGGAACCCTGATTGCCATAAGATGTTTGGCATTGCACCATCGATATTCAATAAGGAATCTAAAGCTTCGCTTAGATCTCCTTGCAAAGCTTCGCCACCCAAATTTAGTTTGCCAATTGGGGCACTGCATTGATGGCCCGGTTGATGAATTAAGTGCAAAAAGGGTTTTTCTTGTTTATGAATATTTACCTAATGTAACTCTTTCTTCTCATCTTTCTGGTAAGAAACTAGACCTAAATATGGAGAATTGAGGTTATCAGAACTGATAACAATTCCATTATGTAATTAGTTATTTATGCCTTTCTTGACAGGCTCTAGTCCAGAGAAGACTCTGAAGTGGTGTGATAGGCTACATGTGCTGATTGGGATTGCTAAGGCTGTTCATTTCTTACATACAGGATTAATTCCTGGTTCCTTATATAATCGTTTGAAAACTTCTAGTATTTTGCTTGATGAACACCTGATGGCAAAACTGAGTGACTATGGGTTGTCCATAATCACGGAGGAGATATACAAACCTGAGGTTAGCTTTGTCATTTTAATGGAATGATCCTCCTCCTCTTCTACTATTTATTAATAAAGGAGCTTCAAGGAAAGAGCGTACTTTATTTTTGACATGAATATTCCTCTGGGTTTACAGGCACTAGGAGAAGGGCTATACATACCAAACAACTCTGCAGAAATGTATGTCCCTTCAGAGCAACATGTAGAAGAGTATGATTTCATATACATAGTTGCATATAACAAATAAATGAGAAGTTCAGCACTTCAGATTTAGTTGCATGTAATCACATCTAGCCATCTACCAATGCACCAAATTCATTGGAATAGAAAAGGACATCTGGTTACAGAGTTCAAGCATGTTATAGCTGATGCTCGGCTTTTATGTATGTTTTTGTAGGGAAAATTTGGAGGATGATATATATTCCTTTGGCAGTATTATACTTGAAGTACTTATGGGCCCAAAACTACATATAAATGGAGATCCTTTCATTCTAAGTGAACTGGTATGTTCCCTTAGTGATACTTAATAAGATTTGGGTGATACTTAGATATGGATACCTTCCTGAAGAAGAAGTTTATGATTTATTGGCCTATGTAACAGCTTAACATACCTATTTTGTTTGTTGGGTATGACCTGATTCTAATCGTGCCATCTTTAACCTTTTCCCCTTGTTTATCATATCACGGTGCCATAGTGGTAGCATGTATACGTAATACCTATAATGGTCAATAGAGTTTGATCTCATCATTTTCCAAAAAGGATGAGGAGTCCGACTCAATGGTCATCCAATCATTTCTCGCAGAAAGCTTTAAAATGTTCCGACATGCCTCATCTTTGAGAACTTCTAAAAATGTAATTTCAGGGCATTTAGGACTTTAGCTTCAGGCAAGTCGTTGTAATACCAGGATTTAGGCTATTCTGCTGTTATTTTGTTCTTCTCTTGGGAAACTAAAGTAAATGAAGACTGGCAGTTTTTATGGTCTACCACAATCGATACACACAATATTTCTATGACTCATAGCACAGTTGTTGTTCCCGACAGCCAAGTCTAATTCATTTTCTTATTTCGCATGTTCTGCAAGCCATTACGTATATAAGAGTGCTAGCATGGATACACTCAACAAATAACTTTTTCATTCATAAATTTTCTGAGTCATGTTGCTTGTAGAGAAACTAGTACAAAATTCAGTATCCGGATGAATTCGTCGCAACCAAAGTTTCAGCTTACATGCTCCATACCTGTTTGAAGTCCAACATGGCCGTGTTCTGGTCTAATAAACCAATTACTGCCTGGGTAAAAAGAATAAACTATCTAAGAAATCAACTATCTAAGAAATCTTCTGCTTGTATCTGCAGGTTGTGTCAATATCAAGCCAGGAACAGCGTGAGCAAGTTCTGGATCCGGTTGTACTTGGCACCTCTTCACAAGATTCGTTGTCGATGGTGGTCTCGATTACGATCAAATGCTTATCCGTTGAATCTTCGACCCGACCTTCTATCGAAGAGGTCCTCTGGAATCTGCAGTACGCTGCGCAGGTCCAGGCGACAACTGACGGTGATCAGAGATCAGAAGTTTCCTCGCAAGCTTGTTAGCATTATTGAACAAGCAGCATGGAAATTATGATCCACAGAACGGAGTAAAGACGATAAGGTCGATGTTCATCTAGGCGTTAGACGCTAGACGGGCGGTAGGTGGCCGCCTAGCGTCTAGGGTGTCTATGCACCAGACGGTGCCTAGACAGCTGAACAGAATTGCAAGCATCAACACATCTAGCATCGGTCCAAGCAAGCGGGATAAACATATAATAGCAAGCGTCAGTCCAAGCTTATGTATATGTTATATGTATGTATATGTGTAATTATGTAAGAAGTGATGTTACCTTGGTGTGATGCAAATATATTTGATGACTTGATGTAATGACCTTAATGAGTTGTAAAAATTTAATATACTTAATGAATCATGAGTTGATGACTTGATATAATAAAATTGTTATAAACTTACAATCATAATTGCTACTTGCTAATTGCCTAATTGTCTACTAAACAACACAATCATAATTCATAATACAAATGCTAATTGCTAATTGCTATTAATGGCTTAATTGCTACGTGCTACAAAATAGTTCTACTGACTAGAGCAGAGGCGAGCCACGACCAAAACACACACAGAGAGAGAGAGAGAGAGAGCAGAGGAGGTGCGCCGACCTAGGGGACGACGAGGCGCGGCGATGGGGAGGATTTGAGGCACGACGGGGAGCCGGGGAGGAGGCGGCGCACGACCTAGGGGACGACGAGGCGCGGCGGTGGGGAGGATTTGAGGCACGACAGGACGGGGAGCTGAGGAGGAGGCGACGTGTGAAGGGGATCCGGGGAGGAGGTGGCACGCGACGGAGAGCCGGGGAGGAGGCGGCGCGATGTGGAGCTGGGGAGGAGGCAGCGTGAAGGGGATATGGGGAGGAGGTAGAGGAAAGGAAGTCATCGAGCTAGGGTTCGGCGTTCGGGAGTTAGGACCACAGGTGAGTCCTTCCACTCACCTTTATTCTCCTAAGTGCACACCTAGCTCCGCCCGATCCTGCCTCGGACTGCCTCGGTCCGTCTTGGACCGACGTTGACCACCTAGGCGGGCTGAACACCTAGATTGGCGACTGACACCAAGTCGTAACGGGAGGCCTGCGCCCAGTGCCTAGGCGGCTAGGCAGCCGAGGCGGCCGCACAGGGGAACACTGGATAGCAGCCGAGGCGGCCGCACAGGGAAACACTGGATAAGGTGTAAAGACCGTATGTTCAACTTAATATGGCCTTGATGTGCGGACACGGAAATGACTAAGCTAACTGTTCGTCTTGGGAGTAATCCTGCATTTCCTACCTCCTCAGCAGCATCTTTATATCAATACGAATTAATTAGCATGTCAAATCCTTAAGTTAAACACAGATGTGGTCACTTGGTTTCGTCCTGTAAAGATTTTCGCCTTTTCTGGTTACGGTGAAAGCATCAACATCTCTTGATGTGAGGAGAAATTCTTTTATGCCATTGTAGTTTCGAGTTAAATTTTCTTCTAACATTAGGCACTACGACAATTTGGAACGCTTCAACATCCATCATTCATTCGGTCATGACTCGAGTGGCTTGCTGCGCTGCTCACAATTGGAAAAACATAGCAAATATCCTATAGTCTGCTGCCTGAAAGCATTATAACACTCTTCCTTGCGCATATCGGAGAGCTATTTTGTTGCTAATAAAAAACGGTAAAGGGACAACAATGTCACAAACATCTTCTGAAAAACACCAATGCGATTTAGTATAGCTTTTTTATGTGTCACTAGTATATATACCTTTAGCAAACAGCAATACAAGGCTTCACAATCTAAAGATAACTTACACAGCAAAGCACCAAAAGTGGTCTTGCCTGGAGCAGACCAACATGATAGATACATAGGAAATGCTCGGTAAGTATACACTACCATTACTCACAGAGATCTCCCGTATATATTATTCTAAAAGAAATTTGCACAAACAACGATGAAAGTAACCGAGGTTAATATGACAGTTTAGCGATTTTTTTTAAATAATAATTACTTTTTATTCTGAAACATAGTAATATACCTTTTTTTTTACAGAAATAATCCTCTCTCGCTTCACCGTTAGGTGACTTGAATCAGTAGTCGAATGGTTGAGCGACAAATGTACAAGTCGCTCACCGGTTGAGTGACTTGTACATTTGTCGCTCAATCGGTGGGATATTTGAAACAATAATATTATTATTTTATAAATCCGATGAAAATATTTGTGGAGAAATAAATGATAATTTTTGTAGGTAATACATTTAGCAAATCTTGTTTGCATGTTGTTAATTTTTTTGGAAATAAAAGAGTGGTGATAAGGTTAGTTGGCCCGTTTGTGATTTTTGTAGATTCTCAAGAGTACGAAATCTGTTAGACTCACAATAACATTTTATGATCGTCGTATGTTGTTGTAGTGCGGTAAATTTCTGAAGAATTTTGTGAGGACGATTGAGGTACAATAAGTCGTAAGTAGGAAGGTAAGTGATATTGCGATGCGCTAGGGAATTCATATACGGTGGAGAACTTAGGAGAAATGGTGCAACGATAACAACACGATAGTTAATCCGACAAGGGGGTTACATGGCACACAGGCTAACGAACTAAGGACGGTACATGTATGCCTTTAGGGAATTAGAAATACATGGGACATATGGCCTAAGAGGGTCGAACTACTACGTGGAACGTAGCCATTTGCCCTTGCGGCCCAGCTCGGTATTGTATAGACTAGTGTACTGAGCTACTATGACACCAAAGGGACCCTGCGGTCGGCTGGTCCACCGCGCACCCGTGGTACATGTTCGTGCGGTACGGACTAGTGTCCAGCAGCATGGGCCGTCCGAGGGGGAAGCACTCCAATGACCACAGCTGCAGCAGGAGGGGGGTAGCCTGTGAGGACAGAGGTCGGCCTCGTCCTGCAGCACGCTTCGCACATGCCGTGGTACACCGCGACAAGTATGGCTAATCCCCAGCTGATCTGCACCTCCTCCCCGTAAGCGATGGCCCTCGCGTACCCCACGAGGTGGGCGTCGACGGAGTCACTGTGGTTGCTGGTAAACAGTACCCAGCTGAAAAGACACAATAAGTACGCCTCGAGATGCCGTGACACCTGGTACTCGCCGACCTTCGGGTCCATCCGCTCCACCTATGCACAAATGACTCATTAGTAAACCCGTCATATGGTAAGGATAGTGCATCGCTAAATAGGGAAAATATATCGCATACGTACCCAGAACTGTGAAAGCCACTGACGGGAACGGGGTCCCGATCTTCCAACAGGTTCTGGATATGTTCGATTTGGTGGAGGCGCGACACAAATCGATCCGGCTTCCGAACGACACGTTCCGAACCCCGCAATCGCAGCACCACGTCTCCTCAGTTATCAACCGTGCGCGCCGGCTGACCTTGCCAAGAAGGCTAATCCTCGCCTGCGAATCGGAGAACACAAGCAAGAAAAAGGAAGAACACAACCAAATTGCAGATATATTGATGAAGCACTCGAAAATTGGGGTTTCACAAACCGATGACGGCGAAACTGTTCAAAGACAGAATTAATCTAAGCAAAACCCAACCCTAATGGTGGGGTGGCGGCTGTATATAAAGGAGTAAGGGCGTGCAAAACCCACGGACGCGTCCTTAATGGACTCCAACACGATACAAAGCCAAACGGCCCAAAAGACGGTGTCGCAGCACCCTGACAGATTCTGGACGTCCACTTGTTTCGACGATTTCCGTTGACTCAGAAGGAATTTTGATATGAGACCAGAGCCATTGGAAAGGTTATCTTCTCAGCTTTCCATACATATGCGGGACGTCCAAAACGGAGTCCGGATGCGATCTGGGCGTCCGCTTTAGTGCGGCCTGGTCCGGACTCCGAATTGGATTCGAAGTCGGCTTGAGTTGGACATCCAACATGATTCGACCACCCTTGCTGGACTCGTGCGCCTCGTAGCCCTTCTCCAAGTACTTCTTGATCCTCTCCATGGTTCCTAATCATAATTAAATCATTAGGTAGTAATCGATTCTCAAATGAACCAAAAGAAGTACTTAGGAACGAGCTCACATGTAAATTCAATTGTCGGGCGCGAGCTCTAGTGATTGGTCCTTGAATATCAAGTGGAGGAGTGTTGTGTATATCCGAAGAAGTGATGTCCTCATCATCCTCCCCCTCTTGAAGCGGAGTTGTCCTCAACTCGGTCTCATCTTCTTCTCCCAAGCATGGCTTCAAATCTGAAATGTTAAAGGTGGGACTAACCCCAAACTCGGAGGCAACTCAAGTTTATATGCATTATCATTTATCTTCTCAACTATCTTAAAAGGACCAGTGACTCTAGGCATCAATTTTGACTTTCTTAACTCAGAAATCTATCCTTTCGCAAGTGCAACCAAACAAAATCGCCTGGTTCAAGTTTAACTTCCTTTCTACCTTTACTACCAAGAATCCTATATTTTCATTCATCTTTTCAATGTTTGCCTTAGTAGTCTCATGCATTTTGAGAATAAAATCAGCACGCTCCTTAGCATCATTATGAACTCTCTCACTAGTAGGCAAAGGTAAAATATCAATAGGGGCACGGGATTGAATCCATACACTACGAAAAGGACTTACCTTGGTGGTGGAGTGTTCCGCTCGATTATATGCGAACTCAACATGCGGCAAACACTCTTCCCATAGCTTCAAATTGTTCTTCAAAATAGCTCTCAACATGGTAGACAATGTGCGGTTCACCACCTCGGTTTGGCCATCGGTTTGTGTGTGACATGTGGTAGAGAACAACAACTTTGTGCCCAACTTGTTCCATAGAGTACGCCAAAAGTGACTCAAGAACTTGGCATCACGATCCTGAAACAATAGTAGAAGGCATACCATGCAAACGAACTATCTCTTTGAAAAGAGGTCACAATATGAACGGCATCATCGGTTTTATGACATGGGATGAAGTGAGCCATCTTAGAAAAATGATCCACAACAACAAAATGCTATCCCTCCCCTCTTAGTCTGGGCAACCCTAAAACAAAGTCCATAGAAATATCGCCCACGGAATAGAAGGAGCAGGAGTGGCATATATAAACCATGTGGATTCAAGCGAGACTTAGCTTTTTGACATGTAGTGCAGCGAGCCACAAACCGCTCAACATCTCGCCTCATCTTTGGCCAAAAGAAATGTGTGGTCAGAACGTCCTCCGTCTTCTTAGCACCAAAATGACCCATCAAACCGCCTCCATGCGCCTCCTGCAACAACAAAAGACGAACGGATCCAACTGGAATGCATAGGCGGTTAGCTCAAACAAAACCCATCATTGATCACGAATTTATTCCATGCTTGACCCTCTTTACAATGCAACAACACATCCTTAAAATTAGCATCAAAATCATATTGTTCTTTAATAGTTTCAAGACCAAAAATGCGACAATCAAGTTGAGACAACATGGTATAGCGTCGAGATAAAGCATCAGCAATCACATTATCCTTCCCTTTCTTGTGTTTAATGACATAAGGAAAAGATTCAATAAATTCAACCCACTTAGCATGTCTACAATTCAAATTGGTTTGACTACGAATATGCTTAAGTGATTCATGATCGGAATGAATGACAAATTCTTTAGGCCATAAATAGTGTTGCCACGTCTCTAAAGAACGAACAAGTGCATACAATTCTTTATCATACGTGGAATAATTAAGAACAGGACCATTCAATTTTTCGCTAAAGTAGGCAACAGGTTTGCCTTCTTGCATCAACACACCACCAATACCAATTCCGCTAGCATCACATTCGAGTTCAAAAGTCTTACCAAAATTCGGAAGTTGGAGCAATGGTGCGTGCGTAAGCTTGTCCTTCAAAAGATTAAAGGACTCCTCTTGTGATGGTCCCCAATGGAAGACAACTCCCTTCTTTGTCAACTCAATCAACGGTGTCGCAATGGTGCTGAATTCTTTGACAAAGCGGCGATAAAATCTGCAAGGCCAAGAAAACTCCGCACTTGGGAGACTGTCGTGGGCGTGGGCCAACTCCATATCGCCTCCACCTTGGCTCTATCAACCTCAATTCCCTGTGGAGTCACAACATAGCCAAGAAAAGAGACTCGATCCGTGCAAAAGGTGCACTTCTCAAGGTTACCAAACAAACGTGCATCTCTTAAAGCATTAAAAGCGATGACGTAAGTGAGTCGAATGTGCATCCATGGACTTGCTATAAATCAAGATATCATCAAAGTAAACGACCACAAATTTGCCAATGAAAGGACGTAAAACCTCATTCATTAATCTCATGAAAGTGCTAGGTGCATTAGTTAAACCAAAAGGCATGACTAACCACTCATACAAGCCGAACTTAGTTTTAAAAGCAGTTTTCCATTCATCTCCAAGTTTCATTCTTATTTGGTGGTATCCACTACGCAAGTCAATCTTTGTGAAAATTATAGCACCACACAACTCATCAAGCATGTCGTCTAGCCTAGGAATAGGATGACGATACCGTATAGTAATGTTGTTAATGGCTCTACAATCTACACACATACGCCAAGAACCATCTTTTTTGGGAACCAAAAGAACAGGAACAGCACAAGGACTAAGGCTCTCACGTACGTACCCACGGTCCAAAAGGTTTTGGACTTGGCGCTGAATCTCCTTAGTCTCTTCGGGATTGGTCCTGTACGCCGCACGGTTTGGCAAGCTCGCTCCAGGAATCAAATCAATCTGGTGCTCAATCCCTCGAATGGGTGGAAGTCCTGGAGGTATCTCATCAGGGAAAACATCTCTAAACTCCTGCAAAAGGTTAGTGACAGGAGCAGGCAAAGTGCAAGGTATATTATCAAGAGAAAATAAAGCATCTTTGCACACAAAAGCATAGCATGTATCATTAACATCATCAATTGCAGCAAGGTCTGATTTTGTGGCAAGCATAACAGAATTTTTCAAATTGGTTACTTGCTGTTTTTCAGATTTATCATGTTCCTTTGGATCATTAGCAGCAGCAGCTCTCGCCCTATCGGCCTCTATAATCTCAGCTGGGGTCAAAGGCAGTAAAGTAACTTTCTTTCCCTTATGCATAAAAGTGTATGTGTTACTACTACCATGGTGTAAAGCATCATTATCAAATTCCCAAGGTCGACCCAATAAAAGAGAGCATGCTTGCATGGGAACCACATCACAATCAACATGATCAACATAAGCACCAATGGAAAAATGTACTCGGCATGTTTGCGTTACCTTAGCTTTTCCGAGTCATTTAACCATTGAATATGGTATGGATGTGGATGCGTCGCGTGGTCAAGCCAAGCTTCTTGACCAAGTCGAACTCACCAAGTTGTTGCAACTTCCTCCATCAACGATGACACGTGCGCGGGTTCTTGATCGCAAAGAAGGTCGAAACAAATTATGACGTTGAAGTTTATCGGGTTGTTGTACTGCGTCGAGGACTCGCCGCACAATGATGCTCAGAAGGCGTCGTGTGGGCGCCCACCAAGGATGAGGTCGTCATCACCACCGCCATTGTCGTTCGAGGCGCAAGAACAACATCATCATCCTCCTCGACATCCGGCGTCGATGTAGCCTCCATCTTACGTGGCGATGTATGCCCGTTGGCTAGGGCAATTCTTCTGCACATGACCAAGCCCATGGCAGCGGTGGCACTGAATGCCGGAGGAGCGGCCCGTTGAAGCCACTGAAGAAGAACTCTTGGCTTGACCCTACAAAGAATTTTTTGAAGAATCTGCAAGGCGTGTCGTGGAAGGTGGCTTCGGTGGCGCTGCTGCCATCTTGTTCACAGGTGGTGGAGGAGAACGAAAACTCGAAGAAGAATTGGGCAGTCCCGTTGATGTAGTCGTTCGCGGGGTGTAGAAGGGTCGTCCGGTGCGTGCCTTAGTTGATTCTGTGCGTCCCTGCAATTCTTTTACGCAAGCATAGCAAGGTGGAACAAGCTGGTTGATGAGTAAATTCTTTATAATCAACAATGTCACGAATTTCACAGTAACCCCGTAGAAACGACAAATCTTATCCTCCGTGTCCTCAACAACCCCACAACGCACCATACCCTTTTGAAGCTCAGCATAATAGTCTTGAACAGAACTATCACCTTGTTCTAAGCGCTGCAATTTTTTCTCAATTCAAGTTTATATGAGGAGGAACAAAACGATTACACATAGCTTCTTTTAAGCGCTCCCATGTATCAAAGTTGTAGCGCATGGTACTTAGTTCATTCCACCAGATAATAGCAAAGTCCTTAAACTCACTAGTAGCTTGTCTAACTCTATGTTGCTCAGGAACTAAGTGAGAGTTAAACTTCGCTCTCACCGTCATCTCCCAATCTAGATATATTTCAGATCATAAAGACGAGAAAAAGATGGAATGGTAAACTTGACTTTAGCAAAAGGATCGTCGTTACCATGGCGGTTCGGTTATTACCTCCCATACCATGTCGGTTTTGTCAAGACGCCGACGTAGTCGTGCATCTTGTGTCGCCTACCGATCAATGTTGCCATCTCAGATCATGCGGTGTGTCATCATCATGATGATGGCCGTCATTGACAGTGGCAGCGTGCCTCAATGTGTCTGTCCAGGCCGGTGAGGTCGACCATCCGCCGCTCCACCCGCCAATGCCTTCCGTGGTGTTCAAGCGGGTAATGGCGGCGACGATGGTGTCCAATCTCGCCGAGATCGGTGAGTGAAGCGTTTTGTTTATTGAGCGACTTGTAGCCGGCGCGACTAACACACTCGTTGAAATCGACGGTGTCCCGTCCTCTTCGTTTCTGCCATGGTTAGTGGAAATACAGGAAAAACAAAAGGATGATCCTATCAACTACAAAGGAAGGGAGAGGAACCCGCAAAGGAAGTGGCTTACCAAGCTCTTACAAGTGTGCTTACCAAAGCAGCGGGTGGTACAACCGGTGGCTGGTTCGTGATACCTTGTCGAGCGTGGGTACGATTGCAAGGTCAAAACTGTGCTATCCAGAAGTAGATATATGGAGTTTGGAAGGCCAAATATGTCAGTGGAACACAAATCAATAACAGATAGTAATCTTTGAATAAATGTCCAAAGTATGGTCCTAGTTCTTTGGTCTAAATGTGTCCTATAATGTATGATATGAAGAACAAGGAGTCAAGAATGTAATAATGAAGCAAAGACAAAGAACAAAGATGGCAGCACCGAGAAACTTAATTCAGCACAAACACAACACAAATGAGGCTCTGCCACCCAAAACTGTGCTCTGTCACGTTTTTGTTTTCTTCTTTTTTTCTTTTTTTTTTTTTTTGGCCACGGATGGCACTCGCAGCACTATCGTAGGTGCCGAAATTTTTTATTTATTTTTATTTTTTTGTATTTTTTTAAAGCGAGCACAGAATAGGAAACACACAAAGTTTCACGTCAATCGAAATAAGGTGTGGCCTACGAAAATGATGAATGTGCTAAAAAGTCGGTGATGAAATTTGAGCTCGAGTACTACACGTTCCAGCCGAATTTGGGCAAGATAAATTGTCGAAACCAACTTCGTCTGCTTGATTCGGATGTAAAATTTAATTTCACCCAACTTGGAAAAAAATCGCTGATTTCGAGTCCGTATGAGAAAGTTATGGCCGTTTGAAGTAAGGTCTTGAGTTATGGTTTGTGTGGAGGCCAAACGAAAATCAGGCGAGAGTAAATTGGTGGAATTGGGGGAAGCTCAGGAAAGGTGGGTGATGGTTCGGGAGATCACGAGATGCGATGGGTGACTCAAACAGAGGGTGGGATATGGGTGGAAAACAAAATTGAAGGCTAGGGTTTGTATGAAAGGTAGCGGAAGCAAAACAACCCGAAACAAAACACGATCTAAACCAAAGAACACAACTCGACTAAGGACACAAACTCAACACTACGGACTCTGGAATCAAATTGTGCAAAAGGCAAAACACGATCTAGGACAGAAACAACCTATGACTACAATTTTTTAGGGCTTTTCTTGGACTCTAGGATGAAATCGAAAACAACAAGATGGGTAAACTTGAACACGGAGGAACACCAAGCTCGATTACCACTTGACGGAACGGGTCCCGATCTTCCAACAGTTCGATATGTTCGATTTGGTGGAGGCGCGACACAAATCGATCCGGCCCGAACGACACGTTAGAACCCCGCAATCGCAGCACCACGTCTCTCGGGTTATCAACCGGCGCTGCCCGATTGACCTTGCCAAGAAGGCTAATCCTCGCTGCGAATCGGAGAACACAAGCAAGAACAAGGAAGAAGACAACCAAATTGCGATATATTGATGAAGCACTCGAAAATTGGGGTTTCACAAACCGATGTGGCTAAACTGTTCAAAGACAGAATTAATCTAAGCAAAACCCAACCCTAATGGTGGGGTGGCGGCTGTATATAAAGGAGTAAGGGGCGTGCAAAACCCCGGACGCGTCCTTAATGGACTCCAACACGATACAAAGCCAAGCGGCCCAAAAGGCGGTGTCGCAAAGACTCGACAGATTCTGGACGTCCACTTGTTTCGACGATTTCCGTTGACTCAGAAGGAATTTTGATATGAGACCAGAGCCATTGGAAAGGTTATCTTCTCAGCTTTCCATACATATGTGGGACGTCCAAAACGGAGTCCGGATGCGATCTGGGCGTCCGTTTTAGTGCGGCCTGGTCCTGGACTCCGAATTGGATTCGAAGTCGGCTTGAGTTGGACATCCAACATGATTCGACCACCCTTGCTGGACTCGTGCGCCTCGTAGCCCTTCTCCAAGTACTTCTTGATCCTCTCCATGGTTCCTAATCATAATTAAATCATTAGGTAGTAATCGATTCTCAAATGAACCAAAAGAAGTACTTAGGAACGAGCTCACATGTAAATTCAATTGTCGGGCGCGAGCTCTAGTGATTGGTCCTTGAATATCAAGTGGAGGAGTGTTGTGTATATCCGAAGAAGTGATGTCCTCATCAGCCACCGCAGGGGCGAGCCATGCCTTTGTCGCACCGAGAAGACGTATTACGCTGTCGCGGTCTCGGCCGGAAGAACCCCTCTCAAACCTGCCCAGCAGGTCGTTGTAACACCCTAATTTTCTGAACTTTAAAAATCTTTTAAATAGTTAGTAGTTGGAAAATTCAACCTTGGGATTTTAGTTGAATTTTAATAAAGCTTAACATGGACTTTCAGTATCAAAATAATTTAATATGATTAATGTCAACATCAATAATTGTTAAAACTATTTTATTTGGATTCTATGGGTTTGGATATATTATATATATTTTTCTAGAACTTTTCTGAGTTAATTTGCTATTTTCTAATCGTCATTTGCATTTTCGTAATTTCTAAAAGGAAAACTAGTAAATCTAAAAAAAGCTCATGGGACGAATCTTCCTTGACCTAACCCATTCCTATTCCTTTCAGCCCATTTTCGCGCAGCCATGCCAGCCCGCTCCCTTGTTGCTCTGCCAGGTGGGCCCCACCCTTCATTGTCCTCCTCACCTTCGTCATCACCGCGTCCAAGTCACCCTTGACCACCATGGCTACCGTGTCCGAGTTCCATTCGACAACAGCGTATCCAACCAAAGAATCCTTCAGCGATACAATTTCCGAATCCGTTGTAATCCCTGCAACCGATTCTACTTCTCATCTCCTTCCAAATTCATTTGAATTTCCTGTGGATATCATGGGGATGTGCTCCAGATCTTAGGATGATGTGACAATTGGCAATAGCATTTACGGTTTGTCGTTTCACGTGTTTTCGACAAAGTTCGGTCTTTGTCAGTCGAATCGGTTTGGCCGGCCGGGGTGGCTTGGCCCGACCGATCCATGGCGTGTCCGACCGCCTTGGTGGAGTCGGACCGCCGATTACAAAAGTGTTATTTTGAACTGGGCCAAAAATAGAGTGTGTAGGCAAGAGAGGGGATTCTATTGCACTTGGTCTCATAATTTTTGGAGTCTCAAGTCAAAAGTTCTATTGGTTTGAAAATTCCAGTAGGTTTCGGTTTTCCAGAGAGGAAAAATGGCTAAGTCCCAGCTGGCGGTCTGACCGGCCCATAGGTGGCGGTCAGACCGGCCCTAGGGGGCGGTCTGACCGGTTTTCACTTTGTTCGTCGCCCGGTGTGGCGGTGATATTCGTGTGTTAGGTCAAAGTCATGAGTTTCAGGGCATATAGTGTGCATGATGCATGTTTTGACTAACATGGTTCAAGTTGTAAAGAACTTGTTCCCAAATTCGGTTTACTTGTCTATTGTTGTGCAGGTTGCTTGGTGGTCAATGACGGTCAACGGCGATGATGGTCGGGACTAGGCTTCGAGAGCCGAGGTCCAGAATGATCGACGATGCCGAGTGAGGTCAATGTACTCAAGCGTGGTGGAAGATGGACAAGGGTGACCTATTAGCTAATCCAAGGCGCAAGATGGCACAAGGTGTAGCTAGTTAGGTCAAGGGATGTTGAAGATGATGTATTAAAATGCGTGTGTAAGTGTCCCGATTGTTTTGGGCCTTAACGAGAGTCCAATATGATCAAACTTCTAGAAGGTCTAAGTCTTCACTATAAATAGGAGAGGGTGGTGGCTGCACCACCACTTCGCCTCTTTTGCAATTCTTGTAAACCCTAATTTTTCTAGGGAGAGCTTTTGTGGAGGCTAGGGTTCTTGATGTTTGATATGATTTTCGTGCTCTTGAATTGAGCATTGTCCTCCATTGATGGAGTGGTTGTATGCCCTGATCATATCAATCCATCAAAGGAAAGTTTGATCAATGTTTTGTCTTGTTGCGTTCTTTCTCTCTATTTGATTATTTTAGGTCTTTCTTTAATCCGTGAGTTTTTGCTTAGTTTCTTCACGTGATCTAGCTTGCTGTGACGTGTGGGAATCTATCTAGGATCATCTTGATCATCAATCACCCACGAGTAAGAGTTTTGACCTAGTTTTTGTTTTGATCCTGTTTTGAACTCTTCTTTGATCAAACGGAAAAGGATCTTGATTCCTCCAAGAATTATCATAATCTTCGATTGGAATAGGTCTCTGATATCATAGAGAAAGTGTGTTCCAAGTTTCATCAAGTTTGGATTAGTAGATCAAAAGTTTCATCTATTTGCATCTTCGTCATCGGGTTTTCAACTGCTCGAGGCCGATCGGACCACATTGTGTACCGGCCGAGCCGGCCGGAAATTGGTCCGACCGCCCAAGGCCGATGGTTCGGCGGCAACAAGACCGATGTGCTTTAATCTTTGTTGTTTTCGTCGTTTTGTTTAGGGGTTTATATTAGATTCAATATTAGTCTTCCGCTGTACTGATATATTGATCTTCATAGTTTCCATAGCTACTGGAGTAAAATATTATTGAATCCATTATTTGTGAAAAAGTGAGCGTGCTCCTATTCACCCCCCTTTAGTCGCCTGTTCGGTCCAACATTTCCTTATCTCGTCTCAGATCCGATTTGGACTCTGCCGCCAATACGCCACCCTGGACTCGCCCGTGCCCTATAAATAGCATCCCAAGGTTCGCCTTCTCACCCTAACCCCGAAACCCCAAGCCGTCACACCTATAGACCCTAGCGCCACCGCAATCGGAGAATTAGGGTTTTCAACCGAAGCTCGTTTTCTTTGAATTGCGCCGTCGTTCTTGCTGCCTCGTCGTCGTCGACCACACCATCGTCTTCTCTATCACCAGAGCTACCTCCAGCACCACTTCACGACCATGAGATGTCACTCGTGTTTGTCGCTGACAATGCTCACGCCATCTCGCGGCCATATCAACTCGTGAACACATGTGTCGTGCCACATATACTAGTGGACACACGTGTCTGCCATCTCACCTGCCACATCAATTGCACCGTCGTCGGTGTATCCGCCGGTCACCAGATCGGCGCTTGTGTGTCACATCCGAACACTAACCCAAATTCGATCTCGTGTAAGCCCAGTCCACCTACACCGTGTGTATGCCATGTGAGTCCACCAGCCAGATCACTGTTCCATGAACCCGTAGGACCTTCTACGACCAGGTAGTTGTAACCTTCTACGACCATGCAGTCGAAATATTTCGACCATGTGGTCGAAACTCCTTTTGAGCACGTATAGTCGAAAGCGATGAACAATACTCGAATTCCTTTTTGAGTATTTTCTTTAGATTTAGAACTTTCAGAAGCCATGTCTTCTTCATCTGAACTCCAATTGAGCTCATTCAAATTCCTAAATTCATCTAAATTTGAGCTCTATTTTTCTATGATTTTATTTAATTTTTGGAGTTAGTTTTCCTCTGTATTTTTATTTATTTCATTTATGAGTTAACGTTGATACTTGGGAATTTTGATGGAGTTCACCAAGACCAAGACCAGTATCAGAATTTATTCCAAGGCAAGTTATACCTTTGATCATGTTGAACCCAGTTTTCAAAACTACTTTGATTCAAAGTACTGCATTCTACTTTAAATATTTATTTCAATGCTTTTGAGTGTAGTTATTAATTCTAACTGTTTATATCCACCTTGCTTATTGTAACGCTATGATCTTTTGTCACCCTAGATTGGTGTATTATTAGTTGGTATTATCGTAGCACAAACATGGGTTGGTTAGATGAATAGTATTACTTAGCTATGCTACGACGTACATATATCATTTGAGTTGCAATTACACATTTAACTAAGTAACTATGAAACTTTGTGTAAAATTGTATGCTATGTGTTATTACTTTGTGATAGCCCCTTAAGAGGAGCCAGGGGGCACAACCCCCCAAACCCTAGTCACTGCCCCGACTTCCTACTGCCTCCTCCCCCTTGTGTGCCCCCATCTCCCTAGGTCGGTGTCTCTATCACCTACCTCCCCTCCTCCCTGTTGGCTGGCGCCCTGCAAGCCACCGCCACCTCCCTTGCTGCCACTGGTGGGTGGTGTTGCCGGAGGATCAAGAGGAAGGAAGGAAAGGGAGAAAGAAGCAAGAGATCAATGTTTTGTAATCGACGTCATGTTCTTCAAGTTTAACCTATGATAATCCCTAGAATTAAAATGGATTAGTCGTTGTACAATTCGTAGATTGTTTTGCCCAAGGGAAGATTAGTTTTCAGCATGCCCTAGTTCGTCGAGTTTCAATGCAAAACATTGCAAGGGATATTAGAGGTATTTAGACTCACATTCAGAGTTTCATTTAATTCGAAAAGATATAGACAGTTTTGTTAACTTTCCAAGAAGGTCTAGAACACTATATTTGGAGTAGCGAATGAAAAGTTACGTCATCAGGAAGGTTTTGGTGCTATAATGATGTGATTTTTGAGAATTTTTTGTTCAGGGAGTGTGACCTCCAGTGCCTTACCGCTGTCTCGCTATGCGGCTCCGAGAGGATAAAGAGGCAAGTGTATGGTAGACAGTGATCGATAGTTTGATCGTTGTATTACTTATCATACATTAACATTATGCTATTTTTATGCTATTAGCTTGTTTAATTACAAGTCTTGTGAATTGTTATGTTATCAATTGATGAACTTAAGTTGAATAGTGGATGAAATCATGAATAGTGGATAATGGAATAATTGATGAACTTAAGTTGAATTGTGCATATTGTGCATCAATGCATAAAGAGAAGGGGATCATGGTGATCACATATCTAACTCTTTGGTAGAGACTCCACGGGAGTAGAGAAGTCCCCGATCCTTTGAGGATGGGCTTGATGAAAGGGTGAACATTGTTGCGAGTGTTCACTCATACTATACTAGTATGAGCGATGAAATGGACATATGGGCACGTAGTGTAGAGATATCTTGTATTTAATGAAAAAAGAATTTGATATTTGAATATGAGCATAAAGAGAAGTAAGTAGATGATGATATTGTTTATTGTTGATTAATCATTATTCATTGTTTATTATTGTCCTTTCTGAGTCGTGGACCCACTCTTATTCTAGTGTTGTTTTTAGGTGACTGTTGATGACTTACCACTTGGGAAGAGATATACCACTTGGGAAGAGATAGCACACTTAGAACAACCGCATACACCACCATTACATTATTCATTTGTCGTGAGAAAACTTTATCATAGTGTGATGAACTTTCCTACAGGACATGAAAGGAATTGAATAACTCTAGATGATTGGTTGGAGTTTGATTATATCATTCGATGAACTTATGTGATTGGTTTTGCTTGATTCTTGGATTATTATACTACCATGCTTTCTAGAGATTAATTATTTATGATTGTCGTATTGTTATGATATGATCTATTGACGGGTTTTGTTATTGGACTACTTGCTGGAATTTTATTATAAATTATTGTTAAAATTAATAGTTAGTGTGATTTAGTAATATTCTGAACTCAATGTTGGACCGAAGTGTTACAATAGTTTTTGGTTGAATTTTTTTACACAAAATAAGCTCGATCAGGCCGGTAGGTTCCTGTTGGACATAAGCTGAAATGGGAGAGACCTCTTGTGGGCTGGGTGAAGCTGAACGTGGTTAGTTTTGGGTGGGTGGAAATGAGTTGAGATAGTTAATGAGTTAATTTGATTTGATTAATTTAGTTTGGTACGGGTTCATATAGGTTGAACCTATGGGTGGGTTGGCACGGGGCTGGTACGACCACGCCCCACGTCCCCCAATCCCATCCCTCTTGTCCCCTCCTTTTCCGCCTCCTCCACCACCCGCCGTCGCCCACACCGGTTGCACCGAGCCCCCCCGCCTCACCTCACCCATCCACAGGCACCGAAGGATCCCTGAGCATGCGACCATGGACCTCTCCCTCCTCTCTGTGAAGCCCTCGCCTCCCTACTTAAACCCTTCCCACTCCTCCGCTTCCCACAGCGGAACCCTAGGGCCTCCGCCCGCCTCCGCGGCCAGTGCAGCGCAGCGGCGTCGGGCGAGGGCGAGGCGGCCCCGTCAAGGGGAGGAGGTATTCGGTGGCCGGAGGAAGCTCACCGGAGTGCAGCCGCTAGTGGAGGCGCTGCCGCCCGCACCCGCCGTCTTTTGGTAAAGATGATGATGAGTCTGACGGCGAGTTACCTATGAAGATCAAGATTGGTTGTGCCCCGGAGCTCTGGGTGCTCGGGTACTTGGATCCAAAAGTACACGAGCTGCATATCGGCAATTCCATCAAGGTGCCGTTCTGCCTTTCCGTGTCTACGCCCAGAGATCTAGATGTGTTAATGATCATGTGTGATCTTAATTCTCTCGATTGATGCACTGCACTGCAGGTTGAGACGATGGCGAGCCCGAGCTCCGTGGTCCCAAGTGTCGAGATCTTGGTCTTACAGGTCAATTTTGCTGTCTCCAAGGAAGTCAAGATGCTGCCCAGATTCCTCAGATGCTGTCCCAATGTTGAGACGCTGCATATCAAGGTGAAAGTTTGTTAGCATGTGTTTTGGGATGAAAGTCAAGGTTTCAAATTTGGACTAACACGGGTAGCTGTAGATATTGAAGTTATTAGTATTTTAGTTCATGCAAAAGACTATTGTTAATTTAATTGTCATGTTCTCAGGTAGGCCTGACTAAATTATTTGATGCTAGTAGAAGTAATTGAGAATTGGAGACATGAGATGATATTTTCATCACTATCTTGTCAACTTCATTTGGAATGTTCCTTGAAGATATGTTCCGTTTGGCCGCACATTCTATGCCCTGCAAATTGTGCATCCTGATCGGTTATGCATACACCGGTTATTCCATAGATAAACTAACTTGTACTATCTTGTGCAGATGAAATGTAAGGTTCTGTGGCAAGGTTGAATATTGAGGTGATTTATTTAAGTTACTTGGAGCAGTCTAGGAGCGAATGGTAGAATTTCCCAGAGCTTTCTGTTAGATTTGGCGTAATTAGATTTGGATTGCATTTTGAAGTCACCCGAGCTCCTTTCTTTCAGGTGAGTACCCAAATCCTTGTCCCCTGCTTACTATGTGATTAATTCTAGCTCACCCTTTTTGAAGTTGGTGAAGGGTTGATAGATCAAGATTCTGGCAGAGAAATTGGGCCGATAACCTGTGATTTCTGGTCATTCTAGTAATTAATTACATTCTAGTCTTGTGTTCGATTTAATATTTTTCTTATAAAATAAGTCTTGTGTTCGATGAATATTTTTCTTCTAAAATATTTTTTTAGAACTTAATCTGAGCAGTCCAAGAGATGAATATTTCTCTTCTAAAATTAAGCTAGTGCATGCTGTGTATAAGGATAAAAAGCAATCATATTCTTTATCTCCCTGCCAAGTGAACTAATCTAACTGTAAATATCACATTGTGTTACTCAAGTGGACTCAGCCCAGGAGACCTTTCATTCAAGGTCAGTCTCCCGGTCCTTATAAGTAGGTTTATAAGCTTAATCAAGTGCATTTTCGAGCTTTTGCGGTGATAAAGATCCACAATTTTGTACAATTACTGTTCTATAGTTGTATTACAAGGTTATAAAGGCACAAATGAATCTCTTTGTGATGAAATTGTGATGTTTCTTGCACTGATACGTAGGTTTATACAAAAGAAAAAAAAAACGACAAGATGGTTTATTTAGTTGCAGGATGTTAAACCTTTGCAGTGATGTTGTTGCAGGATGCCCCCACTTGTTGCACTGATGGGCTCATGGCTACGAAGTTGGCTCAATGCATGAAGGGGGTGTTGCAACTCGCAAGCATATTGAAATGGGGATTGAAGCTTTTTTTGGAAGAAGAAATGGTTTATTTATAAAAATTTACAACGATCTAATTGTTATTTGTTCAACACATTCATTTTTTTTGTGAATCTAAAACTCAGATATTGGGAATTCTGGATATGTAACTTCATGTAATTTTATGGATATACCTTAATTTGTGATCAATTTCTATTTTTTTTTCCCCGTAATTTTGGTTGTCTTATCATATTTTTCGTGAAAATTATGGAATGAATCTAAAACTCAGATATTGGGAATTCTGGATATGTAACTTCATGTAATTTTATGGATATACCTTAATTTGTGATCAATTTCTATTTTTTTCCCGTAATTTTGGTTGTCTTATCATATTTTTCGTGAAAATTATGGAATTTTGCCGATCTATTTAAATTGTTGAAAATTTTAAAAATATCAAACCCTTAGATATTTAATCAGGTTTATGGATTTGTTTTGGACTGTATATATTTTTTTAACGAACTTTCTTGGTATCAAGGAAAATTAATAGCAAAAATGCATGCATGTATCACTAATGATATTTTTTTCACCATCCCCAGAAACCAGCAATGAAAATTAGTAGCAAAAATCCACGGACGTGCAAGCCTGCGGGGTGCAAGTAGGCCCGGGTGAGAAACCAACCCATTCCAGCCCAACTGTGGCTTAGAGATGGTTTGAAATGGGTTGAAGATATGTTAGGGAAATGGTTTGAATTGGTTTGGAGTTAAATATCATGCGGGTTGGTTTGGGTTGGTAATGGGTTGGAAAATGGGTTGAAGATATGTTAGGGGAATGGTTTGAATTGGTTTGGAGTTAAATATCATGTGGTTTGATTTGGGTTGGATCTTAAAGGATGAGTGAACCTTGCTATTGTGGGTTGGTTTCTACCCCATTAGCATTAGCAGACCTATTTTTGACCATGACGGCAAGGTGCTATTTTCAGCTTGGCTGGTGATCTTTGATGGATTGGATGCTGAGGTGGAAGCCACGGCGTGCCGCGCTGATCTGGCACTGGCTCGCCAACCAACCATTGCGGGGTCCGACTGAGCCTCGGTAATTCAGACGTTGAAGTCGCAACGTGAACAGCGAGGAAGACATCGCGCTGCCACCGTGGAAGCCTCGGGGCACACCCAGAGTGTAGCTTAAAGCAGGCGAAGAGAGCGAAATGTAGTAACTAACTCATGAGGTTGCTCAATTAGCGAGGTGCACTAAACACGTCGCAGTGTGGAGGGTGCAATCTTGTTCGTGTGCAGAGCAGCTATTTGCTCAGTAATTGAATAAATCTCTTTTTCTCGAAAGAAAAAAACACTACCATGTAACGGCTATTAGCAAGAGGTCATCTAGCATTTCAATGACATATCACCCCAGAAGTGTTCAAACATACAGTTATTTAATAGTATATGTTTTCAATGGAATTTTGATAGTATATTAACACCACAAAATGTAATGCTACCGATATAAAATCCGGTCTACTAAGATAGTAATTTACTAATAGGCAATCATTAAAATGCCAACAAACAGTAGTAAATAAATACTAACACAACGTCAAACTATGTACATATTGTCCAAACATGACATCACAAATTCACCTCATTACAAAAGTAAATTGGGACTAGGGTTACCCCGTTCAAATAAGAACCATATCACTAGCAGCGCTACATGACATGTCAGCACTAAAACACAATACATCACTAAAATCTCCTCACATAAATGTAGTGCACACTTTCAATATCCCCATCCTTGTCTAATAAACAACCTACTTCACAATTATACACCCTATGATCGCCAATACTGTCATCAAGAACTATAGTTTCTTGTTCCTTGTATTCACAGCTGATGGCCAAACAGGCCTGTCATTTCGAACAGAGTACGAGTAAAACTACCAAATGTGTACTAAGGGTCGGTAGAAGGTCTTACAATCTTCAGTAGCTGAATATGCTTGCTTGATTAGTCGCATCAATCAATCATATGCCAGAATCTACAGAAAACAACGAGTTTTACTTGACATAGGAATGCCAAACTATGTCAAGGGATTACCATTTTGCAAACAGTTAAGAAGTAAAGTTTGTGGACTTACGAGGACAGTCAACCTTGTGTCATCTGAATTTACTTAGTAACAGGAAAGGATCCCAGCTTGGATAGATCCGGGACCCAGCAGGACAGTTCTGAAGATCCAGTCAAGAACATCAAAGATCCTGGAGCCCACCTAATTAGTGGTGGCTCGCTATCTGTGCTTCCCCAGCGCGCAACCTGCAGGTCCAATCATTACCATATATTACTGAAACGATCACAACACATACTAATTTGAATATCAACATGCCATATTATTCCACCTTTCCACTCCTAACATTCCAAGCATAAACGCTACCATCACCAGAGCCTGCAAAGAAAAAACAACAATATATAGGTAAAGTAAAATAGAACGTGGCAATGAATGCAAAGCGCAAAAGTGAATGCTTTCTAACCGGATATGATATGGTTTCCATCAGGGCTGAATGATGCCTCGAGTGTTGAATTGGTTACGACTGGCTTAACATTGTACGTTGCTATCTGAAAGAAAAAGACATTAGAACAGTGTTTTTCTAGTCCAGCTTGCACAATATAAATTACAGTAGGTAGATAACATGCTTACATTGTTACCACGGAATGAATCTAGCACATAAACATGCCCAGCTTGGGTCGTTAAAAGAAGCCGCCTGCCATCGCTGCTGAATTTTATGACATTGGCTTCTGAATCATCATTGCCAACAGAGAAAATATCAAAAGGCCCCTATGGATGTAAGAAGTTAAACGAATTGAACACAAAGACCAAACAACACATTAAAATCACCACTACCTTCTCAAATTTTCGAGCATCAAACATCCTTATGTAACCACCATATGCAACTGCAAAAACCAAACCCTGATCATCATACGAAACTGCAGGTCTCCCTTGCACACGCAGTAAGCTCTACAAAATCCAAGAGATGATTTTGCTAGTCAACAACCGTCTAATACTTCAACTGTAACAGTACCATTGCTAAATAAATGTTCAGAAATTCAGAAAAATAAAATGCCCATGTCAAGACACCTTGTGCCTTTATGCTTGTAGGAATATCATGAATCCAATAGCCATCATCCCATAAATAACACAAAATATAGGAGGTACGCAATTATCAGGGTTTCAAGGACTAGGTTACATTTGCGATTCAGAGTGATTTTTCATCATCTCATGAAGGGGATTACTCCCTCCATCCCACAATACAAGGCTATATTCTTAGAAAGCGTCCCACAATATAAGTCCATCCCAGAGATCAAAGGTGTAGTTATTGAAATATTTCCATCATATACCCCTACTTTAATGCATGGTCAAGTGATATTAACTTTTTCTTATATTTAGTGTCTCTTAGTATGCGTGTAATGGTGGGCTTGGACTTATATTGCGGGGAGGAGGGAGTAAGAAGTTGGTTTAACAAAGAACTAGAAAGAAGAGAAACCATATCCGTAATAGCTTTCTTGACTGTAAACTGCAGCTTGTTGACCTGAATGAGTAGCTAAGCAGAAACTGTAATTTTTCAGATAGCATTTTATAGTTTACACTTCACAGTATCAATAACTGTACCTGTGCTTTGTCAGCCCTCAAATCCCATAGAAGAACGGTTCGATCAAGGGACCCAGACAGAAAATTGTCCTTCTCAGAGCATAATGAGATAGAAACAACCCTGGACAAGACAGACAGAATAAGCATCCTCTGTTGGCATTAGCATAACCGAAATATTTGACTATAATTTATCGCAAGTTAGTGCAGCAGACCTGTCAAGATGGCCTTTGAAATATCTTACAAACCGGTTATCATTCAGTGAGAGTAGACGCAGAGATTCTGAACAATTACTTGTTTTTAGTAGATGACTTAAATAACGCTTAAGCTAAGATAAAACGACTTACCATCCCAACCATTTTTCGAAGAATATAAGACAAGAGTTGGGTTATCAGTGAAGCACACAAGTTCAACCCCATATTTTTTGCTATTAATGGTCTTCAAACATCTGAAAAATAATAATTGAGTTAGAAATATAAATCATATAACTTTAAAAGAGTTAGAAATGTAAATCATATAACTTTAAAAGACACAGTATACCGAGTGCCAAAAATACAAGGGGTCATTCGTTATATGTCACTGAATAACTTCGGATCTTCACAATATGCTATTAGTGTCTCACTGATATATAGGCATGAGCCCACATATCAGCCTCACAATGAGTGTCATATTATGAATCATGTAGTAATTCAGTGGTATATTGTGAATTTTCTCAAAATACAATCACTAGAATGGGTATTGAGTCATTGTCGTACATAAAGGAATTTTATTGTATCGAATACTACAGTTGAATAGGAGTTGGGAAGTATTACAGATCAAAACAAAGGTATGCGTGAGAATTTGTATTAGTGTGATATTATTTAGAACAAAAAAACAGAAAGTACTGAGAAAATTTCACAGGACATCAGCCATTAATTTTATTTGAGAATAATATGAAATAAAGGCAAACTCCACTTTTCGGCCTCTAGCTCAATTTTGGCCTAACTTCTCAATGTCCTCCTTGAACATTGATGCTTAAAGTCCATAACAAGCCTACCAAGTTACAAACATAATCTAACTAAGTGGTGGGACCCACCAGTCAGTCACTCGTAGATTCAATGGACTTGTTATTTGTTTTAAAAATAAATAAAAGACAAAGTCCTAGGACTTCAAAAGGACTGTTGAAGTGTTTAGGATCTAAAATGGACCTGACTCTCCATAACAAGTCTTCCAAGTTACAACCACACGCTAAATAAGAGGTAGGACCCACCAATCTGTGACTCAAAGATCCAATGGACTTATGATTTCTTTTTAATAAAATACAAAGTCCTGGGACTAAAAAGGATAGTAAAAGAATTTAGGATCTAAATGGACATGACATTAAGTAGAGGGACAAAAAAAACTATTGAGGTTTTATGATTTATCATGTAACCATTGATCATTGCTGCAATTTTACCAAAAACCCTAACCAATTTTAAAGAGATTGTAAATAAATCGGTTATAAACATGTCAAATTTGGCTAAAATGAGCATGCAAAAAGCTTTATTGGGGGATGTGCCAAAATGAAAAAAAATCAAATGCCAAATTAGAGTCCACCATGACGATGACCTCGTCGAGACGATCGAAATGCATATATAATACACCCAATTTGGAGGCCAAATGCAAAAGATAAGTAATAGCTAGCTTATGTTATTGTGCTGAATCCGGATATCACCTGCATTCGTATTCAATTCGACACCTATTTTGCATACTATATTCGTATTTGTATTCGACAAAAAAATCCTAATACTATCCGGATTCGTATTCACTTTGCAATTCAAATGCGTTTTTTGCTTACTACTGTAACACTTTGGCCCAACATCCACACAATGCCAGTCCAACGTGGGATGATCCCGCACACATATAGCACCCTACTTACACTTTCGTCCTTACTTCATGTAAAAAGGTTAACCCGAAAGTGCTACATTTGGACCCAACAGGCATTATACAGTATTACAACTCACTTTAAACAAGCAATGTGGGACAAATCCCACCACACAACTCCTTATGGGCCGCACTACGAGCAGACTTGACATAAGGTTACTTACTTTATCAAATCACGTTGCTTTTTCGAGTTATCTTCGTTGTTGTTTGTCGTCACCGTAAGATCGGGCAAACCCTCGCATCATTTGGTATCAGAGCTAAAGGTTGCACGGTGATAACTTCTATCCTTTACCTTAGTTTGTTTTATTCATCCTGCCACAAAAAGGCCAAAAAATATAATATTTTCCCTCCCTTTAGCCTTTTGCTTTAATCTGAGAATTTTTGGGAGTTTGGTTAGGTTTTAATCCATTAAAACCTTGGCTAGCTTACTGATCCAAAACCTTCCTAGTTTTACTTTTTAGTTTGAGCTATATCGTCAAACTTTTAGAACTGAGTAAACTTGAACTTCACTTATATCTTTTAAATACCACATCTACCTTTGCAAGTATGTTGCTATATACTAGACTTATATCCTGTGATCAGTAAATAGGCAATTGTTTCTAGCTTGAATTACTACTTTACTTAACAAAGGCCTAGAATTCAGATTGCACTCCGTGATTAAACCTACCAGGCTCCACATATATTGCAATTTTTTTGGTTGAGCTAACCATGTTAGGATCAAGGGATTCCGGTGCATCGCATCATGGTGCGCACCATGGTGATGACGACAAACTACACTATGGTGGTAACCTTCCCCAGCCTATTGGTGATCAATTATTCTCGACAAATCAACACTTTGCAAGGAGTTGTAATGTTTTGGATCAAAGCATCCAAGATCTCCAAATTGAATTGGGGGAGAATCTGAATGCTCGCTTCACACGGAATGAACGGGCTATTGATGTTTGTTTTGATGCTATTGTGGATTCTCTTCGACAGCTGGAGAGAAGCGAAAGACTACCGGATGAAGCTAGAGCTGCTGTAGCTCCTGTTCTTCCACAACAACAACGTCAACATGTGCAGCACAATCTTGGTCACGATCTTGATGACCATAACCTTGATGGTATATCCGATGGAACCTTTGATGGAAACTACCACCGTTATGGTCATCGGCATGGTTATCATCAAAACCGCAGCACTGGTCTTCTTGGGTGTGGTTTCTTTGGACAACATCATGATGAAGGACGTCATCGGGAGAATGATGGTTTAGGAAAAATCAAAATTTGTACACTGTTTTTCGCGGGCCGAACTGAACCAGAGAAATATCTTGAATGGGTGATGCGTGTTGATCATATATATGATGGCCAAGACTTCATCTAAGAAAACAAGATTCATGTCACTTCAATTGAATTCACCGAATATGCTTTGGTTTGGTGGGATCAATTGAATAGAGATGGAAAAAAGCCAACCACTTGGGCTCACATGAAGCAAATCATGAGAGAAAGGTTTGTGCCACCTTATTACGTGAGAACCCTCCATACCATGTTACTGCGGCTAATGCAAGGTAATCTTTCTGTTGATGAGTATTGAAAAGAAATAGAGATGCTTATAATACGTGCAGAAATGCATGAGCCGAAGGAGGCTACCATGGTGTGGTTCTTGGAAGGTCTATATGAGAATATACAAGACCTTGTCGAGATACACACATATGCCAACCTCCAAGAGCTAGTTAGTGCATCAAGCATTAAGGGTTGAGCAACAAGTGTAGCAAAAATCAAAAGGCAGCTGCACTTGTTCATCTCCATCCACTTGGAAGACTCCGATCAATAAGATGGTGGTGCTGGTTCATTATCCAATCCAGTGATATCAACCAAATCAGTACAACACTTCAAAAAGAAGCTTCCAAGGCGGCGGCTAGTTCAGTAAGTAAAGTTGATAGTAATGTTGTTTCTACTGCTAGAAATAGCAATATTACTTGCTTTAAATGCCATGGAAAGGGTCATAGAATGAATGAATGCCCAAATAAACATCCTATGATTATTGATGACTCGAGAGAGTATCATTCAGAAACTGAGAAAGAAGAAGATGGTATTTCTCACCATGAAAACAAACAAGACTATGATGCATGTCTATTTGAGATAGGACAAGCACATTCTGTTAGAAAGGTGCATAAAAAAGGAGAAGAATACTTAGGCACAAATCAACAACATCACATCTTCCATACCCAAGGTAACATAAAAGGCGAGGTATGCAATATTATAATTGATGGTGGAAGTAGTCATAACCTTGCTAGCTTTGATATGGTCAAGAAATTGGGATTGTCTACATTAAGAAACCTAAAGCTTATCAAGTCAAATGGTTGAACGAATGTGGTATTCTCAAAGTGACTCATGGTGTTAAGGTGTCATTTTCTATTGGTGACTACAAAGATGAGGTGATTTGTGATGTGTTACCAATGAAAGCATGTAAAATTATTGGGACGTCTGTGGCAATGCGGTAGAAGCTCAATCATTCATGGCAAAACCAATCAATACACATGTACTCTTCGGGAAAAGAGCTACACTTTTATTCCCATGTCTTCCAAAGATGTATTTGTAACAAATTCCCATAATGAGAGTGATAAAAGAAAAGGAAAATAGAGTTAGCCAAAAAATGTGAGAAAACCCCATGGCCAAACATGTCCTATTGAAGAGCTTGCACAACAAGAGTGAAGTAGATGCTAGGTCTAAGAAAACTAATACTTCACCACTTGTTTCCTGTGTTGTTTATGATAACGTGCAGACCAAATCTAGAAAGGAAACATGACAACTTTCTCTATCACCGCCGTATCCAACAAGTAAGAAACTTGGCAACAAGTCAAGCCGTGGACAACTTCTTTTGAAGGAGGGAGATGATGAGGACATCGACCTCCTTTTATGATGGAAACCCAAGGGTGGAGAGGGAGGTAGGGTAATTCCAATTTCAAGTGTTGATCTATGTCCTAATTCCCGTTTTAAGTAGTTGTTTAGTTACAATTGTAAGTGGCTATGGCTATGTTTAAATTGTTTGTCTATATTATCTCTGTATTCTTGGTGTGATCTCCTTTGAAACAAGTGTTGGCGAGCACACGGGCATGCCCGCGAACGACGGCCATGGGTGAGGATGTTTGCCCGTCATGGTGGTGGTGCGATCACGGGTAGAGATTTCGATGAGCATAGGTACTATAGTGCATTGGTACTATAGCAACTAGTCGAAATACCCTACATAAGGAGGGGTACCTCTCATGTAATAGAAGAGGGTTATGGTATTGATATTATGAATAAAGGTCTTAGGGTTGTATCCCCTGGTATCTCTCTTTGCAAGTTTTTTGAGTTTTCTTAGAGTGATCTATCATGATCAACCAGATCGTGCTCTTGCTGATAGCAAGTTGTGGATCAGAGCCTTGTGAAGTTGGTGGTGTGATTGTGGTGTTGGTGCTCTTGTGCTTGACACAAGGTTACCTACTTTATCAAATCACGTTGCATCTTTAAGTTATCTTCGTAGCTGATCGTCGTCATCGTAAGATCGGGCAAACCCCCGCATCACCTCTTCTCCATCAATGGTGTAGTGAGGTGCCTTTTTAATGCAAAGGCTAGACCAATGGAGTGCTCCCCCTGCTTTTGCCTAGCCGAGGCTAGAGACCCAGTCGTCGCTTGTCAGGATGGGGCTCAACATCCACGACCTCATTGTGCTGACCTTGCCCCCACCTATGATGGTACATACTACTTACCGTGGCCAACACGTTTAGGTTTGATATGATAAAAACTTAGATCCGCAGTTCTTCACCCCCATCAACGCCTTTGTCGTACTCGCCGCTGTTGTTTGTTTTGTCCAGCGTTGCAGGCATCGTCAAACCTCGTCATAGGCTTTGCCTCCGCCTCCACACTGATCCTACCATTGTTCACAAAGCCATCGTTGAATTCGTGGCCCATGAACGATACATCCATCTCCAACGCAAACAGGGAGAAGTTCTAGTGGTCAAGGGGAATCCGGTGAGGCTTCAACCATATCCAATAGGGAAGAGAGAGGAGTGGAGTTGGGAAGAGTGTGAGTGGAGTTGGGAAGAGTGTGTTAAGAGTATCAAAGCATCTCAACCCTAACCCAAGATTCCACTGCTACCGCCGTCGTTGAGCTTCTCCGGTCGTGTGCCAGTGGGCCCTGAGCAGCAGACCCGGATGCGCTGCCACTTTCTTTGCTCCTTCGCTCAGTCGCCTCCTCTGATCTGGAGTCACCATCGTTGCCCGGATCCCCCGCTTCTGCGACGCCCATGCGCGATCGGATGCAGGGATGGAAATCCCGGCCGGTTTTTCCGGAGTTTGCAAATTCAAATTTCAAATTTCGAATTTCGATTGATTTTTAAGCAAAATTTAACGAATTGATCGAAAACCGAATCGCCCGACCGGCATTCGGTGACGGCCACGGCCGGAATTGCACCGGACCGGTTTTGAATCCTTGATCGGATCTCCACCGCCTCGATCCTCTGTTTCCGCAGTCGTTGCCGCCTGGAGCACCTCCCCGCCACCGACTGCTACAGCGACAACCAGTGGCAACAAATCCGCAACACCCGGGTGCAACCAAATCCCCGCCGCTAAGATCCTATGCTTCCCCAGACATTACCACCTAGAGCACCTCCTCACCACCGACAACCTCCTCGACAGCAGTGTTGCCACCCGGAGCACCTAGAGCACCCTCTGCTCCGGCGCTAACCACCTCGCCACACCGACCGCCGGCGGCGCTCTCTCTCGCCTTGCCGTTGTCACCTGGACACCATCTGCTCCAGTGCTCGGTGACGCGCTTCTCCGCTTCCTCGCTTCCAGGTTCGACGACGCGCTTCTTTGCTCCTCTCGCTTCTAGCAAGCGAGCCAAGGGTCCCCGCCGATTTCTCTTGACTTTGTTGTTTGCTCATGCTTGACTGTGCTACTCGGTAGTTGTGCTAATGTGGATTGCTCTAGTGCTCAGTACTCACCTACTACTCTGTTGATTCTACTGCTCAGTACTACTGTTGATTGCTCTGTGGTTGTGGATGGCCAAGTCTGACTCAATGTTTGGGGGCAGTTCATCTGTCCTGTTCACGAACATCAAGCTCGACGGATGGAACTACCGAGCATGGGCTTTCTCAGTCAAGATTACTCTTAGGGTTATGGTTTGGCCTCTCATTTAACTGACGATCCTCCTAATCCGAATAAGGTTGATACTGAGGCAGTAAAAGTTTGGCAGAAAGAAGATGATTGTGTCATGAATGGCCTTGTCATGAGTGTTGATGTTTCTATAAGGATGAGTCGAGTATCATACTTCAGCCAAGCAGATATGGACATACTTTGAGAAGAGATATGTTCAATCCAGTAGTGCACTTCGCTTCACATTGCTCAAGAACCTTCATAGTATTCAACAGTAACCAGATCAGTAAGTCTATGACACCGAAGGCTGCTAGTGCTTGTCAGTCTTGATGAGTATGCTCAACAGACTTCCCTCACTTCTGGAAGGAAACGGTCTCTACGGTGGTCTATCTCATCAACCGTCAGCTCTCTTCCAAGCTTCAGGGCAAGTATCCTGGTGAGGTCCTATATAGAGCACCTTCTCGCTATGCTCATCTTCGTGTTTTTTGTTGTGCCTGCTATGTCCTTCTAGCACCTCGTGAGCGTACAAAACTGAGTGCTCAGTCAGTTGAGTGTGTCTTTCTGGGTTATAGTCCTGAGTATAAAGGCTATTGTTGCTATGATCCCTCAGCATATTGCATTCGCATCTCTCGTGATGTTACCTTTGATGAGGGTCGATCCTTCTTTTATCATCCTTCTACACATGCCACGTCTTCCACTGATTCTATCTCCTTTTTGTGTCTACCTCCCATTCCTTCACTAGACTTGTCTTCTCCGGATACACCTTCTCCACCGGGCCACCTTCATCGTGTCTCCAACACCAGCTCCACCAGTTTCTGACACTTCAGCGTTTCCCTTTCACTATAGTCATCTACAGAGAGCTCCTTCTGATGCTCAGTCCTCTTTCACTTGACCCTCTGACCAATACCACTGACTCTAACGATCATCCTACTACATCACGGTATGCCCTACGTGATCGTTCTTCTATTTAGGCACTAGACAGATGGGACTTTTCTCGTGCAGGTGTAGTAGCTGAGCTGAGTACTTATCAGAAGGCTACCAGTATACCTGAGTGGTAGTTGACTATGATAGAGGAGCTCATAGCATTAAAGTGTACATGCACTTAGGATCTTGTTCCGCTACCATCTGGAGTTGTTCCTATTACTTGCAAGTGGGTGTAGAAAGTAACAAACAAGTCAGATGATTTAGAGCGATACAAGGCTTGTCTTATTGCAAGAGGTTTTTAGTAGGCTTATGGTCAAGATTACGATGAGACTTTTACTCCAGTTGCTCATATGACCAGAGTCCGTACTCTCGTGGTTGTTGCAGCGATACGCACATGGACTATATCTCAGATGGATGTCAAGAATGCTTTTCTTCGTGGTGATCTACATGAGGTTTATATGCAGCCGTCCTCAGGTGTTGAGGTTCCTACAGGCTATGTTTGTCATCTTAGGAGTGCTCTATATGGTCTCAAGTAAGTTCATCGTGCTTGGTTTGAGCGTTTCAGTTCTATGATTCGAGCTGTTGGTTTCACTCCAAGTGAGTATGACCATGCCTTGTTTATTCACACTTCTCAGCAGGGTCTTACTTTGCTTTTGCTATATGTAGATGATATACTGATCACATGAGACAACATAGATTATGTGGCTTTTGTGAAGAGGAAATTGAGTGAACAGTTGATGACATCCGATTTGGGACCATTGGACTATTTTTTGGGGATTAAGGTTCATTCTAATAGTGATGGCTACTACCTCTCTCAGCATCGCTACGTTCAGGGTCTGCTTGCTCACTCTGGTATGACTGATACACGCAATGCTGCCACACCCATGGAGCTCCACCTATAGCTTCGATCTACGATGTACCACTTACACATGCTTCTCGCTATCATAAGCTCGTTGGGAGCCTTGTTTATCTCACTATCATCAAGCCAGACATTGCTCATGCTGTTCATGTGTTCAGCCAATTTGACAGTGGTCCCACCTCAACCCACTTTGGTCATACTCCTCGTGTGCTGAGATACTTGAGGGGGACTACGTCTAGACATCTGTTCTATGCCAGTCCAAGTCATCTCCAGCTGCACACTTACTGATTCCACTTGGGCGAGTAATCCTGCTGATCGCCGATCTATCATTGGCTATTGCATCTCTTGGTACTTTGCTCATTGCCTAGAAGTCTAAGAAGCATACTGCGGTGTCACGATCTAGCGTAGAGGTTGAGCTTCAAGCTCTTGTTGCTACCATCTCAGAGATTATTCAGCTTCGATGGCTCTTGATTGATCTCGGTGTCCATTGTGACAATACTACCCCTTTCTTTTGTGACAATACAAGTGTCATTCAGATTGTTAGTGATTCAGTCAAGCATGAGCTGACAAAACACATTAGTGTTGATGCATCCTTTACACGGTCTCATTGTTAACAGTCAATTAGTGTTGATGCATCCTTTACACGGTCTCATTGTTAACAGTCAACCATTGTCCTCAAGTATGTTTCCTCAGAGCTTCAAGTTGCAAATTTCTTTCATAAAGCTCAGACTCGAGAACAATGTCGGCTTCATCTACTCAAACTCAGTGCATCGGATCCTCCTGATCCACCTTGAGTTTGAAGGGAGTGTTAAGAGTATTGTACATTCTTTTTCTCTTGGCCCATGAGGCCTATGTAACAATGTCTATATATATATCCCCAACTAATGAATAAGGTGCACAGTTGTGAATAGCAAAAATCCTCCTCTTATCTTTTCTAACAGAGAGCAGGGGAGAGGATTTTTGGACGACTTGCCCATTGCCACGTCAAGAAAAAAAACCATGTTGGCAAGGATCAACCGTCTACGTCAGCGAAAATAGTCAACAAGTTGTGTTTGGACCTCCGGTGACCCACTTAAACTAGTTTAGGGGTATAGAATATAGAAATGCATTTCTTTAGTTCAGGGATCTACTTGACCCATCTGTGCAAGTTCAGAGACCCACAGTGCAAGTTACTAAAATAAGAATATCTAATCAGCGTCTTTGTTTGATTAGAACACAAAAGTTAGAAGGCAAATTGAGCAATGGTTTGTACTCACACAGCATTTTGAATGTCGTATAGGCGGATTGATTCATCATCACTGGCTGTCACGAGGCAGTTTGTAGCCTTGCTGTGGAAATCCATAGAACTAATTCTGCCATTCTGCCATACAATTATGTTATAAAACAAAATCAAATGAGCACAGTGCGGATAGAATGTAAGTGGAATGGATACTGGATAGTACTAATGTAAAGTGAAATGTGTACATCTGAACAGGATGCATGAAAGAAAATAGGCTGAATCTGCAACTCCAGGGGCATTTTGGTAGTTGGGGGGTGCACTCCACACAGGGAGCAACCATCCATCCGCTCTGTGTTTTTCTACTGCGACCCACTCCGCTCCACAAAATTTTCGGACTAGTGCGTTTGAGCCCCACCCACCCCAAAAAAAAACTGGGAGCAGTGGCCATTCCAAACAGGTCATATATTATAGTACAAATGGAGAGACATTTCTGTATGTTTCTTTGAAATAGAACATTTTTCCAATAGCTAGTTAGGTGCTCAAGTCTGAGAGGTCACTGCTGTTATGTTAGGCTAAGCTCAGTAAAATTTGGTACCCTTCACATGATAACCAGGACACTTTATTCAACTACTGCTAGACATTATGTTTACCAAATACCAACGTCTCATCTCGCACTACGGCATCTTCATAGTCGGTTCAATACCACTGTGTGTGCTAGAATAAATTGTTCACGAACATGATTTCTACCCCCATGACCCCATCACATATGGTGCAGTAACGTGGCAATTGAAAAGGAAAAAATCGATTATTAAAGAATAAACTCATTACACACTACAATCCAATGTATCTTCCAAGGCCTTACATTTGTATTCTTCCAGTAATATAAACTAAAATCCATATATTTTCCAGAAGTCTAAACTAAAATCGACAAGCGTGTCAACTCCTCTCCATCACTGAAACGTTACCCAAAGAAAGAACTATATCAAGCACCTCTTTTTATCATTGTTAAATCACTGCAGCTGAACCAGCCCAAGAACAACTAAACGGCACAGGCAAAAAGGGATACTTCCAATCCAACAGGCGATAGGCGACAGAAGTGAGGAATTGAAGTAAAGAACAGAGGCTTACGTAGTCCCGGAAGGCCAAACCGACCTCCATGCTCTTGAGCATCTCATCGGTGACCTCCATTGTCACCCTCTCCTCCCTCTCCCCGCCTAAAAATTCACAAGAAAAGAATACCAGGGTCAGAAATAGAGACCTTGGAGCGAATCCATCAGGCGTTTTGAGAGATTAGGGTAGAATTGAGAAGAACCATCGGGAGGTTTGGATCCGTACCAGGCATCGTGCCCTACACAGAAGTGGCGGAACCAGGAACTGAGGGCTACCAGGGTTGCGGACTCAGGCGGCGGCGAGGTGAGCCGGGCAGCGGCAGCGGCCTGGTAGCCCAGAGCCAGCCGCCGTGAGAGGACGGCGACCCGTGAGCCGCGCAGCCGCGTTGTTGCCAAGAGGCGCAGGCGGCAGTGGTGCGGCGAAGACGGGAGGTCAGGCGCTGGGGGCAAGGGGGGGAGGGCAGGGGAGGCGCAGCGCGTGACGGAATTGGCGCTGACCGGAGCCAGGCAGGCCTTGTAAAGGGGCTACTGGGCAACGCGACAGGATTGGCTGAGTTGGGCCCTGTGGAGGCCTGCTGCAGTGTAGCTGGTGGCTTGGCTACCAAAGCGGCCGGTTTATAGAACGCTAACCCTTTCTTCGTGTTAATTCGTCTCGTGTAACTGTAAGGGCCAATCCCGGCCGGATCTCATGGAAAATTTCACCCTTGGTAGCTTTTTCCGGTAGGGCCCGTAGATTTCGGTCCAATCCAGCCTAATCCACATGGTGACTCCTACTCCCAATGCAGCGGCGACGGTGAAGGTGATGGCGATAGCGGTGGTGCTCTCTCTAGTTAGTCTCCTACTCTTCTTTCTCCTCTCCAATTTCTAGGGTTTTGCAAACTCATATTTTTTGTCGCAAATCCCTACCATCCGGGGATCGAGAGGGTGAGAAGAACTACGGGCAGGGAGCTCGCACTAAGGTGATGTATCGTCACCTAGGATCCTGTAACAGCCCAAAATTACTAAGTTGGATTAGTTAAGTATCTAATGTGCATTTGTTAAATTTTGTACTTTTTAAAACTTTTTGTTACATCAATTAGGTTTCAAGTGTAGAAATATTTAAGTTGGATTCTATATTATTTGATATGCTTGATTGGTTTTTCTGGAATTTATTGGAGGTTATTTGGTTTCCATTTTATTTGCATACTCAATTTGGATTTGAATTTAAAATACAAACAAATCAAGTGAACAGTACATGAAAATATTTTTCCTAGGTTCTGAAACATATTGTAGACTCACCCTAAAATTTTCACAAATTTTGGAGTTATATTGTTATTTTAAGTGACCAGTCAAACTAGTAAATTAAAAATCAAATACCTAAAACGAGAACTTCAAATGATTTTAGGGGAACAATGCTTTACATGAAACACCTAGAAAAATTACAGAATAAACTAGGCAGTGTCGAGAACCTTCCATAAAAATTTCAGGGTTTTAGGAGCTCATAAACTATGCCTATTAAATCCCGAAGCTCTCATATGATTTTTACAAAATCTGGGAAATCTTTTCTTCCCTAATGTTCCTCTGGTTCGGACCATGTTCTTACTGAAGGACCGAAATGGCAACAGAGGGGGGTGAATGGTGCCTTAAAATTAAGAACTCCCCTTTACTGTATTCAAATAAGATCAACAAACCCTCTCAAGAAGAGTAAAACAAAATCAGAGAACTAACCATACATTCCAGACTGTTCTGTCAGATATCGGACGTTCCGATTTTACCCGGCGGTACTTCCGCACTCCGGTAGTTCCGGAATCAGAGCGGAAGTTCCGCCTGCGGTAGTTCCGCTATGGACAATCGGAAGTTCCGATTGTCCTGACCGAAGAACAGTGCGCTCGGGTTTCTATTCAAAAATCCAAAAACTAAATCTTGAATGCTCTTCTCTGGTCAAGTTTCACAGGACATCATCCTAAACACCTTCTTGACCTCATGGAGAAGAATTGCAACCAAAGATTCAATAATCGAACCAAAAACGGATTTCTTGAAGAAGGGGCAAGAAAGACCAAAACCAATAATAAGCGAGATTCTCATATTCTTAGAGCATGAAACTTTGAGGAAGTAATAGCAATACCAAAACGATTCTAGATATGAAGTTTCATGCTATTTCATAAAACGAAACAAAAGATATGCCAAAACCCTAGATATTCAACATGAACAGAGAGGGAATAAAGAGAGGCATAAACATGTAATCAAAGACTCAGAGTTTCATTGATAGACATCAACCGTTTACAAGTGGAAACACAGAGGAAAGATTACAAGAGATTTCAGTTCATTCTCTCAAAATCAACAAACTCTTAAAAAGGCAATACACACCCTTTTCTAGAGCTAACCCTAATTTTCTATCAAAAGGTCTAACCCTAACTCCAGGGTTCTCCTCTATTTATAGCATTTGCTAATGGGCCTCCAACCCATTAAGCCCGCTACACCCGAACGGAACCGCCTCCACTTTTGCCGCTTTGCGAAAAGACCCTTTCGCCTTGCACCTTCCGAAGCCTCCAGACACCTTGTTGTGCACGACTCGCAACCGCTTCAAGATTCACGCCGTCTTCGACACATCCCGACCGTTCTGACCTCAACGCCTCCTGCGCCTAGTCCGGTCCACATGTCTCGCCACGACTCCATCTTAATGCCCTGCAGTCAACACAGATAAAAACACATCACATAGCATTGCACAATATCATAGCATCAACATTTGTATAAGACTCAAACTCATACAAGATCAAAATCACAAAATAATCTTCTCTCGCATGCTCGACACAATCGGAAGTTCCGCATTACCACGGCGGAAGTTCCGATTTCGAATATCCGATTTGTCAGAATATCGGAAGTTCGCGCTCAACAACTGCGGTACTTCGATATCCGAACAACCGACTTTCGGATATTTAATTCGATTTAAATACTCGAGAGAACACTCAATGTCAAGATTATCGGACACTCGCTACCCCTTGTGCGGAAGTTCCGATTTCCTTCACCGAGAGCAAAACATGATAAATCGGAAGTTCCTATTTCAACACCCAGAGTTCGATTTATCGAACTTCCGCTCCATACACGGTAGTTCCGATTTCCCTCTCACCGTAAGCACCCAAACCGAAAACCTCAACTCTCAATCTAATCAACACACTTGTCAAATACTCATCACTCAGAGTGGAGGACCTCTCACATGGTCTCTCAATCTCCCCCTTGATGAGTATATTGACAATTACCGAAAAAGCATAAGATGAGTTTGAGATTATAGTCAACCAAGGTCTAAACAAGAGTAGTTAAGCTCAAGACCAAGTTGACAAAAGAGAAAGACTTGAGATGAGATGAAATAGCAATTTTCGCACAAAACTCAAGGCTTTTCTTCCAAAGGCTTTTTCTCTCCAAAATTCTCCCCCTTTGGCAATAAAATCATCAATATGTAGAAAAGGGAGGAAAAGACTATATGATGTTCATTTTAAGCATTAGGAGCCATGTAGATTATCCAAAATGACTATTAGAGTATTACACCAAGCCATAACACAGAAGAATGCTATCAAGATCATGACAATCGATGTATAGAAGAGCTAAGACAGAAAGTCCATAATCTGATTAAAGTTCCAATTCTTTAGCTGGTCAAATAAGTCAAGATTGAAGTCTAGCTAAAGATATCCAAAGATGATGCAAGCCATGTCAAATAATCTAAGTTGAACCAAGAAGACTCATACTGAACAATTTAGAGTGCTACCAGTTGAACAAGGACTCATTTTATCCTGAACTTGGTCTCTTTAGTGATAAGCAATTTTAGCACATTTTTCTTTTTCTGAAGACTTTTTATGGTTTTATCTCAGTAAAGCAAGCTCTGGACTAGGTGCCATCCACAACTGCCTCCTAAGCTTCAACCATTTTTTTAGCCATGTGCTAGATCCCAAGCCTTATGCGACCACTCCAAGCAACAGACTTAAGGAGGTGATCTTAGGTCATCCAAGGCTCCCCCTGAGTTCATGCCTAGTGCAATGGCAAGCCGTCTCATGAGGAAGATTTGGTGAGATCAGTTTTTCGCACAAAGAGATCATTTTGCTTTTGAAGTTTTTAGACCAATGATTAGAAATAAGTCATGTTTCTTAACAAACTGACATAGCTTACTCAAAGGTTCAAAAGAGATTCAGGACTCAACTCAGCCTACTTGACATGGCGAAAATCATAAAAGGATAGCTTCAACCAGACTAATCTCAAGAGCTATCATGACAAGATTTTAATTCAAGTTTAGCATTTTTAAACACCTTAGCATGGCAAAGACTAAACTACACATAAAAAGTCATGATAGATCTAGCAGTTTAGCATAAATCATGGCAAGATGTAAAATAGTGAAAACAGATCATAAGGGATAATAAACAAGGCTCCATTTGATTATCATGCAATGCTTGATGAAATACACAAAATCCGATTCCCTTGAATGAGATGCATCTTTTAATTCAGGTTGAGTTATGACAAAATTAAGAGTATGGAATAACCAAGAATAACTCCCCCTGAACCAAAGGAACAAAAACGAGAATCTGATAAGTAAAATAGAAAAGACAGTCCTTTAGAGCATAGAAAAGATATAGAGAAAACTATCGCTCAGACAGATTCTTATCTACCCCATATGATTCTAGGACTATTAGCTGATCTACACAAACACTAAGGAGCAAACAACGCCCTGCTCTACCCAAGGGTGGCCCGACCCTGCTAGAACCTATAAGAAGTGAGTAAGCTCTACTTAGAGAGGGAAGAGACAGCTAATAAGCAGCATCCTAGAAGCACAAGACAAGAAGTAGCAGTCAAGGCAATGTGGCAAGAGAAACACTCTAACCTATGCTGGAAGGACTTCGACCCGAATATTAAAAGAAATGAAACCAGAAAGGAGTAAGCGTATAATATAATATAATATAATATAATATAATACAAGAGTAGCACAACGCTCCCCCTCACAAAGTGATTCGTAAGGACAAACCACCCCAAGCTCTCCCCGCAGAGTCAAAACCGAGAGCGCCCAGAGGCTTAGTGAAGATATTCGCCAACCGGTGCTCACTCTCCACAAACCGGAGCACAATGTCACCCTTCTCTACATGGTCTCAAGAAAGTGATATTTGATATCTATATGCTTGGTCCGAGAATGTTGCATGGGTTCTTGGCAATGCAAATCGCAGACGTGTTATCACGTAAGAGTGGAACGCAATGATAGATAGCCCGAAATCCCGCAGGTCGAAACCATCCAAAGCACTTGACTACAAAGAATCTGTCGACAGAACGCATTTCGGCCTCTGCAGCGGATCTGCGAACACCGGATTGCTTCCTCGACGACCGGAGGCGAGAGAAGTGCCAATGAATTGGCAAGTGCGAAGTGCTCTTCCTATCTATCCTACTGACCAATAAATCAGACGGAGAAGGCTCTAAGAGATAGACAAGAAGAGGAGGAGTACCGGATACCATAGTCAATGGTAGCTCGAAGGTACCGAAGATGCGCTTCACCGCCGACGGTGAGATACGCGAGGAGAAGCTCAAACCGAGCACAAAGACACACGAGAAGTGTATGTCCGGTCTCGAGGTCGTGAGGTACAAGAGAGAGCCAATCATGCTCTGAACTCCTTTTGGTCAACGAGTTCGCCGCCTTCATCCGGATCCGAGCAAATGAGATGCCATTGGAGTTGATATCGGCTTTCCATCATTCATGTCGAAACGCTTCAGAGGTCTCGAGTGTATTTGCCTTGATGAAGAAAGGTACCTCCGAGTCTGCTTTGATTTGGAAGCCAAGGAAGAAGCTCAACTCGCCCATCATGCTCATTTCAAACTCCGAGCTCATGACATCGGAAAACGGGAAACGAGCACGCGAGAGCCGCCAAAGATAATGTCATCCACATAAATCGAACGAGCGTAAGATCGGTGCCAAGACGGCGGATGAACAAGGTCTTGTCAATTTTACCCATCTCAAAACCATGGCTCGTGAGATAGGACTTAAGCCTTTCATACCAAGCTCGGGAGCTCGCTGAGTCCATACAAAGCTTTGGAAAGCTCAGAGACATGGTTAGGGTATTTGGGGTTCTCGAAACAGAGGGAGGTCTCGACATAGACTTCTTCCTCAATAAGGCCATTGAGAAAGGCACTCTTGACATCCATCTGTAAAGCTTGAAACCCTTAGAAGCCGCAAAGGCAAGCGAGATTCTAATGGCTTCAAGTCTAGCTACAGGCAAAAGTCTCTTCAAATCTAGACCCTCAACTTGAGAGTACCCCGAGCTACCGCCTAGCCTTGTTTCAATGACTAACCCATCTTCACTTTGCTTGTTCTTGAACACCCATTTGGTCCCAATGATATTGTGACCTTGAGGGGCTCAACAAGGGACCGACCTTGTTCCTTTCAAAGTTTTCCAATTCCTCGTGCATGGCGTTAGTCCATGACTCATCGTAAAGAGCATGACAAACGCCTTTGGGCTCAAACGAGGCAACAAAGGCGTAATGGAGATGAATAGAGACATGCCGCTTTTGAACGAGTGACTCGCTCAAAGAGATCTCCAATTATCTGCTCTGAAGGATGGTCCTTTTGAATGTGTCTTGGAGGTCCAGGGTGAGATGAAGAAGTGGCCTCTACCTCATTAGCAGATGAGATAGGAACAGAGCCACTAGCTTCAGAAGAAGCAGAAGGTAAGGGCTGATCTCCTCGAGGTGCGGTGGAAGAAGGCACCTCAAGAGGAAGAGAAGGAATCGGATCGTAAACAACCCTCATCTCCATCCTCCTCATCGCCCACAAAGATGGACTCGATCGCTCTAAGGAACCTGAGATATCAGGCCTAGTCCCCGGACTGGCCTCATCAAGGTCACCTCACCGGGTTTCTAACAATTTACTAGACTCGTAGTTCCAGACTCTATAGGCACGAGAAGAAATCGAGTAACCCAGAAAGATCCCATCACAAGATCGTGACTCGAACTTATCTAGGTTCCCAGACTTCAACCCAGAAAGATCCCATCACAAGATCGTGACTCGAACTTATTTAGGTTCCTGACTTTTAATAAAACACTTGCAACCAAACACACGAAAATGTGAGACGCTAGGTTTTCGCCCATATCTCAACTCATAAGAAGTGCGATGCAAGAGTGCCCGAAGAAAAACTCTGTTAGAAACATGACAAGCAAGAGTAATTGCCTCATTAAAACTTCCTAGGTGTAGAGTACTCATCAAGCATCGCCCTGGCCATCTCGACCTAAGGTACGGTTCTTCCTCTCCACAACGCCATTTTGTTGGGGGACGATGGAGACGAGAACCGATGCTCTACACTGCCTCACCACAAAACTCTCAAAGTAGGAATTCTTGAACTCGGTGCCATTATCGGCATGAATTGCTCGTAATGCACCGGGAGCTCAACAGAAAGCCTACCAAAAGACCACGAAAAGAGTAAACGCCTCATCCTTCGAGGCTAAGAAAACACCCAAGAATACCTCGAGAAGTCATCGACCACGACAAGTACGCACCACTTCCTCCCATCGATCGCACTCTAGCCGGTCCCTCTCGGTCCATATGGAGCGATTGACACAGTGCATCCGTCATAGTCATCAGAATCGAGGATGTGAAGCGGCAACCATTTTGCCGCGTTTGCAAGGAGCACAAACAAGATCCTTGACCATTTTGAGTTTCGCAAACCACGAATGAGATCGTGGCGCTAACTCGGTCGATGATCAAACCTATATGACCAAGTCTCCTATGCCGAAAGTCAAATCACGGATTCGAAGCAATTAAACATCGGAGAGGATCACCGAAGATCCGAAAAATCAGCACGAAAGATCCTCCCATATCGAAATCCCGCAAACTAGACTACCCAAGAATCAAGAATTTTGCAATTGTTTTTCTTAAAACTCACCTCAAAACCGCTACATCAGAAGTCGAGAAACCAAAGCGATTATCCGCAGCTTACTTACTAAGGCAACATCTTTTAAAATAAAAGAATCATTAATGCTCACGAGATTTTAGCGATGACGCGCCCAAATGAAGCATCTCCAAGGTGATCGCCTCATCACGGAGCGCGGCTAGGAAGAAAACCAACGAGACTCACCGGTCATATGACGTGAACACCGAGTCTACAATCCGGACCTTTCCTTCCCGGCCGGCGACCACGAGTCAAGCAGAGTAAAGTCTCGATCTGGGGTGAATCAACAATGATTTTGGCACCCAATCTCGAGTAACACGCGAATGATGAAGTAGTCAAGCAAGATCGACCTCTATCTACCCTACGCCTCGTCACTCAATAAGTCAAAGATCTCACTGTTGTCGATCCGATCGCTATGGAAGAGCGAGTCGAAGTGCGATGAATATATCGATCTCGCCATGGTAGCTATCTCGAAAGGAAAACGAGATCTACCCTCGTGACGGCGGAGTTACGACCAAAGGAGCATGAGGACGAAAATCGTAAAACTCGGAAAAACCAAGTCCTCGATGTCGCCCAAAATCATCGATGGAACAAACCTAGACCTCGTGTTGGTCTTAGGTGCACTCAAGATCCGGGTCGACACGAATGTGCCTAAGAGACTCAACACGGTCTCTACGCGCGATCTTGGCGCGCGCCAAGCAATGATCAACTAAATGTCCATCTTTACGATGAAGGTGCAATGATACTTCGCCTTCCGAGGCCAAGCCGCAGTGGAATCACCTTGTCGTCGTAAATCCTTTGAACAAAACCCGCTGAATTAAAATTGACTTTCTCGATCCCCGGTTTAGTTTTGATCACACCAGTGCTATGGTTTTGAGCACGACATGTGGATGCTTCCTCATATCCTCCCGGATATCATATCCTAGACCCGATTAAATCTGCAAATTTTAGATTTGTCTAGAATGAGATTGAGCTTCTTCTTGCCTCCTACAAACCTCTCGAGAGTGTTCATAAGATACCGACACTCCGAAAGAGAGAGGTGCAAGAAGAGCAGGGGAAGAAGGAACAGCAGAAGGTAAGGGAGCGAAGAAGAACCAACAACAGAGGAAAGATTGGCTTGTGCACGCACACCGACTTTGGGGGACAAATCCCATCGCTAGCGATTGGTTCACGTTGCTAGGCGTCTCTACCAAACCCTTAGACTTCTTCCCAAAGACACACAATACAAGCAGATGATTGTGTCTCTAGAAGGTCCTTAGTTAGCTTCACACATTTTTCATCCAAAGCAATCAAATCACATTTTAGTTTATTACATTGCTTGCATGGTGAGCTAACAAGATCCTTAGAAGCATCTTGAGCCAATTTGTTATTGTGATCAATCATTTCTTGAAACCGCTTAGATACTGATTCTAGTTCAAAGAGCTAACTTAGGACAGATTTAAACAAGAAACAATAGGCTCTAGTAGCGCAGCCTTGAATTCAAGAATTTTGTGATCCGCCTGCTTTAGGTTCATCTTGAGATTATTACAATTTTCACAAGTTTCAGCAGATCAAGCAACATGGTATAAAGACCTCTAAACGAATTGTCCTTAACCTCACATGAGGTGCAAGTAGTAGCCTCAATAGTAGTAGATGCAGGAGGTGCTACCTACTCATCTCTAATTCAAAGAAGAAGGCTAATGTTCTCTACCTTAATCATGTCAAGTTCAGAGGACACACTATCATGCAAGGTCCTTAGTTTTTCCATGTCATCAAGCAAAGCACAAGAAGTGTCACAATCATCACGGGAGGGAGCGGATGTAAGTAAAGTAAGCTCCCGTGATAGTCTAGCTACTTCCTTCTCCAACACGTAACACTTAGCCCTAGACTTAGCATGAAATCTACCTAGCTTAAGAAAAGCATCATTGTCGGGTCGTAAGTGGGACTAACCTCGTCGGAGTCGGAGTACACTCATTGTCGCTCGATTCGCCTCGAGGGCCATGAAGCACATGCCGAGAAGTTGCCGCCGCCCTGGGATCATGATCGCCCTTCCCATCATCGCCACTCCACCCCTCCACCCGGTGTCCGCCTCGTCGAGGGCGGTGAGGACGCGATGGAATGCCTTCTTTGCCTTCCCAAAGTTGTGAACTTCTTCTTGCCTTGATCAAGCCGAGGGCTTCGTGTTGCGGTTCTTGTCGATGTAGTCGTTCTTGCTTGGACCGCCATAGTCACCTTTGCCCTTCCCAAGCTTGGGATGGTTTGCTCGGATGTGGTTGGGGCCACCACACTCAAACAAATCACAGACCTCCTCTTTTACCATCTCTCCTCCTCTTGTAAGCATGGGAAAACTTCCGAGCTAGGAGGGCTAGCTGCTCATCCTCAAGTCGCCTAGCCGATCATCGCTATGTCACGAGAGCGCCTAGGAGAACCCACGACGACTCGTAAGAAGATCCAGAGGTGGGATCGGTGACTAAAGCCATCGATCGTGACTTCGACCTTCGAGAGACAATGTCAATCTCGTGAGTCTTGAGACGCGAGTAAAGCGCATCAAGAGTCGTGGTCGAGAGGTTCGTGCTATCTTTGATGGTAGTCACTTTCATCTCCCAAACACGAAGATCAAGTGCGAAAGCATCTGTCGAGCGCTATCCGAGTCGGGTATGTAAGACCGACCGCCGGAGGTTGCTCAAAATCTTGTGAAAACGCCGAAAAGCACTCGCCTAAAGATTCACCAAAGAAGCATCTCAAATTTATTGTATTCACGCTTGAACCGGTCTTGTCGAACCGTCTTAATCTCGAGTGGTGCCTCATGGTATGCATCGAGGGTCACCCAGATGTCGTAAGCAGAAATCAAATGAGAAATACGATCAAACTCACTTCTGCTTAAGCCCTGAATGATTATGTTCCTTGCCTTAGCATTTGCCTCAACATCGGCCATGTTTCCAGCATTGATGTTCTCATCGGCAGGAACAGCAAATCTAACCTTCACCTTTCTCCAGATGGCATACCCCTGAGCCTGGATGTAAGTTTCCATTCGGCTCTTCCAGAAGGGGTAATCCAGACCATCAAAAACTGGAGGCTTGGTGGAATACTTGTCCGTTGCCATGGCTCAACCGACCGGTTAAGATCTATCAAGAAGAGCTAACCGGCTCTGATACCAATTGAAGGACCGAAATGGCAACAGAGGGGGTGAATGGTGCCTTAAAATTAAGAACTCCCCTTTACTGTATTCAAATAAGATCAACAAACCCTCTCAAGAAGAGTAAAACAAAATCAGAGAACTAACCATACATTCCAGACTGTTCTGTCAGATATCGGACGTTCCGATTTTACCCGGCGGTACTTCCGCACTCCGGTAGTTCCGGAATCAGAGCGGAAGTTCCGCCTGCGGTAGTTCCGCTATGGACAATCGGAAGTTCCGATTGTCCCGACCAAGAACAGGCTTTCGGGTTTCTATTCAAAATCCAAAACTAAATCTTGAATGCTCTTCTCTGGTCAAGTTTCACAGGACATCATCCTAAACACCTTCTTGACCTCATGTAGAAGAATTGCAACCAAAGATTCAATAATCGAACCAAAAACGGATTTCTTGAAGAAGGGGCAAGAAAGACCAAAACCAATAATAAGCGAGATTCTCAGATTCTTAGAGTATGAAACTTTGAGGAAGTAATAGCAATACCAAAACGATTCTAGATATGAAGTTTCATGCTATTTCATAAAACGAAACAAAAGATATGCCAAAACCCTAGATATTCAACATGAACAGAGAGGGAATAAAGAGAGGCATAAACATGTAATCAAAGACTCAGAGTTTCATTGATAGACATCAACCGTTTACAAGTGGAAACACAGAGGAAAGATTACAAGAGATTTCAGTTCATTCTCTCAAAACCAACAAACTCTTAAAAAGGCAATACACACCCTTTTCTAGAGCTAACCCTAATTTTCTATCAAAAGGTCTAACCCTAACTCCAGGGTTCTCCTCTATTTATAGCCTTTGCTAATGGGCCTCCAACCCATTAAGCCCGCTACACCCGAACGGAACCGCCTCCACTTTTGCCGCTTTGCGAAAAGACCCTTTCGCCCCTTGCGCACCTTCTGGAAGCCTCCCGTACACCTTGTTGTGCACGACTCGCAACCGCTTCAAGATTCACGCCGTCTTCGACACATCCCGACCGTTCTGACCTCAACGCCTCCTACGCCTAGTCCGGTCCACATGTCTCGCCACGACTCCATCTTGATGCCTGCGTCAACATGCATAAAAACACATCACATAGCATTGCACAATATCATAGCATCAACATTTGTATAAGACTCAAACTCATACAAGATCAAAATCACAAAATAATCTTCTACGCACGAGCTCGACACAATCGAAGTTCCGCATTTACACAATGAAGTTCCGATTTCGAATTTATCCGCATTTGTCAGAATATCGGAAGTTCGCGCTCAACATCTGCGGTACTTCGATATCCGAACAACCGACTTTCCAGATATTTAATTCGATTTAAATTCTCGGAGAACACTCAATGTCAGATATCGGACACTCGCTACCCTTGTGCGGAAGTTCGATTTCCTTCAACCGAGAGCAAAACCGGATAAATCGGAAGTTCCTATTTCAACACCAGAGTTCCGATTTATCGAACTTCCGCTCCATACACAAATGTAGTTCCGATTTCCTGCCTCGGCCGTAAATACCCAAACCGAAAACCTCAACTCTCAATCTAATCAACACACTTGTCAAATACCCATCACTCAGAGTGGAGGACCTCTCACATGGTCTCTCACTTACTGAACCCACTCGCTGAGCCACTTTACCCTTTTCTCTGACCTGCCAGTCCTACCGACAGGCATTCTTCTCCACGCGGCGCGCTAGCACTGATGCGAGCACGCATGAATGCCACGCCGCACCAGCTGTCCACGAACTCAGCTGTCGCCCCTGGTTTCTACCTAACTCAAGCCTCACACTGCCGTCTATCTCTACATTCCAGATGAACTCCCCATGGCCCCCTGATTCCTCCGCCTCCCTCTAATCAGTTGACCGCATGTCTCCCTCCAGCCATTCTTTTCCCCCACTTCTTTCTCCACCAAGAGCCGCCAGCTCGCCACGGTCTCGACTGCCACCCTGGCTTCTCTTCCCCTTCTTCTTCCCCAGTGCCTCCGCCCGCACCGCCGCACCACCCGAGCTCCGTCGATCTTCCGGCCGTCCGGCGACCTCCTCTCTCACCGCTGCCTCAAAGACATCCCACACCACCACCATCAAAACCCTTTGTCAATTTGGGATTAAACCCACTGGAGCTCCTCGTGTCGCCTCCTTCTTCCACGCCGACCAAATCGCCACCGCCGTCGTGCTTCAACCGTGAGCATCCTTCCGATTTCTCTTGCGCCTAGCATCCCCTCACCTTCCTTTGTCATTACCGCAGCTCAAGCCCTCCCCATCCCAGTCGCCGCCGCCGGAGCACCTCCGCGCCGCCATGGTGTGTGTCACCGGCTCGCCACAGCCACCATCTCGCCACCACCGGTCCGGTGAGTTCCTGCACCCACTTGTGCTCATCCGCGCCCGACTTTCCTCCTGCTCCCTTCCAGTAGCACGGGCCTCTTTCGCCTCCATGGCCGGCCGCCGTTGGTTATCTCCCGGCCACCACATTGCAGCTCCGGCTGCACCTCCACCATCACAAGAGCCACCATGCTACCCCGGTTCCATTTTTGCCGTTTCCGATCGCCGCGACGTGTGCCGCCCCAAGCCGCTGTCCACCGCCCCTGCTGTTCCTGTAGTTGCTCTAAAGAGTTCTTGGTCTGCAATCACCTTAAGTGATGTGAGAACAACCCTCTTGTCTATCAATGGTACCACTTGTAGATGTGAGTAGCAAAATTGAAGTATGAATTGTAGAAGAAGCGATTAGCGAAGAATTCATTGCAGAAAGTTTTCTGTGTAATGTTTTGATCAGAGAACAGAAGGTTGTAGAATTAGACTTGGAAATTGTCAGTAAGCTAGTGCCTTTTTCTAGTACAAGAACTGAGGAAGCTTCTGATTCAATTAGTACTTTTAGTTAAGTTTTGTGTTTAGCTGATTGATCACTCAATAGAATTGTTTTCATGGATATTTGAATTAGATGACAAGCACTCCCACAATGATTCATCACTTTAGATGATTAATAAGAGAAGATGGAGTAGGCTAGTAATGCATTGATCAAGATTGTAAATGTGTATATATATATGCATTTTGACTAGAATAGTTAGTGAATAATTAGCCAAAGCCATTAGTGAGTTAGTTAATTTGTAGATGTTCAACTGATAGGTTATATTTTCATATAGTGACCTTCGGTACATAAATTAAGTGATTTAAAAGGATAACTTTGTAGTTAGTCGGTTGACAAGTAGTTAGAAAATTTGTTGATTTATTTAGCTAAAGTTTGGTGATGAACAAAATTAAATCATGTTTGTGTTTAGCATTGAATAGGTTGACAAATCAGGTTAGTCTGTTGGGTTGATAGGTTGAAACAGTAAAGAGAATCTGATAATGACCAGATTTGTAATTGTACTAATAACCTTGCTAATACTAGTAGGTGAATAGGTCCTTGACTCATTAGGCCTTTGAACCTTATCTAATTACCAGCACAAATAGTAGTCATAGTGAGTCAAATCAGAAGAGGATTAGTAGAAATGAATAATGACATCACCGTCAGTCAATTCCATGATTGAACTAGTTGCAGTTGACCAAGCATACTAGAAGCCTGTAATTGTACAATTAGTAAAGGAATTCAGACAGTTAAATCACGAACATATAAGAGGATTGATTTTGACCGTATGATCATCGTGGATGTATACATAGAATGACTGGAGAGAGTGTTGTGAGTACCAGGTATCCTGTTAAGTTTATTAAACTTCACAAATTCCTAATTAATTGAAGTGAACTCCAATTGAACTAAAAATTATCATCTAAATACATCTAAAACCATTTTCTATCTTTTGTATTAATTCTTAATTTTTGGAGACTCTTGGAATTCTTGGTGTTTTATTCGGTGTTTTCACTTTGTCAGTTCTTATCGTTAGATGACGATGATTCGGAGTGCAATTGAGAAGTCGCGTGAATGTCCAGAGTTCCAGCAAATAAAGGCAAGCAGTCCTTCCTTTGATGCATGTTGATCCTATTACATTCAAAAACTATTATCTTGGTTGCAGCTGTATGTATGCATGCTTTATTTGTTAAATTATGTTTGCGATTAGAAATAGTTAATCCTTTTGCATGAATTCCCTAAAATTGTCATTCCCAGCCACTAGCCTAAGTTAATAATCCTGCAGGTGAATTAGAGCCCGGTGGATGTTATATGGTCTAATTATGCTTATGCGATGTCATGCTTAGCAATGCTTAGTCTCCGATAGATTGGGCGGTTGTCGACTTTGTCGATAACCTTGATCACATAACTCATTTTTATCATGTTATATCAAGTACCCTGTGTTATTGTTTTGGAAAACTAAAAATAAAAATAAAAAGATTTAGACTTGGGCACATTGGTTGAATGGTGTGGTTATTGGTTTGTGGTATGGTGCCCGAGTCAACAAGGACCGAACATCTTGTTACACTGAACCAAGCAATATTACGTGCTAACCACATGAGGGGGATATAAGACCTCTCTTGACTTAGTACTTTGGAGTGTATTAGCTCCGGGTCGCAGGAGGAGGGTTGTGTGAAAAAGGATCTGTGTGATTGGGTGTGCGGTGGTGGGGTTCCGGGTAGGTTCTCCACCTCAAGGGGCATCGTAGTTGTCCAAGGCTTTACTCGTGAGGGGTAGTTGACCGAGGCTTTACGATGACCCCGTCACAACGTATGGGTCTCTATCCATACGGGCGACTCGTAGTTAATACATAATATTGGAAAACGCTCAGATGGACTCAAATTTTGCCCGCAGCATACCTAAGGAAGTGTGCTTTATCCGGTGGCAAAGAGGCGATCTGACATGTGGGTACATTGGTACACCCCAGCAGGGTTTAAACTATTCGAATAGCCAAGTCCTTGGTTATGGCCACGCTTGGAAAGGTCTTTCGAGAGTTAGACTTAACATTTGAAATTTAAACTAAAAACTTGATGGGTGGCATTGAGAGTGATTCTCGTGCTATATTTGTGTGCTGCAGGTGGAGCCACATGTAGATGTTTGTTGATGACTAGTGTTTACTTAATCGCTGTTATTTAAAGTCTTTAAAATGTTTGCTCAGTTGCCATTTGAATCTACTACATTGTTGTAACACCCTGACTATTCGGAAGTCAAGATGTCACTCAACATTAATCAAAACACTAGGAACCAACAGAATTACACAAATAGCATTGATTATATAACAACAATTCATACGATACCAATGATAAGTAACACTTCCAATTAAAGGTAGGAAAAACATTTAAAACATGAGAGCAAGATAGTCAGAATCCCGCTTGGCTTATTACAGTTCAACAAATATCAAATAGTTGTCATGAAACGGAAATAATCAATGAATTATGATATAAGATAAATGGTGTGCATCGCGCTGGACTAATCCCTCCCAAGACTTGTCTTTCTCATCATTTACCTAAATTAAACAAACAAGTAAGGATAAGCCAAAGACTCAGCAAGTACTAAAAATGATAAATCAAGCATAAAGTGGACAAGCCAACTACAACCGAAATATAAATAATTCTTGGAACACATACATGAATGAATGGAATGAAAGAATGCATTGAAGGAATGGACTGCTCAACAGCTTATATCGGTATAACGAGTGATACACCCGTCGGTGTTCACTTAAGCCCGTACTTAACAAAGTCCGTGGACCCAAATAATGTATGAAGAACGTTTCATACGGGTGTCCAAGATTACCCACATTGGAGTGGTGGGACTTACATGCCCATACTGGAGTTGATGGGTCTTTCAATTTCCACTCCCGTGGACAAAACGAAAACGATGCGTGTATGGAATGAATCACATGCATTGAATCTTTATCACATAAGAATAAAAATACTACGTTGCATAGGAATATGAATGGAAAGTCTAGCCATACATCCACACACAATTATCCACATTTCATATTAAAGGACAGAGTACTTGCTTCCCGCGCTGTGACGTGTTAGGAGGCAGCGAAGGTGCCCCTCCACTCACCGTCTCACCGCCTACACAAATATATAATCGGGATAAGGATAACAAGGTATGACAAAGCTACAAGTGTCCTACCATAACCCTCTATCTATCCAACACAACCCCCGGGTTCCAACTGGCAATTACACTAATCACCACTTACGCCTTTCCCGACAACAAAGACGAGAAAAATCATAATTAATTATCTGGAACTCAAAACGACTTGAAAGTAATTCCCAATGAAACTTAACGCACAGAACTACGAAACTCTAGTTGATGGGGTTTAAATATTAGGCCAAGAAAATTGGCTAACTATCAGTTGAAAATGTCTAATGATATCCGTCTGCACTACATAACAAAGAAGAAAGAAAAATGACATAACTTTCATTCTACAGATCCAATGGAGGTGATCTTTATCAATCTGGAAATATTATTAAAAATGCTACAATAAACTAGTTGGGTAGAAGTTCTGGATCTTACCATAACGGGGTCAAAATTAAGGAACAAACAGACAGTTCCTTCTCGTCAGACAGCCAGAATAACGCGCAAAGAATAATTCATATCTCCTAAACCGTAAGGCAGAATCTCGTGATCTCAGTGGCTATGGAAAGATAAAAACCAGGGCTACAAAACTCTCACAGACGAAAATACCATATTCGGTTTCTAAGATGCCGAAACCGGGAGTGCAATCGACTGCACAGATTGGATCTAATCTGGAATTTGACAGACAGCAAAACGGTTTACCACTAATCGATCAATCTACCTCCAAACAATATCAAACAGTAGGTGAGACTCCTCGTGTAGGACCGGAAAGGAGATTAGGGGGGGGTGAATAGGCGCTTTCTCAACTTTCTCGCCTAAATCAAATTCAACACGAACTTTACTCCTTTAGCTATGAAAGCTAAGAAGATCGAGAGCGCACAATGGAAGCCTTAGCCAATTCGATAACCCCGACAACCACACGACACAAAAGTGGAGACTTAATCTCAAAGGGCAGATCTGGGCACAGGCGCTCTGACCGGCAACCAGGGGCGGTCTGACCGACGGCTAACGGGCGGTCGGACCGGCTACTAACTGGCGGTCGGACCGGTGGTCAGCGGTTCGATTCCAGCAGAAGACAAATGCTCGAACACGGGCGGTCGGACCGCTGTAACACCGATCGACCGGTTCACCGAATCGAAAAACCAATCCCAAATCCAAAACGAAATTTGATTCAACTTTTGATTCAACCAATGAAACTTGACCAAATTTCGAGCACACCTCCCTAATGATATTAGAGACCTATTTCTAGAGACGATCCTTCAGATCCACTTCGCAGAATCGATCTCTCAAGGATTTAACAAAGAAGTGCACAAACCCTAGAAATATGAAAAACTTTGATTCAAGACTTGCTTGTGGGGGTTGATGGTCTAGATGATTCTAGGAGTATTCCCACACATCAAAGCAAGGCACAAAGGGTCAAAACACCAAGTTTAACCACTTGAATCAAGGAAGCACCAAATTCATCCAAATGAGAGAAGAACACAAAGAGAGACAATGAACTCTCAAGCAAGCATCACAAGATTGATTGATCTCACAAGATGCTTACAAAGCCACTCCCTTAAGGAGGACAAGAGCTCACCAAGGAGCAATCACAATCTCTCCCTCTCTTCCTCTCCAAACCCTAACCCTAGAAAAAGGAAGGGGAAACCAAATGAATGCCATAAGGGGGTTTTACATCTCCCCCCTTCTATTTATAGGAGAGGACTAGGGTTTCACTTTTAGGACCCACTCACACATGGGACCCACACACAACATCTGTTGAAGCAATCGCCTACTTCACCACGTGTAGGTTGATCAGCGGTTCTCATCGCGTCGCCAAGCCTCTCTCGTCCGAATCCCATCGGAACCTTCCAGAGACTCGCACCGATACCCGCACCGCCTGATCCAACGGTACCGCACCGAACCACCCGCTCGATCCATCTTGCCCATTCTCGCACCATGCTTGTGTCACACAACTCACCCAGATCCATGATCGCTCGACCTCGCCTTCCAAGCGTAGTCCCGATCCACTCACCATAGACGTCGTTGACCTGCAAGCCACCGCAAAGAATAGACAAACAAACCGTTTCCGGGAACAAGTTCTTCACAACTTGACCCACGTTAGTTCCGCAATGCAATATACATCAATAAAGCATTGAACTCCATACATAAAACACATTCAAAACACATCAATGCAAACTTGGCTCACCTCCAAGTCAATGCCGGTCTGACCGCCCCACAAGGCCGGTCCGACCGATTTCAGTTACGGACCGCTTCCCACAACGGCGGTCGGACCGGCCAAAAGACTTAGCCAAAATTTAGCTTGAAAATCCGAAACCTTCTGGAATTTTCAACTCAATAGAACTTTTGACTGGGAGCTCCAAAAATGATGCAACCACATCCAGGAGACTCCCCTCACCTGCCTACACAACCTATTTTTGGATTAGTTCCAAAATCCAATTTTAGGTCAGCCGTCCGACCGCCACCATCGCCGGTCCGATCGTCCCAGCGGTCCGATCACCGACAACGCCGGCCGATCGTCGTGGTCCGACAAAGAAGAAGCAAACCCAAAACGCGAGATTTTGCAAACTAACAAAGCCATTGCCAATTGACTCATCATCCCGAGATCGTGCACATATCCTCACGATATCCACAATCTCCCTTGATGAACACATTGGCAATTTCCCGTAAAATGTGGTTTTTCAAATGAAAAGTAAAATCGCCGTTGCAGATAAAGGCACAACTTGGTCCATAAGCAAGAAAAGCCTAGGAACCACCAAGTCGGCTTCGTAATAGTATAGGCAAGTGAGATAAGGCAATGAAAGCACAAAAGGATTCAATTTCCAGAAAGTAGCCAAAAATCTCACTTAGGTCCATATGAAAGACAAAATGTTCTATTTGACCTTTGATCATTGTGAGTCTTCTTCAATTGCAATTAAGATCAGAAAAAGGCAATAAAACTCAGAGACTCAACTCACTGTGATCACAAATTTTCAAAAGGTTCACATTTTTTTTATGTGTGTTCTTTGATGTATGAAACTTTATGTAAACCAAAAGCTCCAAAACAGCATTTTCTTCAATCCTTCTCCCCCTTTGACAATGAATTCATCAAGATGCAAGGGAAAAGAAAGAGCATGAAGAACTGACTTTATTTGAAATTTAGTAAAAGGAGCCATAACCATTATCGAAGTAGGCAGTACAAGAATTATACCAAGCCATATAAGGTGAAGAAGCTATATTCAATCATGGCAAAACATGTACTGCAAAGCTAAAACCAAAATAGCAGCAATCTGAGATTAACAGAATTAAAATCATGAAAGGTTGCTCCATATCATAGATTCACTAAAGGCAACCAAAAATGAGTCAAGCCATGTCTATAAGTAAAAAGAGACTCAAAACAAGAACTGAGGCATTTTGAGCATTAAGAGTATTCTTTTGAAGCAAAACTCAAGCACTTAGCATTTTGAGCATTCTCTAAAAAGACTTTTCATCGTGCTAGATCTCAAGCCTTGCCGCGACCATCTCAAGCGATAAGCTTAAAAGAATGATCTAGGTCATCCAAAACTCCCCCTGAGTTCATGCCTAGTGCAATGGCAAGCCGTCTCATGAGAAAGGATTGGTGAGATCAGTTTTTTTTCGCACAGAAAATCTCATTTTTCATTTGCTTGACTTAAGAAGATAAATAGCTCATTTTCCATCTCAAAATAAGTTCAAGACTCAATTCAACCTATTTGACATGGCAAGAATCATAAGAGGATCACTAGAGCAAAACTAGTCACAAGATCTAACAAGACATGATTTGATTCGAATTGCTCACAGATATAAAGCTAGCAAGGAGAAAGCTAAGCCAAAACACGAAGAGCCATAAAAGAAGTCTAGCAGACTATCACTTGATATGACAAGGTATAGAGTATGAAATCAAGCCACACAAGGATAATAATCAAAGCTCCACAAGTTTTATTATGCAATGCAAGACATTTGAAATAAAAATGCATTATAACACAATGAATGCAAAAAGAAGCAAAATTCCCTCAAAACATCCATGCCTCAGTACTGGGATTTGAGATAAAAGATCTAGGTGTCCAGTACTAAGATGGACGATGCCTGGGAATAACAAAAGAAGCAGCAAAAAAATGATTAGGCACAAAATCATAAGAATGCCCATGAGCACCACTGGACCTCTCCAAACGATCTACCAAAAGACCGATACTCCTCGCCTAGGTGCTACCCGTGGTCTATCCTCACGATATCCAAAGCCAAACCACGCTCGACCCACCAGAGGAGTCAACAAAATTCTCTACAAACCTAGGCCTATATGTGGTACATGAATAGGTGCTCGCTCGAGACTACAAACCAAGAAGAGACTCCTCTAATGGATCTCAAAGTGCTCACTCTCTCTTTCCTCTCAATCTTTGCTCTCGAAGCAAAACTCAACCATGTGGCCCTCTTTCTTGCAGAAGGTGCAATGGTACTTGACCTTTGAGGGGTCCGCATGGGTGAAACAGAAGCACCTTTCTTGCTAGAAAGAGTTTGAGCAGAACCTCTGATTTAAAAGCAACCTTTGAAGTCTTAGAAGGTTCTTGCTCACACAAACCACTTTTCACAACTCTAGCAGCTTTTGGTGGGTGATTCTTGGAAAGCTCTAGGACTTAAAACCTAGGCCACTGCTTTTCACACTCACCTTGGATTGGTCTAGAATCAAGTTGAGTTTCTTTTTCCCACTAGAAAACTTCTCAAGAGTCATTTTGAGGTAATCGTTCTCTTTGCCAAAACTCCACAATTGGAGCACTTTTAGAATCGATTGCCTCAACATGTTTGCTCTTAAGAAGATCCACTTCCACTTTGAGAGCCTCACAAGACACACAATAGGACTCTCCAATCCTATTCAATCTGCTCCTTAAATTTGACTCTAAAGCCTCTTGTATCTTACCAATAATAGTTTCAACTTCAAAGATGCAACACACAAGAGGAAGAATCAATGACTTTCTTGGAAGCAAGAAGAGACATGGATCTTTCAATTTTAGCTTTCTTCAAGAGTCTTGTTTAAAGCTTCAATCTCAATTGTAAGCTTAGGACAATTTTCACAAGATGCAGCTCTAGAGTAAACGACCATTTCGGTCAACTCTTGCATTTTAATCCTATTGTTCTTACAATGAGAGCAAGTGTGACTAGCATCAAATTTTTGCAACTCTTTTAAAGAGCTATCAAGTTTTAATTCTAGCAAAGCACAATTTGAGCAAGTTAAAGGAATAGCATCCAAGGTAGTCACACCAAGCGGAATGGCATCCATGCAAACAGAACTAGACTTGAGAGCTTCTAGTTCGACAAGAGCATTTTCCAATTGTTTTTCAACAGAGGAATGAGCATAATTTACGCTTGACAATTCATTAAGCAAGCTAGAGCATGAATCACAGAAATCATCAGGATTAATGGATTTGAGCCTAACCACTTCTAGGTTCAAATTGTCAATCATAGTATCCTGTTTCTTAATCAATTTAACTTGCTTATGCATTCTTTGTTCAGCAAGCACCAAAGCCCTTTTCATGTCAGGAAGTGAAGGGCATACCTCATCGGGATCACTAAAAGGATCCTCGCTGTTAGAGGAGTCACTGTCGTGGCTGTTCTTGGCCATGAAGCACATGCCTGTGAAATCACGTGCCTTCTTCTTGCCACGGGAGTCACTCCTGTCGTCCTCCTCCTCCGAGTCCACATCATCCATGCTCACATCCTCTAGAGCTTCAAGGACTCGGCCGACAAACTTGCGATAGTTTGTCTTCTTGGACTTAGCATCCTCGCTTGAGGATGCCTTTGTGACTCCTTCTCCTCCTTGCCCTTCACTTGGGGCATCTAGAGCGAATGTGGTTGGCTCACCACATTCAAAGCATGTGATAGGTCCACCTCTCCTCCTATTTCTCACATTGTTGTACGCTCTTGTGAATTTGGTGGATAGGAGGGCTAAATCATCTTCGTAGTCTCTCAAGTTGCTCATCGCTCAAAGAATACAAAGTGCATAAAGAAAAGCCGATGAGCTAACATTAAAAGAATCGAGTATCTACCCTTAGATTGGTCGACCACTAAAGCCATCGAATGTCTTGGGGAGACGCGAGATAAAATCAATCTCATGCGTCTTCAACCTAGAGTAAAGCTTATCCATCGTAAGCTCACTCATGACAGTATTGTCATTGATGGCAAGTGATCTTCATCCCCTGCACCTTCACATCCAAAGCACCCAAAAGTCGGGCGTGCATTTTCGACTCGAAAAAATAAGATCAACAATACGGAGATCATGAAGAATTTTGGAAAATCTCCCCACACCATCTAAAGATTCACTGTGTCTTTGCTCGATCTTGAGTATGCTTTCTTTAGCTGGTTCTGTCTCACTTCCTTGATCGCAGTGGACCCCTCGTGATAATCACAAAGAGTCCGCCAGATCTCATGAGCAGACAGCAAATGAGCAACCCTCTCAAACTCCGATCGACTAAGGCCTTGAATCAAGAAATTCCGAGCCCTGCTGTTGTTCTCCACATCTCGAGTGATCAAATTGTCATCTACCGACACGACATAAGGGTTTTTCACCTTAAGCCAAATTGCGTGCCCTTGAGCCTCGATGTAGGCCTCGCATTCGGCCTTCCAATACGCAAAATCAACTCCATCAAAAACATGTGGCCCGATTGAATATCTCGCACGCCATGGCTCCAAAGACCTGTTAAGATCTATGAGAAGAGCTAACTGCTCGATACCACTTGTAGGACCGGAAAGGCGACTAGGGGGTGAATAGGCGCTTTCTCAACTTTCTCGCCTAAATCAAATTCAACACGAACTTTACTCCTTTAGCTATGAAAGCTAAGAAGATCGAGAAGCACACGATGGAAGCCTTGTGCCAATTCGATAACCCGACAACCACACGACACAAAAGTGGAGACTTAATCTCAAAGGGCGATCTCGCACAGCGGTCCGACCGGCAACCAGGGGGCGGCTCGACCGACGGCTAACAGCGGTCGGACCGGCATTAATCAAGCGGTCGGACCGTGGTCGCGGTTCGACCGGCAGCATATGCGTCGAACACGCGGGCGGACCGCCGCTGTAACACCGGTTCGACCGGTTCACCCGAATCGAAAAACCAATCCCAAATCCAAAACGAAATTTGATCCAACTTTTGATTCAACCAATGAAACTTGACCAAATTTCGAGCACACCTCCCTAATGATATTAGAGACCTATTTCTAGCGACGATCCTTCAGATCCACTTCGCGGAATCGATCTCTCAAGGATTTAACAAAGAAGTGCACAAACCCTAGAAATATGAAAAACTTTGATTCAAGACTTGCTTGTGGGGGTTGATGGTCTAGATGATTCTAGGAGTATTCCCACACATCAAAGCAAGGCACAAAGGGTCAAAACACCAAGTTTAACCACTTGAATCAAGGAAGCACCAAATTCATCCAAATGAGAGAAGAACACAAAAGAGAGACAAATGAACTCTCAAGCAAGCATCACAAGATTGATTGATCTCACAAGATGCTTACAAAGCCACTCCCTTAAGGAGGACAAGAGCTCACCAAGGAGCAATCACAATCTCTCCCTCTCTTCCTCTCCAAACCCTAACCCTAGAAAAAGGAAGGGGAAACCAAATGAATGCCTTAAGGGGGTTTTACATCTCCCCCCTTCTATTTATAGGAGAGGACTAGGGTTTCACTTTTGGGACCCACTCACACATGGGACCCACACACAACATCTGTTGAAGCAATCGCCTACTTCACCACGTGTAGGTTGATCAGCGGTTCTCATCGCGTCGCCAAGCCTCTCTCGTCCGAATCCCATCGGAACCTTCCAGAGACTCGCACCGATACCCGCACCGCCTGATCCAACCAGCTGCACCGAACCACCCGTTCGATCCATCTTGCCCATTCTGCACCATGCTTGTGTCACACAATCTCACCCGGTATCCATGATCGTTCTGGACCTCAGCTCTCCAAGCATAGTCCCGATCCACTCACCATAGACGCCGCTGACTCGCAAGCCACCGCACAAAGAATAGACAAACAAACCGTTTCCGGGAACAAGTTCTTCACAACTTGACCCACGTTAGTTCCGCAATGCAATATACATCAATAAAGCATTGAACTCCATACATAAAACACATTCAAAACACATCAATGCAAACTTGGCTCACCTCCAAGTCAATGCCAGTCTGACCGCCCCACAAGGCCGGTCCGACCGATTTCAGGCCGGTCGGACCGCTCCCACAACGGCGGTCGGACGGTCAAAAGACTTAGCAAAATTCCAGCTTGAAAATCCAAACCTTCGGAATTTTCAACTCAATAGAACTTTTGACCGAGCTCCAAAATGATGCAACCACATCCAGAGACTCTCACCTGCCTACACAATCTATTTTTGGATTAGTTCCAAAATCCAATTTTAGGTCAGGCCGGTCCGACCGCCACCACCGCCGATCCGATCGCCCCACGCGGTCCGACCACCATAACGCCGGGCCGATCGCTCGTGGTCCGACAAAGAAGAAGCAAACCCCAAAACGCGAGATTTTGCAAACCAACAAAGCCATTGCTAATTGACTCATCATGCTGAGATCGTGCACATATCCTCACGATATCCACACCTCGTTACCCTTGTAGACCTAAAGGACGACGTTGATCCGCTTCCCGAAGACCTCCTCCTTCTCCTCTCTTCCTCTCCAATGGCCGCCACAAGAACGACGATTTAACGGCGGTGACGACGGCGGAGGAGGCGACCGAGGAGATCTCGGGAGCAACGCCGGGATCACGGGGATGACACCACAGAAGAATGGAGGCCGCACCCAAGGAGCAAAGAATGGCGCCGGCTGGAGGAGGGAAGTGGCGGCTATGGGGAAGGTGGAGGAGTGGGAGGGTGTGGGAGGCGGCTAGGTTTGGGGCGCCCCCTGGCCACCCCTAGGCCTGGCCATCCCCTCTTGGGCCTCTGGGCGCGTCCATGCCCAGTTGTCGAGATTTTGAAGAAAACCCCCTCTCTCAATAGTAAATTCCATTTCTTTACTTTACTTTTCGTCCCCGGCTTCTTTTAAATTCTCCCGATTCGATTCCGGGATATTACATTCTACCCCCTTAACAGAATTCAACCTCGAATTCTAACCATCGAAACAAGTACAAGAAAAGAATACCACATGATTGAAAACAACGATTAACACGCACTGTGGCTTAACAAAACCGATATTGCTCTCTAATGCGGGACTCTAGCACCCACGTGGCCTCTCTCTCAGTTTGTTGAGACCAAAGAACTTTAATATACTTTAGGGTCTTGTTCCTCAGAATCCGTTCTGAGTCTTCTAAAATTTTCACTGGCCGAGACTCGAAAGTAAGGTCTTGCTCAATGCTCAAAGGCTCCAAAGGAATAACATGTTCTGGATCTCTCAGGAACTTTCTCAACATCGAAACATGGAATATGTTGTGAACTCCGCGCATGGACTCAGGAAGTTCCAAATGATAAGCCAGTTTCCTAATTCGTGCCACGATTGGAAATGGCCCAACGTACCTCAGGCTAAGCTTCCCTTTGGTACCAAACCGCACTACGCCTTGGGTAGGCAATACTCTCAACAGAACCTTATCCCCCACTTCAAATTCCAAATCTCGCTTTCTGACATCTGCATAGATCTTCTGTCGGCTCTGAGCAACCAATAGATTCTTCTTGATCTCTGCTACTCTAGCCACATCTGAACGGTCGGGACCCAAATCGCCGCTCTCCAACTAAGATCCCAAAGACAACGGGACTCGCACTTCGCCATAGAGAACCTCAAACGGGCAGCTTGATACTCGCGTGATAGCTGTTGTTATAGGCGAACTCTGCCAAAGCCAAATGATCTTCCCAACCTCCCTTCCAAGACATCACACAACACCTGAGCATATCCTCCGTAGTCTCAGATGGTGCGCTTGACCGACCTTCCGTCTGGGGTGAAATGCGGTGCTAAGATTTGTGTGCCCAAAGCACTTTACAAACTCTCCCGAACTTGGTGACAAATTTAGCATCTCGATCGGTGACAATAGTTTTAGGAACTCCGTGCAGACTATCTCTCGTGACATACAAGGAGCCAAATCACTTGGTCAATTGGTTGTACGGATAGGAATGAAGTGAGCAGACTTACTAAACCGGTCCACTATGACCCAAATAGCATACTTCCCTCGCTGTGTGCGAGGTAAACCAACTACAAAATCCATGGATATGTCATCCCACGGCCATACTGGAACCTCCAAAGGTTGCAAAGAACCTACTGGTCGCTATGCTCACCTTGACCACCGGGCAAACCCCACAAGATGCTACATATTGAGCGATTCCACTTTCATTCTCTTCCACCAGAAACTCTTCTTCAAATCCTTGTACATCTTGGTCTCACCCGGATGCACGGTATACGGAGTACGATGAGCTTCCCTTAGAATCTCACCTTTAACCTGAGCCTCCTGTGGAACACAGAGGCGTCCCTTAAAACGTAATGCACCAGTCTCATCTACGCTGAAGTGGCCTCGCTTGCCCTCAACAAAACGCTTCCTCACTCGTTGGAACATCTGATCGTGCTGTTGTGCTTCCTGCACCCGATTTGGAAGGGCCGACTTAAGAAGCAACTGAGTCTCGGTCTGGACAGTACCCGCAAAGCAAAAGGAAATATCCATACGCTCAAAATCAGCAATAAGACAACTGAGAGTAGGAGGTGTCGCCTTGCGACTAATGCATCTGCTACTACATTAGCCTTGCCGTGATGATATCAATAGTAAGATCATAATCCTTGATCAACTCTAGCCATCTCCTCTGTCTCAAGTTCAAGTCCTTCTGGGTAAATATGTATTTCAAACTCTTGTGATCAGTGAATACATCACAAGATTCGCCGTACAAATAATAGCGCCAGATCTTCAAAGCGTGAACCACTGCAGAAGCTCTAGATCATGAGTAGGATAATTATGCTCATGTTTCTTCAACTGCCTAGATGTATAGGGAATCACTTTGCCCTCCTGCATGAGTACACAGCCAAGTCCAACTATAGACGCATCTGAATAGATGGTGAACCGCTTCCTAGGCTCACATGCATCCGACCACCGAACCTAACACCTTTCGTGTCACCGACATCGGTCTATCAATGGTTGAAAAACCTCCACTAAACGCCGTAATAGCCGCTAAACCCGTAAAACTCCTTACTTCCTTGACATTGGTTGGCCTCTTCCACTCTACCACCGCGAGATCTTACTAGGATCAATCAAATACCTCCGATTAATTACATGGCCCAGAAACCCAACTTCAGAAATCCAGAACTCACACTTCTTCAGCTTGGCATAAAATTGATTCTCTCTTAGAGTCTCAAGTACTAACTTCAGATGTTGGGCATGATCCTCTTCCGTCTTGGAATAAATCATGATATCATCTGAATACCACGATTTAAATCATCAAGGTAATCGATGCAAAGATATCGCTCATGGCTTCCATGAAAGCTGCAGGAGCATTCGTTAGCCCAAAAGACATAACCTTATACTCATAATGCCCATACCTCATAGAGAAAGCGGTCTTCTCAATATCCTGCTCACGAACCCGAATATGATTATAACCTGACTGGAGGTCAATCTTGGAAAATATTTTAGCCCCCTTCAATTGGTCGAAGAGATCCTCAATGCGGGGCAAAGGATATTTATTCTTCACAGTCACCTGATTAAGAGACCGATAATCCACACACATTCACCAACTGACATCTTTTCTTCACAGTTGATGACTAATGTTTACTTAATCGCTGTTATTTAAAGTCTTTAAAATGTTTGCTCACTTGCCATTTAAATCTACTACATTGTATTTAAATTGAAATATTGCTTTGTGCGTCAAATGAACTCTTTAGCCTTCTCCTTTGATTCAGCTTGCATGTAGCTATGTATAGGTTTGTTATTCGTAAGTCTTGTGGAGTACATTCGTGTACTCACCGTTTGCTTTTATTTACTAATCTGGACATGAGGTATTGAGATCAGATCGGGTATGGAAATATGCGCAGGAACGTCGATTTGCTTTGGTTTCAACCCAGTCGGTTGCCCTATGGGTTATGGCAAGCCATTGAGACTTCATTAATGGTTAATTTATGATTTTATTTCAGTTTATTTATTGATTTCCACTGCGTACCTGATATTTATCTTGTTATTTGGCCGTTCGGCCCTTTTTATGAAACTGAACCTTGTAAGTTCAATATATTGTAAATTATGAAGTTTTGATATTGTAAGCACTTGTGTATGGATTGATATTGATATTGTGATAGTGTATGTGTACCGCTTCTGGGAGGTACATAATACACCGATATGCGGGATATTTGATTTGTGATGCTAGAGTCAAGTGTGTGGCTAAGCATTACAAGCTAAATACCCCGGGTTCTCACAGATCCATTCGGGAGGGTGAAGGAGGAAAAGAGGCGGAAGGGTTGGCGACACTGTTCGAGGCTTCAAGCTCTACAAGAAGATCAGTTGCTCTACCATCGACGATGGACTCATCCACAAGGTGCAAAATTCTTGCATCTGATGTGTTCTTGGGATTGGTTAATGCCAGATTAACTTCTTTGTTTTTATTGTCCATGAACTAAAAATCCTAGTGTAATGTAGGCATCTTAGTATGTTTGGTTGTCATGTTCCTTCTTGGGCCAAGGCATTATTTTGAATCTCAACTTATCATGTCTCCAGAATAACAGCTTGTCATGGTTCCCTATGATGCCCTACAGTCTGTCAATATTGTTATGCTATGTTAGATCTGTGGTATTTAACAATGCTTTCCCAAATAATGTTATCCTGGAGTGATACTTACAAGCTCTTATTATTCATGTCGGACCACTGGACGAAGATGCACCGGCATGTGGCTGAGCTAGAAGATAGATCATCATATATGGCTATGCAGTATCTGTTGAAAATGAGGGTAATATTTTAAGTCCATATTTTAATAGAAGACATATATTGCAAAAGACTAATGATGCATAAACCAATACTAACAGCAGACAACTCATTGTACTTGACAATATATGCAAAAACCGAAAGTAAATGTAGCGTCCCGCTTTTTCGGAGTTTTTGAAAAATTTAAAAATGAGAACCATTTACTTCTATTTGCCAAAAGCTTAATGTGGAATTTCATAATCAATTGTGGTTTAATATGAATTAATCAAACTTCAATCAAATTAAAGTTGGTTTAATTGAATTTTTGGTATTTAAAATCAAAATGATTAATTTAAGTATTTTCTTGGATTTTAAAAAGGGTTTTTCCTTTTTCCAAATATTAAAAATTAATTTATTTGCAAAATAAAAAGGAAAATTAAAGCTAAAAGTATTTTTATTAAGTCCAAAATAATTCAAGGAATTTTTGTGAATTTTTCTAGAATTTTTGGACTCTATTTGCTATTTTCTAAATTGCCTTTTGATATATTTGAATTTCTGAAAATCAAAAACTATTTGAAACCCTCTCATCACAGGGTCAAACCCCACCGCCCATCACGCTGTCGGCCGCCTCCACGCGCCTACTCGCCACAAATTACCGATCCTCATCGGACGCCCTCGCGGCCCACATCGCCGCTAGCCTCGCCGCTCGCGCCATCCGACGCTTATCCGGCGGCCCCGACGCTTCAAGGCTTCCTCTCTTCTCCGCCGTCTGATCAAAATCGGCCGCATTTCCCGCGCCTGTTCTTCTTCCTCCTCCCGCGCTCGCGCCGTGAGCGTTGTCGCCGCCGCGATCTCGCCGGCGCTGTCGTCGTCAGCTCGCCGCCTCCTCGACCTGGCCGCTTGTCAGATCCACCCGGCCGCCTCGACCGCACCTCTCCTCTCTCTCTTCGCTCGAGGCACTGCGTCTTTGCCGCCTGAGCCGCTGGGCCTCGCCACACCGCGCCTTCTGGTGCGCCTCTCCTTGACCCTCCTCCGCCCCTTCAAAGCCGCGCACCAAGACCGCCACCTTCTCCTCTCTCTTTTCCCCCGCCGCCTCCTCCTCCTCGCCTGCTCGCCGGACCAGTTTTCCCGCGGCACCGAAGCCGCCGCTTTAGCGCCGCCGCCTTCCTCCTCGACCTTGGCGTCCCACCACCACCTTCCTCCTCGCCGCCCCGTGCACCCTCCCGCCCCTGGCCGACCCACCGCTGCCGCCTCTTTCACCGCCGCCATTCTCCTCGCCACCGGCCGCCACCGCAACCCCCTCCAAGGGTGCGCACCGATTCACCAAGTCCCCTACATCCCGGTGTGCTGCGCCTCCGGGCTGCGTGTCCTCTCGCCGGCGAGCCCCTACCGCTGCCGGCCGACGTGGCCGACGTGGCAGCGTGCTGGCCGGCCGTTGCGTCGGCGCCTTCGCCGACGTGGCACGCGCTTGCGCTATGCAAGCTCGACACAGAAGCGGAATTTTTAGTTGAAAAATAATTCAAAAAATCCAAAAATTCCATTTTCTATCGTTTTATGTGATTTGAACTTCTTTCGGCCATAACTTTCACATCCGAACTCCGATTTGGCTGATCCAAATTTCTATATTCATATAAAATCATCCCCTTTCATTTGGTTCTGGTTTTGTAATTTTTGGAGTTCATTTGGTGCTATTTTATTTATTGTTGCTATTCTCGCACGTGTAGATTCCAAAGATTTGGAAGATTTCTTCGACCGACGCATCAAGACCCGCCTCCTCAACGAAGGTAAGTCGAGGCCTTTGACCATGTTGAACCCATTTTACAAATGTATATTGTTTTAAATTGACATGCATGGCTAGTTTTATTAAAAATGGTTTTGGGAGTAGATAATTACCAAATTGCCATTATGCCACCTTGATAAATTGAAAATGAAATATCTCCTTGAATGACATACATCCTTGGACACCTTAGGATGGTTAATACTAGTTGGACATAATTGTATTACCAACTTGGGTGCGTATATTTGCTTAGTCTTGCTTTAGTTATCCGTGGAACTCACGATCACATGTTCAATGAATGATGAAATTTGACTAATGGAACTACAGAATTGTGGTGCGAGGCCACTATAATTTAAAATGTGTTGAGCCATGGCAGGGATTGCCATTTGGTCGGGAATGAAGGTGGGTGTGTGATGCACTTTGGGAAGTGGAAGGTCTTGTCTGAGCAGCCAACTAAGGACTTAACTTTGCAAGTCATTGATCTGGGCCACCTCGTGCAACCACAAGTCCTGTATGGAACGGACCTGGCCAACTAATTAGGGAAGTTTTGAGTTGGTTCTGTTGTGGCTGATTATTAGCGCAAGAGGGGGCTGTGATGGCGAAACCTTAGCGGGCAGAACCGAGGCAAAATGGAACTTTGTAAAGGCCTTGTCACGTGCTCTAGACTGCTCACCTAAGGAAGTGAGCGGTGGTATCGACGGATGCCAAACAAACTAGAGAATTCGTGTCTTGTGGGTAAAGTCAGCACAACCTCCGCAGAGTGTTAAAATCTATTCGAATAGCCGTGTCCCCTGCTACGGACATGCCCGTGATTTCGCGCAAGGGGTAGCATTTTCAAAAATGTGGTTTGGTTCGATGGAAAGGTTTGGTTGGAATGGTTGGGAAGTGAACGGGAGGTTCACTATTTGATTCAAAAGAACTCGGATATCTATATACTATTCTTTTAAATTCCTGCTTTGTAATCTAATTATTGTATTTACTGTTAAACTTGCTTTCTGCAAATTAGCCATAAAGCCATTCTTGTTTAAGCCTTGCATGAATACTATGTGCATACATTTCTCTACGACTTGTTGAGTACTTTATGTACTCACGCCTTTAGCCCTTTGTTGATCAGTCCCAGCAGAAGAATCAGGACAGGTTGAGTACTATGAGGAAGACTACTTTGAAGACTTCGCGAACTAGGTCACGTCCTCCACTCGATTGCCTGTGGGCATGTCGATTGGGCTCCACGATTTTGAGATTTTCACGCGGATACTGTTGTTGCTAAGCCTGCGTGGCGACTTTTTGTAAGAACTCCCACCATAAGGTCCTTTGCTGTTAACTAATATTACTTTGTCTGCTTCTTTAGTTCGTTGTTGAATGGTTATGATAAATCATTGTTACAACTGTGCGAGCTAGCTACTGATCATGGGACTAGTTTGGTATGCACAGAGGGTCTCGGGGTTGTGTGATACCCGGCGCCCCGCCGTGTTGCTCCACTGGCCACATTCAGAGCCCTCAGAGAAGACTCGCCCAGCCAGCTCCAAAGTGACTCGCAGCTTCAATGACCCAAAGAACCAGAGCTAAGGAACGGTAACTCGCCACGGATCACCTGCTTTAAGTGCCATTAGCTTGGGCACTTCGCCAATAGCTGCCCGCAGAAGCAAGGCCCTTCTCCTGTCCGTTTCAACATGGGAGCCACTCCCACCAGGAACCCCACTCCAGGAGCCGGACGTGGAGCTCCTCGGACTCCACCGCACTACCAAGACTCTCACCTTTTGGAAGAGGTCGTGAACCACACCACCGTGGAGGAAGCCCGCATGACCTGACGTCGTGGCCGGGTAAGTTCCTTGTCAATTCAAAGACCGCCACTGCTTTGTTTGATTCGAGCTTCGATTCGCTTGTTTCTGAGTTTTCTTTGAAAGGCACCAGTTGGAAGTTTTGCCTCTTAAAAGTGTTTTGTTGGTTCAATCTCCTGCTCGAATTGAGTACGAACCAAGGCCGCCCTAAGGTTAAAGTGACCATAGAAGGGGTAGAATTCCTTGCTAATCTCATCATCATAGACACCGTGTCTCTTGATGTGATTCGGGAATGGATTGGCTTGCCAATCACCAAGCCCTCTTGGATTGTGGTGGTAGAAGCATCACTTTGGTCATCCGATGGAACCAAGGTAAAGTTTGAAGCCTCCCCGGAGAAGCTAGCTGGAGTTTTAGTCTGCAATGCTAGTGTTGTATCTTTGGAGGAAGTGCCAGAGTCGAGAGTTCCCGAAGTCTTTCCCGATGACCTACCGAATGCCACTGCATCGAGACTTGGAGTTTGTCATCAACCTAGTTCCGGGATGTGGATATCGTGAGGATATGTGCACGATCTCGTGATGATGAGTCAATTGGCAATGGCGTTGTTGGTTTGCAAAATCTCACGCTGGTTTGCTCCAAGGTCGCCAAAGCCATCTGGCGATCGGCCGGTTGTGCCGGCGATCGATCGCCATGGAGCGATCCGACGCCTCGTGGCCGGTCCGACCGCCCAATGAAATTTGGGTTTTTGAGTCGGGCCAAAAATAGGTTGTGTAGGCAAGTGAGGGAGTCTCCGGATGTGGTCCCATCATTTTTGAGCTCCCGTCAAAAGTTCTATTCGATTGAAATTTCGAGAAGGTTTCGAATTTCTCGCTTGAATTTTGGCTAAGTCTTGGACCGTCCGACCGCCGTTGTGGGAGCGGTCCGGCCGGCATGAAATCGGTCGGACCGGCCCTGTGGGGCGGTCAGACCGGCAGTCACTTGGAGGTGAGCCAAGTGTTGCATTGAGTTTGTTCCGAGTGTGTTATTCTATGAACTTCAATGCTTTATTGATGTATATTGCATTGCGGAGCTCGATGTGGGTCAAGTTGTGAAGAACTTGTTCGGAAACGGTTTGTTTGTCTATTGTCGTGTGTGGCTTGCGTGTCAACGACGCGTCAACGGTGAGTGGATCGACTACGCTTGAGAGCCGAGGTCCGTAACGATCGGGATACTGGGTGAGGTCGTGTGACACAAGCATGGTGCGTAATGGACAAGATGGATCGAACGGTGGTTGATGCATTTGGTTGGATCAGCGGTGCGTGTATCGTGCGAGTTCTGGAGGTTCGATGGGATTGGACAAGAGAGGCTTGGCGACGCGATGTGAACCGATCAACCTACACGTGGTGAAGCAGCGATTGCTTCAAGAGTTATTGTGTGTGGGTCCCATGTGTAAGTGACCCCAAAAAGGAAACCCTAGCTCTCTAGTATAAATAGGAAGGGGGGAGATGGAAAACCAAGCCAAGCATTCATTTAGCCCCCTTCTTCCTTTTTCTAGGGTTTGGAGGAGAGGAGAGGAGAACTAGGGTTTGGAGTGTGCTCCTTGTTGAGCTCTTGCCCTCCTTGGTGGAGAGGCTTTGTAAGCATCTATTGTGAGGAACAATCTTGTGATGCTTAATTGAAAGATCAATTGGTCCCTTTGTGCTCTTCTCTCTTTTGGATGTTTTTGGTGCTTCCTTGATTCAAAGGTTCATGCTTGGTCTCTTGGCCTACTTTATCTTGCTTTGATGTGTGGGATTACTCCTAGAGTCATCTAGTTCATCAAACCCCCACAAGCAAGACTTGAATCAAGATTTTCTCATTTCTAGGGTTTGTGCACTTCTTTGGTAAAATCTCGAGAGATCGATTCGCGAAGTGGATCGACGGATCGTCGCTAGAAATAGGTCTTCAATATCATTAGGGAGGTGTGCTAGAAATTTGGTCAAGTTTTATTGGTTGAATCAAAAGTTGGATCAAATTTCGCTTTGGATTTGGGTGGAGTTTTTCAAGATCGACTCTACGGTCCGACCGCCTTTCAACGGCGGTTCGACGCTCGTGTTTTCAGATCACTGGGCTGCCCGGCCAAACCGCTGGCTCATCGTCCGACCGCAGCTAGTCACGGCCGATCATGAGTTGACCGTCGGTCCGACCGCCTGCGGTAGCCGGGCCGACCGCCACCCCAAAGAAGGATCAGTGAGTTCTTTTCTCCGTTGTGTCGTGGTTGAGGGGTTTATCAAATCCAACACAAGGCTTCCGCTGTGTGCTTATCGATCTTCTTAGCTTTCATAGCTAAAGGAGTAAAGTTAGTGTTGGTTTTGATTTAGGCGAGAAAGTTTTGAAAGCGCTTATTCACGCCCCTAGTCGCTTTTCCTGGCCCTACACAGAACTGCACTCTATTTTCAAGAGACCCTACAGATTGCCTGTCAATGATTTGGTTGAACTGAAGAAGCAAATTGAAGAAATGCAAGAGAAGGGTTTTGTCCGACCAAGTTCTTCGCCTTGGGGAGCCCCAGTGATCTTTGTTGCAAAGAAAGATGGCACCCAACGGATGTGTGTGGATTACCGAGCCCTCAATGAGGTCACCATCAAGAACAAGTACCCTCTACCAAGGATCGATGATCTGTTCGACCAGTTGAAAGGAGCCGGAGTGTTCTCCAAAATAGACTTGAGGTCAGGATACCACCAGCTGAAGATTCGTCCAGAGGATATTCCCAAGACAGCTTTTTCAACCCGATATGGACTGTATGAGTTCACGGTCATGTCATTTGGATTAACCAATGCCCCTGCTTACTTTATGAACTTGATGAATAAAGTATTCATGGAGTATTTGGATAAGTTCGTCATTGTCTTTATTGACGACATTCTAGTGTATTCCAAGAGTGAAGAAGAACATGAAGAGCACCTCCGATTGGTCCTGAATAAGCTTAGAGATCATCAACTCTATGCCAAATTCAGCAAGTGTGAGTTTTGGATGAAAGAAGTTACTTTCTTGGGACATGTCATGTCTGCGGAAGGAGTGTCTGTTAACCCTAGTAAGGTTACGAATGTGCTTAATTGGGAGTCACCCAAGTCGGTGCCTCAGTCAAGTTTTCTTGAATGGCGGGGATACTATCGTCGATTCATAGAAGGATTCTCCAAAATAGCAAGGCCCCTCACTCAGCTGTTGAAGAAGGAAAAGAAATTTGCTTGGACGCCAGATTGTGAGCAAAACTTTCAAGAGTTGAAGAAGCGTTTGACAACAGCTCTGGTGTTGATTTTGCCCGATGTCCGGAAGGATTTTGAGATTTTCTGTGAGGCATCCTGGCAAGGACTTGGTTGTGTCCTAATGCAAGAAAGGAAAGTAGTAGCCTATGCTTCCCTTCAATTGAGGCCTCATGAAGTGAATTACCCCACTCATGACTTGGAGTTAGTCAGAGTGCATGCTTTAAAGATATGGCGTCATTACCTTATTGGTAATCGCTGTGAAGTCTATACGAACCATAAGAGCTTGAAGTACATTTTCACTCAAGCTGATCTTAATATGAGGCAAAGAAGATGGTTAGAGTTAATCAAGAATTATGATATTGGAATCCATTACCACCCAGGCAAAGCTAATGTTGTGGCAGATGCCTTGAGTAGAAAAGTCTCATCGCAATACTCGACGATCAAGGAAAATCACAAATTTACATGAAGAGTTCCGTAAGCTCGAGTTAGAGTTGGTTGAGGAAGGTTACCTAGTCGCTTTAGAAGTTCAACCCACTTTGCGGAATCAGATCAAGGAAGCTCAAATTGAAGATGCCAATACTAAGGAAATTAAGAGCAACATGAAGAAGGGTAAAGCCCTGAGATTTTTAGAAGATGAACAAGGCACCATTTGGTTTGACAAGCGAATTTGTGTTCCAAATCAGAAAGAGCTTAAGCAGCTGATACTCAAGAAAGCCCATGAAACCTTGTACTGCATTCACCCTGGAAGCACAAAGATGTACCAAGACCTTAAGGAAATGCATTGGTGGCCTAGCATGAAGCGTGAGATTGCCGAGTATGTAGCTCAAGCAGATGTCCTGTCAATGAGTAAAGCCGAGCATCAAAGACTCTTTGACTCTCGCAACCATTGAGAGTGCCTCGAATGGAAATGGGAAGAAATTGGCATGGATTTTATCACCGTTTGCCAAGGACAAGGTCGATATGATTCTATCCGTAATTGTGGATCGTCTAACCAAAGTTGCTCACTTTCTCCCCACCAAGACTACTTACTCGTGATAGATCGTAACTATACATGGCAAAGATAGTGTGCCAAAGATGGAGTGCCGAAGAAGATCGTGTCGGATCGAGGATCCCAGTTCACCTCAAGATTTTGGCAAAAGTTGCACAATGTTCTGGGTACTAATCTAAATTTCAGTACAGCTTATCATCCCCAGACAGATGGACAAACGGAAAGGGTGAATAAAATCCTAGAAGATATATTGAGGGCTTGTGCTTTAGCAAATCAGGCCGGTTGGGATCAAATGTTGCCTTATGCCGAGTTCTCCTATAACAACAGTTACCAGTCAAGCCTCCAGATGTCTCCATTTGAAGCTCTTTATGGAAGAAAATGTAGAACACCATTGTATTGGAATGAAGTGGGTGAAAGACAAGTGTTTGGGCCAGATATTTTTGGAAAAAGCCGAAGAGCAAGTTCGATCAATCAGAGAGAAGATGAAAACAACATAGACCAGGCAGAAGAGTTATGCTGATAACCATCGCCGAGATCTAGCATTTGCACCTGGTGATCATGTGTACCTGAAGGTGTCGCCTCTCAAAGGGATGCGCTGCTTCAGAGTGTTTTAAAGCTTGCACCAAGGTACATCAGACCTGATGAGGACATCCCTACCATGGATATAACCGTGCCTACACACACAAATTAACCACAACCAGTACAAGGACCTCTTACCCGAGCTCGTGCTCGCCAACTTAATTATCAGGTGAATTCGTTCCTAGGATTATATACTACTGAGAATAGACCGCTACCTAATACAAGTGATTTAATTGTGCTTAGGAATATGGGAAAGGACCATGGAGAGGCATGTGGAGTCGTGGAGATGTATGGAAGGCATAATGGAGATCATCACATCACTTTGGGTCCAAGACAAGCAAGAGTTCGAGTTGGGCCTGCTCGGGTCGATTCGACTACGGCGTCAAGACTAACTTTAAACGGTGTAACTTCTTCATACGGACTCCGTTTGGGGCGTTTCTGGACTTCGTTGAAAGATTATCAAGTCTACTTTCTAACGGATCCAACCTCATCATCAAATTCTATCCGGGTCGGCCGCAATTATCAAAGGAGTCCGTATCCATATCAAAGTCCGAGTCGAAGGGTGCTGCGCCACCTCCACTTTGGCCCACGGGCCTTGTAACCCTAGGGCGTGGGTCCACCTCGCTGGCCGCCACCCCTGGTCGTTTCCCCTATATAGGAGCCGCCGTGTCCCTCGCTTGAACTCGGATTTCGTTGAGTTTAGGTTTAGCCATTGTGCAAACTCTTCTTGATTGTGTCGAACGACCACCTGTCAGGACAGCCTTCGGGATCCCACCTTTGTTTTCAATACACTATAATCTTATTCGCAATATCAGATTGCCTATATCTTATTCTTGCTAGTTCTTCGATTGCTCGCAGGAATTGAACTTCGTGTTCAGGTTGATCGCGCTTCCAGCAAGGTCAATAACATCCCGGAGTTGGTTCAACAATTGCTAAGGCGCAAGCGTTGTCGTACGGTTGTAGTCGGATCGCGAGAGTCACCTCCACCAAATCGATAGTTATCAATCTCATCGAAAGATCGGGCACCCACCTTCATTAGGACCTTTCCCAGTTCTAGCCCGAAGAGGAGAAGTTGCTTACCAGTTGGACCTTCCACCTCAGCTGTCAGATGTGCATAATGTCTTCCACGTGTCGCGACTGAAGAAGTGTTTACGTGTGCCCGAAGAGCAGATGCCAATGGAAGCCATTGCCCTGCAGGAAGATCTCACCTACAAGGAGCACCCCATCAAGATCATGGAAATAGCAGAGCGAGTGACAAGAAGCAAGACCATCTGTTTCTGCAAGGTCCAGTGGAGCAATCACACCGAAGAAGAAGCCACTTGGGAACGAGAAGATGACTTGAAAGCTGAGTTTCCCCACCTATTCTCTAGTAAACCTGAATCTCGGGGTCGAGATTCCCTTTAAGAGGGGTAGGTTTGTAGCGTCCCGCTTTTTCGGAGTTTTTGAAAAATTTAAAAATGAGAACCATTTACTTCTATTTGCCAAAAGCTTAATGTGGAATTTCATAATCAATTGTGGTTTAATATGAATTAATCAAACTTCAATCAAATTAGAGTTGGTTTAATTGAATTTTTGGTATTTAAATCAAAATGATTATTTTAAGTATTTTCTTGGATTTATTAGATTTTAAAAAGGTTTTTTCCTTTTTTCCAGAAATTAAAAATTAATTTGTTTGCAAAATAAAAAGGAAAATTAAAGCTAAAAGTATTTTTATTAAGTCCAGAATAATTCAAGAAATTTCTGTGAATTTTTCAAGAATTTTTGGACTCTATTTGCTATTTTCTAAATTGCCTTTTGATTTATTTGAATTTCTGAAAATCAAAAACTATTTGAAACCCTCCTTCATCACAGGGTCAAACCCCAACCGCCCATCACGCCTGGCCGCCTCTCGGCGCCTTTTCGCCACCAAACCGCCGATCCTCATCGGACGCCCTCGCAGATCCACGCCGCCATAGCCGCTCGCGCGCTATCCGACGCTTATCCGGCTCCCGATCGTCTGCGCTTCCTCTCTTCCCGCCGTCTGATCAAAATCGGACGCATTTCGCTACCGTTTCTTCTTCCTCCTTCGCCTCCCTTCAAGGCTCAGACGTGAGCGCCGCTGCCGCTGGCGACCCGCCGGGCGCTGCCTCGTCGCTCGCCGCCTTCCTCGGCCCGCCGCTTGGCCGATCCACCCGGCTAGCTCGACCGCGGTCCCTCCCTTTCTCTCGCTTCGAGGCACGGCAGGCCGCCTGAGCTATCGCGCTCCTCCTCGCGCCGCGCTTCTTCGTGCGCTCTCCCCGTGACCCTCCTCCGCCCTTCAAAGCCGCGCACCAAAGATCTGCCACCTTCTCCTCTCTCTTTTCCCCCGCCCTCTCCTCCTCGCCCTGCTCGACCGGAATCCAGATTTCACGGCACCGAGCTCGCCATCGCCGCTTTAGCGCCTCCGGTATTCCTCCGACACCGGCGACCCACCACCACCTTCCCGCCTGTCGCTGCCCTGGTGCACTTCCCGCCGGCCGACTCTCCTCCGCCGTCACCTCTTTCACCGCCACGCCGCCATTCTCCTCCGTCGCCACCGCAACCCCCTCCAAGGGTGCGCACTACATTCACCAAAGTCCTCTACCTCCCGGTGTGCTCGCCCGGCCGCCGTGTCCCTCTCGCCGGCTGAGGCCTCGCCCCGTGCTCCTCCGCTTGGCCGACGTGGTCGCCTCGGCCCCGGCCAAGGCCAAGGTTTTCGGCCGATGTGGCAGCCGCGGTGCGCTGCGCAAGCTCCGACGCCAGAATCGAATTTTCGCTTGAAAATAATTCGAAAAATCCAAAAATTCCATTTTCTATCATTTTATGTGATTTGAAACTTCTTTCGGCCATAACTTTCACATCCGAACTTCGATTTGGGTGATCCAAATTTATATATTCATATAAAATCATCCCCTTTCATTTGGTTTTGGTTTTGTAATTTTTGGAGTTCATTTGGTGCTATTTTATTTATTGTTGCTATTCTCGCACGTAGATTCCTAAGATTTCGTAAGATTTCTTCAATTCGACGACCGAAGACCCGCTCCTCGTCAACGAAGGCAAGTCGTAGGACTTTGACCATGTTGAACCCATTTTACAAATGTATATTGTTTTAAATTGACATGCATGGCTAGTTTTATTAAAAATGGTTTTGGGAGTAGATAATTACCAAATTGCCATTATGCCACCTTGATAAATTGAAAATGAAATGTCTCCTTGAATGACATACATCCTTGGACACCTTAGGATGGTTAATACTAGTTGGACATAATTGTATTACCAACTTGGGTGCGTATATTTGCTTAGTCTTGCTTTAGTTATCCGTGGAACTCACGATCACATGTTCAATGAATGATGAAATTTGACTAATGGAACTATGGAATTATGGTGCGAGGCCACTATAATTTAAAATGTGTTGAGCCATGGCAGGGATTGCCATTTGGTCGGGAATGAACAAAAATGATTTATGCTCGGGCTTGTGGTAGGGAGTGAAGGTGGGTGTGTGATGCACTTTGGGAAGTGGAAGGTCTTGTCTGAGCAGCCAACTAAGGACTTAACTTTGCAAGTCATTGATCTTGGCCACCTCGTGCAACCACAAGTCTAGTATGGAACGGACCTGGCCAACTAATTAGGGAAGTTTTGAGTTGGTTCTGTTGTGGCTGATTATTGGCGCAAGAGGGGGCTGTGATGGCGAAACCTTAGTGGGCAGAACCGAGGCAAAATGGAACTTTGTAAAGGCCTTGTCACGTGCTCTAGACTGCTCACCCAAGGAAGTGAGCGGTGGTATCGACGGATGCCAAACAAACTAGAGAATTCGTGTCTTGTGGGTAAAGCCGCACAACCTCCGCAGAGTGTTAAAATCTATTCGAATAGCCGTGTCCCTGCATTCGGACATGCCCGGTGATTTCACGCAAGGTAGCATTTTCAAAAATGTGGTTTGGTTCGATGGAAAGGTTTGGTTGGAATGGTTGGGAAGTGAACGGGAGGTTCACTGTTTGATTCAAAAGAACTCGGATATCTATGTACTATTCTTTTAAATTCCCGCTTTGCAATCTAATTATTGTATTTACTGTTAAACTTGCTTTCTGCAAATTAGCCATAAAGCCATTCTTATTTAAGCCTTACATAAATACTATGTGCATACATTTCTCTACGACTTGCTGAGTACTTTATGTACTCACGGCTTTATGCCCTTTGTTAATCACCCCAGCGTAAGAATCGTGACAGTTGAGTACTATGAGGAAGGCTACTTTGAAGACTTCGCGAACTTGGTCACGTCCTCCACTCAATTGCCTGTGGGCATGTCGATTGGGCTCCACGTATTTTGAGATTTCCGCTGCCAGATACTCTGTTGTTGCTAAGCCCTGCGTGGCGACTTTTGTAAGAACCTGACCATAAGGTCCTTTGCTGTTAACTAATATTACTTTGTCTGCTTCTTTAGTTCGTTGTTGAATGGTTATGATAACATCATTGTTACAACTGTGCGAGCTAGCTACTGATCATGGGACTAGCTTGGTATGCACAGAGGGTCTCAGGGTTGTGTGATACCCGGGGCGCCGATAGTAAACAAGTCAATACGTCACACAAAAAACTTACTAATGAGTTCAATGAAGAACAGGAAGCAGCGCAGATGCAGACTCGGTGTAGTGCGGACTCGATGATGAATCAGCAACAAGAGCGGTCGCACAGATGTAAGGCCGCTCGAAACCTTATTGCCGGCCCCGTGTGTCTTCACGCAAAGAACGGCTCGAGATACCGCTCCCCTTCTTCACGGTGCACGCCGAGAAGAAGGGTCGACGAGGTTCAGACAACACAATCCCACATCACAGGTTTTCAGAGGAAGAAGAGAAGGAATGGTGGCAGTTCGTATTCGCGCAATGCTCTGGACGTCTCTAGGCATATAGATAGAGATGCAGTCGCAAGTCACAAGTCACACGATTTTTCACATGAAAATACGTGAATGCGCGCGTGTGCGTGCACGCGCATGTGTGTTTAGCCAAAGCCTTCTTCGTGCGACCCTCATCCATGTGTCACATGTTTCAAAGAGTGGCGAGGACTCCACCTTATATGTTGGTCACCTCTACCATGCCTTAGCAATATTGTACTAAACCATACATGCTTTGGAATTGTAGAAAATGGGTCTCACTCATATGGGCCTATTTCCAACAATCCACCACCAACTCCAAAGCAAGAAACAAAAGGATATCAAAGATATTGTGCTGAAGTACTGTTAATATACCAGTTTTTTAGTGTAAGTCCCGTGCGGGTTAAACTTGCACCGAGAATGACAAGATTCATCTTCTCACAGCAGATGAATGGACTATACCTTGAATTCATAGCTTTTCGTGATTAGATTTTACTTAAAATCTCAACTGATAGTAGGTTGTTAAAGAACCTCGTCTAAATGGAGTCTTATTTGGTCATGCTCCCTTATCTGCTCATGAGCCTTCTAGAGAATGCCCTGTTCTTATGAATTGCACCTCACAGTTAAGCTTAAGTAGGTGTATTTATTTTAGATACCCTGTTGGCTAATACCTTTTTCCCTCATTGGACACTAGAACACATTATGGCTTTAAGCCACCCTTCCATACAGATGAGAGTACTCTGTCTATTTGTAGGACCGGAAAGGCGACTAGGGGGGGGGGGTGAATAGGCGCTTTCAAAACTTTCTCGCCTAAATCAAAAACCAACACGAACTTTACTCCTTTAGCTATGAAAGCTAATAAGATCAGTAAGCACACAACGGAAGCCTTGTGTTGGATTTGATAAACCCCTCAACCACACGACACAACCGAGAAAAGAACTCACCGTTCCTCATCGAGGATGGCGATCCGACGGCTACCACGGCGGTCGGACCGACGGTCAACCAATGGTCTGACCAAGAACTAATCGGCGGTTCGCCGGTGGATGCGGTTCGACCCGGCAAACCAGCGGGTCGAATACACGCGCGGTCGACCGCCGTTGAAGGACCGGTCGGACCAGAGAGTCCAAGATCAAAAACTCCACCCAAATCCAAAACGAAATTTGATCCAACTTTTGATTCAACCAATAAAACTTGACCAAATTTCGAGCACACCTCGCTAATGATATTAGAGACCTATTTCTAGCGACGATCCGTCAGATCCACTTCGCAGATTCGATCTCTCGAGATTTTACCAAAAGAGTGCACAAACCCTAGAAATATGAAAATCTTGATTCAAGACTTGCTTGTGGGGGTTTGATGATCTAGATGACTCTAGGAGTAATCCCACACATCAAAGCAAGATAAAATAGGCCAAGAGACCAAGTATGAACCTTTGAATCAAGGAAGCACCAAAATCATCCAAAAGGGGAGAAGAATACAAAGGGGAGCAAACGATCTTTCAATTAAGTATCACAAGATTGTTCGAGTTCACAGGATGCTTACAAAGCCTCTCCACCAAGGAGGGCAAGAGCTCAACAAGGAGCACACTCCAAACCCTAGTTCTCCTCTCCTCTCCTCCAAACCCTAGAAAAGGAAGAAGGGGCTAAAATGAATGCTTGGCTTGGTTTTCCATCTTCCCCCTTCCTATTTATACTAGAGAGTTAGGGTTTCCTTTTGGGGTCATTTACACATGGGACCCACACAAATAACTCTTGAAGCAATCGCCGCTTCACCACGTAGGTTGATCACGGTTCTCATCGCGTCGCCAAGCCTCTCTTGTCCGAATCCCATCGGAACCTCCCAGAGACTCGTGATCGATATCCGCACCGCGATGATCCAACCGGTATGCATCGAACCACCCGCTCGATCCATCTTGTCCATCCCGCACCATGCTTGTGTCACACTACCTCACCCAGATCCCCGATCGCTCGACCTCGGCTCTCCAAGCGTAGTCCCGATCCACTCACCGTTGACGCCGTTGACTGCAAGCCACCGCACAAAGAATAGACAAACAAATCGTTTCCGGGAACAAGTTCTTCACAACTTGACCCACGTTAGTTCCGCAATGCAATATACAACAATAAAGCATTGAAGTTCATATGATAACACAATCAAAACCAACTCAATGCAACACTTGGCCAATCCTTCAAGCCATTGCCGGTCTGACCGCCCCACAGGGCCGGTCCGACCGATTTCATGCCGGTCGGACCGCTCCCACAACGGCGGTCGGACCGGTCCAAAGGACTTAGCCAAAATTCCAACTCAAAATTCCGAAACCTTCTGGAATTTTCAAACGAATAGAACTTGTAACATCCCAAAATTAGTTTGTGTTTCAAATGTAATAAAAATGAGGAGAAATTAAAACTTTTTCTCTGATCTTGATTTTTGTAATCAGTTCCATAATTTTTGTAAAGGAATTATGTGAAATCAAAAATCAAATGGCCATTTGGACACCAACACAAATCTCCTTCATGAAAATCTTGTGCCCAACCTTTGGAAATAATTTTTCTTGGGTCTAGGGTTGATGTTTAACACCTCGGAATTATCTCATGATTTTTAGAAATTATTTGATAATTTTGAGGCTACCAAACCTTGGTCAAACTCTACATATAGCTCGAATTTTTGGAGAAAAATGCAGTGCATAAAAGTCTCTCAAAATTTTATATAAGGTTCATCACCCAAGAAGCAATATCCAGCTTAAAATTTCATAAATTTTGGAGTTTGTTTGCTACCCCAAATAATTCCTCAAAGATCGATTATTCAAATTCAAACCCTAACGGTTTTCACCGCTCTGTTCGATCGACTCGGCGCGAGCCACTTGATTTGGTTCATCAACTAAACGCACCGCCTCGGCCGTCGGGCGCGAAGCGTTGTGAGTCGTTGATCTAAGATCGAACGCCCACGTCATAGAACGTTCGACCATCCGAGCTTATTTGGTCCATTTGAGCCGTTGATTCTAAATCAACGGTCCACGATCGCGTGAACGTCGACCATCCGAACGCCTCGCGCAACGTGAACCGTGGGATCCAAATCAACGGTCCAGGATTAAGTGAGCATTCGAATCGTTATAATCAATCCGTTCTATTTCAGCCGTCCGATTAAATCCAACGGCCGTCCTCTTTCGTCTTCCTCTCGCGCAAGGCCGCCGAGTCAACAGGGTGGCGTGCAAGCATTTTCGGCAGAGCCGGTCGCGTCTCCTTTTTGGCCAACGGCTCTTCCGCATTTAATGCTCCCGTCCGGCCACCTCCATGCCGTCGTCTCCATTCTTTGTTACTCGCCTCGCCGCCTCGGCCAACCTCAAAGACAAAGTGCATCTCCATTTTTCATCCCGCTGCTTCTTCCTTGCTTCTCGGCCTATAAAACTCCTCCAAAGGGCTTCCTTATCCTTCTTGAACACCCTTGAGCTCCGTAACCATGTTAGTGCATTGCTCGAGCTCCATTTCAAAATTTGCTCTCGCCGCCATTGTTGAAGCTTCAAGTTCTTGGTGAAAGTGGTGTTCCCGCCCTCTCATCCGAATCTGTTGTTTCTCGGTTGCTTAACACCGCATGGAGTATTAACCCTCATCAATTTTACTTTTGGCAAAGCAGAGAGTACTCACTTCTGTTTTCCCCTTTCACCGCAAAGGGTGATCTTCTTCTTTAGCTCGTAAGTGCACCATTTTCAAATTCCTTGCTCCTCTCGCTTACTCATCTCTGTGATCTAAGCCCTCAATCAATTTTGCTTTTAATCGCAGAGATCGGCTCTTTTAGGAAAATTCTTCTACCGTGAGTCATCCCTTTCTTCCTCGCCACGAAGTCATCCATTGCTCGATTCTTTCTCGCTGTAGAAGCGCATTAGTATTGAGATCATATTGGTGCTCTTGGTTAGCATAGCCGTGTTTCTAGATCGCGGCGATTAGCCGAGTTCATCTCTCACAATTTTGTTGGGCGCGATCGTTGTTTTTCTCGATCGTCGTTGTCGATCAATCTGAGCCGTTAGATCAAGATCAATCGCCAGATCTGAATGAACGTTCGGACCGCCGAACGCCGGATCCACGTGGAACCGCCGGATCCGGATCCACGGCCAAGGCGCGTGAACGCTCGCATCACCGAACGCCCTAATCTCACGTAAACCGCTGGATCCGATCCAACGGTGAGCGTTTAGGGTTTGTGAATCCGCGCGCTGTTAAGCTGGGACGCGGACCGTCGGATCCAAGATCGACGCCTCGCTCGCCACGTCAATTCAAAATTCGATTTTCCGAAAGGATTTATTTATCAATCGAAAAATGTGATAACTTCTAAAATGCATACCTAATTCATTTTAACTCCAAAATCGGTCAAACCACTTCCGTTATTTTTCATTTTAATGAACTCTATTCTAAAATAGGTTTCAACTATGTTTCTGCAGCAGAAAATTTAGATTTTGAAGGAAAGCATTAAACTGATTATCGTATAACCTAAAAATAGATTTAACTTAGAAAATTCATAACTAATTATTGAAATCTCCAAATGAGATGAATCCAAAGGGCTGTTCATCTTATGAGGTGCTTGATTTACCATAAAAATTTTAGTAGCTCTTTATTTCTAGAAAATTTCACTAAAATCATTGCTTAGGTGAATAGTGCTGTTTTTCATTTTCTGGCCGACTGAAAGTGTTTTGGCACAAACTTTTGCATTGAGAATCCAAATCAATTGGTTCTTGTTGCATTAGTTCATAAAAATTATGTTCTTCCTACTGCAAAAATTTGAGAGCTTTTTGCTGAGTTTTGCTGTTGCATCTTTTGATGTTTCTCGCCTTATTGGTTCTTGTTGGTTCTTTCGATAGGTTGCACAATATTGATATTATCGAGAGTGATCCTCTGCAGCAAAACAATGAGCTTCAAAGAAGGCAAGATATTTGATCATAAATGTCCCATTACTTTCAAAGTCTAATATCTTGTTTACAAACTATATGTATGCATTGCTTTTGTGTCCAATTATTTTTGCCCTGTTTAGAGGTAGCTATTCCTAATGCATTGTTGCCATTAAAATGTTATCCCCTGCCACAACCATAAGTTATTAATATCATTTGGTGAATTAGAGCCCGTGATTTAATTATGCTCTTTATCGCTTTCGCGATGTCATGCTTAGAAATGCTTAGCTACCGGTAGAATTGGGGTTATCGACTTAGTCGATGGTTTGATCACACAAATCATTTTGTTTATTTTGGTTCAAGACCTTATGCTTTTGTTTTGTAAAACCGAAAATGAAACAAAATGATTTGACTTGGGCACAATGGCATGTTGGTGTGATTGTTGGGTGTGACAAGGAAAGGTGCCTGTGTCCCTAAGGACCGAATTGTTACTTGTGTCACTAAGCCAAGTGCTTATGCGTGCATAACCACGCGAGAGGATATGGGACCCTCTTGACTTAGTACTTTGGCGTGGGTTATCTCCAGTCGCAGGAGGGGGTTGTGTGTTGTGTGAAACATGATATGTGTTCTCGGTGTTCTTGTGTTGGGTGTGCGGTGGTGGAGATTCCGGTAGGCTCTCCACCTCGAGGAGCATTGTAGTTGTCCAAGGCTTTACTCGCGACGGGTAGTTGACCGAGGCTTTACAATGACTCGACACAACGTATGGGTTTCTATCCATAGGCGGCTCGTGAATAATTCACAATATTGGAAATGTCTCAGAGGACTTAGCGTGCTTGGCATACCTAAGGAAGTGTGCTTAATAGCTTGGCAAAAGGCGGTCCGCTTGTGGGTACATTTGTACCCCCGCAGGATAAAACTATTCGAATAGCCTCGCCCTAGGTTATGGATATGCTTGGTAAGGTCGCAAGAACTAGACTACAACCTTTTTTAAAAAAATTTAAAATTTGATATGGTTGGCATGAATGGGTAATTCATGCTATTGTTGTGGTGACTAATGGTTTAGTCACTTCGTGATTGTTGTTGTCATATATCTATCGTTATATTGTTGTCATTTACGCTTATTTGAACATTAAAAACAGATTTGTTAACTTGTTTTTCAAGGTACTACATTATTGCAAATAAAACTCGCTTTATGCTTAAAAATTTAAGTCCTAGCCCGCTCCACTTAAATAAGCTTGCATATAGTTATTGTATAGATCTGTTATCATTCTTATATATCTTGTAGTACATTCAGTACTCACCCACTTTTTTTGTCATCGCTTTTGTTTGCAGAGGAAGAAGGTGAGCCCCAAGGGCCTCACTTTTGTGAGATGTTTGTGGATTCGACGACTAGCTTGGCGGTCCTCTGGTTGCCTTGTGGGTTAAAGGCACACCGATTGACTCTTTTGTTTTATAGCCATCTTATGGCACTTTTGCTTCACGTTAAATTTCTTTATGTATTTGTCATTTGGCGGCCATTCTCTTTGTAATGACTATCCCTTATTTATGTTATCTTCTACGGATTGTTGTTTATGTTTTGGTTCTATGTGAATGAATGGAATTGATGCATGAACTTTGTAAAGGGTGTGTATACCGCATCGGGAAGTATACATGTCTCGAGTCTCGGATTATTCGCTTTGTGATGCTAGGACCGAATGGGTGGTTAGCATTACAAGTCGGATAAACCGGTCTCACTGTAACTTTTGACCGAGAGCTCCAAAATTATGGGACCACATCCAGAGACTCCTCACTTGCCTACACAACCTATTTTTGGATTAGCCCTAAAACCCATTTTCATTTTTATGGTCTGACCGCCACCATGGTTGGTTGGACTTCAGATCAAGCGGTCTCGACCGCTCGACACCACTGGGCCGATCACCGTGGTCCGACAATTTTGAGCAAACCCAAAACGCGAGATTTTGCAAACTAACAACGCCATTGCCAATTGACTCATCATCCTCGAGATCGTGCACATATCCTCACGATATCCACAATCTCCCCTTGATGAACACATTGGCAATTTTCAAGAAAATGTGGTTTTTTCAAATGAAAAGTAAAATTCATTGTTTGATAAAGGCACAACTTGGTCCATAAGCAAGAAAAAGCTTAGAAACCGACCAAGCCGGGCTTCGTAATAGTATAGGCAAGTGAGATAAGGCAATGAAAGCACCAAAGGATTCAATTTTAAAGTAGCCAAAAATCTCACTTAGGTCCAAATGAGAGGCAATTTTTCTATTTGACCTTTGATCATTGTGAGTATTTTTCAATTGCAAATGAAATCAGGAAAAGGCAATAGAACCACAAGACTTAACTCACTATGATCACAAATTTTCAAAAAGGTTCAAAATTTTATTTTATGAAGTTCTTTTATATTTAACCTTGAGTATGAAACATGAAACCAAAAGCTCCAACATCATTTTCTTCACAATCTTTCTCCCCCTTTGACAATGAATTCATCAAGATGCATGAAAAGAAAGAGCATGAAGGAATGACTTTATTTTTGAACTTTAGTAAAAAGGAGCCATGACCATTATACATGGAGACAGTACAAGTATTATACCAAGCCATATAAAGAGTAGACGCTAATTCAATCATGGCAAAACATGTGCTGCAAAGCTAAAACCAAGATAGCAAAGAATCGAGATTAATGAATTAAAATCATGAAAGGTTGCTCAATATCATAGATTCACCCAAGCAACAAAAATGAGTCAAGCCATGTCTATAAGTAGAAAGAGAATCAAAACAAGAATTGAGGCATTTTGAGCATTAAGAGAATTCTTTTGAAGCGTAACTCAAGCACTTAGCCCCTTTCGCAAATCGTTTTTGCTTTTTTTTGCTGTGCTAGATCTCAAGCCTTGCCGCGACCATCTCAAGCGATAAGCTTAAGAGAATGATCTAGGTCATCCAAAACTCCCCCTGAGTTCATGCCTATTGCAATGGCAAGCCGTCTCATGAGAAAGGATTGGTGAGATCGCTTTTTCGCATTTAAAATCTCATTTTACATATGCTTGACTTAATAAGATAAAAGCTCATTTTTCAACTCGTAATAAGTTCAAGACTCAATTCAACCTGTAAGACATGGCGAGAATCATAAGAGGATCACTAGAGCAAAACTAGTCACAAGATCCAACAGGACATGATTTGATTCAAATTTCTCACAGATACAAAGCTAGCAAGGCAAAGGCTAAGCCAAACACGAAGAGCCATAAAAGAAGTCTAGCAGACTATCACTTGATATGACAAGGTATAGAAGATGAAATTAAGTCATAGAAGGATAATAATCAAAGCTCCACTAATTTTATTATACAATGCAAGACAAATAAATTGAAACATGCATTATGATACAATGAGTGCAAAAAGAGCAACTTCCCCCTCAAAACAGCCCAATAGGACTAATAACCCCTAACTCTCCCCAAAGCAAAGAAACGCCAAGAGTCAAGAGCCTTAGTGAAAATATCGCAAGTCCGTTGCTCGACTCTACAAAGTGAAGCACAACATCACCTTTCTCAACATGGTCTCTCGTAAAATGAAATCGAATGTCAATGTGTTTAGTCCCGAATGTTGCATCGGGTTTTGGCAATATTAATTGCGTAGTGTTGTCACGTAAAAGAGGAACACTTCCCAAAGATAACCCATAGTCTCGCAGCGTGGACAAAATCCAGAGAACCCGAGAGCAGCCACCGGCGGCAGCTACATACTCGGCCTCACCAGATCAGGCAATGTAAGACTGCTTTCTAGAAGACCAAGAAACAAGAGATGTGCCCAAGAAATGACAAGTGCCGTAAGTACTCTTCCTATCAACTCTACACCCGTAAATCAAGATCGTAAAATGCTCGAATTGAAAGAGCCAAGAAGAAGAATACCGAGTCCAAAGTCAAGCGATCTTGAAGATACCAAGATGCGCGCATCGCTTGACGCGATGAGAAGCACGAGGAAGCTCGAATCGAGCGCACGACATACGGCGAATTGTATGTCCTACCGACGTTTTGAAGATAGAGGAGGAGCCAATCATATCTGCGGTACTCCTTCCGTTCACTGACTCTCCATCCTCATCGTGGTCCAAAGACGGTGGTGTAGCAATGGGAGTAGACATTGGCCTACCGCTTCCCATATTGAAGCGCCAAGAAGGTCCTTTGTATACTTACTCGTGAACGAAGGTGCCTTCTTTCGCTTGCTTGATTTGTAGGCCAAGGAAGAATGTCGCTCTCCCATCATGCTCATCTCAAACTCACCGCTCATTGAATCAAAATCTAGACACCAAAGCATGAGAGGAACCACCGAAAATAATATCATCCACATAAATCAACCAAGAAGAAATCACCGCCATGCTCGAGAGTGAACAAGGTTTTATCAACCATTCCCATTTTGAAATCATTTTCAAGCAAGAAACTCTTAAGCTGTCATACCAAGCTCTAGGAGCTTGTTTCAATCCATACAGGCTTTAGAGAGTTTAAAACATGAATAGGGAATTTTTGATTTTCAAAACCAGAGGTTGCTTGACAAAGACCTCTTCTTCTATGAAGCTATTCAAGAAAGCACTTTTAACATCCATTTGAAAAGCATGAAACCTTTGGATGTTGCAAATGCTAAAAGAATGTGAATGGCCTCCAATCTAGCTCTCGGAGCAAAGGTCTCTCAAAGTCTAAGCCTCTACAGGAATAACCTTGAGCTACAAGTCTAGCCTTATTGCGAACAACCAATCCATCCTCACTTTGCTTATTTTTAAAAACCCATTTTGTTCCAATAACATGAGAATCAAGGTCGCTCAACTAAAAACTGACTTTGTTTCTTTCAAATTTTCAAGCTCTTCATGCATGGCATTGACCCAAGAGGCATCGATAATGCATGGGTGATATCTCGGGGTTCAAAGAAGCGACAAAAGCAGAATGTGCATGAGAATCAGAGATATAAACTCGAGCGAGTGACTCGCTCTTGAAGATCCCCAATCATCCGCTCAGGTGGATGTTGTCGCTGTATGCAAAGTGGTGCTCCTGGTGCAGACGTGGCCTCTACCTCATGAGTTGTGGAGGTAGGAACAGAGCCACTCAGATCGTCGGTGGGGATAGGAGGAGGTCGCCACCAAACCGACGAGTAGTAGCAGTGCTCTCCACCCTCTCGTAATACTGGAGGATGATTTGGTTCTTCATCCTCGTAATCATCATCGATTTAAAATGCTTCCTTGAATTTCAGAACCTGTACCAAGCATCGGGTCTAGTACTGTGACTAGCCTCATCAAAAGTGACTTCGCAAGTCTCAACAATTTTGTTAGTGTCAACATTAAAAACACGATAGCCACGAGAGTGAGCAGGATAACCAAGAAATATGCCATCAAAGCATCTAGACTCAAATTTATCAAGATTGCCATGTTTAAGAATGAAACACTTGCAACCAAAGATCTTGAAATGAGAGACTTTGGGAGAATGACCAAATCTAAGCTCATAAGAAGTCTTTCCAACCACAGATCTCAAGAAAACCCCGTTGGAAATATAACAAGCAAGAGAGATCGCCACATCAAAATCTCCTAGAGTAGAATGCTCATCTAGCATGGTCCGAGCCATCTCTACAATGGTTCTGCTTCTTCCTTTCTACAACACCATTCTCACGAGGCACTCTAGGAGAAGAAAATCGATGCTCAATTCCCTATCGGTTGCAAAAGGTAGAAAAGAAGAATTCTTGAACTCGTCCTATTGTCACTCCTAATGGCTCTCAAAGCTCCAGTATATCAACAAAGAATTCTAAGGACCAAGTCTCTAAAGAATCCAAATGCTTCGTCCTTAGAAGCAAGAAAATAAACCCATGAATACCGGAGTAATCATCCACAACCACCAAAGACATACCATTTCCCACCACCGATCAACTCTAGAAGGACCAATCAGATCTAAGTGAAGAAGTCGTCCAGTCCATCACCATTACCAAAGTAAGAGGTGGGTGGGAAGCAGACACCATCTTACCATGTCTGAGGTGAGCAAACAAGATCTCTAATGACCTTCACCTAGGCAAACCTCTAATCAAGTCCTTGCAACCGACTCTAGACAAATGATCAAAACCTATATGCCCAAGTCTACGATGCCACAAAACAAGGTCATGAGAATCGAGGCTACAAGACACGTAGGACTGGAAATGTAAGAAATGCTGAAATTTGCACGTAAGATCTTCTCAAACTGAGATCTCAAAACAAGCTCACCGAGGAATCTAGAACTCAGACTCACCTCTCTTAAACCTCACTTCTAGACCCTCATCAAGCGGTGAGAAAGCAGATAGAAGATTATACCTCACTTACTTACCAAAGCGACGCCTTTTAGCATGAACTTGTCGTTGACGCCAAGACAAGGTGCCCTTTGCGATCACGGGGCCCGGTGAGAAGCATCCCCAAATGTAATCAATTCATTGCGGATGCACGTATGAGGAGGAGAACCATCTAGAATCTCCAGTCATATGTCGAGACACCCGGAGTCAACAAGCCATATGTCCTCCTTCCTCGCACGACGGACCTAAAAAGCACAATCAGAAAACATCCGTGCCTCAAGATCTTTGGGTTAGTGATAAATGATCGAGGATCCAAGATCGAGAAGCACGATGTCTAGGAGCAGCAGTAGAAGTAGCAGAAACATGATCAGGAATAAAATCACAAGAATGCACATGAGGACCACCTAGACCTCTCCGAAACGATCTACCAAAAGATCAATACTCCCCCTGTCTAGGTGCTGCCGTGGTCTCTCCTCACGATGTCCTAATCCAACATGCCGCCTAGACCCACCAAAAGAGTCTACAAAGTTCTCTACAAATCTAGGCCTATGTGTAGTGCGATAAACAGTCGCCTAGCTCTAGAGACTACAAATGGAGAAGGGACTCTAATGGATCTTAGGACGCTCATCCTCTCCTTTCTCTCAAGCTTTGCTCTCCAAAGCGTAACTCAACAAGATGGCCTTCTTTCTTGTAGAAGGTGCAATGGTATCGACCTTTGAGAGGTCATGCATGAATGAGTGAAAGCACCTTTCTTGCCGTAAAGAGTTTGAGCAAAACCCATGATTTGAAAACAACCCTGATGGCTTAGTAGGTTCTAGCTCAAACAAACCATTCTTCACAACTCTAGCAATCCTAGGTGGGTTTTTCTTGGAATGCTCTAGGGATTGAAACCTAGACCACTATTTTTCACGCCACCTTGGATTGATCAAGAATCATGTTGAGTTTCTTTTTCCCACTTGAAAATTTCTCAAGAGTCACCTTGAGGTAATCATTTTTTTCATTAAACCTCACATCTAGTGCACTTGCTAGACTTGATTACCTCATTGTTCTTACTCTTAAGAAGGGCCACTTCCACCTTGAAGGCCTCACAAGACACACAATAGGATTCTCTAATCCTATTCAATCGCTTCCTTAAATTTGACTCTAAATGCCTCTTGAATCGATTAATCATGGTTTCAACTTCAGCATTTAAAGCACAAGAGTTAGAATCAATAACTTTCTTAGAAGCAAGAAAAGACATGGATCTTTCAATTTTAGCCTTTTCTTCAAGGGTCTTGTTTAAGGCTTCAATCTCAATTGTAAGCTTGGGACAATTTTCACAAGATGCAACTCTAGAGTAAACTAGCATTTCTTTCATCTCTTGCATCTTAATCTTATTATTCTTACAATGAGAGCATGTGTGACTAGCATCAAATTTTTGCAATTCTTTTAAGGAGCTATCCAGCTTTAATTCAAGCAAAGCACAATTTGAGCAAGTTAAAGGATAGCTTCCATGGCGCTCACATCAAGAGAAATGGCATCTAAGCAAGCGTAACTAGACTTGAGAGATTCTAGTTCATCGAGAGCATCCTTAAGTTGATTAGTGACAGAGGAATGAGCAGATTTCAAGCTTGTCAAGTCATTAAGCAAGCTAGTGCAGATTCACAAAAATCATCGTGATTAATAGATTTTAGCCTAACCACTTCTAGGTTCAAATTATCAATCATAATGTCACCTTCTTAATCATTTTTACTTGCTTATGCAATTTCGCTCAAGAAGCACCAACGCCCTTTTCATGTCAAGAATGGAAGGGCATACCTCATCGATCACTAAAAGATCCTCATTGTTGGAGGAGTCATTGTCGTGGTCGTTTTGGCCATGAAACACATGGCGGTGAAGTCATGCGCTTCTTCTTGCCACGAGTCACTCTCGCCGCCCTCCGCTTCCGAGTCCACATCGCTCATATTTACATTCTCAAGAGCGCTAAGGACCCTACCGACAAACTTTCGATAGTTTGTCTTCTTGGGTTTAGCATCCTCTCCGGGATGTCTTCGTGTCTCCTTCTCCTCCTTGCCCTTTAGCTTGGGGCACTGGAGCGAATGTGGTTTGGCTCACCACATTCAAAGCATGTGATAGGTCCACTTCTCCTCCTATTCCTCACCTTGTTATACGCTCTTGTGAATTTGGTGGAAAGGAGGGCTAAGTCATCCTCGGCGTTTCTCTAGTTGCTCATCACTTAAAGAATGTAAAGCGGATAATGAAAACCGGATGAGCTACAATCAAGAGACTCAAGAACAACCCTTGGATTTGTCGACCACTAATGCCATCGACTTTGTCTTGGGAGACGCGAGATAAAGTCAATCTCATGCGCCTTCAACCTCGAGTAAAGCTTATCCATGGTAAGCTCACTCATGTGATGTTGTCATTGATGGAAGTGATCTTCATTCCCTGCACTTCACATCAAGAGCACCCGTAAGTGGCGTGCATTCTCGCACTCAGAAATACCAGTCAACAAATACGGAGATCATGAAGAATCTTAGAGAATCTTCCCATACTCATCCAAAGACTCACCGTGCCTTTGTTCGATCTTTGAGTATACTTTCTTGAGTCGGTTCTGTCTCACTTCCTTGATCGCAGTGGACCCTTCATGATAGTCACAAAGAGTCCGCCAGATCTCGTGAGCGACCGCAAGTGAGCAACACGCTCAAACTCGGATCGACTAAGGCCTTGGATCAAATAATTCCGAGCCTTCTTTGTTGGCCTCCACATCCGAGTGATCGTATCGCCATCGGTACCGGCACGACATAAGGATTTTTCACCTTTAGCCAAATAGCGTGCCCTTGAGCCTCGATATATGCTTGCATACGAGCCTTCCAAAGATGCAAAGTCAACTCCTTCAAAATGTGTGGCTTGGTTGAGTACTTGTCACCGCCATGGCTCCAAAGACCGGTTAAGATCTATGAGAAGAGCTAACCGCCTCGATACCACTTGTAGGACCGGAAAGGCGACTAGGGGGTGAATAGGCGCTTTCAAAACTTTCTCGCCTAAATTAAAACCAACACGAACTTTACTCCTTTAGCTATGAAAGCTAAGAAGATCGAGAAGCACACAACGGAAGCCTTGTGTTGGATTTGATAAACCCCTCAACCACACGACACAACCGGAGAAAAGAACTCACTGTTCCTTACTGAGGACTGGCGGTCTGACCGGCTACCACGGGCGGTCGGACCGACGGTCAACCAATGGTCCGACCGGCAACTAGCGGCGGTCGACCGGTGGATGCTTGTTCGACCCGGCAAACCAATGGCTCGAATACAAGGGCGGTCGACCGCCGTTGAAGGACGGTCGGACCGTAGAGTCCGAAGATCAAAAACTCCACCAAATCCAAAACGAAATTTGATCCAACTTTTGATTCAACCAATAAAACTTGACCAAATTTCGAGCACACCTCCCTAATGATATTAGAGACCTATTTCTAGCGACGATCCGTCAGATCCACTTCGCAGATTCGATCTCTCGAGATTTTACCAAAAGAGTGCACAAACCCTAGAAATATGAAAATCTTGATTCAAGACTTGCTTGTGGGGGTTTGATGATCTAGATGACTCTAGGAGTAATCCCACACATCAAAGCAAGATAAAATAGGCCAAGAGACCAAGTATGAACCTTTGAATCAAGGAAGCACCAAAATCATCCAAAAGGGGAGAAGAACACAAAGGGGAGCAAACGATCTTTCAATTAAGCATCACAAGATTGTTCGAGTTCACAGGATGCTTACAAAGCCTCTCCACCAAGGAGGGCAAGAGCTCAACAAGGAGCACACTCTAAACCCTAGTTCTCCTCTCCTCTCCTCCAAACCCTAGAAAAGGAAGAAGGGGCTAAAATGAATGCTTGGCTTGGTTTTCCATCTTCCCCCTTCCTATTTATACTAGAGAGTTAGGGTTTCCTTTTTGGGGTCACTTACACATGGGACCCACACACAAATAACTCTTGAAGCAATCGCCTGCTTCACCACGTGTAGGTTGATCAGCGGTTCTCATCGCGTCGCCAAGCCTCTCTTGTCCGAATCCCATCGGAACCTCCCAGAGACTCGCATCGATATCCGCACCGCATGATCCAACCAGCTGTACCGAACCACCCGTTCGATCCATCTTGTCCATCCTGCACCATGCTTGTGTCACACTACCTCACCCGGTATCCCTGATCGTTCTGGACCTCATCTCTCCAAGCGTAGTCCCGATCCACTCACCGTTGACGTCGTTGACCTGCAAGCCACCTGCACAGCAATAGACAAACAAATCGTTTCCGGGAATAAGTTCTTCACAACTTGACCCTCGTTAGTTCCGCAATGCAATATACAACAATAAAGCATTGAAGTTCATATGATAACACAATCAAAACCAACTCAATGCAACACTTGGCCAATCCTTCAAGCCATTGCGGTTTCGGCCCGATCCTTCACGGGGCGGCCCGACCGATTATGTCGGCGGACCGCTTCCCACAACGGGCGGTCGGACCGGTCCAAAGGACTTAGCCAAAATTCCAACTCAAAATTCCGAAACCTTCTGGAATTTTCAAACGAATAGAACTTTTGACTGAGAGCTCCAAAAATTATGGGACCACATCCAGGAGACTCCCCTCACTTGCCTACACAACCTATTTTTGGATTAGCCCCAAAAACCCATTTTCATTTTTGGCGGTCGGACCGGCCACCATGGCCGGTCGGACTCCTCCACGGGCGGTCTGACCGCCCGACACCACCGGTCAGACCGCCTGTGGTCTCACAGCCTTGGAGCAAACCCGAAAACGCGAGATTTTGCAAACCAACAACGCCATTGCCAATTGACTCATCATCCTGAGATCGTGCACATATCCTCACGATATCCACACTATTAGGACACGGGTACACATATTTTAAAATGTACTCTCTTGTTCAAACATCAGCTTGTTTTTTCCATTATCTAAGTCACGGGATCTCCGATCAAGTAGGTATGGGTTACTGTTGAGTTGTAACTCCAATGGGCCTCATTCCCATGTCCATAGACGCAACGGAAATCGCCTTCCGCACTAGCCCCTTTGTGAAAGGGTTTGCCAGATTTTTCTCAGTGCGTACATAATTTACAGTAATCACTCCGAAGTTTCTTATTTTTCTAACAGATTTAAGTCTACGCTTCACATGTCTAGAGGACTTTATATTATCCTTTGTACTTGTGACTTTAGCTAACACTGTTTGATTATCACAGTACATTAGGATTGCTGGTATTGGTTTCTCAACCAACGGCAAGTCTAACAGAAGCTCTCTTAACCATTCAGCCTCAATAGTGGCTGTGTCTAGTGCTACAAGTTCTGCTTCCATGATTGACTTTGTCAATATGGTCTGTTTGCAAGCCCTCCATGAAACTGCAACACCAGCTAAAGTGAACACATAGTCACTTGTAGCTTTGATCTCGTCCGCATCAGAGATCCAATTGGAATCACTGTATCCTTCTAATACAGAAGGATATCCAATAAAAGTAATTCCAAGAGATGTGTCTTTCAAGTAACGAAACACTCTTTCAAGTGCCTCCCCAGTTATTATCTCCTAGATTAGATGTAAACCGACTTAATTTGCTCACAACAAATGAAATGTCAGGTCTTGTGGCACTAGCTAAATACATGAGTGACCCAATAATTTGTGAATATCTTAATTGATCTTTTCCTGGCCCTTGGTTCTTTCGAAGCTTAATGCTCACATCATAGGACGTTAAAGAAATTTTACAATTCTCATAGCCAAAATGACTTAAGATTTTCTCAGCATAAGGGATTGGCTCAAAGTGATCCCATCGTCGTTCTTGATCAATTTAATATTCAGAATGACATCTACTTCTCCTAAGTCTTTCGTATCAAAGCATCGAGATAAGAAAGATTTGACATCGTCAATTATGGTAGTGTTTGTTCCAAATATAAGTATGTCATCCATATATAGGCATAAGATCACTCCTTGACCCCCACCATAACGATAATATATACATTTATCTGCTTCATTCACAACAAAGCCAGCAGATGTCAAATTTTTATCAAACTTCTCGTGCCATTGTTTAGGTACTTGCTTTAGATCATATAAGGATTTTAATAATCTACATACCTTATTTTTCCGCCCGTAAATCACAAAGCCATCAGGTTGATCCACATAGATTTTTTCCTCCAACTCTTCATTAAGAAAAGTTGTCTTTACATCTATTTGATGGATATGTAGACTATAGGAAGATGCTAATGCAAGGAGCACTCTGATGGTGGTTATTCTGACGACAAGAGAATAGGTATCAAAGAAATCTTCTCCTTCTTTCTGGGTGTAACCCTTGGCCACAAGTCTTGCCTTGTACTTCTCAATAGTACAATCAGGCATTAGTTTCTTTTTACAGATCCACTTACATCCTATAGGTTTGCACTCGATAGGACGATCAGTGATCTCTCAAGTCCTGTTAGCCATGATAGTGTCCGTCTCGCTACGGACTGCTTCTTTCTAATACTCAGTATCAGAAGATGCATAAGCCTCTAAAAGAGTCTTTGGCACATCATCCACGAGGTATACAATAAAGTCATCACCAAAGGTTTTCTCAACCCTTTGTCTCTTGCTCCTGCGAGGAGCTTTTGCGATTAGATCATTATCCTCCTCATGGATATCACATATTGGTTCAGAAATGGTGGAAAGTTCAGAAGTTTGATTATTCTCACTTTCAATATTTTTAGTTTGAGCATTCTCAGTTCGTGAAGTACTGCTTGCAGTTCTCATAGGAAAATAATCCTTAAAGAATGAAGCATCTCTAGACTCCATTATTGTGTTAGCAATAATCTCAGGAGTTTCTGATTTAACTACTAAAAATCTATAGGTTGTGCTATTTTGAGCATATCCTAGACAAATACGGTCGACTGTTTTAGGTCCAAGCTTTATCTTTTTCTGCAATGGTATATTGACCTTTGCCAAACACCCCCAAGTTCGCAGAAAATTAACATTCGGTTTTCTCCCCTTCCATCCCTCATATGGAGTAATCTCACTCTTTTTAGTGATTACTCTGTTTAAGACGAAAGTTGCTGTCAATATAGCTTCCCCCCACTATGCCTTAGGCATACCCGCACTCTCTAACATGGCATCAACCAAGTCTGTTAGTGTCCGATTTTTCCTCTCAGCTACCCTATTTGATTGGGGTGAATATGGTGGTGTAAATTCATGGACTATTCCATGCTCAGAACAGAATTGGGAAAATTCATGAGAGATGTACTCTCCTCCACGATCAGACCTTAGTCTTTTTATTTTCTTCTCTAGTTGGTTCTCAACCTCGGCCTTATAAGTCTTAAAGTAGTTTAAAGCTTCATCCTTAGTTTTTAGCAAAAACACATAGCAATAGCATGTTGCATCATCAATAAAAGTTAAAAATATATATTTTGCCTCCTTTTGTCAACAATCCATTCATTTCACACAAATCTGAATGAACAAAATCTAATGGTGCCAAGTTCTTTTCGTCCTCTAATCCCTTAAAGGGTTTGTGAGGTTGCTTTGCTTGCACACATGACTGACACTTTGATCTTTTAACAATTTCACATTTTGGAATTAAATCTAATATGGACATTCTAGCAATACTATCAAAACCAATATGACAGAAAAGAGAATGCCAAATATTTGCCTCACTTTTATTTAAACCAGTAGCAACATTCAGATTATAACAAGACTCTAAAGTACTTAGGCGGAAGAAGCCTCCGCTCTCATAGCCTCTACCAACAAAATTCTCGAACTTAGACATTATAATTTTATTTGACTCAAAGACTAGCTTATAACCGTCCCTGCATAGTACAGAACTACAAACAAGGTTCTTGTTTATTGTAGGAGCATGCTGCACGTTCTTCAAGTGGATAATCTTCCTTGAAGTAAGCTTTAGATCCACCATGCCAACACCAAGAACAGAAGCATGCGACCCATTTTCCATTAGGACAGAGAAAGCCCCTGCTGCCTAGTAAGAAGAAAACAGGGAAATATCAGAACAAACTTGAACATTAGCACCAGTATCAACCCACCAATCAGTGGATTGATATGGTGAAAAAACAATAGGAGAATTACTATACCCTCATGAAATTGAGGCCTCGCCTATGATCACGTTGACAGCCTTCTTCTTTGGTTGTTCACCATCTCTGCTCTTGTGGAAATGACAGTCTTTCGCCATATGGCTGTTTTTCCCACACACAAAGCAGGTGATGTTCCTCATATCCTTCTTCTTAATTTTATTCTTAAAGATAGTTGTCTTGTTAGATTTGTTGGATTTGTACTTCTTTGCATCAGTCTTTTTCTCTATAAAAGTTGCATTGTTCTGACCAGAAGTGCTGAGTGCATCTTTTGTTTTTGCCTTTTCTTCCACATCGAGGACAACAATGAGATCTTCAACAGAAATCTCTTCCCTCTTGTGTTTCAAGCTAGTGGAAAAATCCCGCCAAGAAACAGGAAGTTTGGCAATAATGCCCGCAGCCACAAACTTAGGAGGCAACACACAGCCTAAGTGCGCAATCTCACCAACCAATAGCTGGAGATCATGAGCTTGTCCAACTATGGACTTAGCCTCATCCATGCTAAAGTTAAAGAATTGCTCACACATGTAGAGCCAACGACCTGCCTCTGCCTCTGCATATTTGTGCTCTAGTGCATCCTACAACTCTGTGGTGGACTTATAGTCCATATACACATCGTAGAGCTGATCTGCCAGAATGGTCAGAATGCAGCCAAAAGCAGTATTGTTCGCATTACCGAACTGCATATACTAGTCAATCGTAAATGGATACTGCGGGTGGATTACCCACCATAGCCCCAAAGATATGATTTAGAACTTGGCTCTAGTCTGCCATTTATAAAAATTCTGACCAGAAAACCTCTCAGGTTTCATAGCATCAGAAGCTCCAGCCATAGTTGTGTTGCAACAAAGTTTACAATAAGATTTCTAGAATGTTGAAAATGAGGGCAATATTTTAATTCTATATTTTAATAGAAGACAGATATTGCAAAAGACTAATGATGCATAAACCAGTACTAACAACTGACAACTCATTGTATTTCACAATATATGCAAAAAACAGAATGTAAACAAGTTAATCCGTCACACGAAAGACTTACTTATGAGTTCGATGAAGAATAGGAAGCAGTGCAGACGTAGACTCAATGCAAGTGCGACTGATGATGAATCAAGAACACAGCAAATCAGCAGATGTGCGCCGCCTGAAACCTTATTGCGCCCCTGCAAGTCTTCACTAAAGAACGACTCGGATATACCGCTCTCCTTCTTCATGGTGCACGCTGAGAAGAAGGGCCGAGGAGGTTCAGACAGCATAATCCCACAGCACAGGTTTTGAGAGGAAGAAGAGAAGGAATGGAGGCGGTCAGATTCGCAATGCTCGGACGTCTCTGCATATAGATAGAGATGTAGATCGTAATCGACCGATTAAATAGCTGTTTACACACTGGTAACTGACACACTTAACCAGTCATTTACCCACTGGTAACTGCTTGTCATCATAACCCAATAAAGCCCCAAATTCAAATATTTGAATCTCATTCAAACAGAGAGAAATGCATGGTTCAGCAAAAATAAGGTGGACTTGGTCTGGCAAGTGGCGCGTCACGTCACGGCGCGTCGCAAGTCACTAGTTGCACGATTTTTCATGTGAAAATACGCGAATGCCCGCGCGTGTGCTTGTGTGTGTGTTTAGCCAAAGCCCTACTCGTGCCACCCTCATTCATGTGTCACATATTTCAAAGAGTGGCAAGGACTCCACCTTATATGTTGGTCACCTCCACCTTGCCTTAGCAATATAGTACTAAACCATACATGCTTTGAAATTATAGAAAATGACCCTCACTCATATGGGCATATTTCCAACAAGATCGAAGATTTTTAAAGGCATGAAATGCCACTAATGTGGATTGTTGAGCTGCAAAATTGAATAATATGGCCCTGGTATTCTTGTGGTGCTCAGTTGTTTCTCCTGAGTCATGAACCATAGGGATAATTCACTTTCTGATCTTGGTCAAATATGTTAGAACAACAAATAGCCCTACCCTAATGCAACTTCCAAATTTTTGTCGCTTAAGTACTTTCCATGTAGCAAGGATTAATAATTGCGTGCATTTGCTTATAATTGAGTAAATTAGTTAATTTGTTCTTGTAACAAATTTAGTACTTATGGACATGCATCATTGGCATTGAACTTTGCTTGCCTGCACCATACTCAATTACTCACTCATCCCCTGTTTCATTCGTAAGTAAGATAATTGGGTATGCGTGAGTTGTTTGGATGCCACTGTCAAAGTATTTCCTTGTTTGGCTTTGTCTGTGTATTGCCCAGTATATATGCTTGATGCCGTGTTTGTATCTTTCCTTTAAGGCCCTGTTAAGTTCAGCTTTAGCTTGATTTAACTTTTATTCTTGGATGGGATGCTCTGTGACTTGAAAGTAGTTTTGCTCGAAAGGAAATGGCTAATAATTGTTGGCACATTCAACCAAATTCCTAATTAGTTTGCACACATGTAGCGAGCCGTTCTTGATTAAATAGGAGTTAGTTGTTAGATTGAATGCAATAGTACTTTGGGCTTGTGGTTTAGAATTTTTTAGCACAGCTCACACATTTCGTTGCCTCATTTCAGCCAATTTGCTCTCCATCTGAACAAAGTAGCATATTAATAATTGGGTTCTACTACCAACTACAAGTCAAATAAAATGTTGCTCATGTTTTTTTCTTGTCATGTCAACTTAAGAACTTTTGACGGCATCTTGCATGAGAAATATTTTACTCAATATGCTAATTCACAATATGTTACATCTGCATGTATTAGCAAATGGACACTAGAAAGGAGCTCATTAGGAAATTTATGCTTCAGGAAGAAGAGGAGGACGCTGAGTTATTTCTTGCCTTGGTTTCTACTTTGCTTTGATGCCTTCGTGATGAAAAAAGACCAGTCCACACATCATCTCTTACTAGCGCTAAAAAAGTTAAAAGAGTTCTTAGAAGACCATGAAAGTTGGTGTAGGGTTGAGTTCCGGATGGAGTCAGAGATATTCATGGTCACATCAGATTTTCTTAGAAGGGAGGGTTTGATACATGACATAAGGGGCATTACCATCAAGGAGCAGCTAGAAATGTTTATATATATGATCTCTCATAATGCTAGCAACCAAAAGCTTTAGAAAGCATTCCAATACAACGGTGAAACAGTTCATAGAAAAATAAAGGAAATCTTTGATATAATTCGAGCTCTAACTCATAGGTTTGTCAAGCTCCCAAGTTCGAACCAAACTCACATGAAAATTGTATCAGATCCACAATTTTGGCCTTATTTTTAGGTGAGCCATACACACAAGACGCCTAACTGTGAGAACCCAGGGTATTTAACTTGTAATATTTAACCATTTAAATTATTGGGATACACAGCAATGCTACGATAGCACAAACAAAAATTTACCGCGCAACCAAGGAACCACCGCAAGTAATAGATCACGAGATTACCGCTAGACACGCCGACTCGTAGCGGAAGTAGAGTCGTTATAGCGAGTTGATGCATTCGTAGTCGTACTCACGATGCGTCTCCTCCTTCGGGTAGTCGTACTTGATGCACGTCTGCTTCTTCGAGTGGTCGTACCCACCACGCGACTTCTTCTCCGACTCCGGTGATCAACACAAGTCGCGGATCGTCCTAGTGTTGATGCTTGGCAACAATACCTCCGAGATATCCATACGTACAGGGCAGGATCACCACGCACTGGAGTGCTAGCTCCGGCAGCGTGGTAAAGAAGGCGTGGCCATTAGGGTTTCGAGAGTTCTTCCAAAGATCATCCTCTACTCACCACCCCATGCCACCGCCCGTCTTTATATAGGCATCCATGATGGGTCTTGACCATGAGGCCCATTAGGAACTTATGGCCTATACGAATTCGGATCACCATCCAAAACAGATCCTACCCTTTTAAGTGTGTGACCCTACAGGTTCATCTGTAATCGATTATGTTGGACCGAAAAGGCGACTAGAGGGGGTGAATAGGAGCACGCTCACTTTTTCCCAAATAATGAATTCAACACAATTTCACTCCAATAGCTATGATGAAGCTATGAAGATCAATATACCAGTACAGCGGAAGACTAGTATTGAATCCAATTAAATCCCCTAAGCAAAAACACAAAATCAACTAAGGTTGCAAAGACTCACAGCACGGGCGGTCAGACCTCTGTACCCAACCGGTCGGACCGATTGCCGGGCGGTCTGACCGGCGTTGTGTTGGCGGTCGGACCGCTCCAAAATCGGTCTGACCGGTGATGACGGGCGGTCTGACCGGCGATCTCTGTAACCGATCCAAACAGAGAAATCACCGATGACGGTTGCAATTAGGTGAAACTTTTGATTCTCAACTCCAATCTTTATGAAACTTTGCACACACCTTCTATATGCTATTGAGGACCTATTCCAATCGAATATTATGATAATTCTTGGAACGATCTTGAGCAATTGCCAATTGATTAACAGAAGGTCTAAAACCGGGCAAGAACGAAAACTTGATCCTAATGCTTGTTCGTGAGAGATTGATGATCAAGATGATGCTAGATAGATTCACACATATCACAGCAAGCTAATTCACGTGAAAGAATCAATCACAAACTCGCGGATCAAAGAAAGCCCTAAAATCACCAAATTGAAAGCAAGAACGAAAAGATACTTATCTCAAGCAAACCTTGCATAGATTAAGAACGTGATCGTCGCTGGATTACACCCACGCCATCATGGATCAGTGGTCAATCCAAGATCACGAAATTCACCTCAAACCAAAAAGAGCCCTAGCCTCCACCTCAACTCCCTAAGCCAATTAGGGTTTCGCAACAAAAGAGGCGAGAGAGAAAAGAGCTAGATGGTGCGCCACCACCTCCCCTATTTATAGTGGAGGCCTAGACTCCTAGGGTTTGACTCCATTGGGCTCCGTTAAGGCCCACTAACAAACGGGTCACACACGCACGCTTCGCAGCGCCGCCTTTAACCTTTTGACCTAAACCGCTTCACCATGCGCCATGTATTTGCCAATAGGTCACCCTTGTCCATCTTGTGTCACGCTTGAGTCGTTGACCTCACCCGCATCGTCAATCGCTCGACCTCAACTCTCCAAGTCTAGTCCCGATCCTCCTCGCCGTTGACCGTCGTTGACCACCAAGCAACCTCGCACAACCACGCATAAGCAAACACGAATCGGGAACAAGTTCTTCACAACTTGACCCATGTTAGTCAAAACATGCATCATGCAAACCATATGCCACGATACCAATGACTTTGACCTAACCAATCAACATCGCCACGGTTGGCCGACGCTCAAGTCAATACCGGTCCGACCGCCCCGGTGAGCGGTCGGACCGCCTCTTGGCGGTCGGACTTGCTTTGGCGGTCGGACCGCTCCTCGTGAGTTGGTCGGACCGCCTTGGGACTTAGCCAATTTCAACCCCAAAATCCAAACCTTCGAAACTTTAAACCAATAGAACTTTTATCGAGACTCCAAAATTATGAGACCAAGTGCATTGGGATCCTCACTTGCCTACAACACCTATTTTTGGCCCAATTCGTTTTGACCACTTTGTCATCGCCGTCCACCGCCCACATGGCCGGTCCGACCGATTTGGGACCGGTCGGACCGCCGTGCAAGGACCGGTCGGACGCTTCGTCGAAGAAGCTTTGTAACTTTGTCGAAAACACGTGAAACGACAAACCGTAAACGACATTGCCAATTGTCACATCATCCTAAGATCTGGAACATATCCCCATGAAATCCACAGGTTATGACTCGGAAACTCTTTTCCGACCACCAGTCGTTAGGAGTACCTAGCAGCACATAACGATTCCCAAATACACATAGAATATATCATACGAACCATGATGTAATATGATCTATGACCAGGTCCTCATCACTTACGATCAGTTCGTATCTCCATACGACCAGATCGTATATGGTCCCGACCAGTTCGTAACTCCTTACAACCAGGTCCTTACCATTCTTTGATTACATTCAATCAATCTACGACCAGATCGTATCTCCATATGACTAGTCCGTAACTGATCGAATTAAGCGACCTACTCATGTATTCTCTCTTCACCACACGATGTCTGGTTGAACTCCAGGTGAGATGATGTGTCATCCATGGACTGTTCAAAACTTTCTCGATCGAGTGTCGGATAATATCATGTGGTCGACACTTTGACCACTAGTGGCATGCCCATGCACTTTCTTTATCCGATCATCACGAGGGGCCCAGACACATCTCTCCTGTTATGTTAGGAGGGGCAAATCCCATCTCGACCAGTCACATCCCTCCGCATGTTTCATAGCATACCCAAAAGCTACCTTTGTAACTACCCAGTTACGAGTAGCGTTTCGCAACCCCTAAGAGTGCTATTACACATGTAGGGAACCATGCTGATCTCAGGTCTAAGGATTATACATCATCATTGCTTGAGACCAACTAATGACACAAAGATTCATAACAATCTCAATAGTGTCTCAATGATGGGTCTATCTAATCCCATGTTCTCTAACATGTGCTAACATTATTGATTTGATGTCCCTATATCCATGACCGGTGAAACATGGTCATAAATCAATACATGTGTTGGTCGTAGTGTCACTGGCGTTCGGACCAGTGATATCCGACCAGGGATACATTTGGAATGACATCATATAAGTTAAAGAGTTCCACCAACAAGTCACATACTTATTGATCTGTAACAAATGATTCATTCGAGGAACATGATAACATATTATCAAAGTCATGAACATAACGAAATATCATCATCTCTATTATTGCCTCTATGGCATATTTCCAACACCTTGATCCTTCTTTAGCCATGGCTACACTAACCACATCATATTGGAATGACAAAATGGTACAAGAGTGCAACAATATATTTAAGAGAAACAACCGCATAATATGAAAACAAGTCGCATAAACGAAGTGTACTACTTCTTACACATAATATAATTTAAGTGTCAAGGGCACAAAATACTAATACTACTTTGTGAGAGGTCATGTCCAACTAATGATTGTAGTTAGCCCACATTTGCGTTGCAATTTGATCTCTAAGAGAACTTCCAGCATTTGACTCGATATCATTTGGTAATAATTATTGTCACCATTTGGTACATCAATGTAACATCCCAAATATGGGTTTGTGTTTCAAATGTAAGAAAATCAGAAGAAATTAAATTTTTTCTTGCATCTTGAAGCCTTGGACATTTTTGTAATTCTTTTAAAAAGGATTATGGAAAATCAAATTTAAATTCCCTTTTTTTTACTCTAATCAAAAACCCTCCTTGGCAAAAGTCTTGTGCCAAACCCTTGAAAACCTTTTCCCTGAGTTCTAGGGAGGCTTGGCAACACCTCTGATGTAATACCACGAAGGTGATTCGGCTTATTAGAAGAAGTTTCGGAAGAGGGAGCTAATCAAAAAACCAGAATCGTCTTTTCACCGGGGGGTTTTCTGTGATTTCACGGCAACTGGGCCTGGGCCACGGCCCAGAGGGGCCCATGTGGTGGCTGGCCATAAGGGGGGGTTCCCACCCCCAAACCCTAAACTCCACATTTCTCTCCCCCTCCCCCCCCTTTGGAGCCGCCGCCACCTTTCCCCATTACTATGCGCCGCCTTGTACGTCGATTTTGGGTACGATGCGTTCGTTTTCTGTCCTGTCCATCTCTTAGAAAGTTGTAGGTATTGTTCTTAGTTTCCATATCCACCGAGATCACGTGATTCCGTCATACGGTTTAGGAGATATGATTTTTTAGTGCGCGCTGTTCTGTCTGTCTGACGAGAAGGATCTGTCGGCTTGATCCTAGGTTTTGATTTAGTTAGAGGCATTTCCAGAACCTCCATCCAAAAAAGTTATTGTATCCCTTTAAATTATCTTTCAAAGCTGATAAAGATCATCTCCATTGGATCTGTATAATGAAAGTTATGATATTTTCTTTACCACTGCTCAATTACGGGCAGATAAATGTTAGCGTTTTCATCTATTGTTTAGACTACTGTAGAGGCCGAATCTGGGGTTTTACCCTTCTAGAGTTTTATTCCTGGGACCGTTAGCTTTCTTTTGGCGCCAAGATCAGGAAAATCTGATCTGTAGTTTGGGAGATATGAATTTTTGATTGCGATCTGTTCAGTCTGCCTGAAAACTGGGGTCAGTAGGTTTGTCCCTCGGTTTTGTTCAAATTAGGGGCCGAATTAGAACCTTCACCCAACGAAGTTATTGTAGTTCTCGAATTTATCTTTCCAAGTTGATAAGGATCATTCTCATTGGATCAGTAGGCTAAAAGTTACGCCGTTTTCTTTATTACTGATTTGTATTCTGGACAGACGTAGATGTGTTGTGTTTAACTGATAATTAGCCCTCTGTTTTGGCCGAATCAGGGGATTCCGTCAACTAATGTTTTGTAGCTTGATCAGTTAAGAATTAGTGAGAACTGGTTTCATGTCTTTTAGAGTTACAGACAATTAATGGTGAATTTTCTCGTACAACTGCCAGAAGTTAGGTAATCTGGACTTTTTGTGTAGAGGATCAAATTGAACCTTTTGTTTGGATGGTTTGGTTAGAGATTGTGGGAGGGCACGTAGCATCGCTGCACTCGGTTGTCCTCATATCGATCATTTTATATTGTAGGCGGTGAAGCGGTGAGTGGAGGGGTACCTCAGTTACCTCCCAAACCGTCGCAGCGCGGCAGGCAAGTAACTTTAATACTATGATTGATGCATTATGTGATGTGTGAATGAATGATTATATTTGTCTATATTTGTAGATGAATGCCATGTGTATCTTTTCATTTATGAGTACTATTCAATCTTGCCATGGGATCACATCATGACATGCATAAATTACCTTTGTAAGACCCATCAATTCCAGTATGGGCACTTGAAAATCCCATCAATTCCAGAATGGGTACGTGAGTCCACCATTCCAATGTGGGCCACGTTACGTGAGTCCACCATTCCAATGTGGGCCACGTTGGACGGCCGTATGAAACGTTCTTCATACGGTTACTTTAAGTGAACACCGACGGTGTTTCACTCGCTATCCCCAGATATGCCGCGATATGTCCAATTCCTTCAATGCATCATTTCACTTCATCCATTCATAAAGTTGTTTCCAATCAATGTTCAAGTTATGATTGTGATAAATTGTTCATGGTATGTTTGATTGTTACATACATGTACTTGCTGAGTCTTTGGCTCATTCTTGCTTTGTTGTTTTATTTAGGTAAATGACAAGGAAGAATGATCTCGTGGAGGGTAGTTCAACACGATGCACTCACTACCATAATCCAAATATTTTGAGAACTTTTATTGTCGTTATTTATGTCTTGTATTGAATTGTAATTAGCCATTTTGGTCATAACTACCATATCCCTCTGAATTGTTTATTTCCATTCCGTTGATTAAACTTGATGATGAATCCTTGTTTCCGTATATCCTTATTAACTCCTTCACCTTGTCATGCGTTTTGATGTTATTATTCTAAAGAGTAGTGATTGTAGGTGACCTCTTGACTTCCTTATAGTCAGGGTGTTACATCTGAATTATCTCATGATTTTTAGAAATTATTTGATAATTTTTGGAGGCAAGTCAAACTGGTCAAACCCTATTTTCCACTCTTCTGGAATTTCTGGAGAATAATTCAGTGTATGAAAATCTCTGAAAATTTTATGAAAGGTTCCTCCTGCAGTCAGCAAGCTCCAGTTAAAATTTCATAATTTTTGGAACTGGTTTGCTATCTCAATTAATTTCCCTAAGTTAGCTCAGCAAATAACTCAAAATCAGCCTTCACTCTTCCTTGGGCTCAAGTCACTCTCGGGTTCGAGCCGTCGGTTCGACCGGATCAACTTAACTGCACCGGGCTCAGTCGCTTCGGGCGCTTTTAATTTCGACCGTTAGATCTCGATCGTGCGGTCTGCGCTCTAAGGTGATCGCCCGGGATTCTGATTGCTTGGGCGCCGAGCGATTGAAATCCGATCTGATCCGACGGTCGTCGTTCGTCGTCTTCCTCCGCTCGCGCGCGCTCGGCCGAAGTCAACAGTGGCCTGTGAAAATTGCAGAGCGTGGCAGCGTCGGGTCACCTCTACTTTCGGCCAACGACTCTCAGCATTAATGAGCACTGTACTGCCGCCTCCGGAGTCGTCGTCCTATTCGAGTGCACTTGCCCCCGTCGCTCTCGGCCGACCTCCGCACAGCGCATCGCCATTTTGCTTGCCGTTGCTCCCCTCTTGCTCCTTCGGCTATAAAACTCTACCAGAGGCTGCCTTAGCATTCTTTGAACACCCTTGAACTTCAGCATCACTGCTAGTGCACTGAGTGAGCTCCTTCGGGGATTTTTCTCTCGGCCGCCATTGTTGAAGCTCCAAGCCCTTCGGTGAAAGTGGTGTTCCGGCCTCTCACTCGAATCTGTTGCTTCCTCGCCATTTGGCATCTCAAGAGTATTAACCCTCATCAATTTTGCTTTTGACAAACAGAGAGAGCGATCAATTTTGATTGCCCCTTTTCGGCCAAAACCGCTACTCTTCTTCACCCGAGCCGATTCGACACTCCTCTGTGCCTTCTTTGGGCTCAGGTACCCCCTTATTAGTCCCTAGTTGATTGGCACTCGCTCCCTTGGACCGCAGCTGAGCTCCTTGGCGTTTTTCGTTTTCGGTCATTTTGGTCACCGCGGTTATCTCCGGCTTGCCGGCGTTCTAGGCCACTGCAGCCAAAACCGCTGGTACCATTGGGTGCGCAAGAGTGTTAAGAACCCATTTTAGGCTTTTGCTCGCACCGCCGCGGCCAGAGCCGCCGTCGGCGAGCCGATCTTCCCGGTCATTTTTGTCGGACGAAAATGCGGGATTTAACGCTTGAACGTGAATCGTTGTGGACCGTCGATCCTAAGATCTACGGCCCAAGATTGCACTGAAGTTTGAACTTAACGCACGCCTTGATCCGTGGACCGTTGGATCCCAGATCAACGGCTCGCGTGCGTAGGCGCGTTCGGATCAGCCCGCGCGCTCGGATCCACGTGAACCGTTGGATCCTGATCCAATGGTTAACGACCAGATTTTCGCGGCCGCGCGCCCGCGCGTCTCAGCGCTGGGACGCGAACCGTCGGATCTCAGATCGACGCTCCTCGTTCGTCCACGTCATTTCGGATTTCTGATTTTCCCGAAAGAATTTATTTATCAACTGAAAAATGTGATAACTTGTAAAATGCATAACTAATTCATTTTAAATCCTTTTCGGGAGATTCAAATTTTGTGGGTTATGTTTTCTACTGAACTTTAATCTAAAAATGTTTCCAACCCCAGTATAGCTCCAGAAATTTTTGCTAATGAATAGTAGCATTTTTGATTTATAAAAGCTGAGCAAAATTGTTTTGGCCATATCTTTTGCATTGAGAATCCAAATGAATTGGTTCTTGTTGCTAAATTCATTATAAATCAGGATCTTGCTACTGTAAAATTTTTAGAATTTTTGGAGAAGGTTTACTGTTGGGTCTTTGCATTTTGTTCGTTCTTATCGGTTGCTTTTTGCTTTCTCGTTAGGATCCGAAGAGCACGTTGATAATATTATTGAACCTCAGCAACATCTTGACCCACAGCAAGCAGGCAAGCAGTTTGATCATAAATGTCCTATTACTTTCAAGTCTAATACTTTGTTTACAACTCATATGTATACATGCTTTTGTGCCAAATTAATTTTCCCGATTAGAGGTAGTTATTCCTATTGCATTGTTGCCCTCAAATTGTTATCCCCTGCCACAAACATAAGTTGTTAATATCGCTGGTGAATTAGAGCCCGGTGATTTAATTATGCTCTTTTATTGTCTTTTCGATGTCATGCTTAGAAATGCTTAGATGTCGGTAGTATTGGGCAGTCATCGACTTAGTCGATGATCTTGATCACACAAATATAATTATTACTCCATTATGTCCAGCACGTTGTGCTTTGTTAATTTTGTAAAGTCAAAAACTGAAAATAAAATTGTTTTAGACTTGGGCACAAAGGTATGTTGGTGTGATCTGTTGGTGTGAATGGAATGGTGCCTAGGTCATCAAGGGTCGAGTTACTTGTGTCACTAAGCCAAGCGCTTATGCGTGCTAACCACGCGAGAGGGATATGGGACCTCTCTTGACTAAGTACTTTGGCGTGTGTTATCTCCGAGTCGCAGGAGGGGGTTGTGTGTGTTGTGTGAAACATGATATGTGTTCTTGTGTTGGGTGTGCGGTGGTGGAGATTCCGGGTAGGCTCTCCACCTCGAGGTGCATTGTAGTTGTCCAAGGCTTTACCTGCGACGGGTAGTTGACCGAGGCTTCACAATGACTCCGACACAACGTATGGGTTTCTATCCATACGGGCGGCTCGCGGGTACTACACAATATTGGAAATGTCTTGTAGGACTTAGCCGTGCCGGCATACCTAAGGAAGTGTGCTTAATAGCTTGGCAAAAGGCGATCAGCGTGTGGGTACATTGGTACACCCTGCAGGATAAAACTATTCAATAGCCTCGCCCTAGGTTATGGACATGCTTGGTAAGGTCGCAAGAACTAGACTACAACCTTTTAAATTAAAATTTGACATGGTTGGTATGAATGGGTAATTCATGCTATTGTTGTGGTGACTAATGGGCTAGTCACTTCTGTGATTGTTGTTGTCATCTATCTATTGTTATATTGTTGTCATTTACGATTATTTGAACATTAAAAACAGATTTGTTAAATTGCTTTCAATCTATTACATTATTGCAAATGGAAACTTGCTTTATGCTAAAATGAAACATACTGACCTCCACTACAATAAGCTTGCATGTAGTATATGTACAGTTTGTTATTCCACATGTAAGTCTTATGAGTACATTCAAAGTACTCACCGGCTTTTGTCTACCGCTTTTGTTTTGGGGAGGAAGGTGAGCCCCAAGGGCCTCACTTTTGTGAGATGTCTTTGTGGATTCGCCGACTAGCTTGGCGGTCCGTCGGTTGCCTTGTGGGTTAAAGGCACACCGATTGGCTCTTTTGGTTTATAGCCATCTTATGGCACTTTTGCTTCATTGTTAAATTTCTTTATGTATATGTCATTTGGCGGTTGGCCTCTCTTTTGTAATGACTATCCTTTATTTATGTTATCTTTCGTTTGTTGTTTCGCTTGGTTCTATGTGAATGAATGGAATTGATGCATGAATTTTGTAAAGAGGTGTGTATCTTTGCGTTCGGGAAGTATACATGTCTCAAGACACGGGTTATTTCGTTTGTGATGCTAGGGTCAATTGGTGACTAAGCATTACAAGCCCAATAATCCGGGGTCCTCAAAGTTTGGTATCGAGCCATCTCGACCGTAGTAACCCAAGCTTGGTCGTCTTTAGGATATTTTGGAAAACCCTAATTTCAAAGTATCAAATGATTTATGAAAGCTTAAGGAATTCTCAGATTTTACTCCTTACCTATCTTAGCTTTCTCCTCTCATCTTACTCTAATTTGAGTTTGGAAATTGATTTCCTCTCCTTCCTTCAAAGATAGTTGTTATCGTTTAAATGGGTTTTGGGAACCACTGAGTTTGGCAAATTGAAGTGCTTAGGGTTTTGAAGTTTCTGGACTGAAAATTTCGGCTAGAGGCTTGGATGCGGAACTGACAAAGACGCCTCAATTTCCGACAATGAGCTCAATGGTTTCTGATCGGACCACTAAGCTTGGCAAATTGAAGTGTGCCAGATTTTGAAGTTTCTAGAATGGAAGACTTCGACTGGGAGCTTGGATGCAAAATCGCTACAGCAACTTCAATTTCCGGACAGCAAGCTCGATGGTTCCTAATGGGGTAGAAAACGAGAATTTAATCAACTAAAACTTGTGGGAATAGAAGGGTAAGACGTGATATTAGTTAGCTATGTATCTAACACTATTTTCGTTGATGTAACCTTGCTCTTTAGTAGTATTAGATCTGACGTTATATTCTGATTTTTATTTTCTCAATCAATTACTCGTTCATTCAATATGGGTTAGTTGTATTGGGAAGTTGAGTTTTGGTTGGTAATTCGTTACTTTTTTTGAGTCTTTTTATAAGCATGTTCAAGTTTATACACTTGTTGTTTTTGGCTTTCGATTAGGGGGTATTCTATTTCCCTAGTCATTAGCTTTTTGCTTTATTTCGGCTTTGTTTTCGAGTCTAGTGTTTAACCCAAGTTTCTTGTAACAGGATGGTCGGACGCACCCGTAGCGGCCAAGGCCAGTCAGCTGGTCCGGACGAGGATCTTCCTCCTCCTCCGACCATGGCCAAGGTCCTTCTTGGATCGAGCGAACCGTGCAGAGGACAGAGGGTTCTTACGGGCGACGCCATCGCAAGAACACTTCCGCCCTTACCGGTGCCGGGATCCGGGAAGGAGTGGACACCAGCAGCGTGGGGACTTGCGGAGTTTCTTCGCACCCACCCCACATTCTCCAGTCCGAGGACCGCTTGACGCAGACGATCGCCGTCGGTGGAGCGGAAGCCAGATAGCGCAGCTGATGTGAGCACGAGAAGGCGCTGTCGCATCACACCAGCTGGAGGGTGCAGCTTTATCTTGGTGGGAGAGCTTTCTCGCCATGCGACCTAACGCCACACCGCCACCGGGAGGAGTTCGACCGCCTTCCGTCGAGTCAAATTCCTTCCGGTCGATGAGGTCAAGAAGAAGGAGTTCTTGTCGCCGGACAAGGACGCTTTCGATTCTGGAGTACTGCACGAGTTTAACCATTTGGCTCGTTATGCTCCGGAAGAGGTGGCCACTGATGAGGCCAAGCAAGAGAAGTTCAAGGATGGTTTGTCCGAGGAGCTGCAGGACAAGCTATCTATCGTCGACTTCCCAGATTTTCAGGCCTTGGTGGACAAAGCCATCGTTGCCGAGCACTCAGGTAGAGCGCTTGTGGATTCCCGCAAGCGTAAGTGGGAGGCCCAGAAGTCATCCAGGCCGGCTATCCCGCTTCGGTCGTCTCGTGGGTCGCGTCGTGAACCGGCAAGAGGGCCGAGGCCGCCAAGACTGTTCTTCGCCCTTCGCAGGCCGTGCCCCAATCACGTGCACCTGCGAGTCAGCAGGGTGGTCCCCGCAACCCGGCTGCCGGGGTCACTTGCTTCGCCTGCAGCCAGAAGGGGCATTATGCGAACCAATGCCCTAAGAAGACAGGAGCAGCCCCTCGTCCTAATGGAGGACGCGGGCCAGGAGGTGGTTCTTCTGAGGACCTGAAGATTGTCCCTACTACCCAAGGCGTGGGTAGTGGTCGCGTCAACCTCATCTCAGCAGAGGAGGCACAGGAGGCACCCGACGTCGTGCTGGGTACACTTTCTGTTAACTCTCATTCTGCTACTGTTTTGTTCGATTCAGGAGCATCTCATTCTTTTGTTTCTGAGTCTTTTGCTGCTATTAGTGAGCTCCTCTTCACTCCATTGTTGGTCCCGTTGCTCATTCGCTCTCCTGGTTCGGAGTTGAGAGCTGAATCTGAGTGTAGGGATGTTCCAGTTGAGATCGAGGGAGTGAGATTCTTCGCAAATCTTATTCTCCTCCATTCAGCAAGTTTAGATGTAATTCTTGGTATGGATTGGTTGTCTTGCCATAAGGGACAAATCGATTGCGCCAAGAAGTGTATCTCCCTATCTAGTCTTTCCGGTGAGCAGGTTCGCTTTTCGCCGAAGCTGCTAGGTCCGCATCTCTTCGCGCTTGAAGCGAAGCCCGCTCTAGATATTAGTGAAGTCCCAACAGTTCGTGACTTCATCGATGTCTTTCCTGAAGATCTTCCAGGGATGCCACCAGTTCGAGACCTCGAGTTTGTCATTGAGTTGGTTCACGGTACCGCCCCGATTTCAAAGAGGCATTATCGGATGCCACCGAACGAGTTGGTGGAGTTGAAGAAGCAAGCCCAATGAGCTGCAAGAAAAGGATTCATTCGCCTAGCTCATCTCCGTGGGGTTGTCCGGCAATCTTCGTAAAGAAGAAGGACAATACTTTATGCATGTCGTTGATTACCGTCCGCTTAATGAGGTAACGGTAAAGAACAAGTATCCTTTGCCCGCATTGATGATCTCTTTGATCAATTAACCGAGCTCGAGTATTCTCCAAGATTGATTTGAGAGTGGGATATCATCAAGTTCGGATCTGATAGGAAGATATTCCAAAGACGGCTTTCTCTACTCGCTATGGCTTGTATGAGTATACCGTCATGTCATTTGGCTTAACCAATGCCCCGCTTTGTTCATGAACCTCATGAATTCGGTATTCATGGAGTATTTGGATAAGTTTGTCGTGGTCTTCATCGATGATATTCTTATCTATTCCAAGGACGATGAGGAACATGATGAGCATCCGAGGTTTGTGTTAGGCAAGTCGTGAGCACCACCGTGTATGCAAAGTTCACAAGTCGCATTCAGTTGAAGGAAGTGGCCTTCTTGGGTCATGTTCTTTCAGCAGAGGCGAGCCGCTGATCCTAGCAAGGTCGCGACGTTCTATCGTGGGTTCAACCTACTTTCGCAACCGGCGCGGAGTTTTCTGCTTAGTGGGTATTATCGCCGCTTTATCGAGAACTTCTCCAAGATCGCGGCCGATGACGGAGTTGCTCAAGAAGGACAAGAAGTTCCTGTGGTCCGATGCTTGTGAGGAAAGCTTCCAAGTACTTAAGAAGCGTTTGACCACTGCTCCCGTCCTCGTTCTTCCCGATATTCATCGAAGCTTCGATATCTTTTGCGATGCTTCTCGTCGAGGACTCGGTTGTGTCCTTATGCAAGAAGGCAAGGTAGTGGCCTATGCATCAAGGCAATTGAGACCTCATGAACTCAACTATCCTACCCATGACACGGAATTAGTCTGCTGTGATTCATGCACTTAAGATTTGGCGACATTACCTAATCGGAATCGTTGGGTGTATTCGGATCACAAAGTCTAAAGTATTTGTTCACCCAACCAGATCTGAACCTCAGGCAAAAGAGATGGTTGGAGTTGATCACGGACTATGACATGGGTATTCACTACCATCCGGGCAAGGCTAATGTCGTTGCCGATGCGCTCAGTCACAAAGCGCATTGCAATGTCTTGTTGCTTCAGGAACGCCAACCCCCCCTGCTGGAGGAATTTCAGCGTCTCAACTTGGGATTGGTTGAGCACGGTTCCCTCGCTGCCTTGGTTGTGCAACCAACCTTGGTAGATCGGATTAAGATGGCTCAACAATCAGATGTTGGAGTGAGCCACATCAGGGAAAATATCAAGAACGGAACAACCAAGTGCTTCTCTGAGGATGAGCATGGTGTTGTAAGGTTCGGGCAACGCCTTGTGGTTCCAAAGGACATGGAATTGCGGAATTTAATTCTCTGTGAAGCCCATGATTCGCCCTTGTCTATTCATCCCGGGGCCACAAAGATGTATCAAGATCTCCGCCAGGGATTTTGGTGGACCCGAATGAAGAGGGAGATTGCGAAGTTCGTTGCCGAGTGCGACATGTGTCGTCGCGTCAAGGCCGGAAGCAGCGGCGTCGGCAGATGGCTTAGCCTTTGCCAATTCCCGAGTGGAAGTGGGATTCGATCGGGATGGATTTTATCACCGGTCTGCCTCGTACCTCCAAGGGCAGTGATGCCATCTGGGTTGTCATTGATCGGCTAACTAAGGTGGCGCACTTCCTTCCAGTCAAGACGGATCTCCGTGTAGGTCTTTTAGCGGATCTCTACATTGCCCGCATCGTGAGCTTACATGGGGTACCTAAGACAATTGTCTCGGATCGTGGTTCTCTTTTCACCTCTCGCTTTTGGCAAAGTTTGCAAGAGGCTATGGGAACCCGTCTTACCTTTAGCACAGCGTACCACCCCCAAACTGATGGTCAGACCGAAAGGGTCAACCAAGTGTTGGAAGACATGCTTCGTGCTTGTGTCCTCTCCTATGGAAAGAATTGGGAGAAATGCTTGCCATTTACCGAGTTTTCCTACAACAACAGTTTTCAGGCTAGTCTTGGCATGTCACCTTTCGAGGCCTTGTACGGGAGAAAGTGCAGGACCCCGTTGAACTGGTCTGAGATAGGCGAAAGACCTTTCTTTGGTCCGTACTCGATCAATGAGGCGGAGAGCCAAGTCCAGCTCATTCGTGATCGTTTACGCTCAGCTCAATCCAGGCAAAAGAGCTATGCAAATCGCCGTCGTCGTGAATTGAGTTTTGAGTCTGATGACTTTGTTTATCTCAAAGTCTCTCCTTTGAAGGGCCATCAGCGTTTCGGCGTCAAGGGCAAGTTAGCTCCTCGATATGTCGGTCCTTACCGTGTTACCGAGAAGAAAGGAGCTGTTGCCTATAAGTTGGAATTGCCAGCTGCACTCGAGGGGGTACATGATGTTTTCCATGTGTCCCAACTAAAGAAGTGCCTCCGTGTTCCAACTGAGGAAGCTCCGTTGGAAACCCTCGATGTCCAAGAAGATTTGACCTATCGCGAGCACCCTGTTCGCATACTCGAGGAGGCTGAACGAAGAACAAGGAATAAAACCATCAGATTCCTCAAAGTTCAGTGGTCGAACCATTCCGAGGATGAGGCTACTTGGGAAAGGGAAGATCGTCTCCGGGCAGACTATCCATCTTTCTTTACCAAGTGAGCCAAATCTCGGGACGAGATTTTTGTAAGGGGGGGAGGTTTTGTAACATCCCAAATATGGGTTTGTGTTTCAAATGTAAGAAAATCAGAAGAAATTAAAAAATTTCTTGCAGCTTGAAGCCTTGGTCATTTTTGTAATTCTTTTAAAAAGGATTATGGAAAATCAAATTTAAATTCCCTTTTTTTTTACTTTAATCAAAAACCCTCCTTGGCAAAAGTCTTGTGCCAAACCCTTGGAAACCTTTTCCCTGAGTTCTAGGGAGGCTTGGCAACACCTCTGAATTATCTCATGATTTTTAGAAATTATTTGATAATTTTTGGAGGCAAGTCAAACTGGTCAAACCCTATTTTCCACTCTTCTGGAATTTCTGGAGAATAATTCATTGTATGAAAATCTCTGAAAATTTTATGGAAGGTTCCACCTGCAGTCAGCAAGCTCCAGTTAAAATTTCATAATTTTTGGAGCTGGTTTGCTATCTCAATTAATTTCCCTAAGTTAGCTCAGCAAATAACTCAAAATCAGCCTTCACTGTTCCTTGGGCTCAAGTCACTCTCGGGTTCGAGCCGTCGGTTCGACCGGATCAACTTAACTACACCGGGCTCGGTCGCCTCGGGCGCTTTCAATTTCGACCGTTAGATCTCGATCGTGCGGTCTGCGCTCTAAGGTGATCGCCCGGGATTCTGATTGCTTGGGCGCCGAGCGATTGAAATCCGATCTGATCCGACGGCCGCCGTCGTCTTCCTCGCTCGCGCGCTCGCCGAATTAAGCGATGGCGGTGAAAATTGCAAAGCGTGGCAGCGTCGGGTCACCTCTACTTTCGGCCAACGACTCTCAGCATTAATGAGCACTGTACTGCCGCCTCCGGAGTCGTCGTCCTATTCGAGTGCACTTGCCCCCGTCGCTCTCGGCCGACCTCCGCACAGCGCATCGCCATTTTGCTTGCCGTTGCTCCCCTCTTGCTCCTTCGGCTATGAAACTCTACCAGAGGCTGCCTTAGCATTCTTTGAACACCCTTGAACTTCAGCATCACTGCTAGTGCACTGAGTGAGCTCCTTCGGGGATTTTTCTCTCGGCCGCCATTGTTGAAGCTCCAAGCCCTTCGGTGAAAGTGGTGTTCCCGGCCCTCTCACTCGAATCTGTTGCTTCCTCAGTTACTTGGCATCTCGAAGAGTATTAACCCTCTGTCAATTTTGCTTTTGACAGCAGAGAGCAGATCAATTTCGGATTGCCCCCTTTTCGGCCGAAACCGCTACTCTTCTTCACCCGAGCCGATTCGACCCTCCTCTGTGCCTTCTTTGGGCTCAGGTACCCCCTTATTAGTCCCTAGTTGATTGGCACTCGCTCCCTTGGACCGCAGCTAAGCTCATTTGCGTTTTTCTTTTTCGGTCATTTTGGTCACCGCGGTTATCTCCGGCTTGCCGGCGTTCTAGGCCGCTGCAGCCAAAACCGCTGGTACCATTGGGTGCGCAAGAGTGTTAAGAACCCATGTTAGGTGTTTGCTCGCACCGCCGCGGCCAGAGCCGCCGGCGGCGAGCCGATCTTCCCGGTCATTTTTGTCGGACGAAAATCTGGGACGAACGTTTGAACGTGAATCGTTGTGGACCGTCGATCCTAAGATCTACGGACCAAGATTGCGCTGAAGTTTGAACTTAACGCACGCCTTGATCCGTGGACCGTTGGATCCAAGATCAACGGTCCCGATTCGAGTCCGCGCGGGGCGTTGGTTCCCAGATCAACGGCTCGCGTGCGTAAGCGCGTTCGGATCGCCTCGCGCGCTCGGATCACGCGGAACCGTTGGATCGATCCAGCGTTAACGATCAGATTTTTGCGGCAGCAAGGCTGCGGCGTGGCCCTGGGACGCGGACCGTCGGATCTAAGATCGACGCCTCGCTCGCCCACGTCATTTCGATTTTGATTTTCCGAAAGAATTTATTTATCAAGCGAAAATGTGATAACTTGTAAAATGCATAACTAATTCATTTTAAATCCTTTTAGGGAGATTCAAATTTTGTGGGTTATGTTTTCAACTGAACTTTAATCTAAAAATGTTTCCAACCCCAGTATAGCTCCAGAAATGATGAGTTAAAATACAGCAAGTATCCTAGTCTTTTCTCTTGTCATCTTGGATTATTAAATGATGAGTTAAAATACAGTATCAATTTGCATGCTTTTAGTCTGAGAAAAACAATTTCTTTTATATATGTTAAGTTTACCAGACCACTCTTTTTGTAATCTGTCTTTATTTCAGCTTTTCAAACATCTGTAACTATAGCCTTAAATTAAACTCTAAACTGGACACTTAGTATCTATAGAGGATGAATATGGGTTATTACCTTATTTGGGGTAGATATAGCTTAAGCATATTGCTTAGCCATGCATTATCATCTTGATCATGCATTCTTTTTCAATATTTTGTCCTTTATCAGTTTTTTGTGTTTATTGGATTCTTATGATTTTAGATTCTAGTTCTTCCGAAGTTGTTGAATCTGTTATTGAATAACCAGAACCTGAACAAGAGATCTATTATTACCAAGGCAAGCATCCTCTCTGCACCATATTGATCCCAATTTTTGGAACTGTAGCTTTACAAAATACAGTGATAACTGTTGCATGCTAATTCCTTAAAAATTAATTGTGATCTGTTTAATATCTAGTTACAACCTATCACTTGTGGCTTACCTTAAATTTGATCATACACTCAAATTAAGGTATTATCTGTATTAAAATACTCATTTTAGAATTTTGCTTAGCCATGATCCACGGGCCGGTAGTGTTTGGCAAGCTTATCTTGTCAAACATAGGAATCACAATTGAACTTTAAGTATTTGTTTCTTTGTCAGTCTCTTTAAATCAGAAATGAATTTAAACCCTTCTTGCTAATCTGATTTCAAATCTGGACAAGTGGATGCTAGTGGTGGTGCCGTAGTAGTGCGAGAATGGGAAATGTGGTTGTCTTATGCGGATTGATTAAGGGTGAACATCTTGGATGATTCAAGCCCCAGCGCACTTCCACACGCGGTGTATGGTATTTGTTTGGTTAAGTAAAGGGTTAATGCTATTGAGTTGGAAAACAGGAAAGTAAGGGCATATGTGTTTGATTGCGTATCTATATCATATGTTCTTAGGAGGGTGAGGCCATACATGCGTTCCATCACATGTATGTACCTTAAGGGTCTCAGATAATAATTAATATGTGCAGCTAGCACAGCTCTACTTTCTGTCCTTTAATTTATGTTTTTCGGATCGCATTCCTAGCACAACATGTGGGCCTCCGGTTGGCAGGTTCTACTAGTAACTTGTACTGAGCGGGATTAGTCACACATGGGTATTCCAGCTCAATAGTATCAACTTGTTGAAAAATACCAAATCTTAGTTTACCCGGCCGGCATACCAAAGGCAGTGTGCTATCATCCTAGGGGCTACGGGCTAACTAAGTCGTGTGGGTAAAGATGTACACCCCTGTAGGGTTAAAACTATTCCAATAGTCGTGTCCCCGGTTACGGACAACGCTTGGATCTGATTAGCGCTTTGTATAGTGTGGATATCGTGAGGATATGTGCACGATCTTACAATGATGAGTCAATTGGCAATGGTTTTATTGGTTTGCAAAATCTCGCGTTTTCTGGTTTGCTCCAAAGTGTTGTCAGGTCACTGGCGGTCAGACCGGCCAGGTCGCGGTCCGACCGGCCAGTGTAAAGGTCTGACTGGCAATGCTTGCCGGTCCGACCGCCAATTTGTGTTGATGGAATTTGGGGCTAGGCCAAAAATAGGTGGTGTAGGCAAGTGAAGGGGGTCTCCTAGATGTGGTCACATAATTTTTTGAGCTACTAGTCAAAAGTTCTATTCATTTGAAAATTCCAGAAGGTTTCGGATTTTCGAGATAGAATTTTGGCTAAGTCTTTTCGGGCGGTCCGACCGCCGTTATGGAATCGGTCGGACCGACCGTGTGGGGCGGTCAGACCGCTGATCACTTGAAGGTTAGCCATTTTGGCATTGATGTGTTTTGATTGTGGTTATTGTATGGATGTCAATGCTTTATTGTTGCATATTGCATGGTGGAACTAACGTGGGTCAAGTTGTGAAGAACTTGTTCCCGGAGACGATTTGTTTGTCTATTGTTGTGTAGGTGGCTTGCAGGTCAACGACGTCAACGGTGAGGTGGATCGGGACTACGCTTGGAGAGCTGAGGTCCAGACGATCATGGATGCCGGGTGAGGTCGTGTGACTCAAGCATGGTGCAGAATGGGCAAGATGGATCGAACGGGTAGTTCGGTGCAGCTGGTTGGATCAGGCGGTGCGGAAGTCGGTGCAAGTCCCTGGGAGGTTCCGATGGGTTTCGGACGGGAGGAACTTGTCGACGTGATGATAGCTGCTGATCAACCTACACGTGGTGAAGCAGGCGAGTGCTTCAACAGATATGTGTGAGTGGGTCCCATGTGTGTGTGGGCCTTCATGGGAGCCCATTAGTGAAAACCCTAGGCCTCTCCTATAAATAGAAAGGGGGGAGAGGAAAAACCCCCCAAGCACTCTAAGCATTCATTTGGACTATCCAAGTCTTTTTCTAGGGTTAGGGTTTGGAGAAGAGAGGAGAGGAGAGGAGAGGAAGGTTGTGTGTGTGCTCTTTGTTGAGCTCTTGTCCTCCTTGAGGGAGTGACTTTGTAAGCATCTTGTTGGATCAATCAATCTTGTGATGCTTGCTTAAGAGATCGATTCTCTCCTTTGTGTTCATCTCTCTTTTGTTGATTTTGGTGCTTCCTTGATTCAAGTATTTATGCTTGGTCTCTTGACCAATTTTATCTTGCTTTGATGTGTGGGAATACTCCTAGAATCATCTAGTTCATCAACCCACACAAGCAAGTCTTGAATCAAGATTCTCATATTTCTAGGGTTTATGCACTTCTTTGGTAAAGTCTTCAGAGATCGATTCTGTTAAGTGGATCTGGAGGATCGTCATTAGAAATAGGTCTCTAATATCCATAGGGAGGTGTGCTCCAAATTTGGTCAAGTTTCATTGGTCGAATCAAAAGTTGGAGCAAATTTCGTTTTAGATTTGGGTTTTGTATTTTTGCTTTCGACTAAATCGGTCGACCGATTTAGTAACTGATGTCCGATCAACCGCGCCTTTCAGATCGCCGTAGCGGCGAGTCAAACCGATTTCAATGGTCTCGATCCCGATTAGCTAGCCGGTCCGACCGATAGTCAACCGCCTATCCGATCGCCATTCTCTCACGGCCTGGCTCGACCGCCAAGATTTTCGATCCGATCTTACGAGATCGTATCTCTGCTTGGATCTTGTGGTTAGCGGGTTATCGAATTCAAGACAAGGCTTCCTCCGGCGCTTATCGATCTTCTTAGCTTTCATAGCTAAAGGAGTAAAGTTCGTGTTGAATTTGATTAAGGCGAGAAATTTGAGAAAGCGCCTATTCACCCTCCCCTAGTCGCCTTTTACGGTCCTACAAGTGGTATCGAGCCGGTTAGCTCTTCTCATTGATCTTAATCGGTCTTTGGAGCCATGGCGATCGACAAGTACTCAACCAAGCCACATATTTTTTATGGAGTTGATTTTGCATATTGGAAGGCTCGTATGCAGGCTTATATCGAGGCTCAAGGGCACGCTATTTGGCTTAAGGTAAAAAAACCCTTATGTCGTGCCAGCCGATGACGATATGATCACTCCAGATGTGGAGGCCAATAGCAAGGCTCGAAATTTTTTGATCCAAGGCCTTAGTCGATCTGAGTTTGAGCGTGTTGCTCATTTGCGGTCTGCTCATGAGATCTGGCGGACTCTTTGTGATTATCACGAGGGGTCCACTGCGATCAAGGAAGTGCGACAGAACTTGAAGAAGCTTTACTCCAAGATCGAGCAAAGGCCTGGTGAGTCTTTAGACGAGCTGTGGGGAAGATTTTCTAAGATTCTTCATGATCTCCGCGCATTGCTGACATGAAAAGGGCTTTGGTGCTTACTGAACAGAAATTGCATAAGCAAGTAAAAATGATTAAGAAACAGGACATTATGATTGATAATTTGAACCTAGAAGTTGTTAGGCTCAAATCTATTAATACTGATGATATTTGTGATTCCTGCACTAACTTACTTAAAGAACTGACAAGCTTGAAATCTGCTCATTCCTCTGTTGTTAATCAATTAAAAGATGCTCTTGATGAACTAGAATCTCTCAAGTCTTGTTCTGTTTGCATGGATGCCATTTCTCTTGATGTGACTGCCTTGGAAGCTATTCCTTTAACTTGATTTTATTGTGCCTTGCTTGAATTAAAATTGGATAGCTCCTTGAAAGAATTGCAAAAATTTGATGCTAGTCACACTTGCTCTCATTGTAAGAATAATAGGATTAAAATGCAAGAGATGACTGAAATAGTAGTTTACTCTAGAGCTGGCTCTTGTGAAAATTGTCCCAAGCTTACAATTGAGATTGAAGCCTTAAACAAGACTCTTGAAGAAAAAGCTAAAATTGAAAAATCCATGTCTCCTACTGCTTCTAAGAAAGTCATTGATTCTAACTCTTGTGTTTTGAATGCTGAAGTTGAAACCATGATTGGTCAGATTCAAGAGGCATTTAGAGTTAAATTTAAGGAGCAGTTGAATAGGATTAAGGAATCTTATTGTCTGTCTTGTGAGGCCTTCAAAGTGGAAGTGGCTCTTCTTAAGAGTAAAAGTGATGAGGTAATCAAGTCCAGAAAGTGCACTAGATGTGAGGGTCTAACTAAAGAGAATGAATACTTCAAAGTGACTCTTGAGAAGTTTTCTAGTGGGAAAAAGAAACTCAACATGATTCTTGATCAATCCAAGGTGAGTGTGAAAAATAGTGGCCTAGGTTTCAATCCCCTAGAGCATTCCAAGAAACACCCACCTAAGATTGCTAGAGTTGTGAAAAATGGTCTGTTTGAGCTAGAACCTCCTAAGCCATCCAAGGTTGTTTTCAAATCTGCAGGTTTTGCTCAAACTCTCTCTGGCAAGAAAGGTGCTTTTACTCCTTCAGTACAGACCCCTCAAAAGGTCAAGTACCATTGCACCTTCTGCAAGAAAGAAGGCCACACGGTTGAGTTCTGCTTCTGGAGAGCAAAACTTGAGAGAAAAGAGAGGATGAGCGTCTTGAGATCCATTAGAGGAGTCCCTTCTCTAGCTGTAGTCTCTAGAGCTAGGCAGCATGTTTATCGTTCCACACATAGGCCTAGATTTGTAGAGAACTTTGTAAACTCTTTTGGTGGGTCTAGGCAGCATTTTGGTTTAGGATTTCATGAGGAGTAGACAGGGGGAGTATCGATCTTTTGGTAGATCGTTTCGGAGAGGTCTAGGTGGTTCTCATGTGCATCCTTATGATTTTGTTCATGATCATTTTTCTGCTGCTTCTACTGCTGTTCCCAGGCATCGTGCTTCTCAGTACTGGATTCCTAGATCATTTATCACTAACCCTAGTACTGAGGCACGGATGTTTTCTGATTGTGCCTTTTAGGTCCGTCGTGCGAGGAAGGAGGACTTATGGCTTGTTGACTCCGGGTGTTCTCGACATAGGACCGGAGATTCTAGATGGTTCTCCTCCCTCACACGTGCATCCGGCAACGAATTGATTACTTTTGGGGATGCTTCTACCGGGACCGTGACTGCAAAGGGCACTGTGCGTGTCAACAACAAGTTCATGCTTAAAGACGTCGCATTGGTAAGTAAGCTGAGGTATAATCTTCTATCTGTTTCTCAGCTGCTTGATGAGGGTCTAGAAGTGAAGTTTAAAAGTGGTGAGTGTAGAGTTCTAGATTCCTCGGGTGAGCTTGTTTTGAGATCTCATTTGAGAAGATCTTTGTGCAAATTTGGTATTTCTTGACTTCCAGGTCCTAGGTGTCTTGTAGCCTCTGATTCTCATGATCTTGTCTTGTGGCATCATAGACTTGGGCATATAGGTTTTGATCACTTGACTAGAGTCAGTTGTAAGGATTTGATAAGAGGTCTGCCTAGGCTGAAGGCTGTTAGAGATCTTGTGTGCTCACCCTGTAGACATGGTAAGATGGTGTCTGCTTCCCACCCACCTCTTACTTTGGTGATGACTGATGGATCAGGACAGCTTCTTCACTTAGACACAGTTGGTCCTTCTAGAGTTCAGTCAGCTGGTGGGAAATGGTATGTTCTGGTGGCTGTGGATGATTTCTCCAGGTATTCATGGATTTATTTTCTAGTTTCTATGGACAAGGCTTTTGGCTTCTTTAGAGAATTGGTCCTTAGACTTGCTGTTGATATTCCTGGAGCTTTGAGAGCCATTAGGAGTGACAATGGGACAGAGTTCAAGAATTCTTCTTTTCTACCTACCCAGACCGATAAGGGAATTGAGCATCAGTTTTCTTCTCCTAGAGTTCCCCAGCAGAACGGTGTTGTAGAAAGGAAGAACAGGACCCTGGTAAGATGGCTCGAACCATGTTAGATGAGCATTCTACTCCTAGGAGATTTTGGGCTGAGGCGATCTCTACTGCTTGTTATATCTCCAATAGGGTTTTCTTGAGATCTGTGGTTGGGAAGACCTCTTATGAGCTTAGATTTGGTCATTCTCCCAAAGTCTCTGTAGGACCGGAAAGGCGACTAGGGGGGGTGAATAGGCGCTTTCTCAACTTTCTCGCCTAAATCAAATTCAACACGAACTTTACTCCTTTAGCTATGAAAGCTAAGAAGATCGAAGCGCCGACAAAGGAAGTCTTGTGTCAATTGAATTCGATAACCCCGACAACCACCACGACACAAAAGTGGAGACTTAATCTCAAAGGGCGATCACAGGCACAGCGGTCGGCCAAGCTACTACAGGTGATCGACCGAGCGATCAACCAATGATCGGCCAAGAACTAATCATGGCGGTCGGACGGTGGACAGCGGTTCGACCGGCGAGATAATGATCTGAACACAGGCGGTCGGACCGCCGTTGCTGTAACACCGGATCGACCGTTCATCCGAACTGAAAAATCAATCCCAAATCCAAAACGAAATTTGATCCAACTTTTGATTCAACCAATGAAACTTGACCAAATTTGAGCACACCTCCCTCATCGATATTAGAGACCTATTTCTAGCGACGATCCTTCAGATCCACTTCGCAGAATCGATCTCTCAAGGATTTTACATAGAAGTGCACAAACCCTAGAAATATGAAAATCTTTGATTCAAGACTTGCTTGTGGGGGTTGATGGTCTAGATGATTCTAGGAGTACTCCCACACATCAAAGCAAGACAAAGTGGGTCAATAGACCAAGTTAAACCACTTGAATCAAGGAAGCACCAAATTCATCCAAATGAGAGAAGAACACAAAAGAGAGACAAATGAACTCTCAAGCAAGAATCACAAGATTGATTGATCTCACAAGATGCTTACAAAGCCACTCCCTCAAGGAGGACAAGAGCTCACCAAGGAGCAACCACAATCTCTCCCTCTCTTCCTCTCCAAACCCTAACCCTAGAAAAAGGACAGGGAAACCAAATGAATGCCTCAAGAGGGTTTTACATCTCCCCCTTCTATTTATAGGAGAGGACTAGGGTTTCACTTTTGGGACCCACTCACACATGGGACCCACACACAACATCTGTTGAAGCAATCGCTCTGCTTCACCACGTGTAGGTTGATCAGCGGTTCTCATCACGTCGCCAAGCCTCTCTTGTCCGAATCCCATCGGAACCTCCCAGAGACTCGCACCGATATCCGCACCACCTGATCCAACCAGCTGCACCGAACTACCCGTTCGATCCATCTTGCCCATTCTGCACCATGCTCGAGTCACACGACCTCACCCGGTATCCATGATCGTTCGACCTCGGCTCTCAAGCGTAGTCGATCCACCTCACCGCTGACGCCGCTGATCCGCAAGCCACCGCATGACAATAGACAAACAAACCGTTCCGGAACAAGTTCTTCACAACTTGACCCACATTAGTTCCGCAATGCAATATACATCAATAAAGCATTGATAACTAAACATAAAACACAATCAAAACACATCAATGCAAACTTGGCTATCCTCCAAGTCAATGCCGGTCTGACCGCCCCACACGGCCGGTCCGACCGATTTCAGGCCGGTCGGACCGCTCCCACACCGGCGTCGACCGGTCAAAAGACTTAGCCAAAATTCCAAATTTTGAAAATCGAAACTCGCTGGAATTTTCAACTCAATAGAACTTTTGACTGGGAGCTCCAAAAATGATGCAACCACATCCAGGAGACTCCCCTCACCTGCCTACACAACCTATTTTTTGCTTAGCTCCAAAAGCCACTTTTCAGCACACCGGTCGGACCGGCCACCATGGCCGGTCGGACCTCTCCAGTGGTCGACCGCCGACACCACGGTCGGATCGCTGTGGTCCGACGATTTAAGCAAACCCCGAAAACACGAGATTTTGCAAACCAACAAAGCCATTGCCAATTGACTCATCATCTTGAGATCGTGCACATATCCTCACGATATCCACAATCTCCCCCTTGATGAACACATTGGCAATTCTCCAGAAAATGTGGTTTTTCAAATTGAAAAGTAAAACAAATCGCCGTTTTCGCATAAAGGCACAACTTGGTCCAAAAGCAAGAAAAAGCCTAGGAACCGACCAAGCTGGCTTCAGAATAGTATAGGCAAGTGAGATAAGGCAATGAAAGCACAAAAAGATTTAAATTCCAGAAAGTAGCCAAAAATCTCACTTAGGTCCATATGAAAGACAAAATGTTCTATTTGACCTTTGATCATTGTGAGTCTTCTTCAATTGCAATTAAAGTCAGAAAAAGGCAATAAAACCCAGAGACTCAACTCACTAAGATCAAAAAAATTTAAAAGGCTCATTTTTTTGTGTGTTCTTTTATGTAAAACCAGTATTTTCTTCAATCCTTCTCCCCCTTTGACAATGAATTCATCAAGATGCAAGGGAAAAGAAAAAGAAGATGAAATGACTTTATTTGAAATTTAGTAAAAGGAGCCATGACCATTATCGAAGTAGACAGTACAAGAATCAGACCAAGCCATATAAGACGAAGAAGCTATATTCAATCATGGCAAAACATGTACTGCAAAGCTAAAACTAGGTTAGCAGAAATCTGAGATTAAAAGAATGAATACCATGAAAAGTTTCTCAATATCATAGTTTCACTAAAAGCAACCAAGAATGAGTCAAGCCATGTCTATAAGGAAAAAGGAGACTCAAAACAAGAACTGAGGCATTTTGAGCATTAAAATTATTCTTTTGAAGCAAAAACTCAGGCACTTAGCATTTTGAGCATTTTCTAAAAAGAATTTTTCCACTGTGCTAGATCTTAAGCCTTGCCGCGACCATCTCAAGCGATAAGCTCAAAAGAGTGGTCTAGGTCATCCAAAACTCCCCCTGAGTTCATGCCTAGTGCAATGGCAAACCGTCTCATAAGAAAGGATTGGTGAGATCAGTTTTTTCGCACAGAAAATCTCATTTTTCATTTGCTTGACTTAAGAAGATAAAAAGCTCATTTTCATCTCAAAATAAGTTCAAGACCCAATTCAACCTATAAGACATGGCAAGAATCATAAGAGGATCACTAGAGCAAAACTAGTCACAAGATCCAACAAGACATGATTTGATTCAAATTGCTCACAGATATAAAGCTAGCAAGGAGAAAGTTAAGCTAAAACACGAAGAGCCATAAAAGAAGTCTAGTAGACTATCACTTGATATGACAAGGTATAGAGTATGAAGTCAAGCCATACAAGGATAATAATCAAAGCTCCACAAGTTTTATTATGCAATGCAAGACATTTGAAATAAAAATGCATCATGATACAATGAATGCAAAAAGAGCAAATTCCCTTAAAACATCCATGCCTCAGTACTGGGATTTGAGATAAAAGATCTAGGTGTCCAGTACTGAGATGGACGATGCCTGGGAATAGCAAAAGAAGCAACAGAAAAATGATTAGGCACAAAGTCATAAGAATGCCCACGAGCACCACCTGGACCTCTCCAAAACCATCTACCAAAAGACCGATACTCCCCCTGTCTAGGTGCTACCCGAGGTCTATCCTCACGATATCCATAACCAGACTGCTGCCTGGACCCACCAAAAGAGTCAACAGAATTCTCTACAAACCTAGGCCTGTATGTGGTACGCTGAATAGGCTGCCTGGCTCTAGAGACTACAGCTGAAGAAGAGACTCCTCTAATGGATCTCAAAGTGCTCACTCTCTCTTTCCTCTCAATCTTTGCTCTCCGGAAGCAAAACTCAACAGTGTGGCCCTCTTTCTTGCAGAAGGTGCAATGGTACTTGACCTTTTGAGGGGTCCGTACTAGTGAAACAGAAGCACCTTTCTTGCTAGAAAGAGTTTGAGCGGAACCTACAGATTTAAAAGCAACGTTAGAAGTCTTAGAAGGTTCTTGCTCACACACACAACTTTTCACAACTCTAGCAGTCTTTGGTGGGTGATTCTTGGAAAGCTCTAGGGACTTAAAACCTAGGCCTTTGTTTTCACACTCACCTTGGATTGATCTAGAATCAAGTTGAGTTTTTCCCGCTAGAAAACTTCTCAAGAGTCATTTTGATATAATCATTCTCTTTTGCCAAAGCTCCACAATTAGAGCACTTTTTAGAATTGATTACCTCAACATGTTTGCTCTTAAGAAGATCCACTTCCACTTTGAGAGCCTCACAAGACACACAATAGGACTCTCCAATCCTATTCAACTGCTCCTTAAATATGACTCTAAAAGCCTCTTGTATCTTACCAATAAGCTGCTTTCAACTTCAAAGATGCAACATACAAGAGGAAGAATCAATGACTTTCTTAGAAGCAGTAAGAGACATGGATCTTTTAATTTTAGCTTTCTCTTCAAGCGTCTTGTTTAAAGCTTCAATTTCAATTGTAAGCTTAGGACAATTTTCACATGATGCAGCTCTAGAGTAAATACCATTTCAGTCAACTCTTGCATTTTAATCCTATTGTTCTTACAATGAGAGCAAGTGTGACTAGCATCAAACTTTTGCAATTCTTTTAAAGAGCTATCCAGTTTTAATTCTAGCAAAGCACAATTTGAGCAAGTTAAGGGAACAGCATCCAAGGTAGTCACACAAAGCGGAATGGCATCCATGCAAATAGAACTAGACTTGAGAGCTTCTAGTTCGACAAGAGCATTTTCCAATTATTTTTCAACAGAAGAATGAGCATAATTTAAGCTTGACAATTCATTAAGCAAGCTAGAGCATGAATCACAGAAATCATCAGGATTAATGGATTTGAGCCTAACCATTTCTAGGTTCAAATTATCAATCATAGTATCCTGTTTCTTAATCAATTTAACTTGCTTATGTATTTTTTGTTCAGCAAGCACCAAAGCCCTTTTCATGTCAGGAAGTGAAGGGCATACCTCATCGGGATCACTAAAAGGATCATCGCTGTTGGAGGAGTCGCTGTCGTGGCTGTTCTTGGCCATGAAGCACATGCCAGTGAAATCACGTGCCTTCTTCTTGCCACGGGAGTCACTCCTGTCGTCCTCCGCCTCCGAGTCCACATCATCCATGCTCACATCCTCTAGAGCTTCAAGGACTGGTGACAAACTTGCGATAGTTTGTCTTCTTGGACTTAGCATCCTCGCTTGAGGATGCCTTTGTGACTCCTTCTCCTCCTTGCCCTTCAGCTTGGGGCATCTAGAGCGAATGTGTTTCGGCTCACCACATTCAAAGCATGTGATAGGTCCACCTCTCCTCCTATTTCTCACATTGTTGTATGCTCTTGTGAATTTGGTGGATAGGAGGGCTAAATCATCTTCAGATAGTCTCTCAAGTTGCTCGTCGCTCAAAGAATGCAAAGCACATAAAGAAAAGCGGATGAGCTAACATCAAAAGAATCGAGTATCTACCCTTAGATTGGTCGACCACTAAAGCCATCGGCTCTGTGGGGAGACGCGAGATGAAATCAATCTCATGCGTCTTCAACCTCGAGTAAAGCTTATCCATGGTAAGCTCACTCATGATGTTGTTGTCATTTATGGCGTGATCTTCATCCCCGGACCTTCACATCCAAAGCACCAAAAGTGGCGTGCATTTTCGGACTCGAAAAAAACAAGATCAACGCGGAGATCATGAAGAATTTTAGAAAATCTCCCACGGCTCATCTAAAGATTCACCAGTCTTTGCTCGATCTTGGAGTAAGCTTTCTTTAGTGGTTATGTCTCACTTCCTTGATCGCATGGATCCTCGTGATAATCACAAAGAGTCCGCCAGATCTCATGAGCAGACAAACAAATGAGCAACACGCTCAAACTCCGATCGACTAAGGCCTTGAATCAAGAAATTCGAGCCCTATTTGTTGTTCTCCACATCCGAGTGATCAAATTATCATCTCGGTGCACGACATAAGGGTTTTTCACTTTAAGCCAAATTATGCGTGCCCTTGAGCCTCGATGTAGGCTCGCATTCGGGCCTTCCAATAAGCAAAATCAACTCCATCAAAAACATGTGGCCGATTGAATATCATGCGTCGCCATGGCTCCAAAGACCGGTTAAGATCTATGAGAAGAGCTAACCTGCGATGATACCACTTGTAGGACCGGAAAGGCGACTAGGGGGGGTGAATAGGCGCTTTCTCAACTTTCTCGCCTAAATCAAATTCAACACGAACTTTACTCCTTTAGCTATGAAAGCTAAGAAGATCGAAGCGCCACAATGGAAGCCTTGTCTGAATTCGATAACCCGACAACCACACGACACAAAAGTGGAGACTTAATCTCAAAGGGCGATCTGGCACAAAGCGGCCGATCGGCTACCACAGGCGATCGACCGACAATAACTCAACTGTGATCGACCGGCAACTAAATGGCGGTCGGACCGGTGGACAGCTGTTCGACCCGTGCAAGACAAATGTCTGAAAACACGGCGGTCGAACCGCCGTTACTGTAACACCGGATCGACCGGTTCGACCCGAATCGAAAAATCAATCCCAAATCCAAAACGAAATTTGATCCAACTTTTGATTCAACCAATGAAACTTGACCAAATTTCGAGCACACCTCCCTAATGATATTAGAGACCTATTTCTAGCGATGATCCTTCAGATCCACTTCGCAGAATCGATCTCTCAAGGATTTTACATAGAAGTGCACAAACCCTAGAAATATGAAAATCTTTGATTCAAGACTTGCTTGTGGGGGTTGATGGTCTAGATGATTCTAGGAGTACTCCCACACATCAAAGCAAGACAAAGTGGGTCAATAGACCAAGTTAAACCACTTGAATCAAGGAAGCACCAAATTCATCCAAATGAGAGAAGAACACAAAAGAGAGACAAATGAACTCTCAAGCAAGCATCACAAGATTGATTGATCTCACAAGATGCTTACAAAGCCACTCCCTCAAGGAGGACAAGAGCTCACCAAGGAGCAACCACAATCTCTCCCTCTCTTCCTCTCCAAACCCTAACCCTAGAAAAAGGAAGGGGAAACCAAATGAATGCCTCAAGAGGGTTTTACATCTCCCCCCTTCTATTTATAGGAGAGGACTAGGGTTTCACTTTGGGACCCACTCACATGGGACCCACACACAACATCTGTTGAAGCAATCGCCGCTTCACCACGTGTAGGTTGATCACGGTTCTCATCACGCCGCCAAGCCTCTCTTGTCCGAATCCCATCGAACCTCCCGAGACTCGCACCGATATCCGCACCACCGATCCAACCAAATGCACCGAACTACCCGCTCGATCCATCTTGCCCATTCGCACCATGCTCGAGTCACGACGACTCACCGGTATCCATGATCGTTCGACCTCGCCTCCAAGCGTAGTCCCGATCCACCTCACCGTTGACGTCGTTGATCTGCAAGCCACCTGCACAGCAATAGACAAACAAACCATTTCCGGGAACAAGTTCTTCACAACTTGACCCACATTAGTTCCGCAATGCAATATACATCAATAAAGCATTGATAACTAAACATAAAACACAATCAAAACACATCAATGCAAACTTGGCTATCCTCCAAGTCAATACCGGTCTGACCGCCCCACACGGCCGGTCCGACCGATTTCAGGCCGGTCGGACCGCTCCCACACCGGCGGTCAGATCGGTCAAAAAGACTTAGCCAAAATTCCAGCTTGAAAATCCGAAACCTTCTGGAATTTTCAACTCAATAGAACTTTTGACTGGGAGCTCCAAAAATGATGCAACCACATCCAGGAGACTCCCCTCACCTGCCTACACAACCTATTTTTGGCTTAGCTCCAAAAGCCACTTTTCAGCACACCGGTCGGACCGGCTGTGAGACCCCGGTTTATCCGGCTTGTAATGCTTAACCATCCATTCGGTCCTAGCATCACAAAGCAGATAATCCGAGACTCGAGACATGTATACTTCCCAGAGTGCAGTATACACACCTCATCACAAAATTAATGTATCAATTCCATTCATCCACATAGAACCGAAACACGTAATGTAATGTAAGTATTAATAATATTAAACCGAGTCATTATAAAAGAGAGGCCAACCGCCAACAATAAAAGAGACAACAATAATTAAGCAATGAAGCAAAAAGTGCCATAAGATGGCTACAACAAAAGAGCCAATCAGTGTGCCTTTACCCACAAGGCAACCGACCGGACCGCCAAGCTAGTCGTCAAACCCGAAGCACATCTCACAAAAGTGAGGCCCTTGGGGCTCACCTTCTTCCCCTGCAAACAACAGCAGCCGGCAAAAGCCGGTGAGTACTTTGAATGTACTCGCAAGACTTACATGTGGAATAACAACCTGTACATATACTATATGCAAGCTTAATCAAAAGTAGGCTGTAGGTTTCATTTTAGCATAAAGCAAGTTTCTATTTGCAATAATGTAATAGATTGAAAGCAATTTGACAAATCTGTTTTTAATGTTCAAATAAGCGCAAAAGACAACAATATAACAGTAGATAGAAAACAACAACAATCCTGGAAGTGACTAAACCATTAGTCACCACAACAATAGCATGAATTACCCATTCATGCCAACCATGTCAAATTTTAATTTAAAAGGTTGTAGTCTAACTCTTGCAAAACCTAACCAAGCGTGTCCATAACCTAGGACGAGGCTATTCGAATAGTTTTATCCCTGCAGGGTGTACCAACTTACCCACATGCCAGACCGCATTTTTGCCAAGCTATTAAGCACACTTCCTTAGGTATGCCGGCACGGCTAAGTCCTACGAGACTTTTCCAATATTATGTATTACCTTCGAGTCGCCCGTATGGATAGAAACCCATACGTTGTGTCGGGGTCGTGGCCCAGCCTCGGACAACTACCCCTCACGGGTAAAGCCTCGGACAACTGCGACGCCCCTCGAGGTGGAGAACCTTCCCGGCAATCCCCACCACCGCACACCCAACACAAACACAAGAACACAATTCCTTTTTCACACAACACACACAACGCTCCTCCTGCGACTCGGAGATAACACACTCCAAAGTACTAGGTCAAGAGGGGTCCCATATAACCCTCATGTGGTTAGTACGCAAAAATGCTTGGAGAGTGTGACACAAGATGTTCGGTCCTTGTTGACTTAGGCAAGACATCCACAAACCCAATAACCCACCATCCAACCACTTGCCCAAGTCCAAATCAGTTTTTCATTTTTCAGATTTTGACTTGCAAAATTAACAAAGCACCAAGTCTTTGGACATAATGGAAGAATAATAATTTTTGTGTGATCAAGGCCATCGACTAAGTCGATGACCGCCCATTACTACCGAAACTAAGCATTTCTAAGCAATTCCAAATCGAAATCTACTAAGTGACAAGAGTCTATCCATCGAACTCAAATCACAGCAAATAACCTAGGCTCATGGTAGTAGAGGATAAACAATTCCTACAGATTATGCAACTATAGGATAAACTAACCATAATTTAACACAAAGTAGCAATGCATACATACAGTTGAATTCAAAATATTAAACTTGTAAAATAATAGGATTAACATGATCAAACTGCTTGCCTGCTTGTTGTGGGTCAAGATGTTGCTGGGGATCACTCTCGGTATCAATGTGCTCTTCGGATCCTATCGAAAGAACCAAAAAGAACCAATAAGGCAAAAGAAACCGAAAAGATCCAACAGCCAACTTCAACAAAAAGCTCTCAAATTTTTACAGTAGAAAGAGCATGATTTTTATGAACTAATGCAACAAGAACCAATTGATTTGGATTCTTAATGCAAAAGATATGGCCAAAACAATTTTGCTCAGCTTTTATAAATCAAAAATACTACTATTCATTAGCAAAATTTTCTGGAGCTATACTGAGTTTGGAAACATTTTTAAATTAAAGTCTAGTTAAAAACATAACCAACAAAATTTGAATCAACCGAAAAGGATTTGAAATGAATTAGTTATGCATTTTACAAGCTATCATATTTTTCAGTTGATAATTAAATCCTCTCGGAAATTCGTAAATTAAACGACAGGATTTAACGAGGAGCGTCGATCTTGATCCGACGGCTCGCGCCCAGTAACTAGCGGCGCGCGGATTCACAAACCCTAAACGCTCACCGTTGGATGCGGATCCAACGGTTCAAGTGGATCAGACGTCCGGCGGTCCGAACGCTCACACGATAGGAGTCGTTGATCTTGGATCCAACGGTCCACACAGATCGAACCTTTCGGACGGTCCGAACGTTCATTTCAACAGGACCGTTGATCTTGGATCCAACGGTCCAAACTCCGGTAGCAGACGCGCGCGCGCGCGCGGCCGCGAAACCCTAAACGTCAACCGTTGGATCTGGATCCAACGGTTCACGTTGAATCGAGCGCCGCGGCCGAATCGAACGCGCCACGCGACGCAAACCGCCGATCGAGATCTAACGGCCAAGATCGATCGACAACGAAGCTCGCTGATTTTCATCCGACAACAAAGACTGAGCTTACTCGGCGAATTGCCGCGACTCGAGCTAAAGCGAGCAATCAAAGGCTACCAAAGAGCGCACAATAACGTTGCGCACCTTTGGTACCAACCATACCTCGGATGGAGGACGAGCGGCGCAAGAACGGCGAGCAGCGGCGCTAAGCAGCGATATGACGACAATGCGATATGCATGGCGCGAAGGCTAACTAAAGGTTGCTAGGGCATCTAAGAAGCGCTATGAAGCTCTCAAGCGATGAAATGGCAAATGGAGGACTTACCAGAGTGGAGCGAAATTGAAAGTTTTCGGCCGAATTGGGGAAAACAGGAATTGATCTCGCTCTCTGTTGTTAAAAGCAAAATTGACAGAGGGTTAATACTCTTGAGATGCTAAGCAACCGAGGAAGCAAAGGTTTTGAAAGAGAAGGCCCGAGCACCACTTTCACCGAAGGACTTGGAGCTTCAACAATGGCGCCGAGAGCAATTTTTGCGATTGAGCTCACTCGAGTGTACTAGAAGCGATCTTTGGAGCTCAAAGGTGTTTAAAGGAGGATAAGGAAGCCCTGGAGGAGTCTTATAGGCCGAGAAGCAAGGAAGAAGCAACGGAGGAAAAATGGTGAAGCACTTGTGTTGAGGTCGGCCGAGAAGCGATGGGGCGAGTAACGGCGAGGGCGGCGGCGACTATGGAGGCGGTCGGACCATCTCAATTAATCTTGAGCCGTTGGCGAAAGGTAGAAGGACGACGACCGCCACGCTCTGAAATTTTCACCAACTACTGATTGACCATGGCGAGCGCGAGCGGAGGAAGAACGGCGAATCGGTGTTGGATTGAAATCGGACGGCTGAAATAGATCGGTTCGATTATAACGATTCAAACGCTCACTTAATCTCGGACCGTTGATTTGGATCCTACGGTTCACGCGTTGCGCGAGGCGTTCGGATGGTCCGAACGTTCACGCGATCGTGGGCCGTTGATTTAGAATCCAACGGTTCAAATGGATCAGCGCGCTCAGATGGTCCGAACGTTCGCGCGATCGTGGGCCGTTTGATGCCGATCCAACGACGCACAACACTCGCGCCCGAACGACCGAGCCGGTGCGTTTAGTTGACTGAACCAAATCAAGTGGCTCGAGCCCAGTCGATCCGAACCCGAGGAACAAAGGAAAACCGGTTAGGGTTTGAATTTGAATACTGATTTTTGAGGAATTTGTTGGAGGTAGCAAACAAGTTCCAAAAATTATGAAATTTTAACCGGAGGCTGCTGACAGCAGGAGGAACCTTCCATAAAATTTTCAGAGATTTTCATGCACCGAATTTCTCTCCAGAAATTTCAGAAGGTGAGAATTAGGGTTTGACCAAGGTTTGACTGGCCTCAAAAATTATCAAATAATTTCTAAAAATTATGAAATAATTCTGAGGCATTAAAAATCAACCCTAGACCCAAGAAAATTTATTTCCAAAGGTTGGGCACAAGATTTTCATGAAGGAGATTTGTGTTGGTGTCCAAATGACAATTTGATTTTTGATTTCACATAATTCCTTTACAAAAATTATGGAACTGATTACAAAAATCAAGATCAGAGAAAAAGTTTTAATTTCTCCTCATTTTTATTACATTTGAAACACAAACCAATTTTGGGATGTTACAAAACCTCCCCCTTACGTAAATCTCGCCAGAGATTTGGCTTACTCATAAAGAAAGAGGGTAGTCTTGACGAGACGATCTTCCCTTTCCCAAGTAGCCTCATCTTCGTAATGATTTGACCATCGAACTTTAAGGAACTTGATGGCACGATTCCTCGTTCTTCGTTCGACCTCTTCAAGGATGCGAACAGGTGCTCCTTGTAGGTCAAATCTTCACGGACATCGAGTTTCCAACGAGCTTCCTCTGTTGGAACACGGAGGCACTTCTTTAATTGGGACACATGGAAAACATCATGTACCCCTTCGAGTGCAGCTGGCAACTCCAACTTATAGGCAACAGCTCCTTTCTTCTCGATAACACGGTAAGGACCGACATATCGAGGAGCTAACTTGCCCTTGACGCCGAATCGCTGATGACCCTTCAAAGGAGAGACTTTGAGATAAACGAATTCATTGGGCTCAAATCTCAACTCACGACGACGGCGATCCGCGCATAGCTCTTTTGCTCGGATTGAGTGTGCGCAAAGCGATAACGAATAAATTTGGACTTGACTCTGGCCTCATTGAAATAGTCCGCCAAAGAAAGGTCTTTCGCCCGATCTTCGACCAATTTAACGGGTTCGCACTTTCTCCGTATAAGGCCTCGAAGGTGACATGCCGAGACCGGCTCGAAAAGCTGTTGTTGTAGGAAAACTCGGCAAATGGCAAGCATTTCTCCCTATTCTTTCCATAGGAGAGGACGCAAGCACGAAGCATGTCTTCCAACACTTGGTTGACCCTTTCGGTCTGACCATCAGTTTGGGGGTGATATGCGGTGCTAAATGTGCTAAATGTGCTAAATCTGGGATTGGGGTGTCCAGAACGTTTTCCTTTTTATCTGCCCTGAGAACAATTCTCAGGTTACGGACCCAGTCCGAATAGTTTGTTCCATTTAATTTTTCTTTCTCAAGAATCGATCGCAAAGCAAAATGGTGTGCGCGGTTGCTAGATGCCATTGATCTACAATAGAAAATGCAAAATACTAAGACAAATAAAACCATGATGGAGTAAATTGTATTAAACAAATTTAATAGAATGTACTCCCACTAAAATCAATATCCCTCCATTGATTCTTAGCGATTCAAGATCCGCAATTAACGAGTCTACTAGTGAGCTTTTGCATCACCGCTAGGAGACACCGTAATTCGGTAAGCAACACCTTACTAATCATATCTCTATATGACTCTTGTTGTTGGGTGACATCTCTATGCCCCGGCGCCCAACCTTTATGCCCCAAGGCCCATAACCTTTATGATAACCTTGTTAAGTTCACCAATCCTTATGCATGTATGTATCCGATACAAACCCATCTAGTCAAGGAAATTTGATGGTGCCCTAATTTTATAGACCCACCATCAATTTACAAGACATGGGATGGTGCAGAGTTTAGTTGGGAGGGCATATGTTTAACTTAACATTTTAAGAGGGATCGTTATACTTCTACCATTCAAACATGCATAGGAGTAAAACAATTAGGAATAGCATTCACACAGTTGTGACTCAGTATGGCCCATTTTCTCATGGTGATCTCCATCGCCATAGAATCTGTCCACCATGTTGATCTCCATCTCCATGGTTAATGTGTGCCATCCCTCCAAGTGATGTGTCCTCCGAGTACTAATAAAAGCTATTACTCATAACAGCTAGTAATAATATACATGGATACCAGGAATCATCACAAGTCGGCACGCAGGCCGTTAATACAATATTTTGACAACACAATGGCTCCAGCCGTGTTGCCTAACCCATGACACGCAGGTCATGAAAATATTACAAACATGCATCACATACACATTAGGCCATACTGGTCACAAACATCCTGCAAAAACAAGTTATGCATAGAATCGCAATCTACCGGATAGGGGGTCGAGGGGGTTTCCCCCCGCGGGGTTCGAAGGGGCAGCGCCTATCGGTTTTACTTAGGATTTTTACTTAGGATTTTGATCGGTAAATCATATTTACCACAAAACACCTATTGTTCAGATTCGACCAATTTGTATTGATCTTTGCGTGCAGCATGCCGTGGTTTGAGAACCGAGACAACTTTCGGCTCATGGAGCCCGATAGCACGATCACAGTATATCGATTATCAATCTAGGTTCCGATTCGACCAATCATATTGATCTTCGCATTCCGCAATCGGTTTTACGTGTCACTGTCTACCCCGATGGTGATTCCGACCGGTAGGGGTATGTTGTTTCACAACCTTAGCAGTATGATCTCGGAACATCGATTATCAATCTAAGTTCTGATTCGACCAATCATATTGATCTTCGCATTCCGCAATCGGTTTTACGTGTCACTGTCTACCCCGATGGTGATTCCGACCGGTAGGGGTATGTTGTTTCACGACCTTAGCAGAATGATCACAGAACATCGATTATCAATCTAGTACCAGAACTATACAATCGATCACATCGATCATACCGACTTACATATCGCCATATGCAAATCACCCGAACCTATAACTCGACAGCAACCGCTCTGATACCACTGAAGGGTTAAGGGTAGGCTACACTAGCGCAAATTAATAAAAATTCTACCCGTAAACCAAGATCACTGCAGTTATAGATCACGGTCTTACCACTAGACGCGCAGTGCGAAACCGATGCAAAGACGTCGGGCGAGTAGTCGTACTAAGTTGATGCAGCACGTCGGAGCAGAGTAGTCGTACTACTTCCTCGTCCTCGTCGCGGCGTCCCACGTAACAGCTCCGCTCTTGCGGTTCGTCCAAACGCTACAGATGCAGCGCCTCCAAAGGTATCCACACGTACGGGAGAAAAGCGACGCACGCCGGACTGCTAGATCCGCGCGAGCGACTAGGGCGTGGGAGAGGTGGCGGCCAGGGTTTGAGGGTCCCGAAAAACTGCCTCCAACCTGAGCGCCCAAGCCCTCCTTTTATAGATGTCCTTACAATGGGCTTCTACCAATAGAGGCCCATTAGGACTCAATGCCCACTCTAATTCGGATCTAATCCGAATTAGGCTTCACCCCCTTAAGTGTGTGACCCTCTAGGTTCACGTACGTTTAGACATGACACGAGTGCACATACTCGGTCAATAGTCGGTAGCGGCCTCTAGCAAGACGTCCCAACTCCTAAACGTACACAAAGATCATATCGAACGAACCAACACAACATTATGTACATGCCAATCCCTTTGCCTCACGATATTCGGTCGAGCTCCAAGCTGACCACTCTTTCTCGATCTTGTGATCCGGAATCCCTTACTAGGTTAACTCTGAACCTTAAGTAGCATGGCCATGCATTTCGGATCCGATCACTCGAGGGCCTGAGATATCTCTCGGGTAGAGAGGGCAAATCCATCTTGGTGACCATGCCTCGCGGCATGCTTCATGACAAACCCGAAAACTACCTTTATAACTACCCGATTCAGTAGCGTTTGATAGCCCCTAAGTAGGTCGATTCACATCTCAAGTACATGCGACAATCTTAGGTCTAAGGACAAGGCGTACGTTGTGTAGAGAGAACCATAAGTATAATTGTTATGTCTCATGTTGGGTCGGTCCAACCCCATGTTCTAAACATGTGTCCACATTATTGGTTTGACATCTCCATGTCTATGACACGTGAAACATAGTCATCAACCGATACATGTGCTAATCCACCATTCACGTGTGTCCTCACATGAACTCCGACTAGGGACAACTTTAGAATAACCATACAAGTAAAGAGTTTCACAAACAAGTCACATACTTGTTAATCAACACAAATGCAATATTCAAGGAACATTTATTAAATCATGGATACAACGAAATATCATCATCTCTATGATTGCCTCTAGGGCATATTTCCAGATCTCCCACTTGCACTAGAGTCAATCTAGAAGATATCTAATACCCATAGCTCTTGTGTGTGCCTCATGCTTAGGTGTGGGAGAGGCTTCACAAAGGATCTGAAATATTCAAATCAGTGTGTATTTTGCATATCTTTAAATCTCCTCGATTGAGGATCTCTCGAATGAGATGAAACCGCCGTGGTATGTGTTTGTTCTTTTGGTGATTCCTCGGCTCCTTGGCTTGCGCAATGGCCCCACTGTTATCACAGTAAAGATCCAGAGGACTGCACGCACTAGGAACCACACCTAGTTCGATTATGAACTTCCTTATCCAAACACCTTCCTTTCTTTGCTTGAAGCGCAATGTACTCGGCCTCCGTTGTAGAGTCGACAACGATCTCCGCTTGGAACTCTTCCAACTGACCGCACCACCGTTCAAAATGAACACAAAACCCGATTGCGATTTGTAATCGTCTTTGTCGGTTTGGAAGCTTGCATCGGTGTAACCATTTACAACGAGCTCTTCCTCACCTCCGTAGACTAGGAACACATCCTTAGTTCTTCTCAAATACTTGAGGATGTTTTTAACCGTGTCGATGACTCTCACCGGATCGACTTGGTATCTGCTCGTAACACTTAGAGCATAGGAAACATCAGGTAGTACATATCATAGCATACATGATAGATCCAATGGCCGAAGCATATGGAATCTTACTCATGCGATCTCGCTCATCAGTTGTCGAAGGACACTGAGTCTTGCCAAGATTTATGCCATGAGACATGGGCAAGAACCCTTTCTTTGCCTCCTCCATGTTGAACCGTTTCAACACTTTGTCAATGTAAGTACTACGGCTTAATCCTATTAGCCTTTTGATCTATCTCTATAGATCTTTATACCCAAAATATATTCGCTTCCCTAAGTCCTTCATTGAAAAACTATTTTTTAGTGAGGTCTTAACGGACTCGAGCATAGGAATATCATTTCCAATCAGTAATATGTCATCTACATATAAGATTAGAAATACGAGCGAGCTCCCACTTGCCTTCTTGTAAACGCAGGATTCTTCTTCGTTTTTTATGAAGCCAAACCCTTTGACCACTTCATCAAAACGAATGTTCCAACTCCGAGATGCTTGCTTTAATCCATAAATGGATTTTTGAAGTTTGCATACTTTTCTAGCATTGATTGGATCGACAAAACCCTCGGGTTGTATCATATACACATCCTCGGTTAAATTTCCATTAAGGAAAGCCGTTTTGACATCCATCTGCCATATCTCATAGTCGAAATATGCAGCAATAGCTAGAATGATCCGTATAGATTTAAGCATCGCTACAGGTGAGAAGGTCTCATCGTAGTCAACTCCTTGAACTTGCCGAAAACCTTTTGCGACAAGTCGAGCTTTATGGATATGAACATTTCCATCCATATCAATCTTCCTTTATAGATCCATTTGCACTCTATGGTTTTAACACCATCGGTAGGTCAACCAAGTTCCAAACTTGATTGTCTCCCATGGATGCTATCTCGGATCTCATGGCACTATGCCATTTTCGTAGTCTGGTCCATCATTGCTTCCGCATAGGTCGTAGGCTCATCATTGTCTAACAATAATATATCTCGCGTATTGGAGCCTTCCGACCTTCGTGGTGGTGGTGCTTCCTTTGCCATGGGTTCCTCAACTTGTTCTGCCACGTGGGCATCATTTGTCGAGTCTTCCCCGATTGGTTCATCTTGAACCTCTTCAAGCTGCACCGTTCTTCCACTTGTCTCCTTGTTGAGAAACTCTTTCTCTAGGAAAACACCACTTGACGACAAACACTTTGCCCTCTCGTCGGTTGTAGAAGTAATATCCAAAGGTTTCCTTCGGATATCCCACGAAAATGCATTTATCCGACTTGGGTGTGAGCTTGTCCGACTGTAGTCGCTTGACAAACGCCTCACATCCCCAAATCTTTAGAAAAGACAAACTGTGACTCTTCCCAGTCCATATCTCATATGGTGTCTTAACTCTGATTTAGATGGTACCCTATTAAGTGTGAAAGCTGCCGTTTCTAGAGCGTAACCCCAAAATGATAATGGTAGATCTGACTGGCTCATCATAGATCGAACCATGTCCAACAAGGTCCGATTACGCCGCTCGGATACCCCGTTTCTTTGAGGCGTTCCGGGCGGTGTTAGCTGTGGAACAATTCCGCAACTCTTCGGATGATTGCTAAATTCATGACTCAAATACTCGCCACCACGATCAGATCGCGAGCCTTAATTTTCTTGGCACGTTGATTTTCAACCTCATTCGGAACTCTTTGAACTTTTCAAAGTTTGGACTTATGCTTCATTAAGTAGACATAGCCATATCTACTAAAATCATCGATGAAAGTTATGAAGTAATGAAATCCACCTCTAGCGATCGTGCTCATTGGTCCACATACATCAAGATGTATGATTTCCAACAAGTCCGACGCCTCTCAAAAGAACCTTTGAAAGGTGATTTGGTCATCTTACCAAGCAAACAAGCTTCACATGTCTCGTATGATTCAAAATCAAATGAAGTTAGAAGACCATCATCATGGAGCTTCTTCATGCGCTTTTCACTTATGTGACCCAAACGACAATGCCAAACATAGGTGGGATTCAAATCATTAGGTCGAAGTCTTTTAGCATTTATGTTAAAGATGGGCGCATCATCAAGATTTAAAATAAATAACCCATTCACAATGGGTGCAAAAGCCACAAACATTTCATTTTTAGAGATCAAACAACCATTGTTTTTACTTGCAAATGTATAACCATCTCTCATCAAACATGAGGGGATAAAATGTTTCGACTCATACTAGGAACATAATAGCAATTATTCAATTCCATAATAAATCTTGAAGGAAGCTGAAGTTGCATGGTGCCGACGGTCAACGCCAGCAACCCTTGCTTTATTTCCGACGAAAATCAACTTCACCTCTTGCGACTCCTCTACTTCTTATTAGCCCCTGCATCGAGTTGCAAATGTGAGCAACTGATCCGGTATCAAATACCCAAGAGTTAATAGGAGAATCAGCGAGAAAAATGTCTAAAACATTTATGACAAGTGTACCATGGGTGGAAGTCTTACTTCCAGCCTTCTTCTTCTTGCATTCCTCGGAATCCATGTACTTCTTGCAGTTTCTCTTCCAGTGGCCAGTTTCTTTACAATAGAAGCATACTGTCTCAGCTCCAGGTCCAGCAATAGGCTTAGGCGTTGGCTTCGAGATCATATCTTTAACCTTGCCTTTATTGTTTGCCCATGGCTTCTTACCCTTTTTCTTGAAGCTAGACTTGTTCTGCACAGCCATCACATGGCTAGGGCCTGCACACTTCTTAATATCACTCTCTGCTGTTTTGAGCATCCCACAAAGCTCATTAAGGCCCTTTTCCACCCCATGCATATGGTAGTTCGAAATGAAATGTCCATAACTAGGTGGAAGAGACGCCAAAATGAAATCAGTTGCCAACTCTTGGCCAATTGGAAAACCAAGTTTATCCAAAGTCTGACTGTAACCAACCATTTTGATTACATGTGGGCCTACGGGTGCACCTTCTGTTAGCTTGCATTCGTAAAAGCCTTAGAGACATTGAATCGTTCGGTCTGGCACGTATGCGGAACATGTCCTTAAGCGCCATGATCATATCATACGCTTCCTGATCCTCAAACTGCTTTTGAAGGTCAGGTTCCATGCATGCAAGCATAAGACAGCTAATCTCAAGAGAGTCATCACATGCTTTCTTGTAGGCATTTTTAACAGCAGCAGTCGCATTGATAGCAGGCTCTTCTGGGATTGGGGTGTCCAGAACGTTTTCCTTTTTATCTGCCCTGAGAACAATTCTCAGTTACTGGATGATCAGAATAGTTTGTTCCATTTAATTTTTCTTTCTCAAGAATCGATCGCAAAGCAAAAGGGTGTGCGCGGTTGCTAGATGTCATTGATCTACAATAGAAAATGCAAAATACTAAGACAAATAAAACCATGATGGAGTAAACTGTATTAAACAAATTTAATAGAATGTACTCCCACTAAAATCAATATCCCTCCATTGATTCTTAGCGATTCAAGATCCGCAATTAACGAGTCTACTAGTGAGCTTTTGCATCACCGCTAGGAGACACCGTAATTCGGTAAGCAACACCTTACTAATCATATCTCTATATGACTCTTGTTGTTGGGTGACATCTCTATGCCCCGGCGCCCAACCTTTATGCCCCAAGGCCCATAACCTTTATGATAACCTTGTTAAGTTCACCAATCCTTATGCATGTATGTATCCGATACAAACCCATCTAGTCAAGGAAATTTGATGGTGCCCTAATTTTATAGACCCACCATCAATTTACAAGACATGGGATGGTGCAGAGTTTAGTTGGGAGGGCATATGTTTAACTTAACATTTTAAGAGGGATCGTTATACTTCTACCATTCAAACATGCATAGGAGTAAAACAATTAGGAATAGCATTCACACAGTTGTGACTCAGTATGGCCCATTTTCTCATGGTGATCTCCATCGCCATAGAATCTGTCCACCATGTTGATCTCCATCTCCATGGTTAATGTGTGCCATCCCTCCAAGTGATGTGTCCTCCGAGTACTAATAAAAGCTATTACTCATAACAGCTAGTAATAATATACATGGATACTAGGAATCATCACAAGTCGGCTTGAGCCGTTAATACAATATTTTGACAACACAATGGCTCGGTAGTGTTGCCTAACCCATGACACGCAGTCATGAAAATATTACAAACATGCATCACATACACATTAGGCCATCTGGTCACAAACATCCTGCAAAAACAAGTTATGCATAGAATCGCAATCTACGGATAGGGGTCGAGGGGTTTCCCCATCGGGTTCGAAGGCGGCGCCTATCGGTTTTACTTAGATTTTTACTTAGGATTTTGATCGGTAAATCATATTTACCACAAAACACCTATTGTTTGATTCGACCAATTTGTATTGATCTTTGCGTGCAAACATGCCGTGGTTTGAGAACCGAGACAACTTTCGGCTCATGGAGCCCGATAGCACGATCACGATATATCGATTATCAATCTAGGTTCGATTCGACCAATCATATTGATCTTCGCATTCCGCAATCGGTTTTACGTGTCACTTTGTCTACCCGATGGTGATTCCGACGGTAGGGTATGTTGTTTCACAACCTTAGCGGTATGATCTCGGAACATCGATTATCAATCTAAGTTACGATTCGACCAATCATATTGATCTTCGCATTCCGCAATCGGTTTTACGTGTCACCTTTGTCTACCCGATGGTGATTCCGGCCGTAGGGTATGTTGTTTCACGACCTTAGCAGAATGATCACAGAACATCGATTATCAATCTAGTACCAGAACTATACAATCGATCACATCGATCATACCGACTTACATATCGCCATATGCAAATCACCCGAACCTATAACTCGACAAAGAACCCGCTCGATACCTGAAGGGTTAAGGGTAGGCTACACTAGCGCAAATTAATAAAAATTCTACGTAAACCAAGATCACTGCGATTATAGATCACGGTCTTACCACTAGACGCAGCAGTGCGAAACCGATGCAAAGACGTCAGGCGGAGTAGTCGTACTAAGTTGATGCAAAGACGTCGGAGCGAGTAGTCGTACTACTTCCTCGTCCTCGTCGCGCGCCCCACGTAACGACTCCGCTCTTGCGGTTCGTCCAACGCTACTGATGCGGCGCCCCAAAGGTATCCACACGCACGGGAGAAAGCGGCGCGCCGGATCGCTAGATCGCGCGGCGACTAGGGCGTGGGAGAGGTGGCGGCGTGGTTTGAGGTCCAAAAGCGCCTCCAACCCGAGCGCCCAAGCCCTCCTTTTATAGATGTCCTTACAATGGGCTTCTACCAATAGAGGCCCATTAGGACTCAATGCCCACTCTAATTCGGATCTAATCCGAATTAGGCTTCACCCCTTAAGTGTGTGACCCTCTAGGTTCACGTGCGTTTAGACATGACACGAGTGCACATACTCGGTCAATAGTCGATGCGACCTCTAGCAAGGCGTCCCAACTCCTAAGCGTACACAAAGATCATATCGAGCGAACCAACACAACATTATGTACATGCCAATCCCTTTGCCTCACGATATTGGTCGAGCTCCAAGTCGACCACTCTTTCTCGATCTTGTGATCAGGAATCCCTTACTAGGTTAACTCACGAACCTTAAGTAGCATGGCCATGCATTTACGGATCCGATCACTCGAGGGGCCAGAGATATCTCTCGGGTAGAGAGGGCAAATCCCATCTTGATGACCATGCCTCGCGGCATGCTTCATGACAAACCGAAAACTACCTTTATAACTACCGATTCGGAGTAGCGTTTGATAGCCCCTAAGTAGGTCGATTCACATCTCAAGTACATGCGACAATCTTAGGTCTAAGGACAAAGCGTACGTTGTGTAGAGAGAACCATAAGTATAATTGTTATGTCTCATGTTGGGTCGGTCCAACCCCATGTTCTAAACATGTGTCCACATTATTGGTTTGACATCTCCATGTCTATGACACGTGAAACATAGTCATCAACCGATACATGTGCTAATCCACCATTCACGTGTGTCCTCACATGAACTCCGACTAGGGACAACTTTAGAATAACCATACAAGTAAAGAGTTTCACAAACAAGTCACATACTTGTTAATCAACACAAATGCAATATTCAAGGAACATTTATTAAATCATGGATACAACGAAATATCATCATCTCTATGATTGCCTCTAGGGCATATTTCCAACAAAAAGCGCACCGCGATCCGAAACGATCGTCTTCGGTACACCATGCAAGCAGACGATACGGGAAATATAGAGGTCCGCGAGTAGACTCACACTAAGGTTTGTCCGTCTTGGCGTAAAATGGGCTACCTTCGTCAATCGATCGATGACAACCGGATGGAATCCTTGCCCTTGGATGTTAGGCGGACCGGTGATAAAATCCATCCCGATCGAATCCACTTCCATTCGGGAATAGGCAAAGGTGAGCGATCCTGGCTGACGCTGATGCTCGGCCTTGACACGACGACACACGTCGCACTCGGCAACGAACTTCGCAATTTCCCTCTTCATTCGGGTCCACCAAAATCTCGGCGGAGATCTTGATACATCTTTGTGGCCGGGATGAATAAACAAAAGCGAATCATGGGCCTCGCGGAGAATCAAATCCGCAGATTCCATGTCCTTTGGAACCACAAGTATTTGCCGAACCTTACAACACCATGCTCATCCTCGAGAAGCACTTGGTCGTTCCGTTGTTGACATTTTCCTTGATGCGGCTTATTCCGACATCCGATTCTTTGGCGACCTTAATCCGATCTACCAAGGTTGGTTGCACAACCAAGGCGGCGAGGAACCACGCTCAACCAAACCTAAGTTGAGGCAATGAAATTCCTCGGAAGGGTGGGTTGACATCCCTGGAGCAACAAGGCATTGCAATGCGCTTTGCGACTGAGCGCATCGGCAACGACATTAGCCTTGCCCGGATGGTAGTTGATGAGGCGCTAAGTGCATCTACTATGGTAGTCAATATCCCTAAGCGGCAAGTATGTATTAAGACTCAAGTTGAGCCTATTATGCATCAATGGAGAAAAAAACAAGAACCAGTTGAAGAAAGAACAAGGATATGGAGGAATGCCGACCGGGGAGCATTAGCGGACATGGGAAGACACAACAACAAAGGACTTTGCATGTTGCAAAGTATACAAGAGAATTCCGCCAAGAAAAGACAGAAGAACCAAATTCAAACTCTATTCCGAAATCCATACATTTTCAGCATAAGAATCCAAAATGGGTTTGGATTGGTGCAATTCCAATTCGGATCATTCTTTAAAAGAAGTTAATTATAAATTACTTGTAATAGGATAGTTTAATCTATTTTCAGCAATTAGAGTAGTTTAAATTTGAATAAAGGAGTTTGCAATAAAAAATAGGTTAGTCTTGTTCATGAGCGATGGCAGAAGTCGATTCTTGTTCATTGCTACAAGATGTGGCTCGGATCTTATTCATGCTACGATATCAGAGAGGGTTATCTTGTTCATTGTCTATATATTTAGGGGTAGAGCCCCATTGTAAGGAAGTTGGAGTTGAATAAAATACAGAAAAGTCACAGGTTTATGTGGCGCAAAATGAATACATGCGTTTCGGAAATTCCCATCTAGGGTTTTGTGACTGCGTGAATATTGGAGGGAGGTTGTTCTTCCAAGATCCGTGATTCCTTGTGGATCATCTCACCAATTCGTAGCATCCTCAATTGCTCACGGTTTGGTGTTGTTCTTCCGGTTTGATTTTGTTTCTCTCTTGGATTGATTCAACATCAACCAAGTGTTACTTGCTTTGGAGATATACTTGCTCGCTATTTTGCCAAATCAAGAGAGAGGAAAGCGGGAGTTTCACCTCATTGTAATTGAAATACAAGTACCGTGAAAGATTGGGCCACATTACGCATCAACACACGTTGATCCGTATCAGTAGTGAATACCCATGTCATAATCTTTGACCAACTCCAACCATCTCTTTTGCATGAGGTTCAGATCTGGTTGGGTGAACAAATACTTTAGGCTTTTGTGATTGAATACACTTCACAGCGATTCCGATTAGGTAATGTCGCCAAATCTTAAGTGCATGAATCACGTGACCAATTCCAAGTCATGGGTAGGATAGTTGAGTTCATGAGTCCTTAATTGCCTTGATGCATAGGCCACTACCTTGCCTTCTTGCATAAGGACACAAGCGAGTCCTCGCCGAGAAGCATCGCAAAAGATATCGAAGCCTCGATGGATATCGGAAGAACGAGGGCGGAGCGGTGGTCAAGCGCTTCTTAAGTACTTGAAAACTTTCCTCACAAGCATCGGACCACAAGAACTTCTTGTCCTTCTTGAGCAACTCCGTCATCGGCCGCGATCTTGGAGAAATTCTCGATAAAGCGGCGATAATATCCCGCTAAGCGAGAAAACTCCGCGCCGGTTACCAAGTAGGTGAACCATGAAAGAACATCATTGACCTTGCTAGGGTCAGCGGCTCGCCTCTATTTGAAAGAATATGACCCAAGAAGGCCACTTCCTTCAACGAGCAGCGCGACTTGTCGAACTTTGCATACAGCTGATGCTCACGAAGCTTGCCTAATACAAGCCTCAGATGCTCATCGTGTTCCTCATCGTCCTTGGAATAGATGAGAATATCATCGATGAAGACCACGACAAACTTATCCAAATACTCCATGAATACCGAATTCATGAGGTTCATGAACAAGGCGGGAGCATTGGTTAAGCCAAATGACATGACGGTATACTCATACAAGCCGTAGCGAGTAGAGAAAGCCGTCTTTGGAATATCCTCAGGTCGTATCCGAACTTGATGATATCTCATTCTCAAATCAATCTTGGAGAATACTCGAGCTCCAGTTAATTGATCAAAGAGATCATCAATGCGGGGCAATGGATACTTGTTCTTTATCGTTACCTCATTAAGCGGACGGTAATCAACGCACATGCGTAAAGTATTGTCCTTCTTTACGAAGATAGCAGGACAACCCCACGGAGATGAGCTAGGGCGGATGAAGCCTTTTTCTTGAAGCTCATTAAGTTGCTTCTTCAACTCCACCAATTCGTTCGGTGGCATCCGATAGTGCCTCTTTGAAATCGGGGCAGTACCGGGAGCCAACTCAATGACAAACTCGAGGTCTCGAACTGGTGGCATTCCTGGAAGAGCTTAGGAAAGACATCAATGAAGTCACGGACGGTTGGGACTTCACCAATATCTAGAGCGGGCTTCGCTCAAGCGCGAAGAGATGCGGGCCTAGCGGCCGGAAAGCGAACTCGCCGCTGAAGGACTAGATAGAAGGACACACTTCTTGGCGCAATCGATTTGTCCCTTATCTTTGAGACAACCAATCCATACCAAGAATTACATCTAGACTTGCTGAATGGAGGAGGATAAGATTCGCGAAGAATCTCACTCCCTCGATCTCGATTGGAACATCCCTACACTCAGTTGACTCTCAACTCCAAACCGGAGAGCGAATGAGCAATGGGATCAACAATGGAGTAAAGAGGAGCTCACTAATAGCGACAAAAGATTCGAAACAAAGAATGAGATGCTCTGAATCAAACAAAGCGATGGTGAATGAGAGTTAACGAGCGTACCCGGCCCACGGCGTCGGGTGCCTCTGTGCCTCCTCCGCCGAGATGAGGTTGACGCGACCACTACCCACGCCTTGGGTAGTAGGGACTATCTTGAGTCCCACGAAGAACCACCTCCTTGCCGCGTCCTCCATTAGGGCGAGGGCTGCTCTGTCTTCTTGGGGCAATTATTTGCATAATGCCCCTTGTCGTTGCGAAGAAGCGGTGACATCCGCTTGTTGTCGCGGAGGCCTCTGGCTGACTTCGCAGTGCGTGATTGGGGCACGGCACGTGAAGGGCGAGGCGGTCTTGGCGACCACGAGTGGGTGAGAAGGTGAAGGCGGGACCGGAGGCGCCCAACACGAGCGGAAAGAGCGGCTGTCTTGACTTGTGGGCCTCCCACTTGCGCTGCGGGAATCGAAGTGCTCTCCCGCGTGCTCGGCGACGATGGCCTTGTCCACCAAGGCCTGGAAATCAGGGAAGTCAACGATAGATAGCTTGTCTTGAAGCTCCTCAGACAAACCATCCTTGAACTTCTCTTGCTTGGCCTCATCAGTGGCCACCTCTTCCGGAGCATAACGAGCCAAATGGTTGAACTCGTCACGGTACTCCGTGGTGAGCGACGCCCTTGCTGGCGACAAGAATTCCTTCTTCTTGACTTCATCAAGCGGAAGGAATATGAGAGCGGCGGAAGGCGTCTGGAACTCCTCCCAAGTGGCGGTGTGACCGTCCGGCTGCATGGCGAGAAAGCTCTCCCACCAAGACAAAGCTGCACCCTCCAGCTGGTGCGATGCGAATAGCGCCTTCTCGTGCTCCTGGCACTGCGCTATGCGAAGCTTGCGCTCAACCAGACGAAGCCAATCGTCTGCGTCAAGCGGGTCCTCGGACACGGAGAGCGTGGGGGTGAGTGCGAAGAAACTCGCGAGTCCCCACGCGGTGATGACCACTCCCTTGCGGATCGATGCCGTAAGGGCGGAAGTGTTGCGCGTGATGACGTCCAGAAGAACCCTCCTGTCCTCTGCACGGTTGCGCTCGATCTGAAGAAGGACCTCGGCCATTGTAACATCCCAAATTTCAGAGCTTTAAAAATCTTTTAAATATTAGTAGCAAGAGAATTTCCCATTTGGATTATTTGAATATTAAATTAAAAAGCTTAAATTGGACTTTAAGGACAAATTGATTTAATGTGCTTAATCCCAACATCAACAATTGTCAAAACTATTTTATTTAGATTCTATGTGCTTGGTTATGTTTTATAGAATTTTATGGAATTTTTCCAAAGTCATTTGCTATTTTCTAATTGCTATTTGCATTTTCTGGGTTTATTTAAAAGAAAAAAACCTATTTTAAATCCTTGAACGATCTTGGGCGAAGCCAAAGACTATTCGACCGCTCAATCCCGGTAGTTGGATCGACATCGCCGCCGCCGCCGCTGCTTCGCGTTTTCGCCTTGCCCGTTGGATTGTCGCGCGTGGCCGCGCCGTTGATCTCGCTCGTTCGCTCGCCGCTTCGCTCTGCGCCGTTGGATCGCCATCGCGACGCTCGCTCTCACCGCGCCTCATTGCCATTGCCAGTGGGACCGCTCTGTGGTCGTCGTCTCGCGGACTTTCTTCTCCTCGCGCCGCGCTCTCGCGCGCCATTCTTTGGAGCTTCAAGTTTATCAAACAAAACCGATTGATTGCTTATTCTTGCGCACGACCCGCAAATCATATCTCTGGTTATTCCATATCCGTTTCAAACCAAATCAAACCCCGAATCGGTTTCAATCTCCGAAAATCTTGGAATTCAAAAACCCAGCTGTTTCGGATCCGAATTGGGGGTTTCCAAATCTCGGCGTCTCCGAGCCTATAAGTACTCCCTTAGCTCCGCCCGGGCCTCCGCAACCCTAAACCGCCACTCTCGTCGCCCCGATCGCCCTAGCGCCGCCGCATTGCAAGCTTTAGGGTTTTCGGCCGAACTTCTTCTCCGGTGGATTGCGCCGTCGTCGTCGCCTTTGCTCCACCGACTGCACCATTGTGATCAGCAAGTCTCAGGCTACCTCGTGCGCACCTCCTCGTCGCCGGAGCATCGCCGGAGCGCCCGTCCGACAAAACCCGAGCTCTCTCCGCCGCTTCTTCCTCGCCGCCGGCCATCTCCGTCAACCCAGTGCTCAAACGGTGCCCATGTGTGCGCATTAGCCTCCTCTACACGTTGGTACCACTCCTTTGCCGGCGAAGTCGCCGCTGTTCGCCGGTGACCATCGGGTCCGGCGCCACGCGCCGCCGTTGTCGCCCGGCTCAGCGCCGGCGTCAACCCGATCTTTGGTGTGGCGGCCGCGTGGCGCCAGATCGCGCCAAGACTGCGCAGCGTCGTGGCTTGATCCATCGCGCCAGATCTCCCTCGGTTCGGTGCACTCGGTCCACCGTGAACCCCGAGACTGACATGTGGGTCCCACATCTGCATTTTCTTTTAATTTTAATTCTTTTCCGGAAATTCTCGGCTGACGCAAGCATTGCGCAATAATCCGATTTTCCTTTATAAAAATAATTGGAAATTCGAGAAAATCCAAATTAGGGTTTAATTGATTTTCCAATCTTCCAAAGCCCATATCTTTTGCATCCGAAGTCCAATTGAGCCCATTCAAATTTGTAAATTCATAAAAATTAAGATCTATTTAATGGTGAATTTTATTTAATTTTTGGAGTTTGTTTTGCCTCTGTTATTTATTTGTTTTGTTTCTTTTGTCTCGTTTGCGAGTAGGCGTCGATACTTGGGAAATTTTGCGAGAAGAAGGAGCACCTCAAGACCAAGACCAATATCTAGATCTTTTCCAAGGCAAGTTATACCTTTGATCATTTTGAACCAGTTTTCAAAATACTTTGTTTCAATGTATTGCATTCTATTTCAAGTATTTATTTAAATGCTTTTGGGTGTAGTTATTAATCCAAATTGTTATGCCACCTTGTCTATTGTATGCCATGATCTTTTGTCACCTAGGTTGATTAATTATTAGTTGGTATTATTGTAGCACCAGCGTGGGTTGGTTAGATCGATTAAATTTGCTTAGCCATGCCACGAGTCATCATTTCATGTGAGAGTTGCAATTATAAATTTGACTAAGTGATTATGGAGCGTGTGATGAATCTGTGTGTCTTTGTGTCTTTGTTACTCGTTGATGGCATGTGTTGCACTTAATCAGCGAGGTGGGAAAAGATTTAGACCGAGGCAAGTGGTGGATTACTGTGTGAATGGTGGATCGTGTGATATAAACTTTGTGATTTGGGAAAAGCTGGAAGTCTTGCCTTAGTCAATTAAGGACTTAACTTTGTGCGTCATTGAACTGGGCCTTCTTGCACGACCACATGCCTAGTATGGGTGGGCTGACTTAGTAAGTTATGGAGTCTTGACATTGACAACTCGGGTTGTATTTAAGCTATGTGATGGGTGGAGGTGTGATATGTCACATCGCGGGATGGTTATTGCATCCTGTCCAATGGTGTGTGTCGTTCCAAGGGTGTGTGTACAAATTGGACGGCGATAAAGCACACCAGAGTGTCATTGTTTGAGATGAAGTCTCGAAAGGTTTTGTTGTGATCAACTCGATCCGGTTGGTTTCATCGTGTGGGTAAAGTGTACAACCTCTGCGAGTGTTTAAACCAATCTATTCGAATAGCGCGTCCTCGGTTATGGACATGCTCGGAATTTCACACGAGGGTAGTTTTTCATAAAACAATTGGGAAGGGTCGGTGTGTGAGATAACTTGTTGGTGTGTGAAAGAACTTGATTAGACTGTGTGTCCTTTGTGAAATCAATTGTTAACTTATTATTGTCTATTTGTTTTGAATTACGCTTTCAATCTATTATTTGTATTCAATTGCAAATGTTGCATTTACGCAAAATAACCACGAAGCCATTTCTTTGGAATAAGCCATCATGTATAAATGCATTACGTGGTATGACTTGCGAGTACGGTGTGTACTCACTCTTGCTAAACAAATCAACGAAGTGGAGGAGTCGCTTTGCTTTTGAAGAAGAGTTCTCGAAGGTTGAGCGTTAGGGTCTTGATCGATCGGTTGCTGTGGTAAATTGATGGGAGCCACCGGAGTTTATTTCGTTTCATTGCAGTTTATTTCTTATTATCGACCTTGCATGGCTTAATAAATGTAAAACTCGACCGTAAGGTCCCAACGATTATTTGTTACTTAAATGTACTCGTTTATTCTTATATTCGTTGTATGGATGTGATATTTCATCAATGTTGACCTTTGTGTGCACTAGCGTGATCTGGACTAGTCACGAGAATACACGAGAGGTCAGATTTTCATATTTGGGTCCCGATGACCATGGTCGGAGGAGGAGGAAGATCCTCGTCGGACGGTGGCCAGCCTTAGCCGCTTCTGATCGTCCGGCCATCTGTTACAAGAAACTTTGGTTAAAACTAGACTCAAAGATTAAAATTAAAGAAAGCGAAAAGCTAGCGACTAGGGAATGGAATATCACCCTAACCGAAAGCCAAAAGCAGATGTGTATAATCTTAAACACCTTATAAAAGACTCCAAAAGCGGCAAGGAATCATAAAACCAAAACTCAACTTCCCAATTCAACTAGCCCGTATTGAATGAGCGAGTAATTGATTGAGAAGATAAAAATCGAGAAGATTAAGGTAAGATCTATTACCACTAAAGAGCAAGGTTGATCCAACGAAAATAGTGTTAGATACTTAGCTAACTAGTATCACATCTTACCCTTTTAACCCCACAAGTTTTAGTTGATTATCCTCTCATTTTCCACCCTATTAGAAACCATCGAGCTTGCTGTCAGGAAATTGAGGTTCTTTGTAGTGATTTTGCATCAAGCTCCCGATCGAAGTCTTCCATTCTAGAAACTTCAAAATCGGCACACTTCAATTTGCCAAGCTCGGTGGTCCCATCGAAACCATTGAGCTCATTGTCTGAAATTGAAGCGTGCGGTCAGATTCGCATCAAGCCTCTAGCCGAAATCTTGATCCGAAACTTCAAAACCCTAAGCACTTCAATTTGCCAAACTCGGTGGTTCCCAAAACCCATTTAATCGATAACACTATCTTTGAAAAGGAGATGAGAGGAAAACAACCTTTAAAACTCAAATCGAGTGAGATGAGATGAAGAAAGCTAAGATAGGTAAGGAATAAAATCGAGAACTTACTTAAGCTTTCAAAAATCATTTGATACTTTGAAATTAAGTTTTCAAAATATCCTAAAGGCGACCAACTTGGGTTACTACGGTCGAAGATGGCACGATACCAAACCTTGTGAGACCGGTTTATCCGGCTTGTAATCTTAACCATCCATTCGGTCCTAGCATCACAAAGCGGATAATCCGAGACTCGAGACATGTATACTTCCCAGTGCGATATACACACCTCATCACAAAATTTATGTATCAATTCCATTCATCCACATAGAACCGAACACGTAATGTAAGCGAAGTATTAATAATATTAAACCGAGTCATTACAAAGAGAGGCCAGCAGGCCAACAATAAAAGAGACAACAATAATTAAGCAATGAAGCAAAAGTGCCATAAGATGGCTACAACAAAAGAGCCAATCAGTGTGCCTTTACCCACAAGGCAACCGACCGGACCGCCAAGCTAGTCGTCAAACCCGAAGCACATCTCACAAAAGTGAGGCCCTTGGGGCTCACCTTCTTCCCCACAAACAACGAATGTAGGCAAAAGCCGGTGAGTACTTTGAATGTACTTGCAAGACTTACATGTGGAATAACAACCTGTACATATACTATATGCAAGCTTAATCAAAAGTAGGCTGTAGGTTTAATTTTAGCATAAAGCAAGTTTCTATTTGCAATAATGTAATAGATTGAAAGCAATTTGACAAATCTATTTTTAATGTTCAAATAAGCGCAAAAGACAACAATATAACAGTAGATAGAAAACAACAACAATCCTGGAAGTGACTAAACCATTAGTCACCACAACAATAGCATGAATTACCCATTCATGCCAACCATGTCAAATTTTAATTTAAAAGGTTGTAGTCTAACTCTTGCAAAACCTAACCAAGCGTGTCCATAACCTAGGACGAGGCTATTCGAATAGTTTTATCCTGCGCAGGTGTACCAACTTACCCACATGCCGGACCGCCTTTTGCCAAGCTATTAAGCACACTTCCTTAGGTATCTTAAGCACGGCTAAGTCCTCTGAGACTTTTCCAATATTATGTATTACCTTGAGTCGCCGTATGGATAGAAACCCATACGTTGTGTCGAGTCGTGGCCCGACCTCGGACAACTACCCCTCACGGGTAAAGCCTCGGACAAGCTGACGCCCTCGAGGTGGAGAACCTTCCCGACAATCCCCACCACCGCACACCCAACACAAACACAAGAACACAATTCCTTTTTCACACAACACACACAACGCTCCTCCTGCGACTCGGAGATAACACACTCCAAAGTACTTGGTCAAGAGGGGTCCCATATAACCCTCATGTGGTTAGTACGCAAAAATGCTTGGAGAGTGTGACACAAGATGTTCGGTCCTTGTTGACTTAGGCAAGACATCCACAAACCCAATAACCCACCATCCAACCACTTGCCCAAGTCCAAATCAGTTTTTCATTTTTCAGATTTTGACTTGCAAAATTAACAAAGCACCAAGTGCTGGACATAATGGAAGAATAATAATTTTTGTGTGATCAAGGCCATCGACTAAGTCGATGACCGCCCATTACTACCGAAACTAAGCATTTCTAAGCAATTCCAAATCGAAATCTACTAAGTGACAAGAGTCTATCCATCGAACTCAAATCATAGCAAATAACCTAGGCTCATGGTAGTAGAGGATAAACAATTCCTACAGATTATGCAACTATAGGATCAACTAACCATAATTTAACACAAAGTAGCAATGCATACATACAGTTGAATTCAAAATATTAAACTTGTAAAATAATAGGATTAACATGATCAAACTGCTTGCCTGCTTGTTGTGGGTCAAGATGTTCTTTGGGATCACTCTCGGTATCAATGTGCTCTTCGGATCCTATCGAAAGAACCAAAAAGAACCAATAAGGCAAAAGAAACCGAAAAGATCCAACAGCCAACTTCAACAAAAAGCTCTCAAATTTTTACAGTAGAAAGATCATGATTTTTATGAACTAATGCAACAAGAACCAATTGATTTGGATTCTTAATGCAAAAGATATGGCCAAAACAGTTTTGCTCAGTTTTTATAAATCAAAAAATACTACTATTCATTAGCAAAATTTTCTGGAGCTATACTGAGTTTGGAAACATTTTTAAATTAAAGTCTAGTTAAAAACATAACCAACAAAATTTGAATCAACCGAAAAGGATTTGAAATGAATTAGTTATGCATTTTACAAGCTATCATATTTTTGATTGATAATTAAATCCTCTCGGAAATTCGAAATTAAAGCAGCGTGGATGAGCGAGGCGTCGATCTTGGATCCGGCGGCCCGCGCCCGGCGCTAACACGCGCACGCGGGATTCACAAACCCTAAGCGTTCACCGTTGGATCGGATCCAACGGTTCACGTGGATCGGGACGTCGGGCGGTCGAGCGTTCACACGCATAGGAGCCGTTGATCTTGGATCCAGCGGTCCACACGATCGAACCTTTGGACGGTCGAGCGTTCACTCGACCGGGACCGTTGATCTTGGATCCAACGGTCCAAACTCGGCGGCCCGGCAGCGCGCGCGCGCGCGAAACCCTAAACGTCAACCGTTGGATCGGATCCAGCGGTTCCGCGATGAATCGAGCCGCGGGTGAATCGAACGCGCCCACGCGACGCGAACCGCCGATCGAGATCTAACGGCCAAGATCGATCGACAACGAAAGCTCGCTGATTTTCATCCGACAACAAAGACGAAGCTTACTCCGCGGTGCCGGCGACTCGAGCTAAAGCGAGCAATCAAAGGCTACCAAAGGGCGCACAATAACGTTGCGCTTTCTTTGGTACCAACCATACCTCGGATGGAGGACGAGCGGCGGCGCAGCGGCGACAGCGGCGGTAAGCAGCGATATGGCGACAATGCGATCTGCGGCGCGAAGGCTAACTAAAGGTTGCTAGGGCATCTAAGAACGCTATGAAGCTCTTGAAGCGATGAAATGGCAAATGGAGGACTTACCCAGTGGAGACGAAATTGAAAGTTTTCGGCGAATTGGGGAAAGCAGGAATTGATCTGCTCTCTGCTGTTAAAAGCAAAATTGACAGAGGGTTAATACTCTTCGAGATGCTAAGCAACTGAGGAAGCAAAGGTTTTGAAAGAGAAGGCCCGTAGCACCACTTTCACCGAAGGACTTGGAGCTTCAACAATGGTGGCCGAGAGCAATTTTTGCGATTGAGCTCACTCAGTGTACTAGAAGCGATGCTGGAGCTCAAAGGTGTTTAAAGGAGGATAAGGAAGCCACTGGAGGAGTCTTATAGGCCGAGAAGCAAGGAAGAAGCAACGGGAGGAAAAATGGTGAAGAACTGTGTTGAGGTCGGCCGAGAGCGATGGGGGCAGGTAACGCAGGGGCGACGACGACTATGGAGGCGGTCGGACCATCTCAATTAATGCTGAGAGCCGTTGACCGAAAGGTAGAAGGGACGACGCACTGCCACGCTCTGAAATTTTCACCAACTACAGTTGACCATGGCCGAGCACGAGCGGGAGGAAGACGAAGGCGAATCAGTTGTTGGATTGAAATCGGACAGCTGAAATAGATCGGTTCGATTATAACGATTCAAACCCTCACTTAATCCTGGACCGTTGATTTGGATCCTACGGTTCACGTTGCGCGAGGCGTTCGGATGGTCCGAATGTTCACGCGATCGTGGGCCGTTGATTTAGAATCCAACGGTTCAAATGGATCAGCGTGCTCAGATGGTCCGAACGTTCGCGCGATCGTGGGCCGTTTGATGCCGATCCAACGACGCACAACACTCGCGCCCGACGGCCGAGCGGTGCATTTAGTTGGTGAACCAAATCAAGTGGCTCGAGCGAGTCGATCCGAACCCGAGGAGCAGTGGAAAACCGGTTAGGGTTTGAATTTGAATACTGATTTTTGAGGAATTTGTTGGAGGTAGCAAACAAGTTCCAAAAATTATGAAATTTTAACCGAAGGCTGCTGACAGCAGGAGGAACCTTCCATAAAATTTTTAGAGATTTTCATGCACCGAATTTCTCTCGAAATTTGAAGGTGAGAATTAGGGTTTGACCAAGGTTTGGTGGCCTCAAAATTATCAAATAATTTCTAAAAATTATGAAATAATTCGAGGCGTTAAAAATCAACCCTAGACCCAAGAAAATTTATTTCAAAGGTTGGGCACAAGATTTTCATGAAGGAGATTTGTGTTGGTGTCAAATGGCAATTTGATTTTTGATTTCACATAATTCCTTTACAAAAATTATGGAACTGATTACAAAAATCAAGATCAGAGAAAAAGTTTTAATTTCTCCTCATTTTTACTACATTTGAAACACAAACCAATTTTGGGATGTTACACCGGCCACCATGGCCGGTCGGACCTCTCCACGGGCGGTCGGCCTTGACACCACCGATCGGACCGCTTTGTGATGCGGCAAACAAGCACAAACCAAAAGCGAGATTTTGCAAACCAACAAAGCCATTGCCAATTGACTCATCATCCTGAGATCGTGCACATATCCTCACGATATCCACAGTCTCTCATTTCAAGATTTTTGGTTGCAAGTGCTTCATTCTTAAACATGGCAACATTGATAAATTTGAGTCTAGATGTTTCGATGGCATATTTCTTGGTTATCCTGCTCATTCTCGTGGCTATCGTGTTTTTAATGTTGACACTAACAAAACTGTTGAGACTTGTGAAGTCACTTTTGATGAGGCTAGTCCTGATACTAGACCCGATGCTACAGGTACACAGGTTCCTGAAATTCAAGGAAGCATCTTCGTCGATGATGACTCTGAGGATGAGGACCCGATCCATCCTTGATTACCGAGAGGGTGGAGAGCACGCTACTACTACTCCGGCCGGTGGCGACCTCCTCAATCCTCACCGAGCGATCCGAGTGGCTCTGTTCCTACCTCCACAACTCATGGGGTAGAGGCCACTTCTGCACCAGGAGCACCTCTTCACATTCAGCGACAACATCCACCTGAGCAGATGATTGGGGATCTTCAAGAGCGAGTCACTCGCTCCAGATTTATTTCTCTTGATTCTCATGCACATTCTGCTTTTGTCGCTTCTTTTGAACCTCGAGATATCACCCATGCTTTATCTGATGCCTCTTGGGTCAATGCCATTCATGAAGAGCTTGAAATTTTTGAAAGAAACAAAGTCTGGTCCTTAGTTGAGCGTCCTTCTGATTCTCATGTTATTGGAACAAAATGGATGTTAAAAGTGCTTTCTTGAATGGTTTCATAGAAGAAGAGGTCTTTGTCAAGCAACCTCCAGGTTTTGAAAATCATAAATTCCCAAACCATGTTTTTAAACTCTCTAAAGCCCGGTATGGATTGAAGCAAGCTCCTAGAGCTTGGTATGACAGGCTTAAGAGTTTCTTGCTTGAAAATGATTTCAAAATGGGAATGGTTGATAAAACATTGTTCACTCTCAAGCATGGCAGTGATTTTTTTTGGTTGATTTATGTGGATGATATTATATTCGGTGGTTCTTCTCATGCTTTGGTGTCCAGATTTTCAGATTCGATGAGCAGTGAGTCTGTGCGCAGTATGATTGGCTCCCTCCTCTATCTCTCAGCGTCGAGGCCGGACATACAATTTGCCGTATGTCTGTGCGCTCGCTTTCAGGCTTCCCCTCGTGCTTCTCATCGTCAAGCAGTACGTCGCATCTTCAGGTACCTTCAAGATACTCTTGACTTTGGACTCTGGTATTCTTCTTCTTCTGCTCTCTCAATTCGGGCATTTTCGATCTTGATTTTATGGGTGTAGAGTGGATAGAAAAAGTATACGGCACTTGTCATTTCTTGGGCACATCTCTTGTTTCTTGGTCTTCTAGAAAACAGTCTTCTGTTGCACAGTCCACAGCTGAGGCCGAGTATGTAGCTGCAGCCAGTGGTTGCTCTCAGGTTCTCTGGATTTTATCCACGCTGCGGGACTATGGGTTATCCTTGAGAAGTGTTCCTCTTTTCTGTGACAACACTTTTGCAATTAATATTGCCAAAAACCCAGTGCAACATTCCAGGACTAAACACATTGATATTCGATTTCATTTTCTTGGAGACCATGTTGAGAAGGGTGATGTTGTGCTTCACTTTGTAGAGTCAGAACAACAGCTTGCAGATATTTTCACTAAAGCTCTTGATTCTTATTGTTTTGCTGCTTTGCAGGGAGAGTTAGGGGTTATTAGTCCTTTTGGGCTGTTTTGAGGGGGTATTTGGTCTTTTTGCATTCATTGTATCATAATACATTTTTCATTTCAAATGTCTTGCATTGTATAATAAAACTTATGGAGCTTTGAGTATTATCCTTGTATGGCTTAATTTCATACTCTATACCTTGTCATGTCAAGTGATAGTCAGCTAGACTTCTTTTATGGCTCTTCGTGTTTTAGCTTAGCTTTCACCTTGCTAGCTTTATATCTGTGAGCAAATTGAATCAAATCATGTCTTGTTGGATCTTGTGACTAGTTTTGCTCTAGTGATCCTCTTATGATTCATGCCATGTCTTATAGGTTAAATTGAGTCTTGAACTTTTTTGAGATGAAAATGAGTTTTTTAATCTCGTAAGTCAAGCAAATGAAGAATGAGATTTTTGTGCGAAAAAACTGATCTCACCAATCCTTTCTCATGAGACGGCTTGCCATTGCACTAGGCATGAACTCAGGGGGAGTTTTGGATGACCTAGACCACTCTTTTAAGCTTATTGCTTGAGATGGTCGCGGAAAGGCTTGAGATCTAGCACAATGAAAAAAATCCTTTTTAGGAAAATGCTCAAAATGCTAAGTTCTTGAATAAATTGCTTCATATTTGAACTCTTAATGCTCAAAATGCCTCAGTTCCAGTTTTGAGTCTCTTTTTACTTATAGACATGGCTTGACTCATTTTTGGTTGCTTTTAGTGAAACTATGATATTGAGCAACCTTTCATGGTTTTAATTCTTTTAATCTCATATTGCTGCTATTTTGGTCTTAGCTTTGCAGTACATGTTTTGCCATGATTGAATATAGCTTCTACTCTTTATATGGTTTGGTATAATTCTTGTACTGTCTACATAGATAATGGTCATGGCTCCTTTTTATTAAATTTCAAAAATAAAGTCATTTCATCTTACTTTATCTTTTCACATGCATCTTGATGAATTCATTGTCAAAGGGGGAGAAGGATTGTCAAGAAAAATGTTGTTTTGGAGCTTTTGGGTTCTTACATAAGGTTTCATATAAAAGAACTCACATATAAAAAAATGAACCTTTTAAAAATTTGTGATCATAGTGAGTTGAGTCTCTGGGTTTTATTGCCTTTTTCTGATTATATTTGCAATTGAAGAAGACTCACAATGATCAAAGGTCAAATTGAACATTTGTCTTTCATATGGACCTAAGTGAGATTTTTGGCTACTTTCTGGAAACTGAATCATTTTGTGCTTTCATTGCCTTATCTCACTTTTTTATACTATTCTGAAGCCAGCTTGGCGGTTCCTAGGCTTTTTCTTGCTTATGGACCAAGTTGTGCCTTTATCAAAGCGTGATTTTTACTTTTCAAACCGAAAAACTACATTTTCTGGGAAATTACCAATGTGTTCATCAAGGGGGAGATTGTGGATATCGTGAGGATATGTGCACGATCTTAGAATGATGAGTCAATTGGCAATGGCTTTGTTGGTTTGCAAAATCTCGCGTTTTCGGGTTTGCTCCGATCTTTGTCAGTCCTTTGGCGGTCAAACCGGCCAGGTCGCCGGTCCGACCGGCCAGTGTAAAGGTCTGACCAGCAATGCTTGCCGGTCCGACCGCCAAATTGTGTTGATGGAATTTGGGGCTAGGCCAAAAATAGGTTGTGTAGGCAAGTGAGGGGAGTCTCCTGGATGTGGTCACATAATTTTTGCAGCTACCAGTCAAAAATTCTATTCATTTGAAAATTCCAGAAGGTTTCGGATTTTCGAGATAGAATTTTGGCTAAGTCTTTTCGGGCGGTCCGACCGCCGTTATGGAATCGGTCGGACCGGCCTGAAATCGGTCGGACCGGCCGTGTGGGGCGGTCAGACCGCCGATCACTTGAAGGTTAGCCATTTTGGCATTGATGTGTTTTGATTGTGGTTATTGTATGGATGTCAATGCTTTATTGTTGCATATTGCATTGTGGAACTAACGTGGGTCAAGTTGTGAAGAACTTGTTCCCGGAGACGATTTGTTTGTCTATTGTTGTGTAGGTGGCTTGCAGGTCAACGACGTCAACGGTGAGGTGGATCGGGACTACGCTTGGAGAGCTGAGGTCCAGAACGATCATGGATGCCGGGTGAGGTCGTGTGACTCAAGCATGGTGTAGAATGGGCAAGATGGATCGAACGGGTAGTTCGGTGCAGCTGGTTGGATCAGGCGGTGCGGAAGTCGGTGCAAGTCCCTGGGAGGTTCCGATGGGTTTCGGACGGGAGGAACTTGTCGACGTGATGATAGCCGCTGATCAACCTACACGTGGTGAAGCAGGCGAGTGCTTCAACAGATATGTGTGAGGGGGTCACATGTGTGTGTGGGCCTTCATGGGAGCCCATTAGTGAAAACCCTAGGCCTCTCCTATAAATAGAAAGGGGGGAGAGGAAAAAAAAACCCCCAAGCACTCTAAGCATTCATTTGGACTCTCCAAGTCTTTTTCTAAGGTTAGGGTTTGGAGAAGAGAGGAGAGGAGAGGAAGGTTGTGTGTGTGCTCTTTGTTGAGCTCTTGTCCTCCTTGAGGGAGTGGCTTTGTAAGCATCTTGTTGGATCAATCAATCTTGTGATGCTTGCTTAAGAGATCGATTCTCTCCTTTGTGTTCATCTCTCTTTTGTTGATTTTGGTGTTTCCTTGATTCAAGTATTTATGCTTGGTCTCTTGACCAATTTTATCTTGCTTTGATGTGTGGGAATACTCCTAGAATCATCTAGTTCATCAACCCACACAAGCAAGTCTTGAATCAAGATTCTCATATTTCTAGGGTTTATGCACTTCTTTGGTAATGTCTTCAGAGATCGATTACGTGAATTGGATCGGAGGATAAATCACTAGAAATAGGTCTCTAATATCCTTAGGGAGGTGTGCTCCAAATTTGGTCAAGTTTCATTGGTCGAATCAAAAGTTGGACCAAATTTCTTTTTGGATTTGGGTTTTGTATTTTGGTACTGGACTAAATCGGTCTGACCGATTTAGTAACAGCGGTCCGACCGCCCGCCTTTCAGACCGCCCGGTAGCGGCAGGTCAAACCGATTTCCAACGGTCTGACCGCCAGTTAGCCGCCGGTCCGACCTATAGTCAACCGTCGGTCCGACCGCCAATCTACTGCCGGTCTGACCGCCATTCTACTGCCGGTCTGACCGCCAGTACTCAGTCCGATCTTCTGAGATCGTATCTCCTGTTTGGATCGTGTGGTTAACGGGGTTATCGAACCACACAAGGCTTCCTCGTAAGGCGCTTCGATCTTCTTAGCTTTCATAGCTAAAGGAGTAAAGTTTTCGTGTTGAATTTGATTAAGGCGAGAAATTTGAGAAAGCGCCTATTCACCCCTAGTCGCCTTTACGGTCCTACATATAGATTTGACATTCAAATTTTGTTGGTGAAAGGGTTAGGTTAAATGGTTAAGTGTATGCGGTTGTGTTGGTGGTGTCACCACTTCATTATTGTTTATTGTTTATAATTATTCTTCAATTACTTGCTATTTTAGTCCAAATTGATTTATTAAATTGCTTTGTCAAAACTTAACAATTGTAGGTTAAGATGTATTGCTTTACGCAAAATTGAACCATTGTGCCTTCCTGTTGTAACCTTATGCATATACAAATTCTAATCCTTTGTATAGGTTCTATTAAACACTTTCTTTATTTAGTTTGTGTAAGTCTTATTGAGTACCTTCCGTACTCAGGTGCTATAACCTCTTGTTGCAGGTGAAGATGGTTATTTGTATGAGATGCTCGTTAGCGCCGATTAGGGTGACGCTAATGAGTGAAGTTATTTCTAATCTCCACTCAATAGCCTGCGGGTGATAGGGCCATTGGTGGTTTTAGCTTTTGTTGTTTAGTTTACTTCCGCTGCTAGACTCTGTAGTGACTAAAGTCACTTGATTTTGTATGCCAGACCGAATTGTAAACTCCAATGTATAATTATGTAATTATTTGTCATGTATGTTTGATGCAATGTTGTGAAGGATATATGTGCAATAGTCTTTATTCCTGGGAACTATTGTAATGCATATATCCGGGAACCTGAATATTGGAATTGTAACGTATGAAAGGTTATGCTGTTAGCATGTTTTTAATTAAGAACCGAATGGGTCTTGATTAAAGATTATGCTTTGAGTATAATTCTTTAATTCGCTACAATATCCAATAAGTTGGGGTCCTGACATTTACCTTGTTGTAGCCTTTGTTTTCTTCAATTTTGTTTGTTGCTGCTAAAAAACTATAGTAACTTGTTGATGATCAAAATTATAGTAACAGGTAACCAAAGCTGCAACTTAAGGCATTGGTACCATTGTCCTATATTTGTCAATCTCTGATCATAAGGTAGTGTGGCAATTTCATGATGCCTTCTACTATTCATAATCTTGTTAGTTCATAAAGTGGTGTTCTCTGTTTATCCAGCTTGCTTCCATTTATTGTTGTGCTATACTGCTATTTGATCTGTGATGTTGGCACCTTGTCTTTTATTGGCTAGTTTGATACAAGTGAGGGACCATTTTTTGTATATCGTTGATGTTGCATGGTCCAGGTCCTCCAGGAGGTAACATATGGAAAATGTGTAATGCCTAGGAGGTAACATATGGAAAATGTGTAATGCCTAAGGATTGATATGCCTATTCATAATTTCATATCTTGTCCAATATATAGATATGAGGTAATTACATGTGGTTAGGGAGAGATGTACAATCGAGACATTATTTACATCCCTGTTTCCCTTAATGTTTAGATTCTAAAATCATTTGAGGATACCCTAAGAATATACAGGTATTGTAATAGTAAATCTTTTCTTCCAATGCATTCAGGAGTATTGGTGGCTTTTTGTAGTTTCAGGCTTTCAGTAAGGTTTGCAATGTTTAGAACAAGGGAACAGTCGCAAATGTGTTAGTCTTGAGTCTTAACATTATTGTGCAAACAGATTATGGTATGATATTATGTCAAATGATTGAAATTGTCTTGCATCATGTAATTGAACACCAATTTAGCTAGCAATCTCTCTGTAGTCCCTGGAAGTTGGAACATGATAAACAGTACCTGGAGATCCATGGCTACATTCTAGGCGTGTTTTTTTTTAACTTGGTTGACTTTTTGTAGTTTTTTTTTTTTGAAGTTGGAACAGGATGAATTCTTTCGCCGTTAGCATCCTACAAGCAGTAAATTGTTGATCATCTTCACCTTTCTTTTTTCTGGTGCATGTGTGAATCTAAAAATTTTCAGAACATGTGCACTAGTTCCAAATATAATCTTATAAAGCAATTGCGATGAATTCTTGTGCAATTGCAGAATCCCATTTGATTCATTTGCATGGCCTTCCTATATGCTAAGAGCGCATGTGATTGTTTTGCTTGTTTTATTGTTCTTTTTTGTTACATTAATTTTTTTGTGAAACCGGGTTTTCAAAGGCAGAGATGGGGAGGGGAGCAGTTGGAGGATTTGAGGGGAGTGGGGCGGAGGGGATGCGGCGGTGTGGACGAATTTTGTGTGCGGTTGCTCGGAAGGGAGGCGCGGCCACGCGGTCGTCGGCCCGTGCGCTCGTGTCGTAGTCACAGGTGGGGAGGATGGGAGAAGTCAGGGAGGGGAGAGGAACGTGGGGTGGAGCGGTTCGTGTGGGTGTGCGCGACCCTGTGCGAAAAGGAGCAATGGGGCGAGGCGGTGGCGGCGGAGGCGAGAAGGGCGGGGCCAAAGCGGAGGCGAGAGAAGGGGAAGCGGGAGGAGTGGGCGGGGAGGGGGAGGTGGAGAAGCGGATAGGGCGAGAGGGGCGGAGAAGGGGGAAACGGAGGGAGCGAGGCGGAGGGAGCGAGGGCGGAGGCGGGGGACGAGAGGCGATCGGCGAGGTCGACCAGGGCGACGAGGGTGAAGGAGGGGCGAGAGGCGGTGGAGCAGGCGGAGGGGCGAGAGGCCAGAGGGGCGGGGGGAAAGCGAGAGGGGCAGGGGGAGAGGCCAGAGGGGCGGAGGGGAGAGAGACCAGAGGGGGCGGGGGGAGATGCGAGAGGCCAGAGGGGCGTGGGGGGCGAGGCGGAGAAGGCGGAGGGAGAGGCGAGAGGGCCGGGGGCAACGCGTAGTAGGTGGAGGCGAGGCGGAGGGGACGAGCGAGAGAGAAAGGGGACGAGGCCGAGGTGGGCGGGGTAAACTCCTAATTCTATAGTAGTAAAGAAATGTGATACAATTATTTCCACAGTTGCCTTTGGAGACCTATCACTAACACCACTAATATTCCCGATGCCTCCCATGCCGGTAGTGTCTACTAGAACAAACCTGAACCAAATGGACATCCGACCAGAACCAAATGCTCGTATAGGTCTCCTATTTATTAAGCTCAAACTGAACATATCATGCAAAAATGTAGATAGTTCCTTACTGGGATCACATGGTCTTTAGTTTTCTGCACACGGCATGCTACCAGAGCAAAACTCCTTATATTTTCTTCCCGAAATCAACGCACCACCAAAAGAAATCATAATAAAAGAGCTACTAAAGCTCCAAGAAAATGTGAGAATGATGTTCTTGTTGTATTTTTTAAAAAAAAAAAATCATGGAAGCAGAGGAGAGCCATGTTGGAAGTACTATGCAACTTAACTACGTATTTGTTCCATTAGCGCCCACTTGTTATGGCTAAAGGTCTATCCCATACAGTTAGTACAGAATAGATGCCATTATAGCAATATAGTTTTGGCTTGAAAATAGTAGTTGGGTTTGTTGTCTTGATTTTTCTAGGCAACAACACTTCCCACCAAAAATACCCATATCAATTGCTTATTGATACTGGTGTTAAGAGAGCTAGATTCAACATTAATAGGGCAACATATCTCAGGAGGTATGGCACCAGTCCATAAAACGCCATCTAAATGAGACAAGAGGACCTATTATGTTCCAAGAATGGTCGTGGGTCAAACTTACACGATAAATCTGTCTGGAAGTCCTAGAGCTATTAGGTAAAAGAAGGATTGGAGTGTTGAGTAACCGTCGCTGGAGATTTCAGTCCGAACGGGTACCTCGTATACAATGATCAGAATCGTAAGAACGATGAATAACACAAGAACACAACAGTAGAATGAACACAGAGATATGCGGGACTTCAGGGTCTGCTTTATTGCTTCGGATCAATCAGGGTTACAATGAGAGAGGGTGACCCTCTATTTATAGACTACGGGATGAGGAGTTCAACTGGGCCAGGACTCTCCGGGGTCCTGGGCCCGTACTGGGCCAGGACTCTCCAGAGTCCTGGGCCCGGTTTCTTAACACTCCCCCTTGAACACTCATCCAACATGTTCATGTCTCGTCAAAACTCCATAAAAACCCAGTGGGAAAATTTTTAGAGAAAGAGTACATGTCATGCGTTATAACATGTTGCATGAATTGCCTCATCAAAACCTTAGCGAGAAACTTGGGAAAACTCGTAAGGGAAAAGGAGTACAATCCACCCAATTTCATTTAATCTCCGGGATTTATTCTTTGAGTACTCGATCTTCGTGATCAAGATTCAATAATGAGTTCGTGAAGATTCTCCCCCTGAATTCTGCACTTGTCTAAGTCTTATCATTCCAATTCCACGTATGCATCTTTCAAAACTAGACGCTGGAAGTGATTTAGTGAATAAATCTGCAAGATTTTCACATAACTTAGTATGCAGTACCTTAATTTCGTCCATCTTTTGCATTTCGTGAGCATAGAAGAACTTGGGATTGATATGCTTTGTAAGGGACTCTTCACATAACCCATCTGTGCTTGGCGACACAATGTCGCATTATCTTCATAGATAATGGTAGGGGTTTCTTGCGCATATCCAATCCACATGACTGCTGGATGTGGTGAATCATCCGTCGAAGCCAAGAACATTCTCGTGAGGCTTCGTATAATGCTATGATTTCTGAGTGGTTCGTCGAAGTAGATACAAGACTTTGCTTAGACGATTTCCATAAAGCATAGTTCCACCACGAGGAATACATATCCTTTTGCGATTTAGGCGTGTGCGGGTCGGCGGTACCCGACATCTGCGTAGCCAATCATGGTAAGGTCTTGGTTCTTTCGTAGAATAGACCAAGATCTTTGCTTCCTTGGAGGTATCGGAAGACGTCTTTGATTCCCTCCCAATGCCTTTTGGTAGGTTCTCGACTTTGTACCTTGCTAATAGGTTTCTTGCAAATGCAATATCCGGTCTAGTACAGTTTGCTAGATACATGAGTGCTCCTATTGCACTCGGTATGGGAATTCGGTCCCAGGACTTCCTCCCCTCTTCTTTAGGTGCAGACGGGTCCTTGCCTTGCTGCAAGGATCTCCCGACCATCGGCACTTCGAAGGATATGCCTTTTCAAAGCCAAACCTTTCCAACACTTTACGAGTGTATGTTGGTGATGTACTAGAATACCTTGAGGGTATGCTCAAGCTGCGAGCCTAGGCAAGCTTGGTTTTACCCAAGTCTTTCATCTCGAACTCGATTCTAGGTAAGAGCTTGCTTTCTTAATATCTTCCATGGTTACGATGATATTGGATCATCTACATATCTTGAGATTATCTGAGAATCCATCACAGGATCATTTGTATAAAAACACAGGGACAATCCTCATTGTTCGTGTAGCCTTTCTTGCAGAGAAAGTCACTTAAGCGATTATACCACATTATGCCTGATTGCTTCAATCCATACAGTGACTTTCTGAGTTGCACACTGTACAGATTTCTGTTTGCTCTGTCTTGGTTCGGGACAGGGATACCTTCCGGTACCTTCATGTAAATGTCCGAATCTAAGTTCCCATAAAGGTATGCAGTTACCACATCCATCAATTTCATTTTCAAATTCAAGTTTACTGCCATTGAGATTAAATATCTAAATGTAGTTCCACCCATGACCGGGGAATAAGTTTCATCATAATCGACTCCTGGTCGTTGGGTGAAACCTTGTGCAACAAGCCTTGCTTTATGTCTAACAACTTCATTATTTTCATTTCTCTTTCGAACAAATACCCACTTATGCCCTACTGGGTGCACATGGGGAGGCGTGCGGCTTACAGGCCCAAACACCTCTCTTTTATTCAGAGATATTAATTCCACTTCTATTGCCTTCTTCCAGTCTTTCCAATCTGATCTTTTCTTACATTCAGCGAGCGATGCAGGCTCTGGATCAAGATCGATGATTGTGGCAATTTTCTTTGCAAAATAAATGTCGACATTGGCTGTTGTTCTATTCATAGATTCTCCTGTGGTCACATAATTTATAGTTATTTCTTCATGGGGCGATACTTCTAATGTTTTTACTTGCTTACCGCTGCTTTCAGTTGCGGGGGCAAGTCCCTTTAGTTTTTCAGCTCCGATGTGTGCGCACACATCCATGCTGATATCTCCCTCCATGGGAATATTCAAATCTGGTATGCCTTTTGCTGAAGGTTCCATACCGGTGCCAGGTCTCAATTGGCTCTGTCGGTGTATTAGAACCGATCTTACGTAAAGATTATTTGATTCGGGGGGTCTCCTAGAGATGAGATCACGCAGAGTGGATTGACACGGGATGTTTAGACAGGTTCAGGCCTTCTCCGGAGAGAATAATAACCCTAATCCTGTGTGTATGGTATTCTTGATGATCCAGTAAAAGACTAAGACTATTACAGAGAATAGCACTTGTGTTTCTACTTGACTAGCTCTTGTTCGCTGTCCCTCGCCTCTCTCTTATCCCTCTGATTGATGCCCTTATATAGTCGTGAAGAAGTAGCCGTTTTGCCCTGCGGGAGATGCGCCTAATTAATCCAGTAACGGGCGCATGATGGCGGTAATTACCGGCGCCTCGGCTTCTTCACGCCGTTTGGCAATTATCTTCCAGAGATAATGGGGTAATTACACACCATTAATAAGCGGAATAATAGTGCGTGCAGACCGTTCGGATTCCTTAATCAATTGGACCCACTCGCCTGTAGGTTTGATTATAAGGTGGTCGTAGTTTACCTGGTCGTAGAAGAACTTACGACCAGGTAGCAGTCGTAAAAGGACTTACGACCAGGTAACAGTCGTAGAAGGACTTACGACTATGTAGTGGTCGTAGAAGGACTTACGACCATGATATAGTCGTAGCAAGACTTACGACTGTGGGGATGATTGTAGAAGGACTTACAACCACTTATTGGGCTTCTCCCTTATAGATAAGGGGTACCTCTGGGGACTATGTGACATCATATTTACCCATAATAAGAATTATAGATAAAAGATAAAATGAGGATTATTATATCCTCGTCATCTAGCCCCCCAGCTTCAAGTGAAAATATCTTACTTGGTAAAGGTTTCGTAAATGGACTTACGACCATGAGAATGTCGTAGAATGATAGTCGAAGGAAAAACTCTTCGACATTTGAGTGCTGCTTTGACCAGAAATTTGCTTGGTCGGGAAGGTTGCTTCGACTATCAAAAGTCATAAAAACCCCTACGACCGCTTTGGTGGTCGTAGTAGAGAATCGGAGAAAAACTCTTCCGATTGATACTTCCTTCGACTAGAAAGACTTGGTCAAGAATGTAATTTTGCTTGGAGGTGACAATACGTACCTATTTTTCTCGAGCGGACCATCCGGGAATTGCAACCGGCTCTCATAGACTTGTCAGATGAAGCGGTTCCGGCGGTACAACCATCTATCATAGACCTATAGCGAGGCGGTTTCGGCGGCGGAGATCGTGTGGTTATAAAAACTTACGGGAGGTAGACTTGGATTTTTACTTTTCCCCAAATCACTCTCTGTTCTTGAGCTCTTGCTTTCTCCATCCTCGACTAGGTTTCATCTTCTCCGCCGTAACCTAATTAAAAAACTTCTTGCTTACGGCGAAATGGCCAAGAGAGTTTCGAATGGGAGGAATCGGAGATGGATGCGCTAAGATCAAGATCTTGGTCGATCTGGGAAGATTCAAAGAAGGCTCTGGTGAAGTGGATTCGGCTATCGGGCGAGCGGCCATCGGGGAAAATGGGCAAATCCCGTCTTCCAAGCGTATTGTGAGTGCGGCCTTGATTGCTGCCACCCCTTTCTTCTGATGAGTACTCGAACACTTTGGGGTGGAACGGTGAACTTAGGTCCCAATTCCATTACCATGTTGAGCGTGTTCGTGTATGCATGCGGCGTGCACAGGGATTCGGCGGATCTCGAGTGTTTCAATATTATTATGGGATGGCTCGACAAACCGGAATCGCCGGAAGTCATGATGCAAGCTCCATGACTCGAAGTCGAAGGAGTACATTGAGTTTCACCGGTCTTCGTGGTCGGGTGGAGGAAGAGGTGGTTCTCTTTGGAAGGTCACCTCTGAAGACGACCTTTCTTTCGAGGAAAGTGCTGAAAAGAAATCTTCATGGGACTCAACCCTGAAGATATCAGTAGGATTAGCCCTTATATTCAAGCTATTAAGGACTTGAAGGAAGAAGGGTGGCCGGATGGCATGTGGTGAAGGATTTCATCACACGCAGAATTAGTCCTCTGAAGAAGCGAGCATCTCCTATGTGGAGGTACTCGGGAGAGAGACCCCACGAGAGACTACGAGGAGGGTAAGCAATTGTCGACTTAGCTCTCGTTTGGTCTTTCTCAACCTTGTCTAATATTTTTATCTGTTTATCAGATCTTTCACAGTGAGGTTGACTCAGTCGACTCATCTGTGAGAAATCTCCGCCACTCAGGGGCGGTTCCTCAAATCATTGCGGCTTTGTCCGCAGATGAAAGGATAGAGCGCCTAAAGGTAATCAAAAATCTGATTTTTCTTTAGGACTTTATAGTCGTAGAAGATACTTACGACTAATGGTGATCGTAGAATATCTTACGATCAAGAAAAAGTCGAGAAAAACATACGACTTGGTACTAGTCGTAGAAAAACTTACGACTAATTAGTGATTCTTCTTTTTCGTTTTGCTTTACGAAAGTAGGCATGGAAAATCGCCGGGACGGACGAAGAAGTCGTTACGATGATTATTAGTATTGGGTTGTCGAAAGACAAAGGCTCGGCTCCTCCCTCGAAGAGGCGTCGACTTGTAAAATCTGTTGATAAGGGGGAGCAAGCTCGAGCTCGGTCTTTCGACGGACCTCTACAAAGCTGCGCGGTGTAGTTATATCACGCCGAGGCGCGCCGAGGCCGAGGAGGTTGAAGCGGTGAACCTCTTAAGCGCAAACCTCGCAAGGCTAAGGTACCCTTCTATTATGACACGGAATCTTTCGCGATCGGTGCCACTCCTAGTTTTATTAAGCAAGCTGGAAAGGGAGGCTGGAAAGATTTTATGTCTTTATGAAGGGCGATCTTTGCATCAAGACAACACGCAAGCGAGGCGATCTTTATACGGAATGGTCGAGACCGATCTCGTCCATCCGGAGGATCAGAAATCGAGCCACGATCCTGTTCAAACTCTACGACGGGCGTGGTCGTGCCGGGCCAATTATTGAACCTCGACGGACGTGGTCGTGGAGAAGAAGAGGTCCTCCGTAGGGAGGATTGCTCCAAAATTCTGGTTAAGACCGAGTGCGAGTATGTGAAATGTACTAAAGTGTAAGAACGACATTTACCTTTTTCTTTTCACAACTTTGATTTGCTTTTGTTTATTTGGTCAGACTCCTTGACCCAGGAATGCCCTTTGAGAAGTCCATTGCTATCCCTTCATTCACCGGAGAGGTATCAATGGAGGTGGTCAAGCATCACCCTTGGCCCGGTGGCGATGAAGTCGAGACTCGAGTGACTTCCACATCTCACGAGGTCGTAACTCGACCCTTGAAATAGCGGTATTCTTGTTGAGGTGGCCGCTCGACCATCGAGGTTGTAGAAACAACGAGGCGGTGTGGAAGCCTCGGTCAAGGTGGTGACCAGCCTACGCACCGCTCTGGGAAGGAAATCGTAGGAGGCGTTCCTTCCCCTACCCAAAGAGAAATCACAGAACCAGAAGGAGAAAATTTCAACTTCTGTGGTGACTTCTTTGGGCCTGCCTCCGTCGTAGGGTCTTCTGCTTACAGATCTCGTGACCGAGTCCCCCATCCCAAAGATATTCCCAATACGGAGAATACTTTTGATAACGAGCGCCTTGAGAAGGTGTGGTGGGACAAGGTCGCGAGGATAGATAAGTCAGAGAACCGGACCTTGTATATTCAATGTTTGCTAGGACGACTATGAATGTAAGTATCTTCAAAATACTTATATATGTGGCTTTCCTTCTCTTCTCACTGTTCTCTTTTTGCAGAAAGCTCTGGAGCAAATTGCTGTTGTCGGTGAGTATCATCGACAAGTTTTAGAGCTAAGACAGGAGAAAGAACTACTCTGCGCAGAGGCAGAGAGGTGGTAAGTCACTTATCATTCATAATTGTTTTTGACTTAAATACTCGTAGAATAGTTTTACGAGAATAGTCATGGAAGAAACTCATGACAAAATACTAGTCGTAAAAAGCTTACGACTACTTACAACCAGGTAGTGGTCGTAGAAAGACTTACAACCATATCGTAGTCGTAGAAAAACTTACGACTAGGTCGGTAGTTGTAGAAGTACTTACAACCATTTGGCTGATGTTTATCTTCGTTCCTGTTCTTTGTAGGTTAAGCGGTGATACGAAGACCTTAGTGACTCACTCGACTATGAAAAGAAGAGTCGAGGAGGCTAAGGAGCAATGTCGATCTCTCGGATAGACTTGAGGTGTCTGCGCATCTAAAAGATTGCGGAGGAAAAATAAGCGATAAGTTCGAACTTAAGGCGCTTTTGATCTTTAACCTTTACCCGACTCTCCTTTCTTCTCGGATAAAGAAAAGAGATCACGGAAGCTCGGATCAAGTTCAAGAAAAGGCTTTGGTTATTCAGAGTTTTCCGCATTACGCGAATAAGGATCAAGAACTCGAGGTTTTAGAACTCGATTAACGAGGTAAGTAAATCTTTACTGTTATCCTTTTGAGTACTTTCCCATTTCTAATGCCAATTTCTTGTTGAAATTGCTGCCCAATGAGAAGCCTCGAGGTGAAATCCAAGCAAAGACCTTAATCTGCAATGAGTCCGTCGCATTGCTAAGATGAATCTGGAGGACATCGGGCGTGGGAGCAAAAGCATCTTTGAAACCGTTGCTTCCCATCGAGAAGAGGTCAAGAAATTGGATTCTCAATTAGTAGGTAAGAAAAGCTTTTACCTATAATTATCTTTGTGTTATCTTCCTCTAGAAGTATATTTTTGTTTGACCGATATTATTCTTTTCGAACAAGTGGTGAAAACAAGAAGCTTGCGAGGCTTCGACTTGTACCCAAGGGAGATGGAGTCGATGAAGACTAGTCTTCAAGGCAACATCACTCTCTGAACAATGTGCTTAGTGAGCTACATTACGAGGAAAAACTCCTCGAGAAGATACCATAGCTGCTCACACAAGTACCATTGGGGAACAAGTCGGAAAATTGCAAGAAATGGTGACCACTCGAAGACTAATCAAAATTTGAATCAATAAGGGAAGCGATGAAGCTGCGAGAAGTTACGCTTTGGCGAAACTTAAAGCTCAAGACCCCGCCTTAATGTTAAACCAATCGAAGCCGACTTGGTATCACGAATCGAGGCAAGTCGTCGATTGAGGAAATGCGATCGATTGGTAAAAGGTGGCGGAGGAAATGCGGCTAGGCTCTCCCCTTGAGTAATCTTGTAACTACCTTGTAAGGCGGACAATTTTGTTGATGAGTAATATATGATCCGCCTCATTTCACGAAAATCATCTTGTCGAGTAGTTAGTAACTCAAAAGATAATAAGCGAATGAAAGACTAAGAATTGAAGTCAAATTAATAACTTTATCCTAGCCCCGACTATTTGCTTAGATTGTTTAGACAATCTAAATAAATAGTGTTTAAAATGGGGTTTACGAAAACAAAGAGAGGTTTATTTAACTTATAGCTTTTGTTACGGTTGTCAAGCCTTTGGTGAAAAGAGTAGAAGCGACTCGACACTAGGAAGTTCCTTCTAGTGGGCGGGACCACGTGCAGAGAGAGGTAAGGCCGACTAGGTGATGTTCCCATCTCAGACTAGTTTAATCAAACCAAGAACGACAACTTGAGTTAAACAAGCGTCTTAGAGTACTTTAGTTATTCGTTCGTCCTTTTTGGTGGACTTGATAAGTCTTTTCCAAGAGCAAAAGTAGGAGGCGGCGACACTAGGAAGTTTCCTTCTAGTGGGCAGGACCACGTGCAGAGAGGTAAGGCTTCGACTAGGTGTGTCTCTTCCTTCGACTAGTTAAAACAAATCGAGTACACCAAAGGTGGTTGAACAAATGTAAGAAAGTGCACTCTACTTAGAATATTTTTGAATTTACTAAAAAAATAGACTAAGATTGAGAGAGTTGGATTTGAGAACATTACGACTAGATAAAACCGAGCTCTTTGTATTGGCGGAAAAAATGAGTAGCAGTCGATGCTAGGAAATTCCTTCTAGTGGGAGAACCACATGCGAGAGAGGAGAAGTTTCGACCGGATAGCGTTTCTCGCTTTTGGCCGATTATAAAGAAAAGCGGGTGTTTTCATATCATAGTCGAAAGATTAAAAAGCACTACTCAAAAAATAAGGCAAAAGAGGTAGAAAGAACACGGACTTTTATTGCACGGCCCGGTCACACATAGAATTTGCGTGGCGGTCGATGTTCCAAGAGTTTGAGAGAACTGTCCATCTTCCATTGCTAGTCGTCACAGGCCACGCCGAGTTACGCCGACCATTTGTGTAAGGACCTTCCCATTTAGGGAAAGTTTATTCGATTAGACTTGGATTGGCGAGCCTCAATACCAAGTCACCTGAGAAGGCTGCGAGGTTGGACCTTACGATTATAGTATCTGCGCGAGGGCTTGTTGGTAGGCGCCGAGCGGATTAAGGCTAGGTTTCTCCTCTCTTGAGTAGGTTAATGTCATCTGCTCGAAGTTGTTCTGATCCGAGTTGTTGAAGGTTTCAACTCGTGTCGACCGCAATTTTAGCTCGGAGGAAGCATGGCTTCTCAGAAAACTAGAAAAAATGGTGTTTCTCCTGTTGCTCATTGGTGGCGTCTAAGCGCCCATAATATGGAGGGTAATTCTTGTACCCAAGCCCCGAGCGCTTTACAAGGTGGTCGAAGACTCGAGTTTTAATTCCTCGCATTATTTGGCGTTTGCACGTTCGATCGCCCCATTGCTTTGGGGATGTGCAATGAAGCATAGCATAGCTTGGTACCCAACTCGTCGCAAAATTCACGAAATTTTGCACTTGCGAAGTGTTTACCATTATGCGTAATTATCCGACTCGGAACTCCAAATCGACTAATTACGCTTCTCATCATGAACCTTTTCTTTGCTTCCATTGTTATCGATTCTGAGTTCACTTGATCCATTTGTGAGCGTGTCAATAGCCACAAAAGGAATTGAAACCTCCTGGAGCTTTGGGAAGCGGTCCTAGGATATCAAGCCCCAGTGCAAAAGGCCAAGAAAGAGGTATTGTTTGTAATGCTTGAGTGGTTGGTGTATCTGTCTACCATGGAATTGTACTGGACACACTTTTTAACCACCTCCATAGCATCGCAGGTGTAGGCGATAAAAACCTTGTCGAAAGGCTTTACCAACCAATGTTTCAGAGGAAGCATCGTCCCACAGATGCCTTGTGTATATCGTGAAGGAGTGTTATTCTTCGTTTTGCGGAATGCATCGCATGAGTATCCCTTGGGTTCCTCGTTTATAGAGGACTCCTTCAACCAAAGTATACATTTTGGCTTTTCGGGATAATCGATCGCATCTCAAGATCATCTTGGTCTGGAACCCTTGTAAAGATACTCGTAGATGGGAGTCATCCGGTATCCTCGTAATCTAATGAGGCCATCTCAAGAGGAGGTGTTTCGGTTCTTCGACCGAGGCGGTTTTAGAGTTGCTCCAAGAAAACTCCTTTTAGTGCGTGGATCGGAAGAAGCCATCCGAGCAAGTTGGTGCATGAGGAAATTATCCTTCGAGGATAAATTGTACCTCGAAACCTAAAAATGTTTTTTAGCTTACGTACTTCGATAAGTACCGAGCCATTGTTGAGTTAGAGCACCTTTGGTACTCTTTCCGATTTGATTCACGACTAGTTGAGAGTCTCCTCTCACGAGTAGTCGACCAATTGAGAGTGCTTCGCGGCTCGTATGCCGGCTAGCAAACCTTCGTACTCTGCCACATTGTTAGTGACACGAAAGTTTAATTGTATGGCATACTTTAAGGTTTCTCCGGTAGGAGATACCAGACCACCCTGACCAGAGCCACTTAAAGTAAGTGACCGTCAAAGTACATCATCCAGTGCGTGGGAATCGTCTTGGGGATCTGAGCAGTTCAGATTTGTCCATTCGCGACAAAGTCCGCCAAGATCACGGATTTTATGGCCGTTCGGGACACGAAATGGAGGTCGAACTCCCAAGTTCGGTGACCATTTTGCCATGCGTCCCGCTGTTTCCTTATTATGGAAGATTGCTCCCAAAGGAAACTCAGACGGCACAGCTATCTTGTGCGCCTGAAAATAATGCCGCAGTTTCCTCGAAGACACGAGGAGGGCATATAGAAGTTTTTGGACCTGAGGGTAACGCTCCTTAGGCCGTGTAAAACCGCTAACGTAGTAAACCGGTCGTTATGCGTTTTCACGTTCTCGACTAATCTGCGCTTCTTTGCTGTGGCGTGGCGGCTAGGTAAATTAAGAGCGTCTCTTCTGGCTTTGGAGAAACCAGAACAGGAGCACTCGAAAGATACCTCTTGACATCCTCAAAGGTAGCGTTTGCCTCGTTCGACCACTCAAAACCTTCATGTCTCCTGAGAAGTTTAAAGAAAGGTAGTCCTTTTCTCCTAGTCGTGCGATGAAGCGACTTAAAGCCGCCATGCACCCGGTGAGTTTGGACTTCCTTTTTGTGTTTGGAGGACGCATCGGAGGATGGCTTTTATTTTTCGAGATTTGCTTGATTCCTCGTTCGGATACTAGGAATCCAAGCAATTTTCTGAAGAAATTCCAAACACACACTTCTGGATTGAGTTTTAAGTGGTGCTTTACGAGGTTGTCGAATGTTTCTTGTAGGTCGGTGATATGATTAAGTCTCTTAATGCTTTTACGACTAGATCATCAACATAGGCTTCCAAATTCGGCCTAATTGAGATGAAAAAGTCGATTGCATTAGGCGTTGAAAAGAAGCACCAGGCATTCTTTAGACCAAATGGCATTTTGACATAGCAAAAGGTACCAAATGGAGTAATGAATGCGGTCTTTTCTTCATCGTTTAAACACATATTGATCGGTGGTATCGAATATGCATCTAAAAACTTAATATCTCACAACTGCAGTTGAATCAACGGTGATCGATAAGAGGTAAAGGAAATCATCTTTTGGACAAGCTTTATTAAGATCGGTAAAGTCCACGCACATCGCCATTTGCCGTTTGACTTTTGACCATTACGAGGTTAGCCAACCACTCTGGGTGGTTGACTTCTCTTATAAAGCCCGCTTTAAGTAGCTTATCCAACTCGATTTAATAGCATCTCGTCGATCGGGGCAAATCTCGTAATTTTTGTTTCTGGTACTTTATCGGCCGTAAAGCTAGCACGTGCTCGATCACCTTCACGGGACTCGGGCATGTCGGATGCTTGCCACGCAAAGACATCTGCGTTAGCTCGGAGGAAGGTAATGAGGCGTCTTCCTATTTGGGGTCGGAAGTTTCCCGATGCGAGCGATCTTGAGGGTTCTTCAAGCGTCGGAGGAACCTCTTTGACTTGGTCGTTCGGCTTTGGTGTAGCTTTGAAGCCGACTTGCTAGTCGGTGACTTTCATCTCGAGTTGGTATTTGACCAACCATCTCGAGGATCGACGATCATGACTATCGCCATCTTTTGTCACATCGAATGGTGATCACTCCTTTGGGACTGGCATCTTAAGACATTGATACGTAATGAGTAGCCATTAAGAATTTTGCCAAAGTTGGTCGTCCGAGTATGGCGTTATATCGTGTCGAAATCGACCACATCAAAGGAGACTTTCTCGTCACGAAATTACTTGGTGAGCCAAATGTTAAAGGAAGAGAAACTTGGCCAATAGGTTTGGTGAAGACCGGTAGGATTCCATGAAAGGAGTATCGTCATCGCCTTACCTTTGTCCCGGTACTTGCATCTCGCCCGGGGCTTTAGTAAATAATATGTTCAAAGAATCGCCACCATCAACCAACACTCGATTGACCCGACGGTTGTTGATGGTGGGTTCGACCACAATCGGATATCGACTGATCGACTCGTAGTGATTGGGCGATCATCCTTCTCAAAAGAGATGGTAACTTCCAGACCACTTGGTAATTTATTGTGAGAGGAGTATGTATAGAATTTACCTCTCGTCCGTGACTTTAAGTTGTCGTTTGGAGTCGTATCGATGATCCTCCGTAGATGTGCTCAACGGTATGTTGCGGATCTTGGGCGGCATCTCCTCATCATCCGATGACTTTTGGCCACTCGTATGTCCTACCGCCGAGAGTAGGGAGTGGTGCTTTTCGTTGTAGTAGTCCTCGAGCTTTCTTTGGAAAACTTCGGCGATTAGGGAGGTCATGTCCTTCCTTTTTATGAAAAGGACACCACCTTGGTTTGTCGTTCCTACGATCGGGCGCTTACCTTTGCCTTGATCGAGTGCGACTTGGTGGTTTGGGGCTCTCCATCTTTCACGGCGGAACCTCCTTGGAACCACCGGTTTGTGATTTTTGACTTTTATTTTCTTCTTGGACTTTTTGCTTTTTATCCTTACCAACTTCACGGCTCTCGAGGAGTATATGTTTCTCGATCGATAGTGTTGTTCCACTCACCGCCTCGAAGCGATTGCATATCGATCGGCCATCTCGAAGAGTTCTAACTTGATGTTGGGAGGATTCAAAGCAATGTCCTCCGTTATCCTTCTACTACGGACTCCTTGCTTAAAAGCCACGATCACGGAGGAATCGAAATTTCGGAATTGAGTTCTGAACGACTAAAGCGTTTGATGAATTGGCGCAAAGTCTCGTTGTTGTTTTGTTTTATCGGTGCAAGTCGTCTTCTTTTCCGGCGGTTGTATGTGCCTTGGAAATTCGCTGTAGAAGATCACAGAGGTGTTGCCAAGTAGATCGACTCAGTGGTTGGTTTAATAACCACGATCGGCGGATCCTTCGAGCACGATCGGAAGGTAATTCGCCATTACATGCTCTCCTCCTCCTGCCGCTCGGACGTTTGTTGTATAGATCTGAAGGAATTCGATGGGATTTTGAGATCCATCAAATTTCTCCATGTTCCTTGGCGAAAATGAGGTGGCGTGAATCGCTCGGAGGTCGGCGAGAATGCGGCATCGGTAATCACTTCTTGGCGCCTTCTTTGTAGTAAAGAAGGGTTAATGTCACCGGTGATCGTATCTGACGATACCCGTGAACAGTGACTGCTACGTAGTAGGTCTTAGTTCTCGAGGGAATACTCCTCGTACTCCACCGTTAAGAATTTCTTTGTCGAAGTGGTGAATAATCACCTCTCAGGGGCTTCTTGATCTTGGTGATCGAAATGTATTTCTCGAATAGGGGATCGATTCGACTTATGGCCGTGTCGATTCCTCGTGAAAATATTCGATTGATTGTAGGTGAGGAAGTCGTATTGCTACGACTACACGAATGTTGTCGATGAGGTACCTCGGTCTTGTCATCACAGATTCGAAGTCTTTGCGTAATCTCTTGACAAAGAGATCGTACCACAGCGTTCGAGCAAGCTCTTGGTAGGATTCTCGAGCAAGTCGTTGATGTCTGGAGTTCTTGTACCTCCGATCGATGTTGAATGCGCCGGACAAGTTCTTACGATCGTAATTTTCTTTCCGCGACATCAAAATCCTCCTCATCGTGTCTTTGAGGCCTTCTTAGTGGAGTGCGAGAATGTCGAGGATTTCCCTCGCGTTCATCAGTGTTGGTTCTCTCTCGCCAGCGGTGGTGCCCTTGCCATTACCACGAGGGGCGCAGTGTGTGATCTTCGGGAGTGTTCTTATCTCGGCCTCCATGAGGTGACCACGATTTGGGGAAGGGCGAAGACCTCCGTTGATGATTCTCACTTGCGCTCGAGGCCTCCCGCTTGAGGAGTGTTCGAGGACACCATCTGGCGACTTGGAGTAATCCTCCGGTAGGGGAACTCGGGTTATAATCGTCTCCGTTCGCAAATGAGATCTGCGGGGAGGCGGTCGAATTTGAGGAAAAGCATGCTTGATCCCACCTCTCTGGAGTTACCACGAGAGAGAGGATCACTAGATCTTTGGTGGAGTCTGGAATGGTGGCTCCCGAACTTGACTTACCAAGTCGGACCGTCTTAAGGGGACTTGAACACTTGGAGAAAGAACTCGTCGTGTTGTGAGTCCTCCTGGGAGCGGTTCTGGTCGGATTGACCCTTGTCCTTTGAGGGAATTGGCTCCTCTGTTGGACGTATTGTTGTGGGGGATAAGGATCCCTCCTCAACTCCATTAATGGGATGGTTTCCTAGAGAATAATCTCCGGAGGCAACATCACCATCAGCGGATGCATCACTCGGCTCGTAGTCGAAACCGGCATCCATGTCGACGTCTGCGTAATCTGCCAGTCAAACCAGTTCTCCTCGTTCCATTCTCCCGCCATGATTGCATGAGATTGGAAAAGAGAGTATGTTGACAAGAGATTACCGGAAGATCCCACGGTCGGCGCCAGCGCCGGTGTATTAGAACCGATCTTACGTAAAGATTATTTGATTCGGGGTCTCCTAGAGATGAGATCACGCAGAGTGGATTGACACGGGATGTTTAGGCGAGTTCGAGCCTTCTCGGAGAGAATAATAACCCTAATCTGTGTGTATGGTATTCTTGATGATCAAGTAAAGACTAAGACTATTACAGAGAATAGCACTTGTGTTTCTACTTGACTAGCTCTTGTTATTGTCCCTCGCCTCTCTCTTATCCCTCTGATTGATGCCCTTATATAGTCGTGAAGAAGTAGCCGTTTTGCCCTGCGGGAGATGCGCCTAATTAATCCAGTAACGGGCGCATGATGGCAGTAATTACCGGCGCCTCGGCTTCTTCACGCCGTTTGGCAATTATCTTCCAGAGATAATGGGGTAATTACACACCATTAATAAGCGGAATAATAGTGCGTGCGGCACGTTGGATTCCTTAATCAATTGGACCCACTCACTTTGTAGGTTTGACTATAAGGTGGTCGTAGTTTACACGGTCGTAGAAGAACTTACGACCGGTAGCGATCGAAAAGGACTTACGACCGGTGCGATCGTAGAAGGACTTACGACTATGTAGTGCTCGTAGAAGGACTTACGACCATGATATAGTCGTAGCAAGACTTACGACTGTGGGGATGATTGTAGAAGGACTTACAACCACTTATTGGGCTTCTCCCTTATAGATAAGGGGTACCTCTGGGGACTATGTGACATCATATTTACCCATAATAAGAATTATAGATAAAAGATAAAATGAGGATTATTAGATCCTCGTCAGGCTCCCTTTCTGGTTATGGGGAACTTCAGTGATCGGTTGTGTCAAGTCCTTCTTATCCTTTTTCGCCAGGCGTCCCCGGTTACTTGGGATTCGAGGGCCCGAAGTTCTCGTCCTTTATTACGAGGCCTCGGGCGGGATTAGGGATACCTTCAATTTTCTTTGGTATTTCAACCTCTCCCGCGCATTGCGTGTAGGCACATGCGACTTGGTTACACTTTTCAAATCACTAAAGTGGTCAGGCAGTTGATTCGCTAATGCTTGCAAATCAATTATCTTCTGGACTTCTCTATTTGTTTCACTAGTGCGCGGGTCATGTGCATGGATTCCCGTGGCTTGCCACGTCAGTTCCCGACATTTTTCATCAAGGGGTTGATTTCCTCCCTAATGGCGGAAACTATCCTCATCGAATATCTTTGTCGTGGCGGTCGTATGCAAATCTCGATCATGGGGTCGGATACTTGATTATGGATGTTGTCTCATAACCAATGTATATCCCGGACTTTCGGAGGGCCCATTGCGATTATTGCGGTGGTGGTATAGGTACATAAACCTTGCAACCAAACCTTGAAGATGGGATATTTTGGTGTTGACCCTTGCGCTAGTTGCATAGGTGAATGGATGTTATATCTTGATGGTCGAAAATTGATGAGAGATTCTTTGCGTGTAGGATTGCGTGTCCCCAACATGTAGTTGGCAAATTACAGTGCAAGAGCGGTCGGGCAATAAATTTAATTCTTTTAATTAATGCTTACGCTAGTCCATTCAGGTGTGGACATGTGGTGCGAGTGCTCAGCGGTAATTCCCATTGCCATACAATAATCATCAAATGTCTTTGAAGTAAATTCTCGGCGTTGTCCATTCGATGGACTTCACATGATGATCGAAATTATTCTTAATCTTAATTATCTGCGAGATCGGCTTTGCAAAAGCGTGGTTTCTCGTAGAACAATAAGCATACATGCGACCATTTCGAGGAAGCATCGATGAGCACCATAAAGTACCTAAATGGCCTGACAGCGGTGTATAGGACCGCAAATGTCTCCTGGATACGATCCAGAATGCGAGATTTCATCCTTTACTTTGAGTAGAGGTCTAGTAATCATTTTCCGATGGCACATGCAGGCACACGAAATCTTACGGATTGGAAATTCTTTACATTGATATTATGTCCACGAGAATTAGTAATTATATTTCTCATCATTCTAAGACCGGGGTGGCCTAATCTATCATGCGAGAGAGAAAAGTTTGAGCTTCTAAAAGTGGTTTTCGGGACGAGTATAAGTGCGCAGATGCCTTAATATGAGTGTAGTATAGCCAGATTCATATGAAGGAAGTCTTTCTAATACCCTTTTTTCATTTTTCTCGCGCTTTGTAATGAGTAGGTATTCCTTACCATACTCTTCTTCAGTCTCTACGTGGAGACCGTTAGCGCGAATATCTTTAAAGCTTAAGAGAGTCCTAGTCGATTACGGGTACAAAAGGCTTCTTCAATGACCAATGTTGTGCCCATTGGGAGTATAATTGTGGCTCTTCCTGAGCCTATTACACAAGTATCGCTGCCTGCGATTGTCGTAAGACTACCAGCATTCTTGCTGATTGACTGGAAAAATTTTGTCTCTCTTAAAATGGTATTCGTTGTGCATTTGCTCGCTAAGCATACTTCCTCCATTTACGCCACGCTGCGTTCGATATATATAAAATATTTATTAATATAGGGTAGCAAGCAACCATACATATAAAATACTTCAAAACAGAACACAATTTGCCTTTATTAATACGATGAAAAGTCATGCAGGACTCATAATAAGAATTTATTTCTTTGCTCTCCTAGAGCTTACAACCATTATGCAAGATTATTATTCTATTGCAACCAAAAGCGTAAATGACTATAAAACTAAGTGCAATCGTGCACTAGATCGAATCGTGAAGAATGAAGATATACGCACGGATCTGCGCTTCATTCATCTGCTCCTCGTTGGCAACTATAGGCTGCTGCTTGCTGTGATGTCCAAAGGAGGTGTGATGGGGCGACCATCGGGATGTCCACATCCATGGGTGCATCCATGATTGTGGATCCCCTATGCCCGCAATGGCGAGGTGTGCCTCATCTTTGTCCTTTGCCCTTCTTCTTGGCCTTGAAAGCATCGATCACGTCTTTGCGACTCATGGCAAACACGTGACCAATGACCCCAAGTGCCACATTTGTAGCAAATTTGGTCCTGCGACCATCTGGCTTCGTCGCGCTTCTTTTGTCCGCCCTTCTTGGCTTGGGCACCGCTGCAGTTTACGACCCATGACCTTACCCTTCCCGCCTCTTTACTCACGAGTGAGGCTTTCTCACCGTAGTCGCTATGCGTTGACTTCAAGTCCAACTTTGCTACTAGGTGGTCGTGAGATGTAGTTCTTTTGGAGAACGTCATCTTGAGCTTCCGCAACTTGCATGATATCGATCGATTCGGCATACTCCTTGTAGCCATCCTGCCGATAGTTGCGTGCGGATTGTACCGCGTTGGGGTGGAAGGTAGAGAGAGTTTTTTCTATCTTCTGCTCGTCTGTGGTTACTTTACCACATAGTTGAAGACTTGTACAAATTACATGCAATGTAGAATTGTACTCTCCACGGTCTTGTAGTCGGCAAAACGCGATCGGTTCCAATCACGCTCGCACGAGGAAGGATGGTGTACTTTAGCTTCTCAAACCGCTTCTTGAGTGCGGTCCATAAGGCTAGTGCGTTCTTTTACGCGGTACTCATTCTTGAGTGTTAGGCAGAGATGATGTCTGAGGAAATGGAGTGCTTGATCATTCCCCTCAGCAGTTGGAGCGACGTCCTTCAGGGTGCCAAGTCCAATAGCAGCACGGAGCTTCTTTGCTCCAAGTACAATCTCGACATCCGATGCCCAAGTCAGATAATTATGGTCATGCTGGGCCAGCTCTTCGAACTCCCGGTTCGTAATACCAGTCATCTGCATATTCATGCAAAGAGTGTATAAGATTACTGCTGGTAATTTGCATAAAATGGTTGCAAAAATTCTTATAATGTTTTCGTATTTTTCTATGCACTTTCATGATTTACTGCTATTTTCAGTGATTAAATGCAATGTAAATAATCACAAATAATCAAAAATAGTAAATACAATAAATAAATTGCATAGAAATAATAATAGCAAGGTAAAAAAAATATGCTTCAAATGCAAAAACCGATTCAAAATTTGAATTCCCGAGGCCCTTTTCTGCTGGAATACGAATTTTGATGGTCTGCAATTTCTAGGGGCTAAAGCGTGAAAATTTCAATTACGAGAAATTGTTAGCGTAATTTCTGGAAAATCGAGGGCCTTTTGCAAATTAGCCATTTTTTTCGTTTTCTTTCTTCTTCTGTTTTCTTTTCCCGTCGGTTATACGGTAGGCCTTTTAGTGGCCCGTTTGGGCCGGCTGAAAGCCCAGGGAGTCGGATGTAGGGTTTCCCTACACCCGGTTCTCCCCTCCGGTGGCGGCGGCTCCCAAGGGAGACGCTGCGGCAAGGCGGTGAAGCCCCGCCGTGGGACTCCGGCCGGCGGCGCTGCGGGATATCGTCCGGCGGTTGCTCCAGCAAGCGCCCGTGGCGCTCGAGTGCCCGGCGCGTCTTGGGCGGCGACGCGTCGAGGAGGCCGGCGCCCGACGGCGAAGTGGTCGGCCGGTCTTTGGAGGCGTGAGTGGAAGCGACGGCCGTCTGGCGGCGCGGCGGCGCTGCGGCGGCGCTTCGTCTTTGGAGCGGCTTCGGCGGCGCGGCAGCAACAGACGCACTCGGCAATGGCGCCATAGCGGCCATTGCGATGGCGGTCGCGTCGGCTCGAAATGGCGGCGCGCGGCTGGCCGCGGCCGTGGCCGACGGTCATGAGTGCCGGCGACCTCGGCCGGCCGAAGCGGCCACGCCGTCTGCGATGTAACATCCCAAATATGGGTTTGTGTTTCAAATGTAAGAAAATCGAGAAGAAATTAAAACTTTTCTTGCATCTTGAAGACTTGGCTATTTTGGTAATTCTTTTCAAAAGAATTATGGAAAATCCAATTTAAATTATCTGTTGACTCTAATCAAAAATCCTCCTTGGCAAAGGTCTTTTGCCAAACCTTTGAAATCTTTTACACGAGTTCTAGGGAGGCTTGGCAACACCTCTGAATTATCTCATGATTTTAGAAATTATTTGATAATTTTGGAGGCAAGTCAAACTGGTCAAACCCTATTTTCCCCTCTTCGAAATTACGGAGAATAATTCAGTTCATGAAAATCTCTGGAAATTTTATGGGAGGTTCCTCATCGACAAAGAAGCTTTTTACCAGCGGCTCTTCCGCATTATTGCTCCGTCCGGCGCCTCCATAGTCGTCGTCTCCATTGCCTTTACCGCCCCTCGCCGCTCTACCGACCTCGGCCACAGTCTTCCCCATTTTTAATGCCGTTGTTCTCTTGCTCCTTCGGCTATAAGACTCCTCCAGTGGCTTCCTGTAACATCCCAAATTTCAGAGCTTTAAAAATCTTTTAAATAGTAGTAGTGAGAAAATTCACCATTTGGATTTATTGGAATATTAATTTAAAAAGCTTAATATGGACTTTAAGGATAAATTGATTTAATGTGCTTAATCCCAACACCAACAATTGCCAAAATTATTTTATTTAGATTCTATATGCTTGGATATATTTTATAGAATTTTCTGGAATTTTTTAAAAGTCATTTGCTATTTTCTAATTGCTATTCGCATTTTCTGGATTTATTTAAAAGAAAAACCTATTTTAAATCCTTGAACGATCTTTGGGCGAAGCCCAACACTATTCCATCGTGGCCATTGACCCGCCGCGTTCGCTTTCAACCGTTGGATCGCCATCGCACGGTTGCCGCTCACCCGCGCTGCGCTTCCCTCGCTCTCGGTGACAGTGGGCCCGCGACCGAGTCGTCGTCTCCGCGGGATCTTCTTCCTCCTCGCAGCGTGCGTCTTCGCCGCCATGCAGAGAGCTTCACTCCCGCACGACAACGCCGATTCTCTTCTTGATTTCTTGAGCCGACCCACCAAAACGTGTCTCGGTTATTCCATATCCGTTCCAAACCAAATCAAACCCGAATCGGTTTCAATCTCCGAAAATCTTGGAATTCAAAAACCGGTTGTTTGGACCCAATTGGGGTTTCAAATCTCGCGTCTCCGAGCCTATAAGTACTCCCTTAGCTCTCGCGGACCTCGCAACCCTAAACCGCCACTCGTCGCCCGATCGCTCTAGCGCCGCCGCATTGCAAGCTTTAGGGTTTTCACCGAACTTCTTCTCCGGTGGATTGCTTGCCGTCGTCGTCGCCCTTGCTCCACCGACCGCACTGTTGTGATCGGCAAGTCTCGAGCTACCTCGTGCGCACCTCCTCGTCGCCGGAGCATCGCGAGCGCCCGTCCGACAAAACGAAGGTTCTCTCGCCGCTTCTTCCTCGCCACGGCCATCTCCGTCAACTCTGTGTGCTCAAACCAGTGCCCATGTGTGCGCATTAACCTCCTCTACACGTTGGTACCACTCACCGACGGCGAGTCGCCGCCGTTCGCCGTTGCCATTGGTTCCCGAGCCATCGCCGCCGTTGATCTGATGTGGCAGCCCGCGTCAGCGTCCGCCGCGACCCATGTGCGCGTGTCGACCTTGTTGGCGCCAAGCGTCGCATGCCACCCGGCGTGGGTGCGCCACCTCCGACCGACCGGATCCAGAGGCTTGGTGGATTTGGTCCACCGTGAGCCGTGCCACTGACAGTGGGTCCCACCTGTCAGATTTTATTTTAAATTTAATTCTTTTTCCAGAAATTCTCGGCTGACGCAAGCATTGCGCAATAATCCGATTTTCCTTTATAAAAATAATTCGGGAAATTCAAGAAAATCCAAATTAGGGTTTAATTGATTTTCAAATCTTCCAAAGCCCATATCTTTTGCATCCGAAGTCGAATTGAGCCCATTCAAATTTGTAAATTCATATAAAATTCAGATCTATTTAATGGTGAATTTTATTTGATTTTTGGAGTTTTTTTGCCTCTGTTATTTATTTGTTTTGTTTCTTTTGTCTCGTTTATGAGTAGGCGTCGATACTTGGGAATTTTGCGGAAGAAGGAGCACCTCAAGACCAAGACCAATATCTAGATCTATTCCAAGGCAAGTTATACCTTTGATCATTTTGAACCCAGTTTTCAAAATACTTTGTTTCAATGTATTGCATTCTATTTCAAGTATTTATTTAAATGCTTTTGGGTGTAGTTATTAATCCAAATTGTTATGCCACCTTGTCTATTGTATGCCATGATCTTTTGTCACCCTAGGTTGGTTAATTATTAGTTGGTATTATCGTAGCACCAACGTGGGTTGGTTAGATACGATTAGGCTGCTTAGCCATGCCACGAGTCACCATTCCATGTGAGAGTTGCAATTATAAACTTGACTAAGTGATTATGGGCTGTGTGATGAATCTGTGTGTCTTTGTGTGCTATTACTCGTTGATGGCATGTGTTGCACTTAATCAACGAGGTGGGAAAAGATTTAGACCGAGGCAAGTGGTGGATTCTGTGAATGGTGGAGCGTGTGCTTATTAAACTTTGTGATTTGGGTAAATCGAAGTCTTGCCTCGGTCAATTAAGGACTTAACTTTGTGCGCCATTGAACTGGGCCTTCTTGTCGACCACATGCCTAGTATGGGTCGGGGCTGACTTAGTAAGTTATGGAGTCTTGACATTGACAACTCGGGTTGTATTTAAGCTATGTGATGGGTGGAGGTGTGTACATTGTGTTTGGGTCACATCGCGGGACGGTTCATTGCATCCACGTCCAATGGTGTGTGTCGTTCCAAGGGTACGTGTGTACAAATTGACTGGCGATAAAGCACACCAGAGTGTCATTGTTTGAGATGAAGTTTCGAAAGGTTTTGTTATGGTCGATGATCGCTACATCGATTGTATCGTGTGGGTAAAGTGTACAAACTCTGCAGAGTGTTAAACCAATCTATTCGAATAGCCGCGTCCTCGGTTATGGACATGCTCGGGAATTTCACACGAGGGGTAGGTTTTCATAAAACAATTGGGAAGGGTCAGCTGTGTGAGATAACTTGTTCAGCTGTGTGAAAGAACTTGATTAGACTGTGTGTCCTTTGTGAAATCAATTGTTAAATTATTATTGTCTATTTATTTTGAATTATGCTTTCAATCTATTATTTGTATTCAATTGCAAATGTTGCATTTCTGCAAAATAACCACAGAAGCCATTTCTTTGGAATAAGCCATCATGTATAAATGCATTCTGTGGTATGACTTGCGAGTACGGTGTGTACTCACTCTTGCTAAACAAATCAACAGAAGTGGAGGAGTCGTCGCCTGCTTTTGAAGAGGAATTCTACGAAGGTTGAGCGTTAGGGTCTTGATCACAATTAGTTGTCTGTGGTAAATTGATGGGAGCCACCGGAGTTTATTTCGTTTCCGCTGCAGTTATTTCTTTATTGTCAGCCTTGCATGGCTTAATAAATGTAAAACTCGATCGTAAGGTCCCAACCAGTTATTTGTTATTTAAAGGTACTCGTTTATTCTTATATTCGTTGTATGGATGTGATATTTCATCGATGTTGACACTGTGTGCACTAGCGTGATCCTGGACTAGTGCAGAATACACAGAGGGTCCAGATGTGCATATTTGGGTCCCGACAGAGGTGGTATCAGAGCCATACTGACTGTAGGTCTTGACCCTAGTTAGATTGGCCGTTGTAGTGTGTCCAAACTATTTTCTAAAGCAAAATTAACTTACAAGATTAATTGAACTCCTTAACTCATCTCATGTCTCTCTTGACTCAACTATTGCTGAAATTCTTTCTCTCCCCGTTGTTTTAAAGTTGTTTTCATATCCTTGTCCATCTTGACAGATGCCTCGTCTTCAGAGTTATGGAGAGTGCAAGGGAGGACTTGCCGCCGAGGTTTGGAAGTTGCTACAAGTACTTGGAGGGTTCGATCGTCCATTGTACCGTGGCAGTGCTTGGATTGTGAACGGCCGAGATCGTGGAGTGATCTGCCATTTGACCGTCTACGCCAGGCAGAACACCAAGGCGAGCAAACCACTGAACATCTCAGCTCGAAGGAGTATTTGGATTGAAGCAATCCAGGAGCCTTCGCGCCTTGCCATCCTGAGGATCTGCAACATTTACTCTCGAGAGCTTCGTGACACAGTTTTCCGTTATCATCCCCGCACTTCCGACGTGGATCTTGCTGCACGTTTTCCGTCTACGGAGGGAGAAGACAACGCCACCGTTGTGCATCTTGCCCAGTTCGCCGCTGCTCAGGAAGAATCGTTGGAGTTAGCCGCCACAGAGCTGGAGTGTACCTATGAGACTCTTCAGAGAGCTGACGAAAGGATCGCCATATTAGAAGAAACTCTTTATGGACGACACGATCACGAAGAAGACACTGAAGAGGAAGACCCAGAGGAAGCTGATAGACCGGCTGAACCAGAAGAGCCAGCAGAGCCAGAAGCACCAGCAGCACCTGCACCAGGGACACCTGCTCCTATTGCACCATCCCCGGGACATCAGGATCAGTTTGCGAGGATGCCAGCTCACTTTGAGTCTCTAAGAAAGGGAGCACCGCCAAGGTCATGGAGGCTATTTGATCGAGTAGTCTGTTCGAGTTGTTTCAGGCTTAGCCAGTTTTATGTCTTGAGTCGCCCTTTAGGCGGTAGTTTTGTGTGCTTAAGTTCGTCTTTATTTTTGTGTGCAAGTATGAGCTGCAAAGGCCCTTAGGCATTTGTTGCAAGCCATACTATTATCTTAATCAATATAAGAGTTTCAGTTGAGCTTTCTTAAAATATGTTGTTGGGTTTTACCTACCCCGATTAGTTCTACAACTCATCTTGTGCTTGCTACCTTATCTAACCCCTGGAGATTCACCAGATGGTTCAGACTCGTCAAGCTGCTGCAAGTGGTTCCGATACTCCAGTATCAGAAGGACAGGAGCAGACCCCCGGAGAAGCAGTTCCACCACAAGCACCTTCAGTCGATCTGCAGAATTTTGGGGCATTCATGACAGCTCAGACCCAGCTGATGTACACCATGATGAATCAGATGCAAGCTATGAATAACCAGAGCAACAACAATCAGCATCACAATGGAACCCCAGTTGCTCATGGTCATAATGGATCATCCAAGTTGGCGGAGTTTATGAGGACCCGTCCACCAACCTTTTCTGGACATGTCTCACCAGTAGAAGCTGATGATTGGCTACGTATTATTGAGAGAAAACTGCTGATCACTCAATGCAGCGATCATGAAAAAGTTCTGTACGCCTCTCACCAGATGGAAGGCATTGCCGCCGAATGGTGGGAAAACTTTTGTACAGCGCATGGAACGCCGCAAGACATTACTTGGGAAGAGTTCACAACCGCGCGCCGAGATCATGTGCCAGAAGGAATTATGGATCTCAAGAAGGATGAATTCCGTGCTCTCAAGCAAGGAGGAATGTTAGTGATCGACTACCTCAACAAATTCTCTCAACTTGCTCGATATGCTGCAGAAGATGTCGCCACGGTTCGTTAATTTTTCATCCAACGGTTGATGCTTAAGGTTGGCGCGTTCGCTCTGTTGCTGCGCGTGTGGGCTGTTGGATCGATGATCTTCGGCCCATGTTCTTCCACGTCGTTTATCTGGGTTATATTTCTCGGGTAGAGTTATTTATCAACTAAAAATAGTTTTATCTTCTAAAATGCATAAGTAATTTTGGTAACTTCAAAAATGATAAAACCAAGGTGCCTTTATTTTTCATTCTTAGTAAACTTATTTCCAGTATAGGTTGCTCATTTATCTCATGAGAGAAAAGTTTTATTTTGAAAGTAAACATTAAAGCGATTATCTTTGCAAATGAAAAATAGTTAATCTTAGAAAACTCATAAATAATTATTGCAAGCTCCAAATGAGATGAATCCAGTGGGGCTGTTCATCTTATAAGATGCTTGATTTATCATAAAAATTTCAGTAGCTGTATCATTCTAGAAAATTGCGTTTAAATCCTTGCTTAGTAAATAGTGTTGTTTCCCTTTTTTCTGGCCGACTGAAAATGTTTTGGCCATAACTTTTGCATTGAGAATCCAAATCAATTGGTTCTTGTTGCTTTAGTTCATAAAAATTATGTTCTTTCTACTGTAAAAATTGGAGGTCTTTTTGCTGAGTTTTGCTGTTTCATCTTTTGAGGTTTCTCGCCTTATTGGTTCTTGTTGGTTCTTTCGATAGGTTGCGACAATATTGATAATATCGAGGGTGATCCTCTGCAGAAAAACAGCGATCTTCAGCAAGGCAAGATATTTGATCATAAATGTCCCATTACTTTCAAAGTCTAATATCTTGTTTACAAATTATATGTATGCATTGCTTTTGTGTCCAATTATTTTTGTCCTGTTTAGAGGTAGTTATTCCTAATGCATTGTTGCCATTAAATTGTTATCCCCTGCCACAACCATAAGTTATTAATATCACTGGTGAATTAGAGCCCGGTGATTTAATTATGCTCTTTTATTATCTTTTCGATGTCATGCTTAGAAATGCTTAGATGTCGGTAGTATTGGGCGATCATCGATTTTAGTCGATGATCTTGATCACATATTTATTTATTATTCTATTATGTCCAGCATTTGTGCTTTGTTACTTTGTAAAGTCAAAAACCGAAAATAAAATCGTTTTAGACTTGGGCACAATGGTATGTTGGTGTGATCTGTTGGTGTGATTGGAATGGTGCCTGGGTCATCAAGGACCGAGTTACTTGTGTCACTAAGCCAAGCGCTTATGCGTGCTAACCACGCGAGAGGGATATGGGACCTCTCTTGACTTAGTACTTTGGCGTGGGTTATCTCCGAGTCGCGGGAGGGGTTGTGTGTGTTGTGTGAAACATGATATGTGTTCTCGGTGTTCTTGTGTTGGGTGTGCGGTGGTGGAGATTAGGGTAGGTTCTCCACCTCGAGGAGCATTGTAGTTGTCCAAGGCTTTACTGCGACGGGTAGTTGACCGAGGCTTTACAATGACTCAGGCACAACGTATGGGTTTCTATCCATACAGGCGGCTCGTGAATAATTCACAATATTGGAAATGTCTCGTAGGACTTAGCTGATGTAAGCATAACTAAGGAAGTGTGCTTAATAGCTTGGCAAAAGGCGATCGGTGTGTGGGTACATTGGTACACCCGCAGGATAAAACTATTCGAATAGCCTCGCCCTAGGTTATGGACATGCTTGGTAAGGTCGTGCAAGAACTAGACTACAACCTTTTAAAAATTAAAATTTGACATGGTTGGCATGAATGGGTAATTCATGCTATTGTTGTGGTGACTAATGGTTTAGTCACTTCGTGATTGTTGTTGTCGATATCTCTGTTATATTGTTGTCATTTACGTTTATTTGAACATTAAAAACAGATTTGTTAACTTGCTTTTCAATGTATTACATTATTGCAAATAAAACACGCTTTATGCTTAAAAATTTAAGTCCTAGCCTGCTCACTTAAATAAGCTTGCATATAGTTATTGTTCAGTCTGTTATCATTCTTATATATCTTAAGTAGTACATTCAAAGTACTCTTGACTTTTTCTTTGAATTTGCTTTTGTTTGCAGAGGAAGAAGGTGAGCCCCAAGGGCCTCACTTTGCGAGTTGTCTTTGTGGATTCGACGACTAGCTTGGCGGTCCGGTCGGTTGCCTTGTGGGTTAAAGGCACACTGATTGGCTCTTTTGGTTTATGGCCATCTTATGACACTTTTGCTTCCGCTGTTAAATTTCTTTATGTATATGTCATTTGGCCGGTCGGCCTCTCTTTTGTAATGACTATCCTTTATTTATGTTATCTTCTGGTTGTTGTTTTTGCTTCGGTTCTATGTGAATGAATGGAATTGATGCATGAACTTTGTAAAGAGGTGTGTATACTGCATTCTGGGAAGTATACATGTCTCGAGTCTCGGATTATCTGATTTGTGATGCTAGGACCAAGTGGATGGTTAAGCATTACAAGCCCGATAAACCGAGGTCTCACATGCGAGTGCCGACGCGGCTTCGTGGCGGCGGTGTTGCCGCTGCCGACCGGCCGATCGCTAGTAGCGGCGCCGCCCCCTTTTTTTCTGTGTTTCTGTGATGTGTGACGGCTTCTAGTTGGTGGAGGATGACTCATGGTCGCGCGCGATCTGGCCGCCAATCGGGGGTTTGCCATCGCGCGCGGCCGTGGCGAGGGTGGTGGCTTCGCCGTTGTCGGGTGGTGGTCTATTTGGCGGTTCGGCAGCGACACCGTAGGGATGGGTGATGCGACTAGTCGGCGGCGCTTTTTTGTCGTATGTCTTGTTCATACGAGAGAAAAAATTACTTATTCAAGAAAAATTCTTGTTTATTCGATAATCGCGATGCAATCAACATCCGAACTTTCGTACAATCCACCGATCGGCATTGTGCCGGCGACTTCAAGTCTGCTCGCGGTAGATTAGAACATATTTGCACCGCAGAAACCAATCTAGAAAGCCAAATTTGCATAATTGAAAGCAATCTAGAAAATACGATTCAATATACGAGAGTCGTTCTTCGACGGTTACCTTTCGATGCGAGGAGAGTCGATCGTGCTGATAACGTGTTGAGTAACCGTCATTTGGATATTCAAATCGACGGTACTCGTATACAATGATCGAATCGTAAGAACGATGAAGAACACAAGAACACAACAGTAGAATGAACACAGAGATATGCGGGACTTCAGGGTCTGCTTTATTGCTTCGGATCAATCAGGGTTACAATGAGAGGGGGGTGACCATCTATTTATAGACTACGGGATGAGGAGTTCAACTGAACCAGGACTCTCCGGGGTCCTAGGCCCGTACTGGGCCAGGACTCTCCAGAGTCCTAGGCCCGGTTTCTTAACATGGAGTACCAAGAGGGGAGCCCAATTTCAACCACCATAGTCCTTAGCCATTCCACCACAGAAAGCGCACCCTCTGCTACAGTACCCCTGCCATTAAGTGAATCCCAGCCGCCCATTCATCAAAACAACCCACCGGATTATTTAAGTACACCAGTCTTATGATGAAATGGTGCAGTTTGATCCGATGGTCTTACATAGATAATGGCACGATGCCACTGTAATACAATGGAAGAGGATCGGAATTCCTCCACTACCATTGTAGCTGGCCATAGCCAATTGCCACCATTTTCCTTCATTTCTTGTATAATCCTCCTTGGCAATTTATGAATTACGATCCATTCCTTCCCTCACAAAAAAAGATGGGACGTATAATCATTATTATTACTGGTTGAGCCAGACATACCAAAGGGGAGTAAATGTGCATCACTAATCTGCTATCCTATATTCCTATAGAAATTAGGCTTTACAGATGGATTAAATTGCACAAACCGTGATGCGCAAAACACCGTGGGAAAGCGAAACAAAGGAAAATAAAACTTATTACAACTTTTTTTTTCAGATAAATGGTATGAATAAAATCTTCACACAATAGGAGGTGCTGCCTGAAGTTGACCATAAGCTATCAGGCTCGTTTGACTCTGCAGTAAGCCCCTTTGCTCCCATTAATGGCGCGACTGGTAAAAACGAGGTCGGTTGGTTAACTTCCGGCCGTTGGCTTTGACATATCGTGTGATGCCAACGCAAAGACCAGCCCACAGAAGTGAAAGCACCAAATGGCGAACATCATTCCGTGCTGCAAAGATACTCAAGTAGTTAGTTTGTACATATTTTCCATGAGTTAATTTCAAAACATGGTTCCAAAAGCCTATAGAATCGATCTACAAGTCGATAAAGCACAACTTTTCCATTAATTCACTGAAGCACGAAAAGGACTGAATTAAACTTGTCCATAATTGGATTTTGGCCCAGTGACTGCATTGCATATGAATTTTTACATAGTTCTCTTTATTAGTGTAAACAAAACATCAAGTCAACAACATTATATTTATTTAAGGTCCACAGAGTAATGTGTAGGAAAAGGATGGTGAATGCAACTGCTTTTCACAGTGTAAGTAAATGTTAGGGGCACTCTAATCAGCATAAATTAATTAAACTATTCAACTATGCCCATTTCAGCAGTCAGAAATCTTACCTTGTCTTAGTGACATCATCATGAACATAACAGCTCCCAAAACCAATGCAAAAGCAAGGCGGAAGGACTGCAAAGGAGAAATCGTGCAACTAAGATTATTGTTCTGTTGGGAAAATTAAAAGGCATCGTCGTGGGCATTGCCCTGCAACATGCAACATCAGATATTCAAACATTTTGTCTAAACAAGTAGCTAGTCCAGAGGTTACTGGACACTAGCATACATGAAGAACTATTAACCATTGCAATGTCATATGCAAAAGGAGTGCAGGTCGCTGCAAGCTCAACTTCCAATGCTGACAGTGAATTGTAAGATTTTTTTTTCCAAACAACAAAATGAGTGTGACAGCCCGAAAGATAACTCTATAAGTTGGTTTTGTCACCCTACTACCTAGTAAGAGTTCAAATACTCTTTGTCTCTCTTGAAAAAAGAAAAGCTCAAATAACAAAGCATTTCTTGTTAATGTACTTTATTTTCAAATATACATGATCAGGATAAGATGTAAGACTGCTCTCAAATAAGACATGTCAGTTCATTTTTAAGTTACAAACGTCAAAATGCCAGCATACATGTTCATTGTAAATTACAATCATTTTTAACAAATAATATCAAATAAAAAACACAAATGATTTGAGAGGTAACCAACGGCAACACTATGGAATCCACAGTTAACAAGTAACAATATGATGATTTCATTTGCAAAAGAGCAATTTCAAGCAATAGCAAAATTGTACCCACCACATAATTCTCCAGAAATCCTGCTTTCATTGGAGCTGCAATTTCCCGACTAACAGAGGAAATGTAATGTCCTTGAAGAAGATCCATGGCATCCTATACAAGACAATAAATAAATAATGAAGCACCGCTGCGCTTTGGTCCAGCATTTCTCATATCTGAAGGGAAAAATAGTTCTGTGCATGGTGTATATTATATCCGGGAGACAATAACAAATGAAATAGTATAGAGGATGCTTAGTTTTAATCGATAAAGCCCTCTTCAAACTAGCATTCCTAACACTATATTTGTTGCATGCCAAATAAACCATCTGCCCAGCCATTTGCAGAAGATACTTGACTTAGGTTCTCCATACACTAGTGCTCATTCTTATTCTATCAAAGAAATCAGCCATATTTGCTCTATGAATAAGACAAATCTGATCTTCACCACTCAAATAATTATACTCAGTAACAAAATCACGTAAGTTGCCATCTTCCACAGCAATTTTCTGCAGTTTCTGACCTAGCTCCCACGGGAAGAGTTTGCATCAGTACTAGCAAAACAAGCTAAGCCCTGCATCATTTGGAACACCATCAAAATGATGAACTGGCAAAGTTTAAAGTGTATAATTCTCAGAAGGATCCAGTGAATCCAGGTCAGAGATCGATCCACCTGGATGGCCCGCTCCACCATGATCTCATGTAATGCATATTTTTTAATGCTTTAGTATGATATGTTATGCACAAATATATCAATATGGTTAGTTTTCTGGCATATTAACTCAATTACTGATACAATTACTTTATCAAATGTAAAACCTGGACCCAACTTGCCCCAACCCATCAACGGTGAGCCCCAACCTAACCCACCACATTGCGAACTATTTTATTTTTCTGATTCATTCAGTTGCATGTATGCAAAGACAGCAAAATACCTGCTTAGTACCATCTGCGAAGTTGTTCAAGTAGTATCTAGCAAGTGCATTCCATAGATCATTTAGAATTCCCTGAGTAGTTCGTTTCCCATACCTAACAGACAAAAAACAAATAGAAAATATGACAACCTAAGTTTAAGAAATAATAAATTACACAACACTTTTTGTTTCTAAAGATTCAAAGATGAAAAATAGAAAATCCGAACATAGAGCGGCTGTAGCTCAAAAGAGTGAAAATGAAAACATGCTAAAGTGTCATTGAGGCATCGATGTTATTTTCAATCTCAAGTGATCTTTGTAGTGTTACTGAGCAATTTGCCCATAATACTGGACTCAGTCAATCTCATGCAGAGTCACTCTGTCATTGTCTTAGGTCCTTTTTCAATGATGATATTGGCATGAGGGCAATTAGATACTATCCAACGGGAATTGTATCGATGTAAGCGATGAGAACTTCGCACAGCACCAGTAAAAAGTACATCAGTTTAACAGAGGCCATTATCAAGGTGAAACTGGAGAGGAGATTTAGTGCACCAGATGTTACAGCATCTTCACAACCTATTTAGTACCATATAAAATATTAGCATCTCAGCTGTGAAGACACTCAAGGTGGCAAGAATTACTACTATTCTTAAATTAATTGATCCAATTGCAAATGAAAAAGGGGCAAAATAAGAATTCTAGCAATTGTAATGCAAGCACTTGAAAATAAGCAAATACGGAATTACCGGACAAAGTCTCCCTTCAAAGCAGGAGTTCCAGAGTACTGAGTGCTTATTGCATCGCCATGATTGGCCCACACTAAAACAGCAAGTCAGCAATTGTTTGGTTCCAGTAACATTGTTCAAAGACAACTATGGGGGAAATATAAATAAGTCCATGGTTAGTGAATATCAGACAGAATACTTACAAACTTTGTAATTTGCATCAAAAGCTGGATAATTGCTGACTGTATTGTTAGCACCAAGAACACCTATCCGTCGGAGCTGACTTTCCAGAATTTTTCTCCCCACCATGCTCTATTTATGCATCGTAGAGATTTTCAGAGTTCAATATACAGGTCAAAATGGAAAGGGAAGATAAATTACAATATAAAGAAAGGGATATAATAAAGACTCGTCACAGAAGGATGGATCAGCATACAAGTACAAATACTTTGAAATTTATCTACTCCATATAATCTGCAGTTAGATGTAAATGAGGCAACCTTATCCTAACCGATGCATGTAATCTGACAGCATCAATATTATGTTTATTATGTTGGAATAAATCCTTATTCCAATGGGCCTAAAGGCCAACGTATACAAGTTACACATGTATGTAAATATACAAAGAACACTCTATACAAATCATATCTAACACCTCCTCAAACTCATGGTGGATCAACAACACTGAATTTAAAGAGGTAGAAGCTGTGTTGAGCTCTAATCTGTGCCTTGGTGAAGAAATATGCTAACAGAAGTTCCGAAGGCACACAATGAAAAACAATAACGTGGTCCTGCTCCTGCGATTTCATGAACAAAGTACTCCAATATGCTTGGTGATCTCATGCATTATTGGATCTCGAGTAATGCTGATCACACCAGTACTGTCTGATAGGAGAAGAGTCGGTGCAGAAACTGGAACACCAAAATCCTGAAGTAGCTACCGAAGCAAAGTGATCATAGTTGTTAACGTCGCCATGGCTCGCAACTCAGCCTCAGCACTCGAACGAAAAACAACAATCTGCTTCTTGCTCTTCTATGCAATCAAAGAGAAACCAAGGAAACCACAATAGGCATAAAGAAAACGGCGATCAGAAAGATCGCTAGCCCAGGTCGCATCAGAGTACATCTGAAGGTGCAAAGAGCTAGAGCGAGGAAAGAAAAGGTGACCACTGACGAGTCCCGCGATGATATTGCAGAACACGAAGGTGACTGTAGTGGAGTTGAGTGTGAGCAGAAACAAAGTAACTTAGAATGTGAACTAGGTGAGACATGTTAGGTCAAGTGATCCCAAGGTAGACAAGGCTCCCGAAAAGATGGCGGTAGCGAGTGGGATACTCAAGAGCTCCCTATTAGTGGGCCGAAGGTGAACACTAATCTCCATAGGAGTGCCCACCATGCGCTGATCAATTTGACAAGCGTGAGCAAAGATATCCTGAATGTACTTCTCCTAGGAGAGGTAGTAGTCCTCAGGTGACCCCAATCCCAAAGAAGTAGCGAACAGGACCCCAATAAGACATCAAGAACTGCTTACTTAGACGCTCCTTCACAGAATCAAATTACCAAGTCATCCCCAGTAACGATCATATCATACACATAAAGGAGCATCCGACCCCGAAGAGAGGTGTTTACAAAGAGGGCAGGGTCATGATTACTAACGGAGAAGCCGACAGCAGTGACAATTGAGGAAAAGCGGTCAAAACAAGCACGAGAGGCTTGCTTGAGCCCATAGAGAAAACGACAAAAGTGAAAAACCATATCAGCATGGACAGAATACCCAGAGGGCGGTTGCATCTAGACCTCACACAGCTCGCCATTGAGAAAGGTATTCTTGACGTCCAGTTGAGAGATGAGCCATTGTCGAACAGAGGTCACAACAAGGAGAGTGCGAACAGTGGTCATGTGGGCGACATGAGCGAAGGTCTCATCGTACTCACGACCATACTACTGCTAAAAACCACACGCCACAAGACGAGCCTTGTAGCAGTCAAGAGAATCATCCGAGCGGGTCTTGATCTTATACACCCACTTGCCCGTGATAGGTGTGACACACGCAGGTAGAGGCACAAAATCCTATGTGCCAGTACGTTCCAAAGCAGTAATCTCCTCAAACATCGCGAGCTGCCACTCAAAGTGAACATCACCTCACAATAGGCCATCAGTAAGGCCTGGATTGAGGCAGAGGTGGCAGCTGAAAGCATCTAGACCCCTAAAAATTGTTTTGGTAATTAATGACAATATATGAATATGAGACTAACTTGTTTATTGAGTATTTACAAGATTTGGTCTCAGTAGTGAATACAACAATCTGAACATACATGCTAAAGGTCAACATTAAGATCAATATAGTTCGAAGACAAGGTACAAGTAGTCTAGGATCAAAAACCCAGCCGGTTACCGGATTTCCCGGTGGGGACCAGGATCCAAAATCCCGACCGGAATCTTTCAAATTCAGATTCAAATTCAAAATCCTGGCGGTTTCATCCCGAATTCAAACTCCATTTGACGAAATCTAGCCGGGATTTTTCTGGGATTTCCGCCTACCGGCCAGTAACGAAGAAATAGCGTCGGGTGGGATTTTGCCTGCTGCTCCACCTCCCGCCCATCAGGTTCCTCCTCGCTACCATGGAGGGCGTCATCGCCTACAAGCATAGCCGCTAGAAGCGCGGATAGGAGCATGTCGCGCTCGGCGGCCTCGTGCTCAAGTCACTCGACACGGGCCCTCAACGCGGTGGCTCCGAGAGCATGAGGGAGGTGCGCCGGCAACCGATAGCAGGCTAAGACAGAGGCGGGGCGCGGCCTTGCCCAAGACCGTACACCGAAGTCACGGTCCAGGAGCCCCTCGATGTCGTCCATGGATCGGGGGATGCGAGGATGAGACGGTAGCTGCGGCCGGTGACCTCGTTGGAGAAATCGCCGGCTACCAATGGTGTTAGGTCGGCCCAATGTCGGTGATGGGGCCGATCTGGGGTGGCGGCTTCGGCGAGGAGCAAGGATGGCGCTTCGGCAAAGCGCAACGAGATCCGATGTGGCGAGGTGGCTGTCGCGGCAATGGCCGGATCCGGAGGCGGCGAGGCGATCCGGCGCAGGCTCGGCGGGAGTCGTGGCGACAGCTCAGGCGGGAGCAGACGATGGGCACTCGGTGTAGGAGACGGTAGGATCCGGTGGTGTCGGGGTGGCCCGGCGGCGACGGCGGCTCGAGCGGGAGAACAGAGGAGCTAAGCTCGGCTTGAGGAGAAGAACAAAGGCACGCCGAGCAGAGGAGCTTGCCGTGGGGACTGTGATGGTCACATGAGAAACTCAAACCCTAGCTCTGATACCATGTTGGAATGAACCCTTACATATTCCAATAGGCCTAAAGGCCAATATATACAGGTTACATGTGTATGTAAATATGCAAAGAACACCATATACAAGTCATATCTAACATGTTCGAGCATGGACCATCATCAAACCAAACATGTGGCTCAACCTAAACCAGTTAATCTCAGAGATCATGCTAGTCTTAAAAGGTACATAAAAGCAAAACCAGTCTATCGGTTTGGTGTTAATTTAGATAATAAGCCCACTGACACTGAGATACACACTACTGACACCTAGAAGAAGTTATTATGTCAAGTTTTGCATCTTCTGAAAATGCATCTAGGTTGTAATACTGCAAGGAAAGAAAAATACCCCTTTTGACATCTAAACAACATACCCTAGGGAAGCCATAATGATGCAAGTGAAACAGCAGGGGACCATTTTTTCATCAACCACAAGTTATCAGTACCCAAAATTAAATTTTAAAAGCGCATGATAAAATCATACTAGGAAGTATGTACCTGAGTTACATTAGTACGATCTAAACAATCAACACAATTTGTTCTGACAGTACCAGTCTGCTCCTCAATTCTCTCGCCTTTATCATTCAAAAGGAAGTACCTATACCATAAAGTTAGTGAGACCATGAGAAGGAAGCAATAAGAGGCTTTTATAACATAGTACGATCATCATCAGAATATCAGATGTATAGGAAGTTTTAGATCCAGAGCATCTTTTTTCCTTTTTCCTTTTCTTGCTTTGGGAGGATATATGAAACAATTCTTTTTCTTCACTTGGGTTGGAGAGGACAACCTAGAGCAGATAGACCACACAAGCAATATAGTTTTGACTAACACAAGATACACTTGACTTTCCCTCTCTGACATGGATAAACCAAAACCAGGGATGTGTATACCCAAAATATGTATGTAAACTCTCCAAGATATGTATGGTAGTGCATCCACCCAATATGAAAACATCAGAAGTAGTAAAGCAAAATTGTTTGCTAAGTAAAAGCAAACGACTCTGGGTATCTGCTATAGAAGCTTGGCATTGTAAACCAAGAACCAAATACCACAAATCAACCACATTTATTTTCTGCAGCAAGTACACAAATCAAGATACAGTTAAGCAACTCCAAAAATAGACAACAGGGGAAAGTGCAAAAGAAGAAAAGTAACACCAACATACAATCTAAAAATTTAATAAATAGTATAGCATGCAAAACTTCATTTCATATCTTCTAGCAACATACCTATGCTTCTTAAGATAATCCTCAATTTGATCATACAGCTGAGAAAGGCGCTCGAAATGAATATGACCACAGATTCGATGGAAGTCGAAATGCACAAATCTGCAATAGGTAGAAGTAACATAATTAGCAACAGTAAACCACAGTACGGGAACTATACAGTGGGGCAAAATGTCACCTTATATCTTCACTGAGGATGGGCTCAATAGATTTTGCATATCTTTCGTAGAGGCGGCCTTCACCACCATGCTAAATGTGGGAATTAGAAAGGTAAAAAGTAAATGTCACTTGTAACACAGAATAAACTAGTACCATTAGCCCAACAAAGATGGATACACAAGCATGGTTATAAATATGAAAGGCAAATCTGTAAGTAAACATTTCAGCGCATATGGAAAATAATTATATCTTTATGCAGCGAAAGCTGAAGGGAATAACTTAGTTCATTTAAAGGAATGAAATATGCAGAATCAAAGATACAATAGGAGTGTTCAGGACAAACATGGGTGATTATTCCTTAAAATGAAGAATTTTGAATCTGATCTTGTAAACCACAAACCCTTATACAGGAGCAGCACCCATAAATGTTGGCAGTTTCTCGAGAGAATACTTAGTTTGGTAGATGAGAAGGCAGTCTAAAGTGAGTCCAAAGTCCAAGAGTTCATTACTTACTGTATTGACAAGATCAACAGCCATGACAGCTCCATATTTCTTTTGTAAATCATGAAAGTGCCGCTCAAGCACACGAGGCTGCAAAACAGAAACTCAAGACCAATTAGGATGCAACAAAAGTTTAAACCAAGGTTGCATTGCAGTGCAAATACTAGCTACGTTAGGTTAGGATAATATATAAGTGCACCGAAGGTGGAGGTTATTGGAGCAACAATGTCAACAGAACAGAACAAAGCATAAATCAAGAGAGCTCACCGCCTCCTCTACTCTAACAACGTCAAAACTAGGTTTATATGTCAAATCAACAATCTGCTCCCACAAAAAAGGCATAGAACCTCGAACCTGCAATCCATATTAGTTTCACTGAGTTATTCGGAGAATGCAAAAAATCATAATAACTAATTATGAAGCATGTCAGCACACAAATTACAAGGCAACCAAAAAGCAAAAAAAAAAAGAAAAGAAGAGAAGGCCCTTCAACATAAAAAATGTAAAAGCCCGAAATTTGGCCTATTTTTCAAAAATATGAAAATGTGACATTTTCAAAACTTTTGATGGATTTTATTGACATTTGCTTTTCTGGATTTTATTGCAAGAATTTTTGTCTAATGAAGTAATATAAGAATCTAATTCTGGAAATACAAAACTAATTAAGGATCAAAATAAATTGAAACAAAATATGATAGATGAAAATCCAACTTGGTGAAATTATACAGGCAATAAAGTAGGGAAATTAATTGAAACAGGTTTTACAAAATTTCCTTAAGTCAAACAAATGCATGCAACAGAAACTTGACAGTTTTTTAGAAAAATATGAGGAACAAATTGAATTCCATAAAAAATACAGTATAATCTGGACTATGTCAGGAACCTCCCAAAAAATTTTCATAAGTTTTGGACGTATAATTCTATGCCTAAAAATTCCCCAAAGCTCAGCTTTTTCTGAAAATTCTGGAACTCAATTTCATTCCTCCATCCCACTGACGGGTGGGTCACACCCGTCAGCCCTCCTTCTCCACACAGCCAGGTGCCCAGTGCTAGCACCGCCTGTGCATGGCCACGCGGCTGCTCCTCCGCGCCAACGCACCGACCTCGCCCCGGGTTTCGGCCGAGAGCACTGGAGCTCGTCATTAGCGTGCCTAATCCCCATCATTAACACAAATCAGATTGTAACTGATGCGGACATCCTTAGCTATGTTGTTTCATATAATATTTTCAATTCATTAAATACCTCAGAACAACATGAGCTTGCTAAGAGAGTTGAAAAACAAGATAAGCTTATCCAACAGGTGAATCTATTCACTGAATTTCCTTTTAAATTAGTTGAGAATTTCATACTACCTAAAACTAGTATTTTGCTTATGCTCAGATTAGAAGATTCAATAATGAACGGAGATGAAGGATATGAGGCTGTTCTTGAAGAAAGGCCGTCACAATGGAGGAGAAGCTCGTGGGAGACAAGCAAGGGGAGAGAAGCCCAAGAATCCAAGTCAAATTCGAAACTTCCACAAGCCCAACCAAATTCAAATTCGGAATCAACTCAGAATTCAATTCGGATTCGGAATCAGCCTCAAATTCGGATTCGGAATCAGCAGGACAATCCGGAGTAAAAATGTTATAACTTTCTCATACGAAGTCGGATTGGAGTGGTTTTGGGCTTGTTGGAAAGATAACTTCAAGCCCGATCCAACGGATCCTCCCTCACTCCGAAATTCGTTCTGGATCAAAAGATATGATCGAATCAATGTGACGGTTGTAAAATCGAGTTTCCTTTTGTTTTGGAATGTGTCGAATTGGAGTAGGACTCCAAATCGAATTAGCATAGGAGTAGGGCCTCTTGGCCAGCCATGAGGAGGAGAAGGGGCACTATATATAGAGGGTAGACCCCATTGTAACCTCGGACCACGTTTAATATATTTTCAAAGCTTTGCTTGATTCTCTGTTGTGCTTATAGCCAAAGCAGAGGGAATTGGGCATTGAGAACAAGGGGTCGTTCTTGCTTTTCCGTTGGGAATTGAGGGTTCGACGATCTTCGCTTGTGGTCAGCGAGGATCCAATCAAGTGTGTGTTTGGGCGAATTTCCATAGAGTTGCAAGTCCGTGCATTGGCGCGGGGGATCAGCTGGTGGTTCGTCAGGGTACACAAGTTATCAAGAGGTTCTACGTCGAGAAGATCGGGCACCCCGCATCAGGTGGTATCAGAGCTCGGTTGACTCGGTAGGATCTTTATCCAGTTATCTTTTTTTTCCCATACACGAAAAAGCCATAAAAAATCAACCGTAGTATTTAATTTGTTATTCTAGTGAGTTTTGTTAAGTTTTTGTCCATTAGAATCAAGTTTAGTTTGCTGATCTTGAATTCTTTGCGTTGCTTTTTTTTTAGCCTAGTTTGATTTTTTTAGTCGTGTTTAAAAAAAAAATAACACAAAAAAAGAAGTGAGACATCAATTTATCTTTTGTGAAACTTTCAATCCTTTGCGAATACTTTGAACCTATTTCGGACTAGCTAAATCGTTGCTTAGGGCTGCATATTAATATTTGTGTTCTTGCAATTGTTCAAAGATCAAAAGGTGGAAAAGAATTTTTGCTCATTTTTGGTAGAACAAGAATTTTGGTAATAGTTCAAAAAAAAGGGAAGGAAAAAGAGAAGAGAAAAAAAAAAGAAAGAAGAGAAAAAGGAAAAGAGAAAAGAAAAAAAGAAAAAAAAAACGCATAGCCGAACCATAAACTTGAGCGAAAATCCCCACTCATTCTTGATTCAATTGTTAGAATATCAATATTTTTTGCAATCTTGTGCCCTAGTTTCATTATTTGCAACTAGCTAGCGTCTTTCTATAACTTGTGCAATACGAGCTATTTTGTTCTTCACTTATATCTTACATAGCTCATTCCTTGATTGCACTAAAGTTCCAATATCTTTGCGTGTGAGTTGTTTTGATTTTCACTTATATCTTTGTGATCGGCAACTAGGCATTGAATTCTAGTTTGGATATTTACTTAGCCTTACAATACCTAGAATTTTCAAATTAAGTAGGTATCCATACCAAACTCCACAAAACACCCGTTGTCGTGCTTTGACTTGCTCTTGAAATTCGCTCACACATCACCTTGTGGTTCCTGCTGCCCTGAAGTGTAAGTATTGTTGATCTTAATTCCTTTCGGAACGGTAAAGAAACTTCACCTTGTTAGGATTGTGAGTTGAGTGACCTCTACATATCCACATACACCTACATACATATTCTTTGCTTTGTCGCTAACAATGGCGGATCGCGAGTATCGTATCTTCCCTTCTATGGTAGTAATGATCCAGAGGAGTATCTTGAGTGGGTACAAGACATGGAGTTCGAGCTTGAATCCCATAAGTTTGAATCAGAAGCCAAGGAAGTGAGAGTGGCCACTTTGTTTTTTACGGACTATGCCTTTAGTTGGTGGCAACAACTAGGTGGAAAACGATTTATTACATCTTGGGTCTGTTTAAAAAGCATCATGAGAAGAGAATTTGTTCCATCCTATTATGAGCGGGAACTACTACGACACGTGGAGAGCATTAAACAAGGATGCAAAGTTGTCAAAGATTACTATATTGAGTTGAATCATGCAATGCGCCGTGCCAATATCACTAGTCCATATCAAGAAAAGACATACTTCAAAGCATGCTTGAATTATCGATCGTTCTTTGCACTTCAAGATGAATATTTTCGTAGTCCGCAAGATCTTGTGAAATTTGCTATGAAGGCGTAAAAGAGACTTAAACACATTCAAGCACATCAATTAAATCTGCGCCGGCTCTTTAGTTCTAATTCATCCACTGGTGTGTCACTTGAGAAGAAGATCGAGCATCGGAATGTTTCTTCGACCGAGGTGATGAGTAGTGTTGCCCCGTCACAACCCGCAACACGTGAGGAGGTCGTGGTTGGTGGTAGTTGTGCCCTTGCTGGCCTACGGTCTTACAAGGATGAGATGTATCAAAACCCATGTGAGAATGAGAGCCACATAGCCAAATTGAGTGAGAGTGATAAAAGGAGTGAGCTGTGTGAGTCCACCATACGCGAGGTTGAGAGCATCCCAATTGAGAGTGTGAGAGATACACCAAAAGAAAAGGGAGAGATAGATGATAGGATAAATAAGATTATTTTTGAACCTAACAACTTACCCTCTATTTCTAGTGTTGTATCCCACATTCTGCAGGTGGACCAAGCAAATAAGGAGTTGGAGATTCAAGAGCCCTCACAATTGGAAGAGAAAGATAAAGAGCTAACCATGGATGGAGAGAGAATACCTGAAGATCAAGGTAACACTATTTGTACTGAATTGGTCATTTATGAAAACAAGGTGCGTAAAACTGAGAACTCCATTATTCATTTGATGATTCCACGTTCTAAATTTGATATGCTTAATTTGCATAATGTGAAATTGATTACTCAAAAAGAAGTTCTTAGTAGAATACACATTAATAATTCTTTGTGTTATATCATATTCGATAGTCCTAAACATGTATCTAGTGTGATTAAGAAGGTTCTTGAAATTTCACACTTAAGATCACTAGTAAATAGCTACATACACACATATAAATTCAATTTGATTGGTGATGTTGGTGTAGACAACTTTCAAGTTTATCAAATATAGATTACCTATGATAATCTTGTTGATTTACAATCACATGTTTTGCGCAAACCATCTATTAAGCAATGTCATGATATCTTTAAGATGGATTTAAATACAAGTGTCTATTGTTTAGAATGCAACATGATGCCAACTTGTTTATCTCTTGAATGTATAACTAATCATAGTAGCGCAGTTGAATTATGGAATGGTATCAATTGGTTTTCACCCACTTTACTTGACTTTGGTATTGGGAAGGTGAAATTTTATCATATGAGTCAGTTGTGCAATTTGAAATGTGATTCCGAGCTATCGATTGTACAAAACAACGCGAATAACACAACAATTGATTCATACATATATCACGATATACGTTGTTCTCTTTGTTTAATACATGTTCTAAGAATCATCATGCGCTACACGGAACTTGTTTGGATGATAAATACATATACCATGCATATACGTTGTTTTCTTCGTCTAGCACATTTTCAGGCTATCAAAAGCCGAGGACGGCTTTTTTTGAAGAAAGGGAGGATGATGCGGACATCCTTAGCTATGTTGTTTCATATAATATTTTAATTCATTAAATACCTCAGAACAACATGAGCTTGCTAAGAGAGTTTAAAAACAAGATAAGCTTATCCAACAGGTGAATCTGTTCACTGAATTTCCTTTTAAATTAGTTGAGAATTTCATACTACCTAAAACTAGTATTTTGCTTATGCTCAGATTAGAAGATTCAATAATGAACGGAGATGAAGGATATGAGGCTGTTCTTAAAAAGGCCGTCACAATGGAGGAGAAACTCGTGGGAGACAAGCAAGGGGAGAGAAGCCCAAGAATCCAAGTCAAATTCGAAACTTCCACAAGCCCAACCAAATTCAAATTCGGAATCAACTCGAATTCAATTCGGATTGAATCAGCCTCAAATTCGGATTCGGAATCAGCAGGATAATCCGGAGTAAAAATGTTATAACTTTCTCATACGAAGTCGGATTGGAGTGGTTTTGGGCTTGTTGGAAAGATAACTTCAAGCCCGATCCAACGGATCCTCCCTCACTCCGAAATTCGTTCTGGATCAAAAGATATGATCGAATCAATGTGACGGTTGTAAAATCAGAGTTTCCTTTTCTGTTTTGGAATGTGTCGGAATTGGAGTAGGACTCCAAACCGAATTAGCATAGAGTAGGGCCTCTTGGCCAGCCATGAGGAGGAGAAGGGCACTATATATAGAGGGTAGACCCCATTGTAACCTCGCACCACGTTTAATATATTTTCAAAGCTTTTGCTTGATTCTCTGTTGTGCTTATAGCCAAAAGCAGAGGAATTGGGCATTGAGAACAAGGGGTCGTTCTTGCTTTTCCGTTGGGAATTGAGGGTTCGACGATCTTCGCTTGTGGTCACGAGGATCCAATCAAGTGTGTGTTTGGGCGAATTTCCATAGAGTTGCAAGTCCCGCATTGGCGCGGGGATCACCGGTGGTTCGTCGAGGTACACAAGTTATCAAGAGGTTCTACGTCGAGAAGATCGGGCACCCCGCATCAGTAACGCTTAGTTAATACTTAATAAATCACTGTCATGTGGGTCCAAGCTATTGATTAAAAGAAATCTTAACCAAAAGGTTATTTTCTTTTGAGTCTATGACATGCGGGCCCGATGCCACTTAAGAGCACAAATAGACCGCGCCATGAACCACGACCGTGTGCGTATATACCATTGGTCTATGCGTTGTTGCTATGAACCATGTCACTGATAGTGGCCACCACTTGTCGGTTTTTAACAAAAATCGAATAAAAAATGAAACATACGTTTTCAGTTATGAGGAGAACATGTTTTCCCTTACTGAAAAGTGTAAGCCTCTTTAGAACATACGCGAGATAACGCTTTCTCTCTTGGAAAGCGTATTTCTCAATTTTCTTTGATTTTCTAAACCGAACCAAAATGAAACTTTAATAACTTTTGCTACAAAACTCCAAATTGAATGAAATTTTTCTCTAAATTCGTCTAAAATCATAATCTACTAGAATATGTAAAAATATTTAATTTTGGTCACTGTTGAATTTATTTGGTGTTATTTAATTCGTTTCTGGTTCTTCTGATTTAGACATCGATTGTCCGAGTAATTATTTCGACGATCAATCTATCATATTTCCAGAACAGCAAGAGCAAGACAAGCACCTGCTTTGATCATGTTGATCCCAGTATTTTAATTAATGTACTTTTTTTATGTAAAATTTTATTATGCATGTGTATATGTGTGCATGAAAATGCTATGAATGGGAAACCGGTAGTTGTAATCCTATTTTGCTGCATATATCTCCTTGTAATATTGATCCCTTACTGTTGTAGCCATTAGAATATGGGTTAGACAACATATAATGTCAATTGGGGATCTTTGAGTGCGGTTATCGCACAAATGCAACTAGAACGATAGGTTTTTTGAAAAAATGATAAAAGAACAATATCATAATTTGTGAATTTGGGTTATTTTGAAAGATGTCCAGAGAGGGTATCTCTGTTATATTGAATGAAAATGAAATGAAAACTTTAGTTTTAAGACGCAGGCGAGTTATATTGTATTCTGAAAAAGTGAGGATTGTAACTCATTAGTAGCTAGTTGGAGATTCTCGCCCGTAGTCGATTAAGGACCGAAGCCAGCAACTCCCAGACTAAGACGTAATCGTACAACCATATGTGCTAATGTGGGATGGTCATAGATAACTAAGTTATCGAATCATAGCCTTGCATGATTAGTAGGCAGAAGTAGTGCGAGCAATTTCTATTGCCGTCACAACTGCGAATGCCTCACTTCAACAGGTTTCTATCAAGGTGAAGTAAGGGACTCACTCAACAGGTTTCTATACAGGCGAGTGAGGCTTCTCATTCGATGGGTTTCTATCCGAATGAATGAGGATAATGATTCGCTGGGCTAGTGCAAGGTTAGGGATAGATGATATAAAGACTGCGTCGCGAACTCTAGGTCGCTTACCTTCGGTAGTGAGCAGTGATATAGAGATATTCCAGACAACTGGAATCCGCGTACTATGGGTAAAGTTGTGCATCTTTGCAGAGTGAAAAATCTATTTAAATAGCCGCGCTTGCGGTCATGAGCATGCTTAGTGCAGCTGGTATGGATGTATTCCTATTTTTCCAAAAACCGGGTTGTCACAAAACTTGGGTAATAATATGGGATTTTTATTTGTTGAGTTAACTGCCATGTCTATAGCTGGATTGCTATGTCTATAGCAGAACTGCTATATCTATGGCTGGGTTGCTATGTCTATAGCAAAACTGTAATTTCTATGGCTGAACATGAATTTGTCAGTACCATGTCTATGGTTGAATATGAGTATATTTCTGCCTGCAACCGAGTAGGGTTGCGGGCGTTGTTAGTATTTGATATAATTTCTTATTTATTGTCATGTACGTTATTTAAACTGCTCTTTCAAATTCCTTTGCAAATTATTACTTATGATTATTGCAAATAAAAATGGCTTTAAGCAAAATAACTTATAGAGTAGAGCTTCATCTTTGATAGCCTTGCATTTACTATAACTTTGTATATTTACTATAACTTTGTAATACACTACAAGTTTTGTTGAGTACACAAGTACTCAATCTTGTTAATATTGTTGTTCAGAGATGGAAGATGAGCAGACACCTGACGACGCGTTCTTTGCTTCCGGCACCGAAGGGTTAGGTGACGGATCTACCTAGCCCTTGCTCCTTGTCGGTTGCCTGCAGGATCGGATGGACATGCCGCTGGACTTTTGCTACTTTATTATGTCTTCTGCTGCTATATTTTACTCTGATGACTGCTTTTATTTGGCCAGTCGGCCGGTTGTTGTAATAACTTGTAATAGCTTAAATAGAGTACCCTTTTCTTTACTTTTAGTTATGATTGTATGGATATAAATACCAAATGTTGTGAATGTGTGTGCTAACCACTGATCCAGGGACTAGCACAGTATACACATAGGGTCTTCGGGGGTCCGACAAAAAATATGTAATCGACTAACTAATAATCAAACTTCTAAGTTTCTAACTCTAACGACTGATTTTCAAATTGTGTGAAGCAACCTACTTGTACATAGGATGCTGTAAATCCTTTTGATTGCATTATCTGCTCTGATTCAACAAAATTTGCAGCATAGCCCTCTGGATCAGCTCCTCGTCTCCACATCCGAGTACCTTCAGGAAAAAATAAACAGCGTCACAAATTTTTAATCAATCAGAGACCATTATGTTTCTTGAAAACAAAAGGCTGGGAAATAGGTACAAATTGATCAAAAATTGTAAAATTTTGAAGTAACAATTAATGAAAGGGAACTTCTGAACAAACTTATTTTGATGCTTGAGAACTCTCACCTATCCTCCGTGTGCACCTGCGTGCAATCAGGGTAACATTTACCTTCTCTGACCCAACTTCTGCATGGATAGTCTGAAAACCTGATATTTAGTTAAGTTACAGCAACTCAAATTGACATATGACCCTCATAGAACAGGTACTAAATTATAAACTAATAATGTATCATCTGATATCCTGTGTAGTGAGTTGAAATGTTACAATGAGCCAAGGATACTTCCTTGAATGACTGGTAATAAGTACTGGTCCAGCTGTCAAGGAAGAAAGGAGCAATCAAAATACTTTGCAAATATTGGTTCTTAGATCCTTAAAAACTGAAAATTAAACAAATACCAAAATTAATCCTACTTTGTTCTCAATTAGAGGCTCCAACAAGTAACTATTCCATAGAAATCTTGGTTCTGCCTGCAAAGAAATGAAAGAATGCAGTTAATTGATCTGTGCAGGAATAATCAGGAAAGCATAGAAGAGTTGTCATCACATGTTCAAACTTCAAACATTGCACATTTAGTACAAGCAACTCTTAGCACTTCGAGGCTCAATTTGGCAATGATGTATACCATTATAGTTCCAATTAAATCTAAGAACACTTACCATCTATCATGAGCAATGCAGATGTTAATAATTATATATACAAACAATACTTAGGATCAGCTTGAATATTTGCAGCATGCTGGTAGAATCATTACCAATGGCACGCTGTGAGCCTAAGTGCAAAAAGATGTGCAAACCTCATTATGCCGAAACCTAAATGAAAAGCCAAGCACATGCCACTTCTTCACACCAAATCCGTCTTCAGGAATCAAGATAAGGAAATAAAAGCAGACATTATGGTAACTATTATGCTGTGCATCTAGCAAACTTTAGCATTTTCAAACGTAACCACATGAATTGATTTTAGGCACACTCTGCACTTCAGCTTGGATGATCTTCCATTTTTTTTGAACTCTGGACGATCTTCCGCTTGATTGTTAGCTATAATCTTGACTTAATTGTTTATTTGCATGTATTGGCATCATCATGGCTAGAAACAACAACACTAATGGGAACTAAAAACGGCAGCACTAGTTGCATGTGTGTGTTAATTGCTGTAGTGGGCACTAGAAACAGCAGCACTAGTAGCACTTCATTGCATTACTTGGGCACTAGAAACAGCAACATTAGTAGCACTTCATTGCATTACTTGTAACGTAGAGTATTTCTTGATTTATAAAATGAGAAAGAAAAAAATCAGAAAAGGTTGTGCAAGTTAAGCAGCACAAAAAAAACAAAAAAAACTGTTGTGTTCATCTTTTGCTGTCCAGGGCACGTGTGTGTGCATTTTTTTGTCCAGGCCATTCGTGTGAGCCGGTGGTGCCAACAATTGGTATCAGAGGCTTAGAGCAAGGTTCAATGTGAGGAGAGTGCCCACCTGGTGGCGCCGGCGGCGCAGCATGGTATCCGGCAGAGCTGGCGAACCTCGCGATGGCGCAGAACTTATCGAGGACCAGCAAAAGCAACTGGAGCGCAACGTGGAGCGGCTATCCAAGGTGCTCGTGACGGATGTGCTGGCGCTGCTTAGAAACGACAGCTTCGAGCACGGCATGGCCGCAGCGCAGCGGCTTGGCCCCAGGTGATGCGATGACGGTTCGGCCCAAGGCATGCGCAACGCAGCTCTGGGTGCAACGGCGCTCGGCGAGCGCGGCTGAGACGCGGCGCAAGGCACGGGGCGCGGGCGCGCAAGGTGCTCGCGACATGGCGCAGGCTCATCGCATGGCCTCTACCGAGAAGGCGACGAGCGTCACGGTCGAGAGCGGGTGCGTGAGAGCGGGCGCCGAGACAGGCTACAGGCTACAGGCGCAGGCGTGCATAGCAGCAGAAAGCCCAGTCATGCATAGGGCACGGGCTTGAACGTGAGGCGACAATGACGCGCGCTGCTGAAGCAAAGCAGCGCCACCGTGCACATGCATCGCTACCGGTGGCGGTACACGCAGGGTGCTTGCGCCACGAGGTGACAAAGCGATCGACGTACAACGTGGAGCATGCGGCTTTGCGGTGAGAGCCGGAGCATTTGGACGAAGGTGCACGGTGCCGTGAATAAGCGGCAAAGCACCATGCGCTCAAGAGCATGGCGACAAAGGTCTGTGCAGCCATTGCGAGGCCAGTGTGGTGTGCCAGAATAACACATGACGTGCGCACCGGTGGTGGCGACGTGATCGCCGTGGAGTAGGCCAACATGGCAATCTCCATCGGAGGTGGAGGCCGGTGGCGGCAAGGTGAGGCGGTGCGAAGGAGCCGGGAAACGAGTTGACATGAGGCTAACAAACCGCGATGGCATGGAGGCCGTCGTCGCAAGAAAAATCGGTGGTCGGAGTCGCCCGGTTAGTTGTACCACCGGCGACGAAGTTGTGGCGGCAAAGAGGTAGCAGTGAAGAGTGGTGGCTGCATGTCTCCTAAATACCTGCTACTAAGGAATGTCGTCGTCAACCGGCAAGGCAAGATGGGCGAATGTACTGTTCATCTCCATGTCCCGACGAGAAGAACTGTCAAATGCATGGGCTATAGTGCGCTCATGTTCACGGTCACATATGGCGGGAAGGACTGTAATGTCCCTCAAGTGCCCCTCAAGGCGGAGTGCACCACGTGGCAGAGAAGCGGCTGCTAGCATGTATTTGGCGACACATAAAGGTAACTTGTGTTGCTAACCCATGCCGAGTGGGAAGGCGGAACTTCTTGAAGATAAGTGTTGAAGACCGCTAATAGTGCGATGAGTCGTGCAAGAGGAGCCGTTGTGTGTGGCAACAAGGAGAAAGCCGCTGTGCGTGGCAAGAGCTTGCAAGCTATCCGCAACGGTGAGTCGGCATGTCAAGATTAGGGGGGAAATTGTTAGCTATAATCTTGACTTAATTGTTTATTTGCATGTAATGGCATCATCATGGCTAGAAACAGCAGTACTAGTGGGCACTAAAACGGCAAAGACTAGTTGCATGTGTGTGTTCATTCAGAGTGGGCATCTGTAAGGATAGAAATCACGTGAAGGTTCACGGTGGGTACGGATTTGAAATCCCGGGTTTTCAGAGTTTACAAATTCAAATTTTGAATTTTGAATTTTGGTTGATTTTAAGCAAATTTAAACGAAATTGACCGAAGTTTTCTCGAGAAAACCTGAACCTACGGTTATCGTTATCGTCAGCCACGATTCCCGATTCGGTTTTCAATCCCTACTGGGCACTAGAAACAGTGGCATTAGTAGCACTTTATTGCATTACTTGTAACGTAGAGTGTTTCTTGATTTATAAAATGAGAAGAAAAAAATCAGAAAAGGTTGTGCAAGTTAAGCAGCACAAAAAAAACTGTTGTGCTCATCTTTTGCTGTCTAGGGCGCGCGTGTGTGTGCATTTTTTGTCCAGGCCATTCGTGTGAGCCAGTGGTGCCAACATTGACAACCTTTTTTAAAACTAAAAACAATAAAATAACTATCAGCATAGTAGCATGTGAACTATGCTTGGATATAGGGTTTGGGGGTTTGGTTCGTTTTGCCTAGATTTGTACACCAAGTTTTTCCTGGAAAGGAGAAGCTAACTTTTGTTGGCAAGATGCCTAAGCAGCACTTCGCCAGAAATTAGTAGTAGTGAGTGGCCAAAATTAAAAGTTCAGCTGCTCAAATGGCAAAGCACAGAATTACAATATCATCATATGTGATTCCCTCCAACTTATTTGACAATTGATGTTATTTTACACAAAATTACAGGATTATGCATGATATTGCTGATTAATTTGTTCATACGACTATTATTTCAATAAATATCAAAATAAAGCAATCAATACACTTTCCATGAAATCATGAATCAGAAGAAATTTATTTTTAGTTACATCTTTCTACATCAGAAGTGTGTGTAACCTACTAACCAAAGATGCAACAAGGAAAAAAGTAGAAATAGAGACCTAGCATCATATATAGAAGTAGAGGATAAGCCACAAAAACTTGCAGATTACAAGAAAGAATGGAAAAGGATTGGGTCTTTCATGTGTAAGCAAACTACAGAATTAAACAAGAAGGCGGCAAACCTGTCTCCACAGCGGAAGTGACTTGAACTCGTTCCCCAGATCATATAGCCTCTGTGAACTGTAATAGAAGGGACCAAGATAAATGTCTTACAAACTTGCAATGACAAGAGAAGAAGAAAAGTAAATGTAGCCGACAGCATCTGTAGAATCAAATCAATTGGGAAAATTTTCGTAACTACTAAACTTGCTAGGCCCATGCATATTTTATTATAAATCCACTCTACCTTTAAAACAAGATTTTAATAATAAAAAAAACTTTTAATAACTGCGATACCCACGTAAGTGTTAAGTTGATATCATAGGAGAAGTACAGGCCTATAGTCCTCTCTGCAGCATCCATGAGTTCCGAAAATTCTGTTTCCATTTTTTTCTGCCCACAGCTTCTGGAATGATTAAATGCAATATAGATGGAAACAACATAACTTGGAACAAATAAGCATTGTCAGACCTGCTCGGCGGAAGAAGTGCTAAGCGAGTTATTGCATGGCAGAACTTTTAGTCCTGTCACTTTGAAAATTGCATGTCCCAAGTAGGATCCAACACAATCACGGTCGGTGATCACCAGAAAATATGACCCAACTGCAAGTTTGAGCACTCCTATCACACCAAACACTATTCTAACTTTTGGATTTGTAGAGGGACCACGCGATGGCAACTGTTCCACTAGATTCATCGATCCATTTGTCCGGCTAACTGATAGGTATAAGTCAGCAAGACCATCAACTGGTTCAAATATATAACGGTCTGCAAACTCCCACAGCCTCAGTCTTGTGTGTAGTTTTGGTGAAGGAGATGCATCATTTACCACATCCATTGTGGGATACCCTGAAATATTAATAATGGTAAATCTTTTTGAACAATAAAGGTGTACACTTATCCAGATTAGCAGCAAATATGATCAGTCTAAGAAATGTGATGCACATAAATATGCTAGAATAACAATGACACAAAAAAAATCAATAGCAACACAAATGTCCGGATTGTAGTTACAATCAGCAGAGTAATCCTTTTGGAATCATGGAATACAAACACAAGTGATAGGCAGGCACACGTGACTAATATTCTTATTTTTTAGCGGAAGAAGATAGATTAGTCAACCTTCGGCATGAGCAATTGTGAGATGGCTACGACCGTATGGGCCTCTGAACAACTGGTGTCATGTAGGGGAGCAGGGCAAAAGAGATTTGTGGTCAACAGGGCAAACACAACTCTGGTAAAAAGGGAAAGATACACTGCCCTGTAGCCTGTATTCCGCTATTAAAACAATTCACCCAATGCGGAAGGCCAGAAGTAATGAAGCTAGTAACTAACTATGGCACCGTAGCTAGCCATCGGCCACCAGGCCGTTAAGATAGTAAATCATGGTCATTGAGGTAACTGATCATATAAGTTCTTGGAGATAGATCAGCGTTCTTTGAGATAGATCAGCTAAGCTGAGAATTAATTAAACAACCAATAAATCACAGCAACCCACGCACATATAGTATAATGAGAAGAAAAAACTCCACCGTATTCTTTCCTTTCATTACAGAATCCTGATCTTGCAGGAATATTAGCAAAAATTACGCAGTTTTTTATCGATCACGCAAACAAAATGCACACAAAGTAATTCATAATTTGCTAAAATTAAGCACTGTCGCATCATATCCCGCACCGACTAATCCACGCGCTAATGCTAATTTACACCCAATCCGACGCTAAAAGAAAAAGGTGAAGGCTCCTACGCATCCATACCACCACGCAAAAACCAAAAAATTGACGCGAACAGACACAAGCGGGGAAATTCTAGCGAACTATTCGCCGCCTCAAGATCTTTCACTGTACCGCGAATGCGCAAGCCTTATCCTAAGGGATCAGGGAAGTGGCCCTTAGGACGCTGCCCTCTGATTGTTGAATCTTGCAAAGAAACTTGAAAATTAACGGAGAAAACACACGAGCAGCGAGGATTAGATCCAGCCGCAGTTGGGATCGGAAGAGCAGATTAGAAAGGAGATAGGAATCACCTCGGAGACGCGGGGAGGGGAATGGAACTAGAGGAGGCGACGCCCACGCGGGAGAAGTATTCGGATCGAGGAGAGGAAAGGAGAAGGGGTCTGGTCGTGGGCAACAATGTCGGAAGCCTGGTCGTGGGTGGAGATTTTTTTTAAAGCTAGATAGCAAAAATAGACCTAGCACCGCCAACTAAATAGCAAAAATGTGCGGCAACCAAAAAATGGTACTGTGGCTGAATAATACGCACTGCAGCTGCAATGTGAGATACTGTTCCAAACAGTGACCGAATGATACGGCTTACTATATCAAACAGTGCGAATAAGCATTGTTCCCACGATGTTTCACGGTGGAGGTATCATTTTTACCATTTTGTTTTTATATATGATTTTTTGTTGACTTTAAAAATAGATCATTTTAGCCAAAAATCATGTTAAAGTCGACCCCCAACTTATTAATTCGAACTCCGTTTTCATACCGCCAGGATGGCGGTATATTCCATTCCGCCCGCACAAACCGACAGACAAATTCGGTCATCCTGGCCGAAATTATGCTTACAAGCAATTTTGGTACCGGTTCCCTAAAACACAAGCAATAACTCAGAACAAAGTAACAAATTTGTACATCCCAATTATGGTTTTGTATTTCAAATGTATAAAAATAAGAAGAATTTAAAACTTTTGATGCATCATGTTATCATTTGATTTTTCTAAAAATTCTTTCAAAGGTTTTGTGCATTTTGAAAACCTAATGCATTAATTACTAGAAACATAGTCCTTTAAGGCTTTTAAAACAAATCTTGTGAATAGTTCATCAAAATAATTTTTCTAGGTTTTGGATCATCTCAATGACTCCTCTGAAAATTTTCACAATTTTAATATTTTATTTGCTATTTTAAATTGGCCAGTCAATCCTAAATCAAACCCTTAAATCAGAGAATTGAAAGAATTTTACAGAAAAATTCACTTCATCAAAAACTCTGTAAATTTTATACAAGGTTGGGTTCAGTGTCTGTAGCCTTCTGTAAAATTTTTTGAATTTTTGAAGTGGTACAACTCTGTCTAAGAATCCCTAAAACTCTCAGCCTTAAATTCTAAAACTCAACCTTGCACTGTTCATCTGTGCCTCTGTCGCCTCTCCCACCTACCCTTGTCACTTGTGGGCACCCATGGACCAAGCTCACCGCCGCGGCCTCTCCACGTGAGCCCTCCACCCTAACGCCTATAAGAAGCCCCTTGGAGCACCCTCTCCTCCCTTTCCACACCCCCGAGCAATTCCCTGCCTCCAATTCTCCTCCACCGAGGCGAAGGCACTGAGCCAAGCACTAGAGCTTCAGCCTAGACGCCACCACTATGCCCAGCCGCCTTAGTGGGTCCTTTGCAATTCTATTCGCATCACTTTGTGTCACTGATCACCATCATCAATTCCCCTAACCCAATTTTGGTTTGCATGCTCAGGGATCATTGAATTTTGGAATTCCTCAACTTTGGTTGTAAACCGTCGCCTTCGTCCCCATCTCCTGTAGGTCGCTCCATCCTTCGATTGCTTGATCTGGCACCATCTCCGAGCCTCACGTGAGCTTCCCGTACCTCTCAGTTTTCTCCTTGTAGCCCGAGCCTACCTCTCCTCGGTGAAGTGGCCGTTGTCGCCGCTGTTGATTGTCGTCGGACCTCCACTGGCTAGCTGGTCCTCTACTCTTCTTTCCGGTAGGTCTCTGGTACCACTAGGCCTCTAGGGCACGCATTAGTTAGCTTGAAGAATCACCGGGCCGTAGAAAGCACGAACGCCTGTTGTAGCTCCTCCGCCCTGCTCCGCCGCGCCACCATGTCGGATCACCTCTGACCTCGCCGCTAGTGTCTACGGGTACGCAATAGCATGTAAATCCTATTTTGGTCCTTGGCCGGCGCCGCCATAGCCTCAATTGCCGGCGGTACGCTGGAGAAACTCACGGGTGAGAGCAGCTCTGTTGTCGGGACGCCGACATGTACTGTAACACAATAATTAGAAGTTAATAAGAATACACAAAGGGTCCAGAATTGCATTTTTTGTCCCGACAGAGGTGATATCAGTGCCATACTGACTGTAGGTCTTGACCTTAGTTAGATCGGCCGCCCTAGAGTGTCCAAACTATTTTCTAAAGCAAAAATTAACTTGCAAGATTAATTGAATGGCTTAACTCCTCTCATGTCTTTCTCGACTCAACTATTGCTGAAATTTTTCATCTCTTCTTTGCTTTTAAGTTGTTCTTACCCTCTTGTCTGTCTTGTTAGATGCCTCGTCTTCAGAACTATGGTGAGCGCAAGGGAGGACTTGCCGCTGAGCTTTGTAAGCTGTTGTAATGCTTGGAGGATTGGACCGTCCGATGTACCGTGGCAGCAACTAGGTAGTGAACGGCCGAGACCGTGGAGTGAATTATCGTTTGACTATCTACGCGCGGAAGGACACCAAGGCAAGTCGACCCTTGAACATCTCATCGAGGAGGATGATTTGGATCGACATAATTCAGGAGTCTTCGTGCCTTGCTATCCTAAGGATCTACAACATCTACGCTCGCGAACTTCAAGATACTATCTTCTGCTACCACCCTGGTACCTCTGTAGTGGATGTTCCTGCATATTACCCGTATACAGATGGAGAGAGCAATGCCACCGTGGTGCATCTTGCACAATTCGCGACTGCTTAGGAGGAATCACTGGAGTTGGCCGCTACAGAGCTGGAGTACGCCTACAAGACCTTACAAAGAGCAGAAGAATGGATAGCCATTCTGGAGGAGACTCTCTATGGTCAACACGAACACGAGTAGTATCAAGATGAGGAGGATCACGAAGAAGAAGACCCAGAAGAAGCTGAGGAGCCAACAGAGGCCGTAGAGCCGGAGGAACCAGCTGTGCCTGCACCGGGGACGCCTGTTCCTGTTGCACCAGTGTAATACCCCTCCTATCATTTGAGAGTGAAATAAAAAAAATTTAGAGAGAATTGAAGAAAATTAGATAGAAAATTCAGAATTTTAGGAGAGGAATGGCCGCCAACCCATATTCGATAGGAGAGGGAGGTCATAGAGACCCAAGGACCATGAATGGGCTGGCAGCCCATTAGAAGGCAAGGGAGGGGGGACCAAACCCTAGCCACTATTTTCTACAGTAGCCTCCGTGCTATAGTAGCCCCGTGCTACAATACCTCCACTCCCCTGCTGCTCCTCCTCTCCTTGGCGCCATCCTCCCTATTGCTGCTGCCAGCCATAAGGAAGAGAAGGAGGGAGAGGAAGGGGTAGAAGAAGAAGGGGGAATCTCACGGGGACTTCAAAGAAGATCCAAAGGGGCATTCATGGGTAAATTCATGATCCCCAATAGCTATTACACTCGTGGATATCGTGAGGATATACGCACGATCTTATAATGATGAGTCAATTGGCAATGGCTTTGTTGGTTTGCAAAATCTCGCTGGGTTTGCTTGACTATCGGACCACAAGTCGTCGGACCGGCAGGCATCGGCGGTCGACGCCGCCGTGGGGAGGTCCGACCGGCAGTGATGGCCGGTCCGACCGGTCTTGGTTCAAAATGGTTGTTGGAGCTGAGCCAAAAATAAGATGTGTAGGCAAGTGAGGGGAGTCTCCTGGATGTGGTCACATTGTTTTTGGAGCTCCCAGTCGAAAGTTCTATTCATTTAAAAATTCCAGAAGGTTTCGGATTTTCAAGATGAAATTCTGGCTAAGTCATTTTGGGCGGTCCGACCGCCGTTATGGAATCGGTCCGACCGGCCTGAAATCGGTCGGACCGGCTGTGTGGGGCGGTCAGACCGCTGATCACTTGGAGGTTAGCCTTTTTGGTATTGATGTGTTTTGATTGTGTTTAATGTATGGATGTCAATGCTTTATTGTTGCATATTGCATTGTTGAACTGACGTGGGTCAAGTTGTGAAGAACTTGTTCCCGGAGACGATTTGTTTGTCTATTGCTGTGTAGGTGGCTTGCAGGTCAACGACGTCAACGATGAGGTGGATCGGGACTACGCTTGGAGAGCTGAGGTCCAGAACGATCATGGATACCGGGTGAGGTCGTGTGACTCAAACATGGTACAGAATGGGCAAGATGGATCGAACGGGAAGTTCGGTGCAGCTGGTTGGATCAGGCGGTGCGGAAGTCGGTGCAAGTCTCTGATCAACCTACACGTGGTGAAGCAGGCGAGTGCTTCAACAGATATGTATGAGTGGGTCCCATGTGTGTGTGGGTCCCATAAGTGAAACCCTAGGCCTCTCCTATAAATAGAAAGGGGGGAGATGTAAAACCCTCAAGCACTTTGAAGCCCTCATTTGCAAACCCATTGTTAGGGTTAGGGTTTGGAGAGGAGAGGAGAGGAGAGGGAGAGATTGTGTGTGCTCCTTGGTGAGCTCTTGTCCTCCTTGAGGGAGTGGCTTTATAAGCATCTTGTTGGATCAATCAATATTGTGATGCTTGCTTAAGAGATCGATTGTCTCCTTTGTGTTCTTCTCTCTTTTGATGATTTTGGTGCTTCCTTGATTCAAGTATTTATGCTTGGTCTCTTGACCAATTTTATCTTGCTTTGATGTGTGGGAATACTTCTAGAATCATCTAGACCATCAACCCCTACCAGCAAGTCTTGAATCAAGATTTTTATATTTCTAGGGTTTGTGCACTTCTTTGGTAAAACCTTAAGAGATTGTTTCTACGAAGTGGATCTGTTCGATCGTCGCTAGAAATAGGTCTTAGATATCCTTAGGGAGGTGTGCTCCAAATTTGGTCAAGTTTCATTGGTTGATTCAAAAGTTGGACCAAATTTCATTTTGGATTTGGGCATTGTGTTTCGGTTCTGGACTAAATCGGTCGGACCGATGATATATCTGGTCGATCGCCAAAGATTCAAACCGCCTCGTAACGGCCGGTCGAACCGATTTAAATCGATCGGACCGCCCTTGGGTAGCTTGATCGATCGCGATGCCTGCACTGCACTGGTGAGATCAATTCTCCATTTGTATCTTGTGGTTAAGGGGTTATCGACCAAAGACAAGGCTTCTCTGCAGGCGCCATCGATCTTCTTAGCTTTCATAGCTAAAGGAGTAAAGTTTGTGTTGAATTTGATTAAGGCGAGAAATTTGAGAAAACGCCTATTCACCCCCCTAGTCGCCTTTACAGTCCTACAAGTGGTATCATAGCCGGTTAGCTCTTCTCATAGATCTTAACCGGTCTTTGGAGCCATGGCGACTGACAGGTATTCAATCAGGCCATATGTTTTTGATGGAGTTGATTTTGCTTATTGGAAGGCCCGAATGCAGGCCTACATCGAGGCTCAAGGGCACGCTATTTGGCTTAAGGTAAAAAACCCTTATGTCGTGCCAGCCGATGACGATATGATCACTCCAGATGTGGAGGCCAACAGCAAGGCTCAGAATTTTTTGATCCAAGGCTTTAGTCGATCTGAGTTTGAGTGTGTTACTCACTTGCGGTCCGCTCATGAGATCTGGCGGACTCTTTGTGACTATCACGAAGGGTCCACTGCGATCAAGGAAGTGAGACAGAACCAGCTGAAGATGGTTTACTCCAAGATCGAGCAAAGGCCTGGTGAGTCTTTAGACGAGCTGTAGGGAAGATTTTCTAAGATTCTTCATGATCTCCACGCTGTTGACCTGGTCTTCACTGAGTCAGAAAATGCACGCCAGCTGTTGGGTGCTCTTGATGTGAAGGTCTGGGGGATGAAGATCACTGCCAGTAATGACAACACTATCATGAGTGAGCTTACCATGGATAAGCTTTACTCGAGGTTGAAGACGCATGAGATTGATTTTATATCGCGTCTCCTCAAGACAGATCCGATGGCTTTAGTGGTCAACAAATCTAAGGGTAGTGTAGGACCGTAAAGGCGACTAGGGGGGTGGGTGAATAGGCGCTTTCTCAAATTTCTCGCCTTAATCAAATTCAATACGAACTTTACTCCTTTAGCTATGAAAGCTAAGAAGATCAGTAAGCGCACAGTGGAAGCCTTGTGCTGAATTCGATAACCCCCTCAACCACAAGACACAAATGTGGAAAATTGATCTCACTGGTCTGTCTGGGCACTAGCGGTCTGACCGGCTACCAAGGGGCGGTCCGACCGATTTAAATCGGTTTGACCGGCCTTTAACTCAGCGGTTCGAAAAGCGGCGGTCGATCATTGCTGATAATCGGTCGACCGATTTAGTCCAAGATCTTGAAAAACAATGCACAAATCCAAAACGAAATTTGGTCCAACTTTTGATTCAACCAATGAAACTTGACCAAATTTGGAGCACACCTCCCTAAGGATATTAGAGACCGATTTCTAGTGACGATCCTCCAGATCCACTTCATAGAAACGATCTTTGACGATTTTATCAAAGAAGTGCACAAACCCTAGAAATATGAAAACTTGATTCAAGACTTGCTTGTGGGGGTTGATGATCTAGATGATTCTAGGAGTATTCCCACACATCAAAGCAAGATGAAATAGGTTAAAAGACCAAGCATAAACACTTGAATCAAGGAAGCACCAAACTCAACAAAAGAGAGATGAACACAAAGGAGAGAATTGATCTCTTAAGCAAGCATCATAAGATTGATTGATCCAACAAGATACTTACAAAGCCACTCCCTCAAGGAGGACAAGAGCTCACACAAGGAGCACACACAATCTCTCCAAACCCTAGCTTCTCCTCTCCTCTCCTCTCCAAACCCTAGAAAAAGGAAGAGGGGCTCAAAATGAATGCTTAGAGTGCTTGGGGGTTTTCCTCTCCCCCCTTTCTATTTATAGGAGAGGCCTAGGGTTTCCACTAATGGGCTCCCATGAAGGTCCACACACACATGGGACCCACTCACACAACTGTTGAAGCAATCGCCTGCTTCACCACGTGTAGGTTGATCAGCGGCTCTCATCACGTCGCCAAGTCTCTCCTGTCCGAATCCCATTGGAACCTCCTAGAGACTTGCACCGACTTCCACACCACCTGATCCAACCAGCTGCAACGAACTACCCGTTCGATCCATCTTGCCCATCCTGCACCATGCTTGAGTCACACGACCTCACCCGGCATTCATGATCGTTCTGGACCTCAGCTCTCCAAGCGTAGTCCCGATCCACCTTACCGCTGACGCCGCTGACTCGCAAGCCACCGCACAAAGAATAGACAAACAAATCGCCTCCGGAACAAGTTCTTCACAACTTGACCCACGTTAGTTCCATAATGCAATATGCAACAATAAAGCATTGACATCCATACAATAAACACAATCAAAACACATCAATGCCAAAAAGGCTCACCTTCAAGTGATCGGTGGTCCGATCGCCTGACACCACGGCCCGGTCCGACCGATTTCAGGCGGTCGGACCGATTCCATAACGCGGTCGGACCGCCAAAAAGACTTAGCCAAATTTTCACTTGAAAATCCAAACCTTCCGAATTTTCAACTCAATAGAACTTTTTTTAGGAGCTCCAAAATGATGCGACCACATCCAGAGACTCCTCACATGCCTACACAACCTATTTTTGGCCTAGCCCCAAATTCCATCAACACAATTTTGCGGTCGGACGGCAAGCATTGCTTGGCCGACCATTCCACCGACCGGGTCGACCGGCGACTGGCGGTTTGACCGCCAAATGACTGACAAAGACTGGAGCAAACCCGAAAATGCGACAAATTGCAAACCAACAACGCCATTGCCAATTGACTCATCATCCTAAGATCATGCACATATCCTCACGATATCCACAATCTCCCCCTTGATGGACACATTGGCAATTTCCCAGAACATGTAGTTTTAAGGTTTGAAAAGTAAAAATTCCCAGTTTTCGCATAAAGGCAGAACTTGGTCCAAAAGCAAGAAAAAGCCTAAGAACCGACCAAGCTGGCTTCAGAATAGTATAAGCAAGTGAGATAAGGCAATGAAAGCACAAAAGGATTCAATTTCCAGAAAGTAGCAAAAAATCTCACTTAGGTCCATATGAAAGACAAATGTTATATTTGACCTTTGATCATTGTGAGTATTCTTCAATTGCAAATATAATCAGAAAAAGGCAATAAAACCCAGAGACTCAACTCACTATGATCACACATTTTCAAAAGGTTCATTTTTTTTATATGAGAGTTCTTTTATATGAAACCTTATGTATGAAACCAAAAGCTCCAAAACAACATTTTTCTTCACAATCTTTCTCCCCTTTGACAATGAATTCATCAAGATGCATGGGAAAAGAAAGAGTATGAAGGAATGACTTTATTTTTGAACTTTAGTAAAAAGGAGCCATGACCATTATCCATGAAGACAGTACAAGAATTATACCAAGCCATATAAAGAGTAGAAGCTATATTCAATCATGGCAAAACATGTACTGCAAAGCTAAAACCAATATAGCAGTAATCTGAGATTAAAAGAATTAAAACCATGAAAAGTTGTTCAATATCATAGTTTCAGTAAAAGCAACTAAAAATGAGTCAAGCCATGTCTATAAGTAAAAGGAGACTCAAAACTGGAATTGAGGCATTTTGAGCATTAAGAGTTCAAATTAGAAGCAATATTCAAGCACTTAGCATTTTGAGCATTTTCCTAAAAAGGATTTTTTTCATTGTGCTAGATCTCAAGCCTTGCCGCGACCATCTCAAGCGAGAAGCTTAAAAGAGTGGTCTAGGTCATCCAAAACTCCCCCTGAGTTCATGCCTAGTGCAATGGCAAGCCGTCTCACGAGAAAGGATTGGTGAGATCAGTTTTTTCGCACAGAAAATCTCATTTTTCATTTGCTTGACTTAAAAAGTTAAAAAGCTCATTTTTCATCTCAAAATCAGTTCAAGACTCAATTTAACCTATATGACATGGCACGAATCATAAGAGGATCACTAGAGCAAAACTAGTTACAAGATCCAACAAGACATGATTTGATTCAATTTGCTCACAGATATAAAGCTAGCAGGGCAAAAGCTAAGCTAAACAAGAAGAGCCATAAAAGAAGTCTAGCATACTATCACTTGATATGACAAGGTATAGAGAATGAAATCAAGCCATACAAGGATAATAATCAAAGCTCCACAAGTTTTATTATGCAATGCAAGACAATTGAAATGAAACATGCATTATGATACAATGAATGCAAAAAGAGCAAATTCCCCCTCAAAACAGCCCAATAGGACTAATAACCTCTAACTCTCCCCGCAAGGCAGCAAAACGAGAAGAATCAAGAGCTTTAGTGAAAATATCTACAAGCTGTTGTTCTGACTCTACAAAGTGAAGCACAACATTACCCTTCTCAACATGGTCTCTAAGAAAATGAAATCGAATATCAATGTGTTTAGTTCTGGAATGTTGCACTGGGTTTTTGGCAATATTAATTGCAGAAGTGTTGTCACAGAAAAGAGGAACACTTCTCAAGTATAACCCATAGTCCCGCAGGTGGATGCTGTCGCTGTCGCTGAATGTGAAGAGGTGCTCCTGGTACAGAAGTGCCCTCTACCCCATGAGTTGTGGAGGTAGGAACAGAGCCACTCAGATCGTCGGTGAGGATTGGAGGAGGCTGCTCAGCTGAAGCTGGAGTAGTAGTAGCAGGCTCTCCACCCCTCTCAGAAGTAGCTGAAGGATGGATCGGGTCCTCATCCTCAGAGTCATCATCGACGAAGATGCTTCCTTGAATTTCAGGAATCTGTGTAGCTGTAGCATCGGGTCTAGTACCAGGACTAGCCTCATCAAAAGTGACTTCGCAAGTTTCAACAATTTTGTTAGTGTCAACATTAAAAACACGATAGCCACGAGAATGAGCAGGATATCCAAGAAATATGCCATCGAAACATCTAGACTCAAATTTATCAAGGTTGCCATATTTTAGAATGAAGCACTTGCAACCAAAAATCTTGAAATGAGAGACTTTGGGAGAATGACCAAATCTAAGCTCGTAAGAGGTATTCGCAACCACAGATTTCAAGAAAACCCTATTGGAGATATAACAAGCAGTAGAGATCGCCTCAGCTCAAAATCTCCTAGGAGTAGAATGCTCATCTAACATGGTCCGAGCCATCTCTACAAGGGTCCTGTTCTTCCTCTCTACAACACCATTCTGCTGGGGAACTCTTAGAGAAGAAAACTGATGCTCAATTCCCCTATCTGTGCAGAAGGTAGAAAAAGAAGAATTTTTTAATTCTGTCCCATTGTCACTCCTAATGGCTCTCAAAGCTCCAGGAATATCAACAGCAAGTCTAAGGACCAAATTTCTAAAGAATTCAAATACTTCGTCCTTAGAAGCGAGAAAATAAACCTATGAATACGTGGAGAAATCATCCACAACCACCAGCACATACCATTTCCCACCAGCTGACTGAGCTCTAGAAGGACCAACTGTGTCTAAGTGAAGAAGCTGTCCTGGTCCATCAATCATCACCAAAGTAAGAGGTAGGTGGGAAGCAGACACCATCTTACCATGTCGACAGGGCGAGCACACAAGATCTCTAACAGCCTTCAGCCTAGGGAAACCTCTAATCAAATCCTTACAACTTGAGAGACCATGTGAGAGGTCCTCCCTTGTGAGTGATGAGTAATTGACATCTTGTTGGATGGGTTGGGATTTGAATCCCCATGTTTGTCGGTTCAGGTCAATCTTTGAAAGTTAATCGGAACTACAAGGCGTGTAAGGCTGCGGAAGTTAGATGATCTAACTACCTGTGTAAGGAGTGGAAGTTCCGATGATCGGAACTTCTGATTCATCTGGGGTTTTTGAGTTCTGTTTATTTGAAGTGCGGAAGTTCCGTGGAACTTCCGCCCCTGGGAGCACGGAACTTCCGTTGATACTGACAGATGTGTTGTGAATCGGATCCTCCAACCTGGGAGTGCGGACGCTCCGATAATCGGAACTTCCGCTATGGGAAAGCGGAACGTCCGATAATCGGAACTTCCGATTGTACACAGAAATGAACAGTGCGTGCATATTTTGTGTAATTGAGGTTGTATGAGTTTGAGTCTTATACAAATGTTGATGCTATGATTGTGAGCAATGCTATGTGATGTGTTTTTGCTTGTGATGACTGCAGGGCATCGAGATGGAGTCCTGGCGAGACACGTGGACCGGACTAGGCGCAGGAGGCGTTGAGGTCAGAACGGTCGGAATGTGTCGAAGACGACGTGAATCTTGAAGCGGTTGCGAGTCGTGCACAAGAAGGAAGACGGAACCTTCCAAGAAGGTGCGCAAGGGGCGAAAGGGTCTTTTCGCAAAGCGGCACAAGTGGAGGCGATTCTGTTTGGGTCTACTGGGCTTAATGGGTTGTAGACCCATTAGCCAAGGGCTATAAATAGGGAAGAACCCTGGAGATAGGGTTGGCAATTTTTGAGATAAAAATTAGGGTTTGCTTTCGGAGAGGTTTTTGGACTTTTGGAGAGAGTTTGAGTTGGAGTGTATGAACTGAAACCTATTGTAATCATTCCTCTTTGCTTTACCTCTGTAATCCTTGTTTCAATCCAATGAAATCTGAGGTTTTGATTATTTGATTTTGCAACTCTTCCTCTCACCTGCTTTTACGTTGAATATCTATGTTTGGTGTATCTTTTGATTCATCTTATGAGAGTACATGAAACTTGAGAGCTAGAGTCGTTTGATATTGCTAATATATCCTCAAAGTTTCATGAGCTAAGAATCTAAGAGTCTCTCTATTCGGGGGTTTTGGTCTTTCTTTCGTGTTCTTCAAGAAACACGATTTTGCTTTGATTATTGAATCTTTGCTTGCAACTTCTTCTCAATACGGTCAAGATGTTGTTTAGGATGATGTCTGTGAAACTTGACCGAGAAGATCAACAAATCAAAAGTAGTTTGATTTTTGGGCAAAAACGAGCGTTACATTCTTGGTCAGATAATCGGAGCCCGATTTTACATCGGAACTACCGCCAATGAACTTCCGCGACGGAATTCCGAACTTCCGATTCTCGGAACTTCCGCTTTGACCGCCTGAGCTTCCGATTTCCGGAAGAACGGCCCGAAGCTTGTTTTGTTTCTTGATCTTGCTTCATTTATTTCTCTAGATCTCCGGAGATCTTTGTAGGCTTGATTAAATCTGAAGAAAGGGAGTTATTAATTTTAGGCACCATTCACCCCCTCTATTGCCATTTCGGTCCTTCAATTGGTATCGAGGCGGCTAGCTCTTCTTTATAGATCTTAACCGGCCGGTTGAGCCATGGCAACTGACAAGTATTCGACCAAGCCTCCGGTCTTTGATGGCCCGGATTACCCTTCGGAAGAGCCGAATGGAAACTTACATCCGTGCTCGGGGTATGCCATCCGGAAAGGTGAAGGTTAGATTCTTCGTTCTGCCGATGAAAACATCAATGTTGGAAACATGCCCGATGTTGAGGCAAACGCTAAGGCAAGGAACATTATCATTCGTGGTTTGAGCGTATGAGTTTGATCGCATTTCTCATTTGATTTACGCATACGACATCCGGGTGACCTCGATGCATACCATGAGGGCACCACCAGATTAAAAGCGGTTCGACAAGACCGATTCAAGCGAGAATACAAAGAAATTTCAAATGCTTGTCGGTGAGTCTCGACGAGTGCTTTTGCGTTTTCACAAGATTTTGAGCAACCTCGAGCGGTCGGTCTTACATACCCCGACTCGGATAACGCCGACGGATGCTTTCGCACTTGATCTTCGTGTTTGGGAGATGAAAGTGACTACCATCAAGGATAGCACGGACTTCTCGACTCGACTCTTGATGCGCTTTACTCGCCTCAAGACTCACGAGATTGACATTGTCTCTCGAAGGTCGAAGTCACAATCGATGGCTTTAGTCACCGATCCCACTTCGATCTTCTTTCGAGTCGACACGCTGGGTTCTCCCTAGTCGCTCTCTCGTGAAATAACCGATGATCGTTAGAGCGACTTGAGGATGAACAAATAGCCCTCCTAGCTCGGAAGTTTTCCCATGCTTACAAGAGGAGGAGGGATGGAAAACGAGGAGGTCCTGTGATTTGTTTCGAGTGTGGTGGCCCCAACCACATCCGAGTAAACTGTCCCAAGCTTGGGAAGGGCAAAGGTGACTATGGCGGTCCGAGCAAAAACGACTACATCGACAAGAACCGCAACACGAAGCCCTTAGCACCTGACCAAGGCAAGAAGAAGTTCCGCAACTTTGGGAAGGCAAAGAATGTGAGACCCCGGTTTATCCGGCTTGTAATGCTTAACCATCCACTTGGTCCTAGCATCACAAATCAGATAATCCGAGACTCGATACATGTATACTTCCCAGAAATGCAGTATACACACCTCTTTACAAAGTTCATGCATCAATTCCATTCATTCACATAGAACCGAAGCAAAACAACAACTGGAAGATAACATAAATAAAGGTAGTCATTACAAAGAGAGGCCAAGGCCAAATGACAAATACATAAAGAAATTTAACAGCGGAAGCAAAAGTGCCATAAGATGGCCATAAACAAAAGAGCCAATCAGTGTGCCTTTAACCCACAAGGCAACCGACCGGACCGCCAAGCTAGTCGTTGAATCCACAAAGACAACTTCGCAAAAGTGAGGCCCTTGGGGCTCACCTTAATCTCTCAGAACAAAAGCAAACCAAACAAAAGCTGGGTGAGTACTTTGAATGTACTACAAGATATATAAGAATGATAACAGACTGAACAATAACTATATGCAAGCTTATTTAAGTGGATGGGGCTAGGACTCAAATTTTTAAGCATGAAGCAAGTTTTATTTGCAATAATGTAATAGATTGAAAGCAATTTTGCAATCTGATTTTATTTGATAAAAACAGAGTAATCAAGTAGCAACAACAAAAGCAGTCACCGAAGTGACTACACCATTAGTCACCACAACAATAGCATGAATTACCCATTCATGCCAACCATATCAAATTTTAATTTAAAAAGGTTGTAGTCTAGTTCTTGCACGACTTACCAAGCATGTCCATAACCTAGGGACGAGGCTATTCGAATAGTTTTATCCTGCGCAGGTGTACCAATGTACCCACACGCCTGCACCGCCTTTTGCCACTAGATTGACACACTTCCGTAGGTATGCAAACACGCTAAGTCCTACGAGACATTTCCAATATTGTGAATTATTCACGAGCCGCCTGTATGGATAGAAACCCATACGTTGTGTCGAGTCATTGTAAAGCCTCGGTCAACTACCCGTCGCAGTAAAGCCTTGACAACTACAATGCTCCTCGAGGTGGAGAACCTACAGGAATCTCCACCACCGCACACCCAACACAAGAACACCGGAACACATATCATGTTTCACACAACACACACAACCCCCTCCTGCGACTCGGAGATAACCCACGCCAAAGTACTAAGTCAAGAGAGGTCCCATATCCTCTCGCGTGGTTAGCACGCATAAGCGCTTGGCTTAGTGACACAAGTAACACTTGGTCCTTAGGGACTGGGCACCTTTCCTTGTCACACCCAACAATCACACCAACATGCCATTGTGCCCAAGTCAAATCATTTTGTTTCATTTTCGGTTTTACAAAACTAAAGCATAAGTCTTTGAACCAAAATAAACAAAATGATTTGTGTGATCAAGTCATCGACTAAGTCGATAACAGCCCAATTCTACCGGTAGCTAAGCATTTCTAAGCATGACATCGCAAAGACAAGAAAAGGGCATAATTAAATCACGGGCTCTAATTCACCAAATGATATTAATAACTTATGGTTATGACAGGATAACATTTTAATGGCAACAAATGCATTAGGAATAGCTACCTCTAAACAGGCAAAATTAATTGGACACAAAAGCAATGCATACATATAATTTGTAAACAAGATATTAGACTTTGAAAGTAATGGGACATTTATGATCAAATATCTTGCCCGCTTGCTGTGGGTCAGGTGCTGCTGTGGATCAACAAGATTATCAATGTGCTCTTGGATCCTAACGAGAAAGCAAAAGCAACCGATAAGAACGAATAAAAGCAAAGACCCAACAGTAAACTCCTCCAAAAATTCTGAAATTTTACAGTAGCAAGGTCTTGATTTATAATGAATTTAGCAACAAGAACCAATTGATTTGGATTCTTAATGCCAAAGATATGACCAAAACAATTTTGCTCACTTTTATAAATAAAAATGCTACTATTCATTAGCAAAAATTTCTGGAGCTGTACTGAGTTTGGAAACATTTTTAAATTAAAGTCTAGTTAAAAACATAACCAACAAAATTTGAATCAACCGAAAAGGATTTGAAATGAATTAGTTATGCATTTTACAAGTTATCACATTTTTGCATTGATAAATAAATCTCTTTGGGAAAATCGAATTTAGAAATGACGTGGCGAACGAGGAGCGTCGATCTCGGATCCGACGGTCGCGCCCCAGCGCTTAACGTACAAGGCTGCTGCCATGAAACTCGTCGTTAACCGCTGGATCAGATCCAACGGTCCACGACCACTTTGGTCTGAGCCGCGGCGATCCAGACATCGGTCGTCCGCCGCTGGATCTGGATCCAACGGCCCACGTGGATGGGAGCGTCGGGCGGTCCGAACGTTCACGCGCGACGCCGAGCCGTGGATCTGGGATCCAACGCCCGCGGACTTGAATCGGGCCGCTGATCTTAGGATCGATGGTCCACGGATCAAGGCGCGCGACGAGTTCAAAACCCCGCATGAATGTGGGTCGAAGATCTAAGGATCGACGGTCGCGACGACTCACGCTCAAACCATCGTCTGTTTTGTCCGCAAAGCAGCGGGAGGAACGCGGCCGCCGGCGCGGCTCGGCCGCGGCGGTGCGAGCAAGTGCCCAAAATGGGTCCCAAACATCATTGCGCACCTAAAGGTACCAACGAATTCTACCGCGGTGGACGTAACGCTTCAACAGCGGAGGGACCGAAGTGACCCGAAATGACCAAAACGAAAAATGCAACCGTGCTCAGCTGCGGTTCGAGGGAGCAGGTGCCAGGCCATTAGGGACTAAAGAGGAGCTACCTGAACGTAATGGACGCGCCGAGGAGAGTCGAAGCTGCCCGGGCGAAAAAGAACGCTTGGTTTACCGAAATTGGGAAATCGAATTCAGCTCGCCCTCGACAAATTGAACCGAATTGAGTGAGGGTTAAGCTTCAGTAAGTAGAGGGGGAGCAGAGGGAGCAAAGACTTGAAGAAGAAAGCCCGTGCTGCACCGACTCCACTGGAGCTTCAAAACCGACAATGGCGGCCGAAGGATTCTCGAAGATCTGTGGCTCCAGCGGACTTGTGAGTGCTAGCTAGAGCTGCGGTGTTGCTAAAGGAAGCTAAGGGAGAAGCAAAGGAGCTTAAATAGCCGGGGATGGCCGAGAGCAAAGGCGATATCCCGCTCGGGTCAACCTGGCCATTTGAGCGCGAGAGGGCGACGGGAGCAGTTGGAGAGTGGACGTCTGAGGGAGGAGCACGACGGGCATTAAATGCGCGCAGAGATAGCCGTTTAAAGGCGCATCGTGGATTGACCGACGCCGCGGCTTTTCTCCTCTGCGCGACGCCATGGTCGCCGCCACGCTACCGACGGAGGAAGGAGACGACTCGTCGATCGTCGGATGGAAATCGAAAGGTGAGTTAGATCGAATGGATTACAACGGTTCCGCTGCTCAACCGGTCGAAGACCGTTCGATGTTGATCCAACTACCGAGTTGGATCGGTGGATTAGAACGATTCCATCGTTCTCCGTCGAGGACCGCTCGATGCCGATCCAACGGCTCGACGACCGCACACCCGATCGATCGCCGGCGGTGCGATTAGTTGACTGGACCGAGTCCAGGGGCTCGAGCCCGAGGAACAGTGCAAACCCTTTAGAATTTGAATTTTAAACATCTGATTTTTGAGAAATTATTTGAGATAGCAAACAAACTCCAAAATTTATGAAATTTTAACTGGAGCTTGCTGACAGCAGGAGGAACCTCCCATAAAATTTTCAGAGATTTTCATGCACTGAATTATTCTCCAGAAATTCCAGAAGAGGGGAAACTAGGGTTTGACCAGTTTGACTTGCCTCCAAAATTACTAAATAATTTCTGAAAATTATGAAATAATTCTGAGGTGTTAAACATCACTCCTAGGTCCAATGAAAATTATTTCCAGAGATTGGGCACAAGATTTTCATGAAGGAGGTTTATGGCTTGAGTTTAATTGGGGAAATTTGGAGTTTGAATTTCCACCAATTAAAGAAAGAGGTTTCAAACACTGCAACAATATATGAGGTAGCAAAAGTTTTAATTTATCCTCATTTTTATTACATTTGAAACATAAACCCAATTTGGGATGTTACAAAGAAGCTGTTCCATCGCGTCCTCACCGCCCTCGACGAACTGGACACCAGCGAGGTGGAGGGGTGGAGTGACGATGATGGGAAGGACGGTCATGATCCCAAGGACGACGGCAACTTCTCCGGCATGTGCTTCATGGCCCTCGGGCGAATCGAGCGACAAATGAGCGTACTCCGACTCAGATGAGGTTAGTCCCACTTACGACCAATTTTAATGATGCTTTTCTTAAGCTAGGTAGATTTCATGCTAAGTCTAGGGCTAAGTGTCTTTGAGTTGGAGAAGGAAGTAGTTAGACTATCACGGGAGCTTACTTTACTTGCATCTGCTCCCTCCCGTGATGATTGTGACACATGCTGTGCCTTGCTTGATGATATGGAAAAACTAAGGACCTTGCATGATAGTGTGTCCTCTGAACTTGACATGATTAAAGTAGAGAACATTAGCCTTCTTGTTGAACTAGAGATGAGTAGGGTAGCACCTCCTTCATCTACTCTTCATAAGGTTCCGCTTGCACCTCATGTGAGGTTAAGGACAACTCGCTTAGAGGTCTCAGATACCATGTTGCTTGATCCGCCCGAGACTTGTGAAAATTGTAATAATCTCAAGATGAACCTAAAGCAGGCGAGATCACAAAATTGTCAATTCCAAGTCAGCGCTACTAGAGCCCATTGTTTCTTGCTTAAATCGTCCTAAGTTAATCAATGAACTAGAATCAGATCAAGCGGTTCAAGAAATGATTGATCACAATAACAAAGCGCTCAAGATGCTTCTAAGGACCTCGTTAGCTCACCATGCAATCAATGTAATAAACTAAAATGTGATTTGGTTGCCTTGGATGAAAAATGTATGAAGCTAACTAAGGACTTTCTAGAAACACAATCTTCTGCTTGTATTGTGTGTGCTGGGAAGAAGTCTAAGGGTTTGGTAGAGACACCTAGCAACGTGAACCAACTGCTAGCAATAGGACTGCCCTCAAAAGTCCTTTGTGCATGCACAAGCCAATCTTTCCTATGCCTTTGGTTCTTCTTCCTCTACTCCCTTATCTTCTGCTGTTCCTTCTTCCCCCTGCTCTTCTTGCACCTCTCTTTTTCAGGAGTGTCATTATCTTATGAACACTCTTGAGAAATTTGTAGGAGGCAAGAAGAAGCTAAATCTCATTCTAGACAAATCTAAGATTTGTAAATTTAATCAAGGTCTAGGATATGATTTTCATGAGGATATGAGGAAGCATCCACCTGTCGTGCTCAGAACCATAGCACCAGGTGTGATCAAAACTAAGCCCAGGACTGAGAAAGTCAATTTTAAATCAGCGGGTTTTGTTCAAGGGATCTCTGACAGTAAGGTGATTCCACCTGCAGCTTCGGCCTCTCTGAAGGCGAAGTATCTTTGCACCTTCTGTCAGAAGGATGGACATTTGGTTGATCATTGCTTCAGGCGCGCCAAGATCGCGCGTAGAGACCATGTTGAGTCTTTTAGGCGCATTCATGGTCAGCCCCAGACCATGAGTGCACCTAAGACCAACATGAGGTCTAGGTTTGTGTGAGACCCCGGTTTATCCGGCTTGTAATGCTTAACCATCCACTTGGTCCTAGCATCACAAATCAGATAATCCGAGACTCGAGACATGTATACTTCCTAAATGCAAGATACACACCTCTTTACAAAGGTCATGCATCAATTCCATTCATTCACATAGAACCAAGCAAAACAACAACGAGAAGATAACATAAATAAAGGTAGTCATTACAAAGAGAGGCCAAGGCCAAATGACAAATACATAAAGAAATTTAACAATGAAGCAAAAGTGCCATAAGATGGCCATAAACAAAAGAGCCAATCGGTGTGCCTTTAACCCACAAGGCAACCACCAGGACCGCCAAAGCTAGTCGTCGAATCCACAAAGACAACTCACAAAAGTGAGGCCCTTGGGGCTCACCTTCTTCACCATCAGAACAAAAGCATTTCAAAGAAAAGCGGGTGAGTACTTTGAATGTACTCGCAAGATATACAAGAATGATAATGAGACTGAATAATAACTATATGCAATCTTATTTAAGTGGATCAAAGCTAGGATTCAAATTTTTAAGCATAAAGCAAGTTTTATTTGCAATAATGTAATAGATTGAAAGCAATTTAACAAATCTATTTTAATGTTCAAATAATTGAAAGAACAAGATTAATAGCGAGAAATAAAAGACAACAACAATCCCGAAAGTGACTAAACCATTAGTCACCACAACAATAGCATGAATTACCCATTCATGCCAACCATATCAAATTTTAATTTTTAAAAGGTTGTAGTCTAGTTCTTGCACGACCTTACCAAGCATGTCCATAACCTAGGGCGAGGCTATTCGAATAGTTTTATCCTCATAGGGTGTACCAATGTACCCACACGCCTGTAATCGCCTTTTGCCAAGCTATTAAGCACACTTCCTTAGGTATGCCAAGACGGCTAAGTCCTACGAGACATTTCCAATATTGTGAATTATTCACGAGCCGCCTGTATGGATAGAAACCCATACGTTGTGTCGGAGTCATTGTAAAGCCTCGGTCAACTACCCGTCGCAGTAAAGCCTTGACAACTACAATGCTCCTCGAGGTGGAGAGCCTATCCGAATCTCCACCACCGCACACCCAACACAAGAACACCGAGAACACATATCATGTTTCACACAACACACACAACCCCTCCTGCGACTCGGAGATAACCCACACCAAAGTACTAAGTCAAGAGAGGTCCCATATCCTCTCGCGTGGTTAGCACGCATAAGCGCTGGCTTAGTGACACAAGCAACATTTTCGGTCCTTAGGGACACAGGCACCTTTCCTTGTCACACCCAACAATCACACCAACATGCCATTGTGCCCAAGTCAAATCATTTTGTTTCATTTTCGGTTTTACAAAACTAAAGCATAAGGTGCTGAACCAAAATAAACAAAATGATTTGTGTGATCAAGGTCATCGACTAAGTCGATAACCGCCCAATTCTAGGTAGCTAAGCATTTCTAAGCATGACATCGCAAAGACAAGTAAAGAGCATAATTAAATCACCGGCTCTAATTCACCAAATGATATTAATAACTTATGGTTGTGGCGGGGATAACATTTTAATGGCAACAATGCATTAGGAATAGCTACCTCTAAACAGGGCAAAAATAATTGGACACAAAAGCAATGCATACATATAATTTGTAAACAAGATATTAGGCTTTGAAACTAATGGGACATTTATGATCAAATATCTTGCCTGCTTGCTGTGGGTCAGGGTGTTGCTGAGGATCGATAATATTATGAATGTGCTCTTCGGATCCTAACGAGAAAGCAAAAGCAATCGATAAGAACGAATAAAATACAAAGACCCAACAGTAAACTCCCTCCAAAAATCCTAAAATTTTTACAGTAGCAAGGTCTTGATTTATAATGAATTTATCAACAAGAACCAATTGATTTGGATTCTTAATGCCAAAGATATGACCAAAACAATTTTGCTCAGCTTTTATAAATAAAAAATGCTACTATTCATTAGTAAAATTTTCTGGAGCTACACTGAGGTTGGAAACATTTTTAACTTAAAGATGAGTTAAAAACATAACCAACAAAATTTGAATCAACCGAAAAGGATTTGAAATGAATTAGTTATGCATTTTACAAGTTATCACATTTTTCAGTTGATAAATAAATCCTCTCGGGAATTTCAGAAATGAGAATCGACGTGGCCGAACGAGGAGCGTCGATCTTGGATCCGACGGTCCGCGTCCCAGCCACTGACGCTTGTATGCTGCTGGTATAGCGCCAACCGTTGGATCTGGATCCAACGGTTCACGTGGCCCAGAACGTTCGGTGGTCCGAACGTTCACGCGCACGAGAGCCGTGGATCTGGGATCCGACGGTTCACCTGGACCCGAGCGTCCGGTGGTCCGAACGCGCCCACGCACGCGAGCCGTTGATCTGGGATCCAACGGTTCGCGGATCAAGGCGTGCGTTCAGTTCAATTTTCAGCGCAATCTTGGGCCGTAGATCTTAGGATCGACGGTCCGCAACGACTCAAGTTCAACTTCACCCCAGATTTTCGTCCGACAAAAATTTGACGGGGAAGATCGGCTCGCCGCCGGCAGCTCTGGCCGCGGCGGTGCGAGCGAACGCCTAAAATGGGTCCCAAACTTTGTTGCGCACCTAATGGTGCCAATGGCGTTGGATGCGGTGGACCAGATCGCCGGCAGCGGAAGGAACCGAGAGGGCCGAAAAATGACCAAAACGAAAACGGCGATAAGCTCAGTTGCGGTCCACGGGAGCGAGTGCCAAACAACTAGGGACTAAAGAGAGGTTACCTGAGCCCAGAGAACGCACAGGAGAGAGTTGAATCGGCTCGGGTGAAGAAGAGTAGCTGATTCGGCCGAAATGGGGGAAGTCCGAAATTGAGCTGCTCTCTTCTGTCAAAGGCAAAATTGACAGAGGGTTAATATTCTATGAGATGCCAAGCAACTGAGGAAGCAAAGGCTCTGAGAGAGAATGCCCGGAACACCACTTTCACCGAAGAGGTTGGAGCTCCAACAATGGCGGCCGAGAGAAAATTCACGTAGGAGCTCACTCGGTGCACTAGCAGTGGTACTGAAGCTCAAGGGCGTTCAAAGGATGCTAAGGAAGCCTCGGGTAGAGTCTTATAGGCGGAGGAGCAAGAGGGGAGCAACGGCAAGAAAATGGCCTTGCGCGGTGTTGAGGTCGGCCGAGGCGGCGAGGCGTAACCGCAGGGGGGAAGCTTAATCGGGGCGGCCGGACGGAGCAATAATGCGCAGAGCCGTTGGCCAAAGGGAGACGCGATCGGGCTCGCCGAAAGCATCGTGCACGCCAAAGATCGTTGACTTCGCGAACTCGCGAGCGGAGGAAGACGACGAACGACGACCGTTGGATTTAATCGGACGGCTGCAATAGATCGGTTCGATTTAAACGATTCGAACGCTCGCTCAATCTCGACCGCTCGATCTTGATCCAACGGCCACGACGGCTAGCGAGCCCGGCGATCCGCGCGGTGCGTCTTGTTGGTTGGACCGAATCCATAGGCTCGAGCCCGAGTCCGGTTCGAACCCGAGGAACAGTGCAAACCCTTTAGAAATTGAATTTTAAACATCTGATTTTTGAGGAATTATTTGAGGTAGCAAACAAACTCCAAAATTTATGAAATTTTAACTGGAGCTTGCTGACTGCAGGAGGAGCTTTCCATAAAATTTTCAGAGATTTTCATGCACTGAATTATTCTACAGAAATTCCAGAAGAGAGGAAAATGGGGTTTGACCAGTTTGACTTGCCTCCAAAAATTATCAAATAATTTCTAAAAATCATGAGATAATTCAGGGGTGTTAAACATCAACCCTAGACCCAATGAAAATTATTTCCAGAGATTGGGCACAAGATTTTCATGGAGGAGGTTTATGACTTGAGTTTAATTGGGGAAATTTGGAGTTTGAATTTCCACCAATTAAAGAAAGAGGTTTCAAACACTGCAACACAACATGAGGTAGCAGAAGTTTTAATTTATCCTCATTTCTATTACATTTGAAACATAAACCCAATTTGGGATGTTACAGTATGGGTTTCTATCCATACGGGCGGCTCGTGAATAATTCACAATATTGGAAATGTCTCGTAGGACTTAGCTGTGCCGGCATACCTAAGGAAGTGTGCTTAATAGCTTGGCAAAAGGCTGGATCATGCGTGTGGGTACATTGGTACACCCTCAGGGATAAAACTATTCGAATAGCCTCGTCCTAGGTTATGGACATGCTTGGTAAGGTCGTGCAAGAACTAGACTACAACCTTTTAAAAATTAAAATTTGACATGGTTGGCATGAATGGGTAATTCATGCTATTGTTGTGGTGACTAATGGTTTAGTCACTTTCAGGATTGTTGTTGTCTTTTATTTTACAGCTATTAATCTTGTTCTTTCAATTATTTGAACATTAAAAACAGATTTGTTAAATTGCTTTCAATCTATTACATTATTGCAAATAAAACTTGCTTTATGCTTAAAAATTTGAATCCTAGCCTGATCCACTTAAATAAGCTTGCATATAGTTATTATTCAGGTCTGTTATCATTCTTGTATATCTTGCTAGTACATTCAAAGTACTCACCCGTGCTCTTTGAAATTTCGCTTTTGTTTGCAGTGGGCGAAGGTGAGCCCCAAGGGCCTCACTTTTGTGAGTTGTTTGTGGATTCGACGACTAGCTTTGGCGGTCCCGTCCTCGGCTGCCTTGTGGGTTAAAGGCACACCGATTGGCTCTTTTGTTTATGGCCATCTTATGACACTTTTTGCTTCCATTTGTTAAATTTCTTTATGTATTTGTCATTTGGCCGGTCGGCCTCTCTTTTGTAATGACTACCTTTATTTATGTTATCTTCTGGTTGTTGTTTTGCTTCGGTTCTATGTGAATGAATGGAATTGATGCATGACCTTTGTAAAGAGGTGTGTATACTGCATTTCTGGGAAGTATACATGTCTCGAGTCTCGGATTATCTGATTTGTGATGCTAGGACCAAGTGGATGGTTAAGCATTACAAGCCGGATAAACCGGGGTCTCACACGTTCCTGAAACAACAAGACATTGCAATGCGCTTTGCGACTGAGTGCATCGGCAACGACATTAGCCTTGCCCGGATGGTAGTGAATACCCATGTCGTAGTCCTTGATCAACTCCAACCATCTCTTTTGCCTGAGGTTCAGATCTGGTTGGGTGAACAAATACTTTAAGCTTTTGTGATGCGAATAAACTTCGCAACGATTACCGATTAAGTAATGTCGCCAAATCTTAAGTGCATGAATCACCGCAGCTAATTCCAAGTCATGGGTAGGATAGTTGAGTTCATGAGTCCTCAATTGCCTTGATGCATAGGCCACTACCTTGCCTTCTTGCATCAAGATGCAACCGAGTCCTCGACGAGAAGCATCGCAATAGATATCGAAGCTTTGATGAACATCGGGAAGAACGAGGACGGGAGCGGTGGTCAAACGCTTCTTAAGTATTTTGAAGCTTTCCTCACAAGCATCGGACCACAAGAACTTCTTATCCTTTTTGAGCAACTCCGTCATCGGCTTCGTGATCTTGGAGAAATTCTCGATGAAACGGCGATAATATCCCGCTAAACCAAGAAAACTCCGCACTTCGGTTACTGAAGTAGGCTGACACCAAGAAAGAACATCGCTTATCTTGCTAGGATCAACGGCTACGCCTCCTACTGAAAGAACATGACCCAGGAAAGCCACTTCCTTCAGCCAGAACGCGCACTTGCTGAACTTTGCATACAGCTGGTGCTCACGAAGCTTGCCCAACACAAGCCTCAGATGCTCAGCATGTTCCTCATCGTCCTTGGAATAGATGAGAATATCATCGATGAAGACCACGACAAACTTACCCAAATACTCCATGAATACCGAATTCATGAGGTTCATGAACAAGGCGGGAGCATTGGTTAAGCCAAATGACATGACGGTATACTCATACAAGCCATAGCGAGTAGAGAAAGCCGTCTTTGGAATATCCTCCGGTCGTATCCGAACTTGATGATATCCCACTCTCAAATCAATCTTGGAGAATACTCGAGCTCCGGTTAATTGATCAAAGAGATCATCAATACGGGGCAAGGGATACTTGTTCTTTACCGTTACTTCATTAAGCGGATGGTAATCCACGCACATGCGTAAAGTATTGTCCTTCTTCTTTACGAAGATTGCTGGACAACCCCAAGGAGATGAGCTAGGACGGATGAAGCCTTTTTCTTGCAGATCATTCAGTTGCTTCTTCAACTCCACCAACTCGTTCGGTGGCATCCGATAGTGTCTCTTTGAAATCGGGGCAGTACCGGGAACCAACTCAATGACAAACTCGAGGTCTCGAACTGGTGGCATCCCTGGAAGATCTTCAGGAAAGACATCAATGAAGTCACGAACAGTGGGGACTTCACTAATATCTAGAGCGGGCTTCGCTTCAAGCGCGAAAAGATCACGAACTTAGCGCCCGGGCGGCGAGCTTAACCTCGCTCGCGTGAAAGACTAGACAGAGAGACACTCTTCTTGGCGCAATCGATTTGTCCCTTATGGCAAGACAACCAATCCATACCAAGAATTACATCCAAACTTGCTGAATGGAGGAGAATAAGATTCGCGAAGAATCTCACTCCTTCGATCTCGATTGGAACATCCCTACACTCAGATTCAGCTCTCAACTCCGAACCCGGAGAGCGAATGAGCAACGGGACCAACAAAGGAGTAAAAAGGAGCTCACTAATAACAAAGAAAAGACTCAGAAACAAAAGAATGAGATGCTCCTGAATCAAACAAAACAGTAGCAGAATGAGAGTTAACAGAAAGTGTACCCAACACGACGTCGGGTGCCTCCTGTGCCTCCTCTGCGGAGATGAGGTTGACGCGACCACTACCCACGCCTTGGGTAGTAGGGACTATCTTCAGGTCCTGAGAAGAACCACCTCCTGGCACGCGTCCTCCATTAGGACGAGGGCCGCCCGCATCTTCTTAGGGCATTGGTTCGCATAATGCCCCTTCCGGCCGCAGCGGCAAGTGACCCGGCAGCCGGGTTGCGGGGGCCACCTGCGACTCGCAGTGCACGCCGATCGGGCACGGCTGCGAAGGGCGAAGAAGCAGTCCGACGGCCTCGAAGTCTTGAAGCGGGCACGACGCGACCCGAGACGGATCAAGCGGGATAAGCGCCTGGATGACTTCTGGGCCTCCCACTTATGCTTGCGGGAATCCACAAGCGCTCTCCCTGAGTGCTCGGCGACAATGGCCTTGTCCACCAAGGCCTGGAAATCTGGGAAATCGACGATGGATAGCTTGTCCTGAAGCTCCTCCGACAAACCATCCTTGAACTTCTCTTGCTTGGCCTCATCAGTGGCCACCTCCTCCGGAGCATAACGAGCCAAATGGTTAAACTCGCAATTACTCAGAATGGTGGAAACGCCCTTGTCTCGAGCGACAAGAACTCCTTCTTCTTGACCTCATCAGTAGGAAGGAATGTGACTCCGACGGAAGGCGCATGGAACTCCTCCCAAGTGACGGTGTGGCCGTCAGGCTGCATGGTGAGAAAGCTCTCCCACCAAGACAAAGCTGCACCCTCCACCAAGACAAGTTTTATTTGCAATAATGTAATAGATTGAAAGCAATTTAACAAATCTGTTTTTAATGTTCAAATAATTGAAAGAACAAGATTAATAGCAGTAAAATAAAAGACAACAACAATCCTGAAAGTGACTAAACCATTAGTCACCACAACAATAGCATGAATTACCCATTCATGCCAACCATGTCAAATTTTAATTTTTAAAAGGTTGTAGTCTAGTTCTTGCGACCTTACCAAGCATGTCCATAACCTAGGACGAGGCTATTGAATAGTTTTATCCTCGCAGGGTGTACCAATGTACCCACACGCCAGACCGCCTTTTTGCCAAGCTATTAAGCACACTTCCTTAGGTATGCCGGCACGGCTAAGTCCTACGAGACATTTCCAATATTGTGAATTATTCACGAGCCGCCCGTATGGATAGAAACCCATACGTTGTGTCGGAGTCATTGTAAAGCCTCGGTCAACTACCCGTCGCAGGTAAAGTCTTGGACAACTACAATGCTCCTCGAGGTGGAGAGCCTATCCGGAATCTCCACCACCGCACACCCAACACAAGAACACCGAGAACACATATCATGTTTCACACAACACACACACCCCCTCCTGCGACTCGGAGATAACCCACACCAAAGTACTAAGTCAAGAGAGGTCCCATATCCCTCTCGCGTGGTTAGCACGCATAAGCGCTTGGCTTAGTGACACAAGTAACAATTCGGTCCTTAGGGACCTGGGCACCTTTCCTTGTCACACCCAACAATCACACCAACATGCCATTGTGCCCAAGTCAAATCATTTTGTTTCATTTTCGGTTTTTACAAAACAAAAGCATAAGGTGCTGAACCAAAAATAAACAAAATGATTTGTGTGATCAAGGTCATCGACTAAGTCGATAACCGCCCAATTCTACCGGTAGCTAAGCATTTCTAAGCATGACATCGCAAAGCGGTAAAAGAGCATAATTAAATCAGGGCTCTAATTCACCAATGATATTAATAACTTATGGTTGTGGCAGGGGATAACATTTTAATGGCAACAATGCATTAGGAATAGCTACCTCTAAACAGGGCAAAAATAATTGGACACAAAAGCAATGCATACATATAGTTTGTAAACAAGATATTAGACTTTGAAAGTAATGGGACATTTATGATCAAATATCTTGCCTGCTTGCTGTGGGTCAAGAGGTTGCTGAGGGTCGACAATGTTGTCGATGTGCTCTTCGGATCCTAACGAGAAGGCGAAAAACAACCAATAAGAACGAATAAAATGCAAAGACTCAACAGCAAAATTTTCTACAAAATTTCTGAAAATCTTACCGAAGCAAGGTACTGATTTATAAGGAATTTAGCAGCAAAAATCGATTGAATTAGATTCTTAATGCTAAAGATACGACCACGAGAAGGTCTTACGACCGTAATGGTAAAAGGTGATCGCATCTGTTGGGCACTAGTCGAAGACAGACTCACGACTAAGTACATGTCGTAGAAGCACTTATGACCCGGACATAGTCGTAGTAAGACTTACGACGCAGTGCAGAGCCACGACATACTTTCGGTGGGTAATGGTGAAGAAGGACTTATGAACACGCCATAGTCGTAGTAAGACTTACGACCATGGGGTGATCGTAGGAGAACTTACAATCACTTGGTAGGCCTCTCCCTTACAAACATAAGGTCTGGGGACTACGCGACGTCATATTTACCCACCCTATTACTGCATCTGGTCGAAACGACCAAGCTACAGTGACTGGTCGAAATCCCGACCACGAGGCAGCGCCAACCAAGGGCGGGGTTGAGCGTCTAAAGGTTTAACGTTTTGCCTGCGGCGATCTTGGTGAAGTATAGTGCAACGATGAGTGCGACCACGAGTGCGCCAAGCAGTATGGCTCGGAGAACTCCGAACGGCCAATACCAAAGGGCAATGAGAACACACCTAAGCTCCTATAGGGCAATGCGAAAGTACCTGAGCTGAAGAACGACCAGAGTCCCACGGAGTGGCTCCGGAGACGAGCGTCCAAAAGGCTGCGGTAAGGTCCTCACTGGGCCACAAAGTGACTGGCACAGAGAGAACCAAACCGGGTGAGAGTTAAGCTCCAAAGAGTAAAGGGGGAGCAGAGGGGGCGAAGACTTGAAGAAGAAAACCCCCGTTGCACCGCCTCCACCGAAGCTCCACACTCAACAATGTCGGTCGAAGAGAGTGCGAGGGACTGCAGTTCAAGCAAGCGGGTGAGTGCTAGCTGGAGTTGCAGAAGTGCTAAAGGAAGCTAAGGGTGAAGCACAAAGGAGCTTAAATAGGGCGATGGCAGAGAGCAACGGCCGGATTTTTCCAGTCGGGTCAACACTGCCATGAGAGCACTTGAGAGCGATAGGAGCAGTTGAGTCATGGCCTACTGAGGTAGGAGTGCGACAGGCATTTAATGCGCTCAGAGCTAGCCGTTTAAAGGTGGACATAGAGTGGACTGCACGCCACCGCTTTTCTCCTCCGCGCACGCCATGGCAGAGCTCAAGCGCGCGGACAGAGGAAGGAGACGACTCGTTGGTCGTCGGATTGAAATCGAACTGCTAGGATAGATCGAGTGGATTGAAACGATCCCAGCGTTTGGCTGGTCGAAGACCGTTTGATGCCGATCCAACGGCTGAGTTAGATCGGGTGGATTAAAACGACTCCATCGTTAATTTGGTGAAAACCGTTCGATGCCGATCCAACGGCTCACGACCCCAGCGCCCGAACGATCGGGTTGGTACAGCTAGTGGGCCGGACCGAGTCCGGTGGCTCGAGCCCGAGCCCGATTCAAACCTACGGAACAGTGTAAACCAGTTAAGGTTTGAATTTGAATAACTGATTTTTGAGGGATTACTTAAGGTAGCAAACAAACTCCAAAATTTATGAAATTTTAACTGGAGCTTGCTGACAGCAGGAGGAACCTCCCATAAAATTTCCAGAGGTTTTCATACACTGAATTTTCCTCCAAAAATTCCAGAAGAGGAGAAATAGGGTTCGACCGAATTTGACTTGCCTCCAAGAATTACCAAATGATTTCTAAAAAAATCATGAGGTAATTCAGAGGTATTGCCAAGCCTCCCTAGAACTCAGGAAAATACTTCCAGGGGTTTAGCATGAGATCTATGACAAAGAGGTTTTTGATTAGCGTCGAATGAGGATTTGAAATTGATCTTCCACAATTCTTTTAAAAGATTCACAAAAATGACCAGGGGTTTCAAGATGCAAGAAAAGTTTTAATTCCTCCTGATTTTCTTACACTTGAAACTCAATTCCAGATTTGGGATGTTACAGTTTGATACAGCTGGTGATTTAGGGCAGCATCGAGGACTTGGTTTTTCTGAGTTTTCTGATTTTCGTCCTCATGCTCCCTTTGATCGTGACTTCCTTCGCTTTGAGGGTAGATCTCGGTTTTCCTTTCGAGATGGCTACCCGCGGCGTGATCAGCATGTTGCCAGAATTTCGACTCGCTCTTCCATAGCAGTCGGATTCAACAATAACCAGTGTCCGCACTGAGACCTTTCCGCTTGTTGAGTGACAGAGAGCGTAGGGTAGATAGAGTCGATCTTGCTTGACTACTTCATACATTCGGCGTGTTACTCGAAGATTGGGTGCCCAAATCATTGTTGATTCACCCCGATCTTGAGACTTTACTCTGTTTGACTCGTGGTCACGGGAAGGCAAAGGTTTGGATTGTAGACTCGGGTGTTCTCGTCATATGACCAGGAGACTCGTTGGTTTTCTTCCTAGCAGGTGCTCGAGGTGATGAGACGATCACTTTTGGAGATGCTTCTTTTGGGCGCGTCATCGCTAAAGGTACAGTGAGCATTAATGATTCGTTTATTTTAAAAGATGTTGCCTTAGTAAGTAAGTCTGCAGATAATCGCTTTGATCTCTCGACCACCGATGGCGGTTTGAGGTGAGCTTTAAGAAAAACAATTGCAAAATTCTTGATTCTTGGGTAGTCTAGTTTGCGGGATTTCGATATGGGAGGATCTTTCGTGCTGATTTTTCCGAGTCTTTACGGTGATCCTCTCCGGTGTTTAATTGCTTCGAATCCCGTGATTTGACTTTCGGCATAGGAGACTAGGTCATATAGGCTTTGATCATTTGACACGAGTCGTGACGCCACGATCTCATTCGTGGTTTGCCAAAACTCAAGATGGTCAAGGATCTAGTTTGCTCTCCATGCCTGAGCACGGCAAGATGGTTCTTGCTTCTCACTCTCGATCCAGGATGACAATGGCGATTCACGGGACAATCGCTCCATATGGATACCGTTGGTCGGCTCGAGTGCGATCTGCGGGAGGGAAGTGGTATATTCTTGTTGTGGTCGATGACTTCTCGAGGTACTCTTGGGTGTTTTTCTTAGCCTCGAAGGATGAGGCGTTTACTCTTTTCGTGGTCTTTTAGTAGGCTTTCTGTTGAGCTCCGGTGCATTACGAGCAATTCGACCGATAATGGCACCGAGTTCAAGAATTCCTACTTTGAGAGTTTTTGTGGTGAGGCAGTGTAGAGCACCGTTCTCGTCTCCATCGTCCCCCAACGAGAATGGCGTTGTGGAGAGGAAGAACCGTACCTTAGTCGAGATGGCGGGACGATGCTTGATGAATACTCTACACCTAGGAAGTTTTGAAATGAGGCAATTACTCTTGCTTGTCATGTTTCTATGAGTCTTTCTTGGGCACTCTTGCATCGCACTTCTTATGAGTTGAGATATGGCGAAAACCCAAGTCTCGCATTTTCGTGTGTTTGGTTGCAAGTGTTTTATTCTCAAGTGCGGGAACCTAGATAAGTTAGTCACGATCTTGTGATGGGATCTTTACGGGTTACTCGACTTCTTCTCGTGCCTATAGAGTGCAGGCTGAGTCTAGCAAAATGATAGAAACTCGTGAGGTGACCTTGATGAGGCGGTCCGGGACTAGGCACGATATCTCGAGTTCTCTAGAGCACTGAGTCCATCTTTGTGGAGGATGAGGAAGGCGGAGATGATGGTCATTTAGCCGATCCAGTTCTTCCTCCTCCTCTTGAGGTGCCTTCTTCCACCTTGCACCTCGAGGAGATCGTACCTTACCTTCTCGCTTCTTACAAGCTAGTGGCTCTGTTCCTATCTCATCCGCTAATGAGGTAGAGGCCACTTCTTCATCTCACCCTGGACCTCCAAGACACATCCAAAAGACCATCCTTGAGCGAGATCATTGGAGACCTCTTTGAGCGTGTCACACGTTCCAAAGCCTGGTTTGTCTCTCTTGTCTCCATTCGGCTTTCGTCGCCTCATTTGAGCCCAAAGACATTTGTCATGCTCTATCGACAAGTCTTGGACAAGCGCCATGCATGAGGAGTTGGAAAACTTTGAAAGAAACAAGGTGCGGTCCCTTGTTGAGCCCCTCAAGGTCACAATATCATTGGGACCAAATGGGTGTTCAAGAACAAGCAAAGTGAAGATGGGTTAGTTATTGAAACAAGGCTAGGTGGTAGCTCGGGGTACTCTCAAGTTGAGGTCTAGATTTGAAGAGACCTTTGCCCTCAGAGCTAGACTTGAAGCCATTAGAATCACGCTTGCCTTTGCGACTTCTAAGGGTTTCAAGCTTTACGGATGGATGTCAAGAGTGCCTTCCTCAATGGCCTTATTGAGGAAGAAGTCTATGTTAGATGACCTCCGTGTTTGAGAACCCCAAATACCCTAACCATGTCTCTGAGCTTTCCAAAGCTTTGTATGGACTCAAGCGGGCTCCCGAGCTTGGTATGAAAGACTTAAGTCCTATCTCTTTGAGTCATGGTTTTGAAATGGGTAAAATAGACAAGACCTTGTTCATCCGCCGTCTTGCGCGATCTTTTGCTCGTTCAAATCTATGTGGACGACATCATCTTTGGCGGCTCCTCACATACTCTCGTATCTCAGTTTTCTGATGTTATGAGCTCGGAATTTGAGATGAGCATGATGGGCGAGTTGAGCTTCTTCCTTGGCTTCCAAATCAAACAGACTCGGGAGGGTACCTTTCTTCATCAAGGAAAATACACTCGAGACCTCCTGAAGCGCTTCGACATGAATGATGGAAAGCCAGTATCAACTCCGATGGCATCTACAGCTGCTCTGGATCCAGATGAAGACGGCGAACCTGTTGACCAAAAGGAGTTCAGGAGCATGATTGGCTCTCTCTTGTACCTCATGACCTCGAGACCGGACATACATTTTCTGTGTGTCTTTGTGCTCGCTTCAGAGCTTCTCTCTCGCGTATCTCACCGTCGGCGGTGAAGCGCATCTTCGGTACCTTGAGCTACCATTGACTATGGTATCTGGTACTCTTCCTCTTCTTATCTATCTCTTAGAGCCTTCTCGATCTGATTTTCTTTGGTGTAGGATAGATAGGAAGAGCACCGCACTTGCCAATTCATTGGCACTTTTGTCTCACGGTCGTCAAGGAAGCAATCGGTGTTGCGTGATCCGCTGCAGAGGCCGAATGCGTTGTTGCTGCCCGATTCTTTGTAGCCAAGTGCTTTGGATGGTCTCGACCCTGCAGGACTTTGGGTTAGCTATCGACTGTGTTCCACTCTTTTGTGATAACATGTCTGCGATTTGCATTGCCAAGAACCCAGTGCAACATTCTCGAACCAAGCATATTGATATCGGATATCACTTTCTTGAGACCATGTAGAGAAGGGTGACATTGTGCTCGGTTTGTGAGAGTGAGCACCGGTTGGCGATATCTTCACTAAGCCTCTGGGCGACTCTCGGTTTTACTCTGCGAGGGAGAGCTTGGGGTGGTTTGTCCTTACGGACTGTTGTGAGGGGGAGCTATGTGCTACTACTGTATTATATTATATTATAATATATTTTTACTATTACTCCTTTCTGGTTGCATTTCTTGTAATATTTTGGGTCGAAGTCCTTCCAGCATAGGTTAGAGTGGTTCTCTTGCCAAATTGCTTTGACTGCTATTTCTTGTCTTGTGCTTCTAGGATGCTGCTTATTAGCTATCTCTTCCTTCTCTAAGTAGAGCTTACTCACTTCTTATAGGTTCTAGCAGGGGTTGGCCCACCCTTGGGTAGACAGGGACAGTGTTTGCTCCTTAGTGTATGAGTTGATCAGCTGATAGTCCTAGAATCATATGGGGTAGATAAGAACCTGTCTGAGCGATAGTTTTCTCTATATCTTTTCTATGCTCTAAAGGACTGCCTTTTCTGTTTCTCTTATCAGATTCTCGTTTTTGTTCTTTTGGTTCAGGGGGAGTTCATCCTGGTTATTCCATTTCTTAATTTTGTCATAACTCAACCTGTAATTAAGAGATTCATCTCATTCTGAAGGGAATCTGGTTTTTCGTGCATTTCTTCCTGCATTGCATTATAATCAAATGGAGCCTTGTTTATTATCCCTTATGATCTGTTTTCACTGTTTTACATCTTGCCATGATTTATGCTAATCTGCTAGATCTATCATGACTTTTTATGTGTAGTTTAGTCTTTGCCATGCTAAGGTGATTAAAAATGCTAAACTTGAATTAAAATCTTGTCATAATAGCTCTTGAGACTAGTCTGGTTGAAGCTATCCTTTTATGATTTTCGCCATGTCAAGTAGGCTGAGTTGAGTCTTGAATCTCTTTTGAACTTTTGAGTAAGCTATGTCAGTTTGTTAAGAAACATGACTTATCTCTAATCATTTGGTCTAAAACTTCAAAAGCAAAAATGATCTCTTTTGTGCGAAAAAACCGATCTCACCAAATCTTTCTCATGAGGCGGCTTGCCATTGCACTAGGCATGAACTCGGGGTGCCTTGGATGACCTAAGATCACCTCCTTAAGTCATTGCTTGGGTGGTCGCATAAGGCTTGGGATCTAGCACATGGCTAATTTTTGAAAAATTGGTTGAAGCTTAGGAGGCGGTTGTGGATGGCACCTAGTCGAGCTTGCTTCTTGAGATAAAACCATAAGGAGCTTTCAAAAAAAGAAAAATATGCTAAAATTGCTTATCTTTAAAAAGACCAAGTTCTGGATAAAATGAGTCTTTCTTCAACTGGTAGCACTCTAAACTGTTCGTTATGAGTCTTCTTGATTCAACTTAGACTATTTGACATGGCTTGTATCATCCTTGGATATCTTTAGCTAGACTTCAATCTTGGTTTATTTGACTTGCTAAAGAATTGGATCTTTACTCAGATTATGGACTTTCTGTCTTAGCTTTTCTATACATCAATTGTCATGATCTTGATAGCATTCTTCTGTGTTATGACTTGGTGTAATACTCAAATAGTCATTTTGGATAATCTACATGGCTCCTAATGCCTAAAATGAACATCATATAGTCTTTTCCTCCCTTTTCTACATCTTGATGATTTTATTGCCAAAGGGGAGAATTTTGGAGAAAAAGCCTTATGGAGAAAAGCCTTGAGTTTTGTGCGAAAATTGCTCTTTCATCTCATCTCAAGTCTTTCTCTTGTGTCAACATGGTCTTGAGCTTAACTACTCTTGATTAGACCTTGGTTGACTTTGAAACTCAAACTCATCTTATGCTTTTTGGTGATTGTCAATATACTCATCAAGGGAGATTGAGAGACCATGTGAGAGGTCCTCCTTGTGAGTGATGAGTAATTGACATCTTGTTGGATGGGTTGGGATTTGAATCCCCATGTTTATCTTTGGTTCTGTCTTTGAATCGGGTTAATCGGACTCTACCGGCGTGTAGCTGCGGAAGTTCGATGATCGAACTACATTTGTGTAAGAGTGGAAGTTAGATGATCGAGCTCTCGATTCATCCAGGGGTTTTGAGTTACATTTATTTGAAGTGCGGAAGTTCAGTGGAACTTCCGCCCACAAAGCACGGAACTTAGTTGATCTTGACAGATGTGTTGTGAATCGGATCCTCCAACTTTGGAGTGCGGACGCTCCGATGTCGGAACTTCCGCTATGGGAAGCGGGGCGTCAGATAATCGGAACTTCCGATTGTTAAGGGCGGAACTTCCGATTGTACACGAAATGAGCAAGGTCGTGCATATTTTGTGTAATTGAGGTTGTATGAGTTTGAGTCTTATACAAATGTTGATGCTATGATTGTGAGCAATGCTATGTGATGTGTTTTGCTTGTGATGATTGCGGGGCATCGAGATGGAGTCTGGCGAGACCGTGGACCGGACTAGGCGCAGGAGGCGTTGAGGTCGAGCGGTCGGGATGTGTCGAAGGCAGCGTGAATCTTGAAGCGGTTGCGAGTCGTGCACAAGAAGGAAGACGGAACCTTCAAGAAGGTGCGCAAGGGGCGAAAGGGTCTTTTAGCAAGCGGCACAAGTGGAGGCGGTTTGTTTGGGTCTAGTGGTCTTAATGGGTTGTAGACCCGTTAGCCAAGGGCTATAAATAGGAAGAACCACGGAGATAGGGTTGGCAATTTTGAGATAAAAATTAGGGTTTGCTTCGGAGAGGTTTTGGACTTTTGGAGAGAGTTTGAGTTGGAGTGTATGAGCTGAAACCTATTGTAATCATTCCTCTTTGCTTTACCTCTGTAATCCTTGTTTCAATCCAATGAAATCGAGGTTTTGATTATTTGATTTTGCAACTCTTCCTCTCACTTGTTTACACGTTGAATATCTATGTTTGGTGTATCTTTTGATTCATCTTATGAGTGCATGAAACTTGAGAGCTAGAGTCGTTTTGATATTGCTAATATATCCTCAAAGTTTCATGAGCTAAGAATCTAAGAGTCTCTCTATTCGGGGGTTTTGGTCTTTCTTTCGTGTTCTTCAAGAAACACGATTTTGCTTTGATTATTGAATCCTTGCTTGCAACTTCTTCTCAATACGGCCAAGATGTTGTTTAGGATGATGTCCTGTGAAACTTGACCAGAGAAGATCAACAAATCAAAAGTAGTTTGGATTTTTGGGCAAAAACCGAAGCGTTACATTCTTGGTCGGGATAATCAGACTTAGATTTTACAACTGGAACTACGCGGTAGAACTTCCGCGACGGAATTCGAACTTCGATTCTGGAACACACTTTGTGGCCGAGCTTCCGATTCTCGGAACTTCCGATTTTACACTTCGGAACTACCGCCAGCGGAACTTCCGCACGGGAATCTCCGGTCATATGTCGAGAACACCCGGAGTCAACAAGCCACATGTCCTCCTTCCTCGCACGACGGACCGAAAAAGCACAATCAAAAAACATCCGTGCCTAGTACTGGGGTTAGTGATAAATGATCTAGGAATCCGATCTTGAGAAGCACGATGTGCGGGAACGGCAATGATAGAAGCAATGAGAAAAATGATCGAGAATAAAATCATAAGGATGCACATGAGAACCACCTAGACCTCTCCGAAACGATCTACCAAAAGATCGATACTCCCCCTGTCTAGGTGCTATCCGTGGTCTCTCCTCACGATATCCTAAACCAACATGCTGCCTGGACCCACCAAAAGAGTCTACAAAGTTCTCTACAAATCTAGGCCTATATGTGGTACGATAAACAGGCTGCCTAGCTCTAGAGACTACAGCTGGAGAAGGAACTCCTCTAATGGATCTCAAGGCGCTCATCCTCTCTTTTCTCTCAAGTTTTGCTCTCGGAGCGAGAACTCAAGCAGTGGCCTTCTTTCTTGCAAAAGTGCAATGGTACTTGACCTTTTGAGGGTGCATCTTGAAGGAGTAAAAGCACCTTTCTTACCAGAAAGAGTTTGAGCAAAACCTGCGGATTTGAAAACAACCTTGGATGGCTTAGGAGGTTCTAGCTCAAACAGACCATTTTTCACAACTCTAGCAATCTTAAGTGGGTGTTTCTTGGAATGCTCTAGGGGATTGAAACCTAGGCCACTATTTTTCACACTCACCTTGGATTGATCAAGAATCATGTTGAGTTTCTTTTTCCCACTGGAAAACTTCTCAAGAGTCACTTTGAGGTAATCATTCTATTTAGTTAGACCCTCATATCTAGTGTACTTTCTAGACTTGATTACCTCATCACGTTTACTCTTAAGAAGAGCCACTTCCACTTTGAAGGCCTCACAAGACACACAATAAGATTCCTTAATCCTGTTCAACTGCTCCTTAAATTTAACTCTGAATGCCTCTTGAATCTGACCAATCATGGTTTCAACTTCAGCATTCAAAACACAAGAGTTAGAATCAATGATTTTCTTAGAAGCAGTAAGAGACATGGATTTTTCAATTTTAGCTTTTTCTTCAAGTGTCTTGTTTAAAGCTTCAATCTCAATTGTAAGCTTGGAACAATTTTCACAAGAGGCAGCTCTAGAGTAAACTACCATTTCAGTCATCTCTTGCATTTTAATCCTATTATTTTTACAATGAGAGCAAGTGTGACTAGCATCAAATTTTTGCAATTCTTTCAAGGAGCTATCCAATTTTAATTCAAGCAAAGCACAGTTAGAGCAAGTTAAAGGAATAGCTTCCAAGGCAGTCACATCAAAAGAAATGGCATCCATGCAAACAGAACTAGACTTGAGAGATTCTAATTCATCAAGAGCATCTTTTAATTGATTAACAACAGAGGAATGAGCAGATTTCAAGCTTGTTAGTTCTTTAAGCAAGCTAGTGCAGGAATCACAAATATCATCAGTATTAATAGATTTGAGCCTAACAACTTCTAGGTTCAAATTATCAATCATAATGTCCTATTTCTTAATCATTTTTACTTGCTTATGCAATTTCTGTTCAGCAAGCACCAAAGCCCTTTTCATGTCAACAATTGAAGGGCATACCTCATCAGGATCACTAAATGGATCCTCGTCGTTGGAGGAGTCGCTGTCGTGGCTGTTCTTGGCTATGAAACACATGCCCGTGAAATCATGAGCCTTCTTCTTGCCACGGGAGTCACTCTCTTCGTCCTCCGTTTCCGAGTCCACATCGCTCATGTTCACATTTTCTAGGCGGCAGGACACGGTGACAAACTTGCGATAGTTTGTCTTCTTGGGTTTTGTATCCCTCTCTTGGGGATGTCTTCGTGTCTCCTTCTCCTCCTTGCCCTTTAGCTTGGGGCACCTGGAACGAATGTGGTTTAGCTCACCACACTCGAAGCATGTGATAGGTCCACTTCTCCTCCTATTTCTCACCTTGTTGAACGCTCTCGTGAATTTGGTGGATAGGAGGGCTAAGTCATCCTCGGGCAGTTTCTCAAGTTGCTCATCGCTCAAAGAATGCAAAGCAGATAATGAAAAACCAGATGAGCTACAATCGAAAGAATCAGAAGAACAACCTTTGGATTTGTCGACCACTAATGCCATCGACTCTGTCTTGGGGAGACGCGAGATAAAATCAATCTCATGCGTCTTCAACCTCGAGTATAGCTTATCCATGGTAAGCTCACTCATGACAGTGTTGTCATTGATGGAAATGACCTTCATTCCCCAGACCCTCACATCAAGAGCACCCAAAAGCTGACGTGCATTTTCAGACTCAGGAAAGACCTGGTCAACAGCGCGGAGATCATGAAGAATCTTAGAAAATCTTCCCCACAGCTCGTCTAAAGACTCACCAGGCCTTTGCTCTATCTTGGAGTAAACCTTCTTGGTGGATTACATCTCACTTCCTTGATCGCGATGGACCCTTCGTGATAGTCACAAAGAGTCGCGGATCTCATGAAGCGAACCGCAAGTGAGCAACACGCTCAAACTCGGATCGACTAAGGCCTTGATCAAAAAATTCGAGCCTTCTTTGTTGGCCTCCACATGCAGGTGATCATATCGTCATCGGTGTACGACATAAGGGTTTTTTTACCTTAAGCCAAATAGCGTGCCCTTGAGCCTCGATATATGCCTGCATTCGGGCATTCCAATATGCAAAATCAACTCCATCAAAAATATGTGGCTTGGTTGAGTACTTGTCAGTCGCCATGGCTCCAAAGACCGGTTAAGATCTATGAGAAGAGCTAACCAGCTCTCATACCACTTGTAGGACCGTAAAGACGACACTTGTAGGACCGTAAAGGCGACTAGGTGGGGGGGGGTGAATGGGCGCTTTCTCAAATTTCTCGCCTTAATCAAATTCAACACGAAATTTACTCCTTTAGCTATGAAAGCTAAGAAGATCAGTAAGCGCACAGTGGAAGCCTTGTGCTGAATTCGATAACCCCCTCAACCACAAGACACAAATGTGGCGAATTGATTTCACTGGTCTGTCTGGGCACTGGCGGTCTGACCGGCTACCAAGGGGCGGTCCGACCGATTTAAATCGGTTCGATCGGCCTTTAACGGGCGATGCGAGAGCGAAGCGGATCGATCGCCCGATTGATCATCGGTCGACCGATTTAGTCGATCTTGAAAAACAATGCCCAAATCCAAAACGAAATTTAGTCCAACTTTTGATTCAACCAATGAAACTTGACCAACTTTGGAGCACACCTCCCTAAGGATATTAGAAACCTATTTCTAGCAACGATCCTCCAGATCCACTTCACAGAAACGATCTCTGACATTTTACCAAAGATGTGCACAAACCCTAGAAATATGAAAAACTTGATTCAAGACTTGCTTGTGGGGGTTGATGATCTAGATGATTCTTGGAGTATTCCCACACATCAAAGCAAGATGAAATAGGTTAAAAGACCAAGCATAAACACTTGAATCAAGGAAGCACCAAACTCAACAAAAGACAGGTGAACACAAAGGAGAGAATTGATCTCTTAAGCAAGCATCATAAGATTGATTGATCCAACAAGATGCTTACAAAGCCACTCCCTCAAGGAGGACAAGAGCTCACACAAGGAGCACACACAATCTCTCTAAACCCTAGCTTCTCATCTCCTCTCCAAACCCTAGAAAAAGGAAGAGGGGCTCAAAATGAATGCTTAGAGTGCTTGGGGCGTTTTTCCTCTCCCCCTTTCTATTTATAGGAGAGGCCTAGGGTTTCCACTAATGGGCTCCCATGAAGGCCCACACACACATGGGACCCACTCACACAACTGTTGAAGCAATCGCCTGCTTCACCACGTGTAGGTTGATCAGCGGCTCTCATCACGTCGCCAAGTCTCTCCTGTTCGAATCCCATCGGAACCTCCTAGAGACTTGCACCGACTTCCGCACCGCCTGATCCAACCAGCTGCAACGAACTACCCGTTCGATCCATCTTGCCCATCCTGCACCATGTTTGAGTCACACGACCTCACCCGACATCCATGATCGTTCTGGACCTGAGCTCTCCAAGCGTAGTCCCGATCCACTTTACCGTTGACGTCGTTGACCTGCAAGCCACCTACACAGCAATAGATAAACAAATCATCTCCGGGAACAAGGTCTTCACAACTTGACCCACGTTAGTTCCACAATGCAATATGCAACAATAAAGCATTGACATCCATACAATAAACACAATCAAAACACATCAATGCCAAAAAGGCTCACCTTCCGATGATCGGTCCGACCCTTCACACGGCCGGTCCGACCGATTTCGGTAGGTCGGACCGATTCCATAATGGTCGGACCGCGAAAAGATGTTGGACCGAAAAGGCGACTAGAGGGGTGAATAGAGCACGCTCACTTTTCACAAAATATGAATTCAACACAATTTCACTCCAATAGCTATGATGAAGCTATGAAGATCAATATACGATCTGATGAAGACTAGTATTTAATCCAATTAAACCCTAAGCAATGCGACAAAAATCGATAAGAATCAAAACTAACAGAGGTAGCGGTCGACCATTGTTATACTAACGAGTCGGCCGGTACCAAATCGGTCGACCTACGGTGTGGGCGGTCGGACCGGCAAATCGGTCTAACCTACGGTGTGGGGCGGTCGACCGAAGCGAGCTCGAGCAAGAAAAACTTGACCGATGACGAAGTTGCAATTAGGTCTAACTTTTGATTCTCAACTCCAAACTTCACGAAACTTTGCACACACCTTCTATATGATATTAAGGACCTATTCCAATCAACAAATATGATAATTCTTGGACGAACAAATATCTTTTATGATCTGATTGAAGAAGGGTGCAAAACCAGGCAAAAGTGAAAACTAGATCCAATCGCTTGCTCGTGGGTAATTGATGATCAAATTGATCCTAGATGGGTTCCCACACATCACAACAAGCTAATCCATGTGAAAGAATCAATCACAAACTCGCGGATCAAAGAAAGCCCTAAAATCATGAAATTGAAAGAAAGAACGAAACGAGACTTATCTCAAGCAAACCTTGCATAGATTAAGAACGTGATTGCTGTTGGATTACACCCACACCATCATGGATCAGTGGTCAATCCAAGATCACGAAATTCACCTCATACCATAAAGAGCCCTAGCCTCCACCTCAACTCCCCCTAAGCCAATTAGGGTTTCGAAACATAAAGAGGCGAGAGAGAAAAGTTGGATGGTGCGACCACCACCTCCTCCTATTTATAGTGGAGGCCTAGAACTCCTAGGGTTTGACTCCATTGGGCCCCGTTAAGGCCCACTAACAAGCAGGTCACACTGCATGCTTCGCAGCGTAGTCTTTAACCTTTGACCTAAATGACTTCACCTAAGCGCCATCTTGCGCCTCAGATTTGCTAATAGGTCACCCTTGTCCATCTTGTGTCACGCTTGAGTCATTGACCTCACGGCATCGTCAATCGTTACGGACCTCAACTCTCCAAGTCTAGTCCGATCCTCCTCGCCGTTGACCGTCGTTGACCACCAAGCAACTGCACAACCTTAGAGAAGCAAACACAATTCGGGAACAAGTTCTTCAAACCTTGACCCATGTTAGTCAAAACATGCATCATGCAAACTATATGCCACGATACCAATGACTTTGACCTAACAAAACAACATCGCCACGAAGTTGGCGGCGTTCAAGTAAATCGGCCCGACCGCTCCATGTGAGCCGGTCGGCCGCCCCTTAACGGTCGGACGCTCACTGTGGCGGTCGGACCGCCCTTGGACTTAGCGAAATTCAAGCCACGAAATTCGAAACCTTACGGAAACTTCAAACGAATAGAACTTCTTACTGGAGACTCCAAAAATCATGAGACCAAGTGATTGGGATCCCCTCACTTGCCTACAACACCTATTTTTGGCCCAGCTTGTTTTGACCACTTTTAGGTCACCGTCGGTCCGCCGCCCCACATGGCGGTCCAAGCCAGATTTGGGACCGATCGGACCGCCGATGCTAGGACCGGTCGGACCGCCTATCGAGAATGCTGTAGCTTTGTCGAAAACTTCGTGAAGCGACAAGCCGTAAACACCATTGCCAATTGTCACATCATCCTAAGATCTGGAGCATATTCCCATGATATCCACAATCTCCCCCTTGATTAACACATTGGCAATTATCCAAAAAATGAAGTAAGAGGTTTGAAAATGAGTTTACTCGTAGTTTTCGCACAAAGGCACAACTTGGTCCATAAGCAAGAAAAAGCAATGTAAATGACCAAGCTGGCATCAGAATAGTATAGGCATGTGAGACAAGGCAAAAGAAAGCATAAAAACTTTGATTTCCAGAAAAGGGTCAAAATTCTCACATGAGGTCCATATGAAAGAACAATTGTTCAATTGACCTATGATCATTGTGAGGATAAAAGAATGCAATTCAAGTTCAGAATATATGATAAGACAATAAGAATGCAACTGAAGAACTCCCCCTCACTATGATCCTCAAATTTCAGAAATTTTCAGTTTCTCCCCCTTTGTATAATCTTCTCCCCCAACAATGAAATATCTTCTCATTAACACATCTTCTCCCCCTTTGACAATGGATTCATCAAGGAATCACGTCTTCCTCTCATCCAGAGATAACAAATGTAGAATAAATAAAGAAGCATAGACAGAAGAAACATAAAGAGGAGTATGCATGAAGTGCAATAGAGTGGCTTCATTTTTGTATTTTTTAATATTTGATTACAAGAAGCTTTGGAGATTACCCAAAAGAGCTAGCCAGTATTTCTAATATTGCACAAGCGACATATCAAGCTGGCAGTAGCATTAGCAAGATCATGGTAAGACATGTATATCAAAGCTAAGCACAAAGGCTCAAAAGTAAAGTAGTAGATTTGATCAATTTAAGCAACGCTTTAAATTCAGCAAGTTCATCAACAGGGATCCTAAAGTGAAATTGGCCATGTCAAAATGTCAAAGTGAGATCAAAAATCTAACAAAGACCACATTAAGAGTCAATCGAGTCTGTATTGAATCATTTTGCTCAATATTTTATAGCGCCCATTTGTCAACATTTTCTCATATGCATTGAATATTGAAGTTGACTAATGATCTAACTTAGTGACATGATCTGGACTAGGAGCCATCCACAAACTCATCCTAAGCTTGACGAGAAGTTGATTAAAAGTATATCTTAGTAAAGAAGATCTGGACTAGGAGCCATCCACAAACTCTTTCTAAGCTTCTACCAGGGCGACAAATCTTGAGGTTCATATCATTTCTGACAAGCAGTCCCCATGAGATCGTCTGGTTCATCAAACTATCTCCAAGTTCATGTCATTTGACAAGCAGTCTCGTAAGAATAGTTTGGCACAATTTAAGCATAAGACAATTTTGATTTTCATTTTTCACATGGCGGTTTAGAATCTCAAGAACACAAAAGCTCAAGTAATGGTCAATTTTAGATCAAAGAGCTAACAAAGCAATTCTGACAGGGCCAATGTCACAAGAGGAGCACTAATTGCGCAACTCGCTAAAACATCCACAGATTGCAATTTCTTAGTTCGAGTTGTTTTAAAGTTCTAGCTCATATAACAAAGACTTAGCTACACATGTAAAAGCATGATAATTCTAGCAAGTCAAAGAACTGAACATGACATTGAGCACGAATTGAAGTGCTAGAGCTCCAAAGGGTAATAGGCAAAGCTTCATCAATTTTAAAAGATAAGCAGAAAATCTTATATTACAATGCATCTTTTTGGATTTTTCATACCACTTGTTGTATTTTTCATATGAATGCAATATGATATAATGAGATGCAATAAAAAGCCTAAAAACCTAAAAAGTTCAAAAAGATCACTAAGTTCAGAAAAAGAACAATAAAAGATCAAAAGAACAAGGAAAGATCAGAAAAGATCAAACTCCCCCTCAAACCAACCCATAAAGATAAATTACCCCTAACTCGCTTCTCAAGGAGGCAAACCTAGTTGGGTCTAAAGGTTTGGTGAAGAAAAAATCAAAAAGACAAGAGAAGTGCCTAGTGAGTGACAAGCGCCTGAGATACTCTTCCTATCTAGCCGACAACCAGCACAAACAAGATAAGAAAAACCCCCGAATGGACAATGCTGAAAAGCAGAAATACCAAATGCCATATAAGAGGGTAAAGTGTAAATACCTGAATATGAACTTAAAGGCCTGGCGATGGGAAGTTCTCGGAGATGCTTGAAACCCGTCGATCGCGTGAAGGAGGTGAACCATCTTGAGTCTCGGCAATATAGCGTGAGCGATCGAGTCGACAAAGCACGTGCCCTTCCTCTTTCCGCGGCAATCCTGAAAAATCAAGGCACAGAAGAACGATGTGTCTCGATACTGGGATTAGTTAAACAAGACTTAGGAATCCAGTACTGAGACACACGTCTGCAAGGAGTATACAAACCAGAAGTACTATCCTTGATTTTATCTAAACTTCTGTTATGAGCAATGTTTAAATTCACATGAGACTTAACTGTCGGGGCGGTCGGCCGTTGTCTTGGTGATCGGACCGCGACCAAATCGGTCGGACCGGTGACCACGGTGATCGGACCTTGACTGAAGAACATGAGAATTAGGATATCTAGAAACATAATGATTAGCATGTGAGAAAAATCCTAATCCAGGTTTATTCCTTTCAGTGTTACCATGTCTCATAAAAGCTCTAGGTTGCCTGAATGAAGTTCTATCAAGATTTTTCCTATCATTTTTCAACCTACGCCAACAAAACTCAATCAAATGCCCACTTTTCTTGCAATGAGTGCAATGGTACTTGGTACCACTAGAAGAAGCACCCTTTGAATTAACACATGGTTGGGCAAAACTCGCAGATTTAAAGAGGTTTTTGCGAGTTGGGTTTTGAATTCAATTAAACCTTTTCCAAGACTTGAATGACTTTTGGCTTTGAATTGTCTTGAAAAGAATTGAATCCTAAACCTTGCTTCTTATAAGGAGTTTTAGACTTGTCAAGAATCATGTTTAATTGTTTCTTACCTTTAGAAAATTTCTCTAATGTATCATGAAGGTAAGCATTTTCTTTTCTTAAGTTAACACAAGCATCACAAGTTTTATCCATAGATTTCTCCTTATACAAAGCAATTTCAAGCTTAAGAGCGGAACAAGAAGCACAAGTAGTATTTTCAATATTGTCCTTAAGCTTAGCATATTTGACTCTAGCAGCTTCTAAGATATCTTTGATTTCACGTTCTTTTTCTAAACATGAAGTGCAAGGGCTAGAATCAAACACATCAAAAGCAATCAACTTGCTAGACTCTAAACATTTTTCACAAGTAGCAGATTTAATTTCAATTAGCTCGGTTCTAACATTTTCAAGTTGTTGCAAAGCAATATTGTGAGCAGATTGCAGTTTAGCCAATTCTGAGTGTATGTCATGACAAGATAAACATTCATCAGGTTCAAGAGTCTTAACATTTGCAAGTTCTAGTTTTGATTTACCAATTTTTGACTCTAGTTTCTTATTTTTAGTCATGACAAATTCTAGCGCTTCATCTTGACTAGCGATTTGCTCATATATGGAATCATATCTAGCGAAAGCTCATCATAAGAGAGGATACCTCATTATCATCAATGTCGTCGATTGTCGACCATGAAGCACATGCTGGGTGAAGTCCTTGGCCTTCCCTTCTTGTTCTCTTCGCTCCCGGAGTCCACATCGCTAACGGATTGCTCTCCAAAAGCGGCAAGGACCCAGTGAGCGGCCTTTATGAGCTTGACAGCATCATACTCAGAGTTGTTCTCATGAGGCTTCTTCCAGGCTGTCTTCTCCTCCCTGTGCTTGCCCTTACCTTTTAGCTTGGGGCAATTGGCCCGGATGTGGTAGAGCTCTCCACACTCATAGCAAAGTAAGGACCACCTCTCTTTTTATTTCTCACATTGTTGTAAGCCGTGTGAATTTTTTAGCTAAAGGGCTAACTCAACCTCGAGGATACTCTCAAGCTCCTCTTCATGAATAGCGGATAAGCAAGCAAATGAAAATCCAGAAGAAGATTCAAAAGAGTCATCAAAACCCTTTTTGAGAGGATCTGCTATCAAAGCTAAATTATCTTTCTTGGGATGATCAACCCTTTTAATTTCATGAGTCTTGAGTTTACTATAAAGCAATTATAAAGTAAGACTTGAAAGATCAACATTTTCTTCTATAGCAGTAGCCTTCATCTCCTACTCCTTGGTGTTGATTGCGACCAAGAGATGGGTGGCATTTTTGATTGAGAATATTCAATATCAACGACTTTCATTTGATTAATTACTTTATTAAAGCGATGAAAATGTCATCGATGCTCTCTCTGGGCGCATCTCGAATTTATTGTATTCACGCTTGTAAATTGTTTGGCGCACCTTTTGATTTGGGACGAACCCTCATGATATGTTTCGAGAGTGTTCCAAATTCCATCTTGTGATGGCAAGATTGCAAATGCGATCATATTCTTGTCTACCAAGCGCACCATATAAAAGATTTTTAGCTTTATTATTGTTTGTCACAAGAAATTTGAAGCGGTGTTGCAATTTCGGGAATAAACGGTGAGGCTCTAACAACATCCCAAATAGCTTGTCCTCGCTCTCAAGAAAGACTATATCGATTCTTCCAATAGGCATAGTCGTGCCCATCGAAGATATGCGGTTTAGTAGAAAACTTATCCATCGTCAAAGTTCAGTGACCGGTTAAGATCAAGATTGAACTAACTGGGCTCTTATAACACTTGTTGGACCGAAAAGGCGACTAGAGGGGGTTGAATAGAACACGCTCACTTTTCACAAAATATGAATTCAACACAATTTCACTCCAATAGCTATGATGAAGCTATGAAGATCAATATACCAGTACATCAGAAGACTAGTATTTAATCCAATTAAACCCCTAAGCAATGCGACAAAAATCAGTAAGAATCAAAACTAACGGTAGCCGAGTCGTGCATTGTTATACTAACAGTCGGCCGGTACCAAATCGATCGACCTACGGTGTGGGCGGTCGGACCGGCACCAAATCAGTCGACCTACGGTGTGGGGCGATCGGCCGTGAGCTCGAAGCGATAAAAGCGGCCCGATGGCGAAGTTGCAATTAGGTCTAACTTTTGATTCTCAACTCCAAACTTCACGAAACTTTGCACACACCTTCTCTATGATATTAAGGACCTATTCCAATCAACAAATATGATAATTCTTGGACGAACAAAGATCTTTTATGATCTGATTGAAGAAGGGTGCAAAACCGGGCAAAAGTGAAAACTAGATCCAATCGCTTGCTCGTGGGTAATTGATGATCAAATTGATCCTAGATGGGTTTCCACACATCACAGCAAGCTAATCCACGTGAAAGAATCAATCACAAACTCGCGGATCAAAGAAAGCCCTAAAATCATGAAATTGAAAGCAAGAGCGAAAAAGACTTATCTCAAGCAAACCTTGCATAGATTAAGAACGTGATTCTTTGTTGGATTACACCCACACCATCATGGATCGGTGGTCAATCCAAGATCACGAAATTCACCTCAAACCATAAAGAGCCCTAGCCTCCACCTCAACTCCCCCTAAGCCAATTAGGGTTTCGAAACATAAAGAGGCGAGAGAGAAAAGAGCTGGATGGTGCCGCCACCACCTCCTCCTATTTATAGTGGAGGCCTAGAACTCCTAGGGTTTGACTCGTTGGGCTCCGTTAAGGCCCACTAACAAGCGGGTCACACCGCACGCCATAAGCGCCGTCTTTAACCTTTGACCTAAACAGCTTCACCTAGTGCCATCTTGCGCCTCAGATTTGCTAATAGGTCACCCTTGTCCATCTTGTGTCACGCTTGAGTCATTGACCTCACCCGGCATCGTCAATCGTTCTGGACCTCAACTCTCCAAGTCTAGTCCCGATCCTCCTCGCCGTTGACCGTCGTTGACCACCAAGCAACCTGCACAACCATAGACAAGCAAACACGAATTCGGGAACAAGTTCTTCACAACTTGACCCATGTTAGTCAAAACATGCATCATGCAAACCATATGCCACGATACCAATGACTTTGACCTAACAAAATAACATCGCCACGAAGTTGGCAGACGTTCAAGTCAATACCGGTCTGACTGCCCCTTGGCCGGTCGGACCGCTCCCTGTGAGCCGGTCGGACCGCCCCTTGGGACTTAGCCGAAATTCAAGCCCTGAAATTCCGAAACCTTCTGGAAACTTCAAACGAATAGAACTTCTTACTGGAGACTCCAAAAATCATGAGACCAAGTGCATTGGGATCCCCTCACTTGCCTACAACACATATTTTTGGCCCAGCTCGTTTTGACCACTTTTAGGTCTCATGGTCCGTCCGCCCCACATGGCGGTCAAGCCAGATTTGGGACCGATCGGACCGCCGATGCTAGGACGGTCGGACCGCCCTATCGAGAATGCTGTAGCTTTGTCGAAAACTCGTGAAACGACAAACCGTAAACACCATTGCCAATTGTCACATCATCCTAAGATCTGGAGCATATTCCCATGATATCCACAAAAGACTTAGCCAAATTTTCAGCTTGAAAATCCGAAACCTTCTGGAATTTTTTAACTCAATAGAACTTTTGACTGGGAGCTCCAAAAATGATGCGACCACATCCAGGAGACTTCCCTCACTTGCCTACACAACCTATTTTTGGCCTAGCCCCAAATTCCATCAACACAATTTTGCGGTCGGATAGGCAAGCATTGCCAGTCAGACCATTCCTTTGGCGATCGACGGCGGTGACTGACAACGACTGGAGCAAACCGAAAATGCGACAAATTGCAAACCAACAACGCCATTGCCAATTGACTCATCATCCTAAGATCATGCACGTATCCTCACGATATCCACAGGTAGTTCATCTGATTCTTTGGAATGTAGCTCATCTGGTTTTCTTTATCAACTTTGCATTCTTTGAGTGATGAGCAACTTGAGAGACTACCTGAAGATGATTTAGCCCTCCTATCCACCAAATTCACGAGAGCTTACAACAATGTGAGAAATAGGAGGAGAGGTGGACCTATCACATGCTTTGAATGTGATGAGCCGAACCACATTCGCTCCAGGTTCCCCAAGCTGAAGGGCAAGGAGGAGAAGGAGTCTCAAAGGCATCCTCAAGCGAGGGATGCTAAATCCAAGAAGACAAACTATCGCAAGTTTGTCAGCCGGGTCCTTGAAGCTCTAGAGGATGTGAGCATGAGCGATGTGGACTCGGAGGTGGAGGACGACAAGAGTGACTCCCGTGGCAAGAAGAAGGCTCGTGATTTCACGGGCATGTGTTTCATGGCCAAGAACAGCCACGACAGTGACTCCTCCAACAACGAGAATCCTTTTAGTGATTCCGATGAGCTATGCCCTTCACTTCTTGTTATGAAAAGGGTTTTGGTGCCTGCTGAACAGAAATTGCATAAGCAAGCTAAATTGATTAAGAAACAGGACACTATGATCGATAATTTGTACCTAGAAGTTGTTAGGCTCAAATCCATTAATCCTGATGATTTCTGTGACTCATGCTCTAGCTTGCTTAATGAGTTGACAAGCTTAAATTCTGCTCATTCCTCTGTTGTAAATCAACTGAAAGTTGCTCTTGATGAACTAGAATCTCTCAAGTCTAGTTCTGTTTGCATGGATGCTATTTCTCTTGATGTGACTACTTTAGATGCTATTCCTTTAACTTTCTCAAATTGTGCTTTGCTAGAATTAAAACTGGATAGCTCTTTGAAAGAATTGCAAAAATTTGATGCTAGTCACACTTGCTCTCACTGTAAGAACAATAGGATTAAAATGCAAGAGATGACAGAAATGGTTGTGTACTCTAGAACTACTTCTTGTGAAAATTTTCCTAAGCTTACTATTGAGATTGAAGCTTTAAACAAGACTCTAGAGGAGAAAGCTAAAATTGAAAAATCCATGTCTCTTACTGCTTCCAAGAAAGTCATTGATTCTTCCTCTTGTATGTTGCATGCTGAAGTTGAAACTATTGTTGGTAAGATACAAGAGGCGTTTAGAGTCAAATTTAAGGACCAGTTGAATAGGATTGAGGAGTCCTATTGTGTCTCTTGTGAGGCTTTAAAAGTGGAAGTGGCTCTTCTTAAGAGCAAACATGATGAGGCAATCAATTCTAGAAAGTGCTCTAAATGTGGAGTTTTAGCTAAAGAGAATGATTACCTCAAAATGACTCTTGAGAAGTTTTCTAGTGGAAAAAGAAACTCAACTTGATTCTCGACCAATCCAAGGTGAGTGTGAAAAACGGTGGCCTAGGTTTTAATTCCCTAGAGCATTCCAAGAATCACCCACCAAAGATTGCTAGAGTTGTGGAGAGTGGTCTGTTTGAGCAAGAACCTCCTAAGACGTCCAAGGTTGTTTTCAAAGCTGCAGGTTTTGCTCAAACTCTTTTTGGCAAGAAAGGTGCTTCTGTTTCACCAGTACAGACCCCTTAAAAGGTCAAGTACCATTGTACCTTCTACAAGAAAGAGGGCCACACTGTTGAGTTTTGCTTCCGGAGAGCAAAGATTGAGAGGAAAGAGAGAATGAGCACTTTGAGATCCATCAGAGGAGTCTTTTCACCAGCTGTAGTCTCTAGAGCCAGGCAGCCTATTCATCGTACCTCATATAGGCCTAGGTTTGTAGAGAACTTTGTTGATTCTTTTGGTGGGTCTACGCAGCATTTTGGTTTAGGATATCGTACCTCGTAGAAATTTTATTAGCTTTCTAGATTGATAAATATCATGAATTTTGGTTCAGTCATTTGAAAGATATGTATTTTTCTTGTACTGTTGTTCCTTCGGACTGTCTGATTTTGACTTCAAGTTTTCAACTGTAGATTAGATCATGTTAATGGCAGAATTAGATAATCGCACCAACTAAGTTATTGTATATAATTTTGTTATCTTTCTATAGAGTACTAGACCATTGAATTTGGATGTACCAAATAAAAGTTACAAAATTCCCAAGTCAGTAGTATCGAAGATGGCAGAACGGTGTTCGGAATTAAAAACAAAGGCTTAGATGGGATTATTTGATCTTTCGATCACCTGAGAAGTTGTAGATATGCTAGTGTACATTCCAGGAAAATTCCATTCATGAATTTTAGAGTTTTTACTAAAAAGTTATGAATTTTCCTTTGATAGCTGTCTGTTTGGACATATTGAGATTTGGGAGTGTATCGGCTAAGTCCCGGGTTGCGATGAAGATCGATTGATTTCATTTTGTTCCATTGCTATGTTGTGTACTTTTGAATGATATATTTAGTATACTTTACGGTTGCCAGGTGGTGGTGAGCACCAGGGTTAGAGCCTTTCTGTCATCATCCGTCTCTCGGTTAAGGCAAGTATATGGTAGAGTGGTGAACAATGGGTTATTCGTCATGATAATTGATATCACTTATCATGCTATTTATTACTGTAACATCCCAAAAATGGTTTTGTGTTTCAAATGTAAGAAAATCAGGAGAAATTAAAACTTTTCTTGCATCTTGAAGCCATTGACCATTTCTGTGATTCTTGATTAAGGAATTATGGAAATCACAATCAGAATCCTCAATTAACTCCAGTCGAGAACCTCCTTATCATAGATCTTGTGCCAAACCCTTGGAGATATTTCTCCTGAGTTCTAGGGAGGCTTGGCAGCACCTCTGAATTATCTCATGATTTTTAGAAATTATTTGGTAATTCTTGGAGGCAAGTCAAATTCGGTCAAACCCTATTTCTCCGCTTCTGGAATTTATGGAGGAAAATTCAGTGTATGAAAACCTCTGAAAATTTTATGGGAGGTTCCTACTGCTATCAGCAATCTCCAGTTAAAATTTCGTAATTTTTGGAGCTTGCTTGCTACCTTAAATAATCCCTCAAAAATCAGTTGTTCAAGTTCAAACCCTAAGCTGGTTTGCCTTTGTTAAAGTAGGTTCGAATCGGGCTCGGGCTCGAGCCACTTGACTCGGTCCAGTCTGCTAACTGTACCAACTCGGTCGTTCGGGCGCTGGGGTTGTGAGCCGTTGGATCGGCATCGAACGGTCTTCGACCAGCCGAACGATGGAGTCGTTTTAATCCACCGATCTAACTCGGTAGTTGGATCGGCGATCGAACGATCTTCGACCGGCCGAGCGAGGGGATCGTTTTAATCCGCTCGATCTAGCCCCGCCGTTCGATTTCAATCCGACGACCAACGAGTCGTCTCCTTCCTCTGTCGTAGCGTCGTGAGCCTGCCATGGCGTGCGCAGAGGGAAGCGATGGCGTGCGATCCACTCTATGTCCACCTTTAAACGGCTAGCTCTGCGCGCATTAAATGCCTGTCGCGCTCATCCCTCAGAGGGCCATGATTCGACTGCTCCCATCGCTCTCAAGTGCTCTCATGGCAGTGTTGACCCGACTGGAAAACCGGCCGTTGCTCTCTGCCATTGCTCTATTTAAACTCCTTTGTGCTTCACCCTTAGCTTCCTTTAGCACCCCCGCAACTCCAGCTAGCACTCACCAGCTTGCTTGAGCTGCAGTTCCTCGCAATATCCTCGACCGCCATTGTTGAGTGTGGAGCTTACGGTGGAGGCGGTGCAGCGGGGGTTTTCTTTTTCAAGTCTTCGCCCCCTCTGCTCCCCCTTCGCTCTCTGGAGCTTAACCATCACTCGGTTTGGTTCTCTCTTTGCTCAGGTCGCTGTGGCCTAGTGAGGACCTTACCGCTGCCGTTCGGTCACTCGTCGCCGGAGCCACTCCGTGGGTCTCTAGTTGTTCGTCAACTTAGGTATTTTCGCATTACCCTACAGGAGCTTAGGTGTTTTCGTTGTTCTTTTGGTATTGTCCATTCGGGAGTTTCCCCGAGCCATACCTACTCGGCCGCACTCCCTGGTCGTACCACCGTAGCAGCCATACTCCGAGCAGTACTGGCCGCCGGGCGAACCGTTAAACTTTTAGACACTCGTCCCTGCCCTTGGCTGGCGCCGCTGTGGTCGGAGAAGCCGCCGAGCCACTGGCAAAGCGTGCGGGAGGCGCTGCCTCGTGGTCGGACTTTCGACCGATCCATCGTAGCTTAGTCGTTTCGACCGGATCGATATGCGATGGGTAAATATGACGTCACGTAGTCCCCAGCAGTGCCCCTTATAATTGTAAGGGGAGAGGCCTACCAAGTGATTGTAAGTTCCCCTACAATCACCCCCATAGTCGTAAGTCTTGCTACGACTATAAGCGTAATCATAAGTCCTTCTCGACCATTACCCGATCGTAAGTTACGTCATGGCGGTACCTAGTCGCAAGTTAGTCTCACGACTAGTACCCGATCGTGAGTCCTACTACGACTTGTACCTAGTCGTAAGTCTTACTACGACTATATGCGAGTCATAAGTTCTTCTCGACTTGTACTTAGTCGTAAGACACCTTACGAACTATGTCGTGGTCGTAAGTTCGTCTGCGACCGCTACCTGGTCGTAAATCCTTCTCGACTATTGTTGGTAGTAAGTTACGCTACGACACGAACACGGTCGTAAGACTTTCTTTCGGTCGTTTATTTGGCATTAAGAATCCAAATCAATTGGTTCTTGTTGCTAAATTCTTTATAAATCAGTACCTTGCTTCGGTATGATTTTCAGAATTTTTGGAGAAGGTTTGCTGTTGCGTCTTGGCATTTTATTCGTTCTTATCGGTTGCTTTTCGTCTTCTCGTTAGGATCCGAAGAGCACATTGACAATATTATCGATCCTCAGCAACTTCCTGGCCCACAGCAAGCAGGCAAGCAGTTTGATCATGTTAATCCTAATATTTTTCAAATCTAATACATTGTTTTCAACTCGTATGTATGCATTGCTATTTTGTTGTCAAATTATGGTTAGTATCCTATAGTTGCATAATCTGTAGGACTTGTTTATCCTCTACTACCATGAGCTTAGGTTATTTGCTGTGGTCGGAGTTCGATGGATGGACTCCGGTCACTTAGTTGCTTCCGACTTGAAATTGCTTAGAAATGCTTAGTTTCGGTAGTACTGGGCGATCATCGATTGTAGTCGATGATCTTGATCACACATTACTTATTATGCCATTATGTCCAGCACTTGTGCTTGGTTATTTTGTACAATTAAAATATGAAAATGGAAAACTGATTTGGACTTGGGCAAGTGGTCGGATGGTGGGTTATTGGGTTTGTGGTTGTCTTGCCTAAGTCAACAAGGACCGAACATCTTGTGTCACACTCTCCAAGCATTTTTGCGTGCTAACCACGCGAGAGGGATATGGGACCTCTCTTGACTTAGTACTTTGGCGTGGGTTATCTCCGAGTCGCAGGAGGGGGTTGTGTGTGTTGGGTGAAACATGATATGTGTTCTTGTGTTCTTGTGTTCTCTTGGTGGGTGTGCGGTGGTGGAGATTCCGGGTAGGCTCTCCACCTCGAGGAGCGTCGTAGTTGTCCAAGGCTTTACCCGGAAAGGGTAGTTGGTGAGGCTTTCGGCGACTCAGACACAGCGGATGGGTTTCTATCCATACGGGCGGCTCGTGGGGTAACACACAATATTGGAAATGTCTCGTAGGACTTAGCCGTGCCGGCATACCTAAGGAAGTGTGCTTAATAGCTTGGCAAAAGGCGATGCAGGCGTGTGGGTACATTGGTACACCCTGCGAGGATAAAACTATTCGAATAGCCTCATCCTAGGTTATGGGGCGCTTGGTTAGGTTTTGCAAGAGTTAGACTTCAACCTTTTAAATTAAAACTTGACATGGGTGGTATGAATGGGTAATTCATGCTATTGTTGTGGTGACTAAGGGTTTAGTCACTTCGGGATTCTTTGTTGTTCTTTATCTCTTGTTATATTGTTGTCCTTACGATTATTTGAACATTAAAAACTGATTTGTTAACTTGCTTTTAAATGTACTACATTATTGCAAATAAAGATGGCTTTGTCTTTGAAAATGAAACATCTGACCTCCACTCAAAAGCTTGCATATAGTTATGTATGGGTTTGTTACTCTACACGTAAGTCTTGCAGTACATTCAAAGTACTCACCCGGCTTTCTTTGGGCTCTTTTTGTTGAGGAGGAAGGTGAGCCCCAAGGGCCTCACTTTTTGCGAAATGTCTTTGTGGATTGACGACTAGCTTGGCGGTCGGTCGATTGCCTTGTGGGGTAAAGGCACACTGGTCGGCTCTTTTGTTTATGGCCATCTTATGGCACTTTTGCTTCCGCTGTTTATTTCTTTTGGCTATGTATGTATTTGGCCGGTCGGCCTCTCTTTTGTAATATCTATCTTTTATTTTTGATAACCTCATTACATTTCTTGCTTGGTTCTATGTGAATGAATGGAATTGATGCATGAAGCTGTAAAGAGGTGTGTATACTGCATTTCTGGGAAGTATACATATCTCGAGTCTCGGATTATCTTATTTGTGATGGTAGGACTGAATGGATGGTTAAGCATTACAAGCCCGATAAACCGGGGTCTCACAATTACGCTTTCATTTAGCTTATTATTATACATGATATTGATGGCCTTGAGTGAATGAGATTATGATATTGAATTAACGAGAATGAGATATTGAGTTAATGAGATGAATTATGTTGGTGAATAATTAAAGATATTGTATCATTTGCATTCATCATGACAGGAGTGGCACGAGTCAGGTCGGTGAGGTTGGTGAGAAAGATACATGACTAGTCCGGAGTGCTCTAGATAAAATCCTACCACAGTGGGGACTTGACGGGAGTGAATGATAGAGTGCGTCATCGACGGGTGAACACTACACTATATCGGTATCAGCCGATGAGATACATATGAGCATAAGCATGTTGGTGCATTCGCATATGTGAGTAAATTGTTAAATTATGCAACTTTACCTATATGGAATATGGCTTGTTTGTTTGAGTTTGAGAATGGCATTAAATAGATAGATTATGGAATATGGCTTGTTTGTTTGAGTATGAGAATGGCATTAAATAGATAGATGATGATGATAACTTTGATTATGGTTGACAAACTATTGTTTATGGCTTTATTATGTATTTGCCGAGTCTTGTACTCATTCTTGCTCTATTGTTGTTTTTAGGTGACCGTTGATGACGTTTGACTCGGGAAGGGCTAGCGCATTTGGAATCATACACTACACCCAATTAGTTGATTCATTCGACTTGAGAAACTTTTAGTATAATATGATGATTTATATCTAGGACATGATGGTATTGAATAACCTTAGATTCTTAGTTTACGTTAATCTTGGTTTATTATCTTGCTAAGCTCATAGGACTAAATTATCTATGATTGTCATAGTATTATGCTTGTGTTATTGTGACCCGTGGATGGGTTTTATCGTTGATATGCTTGCTGTAATTTTATAGTAAGTTGATGTAAATTAAATGGTTGGAGTAGTTTAGTGGCATTCTAGGCTCAATGTTGGGGGGGAGTTATTCTGGTTGGTATCGATCAGTGGGATTTAGGTCCGTGGTGTATAGGTTAATAACTTAGGTAACTTAATTTGTTAATGGTTAATTAACCTAAAACTTGGCACACTGGTTCACAGTATGATGGGATGGGTCAAGCAATGTGTGGATATCATGGGGATATGTGCATGATCTTAGGATGACGATACAATTGGCAATGGCTTTGTTGGTTTGCCGAATCTCGCGTTTTCGAAAAAGTTCCAATGCTGTCAGGCCTTAGGCGGTCAGACCGGCCCAAGCGTTTGTCGGCCGTGAGTGTGGTAGTCCGGCCAAGCAAGACTACCGGTCGATGGTCGGTAGAGAGGCCGCGGTCGGCCGGCTATGTCTGTGGTCCGACCGCCGAGCTTTGGTTGAGTTTGGAGCTAGGCCAAAAATAGTGTGTGTAGGCAAGAGAGGGGAGTCTCCTACACTTGGTCTCATAATTTTTGGAGCTTGTAGTCAAAAGTTATATTCGTTTGAAATTTCCAGAGAGCTCTTGGATTTCCAGGGTGAAATTTTGGTTAAGTCTTTTCTGGCGGTCTGACCGGCTAAGACTAATCAGTCCGACCATTTTGAGGGCGGTCCGACCGGCCATGTATGGCGGTCAGACCGGTTTCCACTAGTTCGTCAGCCATCTTGGCGGCGTTGTGTGTTGGCTAAGTCAAGTTCATCAGTTCAATGTTTTATTGTTGCATATTGCATGTTTTGAGCTAACGTGGGTCAAGTTGTGAAGAACTTGTTTCAGGAGATGATTTCTTGAGTACATTCTTTGTGCGGTGGCTTGCGAGTCAACGACGGTCAGCGGCGAGGAGGATCGGGACTAAGCTTGGAGAGGCGAGGTCGAGCGATCATGGATGCCGGATGAGGTCGAGTGACTCAAGCATGGCGCAGAATGGACAAGATGGATCGAGCGGGCAATTTGATCTGTTGGTTGAATCAAGCGGTGCGAGGGTCGGTGCAAGTGCCTTGGAAGTTCCGATGCGATTCGGACAGGAGAGACTTGCCGACATGATGAGAGCCGTTGATCAACCTACACGTGGCGAAGCAGATGCTTCGACTGGACTGGACTCAGTCCATGGAGAAGGAGAGAGAAGGGGTATTTTGGTAATTTCACCAAATACTGCTTTTGTGACTCTTGACTTAACCGCGACGCTTGGAGAAGCGGTTTAGGTCAATCCAAGATGAAGACGGTGCTTCAGAATATGTGCGTATGTGTCCCGTTTGTATTGGGCCTTAACGGGAGCCCATTAGGTGAACTCTTCTAGAAGCTAGGCCTCACTATAAATAGAGGGAGTTGTTGTCAAACAACCCTTAAGCACTTCATTTGGAAAAACCCTAGTTTGTCTTAGGGATTAGAGAGGAGAGGAGAAGCTTAGGTCCTAGAGAGATGTGTTGGGTGTGTGTTCATGGATTGAGCTCTTGTCCTCCTTGAGGGAGTGGCTGTAACCAACAAACATCATGAATCAATCTATGGATGATTATTCAAAGATGAGGTTTCTTGTGTTCTTCCTTCTCTTTTGATGATTTTTTGTGCTTCTTTGATCTTGTGGTTTTTGGTTGGTTTCTTGACCTTATTTACCTTGTTGTGATGTGTGGGAATACTTCTAGGATCAACTAGATCATCAATCTCCCACGAGCAAGTTTTGGATCAAGTTTTTCGTTTTGCTCGGTTTTGAACTCTCCTTCGGTAAAATAGAAAAAGGTCAAAACTTTGACATGGATCTGGACGATCGTTGCTTGCAATAGGTTCCATATATCCTTAGGAAGGTGTTTTCCAAATTTGTTCAAGTTTCATCGTGTAAATCAAAAGTTAGACCGATTTTCGTTTTGGTTTGGTATCATGCATTATTTACAGTCGGGGCCGGTCGGACCGGTTTCATAACGCCCGGTCAGACCGCCAGTGATCGAGACCTTGATTGGCCATCAGTCATTCGACCGCTCGATGAGTTTGATCTCCATAATTTGGTCTTTTACTTCAGGGGTTAATAGGATTTAGCACAAGTCTTCCTCTGTGCATTCACTGATCTTCTTAGCTTTCATAGTGTTGGAAATATGCCCTAGAGGCAATCATAGAGATGATGATATTTCATTATATTCATGATTTTGATAATGTGGATTTCATGGGGATATGCTCCAGATCTTAGGATGATGTGACAATTGGCAATGGCGTTTACGGTTTGTAGTTTCACGTGTTTTCGACAAAGCTACGGTATTACGGGCGGGCGGTCCGACCGGTCCTTGCACGGCGATCCAGCCGGTCCCAAATCGGTCGGACCGGCCATGTGGCGATCGGACGGCGATGACCAAAAGTGTTCAAACAGTGGGCCAAAAATAGGTGTTGTAGGCAAGTGAGGGATGCCAATGCACTTGGTCTCATAATTTTGGAGTCTCGATGAAGTTCTATTGGTTTAAAGTTTCGAAGGTTTGAATTTGGGGCTTGAATTTGGCTAAGTCCCAAGGCGGTCCGCCGGCTCACGAGGAGCGGTCCGGCCAAGCCATGGGCGGTCCGACCGCTCACTGAGCGGTCGGACCGGTTTCTACTTGAGCGTCGGCCAACCGTGGCGATGTTGTTTTGTTAGGTCAAAGTCATTGGTTTCATGGCATATGATTTGCATGATGCATGTTTTGACTAACATGGGTCAAGTTGTGAAGAACTTGTTCCCGAATTCGTGTTTGCTTATGCGTGGTTGTGCGGGTTGCTTGGGGTCAACAATGGTCAGCGGCGAGGAGGATCGGGACTAGACTTGGAGAGTTGAGGTCGAGCGATCGGCGATGCGGGTGAGTCAACGACTCAAGCGTGACACAAGATGGACAAGGGTGACCTATTGGCGAATCCATGGCACATGGTGAAGCGGTTTAGGTCAAAAGTTAAAGACGGCGCTTCACGAAGCGTGCGTGTGTGACCCGTTTGTTAGTGGGCCTTAACGGGAGCCCAATTAAGTCAAACCCTAAGAGTTTTAGGCCTCCACTATAAATAGGAGGAGATGGTGGCTGCACCTCTCTCGCTCTCGCCTTTTTATGTTTCAAAACCCTAATTGTCTTTAGGGTAGTTGAGGTGGAGGCTAGGGCTTTTCATGGTTTGAGGAGAATTTCGTGACCCTTGATTGTCTACTGATCCATGATGGTGTGGATGTAATCCAGCATCAATCACGAAATCAATCTATGCAAGGTTTGCTTGAGATAAGTCTCTTTTCGTTCTTGATTTCAATTTCGTGTTTTTAGGGCTTTCTTTGATCCGCAAGTTTGTGATTGATTCTTTCACGTGAATTAGCTTGCTGTGATATGTGTGAATCTATCTAGCATCATCTTGATCATCAATCTCTCACGAACAAGCTTTAGGATCAAGTTTTCGTTCTTGCGGTTTTAGACCTTACATTAATCAATTGACAATTGCTCAAGATCGTTCCAAGAATTATCATAATATTCGATTGGAATAGGTCCTCAATAGCATATAGAAGGTGTGTGCAAAGTTTCATAAAGATTAGAGTTGAGAATCAAAAGTTTCACCTAATTGCAACCGTCATCGGGTGATTTTCTTTATTGCGGATCGGTTCGAGTCGGCGGTCGACCGCCGTCATCACCGGTCGAGACCGATTTTGGAGCGGTCCGACCGCCTTGAGATAACGCCGGTCCGACCGCGACAATCGGTCCGACCGGTTGAGTATAACGGTCGGACCGCCGTCTTTGTGAGTCTTGGTAATCTTAGTTGATTTTGTTATTTTGCTTAGGGGTTTAATTGGATTCAATACTAGTCTTCCATTTGTCTTGGTATATTGATCTTCATAGCTTTCTAATAGCTCTTGGAGTGAAATTGTATTGAGTTCATAATTTGTGAAAAAGTGAGCGTGCTCCTATTCACCCCCCCCTCTAGTCGCCTTTACGGTCCAACAAGTGGTATCAGAGCAAGGTTAGTTAAATCTTGATCTTAACCGGTCACTGAACTTTGGCGATGGATAAGTTTTCTACTAAACCGCATATCTTCGATGGGCACGACTATGCCTATTGGAAGAATCGTATGCGCGTCTTTCTTGAGAGCGAGGACAAGCTATTTGGGATGTTGTTAGAGCTCATTGGTTATTCTGAAATTGCTACACGCTACGCAATTCTTTTGGCTAACAACAATAAGGCTAAGAATCTTTTATATGGTGCACTTGGTAGACAAGAATATGATCGAATTTGTAATCTTTCAACTGCGCATGAAATTTGGAACACTCTCGAAACATATCATGAGGGTTCGTCCCAAATCAAAAAGGTGTGCCAAACTGTTTGCAAGCGTGAATACAATAAATTCGAGATGTGTCCTGGAGAAAGCATCGATGACATTTTCAGTCGCTTTAATAAAGTAATTAATCAAATGAAAGCTGTTGATATTGAATATTCTCAATTTGAAAATGCCACCCATCTCTTGGCTGCAATCAACACCAAGGAGTGGGAGATGAAGGCTACTGCTATAGAGGAAAATGTTGATCTTTCAAGTCTTACTTTAGAATTGCTTTATAGTAAACTCAAGACTCATGAAATTAAAAGAGTTGATCATCCCAAGAAAGATAATTTAGCTTTGGTAGCAGATCCTCTCAAAAGGCTTTTGATGACTCTTTTGAATCTTCTTACGGATTTTCATTTGCTTGTTTATCGCTATTCATGAAGAGGAGCTTGAAAGTATTCTGAAAGCAGAGTTAGCTCTTCTAGCTAAAAAATTCACAGGCCTACAATAATGTGAGAAACAAAAGAGAGGTGGTCGGTGACATGCTATGAATGTGGTGAGCTCAATCATATCAAGCAAATTGCCCCAAGTGAAAGGTTAGAGCAATCATAAGGAAGGAAAGCCGACTTGGAAGAAGCCTCCTTTCAACAAATCAAGGTATGAGGCTAATAAGCTTGTGAAGGTGCTCACAGGGTCCTTGCCGCTTTTGAGGATCAATCCTTGAGCGATGTGGATCTGGGAGTGAGGAGGACAAGGAGGAGGAGATCCTCAAGGCAAAAGAAAGGAAGACCAAAGACTTCAGCGGCATGTGCTTCATGGTGACACCGATGACATTGATGATGATGAGGTATCTTTTACTTATGATGAGCTTTACGCTAAATATGATTCTATAGTTGAGCAATTGCTTAGTCAAGATGAAGCGCTAGAATTTGTTATGACAAAAATAAGAAATTAGAGTCAAAGATTAACAAACTGAAAGTAGAGCTTAAAAATGCTAAGACTCTTGAACTGATGAATGTTTATCTTGTCATGCTATGCACTCGAAATTACTAAGTTACAAAGCGCTCATAATATTTACGTACAACAACTTGAGAATGCTAGATCTGAACTAAATGAAATTAAAAGTGCTCCTTGTGAAAAATGTTTAGAATCTAGTAAATTGATTGCTTTTGATGTGTTTGAATCTAGCCCTTGCACTTCATGTTTAGAAAAGAGCGTGAAATCAAAGATATCTTAGAAGTCGCTAGAGTCAAATATGCTAAGCTTAAGGACAATATTGAAAATACTACTTGTGCTTCTTGTTCCGCTCTTAAGCTTGAAATTGCTTTGTATAAGGAGAAATCTATGAATAAAACTTGTGATGCTTGTGTTAACTTGAGAAAAGAAAATGCTTACCTTCATGATACATTAGAGAAATTTTCTAAAGGTAAGAAACAATTAAACATGATTCTTGACAAGTCTAAAACTCCTTATAAGAAGCAAGGTTTAGGATTCAATTCTTTTCAAGACAATTCAAACCCAAAAGTCATTCAAGTCTTGGAAAAGGTTTAATTGAATTCAAAACCCAACTTTGCAAAAACATCTTTTAAATCTGCAGGCTTTGCCCAACCTTGTATTAATTCAAATGGTGCTTCTTCTAGTGGTACCAAGTACCATTGCACTTATTGCAAAAAAGGTGGACATTTGATTGAATTACATTGGCGTAGGTTGAAAAATGATAGGAAAAATTTTGATAGAATTTCATTCATGCAACCTAGAGCTTCTATGAGACATGGTAACATTGAAAAGAATAAACCTGGATTAGGATTTTTCTCTCATGCAAATCATTATGTTCCTAAATATCCTAATTCTAATGTTTATCAGATTGGCGGTCTGACCGCTGGTGGTCACCGGTCTGACCGTTTTGGTCGCCGGTCTGACCGCCAGCCCAACGCCGGTCAGACCGCTCATGGACGATTCAAGTCTCATTTTAATTTAAACATTGCTCATAACCGAATGTTAGATGAAATCAAGGATAGTACTTACGGTTTGTATACTCCTTGCGGGCGTGTGTCTCGATCTTGGATTCCTAAATCATGCTTATCTAATCCCAGTATTGAGACACATCGTTCTTTTGTTCCTTGAGTTTCAGGATTATCGCGGAAATGGGAAGAACACGTGGTTCGTTGACTCCGGATGTTCACGCCACATGACCGGGAACTCAAAATGGTTCACCTCTTTCACGCGAGCAGCGGTGATGACTTCATCACCTTTGGAGATGATACACAAGGGCGAATTGAAGGAGCAGGATCAATTAGGGTGAACAACAAATTCATTCTAAAGGATGTCGCTCTTGTGGACAAGCTTAGGTATAATCTCCTTCATTTCTCGACTTCTTGATGATGGCTATGAGGACGGTTTTTAAGAAAAATGCTTGTCGTGTGCTTGATTCTCTTGGAGAGCTTGTGTTTGGAATCTCTAGAGTTGGTAGAATTTTTGGGTGATTTTTCGAATCTCTTCTTTGGATCTCTTAAATGTTTGCTTACATCTTCTTGATTTACGGCTTTGGCATCGACGTTTGGGGCACATTGGTTTTGATCATCGACACGAGTTAGCAACCTTGATCTCATGAGAGGTTTGCCCAAACTCAAAGTGTCAAGGATCTTTGTATGTGCGCCTGTAGGCATGGCAAACAAGTTGCCGCCTCACACCCTTACGTGACTATGGTTATGGACCGGACGGGGCGGTTGCTTCATATGGATCTTGTTGGTCTGCCAGAGTCCGGTCGATCGGTGGAAAATGGTATATTCTTGTCATAGTCGATGATCTTTCTAGATATACTTGGGTGTTCTTTCTTACTTCAAAAGATGAAGCTTTTGGTTATTTTCATGACCTTGTTCTTCGTTTGGCTTTTGAGCTTCCTGGTGCTTTGAGAGCGATTCGCGATGATAATGGCGGAGTTCAAAAATGCTTCTTTTGCTTCTTTTTGTCTTTGGCGTGGTATTGAGCATCAGTTCTCCTCTCCACACGTCCCTCAACAAAATGGCGTGGTGGAAAGGAAGAATAGGACCTTGGTCGAAATGGCTAGGACGATGCTAGATGAGTATAGCACACCGAGGAGATTTTGGGCCGAAGCTATTGCTCTTGCTTGCCATATTGCAAATCGTGTCTTTTGAGACCTTCTTTAGGCAAGACTCCTTATGAGCTTCGTTTTGGTAGAAAACCCTTTGTTTCGCATTTTGAGTTTTGGATCAAAATGTTTTATCCTTAAGACAGCAACTTAGATAAATTTGAATCAAGAACTTTTGATGGGGTATTTCAGGTTATCCTGCTCATTCGATGGGTTTTCGAGTTTTTCTTGAAACTAACATTATTCAGAGACTTGTAATGTCACTTTTGATGAGACTAGCCACGAGCTAGATCAATTGCTCTGAGATGATTTGGTGTGAGAGAGCATTTTTGTGGAGGAAGATGAGGACGAAGCTAATGTCATTCCCTCATCTGCCGCTTTGAGGCGCCCATCTTGATACAAGAACACGCCACGTCTACTTCACCTTGATTGAGGCTCTCTTTGCATCATCATCATCAGTGATACTGCGGGTCGAAGAAACGACATCTCACCCGGCGCTCACGCCGCATTCGAGAGACAAAGCATCCTCCGGAGCGGATAATAGGTAATCTACATGAGCGAGTCACTCGCTCGGTATAATGATCCAAATCTCTACTCATTCGGCTTTTGTTGCTTCTTTTGAACCCGCGATATATCACATGCTTTATCCGATTCTAGTGGGTAAATGCCATGCATGAGGAGTTATAAAATTTTGAAAGAAACAAAGTTTGGAACCTTGTAGAACCTCCTAGTGGTCATAATGTTATAGGAACCCGTTGGGTGTTTAAGAATAAACAAGGTGAGGATGGTTACGTGGTTAGAAATAAGGCAGATTAGTAGCTCGGGGTTTGACCAAGTTGAGGGTTAGATTTTGATGAGACATTTGCTCTGTTGCTAGACTAGAAGCCATTCACATTACGCTTGCATTTCTGCATCAAAAGGTTTTAAATTATATCGGATGGATGTTAAAAGTGCCTTTTAAATGGTTTCATAGATGAGGAAGTGTATGTTAAGCAACCCCTGGTTTTGAGGATCCTAAATATCCAAATCGTGTTTTCAAGCTATCTAAAGCATTGTATGGTCTTAAACAAGCCCCTAGAGCACGGTATGATAGACTTAAGACCTTCTTGCTTAAAAATAATTTTGAGATGGGTAAAGTGGATAAAACTCTATTTATTCTTAGGCGTGACAATGACTTCTGCTTGCTCAAATTTACGTGGATGATATTATTTTGGTGGTTCCTCTAATGCTCTTGTTTCGACTTTTACGACACTATGTCCGTGGAATTTGATATGAGTATGATGGGAGAGCTTAATTACTTTTGGGACTTCAAATCAAGCAATGCAAGGAAGGAACTTTCATCCATCGACGAAGTACACTAAAGATCTTCTCAAACTCTTCAACATGGGTGATTTGCAAGCCAATTTCCACTCCCATGGCAACTTCGATCGCTTTGGATCCGGATGAGGAAGGAGAAGTCGTGGATCAACGCGAGTACCGCATGACATGATCGGCTCCTTACATTTTTGACCTCGAGACCGGACATTCACTTCACGGTATGCCTTTGTGCAAGATTTGAGCGTCTCGAGAACTTCCCATCGCCAAGCCGTTAAGCGCATATTCGGTATTTACACTCCACCCTCTTATATGGCATTTGGTATTCTGCTCTTGACTTTGTCCATTAGAGGTTTTGATTCGATTTTGCGGTGTCGGTTAGATAGGAAGAGTACCTCGTGCACTGTCATTTCCTAGGCACTTCTCTTGTATCTTGGTCTTCTAGGAAGCGGTCTTACATTGCACAATCCACTTCCGAGGCGGAGTATGTAGTCAGCCGCTAGTTGTCAGAGCTGATTTTGTGGATGGCGTCCACTTTGAAAGATTATGGGTTAAACTTTGCTAGTGTTCCTCTTTTACGTGATAACACTTACGCTATTAATATTGCTAAAACCCATTGCAACATTCTAGGACTAAGCACATAGACATTCGCTTTCACTTCCTTAAAGATCATGTTGAAAAAGGTGATATTGTGATGCACTTCAGAGAGTCCAGAAGCTCAATTGGCGGATATTCTTACCAAGCCTTTAGATCAAACCGATTTTCCTCCTTAAGAAGCGAGTTAGGGTAATTTATCCTTATGGGTTGGTTTGAGGGGAGTTTGATTTTTTCTTATCTTTTCTTGTTCTTTTGATCTTTTATTGTTCTTTTTGAACTTAGTGATCTTTTGAACTTTTTAAGTTTTTAGGCTTTTAATTGCATCTCATTGTGTCATATTGCATTCATATGGAAACTCCATCAAGTGGTTACAACAAATGGTATGAAAAATCCAAAAGATGCATTGTAATATAAGATTTTACCTTATTTTTAAAATTGATGAAGCTTTGCCTATTACCCTTTAGAGCTTTTGTATTTCAATTCTTGCTCAATGTCATGTCTAGTTCTTTGACTTGCTAGAATTATCATGCTTTTACATGTGTAGCTAAGTCTTTGCTATATGTGCTAGAACCTTTTAAACAACTCAAACTAAGAAATTGCAATTTGTGGATGTTTTAGCGAGTTGCGCAATTAGTGCTCCTCTTGTGACATTGGCCTGTCGTAATTGCTTTGTTAGCTCTTTGATCTAAAATTGACCATTACTTGAGCTTTTGTGTTCTTGAGATTCTAAAAATGCTCTTGTGAAAAAAAATGAAAATCAAGATTGTCTTATGCTTAAATTGTGCCAAACTATTCTTACGAGACTGCTTGTCAAATGACATGAACTTGGAGATAGTTTGATGAACCGAACGATCTCATGGGGATTGCTTGTCGAAATGACATGAACCTCAAGATTTGTCGCCGGTAGAAGCTTAGAAAGAGTTTGTGGATGGCTCCTAGTCCGGGATCTTCTTTACTAAGATATACCTTTAATCAACTTTTGGTCAAGCTTAGGATGAGTTTGTGGATGGCTCCTAGTCCAGGATCTTGTCACTAAGTTAGATCATTAGTCAACTTCAATATTCAATGCAAATGAGAAAAATGTTGACAAATGGGCGTTTACAAAATATTGAGCAAAATGATTCAATACGGGACTTGATTGACTCTTAATGTGGTCTTTGTTAGATTTTTGATCTCACTTTGACATTTTGACATGGCCAATTTCACTTTAGGATCCTGTTGATGAACTTCTTTGAATTTGAAGCGTTGCTTAAATTGATCAAATCCATCGCTTTACTTTTGAGCCTTTGTGCTTAGCTTTGATATATATGTCTTACCATGATCTTGCTAGCTATCGTCAGCTTGATATGTTGTTTGTGCAATATTAGAGATACTAGTTTGTTCTTTTGGGTAATCTCCAAAGCTTCTTGTAATCAAAATTGAAAAATACAAAAATTGAAGCTACTCCATTGCACTTCATGCATATTCCTCTTTATGCTTCTTTTGTTTACGCTTCTTCCTTTATTCTCTATTTGTTATCTCGGATGAGAGGAAGGCGTGATTCCTTGATGAATCCATTGTCAAAGGGGAGAAGATGTGTTAAATGAGAAGAGAAGATATGTTTAATGAGAAGATATTTCTTTGTTGGGGAGAAGTTTATACAAAGGGAGGCGAAAATTTGAAAACCGAGGATCATAGTGAGGGAAGTTCTTGAGTTGCATTCTTATTGTCTTATTGAATATTCGAACTTCAATTGCATTCTTTTATCCTCACAATGATCATAGGTCAATTGAACAATTGTTCTTTCATATGGACCTCATGTGAGAATTTTGACCCTTTCTGAAATCAAAGTTTTATGCTTTCTTTTGCCTTGTCTCACATGCCTATACTATTTCGATACCACTTGGTCATTTTCATTGCTTTTCTTGCTTATGGACCAAGTTGTGCCTTTGTCTAAAAGCTGCGAGTAAACTCGTTTTCAAACCTCTTACTTACATTTACGGATAATTGCCAATGTGTTCATCAAGGGGAGATTGTGGATTTCATGGGGATATACTCGGATCTTAGGATGATGTGACAATTGGCAATGGCGTTTACGGTTTGTAGTTTCACGTGTTTTCGACAAAGCTACGGTATTCTCGACGAGGCGGTCCGACCGGTCCTTGCACGGCGGTCCGATCGGTCCCAAATCGGTCGGACCGGCCATGGGAAAATGATCGGACGGCGATGACCAAAAGTGTTCAAACGAAGTGGGCCAAAAATAGGTGTTGTAGGCAAGTGAGGGGATGCCAATGCACTTGGTCTCATAATTTTTGGAGTCTCCAGTAAGAAGTTCTATTGGTTTAAAGTTTCCAGAAGGTTTCGGAATTTGGCAGCTTGAATTTCGGCTAAGTCCCAAGGGGCGGTCCGACCGGCTCACCTGGAGCGGTCAGACCGGTTTCTACTTGAACGTCGGCCAACTTCGTGGCGATGTTGTTTTGTTAGGTCAAAGTCATTGGTTTCATGGCATATGATTTGCATGATGCATGTTTTGACTAACATGGGTCAAGTTGTGAAGAACTTGTTCCCGAATTCGTGTTTGCTTGTGCGTGGTTGTGCGAGTTGCTTGGTGGTCAACGACGGTCAACGGCGAGGAGGATCGGGACTAGACTCGGAGAGTTGAGGTCCAGAACGATCGACGATGCCGGGTGAGGTCAACGACTCAAGCATGACACAAGATGGACAAGGGTGACCTATTGGCGAATCCATGGCACATGGTGAAGCGGTTTAGGTCAAAAGTTAAAGACGGTAAGCCATGGAAGCGTGCGTGTGTGACCCGTTTGTTAGTGGGCCTTAACGGGAGCCCAATTAAGTCAAACCCTAAGAGTTTTAGGCCTTCACTATAAATAGGAGGAGATGGTGGCTGCACCTCTCTCGCTCTCGCCTTTTTATGTTTCAAAACCCTAATTGTCTTTAGGGTAGTTGAGGTGGAGGCTAGGGATTTTAATGGTTTGAGGAGAATTTCGTGACCCTTGATTGTCTACTGATCCATGATGGTGTGGATGTAATCCAGCATCAATCACGAAATCAATCTATGCAAGGTTTGCTTGAGATAAGTCTCTTTTCGTTCTTGATTTCAATTTCGTGTTTTTAGGGCTTTCTTTGATCCGCAAGTTTGTGATTGATTCTTTCACGTGAATTAGCTTGCTGTGATATGTGTGAATCTATCTAGCATCATCTTGATCATCAATCTCTCACGAACAAGCTTTAGGATCAAGTTTTCGTTCTTGCGGCTTTTAGACCTTTCGTTAATCAATTGACAATTGCTCAAGATCGTTCCAAGAATTATCATAATATTCGATTGGAATAGGTCCTCAATAGCATATAGAAGGTGTGTGCAAAGTTTCATAAAGATTAGAGTTGAGAATCAAAAGTTTCACCTAATTGCAACTTCGTCATCGGGCTGATTTTACTGTTGTAGATCGGTTCGAGTCGGCGGTCAGACCGCCGTCATCACCGGTCGACCGATTTTGGAGCGGTCCGACCAAAGATAACGCCGGTCGGACACGCCCCGCAATCGGTCCGACCGGTTGAGTATAATCTGTCCGACCGCCCGTCTTTGTGAGTCTTGTAATCTTAGTTGATTTTGTTATTTTGCTTAGGGGGTTTAATTGGATTCAATACTAGTCTTCCGCTGTACTGGTATATTGATCTTCATAGCTTTCTAATAGCTACTGGAGTGAAATTGTATTGAGTTCATAATTTGTGAAAAAGTGAGCGTGCTCCTATTCATCCCCCCACCCTCTAGTCGCCTTTACGGTCCAACAGATAATATGTTATCGTGTTCCATGAATGAATCATTTGTTATAGATCAATAAGTATGTGACTTGTTGGTGAAACTCTTTAACTTATATGATGTCATTCTAAATGTATCCCTGGTCGGAGGTCACTGGTCGGAACACCAGTGACTCTATGACTAGCACATGTATTGATTGATGACATGGTTTCACCGGTCATAGATATGGAGATATCGAATCAATAATGTAAACACATGTTAGAAAATATAGTGCTGGATAGACCCATCATTGAGACACTATTGAGATTGTTATGAATCTTTGTGTCATTAGTTGGTCTCAAGTAATAATGATGTATAATCCTTAGACCTGAGATCAGCATGGTTTCCTACATGTGTAATAGCACTCTTAGGGGTTGCCAAACGCTACTCCGTAACTGGGTAGTTATAAAGGTAGCTTTCGGGTATGCTACGAAACATGCGGAGGAATGTGACTGGTTGAGATGAGATTTGCCCCTCCTAACATAATAGGAGAGATGTCTCTGGGCCCCTCGTGGTGATCGGATAAAGAAAGTGCATGGCCATTGATGAGGATATCCCGACTACTTATGAGGCTGTTTATGAAGCAAGAGCTACATTTGTCAAACAACAGGTGCAATTGTTTCTTAACAAATTTCTTTGTATTTTCCGTGAGAATTGGACACTACGGCTAGCGGGACCGTCGTGCTGGGTATTTGGACCGCGCTTTTGTAGTGTGTGTTCTTGTTGCCCGTTAGAATGCTATTCCATGCCTAACTTGTTTTTGCAGGTTGCTTGTTGCATGTGTTTAATGTTCATGACCTGTGTGTCATGTTTATTGTAGCCCAAGGCTGTCTATATTTGTATAACGGCCTGCGTGTCGACTTGTGGTGCTTATTTACTCCTTGTAATTTTATCCCTAGTGTGTTAGGTGTAATGGCTTAGTGGGAAGTACTTGGAGTTTTTGGCAACTTGGAGACATGGCGAGCAGGATGCTTGGCGATGGAGATCACCATAAGGAAAGTTCATACTATATCATGATGCGATTTGATTGTCTGTGAATGCCCTTATATTTCTGTTCATTTATTTCTATGCATGTTTTAATTGCTTAAAATGCTTTTAACATGGTAGAAGTAAATTTCCCTCAGGCCATATTAAGTTAAATTGATGCCCTCCCAATTAGCTGCACCATCCATAGTATTGTATTTCAATGGTAGGTCTTGCTAAAGCAGAGTGCCATTAATATTCCTTGACTAGATGGGTTTGTGTCGGACACTTACACGCAAGCGTTGGTCTAACTTGACAAGGTCTGCATAACGGTTACGGACCTTGGGGCATAGGGTTGGGTGCCGAAGCATAGAGATGCTGCCCAACAAGAGTCATAGAGATATGATTAGCAAAGGGTTGCTTACCATATTCACTAATCTTCTAGCAGTGATGCCAAAGCTCACTAGTAGATTAACTGATTGTGGGTCTTGAATCACTAAATGTCATAAGAGGGATATGGTATTCAGTGGGAGTATCTTCATTAAATTATTTAATAGAAGTTACTTTTCTTGAACTTTTGTCTTAGTGTTGCATATTTCTGTTGTAGATCATGACACCATCTACTATACCTACATCCAGTTTTGCCTTACGTTCGATACTTGATAAAGAAAAACTGAATGGAATAAATTTTACGGATTGGTCCCGCAACCTGAGAATTGTTCTTAGGCAAGATAAAAAGGAACATGTTCTAGAGGAAATAATTCCTGATGTGCCTGCTGAGAATGCTGCTGCAGCTCTTAAAACAGCCTATAAAAGGGCTTGTGATGAATCCCTTGATGTTAGCTGTCTCATGCTTGCTTCGATGAACTCAGACCTTCAGAAGCAGTTTGAGAACATTGAAGCCTACGATATGATCGTGGCGCTCAAAGGCATGTTTGAGACACAAGCAAGGACTGAGAGATATGAGATCTCAAAGAAATTGTTTGGGGTAAGCTAATTGAGGGTAGTCCGGTGAGCCCTCATGTGATCAAAATAGTTGGTTACATACAGAGTTTGGAAAAACTTGGTTTTCCACTTAGTCAAGAGTTGGCTATAGATTTGATTCTTGCTTCGCTTCCTGCAAGCTATGGGCAGTTCATTATGACTTTCCACATGAATGGCTTACACAAGAATCTCACCGAACTGCATATGATGCTTAAGACTGCAGTGGACAGTATTAAGAAAAACACTAGTCATGTGATGATTGTGCAAAAGAGTACTAGCTTCAAGAAGAAGGCTAAAACTTGGGTCAAGGGTAAAGGCAAGATTTCGGATGGGATCCAAGCTGTCAAGCCTAAACCCAAGACCAAGTCTGGCCCGACTCAAGAGAATGAATGCTTTTACTACAAGGAGACAGGCCACTAGAAGAGGCGCAAGAAATACGGGTGATCTAAAAAGGAATGGTGGGACTAAAACTTCCACTTGTGTATTAATGTTATAGATATTTTTCTTCTTGATTCTTATGTTAACTCGTGGGTATTTGATCTTTGGATCGGTTGCTCATATTTGCAATTCGATTCGAGTCTAACAAGGAGTAGGAGATTAACAAGGGGTGAGATGGATCTTCGCGTCGGGAATAAAGCAAGAGTTGCTGCATTAGCCGTCGGGACTTTGCCATTACTTTTGCCTTCAGGATTTATCATGGAACTAAATAATTGTTATTATGTTCCAGCCATAAGTAGAAATATCATCTCTGCATCATGTTTGATGGCAGAGGGTTATAAGTTCATTATAGAGAACAATGGTTGTTCTATATTTTTGAATGAAATATTTTATGGCTGTGCTCCCGTTTTGAACGGGTTGTTTATTTTAAATCTTGATGTTGCACCCATCTATAATATTAATGCAAAGAGGCTTCGGCCTAATGATACGAATTCCACATTTATTTGGCATTGTCGTTTGGGTCACATCAGTGAGAAACACATGAAAAGGCTCCATAGTGATGGAATTCTAAACTCATTTGATTTGAATCATTTGAAACATGCGAATCTTGCCTGATCGGAAAGATGACCAAGACACCTTTCACTGGTTGGAATGAAAGGGCGTCTGACTTATTAGCACTCATACATACTGATGTGTGTGGAGCAATGAGCACGACAGCTAGAGGTGGTTTTCAGTACTTCATTACTTTCACCGATGACTTTAGTAGATATGGATATATCTATTTAATGAGGCACAAGTCGGAATCCTTTGAAAAGTTCAAGGAGTTCCAGAATGAGGTACAGAATCAACTTGGTGAGACAATCAAGTCATTACGATTTAATCGTGGAGGAGAATTTTTGAGCCATGAGTTTGGTGATCGTTTGAAACAATGTGGAATTGTTCCACAGCTTACACCACTGGGTACTCCACAGTGGAATGGAGTGTCTGAGCGGCGTAATTGGGACTTGTTGGACATGGTTCGATCAATGATGAGCCAATCGGATCTGCCATTGTATTTTTGGGGTTACGCTCTAGAAACTGCCGCTTTCACTTTGAACAGGGTACCATCTAAATCAGTAGATAAGACACCATATGAGATATGGACTGGGAAGAGTCCTAGTTTGTCTTTTCTAAATATTTGGACTTGTGATGTTTATGTTAAACGTTTGACGTCTAACAAACTCACACCCAAGTTGGATAAATGCTTCTTCATAGGATATCCTAGGGAAACCAAAGGATATTATTTCTACAATCAAGAGGAGGGCAAAGTTTTTGTTGCCCGAAATGGTGTCTTTTTGGAGAAAGAGTTTCTTTCAAAAGGAGTCAGTAGGCGAAAGATGCAACTCGAAGAAGTTCGAGAAGCATCTGAAAGTGTTTCAACTCCAACTGAACCTCTACAGAACGAACAAAATATTGTTGAACCTGTAGAAGAGACATCAACCCCACGTAGATCGAAAAGGCCGCGTCAATTGCCTATAAGGTATGGGCATGACGTATTATTGTTGAATAATGGTGAGCCTAACACTTATAAGGAAGCGATGATCGACCCAGACTCTAAGAAATGGCTTGGAGCCATGAAGTCCGAGATAGACTCCATGAGTGTTAATCAGGTTTGGAACCTGGTCGAGCCTCTTGATGGTGTTAGAACCATTGAGTGCAAATGGATCTATAAGAAAAAGATTGATATGGATGGAAATGTTCACATTCATAAGGCTCGACTTGTCGCAAAGGGGTTTTGACAAGTTCAAGGAGTTGACTACGATGAGACTTTCTCACCAGTAGCGATGCTTAAGTCTATTCAGATCATTCTAGCTATTGCTGCATATTTCGATTATGAGATATGGCAGATGGATGTCAAAACAGCTTTCCTTAATGGAAACCTAAGTGAGGATGTGTACATGACACAACCTGAAGGTTTTGTCGATCCAAAGAATGCTAGTAAAGTGTGCAAACTTCAGAAATCCATTTATGGGTTGAAGCAAGCATCTCGGAGTTAGAATCTGCGTTTTGATGAGGAAATCAAAAGGTTTTGTTTTGTCAAAAACAAAGAAGAACCTTGCGTTTACATGAAGGTTAGTGGGAACACACTTGTAATCCTAATCTTATATGTGAATGACATATTATTGATTGGGAATGATATTCCTATGCTGGAATTCGTTAAGGTATCATTGAAAAATAGTTTTTCTATGAAAGACCTAGGAGAGGCAGCATATATCTCGGTAATAAAGATCTATAGAGATAGATCAAGAAGGCTAATTGGATTAAGCCAAAGTACTTACATTGATAAGGTGTTGAATAGGTTCAACATTCATGATACCAAGAAAGGGTTCTTGCCTATGTCACATGGCATAAATCTTAGCAAGAATCAGTGTCCTTCGACCACTGATGAGCAAGACAGTATGAATAGTAATCCATATGCTTCGGCTATTGGATCTATTATGTATGCCATGGTTTGTACCCGACCAGATGTATCATATGCTCTAAGTGTTACGAGCAGATACCAGACTGATCCCAGTGAAGGTCACTGGACAGCTGTGAAAAATATTCTTAAGTACTTGAGAAGAACTAAGGATGTGTTCCTAGTTTATGGCGGTGATGAAGAGGTCGTTGTAAAGGGTTACACCGATGCAAGCTTCCAAACCGACAAAGATGATTATCGTTCGCAATCTGATTTTGTATTCATTTTGAATGGGAGGAGCAGTGAGCTGGAAAAGTTCCAAGCAAGAAACGGTTGCTGATTCTACGACAGAGGCCGAGTACATTGCAGCTTCCGAAGCTGCAAAAGAAGGTGTTTGGATAAGTAATTTCCTTACTGAGTTTGGTGTAGTTCCGAGTGTCTTATGCCCATTGGATCTCTATTGTGACAATAATGGAGCCATTGCGCATGCTAAGGAGCCGAGATCCCATCAGAAGTCCAAACACATACTCAGGCGTTATCATCTCATTCGCGAACTGGTCGATAGAGGAGATGCTAAGATATGCAAAGTTCATACGGATTCAAACGTTGCTGATCCATTGACTAAGCCTCTCCCACAGCCAAAATATGAGGCACACATAAGAGCTATCGGTATTAGATACTTAAATGATTGACTCTAGTGAAAGTGGGAGACTGTTGGAAATATGCCATAGAGGCAATCATAGAGATGATGATATTTCATTATGTTCATGATTTTGATAATATGTTATCGTGTTCCATGAATGAATCATTTGTTATAGATCAATAAGTATGTGACTTGTTGGTTAAACTCTTTAACTTATATGATGTCATTCTAAATGTATCCCTGGTCGGAGGTCACTGGTCGGAACACCAGTGACTCTATGACTAGTACACGTATTGATTGATGACCTGGTTTCACTGGTCATAGATATGGAGATATCGAATCAATAATGTGAACACATGTTAGAGAACATAGTGTTGGATAGACCATCATTGAGACACTATTGAGATTGTTATGAATCTTTGTGTCATTAGTTGGTCTCAAGTAATGATGATGTATAATCCTTAGACCTGTGATCAGCATGGTTTCCTACATGTGTAATAGCACTCTTAGGGGTTGCCAAACATTACTCCGTAACCGGGTAGTTATAAAGGTAGCTTTCGGGTATGCTATGAAACATGCGGAGAATGTGACTGATCGAGATGGGATTTGCCCCTCCTAACATAATAGGAGAGATGTTTCTGGGCCCGTCGTGGTGATCGGATAAAGAAAGTGCATGGCCATTGATGAGGATATCCCGACTACTTATGAGGCTGTTTATGTAGCAAGAGCTACATTTCTCAAACAACAGGTGCAATTGTTTCTTAACAAGTTTCTTTGTATTTTCCGTGAGAATTGGACACTACGTAAAAGCAATACTTTGTGCATTCTCAGGTTCGACAAGCTTAAAGTCTTTGGAACTGAGAGGGAGGCCGGAGCCAAAGCAATAGAGGAGCACAAGGAGGAGGTCAAAGCGGTTGGGAAGGAGAAAGTCAAGCAGCCCATGTGGCTGATCAAGAAGGAAAGAAACCCGTGTGATGAGAGAGCAAAAGGGGAAGAAGCTTAAGAACTTAAAGCTCAAGTATTGGATAAAATTTTCAAGCCCAATTCAGATCTCCCACAACCCCAATCGAAATCAAATTCGGAATCAACTCAGAATCAAATTCGGATTCGGAATCAGTATAAAATTCGGATTCGAAATCAGCAGGACAGTCCAGAGTAAAACGGTTATAACTTTCACAAACGGAGTCCGAATTGGATGTTCTTGGGCTTGTTGGAAAGATAACTTTACGACCGATCTAATAGATCCTCTCTCACTCCAAAATTCCTCCTGCATAAAAAGATATGACCGAAACAATATGACGGTTGTAAAATTAGAGTTTCTTTTTGTTTTAGATTGAGTCGGAATTGGAGTAGGAGTTCTAATTCCGAATTAGAGTAGGAGTAGTACCTCTTGGCAGCCATGAGGAGGAGAAGGGGCAATATATATTTAGGGTTAAACCCCCATTGTAACCTCAGACCAGTTTATGCATAAGAATTGAAACATAGCTATTGCTTGTTCTTTCGAAACCAGAGTTCATACGAGCACTTTGAGAGGGAACTAGGAGATCATTGGTTCCTTTTGCAATTCAAGGTCAAGCCGTCGTTCCATTGGAAATTGGGGACTTAGCGATCGTCGTTCATGGTCTCACGACGATCAACTATCCAGTGTGTTTTGGGCGTTTTCCAAAGAGTTGAGGGTTTGTGCATTAGCGCGAGTGTTCAGCTAGCGATATCGTCTGCTTCGCATCAGTTATCCATGGTTACTCACCGAGAAGATCGGGCATCCCTTGTATCAGCCATGCCACTAGGGGTCGAAGTGTCGACCACATGATGTTATCCGACACTCGATCGAGAAAGTATTGAACAGTCCATGGATGACACATCATCTCACCTGGAGTTCAACCAGACATCGTGAGGCAAAAGGAGAATGCATGAGTAGGTCGCTTAGTTCGATCAGTTACGAACCAGTCGTATGGAGATACATGCTGGTCGTAGACTGGTCGAACGTAATCACAGAATGGTAAGTACCTGGTCGTAAGGAGTTACGAGCTGGTCGTAACCAATTACAACCTAGTCGTATAGAGATACGAACTGGTCGTAAGTGATGAGGACCTGATCATAGATCATATTACATCAAGGTTCGTCCGATTTATTCTGTGTCTTTGGGAATCGTTATGTGCTGCTAGGTACCGCTAACGACTAGTGATCGGTAAAGAGTTTCCGAGTCATAACCGATTACACATGAACCTGTGGGGTCGCACACTTAAAGGGCAAGGATCTGTTTTGGATGGTGATCCGAATTCGTATAGGCCAAGAGTTCCTAATGGGCCTCCAGGTCGAGACCCATCATGGATGCTTATATAAAGAGGGGCGGTGGCATGGGGTAAGGAGGAGGATGATCTTTGGAAGAACTCCTGAAACCCTAATAGCCACGCCTTCTTTACCACGTCGCCGAGCTAGCACTCCAAAGGCGTGGTGATCCGCCTGCACGTGTGGATACCTCGAAGGTGTTGTTGCGAAGCATCAGCACTAGGACGATCCACGACTTGTGTTGATCACCGGAGTCGGAGAAGAAGTCGCGTGGTGGGTACGACCACTCGAAGAAGCAGACGCACGACGAGTACGACTACTCGAAGGAGGAGACGCGTCGTGAGTACGACTACGACTGCATCGACTCGCTACAACGACTCTACTTCCGCTACGAGTCAGCGTGTTTAGCGGTAATCTCATGATCTATTACTTGCGGTGGTTCCTTGGTTGCGCGGAAATTTTATTTATGCTATCGTAGCCTTGCCGCGTTACCCAACACATAGCTATTGGAGAAAAGTTCGTGTTGAATCTAATTGAGGTGAAAATCGAGAAAGCATCTATTCACCCCCCTCTAGTCGCCTTTCCGGTCCTACACAATGCAATTTTATTTCCGTTATGTTGCATTGTTAATCTATGATATGATCTTCTATACTTATGAATCTATACTATGATTGTTATGAGATAATCTTGTATACATATAATTGATTATATTGGTTATGAGAGATGATGGTTGATGTTGAGAGGTTGAGATCGTGGTTGTGCCCTTGTGCTTTGATAGGTTACACCACCGTTCATGGTATAGGAATAGAGAAGTAGTTTCCATGATTACCATAGTTATAGATGTCGAGGGTGAGTTTCTTTAGAAAAGTTGTTTCTTTCCTTGAGTTCGAATTTTGGCCAATTCTAGTTATAGTTGCGAATAATGGATTTTTCTTGAGCTAGTGCTTACATTCCAGTTGATGAGTTTTCGTTGGTTTTTCTTAGTTCCATAAAGCAATTACCTATTCTCATGGATGCTGATCTATTGTTGTTTTGTGTGAACATTGGTTATCAGCAAGATTGATCTTTTCATGGGAGTTCTGCCCTTCTTATTAGAAAATATGACTCATTTGTTCGCTTCATGTTTTGGATAATGACAGTTTCCATTTGCAAGCCCTTTACCATGTGGAATCTTCGACCCACTGAATTTCTTTTGGGTATTTTGAGTGTTGAAGTTGAATGCTTCTCTTTTATGAAAGAGAAAGTTAAGAACCCTTTAGCGATGTCTTGTCGTGGTTGAGTGAGAGATTATAATCAAAGAAATTAGTAGATATGATATGGGTTATAAAATTGGGTCTGTAGTGTAGTGCATAATCGATCTTAACTAAGATCCTTGGAAGGGAAGTTGATTAATTTGATGGTGTCTTGTAGTAGTTCTTGATGAACTGTGATTAAGAGTATGGTTATACCCAATTGGAGTCAAAGGAGTTATTAAGAAGTGTGAATTTTGACAAACTGGTTTGACCGTTAAAAAATTGTTTAGTTGGCTAAACTTGTTGGATTATTTGGTAGCAATGGAGGAACCTAACTGTGTGGGAAGGGAAAGTCGAGGTGATGCTAGATTAGTGTCTTAGTGGAAATTAATATTGGAATTATCTTTTCTATGGATACTTAGAATACGAGTGGATCTAGAATTTTATGGGAGGAGTTCTGGATAGCTCTTCTATATAGAACGATGGGATGAATTTGGTGGTAGTAATGCTGAGACTGTTGAATGATAGAAGATTTCGATTCTTGAAGTTTTATTATGATTTTGTACCAAATTATGATTTTGTAATTATACATGTGACTTCGAAAGGAAAGTTGGTAGTATCTAAATTTCTTGATGAAGCCAAGTGTTAGCAACAGTGGTTGGAAAGCAACTGTTGTGTGGTGACGTTTGGTATTGAGCATCTATAAGAGTTGAACTGATGTGATTTAATAGATGACTTATGCTTACATGATTGTGGAATAATCAGATGATAGCACGTCTTTGATGAAAGGGTTTTGGTAGAACCTTTTAAATTATGTAGTATTTTTCCTCCAAAATAAAGTGGTTATTGTAGTGAGCTTGTAAGATTTTGGTCTACTCTTCATTTGAGGATGAGGTGATACTAGTAGTATGGAACTATTTGGTGAGCCTTGGGGGCTTTATAATAAAAAGAGTTGACGGTAAAGATTCTTGTTAAGAGTAAATTATTCTTGATGTTAGTAAGGTGATCTGCAATGGATTGTGTCTTGTGAGAGTAGTGATGATTCTTCACGAGAGAAAGTAAATTGATCGCCTTTTGGTAATATCGGTTAAATGAAATGTTTAGAGTTCTGCATTCGTAATCCTTTGGGTCTTCATGATTTATGTGGTACTTGAAATTAATTTGTGCAGAGTGACGTATTTGAAGGTTCTATCGGTTCTTAAGTGATTCATGTGATTTGAGTTTAAAGGATCTTTTGCTTGAGTTGGCAAAGTGATGTTTCTGTAATACCCCAACCCATCAAAAAGCCTGGAATGCTACTAAATAAACATGATAACCATTTAAACATAAGGCATAGTTCTAAATTTCGGCAGAACCTCCTTTGTATAATTAAGTATACCAGAGGTTCCAACAGATGCATATATTATTATCAATATCTCAACATCCAAAGTTCATCAAAGCATTCTTAAATAATCTATTCGGCTAATGCATAAGCAAGCATAATTAAAAATTTACCACTCTCATTATTACAAATAATCCAATGCATTCAAGCGTAGCCAAAATTAATCCTTAACAGTATGCTTATTATTAAGGTACGACCTAAATGATAATCATCTTTAAAAGAATGTGTGGTAGTGAGTGCATACAAAGCAACCCTACTCCCTCCCATGCATGCCGTTCTTGAAAGTGGTACCTAAAAGCACAACAAAAGCAAGAGGTGAGTCCAAAGACTCAGCAAATATAATAAATAGCATCAACAACAAACAAGCATATAACTCATCAACTATACTTCACAAAACCACATATCAATCACTTTACACATGCATGCTACGCAATATGGTCAACATGATCTTTTTCCTCCTCTTTCCCTTTTGCATTTTACCGGTAAAGCAAAGTGCGCATCCGTCGATGCACACGCATGCCTGTACCATCAGGCACAGGGACCTTTGCCCATACTCCACGTGTATGGGGACATAAGCCCATGCTCTTCAAGCATGGAGACCTTTAGTCTGTCAATAACATGACGGGGATCTCAAGAGTTGCTTGGTCTTCACATGAGCAAGACTTCAATAAACCAACATGATGCATATGTATGAATTCTCAAAGTAACACAAACATGCATCCTCAACAACATTGCATATGAGTAACCTATTCATACTCCAAAATCTCATAACCATAGACAAACAACCATGAATAACACGTAATTGTTATCTCTAGCAACCATGAACAATACCAATTATGCCATCTTCACAAATATGAACTCACAAGTACTCATAATATATGTTAAACATTGCCATTAAATAATATATATTATATTCATCACTATACTTGCCTTAACCGCGAGAGAACGAGGGATGGACAGAAGGTGCTGCCCCCAGTACCAGTCCACCACCTGAATAATAATCATAACGCACGCTAAGACACGGCAGCGGACCAAAACAACTATAACAACAACCATCAACTCGCAAAAACATCTAACTCGATCCCGTCCCCAAATTCCTAAATGTCGATCTGTCCCTCGGTGGATAGTCAACTTCAAAAATCCATATCTATTGGTAGAGGAGTTAAATAAGATGTTGTTAGACTTTCTGGAAAGGTAATTAAATTCTCCAACTAAGTCTAGTTGGTGAGCCGTACTGAATCGGCCAAATAATACCCCTACCAGGCCAGTTAATAAAATATCAATTTCACGTCAGGCTCTCTGGACAGATCACTAAAACCACCATAACTTTTGCTACGCAACTCGGAATGGGGTTATCTTAGACTCTATGGAATCATGACAAAACCAGCTACAATAGTCTAGTTGTACAAGCCTCCAGATTCGGCCTACTACTAATTCCTATATTTAGGTAAATTTTCTGTCTCTGCAATCTGACAGTCAGCGAAACAGAGGCGGTAAAAATTCTATACCTTTTGATTGCCAACTCTAAAAATTGTGTTCTTTATCAACTAGGAAAGCTTACTGAATCCTCTACAATATTCATTTTGGGTGTCTCTTCTAATTCGACCTATAAATAATTCATAATGGCCAGACAAGACAATCTGCCAATTCTCGTCAGCTCTCCTGGTCAGTCGTGGTAAAACTACCATAACTCCTAAACCGGAAGTCCAAATCAGGTGATCTCGGTGCCCACAGAAAGCTAAAACTGAGGGCTACAACTTTCTAAAAGGCGGTCAGATCAGAAAACATACGAATCTTACCCAAAACTGACGAGAAACAGCGCTGAACAACACCGATATGCTATCTCGTCTTGGTCGACACTCCAACAGTGGTCTCCTCGCCTTTCCTCCAATGGACCGCAGTAAGGATCTTCGCTGGGGAGGGAGGTGGTGCTGCTGGGGAGGTGGTGGCGTAGGGGAGGAGCAATGGGGAGAGGCGGTGGCGGCTATGGGGGGAAAGAGGGGGAAAGGGGGAGGGTGGCTAGGGTTTAGGGGGAGGTCATCCCTCCTTTGGCCGGCCCCCCTCTTGGGCCACATGGGCCGTGGCCCAAGGCCCAGGTTGTCGTAAATTCGAGGAAACCCCCTTTTTTCCAGGGATTCTTCTCTTCTTTTGTTCTTTCTTCTCCCGACTAGCTGTCTAATTGCTCGATTAAATTCTGGGGTATTACATTCTGCCCCCCTTGAAAGGATTCGACCCCGAATCTAAGCTCCAATCTATACGAAATGAATCTTGCGTTTGGGAACTTGTTGTCAGAAACACGTATCCGATGCCAACAACCCTGGTTAAAACTCACGAATGCGATTTCCCAAGTCTCAAGTTTCGACACACTTAGACCTTCACGTACACCAACATCTTCGTCCCGACCTTTGCAGGTTCTCTCAACACACCGGACACGAATGTAAGGTTTTACTAGTTGACAAAAGGCCCTATTGAAAACTTAAGCTTTGGGCTTCTCAAGTACTCACTCAGCACTAGACATACAAGACGTTTTGTTCTCCGCGCATGGCCTCGAGACAGTCTTGGCGATGCACCAACCTCCAAAATCAAATCCATGTACCTTGGGCCGACCTTCCCTGCGGTACCAAACCAGAAGTTCTACACACGGCACACAGGACTCTTGTTCCAATTCTCAATCGAGCGCTTCACCGAAACAAGGAATACCTCTTTTAACGAGGGACACACAACAGAACTCTCTTTGAACAATCTCTATTGTAAAAAGAGTCAACTGAAAGCAAAAGATTCTCATCGCAACCACGCCATGCCAACTCCCCAAGAAAAGGGTCAAATTCAAGATCAAAAATTCATCACAAAAACCATTCCACTTTCTAATTAGACAGTTTGCAAATGAACACCACGAAAGCCAATGGAGAAATCACTCGAATACTCAAATCAATCTTTTCCTTTATTCCTTATGAACCGGAAAGAACGACACATACAAACATAAAGCCAAATCAGAATGCAACTGACACCCGTCATAACACGCAGCTCGAACAAGAGTTAAGAGATCATTCTATTACCTAAGAAAAACACTCTTCTTCCTCAATCCCTATTTTAGAAATAAACCTTCATTTAAATTATGGGATTCCCAATTATCACCCTGCTCATTTCTCTTATCCAACAACCTTAAAGCGTTGCTCAACCCGAAAGTAACACCCACACTCCTGTAGAGAGACTCTACTAATCCACAAATACATGCTCTAGCCAACTCCTCTACCAAACGAATCACTTTGAGAAATAATTTTCAACGTACCTCAACATAGATTTCTCCCACGATCACATCTTCTCAATCCTTTAAGAATAATCAATTTAAAATTCGCATCACACACACTCATTTACTACACCCAAAGAATGCTACCAGTGATCATTGCACTATTCAAAATCCACTTTATTTCACTATTCCTGCACAACCTCATTAGCTTCCAAGGTCCTAGCATAGAACACCAAGCCAAAATTTTCAATCTCCAAGGCTCATGTAAATGTATTTCGATGCAACTGATACGAAAACTCTCGAATCCGATGACTAAAATTCTCACAATCTAAACATATTCATTAATAATCTCCGGAAAACATATTCTCAACCAAATTATCTTTAGATAGATTCTAACTCCTAAAGGGTTACTCACTGAAACCAAGTCGTACCTGGTAATAATTCAACAATCCCCACTATCCCATCAATTGACATTACAATCAGATTACTTCGCTAATCCTGCTCTTATTAAATTATACCTTCATATTTTGCCTATACAATCTGGCACATTACTCAATCATCTATAATAAACTAACTAAGATTTCCATGCTTTCAACAATTCTAATGTTCCACTCAACATGAACAAATGATCTTTGACCACCAACCACTATCGATTATGTTAGTTGCACCATTGTAATCCATTTGCTCCAAGGATAACCGTTCTATGAAATCAAATCTCCTTCAAGGATTATTCCAAAGAGTCAATTTACCACTCAATGCATCTCAACAACTTAATATCCAAAGTCTCACAAAACCATCTACTTGACCACCACTATCAAGTTGCCACTTTTCAGACTACAAGACTCCTCAACACGGTTCGGTTAATCCTTTCTCAGAAGAAAAGGCAAATAGAAACTGTTTTAGTACACAGAAAGACGTTACCCCTCGCAGTAGACACAAGACCAAGGGAGTAGTCAAATAATGGCATTCTCGGAAAATACAACACGAGACCCCAGTTGAGGGCACAAGTTCCGCTAGAAGAGAATATCAAACCTCAGCCAAAAAGAAGAAAACATTGCTTTTGAAACTCGAGAAACCCTTAGCGACCAATAACAAAGGTAAGTACGCTCAGAAAGCGCAAGCTACAAAACTTGAGTCCAACATCAAAGATCTGTATTGCGCTGCCTCTTCTATCAAAGGAAATAATTGCTCTCTGATTGTAACTTTTTTCTAACTTGAATAAAAGAGACTCTAAGTTCAAATCACATAATCACTTAGGAATCAAATAGAACTTTTCCAACACTTTGCCTTACTCAATAATTTTTAGCTACTACCCGAATCATGAGGTCCAAGAGATCACAAACGCAAAACTCAAAGGATTTTCACCTCTTCTATATCACGAAAGACAATCAGATTACCTTCTTGTTAAAAGGGTTATTACCACTCCCACAAGTCAGAATATTACCATCGTACTAACATTTAGAATAACACACTCTTAACATGATTCCATATCGTAAACTATTCTATTATAATACCCCTAAAGTTCACCAAATTGGTATATACCACTTTATCATCTCATCCTCAAATTGAGAGTATACTAAAATCTTATAACCTCACTGCAACAACCACTTTATTTCAGAGGGAATCTACTGCACAATTTTTAAAATGTTATACCAAAACTCGTTCCTCAAAGGCATACCATTATCTGACGATTTCACCACTATGCAAACACAGGTCACCTATTGAATCCTACCATAAATCCTTCCAAAAGAAACACAATAGATTATTCCATAATGCTTCTGTTATCTCAATAAGATCCCAGCGGTCAACTTGTTCTAGAGATTATCCGATACACAAACCACACTATCAAAGCAAACCCTTCTTTTTCAAGGGTATGCAGCCACAATTCATCCTCATAAAACGCACGTTAATAAATCGCTTTCAAATGTCAACCCTTCACCTATTAGAAATGCTCACACTAATTCCAACCTAGAGGTTATCATAAACCATTGATGGTTCTTCAATCATGGACAAATTTATGGTCATTTCTCTATTGTATTCCCACGGCATAAATAAGATCATCAAATAGCCAATCAAAGAAAATTCCATATAATTATCTACTGAGAGAACAGTTGAACAAATCCTTATGTTTCTCATTTTACACAGTTAGATTTGCCCATCGAGACCAAATAACCCAACAAGTTTAGCAAACTACACAATTCTAACATCAACCATTTCGTCAATGCTCCACATTTTTAATAACTATATTGATTCCAACCAAGTATAGTCATACTCATAATCACAGCTCATCAAGAACAACTAGAGGACAACATCGACTTATCCGATTTCACTTCCAATGATTCTCGTTAGGATTTATTATGCACCACACTGCAGACCCATCTTGATAACCCATATCATATCCATTAATTTCTTTTGATTGTAACCTCTCACTTAACCATGAGAAAACAACGCTAAAGGGTTTAACATTTTCTTTCTTAAAAGAGAACCATTCAACTTCAACGCTCAGAATACCCAAAAGAGTTACATTGAGTCAAAGCTTCCACATACTAAAAGACTTGCAAAAGTAAATTTTCATTATCCAAATCAAGTGAAATAAATGGGTCATGCTTTCCAATAAGAAAAAAAAAACTTCAATACAAAGGTGAAGCCTAACAATTAACCAAGTTCACTAGTCACAAGAATAACTCAACAATTGGGAAAACAATAATTGCTTTAAGAGACAAGTTAAGCCAACGGAAACACATCAACCTCTCTCAAAACAAACACCAACCGCAATTGAACTAAGAACCCAAGATAAATTCATCAGCCACAACTGGACAAGAGTTGCCCAAATTCAAATTCAAGAAAGAGAATAACTTTTCTAAAGACAATCACTTTCAACGCTTGTACTAAGATATCCGAGGTAACCACTTTACTATTCTCTTACTACGACCGATGGTGTAACCGGGTAAAGCCTAGGGCCACAACCACATTCTCAACCCTCAACATCAGCCATCCTTACACATAACCCAAGATAATCAATAATTAGCAATCATGCTAAATTCATACTAGTAATCATCAATACGATATATCAGAAACGTAAATGCAATGCTTTACCCATTCCCATCCTACCGTGCACAGTGTGTCAATTTATTTCATAATATATTTTTTCTGGCTACCACGGACCTGAAGCCCGCTCTGATACCAACTGTAACACCCCAACCCATCAAAAAGCCTGGAATGCTACTAAATAAACATGATAACCATTTAAACATAAGGCATAGTTCTAAATTTCGGCAGAACCTCCTTTGTATAATTAAGTATACCAGAGGTTCCAACAGATGCATATATTATTATCAATATCTCAACATCCAAAGTTCATCAAAGCATTCTTAAATAATCTATTCGGCTAATGCATAAGCAAGCATAATTAAAAATTTACCACTCTCATTATTACAAATAATCCAATGCATTCAAGCGTAGCCAAAATTAATCCTTAAACAGTATGCTTATTATTAAGGTACGACCTAAATGATAATCATCTTTAAAAGAATGTGTGGTAGTGAGTGCATACAAAGCAACCCTACTCCCTCCCATGCATGCCGTTCTTGAAAGTGGTACCTAAAAGCACAACAAAAGCAAGAGGTGAGTCCAAAGACTCAGCAAATATAATAAATAGCATCAACAACAAACAAGCATATAACTCATCAACTATACTTCACAAAATCACATATCAATAACTTTACACATGCATGCTACGCAATATGGTCAACATGATCTTTTTCCTCCTCTTTCCCTTTTGCATTTTACCGGTAAAGCAAAATGCGCATCCGTCGATGCACACGCATGCCTGTACCATCAGGTACAGGGACCTTTGCCATACTCCACGTGTATGGGGACATAAGCCCATGCTCTTCAAGCATGGAGACCTTTAGTCTGTCATTAACATGACGGGGATCTCAAGAGTTGCTTGGTCTTCACATGACCAAGACTTCAATAAACCAACATGATGCATATGTATGAATTCTCAAAGTAATACAAACATGCATCCTCAACAACATTGCATATGGGTAACCTATTCATACTCCAAAATCTCATAACCATAGACAAACAACCATGAATAACACGTAATTGTTATCTCTAGCAACCATGAACAATACCAATTATGCCATCTTCACAAATATGAACTCACAAGTACTCATAATATATGTTAAACATTGCCATTAAATAATATATATTATATTCATCACTATACTTGCCTTAACCGCGAGAGAACGAGGGATGGACAGAAGGTGCTGCCCCCAGTACCAGTCCACCACCTGAATAATAATCATAACGCACGCTAAGACACAACAGTGGACCAAAACAACTATAACAACAACCATCAACTCACAAAAACATCTAACTCGATCCCGTCCCCAAATTCCTAAACGTCGATCTGTCCCCTCGGTGGATAGTCAACTTCAAAAATCCATATCTATTGGTAGAGGAGTTAAATAAGATGTTGTTAGACTTTCTGGAAAGGTAATTAAATTCTCCAACTAAGTCTAGTTGGTGAGCCGTACTGAATCGACCAAATAATACCATTACCAGGACAGTTAATAAAATATCAATTTCACGTCAGGCTCTCTGGACAGATCACTAAAACCACCATAACTTTTGCTACGCAACTCGGAATGGGGTTATCCTAGACTCTATGGAATCATGACAAAACCAGCTACAATAGTCTAGTTGTACAAGCCTCCAGATTCTGCCTAATACTAATTCCTATATTTAGGTAAATTTTCTGTCTCTGCAATCTGACAGTCAGCGAAACAGAGGCGGTAAAAATTCTATACCTTTTGATTGCCAACTCTAAAAATTGTGTTCTTTATCAACTAGGAAAGCTTACTGAATCCTCTACAATATTCATTTTGGGTGTCTCTTCTAATTCGACCTATAAATAATTCATAATGGCCAGACAAGACAATCTGCCAATTCTCGTCAGCTCTCCTGGTCAGTCGTGGTAAAACTACCATAACTCCTAAACCGGAAGTCCAAATCAGGTGATCTCGGTGCCCACAGAAAGCTAAAACTGAGGGCTACAACTTTCTAAAAGGCGGTCAGATCAGAAAACATATGAATCTTACCCAAAACTGACGAGAAATAGCGCTGAACAACACCGATATGCTATCTCGTCTTGGCCGACACTCCAACGGTGGTCTCCTCGCCTTTCCTCCAATGGACCGCAGCAAGGATCTTCGCTGGGAAGGGAGGTGGTGCTGCTGGGGACGTGGTGGCGCAGGGGAGGAGCAATGGGGAGAGGGGGTGGCGGCTATGGGGGGAAAGAGGGGGAAAGGGGGAGGGTGGCTAGGGTTTAGGGGAGGTCATCCCTCCTTTGGCCGGCCCCCCTCTCGGGCCACATGGGCCGTGGCCCAAGGCCCAGGTTGTCGTAAATTCGCGGAAACCCCCTTTTTTCCAGGGATTCTTCTCTTCTTTTATTGTTCTTTCTTCTCCCGACTAGCTGTCTAATTGCTCGATTAAATTCTAGGGTATTACATTCTGCCCCCCTTAAAAGGATTTGACCCCGAATCTAAGCTCCAATCTATACGAAATGAATCTTATGCTTGGGAACTTGTTGTCGTAAACACGATCCGATGCCAACAACCCCGTTAAAACTCACAAATGCGATTTCCCAAGTCTCAAGTTTCGACACACTTAGACCTTCACGCACACCAACATCTTCGTCTCGACCTTTGCGTGTTCTCTCAACACACCGCACCGAATGTAAGGTTTTACTAGTTGACCAAAGGCCATATTGAAAACTCAAGCTTTGGGCTTCTCAAGTACTCACTCAGCACTAGACATACAAGACGTTTTGTACTCCGCGCATGGCCTCGAGACAGTCTTGGCGATGCACCAACCTCCAAAATCAAATCCATGTACCTTGTCGGCCTTCCTGCGGTACCAAACCGTAAGTCCTACACACGGCACACACGGACTCTTGTTCCAACTCTCAATCGAGCGCTTCACGAAACAAGGAATACCTCTTTTAACGAGGGACACACATGTAACTCTCTTTGAACAATCTCATCAGAAAAGAGTCAATCGAAAACAAAAGATTCTCATCGCAACCACGCCATGCCAACTCCCCAACAAAAGGGTCAAATTCAAGATAAAAAATTCATCATAAAAACCATTCCACTTTCTAATTAGGCAGTTTGCAAATGAACACCACGAAGCCAATGGAGAAATCACTCGAATACTCAAATCAATCTTTAACTTTATTCCTTATGAACCGGAAAGAACGACACATACCAACATAAAGCCAAATCAGAATGCAACTGACACCCGTCATAACTCATCAACTATACTTCACAAAACCACATATCAATCACTTTACACATGCATGCTACGCAATATGCTCAACATGATCTTTTTCCTCCTCTTTCCCTTTTGCATTTTACCGGTAATGCAAAGTGCGTATCCGTCGATGCACACGCATGCCTGTACCATCAGGCACAAGGACCTTTGCCCATACTCCACGTGTATAGGGACCTAAGCCCATGCTCTTCAAGCATGGGGACCTTTAGCCTGTCATTAACATGACGGGGACCTCAAGAGTTGCTTGGTCTTCACATGACCAAGACTTCAATAAACCAACATGATGCATATGTATGAATTCTCAAAGTAACACAAACATGCATCCTCAACAACATTGCATATGAGTAACCTATTCATACTCCAAAATCTCATCACCATAGACAAACAACCATGAATAACACGTAATTGTTATCTCTAGCAACCATGAACAATACCAATTATGCCATCTCCATAAACATGAACTCACAAGTACTCATAATATATGTTAAACATTGCCATTCAATAATATATATTATATTCATCATTATACTTGCATTAACCGCGAGAGAACGAGGGTGTATGTAAGGAATCTTGCCCGGTGCATCATCCACCACCTGAGTAATAATCATAACGCACGCTAAGACACAGCAGCGGACCAAAACAACTATAACAACAGCCATCAACTCGTAAAAACATCTAACTCGATCCCGTCCCCAAATTTCTAAACATCGATCTGTCCCCTCGGTGGATAGTCAACTTCAAAAATCCATATCTATTGGTACAGGAGTCCAAATAAGATGTTGTTAGACTTTCTGGAAAGGTAATTAAATTCTCTAACTATGTCAAGTTGGTGAGCCTTACTGAATCGACCAAATAATACCCCTACCAGGCCAGTTAATAAAACAACAATTTTACGTTGGGCTCTCTGGACAGATAACTAAAACCACCATAACTTTTGCTACGCAACTCGGAACGGGGTGATCTTGGACTCTATGGATCATGACAAAACCAGCTATAACAGTCTAGTTGTACAAGCCTCATGATTCGGCCTCCTACTAATTCTTATATTCAGGTAAATATTTTGTGGATATCATGGGGATAGGCTCCAGATCTTTGGATGATGTGACAATTGGCAATGGCGTTTACGGTTTGTCGTTTCACGTGTTTTCGACAAAGTTACAGGCTTACTGGACAGGGGCGGTCCGATCGGTCCTGCACGGCGGTCCGACCGTCCTAAATCTGTCGGACCGGCCATGTGGGGCGATCGGACCGGCGGTGACCAAAGTGGTCAAAACGAGCTGGGCCAAAAATAGGTGTTGTAGGCAAGTGAGGGGATCCCAATGCACTTGGTCTCATGATTTTTGCAGTATCCAGTAAAAAGTTCTTTTGGTTTAAAGTTTCCAGAAGGTTTCGGAATTTAAGGGCTTGAATTTCGGCTAAGTCCTCATAAGGCGGTCCGACCGCTCACGAGGAGCGGTCCGACCGGCCAAAATGGTCCGACCGCTCACCTGGAGCGGTCGGACCGTGAATAACTTGATCATCGGCCAACTTCGTGGCGATGCTGTTTTGTTAGGTCAAGTACATGGGTTCCATGGCATATGTTTTGCATGATGCATGTTTTGACTAACATGGGTCAAGTTTTGAAGAACTTGTTCCCGAATTCGTGTTTTCTTGTCTGTGGTTGTGCAGGTTGCTTGGTGGTCAACGACGGTCAACGGCGAGGAGGATCGGGACTAGACTTGGAGAGTTGAGGTCCAGAACGATCGACGATGACGGGTGAGGTCAACGACTCAAGCGTGACACAAGATGGACAAGGGTGACCTATTGGCAAATCCATGGCGCATGGTGAAGCGGTTTAGGTCAAAAGGTTAAAGACGGCGCTGGCGGCGCGTGTGTGTGACCCGCTTGTTAGTGGGCCTTAACGGAGCCCAATTGAGTCAAACCATAGGAGTTCTAGGCCTCCACTATAAATAGGGGAGGTGGTGGTCGCACCATCTAGCTCTTTTCTCTCTCGCCTTTTTATGTTTCAAAACCCTAACTGTCTTTAGGGAGTTGAGGTGGAGGCTAGGGCTCTTGATGGTTTGTGGTGAATTTCGTGATCTTTGATTGTCATCGATCCATGATGGTGTGGATGTAATCCAGCATCAATCACTTAAATCAATCTATGCAAGGTTTGCTTGAGATAAGTCTCTTTTCGTTCTTGCTTTCAATTTCGTGTTTTTAGGGCTTTCTTTGATCCGCGAGTTTGTGATTGATTCTTTCACGTGAATTAGCTTGCTGTGATATGTGTGAATCTATCTAGCATCATCTTGATCATCAATCTCTCACGAACAAGCTTTAGGATCAAGTTTTCGTTCTTGCCCTGTTTTAGACCTTCGTTAATCAATTGGCAATTGCTCAAGATCGCTCCAAGAATTATCATAATATTCGATTGGAATAGGTCCTCAATAGCATATAGAAGGTGTGTGCAAAGTTTCATAAAGATTGGAGTTGAGAATCAAAAGTTTCACCTAATTGCAACTTCGCCATCGGTGATTTTATTATTGCAGATCGGTTCGAGTTGGCCGGTCGATCATTGTCATCACCGGCCGATCGATTTTGAGCGGTCCAACCGCCAGCACAACGCCGGTCAGACCGCCCGGCAATCGGTCCGACCGGTTGGGTCCAGCGGTCAGACCGCCCGTGCTGTGAGTTTGCAATCTTAGTTGATTTTGTTATTTTGCTTAGGGGATTTAATTGGATTCAATACTAGTCTTCCAACAGATCGTATATTGATCTTCATAGTTTCATCATAGCTATTGGAGTGAAATTGTGTTGAATTCATTATTTGGGAAAAAGTGAGCGTGCTCCTATTCACCCCCCCCCCTCTAGTCGCCTTTACGGTCCAACATTTTTATCTCGCTAAATCGACAACAAATAAACAACATGTGTAAAAATTTCATACCTTTTGATTGCCAACTCTAAAAATTGTATTCTTTATCAACTTGGAAAGCTTACTGAATCCTCTACAATATTCATTTTGGGTGTCTCTTCTAATTCGGTCTCTAAATAATTCATAATGGTCAGACAATACAATCTGCCAAAACTCGTTAGCTCTCCTGGTCAGTCATGGTAAAACTACCATAACATTCTGAACCGTAGGTTCAAATCAGGTGGTCTCCTCGCCTTTCCTCCAATGGACCGCAGCAAGGATCTTCGACGGGGAGGGAGGTGGTCTTCTTTGGTGCGTGGTGGCGCAGGAGGAGCAATGGGGAGGGTGGCGACTATGGGGAAAGAGGGGAAAGGGGAGGGTGGCTAGGGTTTAGGGGCGAGGTCATCCCCCCTTTGGCCGGCCCCCCTCTTGGGCCACATGGGCCGTGGCCCAAGGCCCAGGTTGTCGTAAATTTGTGGAAACCCCCTTTTTCCTGTGATTTTTCTCTTCTTTTATTGTTCTTTCTTCTCCCGACTAGCTGTTTAATTGCTCGATTAAATTTAGGGTATTACAGTTTCGATCAAAAAAATTATTTCCTATGTTAAATGGAAGGGTGTATTAGAGGTATTCGCGGTTGGATTCAAGTTTTGTAGCTTGCAGCTTATTGAAGCGTGCTTAACCTTGTTGAGCTATATTCGTTGGGTTTAACCTATCCTTGCCTAGTTCCTAACTCATCTTGTGATTGCTACCTTATCTAACCCATTGAGTTTCACGGATGGTTCGGACTCGTCAAGTCACGCAAGTGGTTCTGACACCCTTGTGTTAGAAGAAAATGAGCAGACCCCCGTAGGAGCTGTTCCACCTCAAGCACCCCCAATTGACCTCGGAATTTTGGAGCTTTCATGGCAGCTCAAACCCAGATGATGTACACTATGATGAATCAGATTCAGAATATGAACAATCAGAACAGCAACAACAATCGCCATAATGGAGCCCAAGTCGCTCATGGTCACCATGGACCATCTAAGCTAGCTAAGCTCATGAGAACCCGTCCACCAACATTTTCAGGGCATGTCTCACCAGTGGAAGCTGATGATTGGCTTCGTGTTATCAAGAGGAAGCTGATGATCACCCAATGCAGCGACTATGAGAAGGTTATACATGCCACTCACCAGGTGGAAGGCATAGCTACCGAATGGTGGGAAAACATTTGCGCAGCGCATGAGACGCCGTAAAACATTATCTGGGAAGAGTTTTCAGCTGCTTTTTACCAGTACCATGTACCAGAAGGGATCATAGATTTGAAGAAGGATGAGTTTCGCGCTCTCAAGCAAGGAGGAATGTGAGTGACTAACTACCTCAATAAATTATCTCAACCTGCCCGCTATGCTGCAGAAGATGTCGCCACCGACAAGACTCGTCAGAGTCATTTTATGAAAGGATTGAACACTGGGCTACATGTCAACCTGATTGCCCACACCTTTCTAGATTTTTAAGAGTTAATCAACAAGACTTTGATTCTTGAGATAAGCGCAAGGAATTGGAAGATAACCACAAGCGCAGAATGACCCAACAAGGGAGTCACCAGCCACAGCTAAAGGCAAGAACGGTTCCATCGCAGTTCAACTGGTTTCCACCGCAAAAGACTTTTAGAACACCTACACCAACTTCAGTACCTCGTCCAATCGCTCAGAACTTCCACAGTCTCGTACCAGCCAACCCCAACCCAGAGAACAACCCACAGAATGGACCCAGAGTTTATTTTTCCTACCGTCAGCTAGGGAACTTCACAAACCGATGTCCTCAGAATGGAATAATAACCCCAGTACACTTCAATTTTTGGAGCTACACCATCCAAGACACCAGCACAGAACAACAATCAAGGAGCACCTCAAGTGGTCAGCCAATCTAGAGCACCACCATCCGTGGCCAGAGGTCGTATCAACCACATCACTCTGGAAGGAGCCTAGGAAGCACTCGACATTGTATTGGGTAAGTTTCTGGTAAATTCAGTACCTGCATAAGTTTTGTTTGATTCCGAAGCTTCGCATTCATTTGTTTCTGGAGTTTTTTCCACCAAGAAAAATTTGAAAGTTAAGCCTCTTAAGCATACTCTGTTAGTCCAGTCGCCTGGAAAGTTGGGATTATGTAGCGGTATTATGGTTGGTCTAATCGACACAAGCCAATACATGAAGTTGCAATGAAGCTAACTTTTAACTAAATAAAATCCAAGAAAACTAAAGGGGTACGACCACCTTAAATAGGTTAGGGGGAGCTGTACATAGCTAACAAAATAGGGGGTGGTACTATTCATATTACTGTTTATAGAGGTGGTACTATTCATGTGAACAGTATGAGCTCCCTTGGGTGGCCGGCCAGCGTATGGGCCAATTCCAGTGCGATTACAAGGCCCAAATTGGTCTAAATAGGTAATACAACACTTTCTTTTGATGATTACAGCCTGCACAGAAGGAATTTGGATGTGAGGCCAGATCCATTGGAAAGAGGATGAGATAAGCTTTCAATCAAGTACTCGTGGACCTCAAACAGAGTCCTTATGTGAAAGTTATGCTCATTTGAAGTCAAGCCTATCTCCGGAGGCTGAATTGGATTCCAGAAAATATCCAACTTGATCTCTTGCTTGGCTTGTACAAAAAGTGATATGGTGCTGCACAAATATACATTTTCATCATTATATAGCATCAAATAGTTCATGTAATATAAATGCACTCCTAAAAACGAGCTCACCTGATAATTTAAGTGAAGCGTACAAGCTCTTGTAATTAGAATAACAAGCATAGCAAATATGATTGTATCTATAGGGGTTATGTCCTCATCATCCTCCTCTTCTTGAAAACAAAACCGTCCTCAGCTTTTGATAAGCTGAAAATAGGGTAAGAAAGAAGCCAAGGTGTATGAATGGTATATGTATATGTCATCCGTTTTAACGGTTCTTCGTTGTTGCACAATGAATGTTATAAAACAACAGCGATCATAAAAGCTCATTATATTATTAGCCTAAGAATAATCATATATGTTAACGAGCAAAACAAAATTTCACACGAGCAAAACAAAATTTCTCACACAGCAATTATTGTAACTAGTTTTGCAAATGTAAGTGAAGCATTTATGCAATTCAAATATCTGAAGTTGTCAAATTCAAATATCTGAAGTTGTAAACTTGTAGTGGTAGCACATATGGGCAAATCTACAACCTTTGGAATTAAACATAGTTCATCCATGTAATCATATTTCAATTGAGCATTAGCAAATTCATTAAGCAAGGGTGAAAAGATTTGAAAGTTCTTCCATACTTAAACATCATTCCTTATGCAGATTGTCCATACTAGATGGTGTAATAAGAGATGAACACATATGCATTGGATGATCACTAAAGTTTATTTTCCTCTCATAATGAACAAGATTCGGCACATAAGAATTGTTGTTCAAAACAGTAAGCTTCAATTCATCCATTTGATCACAAGTTGTGCATATTCGATATACTAGAAATTGATTGTCTACACTATAGTCTCCGATTAATTTAAAATAGTATGTGTAGATGCTAGAAAGAGAATTTGGAGATAAAATTTTAGAAACTTTTTCCATAGTATATTCCAAACTAACAGGCTCATTAAGCATGATATAGCACAATACTTCAGCAGGGGATATTCTATCAAAAACTTCCTTATGTATAATCAATTCGACATGTGCAAAATTATGAAAATTTAGATCAGCACATGGTTCGTTCAAGTCAACACAAGGAATATCAAAAGATTGCACTACAACAGGTATATACTCACAAAGTTGCTCTGTGTCTTGCTGTAGTACCAAATCAGTACCTTTGTCATTATCGTCCTCATCAGATACTATAGATACCTCAAACTTCTCCTCTAATGACATAAGATGCGCCAGATCATCCTTCATCTCTTCAAGTGTCTCGGCAGTATCTGTAGATGGAGTAGAAACCAAAACAATATCAGCATTTTCAGTTACCATAGGTTGCACCTCGCTTGTGACCGTGGGTGGTGGAGGTACAAAACGATATTGCAATTTCTTCATCTGCTCCCATGTGTACATGTAGTGGTACCTGATATTCGACCACCAATGTTGAACATCACCGATCAGCACCGTCCTTGCCATGCTCATCTTCTCATAAGGATAAAGGTCCTGTCTTTCAATGTAGCTATCCAACATAGTAATTCACAAGTAGTCCAACGATGTACTCTCAGTGATGAGTGGCAAGATGTATGCTGGTAGTTATTTTCCTTTGAGTTCAAATCTGCTTGCGATATCATCGTAATCTACCAACTTCAACCAACCTATCATTGTTAGTAGAAAACAAGGAAACAAATCATAAGTATATGTTCCTATCAACTACTAGGATCTAGAGGCTCAAAGGCACTCACACTCAAGCTCATAATAAGTTCTTACTAATTCTTACCAAGTAAACAGGCGGTGACCTGTAACTAGTGTCAGTGTCAATAATCTCCGAAGATTGACAAAGCAATTGGAAGCAACTGGTACCTGTGCAATGGTAGAGGTGGAGCTAGGATATGCTTCAATATGGTAGCAAGGATTAGCAATAATCAAATCAGTAAATACAAGTTGAAAAATTGCTCAAAGTACTAGTCAATGTTGCTGATCCTAGCCTAGAAAGACCTAACTAATCAAAGCCTATCAAGATAAGTGTATAAACCACATATAGCTAGCTTCCTTACTCAGCCCTTCCTCGAGCCTGATGTTGTCTCCGACATGAGATAACTCGTCAAATTGATTGTACACTTCCTCATCCATGACATTCTCAACTCTAACAATCCTTCTTTTTCCATGAAGAACTACGTGACGGTTCTTATTTGCCGGGTCTTTTACATAAAAAACTTGAGCATCTTGATTAGCGAGTACGAATGGACATTCGAGGTCTATAGAAGTGATACTGTACTTGTCGACATTCACACCCTGTTGAAGTTTGACCCAATGGCACCGAAATAGGGGGGTCTTAAAAAGTACATAGTCGAGCTCCCAAATCTTCTCTACGAACTCATATTAGGAGCTCAACCCAGCAGTATTGAACTGCTCGTGAAACACATCTATGAGAAAACCGCTGTTTTGGATTGTGCTCTTCCTATCATGAGCTGTCGTATAAAATATGTAGCTATTTATGTTGTATCTTTGCCACATCACAATTGTAAATTTTGGACCTTTTTCGAACCATGGCAGCATATGATCACTTGATGATGGCCTCCCAGTGAATCGCACCTTTAACCATTCATTGAACCAGATGTTGTGCTCTCTCGTGATCCAAACCTCCGACCGGCCAGGATTCTGTTGGTGTAGCATGTCTTTGTGCTTGTCGATGTACGGGTACACTTGGGTCATGTGTTGCAAGATCGTGAAATGGGCTTGAGCGTATGCGTCGAAATCAGGAGTGATTGCTTTCCTTCCGATGGACCTGATACCCTCCAGCCTCCCCTCGTGACGAGATAGAGGCACACCTATCGGTTCCACCTGAGCCATGTAGTTGACGCAGAACTCAATGACCTCTTCGGTTGCATAACCTTCCATGATGCTGCCCTCGGGTCGAGATCGATTCTGTACATAGGTGTTGGACCGTAAAGGCGACTAGAGGGGGGGTGAATAGGAGCACGCTCACTTTTTCACAAATTATGAACTCAATACAATTTTACTCCAGTAGCTATTAGAAAGCTATGAAGATCAATATACCAGTACAGCGGAAGACTAGTATTGAATCCAATTAAACCCCTAAGCAATGCGACAAAAATCAGCAAGAATCAAAACTAACAGAGAGGCGGGTCGGCATGTTATATCAAGGCGATCGACCGGTACCAAATCGGTCGACCTACGGTGTGGGGCGGTCTCGACCGCAAGCTACGTAAACGATAAAACAGCCCGATGATGAAGTTGCAATTAGGTCTAACTTTTGATTCTCAACTCCAAACTTCACGAAACTTTGCACACACCTTCTCTATGCTATTGAGGACCTATTCCAATCGAATATTATGATAATTCTTGGAACGATCTTGAGCAATTGTCAATTGATTAATGTAAGGTCTAAAACGGGCAAGAACGAAAACTTGATCCTAATGCTTGTTCGTGAGAGATTGATGATCAAGATGATGCTAGATAGATTCACACATATCACAGCAAGCTAATCCACATGAAAGAATCAATCACAAACTCGCGGATCAAAGGAAGCCCTAAAATCACCAAATTGAAAGCAAGAACGAAAGAGACTTATCTCAAGCAAACCTTGCATAGATTGATAACGAGATCGTTCGGATTACACCCACGCCATCATGGATCGGTGGTCAATCCAAGATCACGAAATTCTCCTCAAACCATGAAAAGCCCTAGCCTCCACCTCAACTCCCCTAAAGACAATTAGGGTTTTGAAACATAAAAAGGCGAGAGAGAGGGGTGCAGCCACCACCTCATCCTATTTATAGTGGAGGCCTAGAACTCCTAGGGTTTGACTCAATTGGGCTCCGTTAAGGCCCACTAACAAACGGGTCACACACGCACGCTTCGCAAGCGCCGTCTTTAACCTTTTGACCTAAACCGCTTCACCATGCGTCATGGATTTGCCAATAGGTCACCCTTGTCCATCTTGTGTCACGCTTGAGTCGTTGACCTCACCCGTCATCGTCGATCGTTCGACCTCAACTCTCCAAGTCTAGTCCCGATCTTCCTCGCCGTTGATCGCCGTTGACCACCAAGTAACCTGCACAACCACGGACAAGCAAACACGAATTCGGAACAAGTTCTTCACAACTTGACCCATGTTAGTCAAAACATGCATCATGCAAACCATATGCCACGATACCAATGACTTTGACCTAATAAAACAACATCGCCACGGTTGGCCGACGTTCAAGTTATTACGGCCCGACCGCCCGGTGAGCGGTCGGATCGCTTCTTGGCGGTCGGACCGCTCCTCGTGAGTCGGGTCGGACCGCCTTGGGACTTAGCGAATTTCAACACCAAAATCCAAACCTTCCGGAAACTTTAAACCAATAGAACTTCTTACTGGAGACTCCAAAAATTATGAGACCAAGTGCATTGGGATCCCCTCACTTGCCTACAACACCTATTTTTGGCCCAGCCCTTTCTGAGAACTTTTAGGTCATTGCCGGTCCGACCGCCCCATATGGCCGGTCCGACCGATTTGGGACCGGTCGGACCGCCGTGCAAGGACCGGTCGGACCGCCCCTGTCCAGTAAGCCTATAACTTTGTCGAAAACAAGTGAAACGACAAACCGTAAACGCCATTGCCAATTGTCACATCATCCTAAGATCTGGAACATATCCCCATGAAATCCACAATCTCCCCCTTGATGAACACATTGGCAATTATCCAGAAAATGTATGTAAGAGGTTTGAAAACGAGTTTACTCGCAGTTTTCGCACAAAGGCACAACTTGGTCCATAAGCAAGAAAAAGCAATGTGAATGACCAAGCTGGCATCAGAATAGTATAGGCATGTGAGACAAGGCAAAAGAAAGCATAAAAACTTTGATTTCCAGAAAAGGGTCAAAATTCTCACATGAGGTCCATATGAAAGAACAATTGTTCAATTGACCTATGATCATTGTGAGTATAAAAGAATGCAATTCAAGTTCAGAATATTCAATAAGACAATAAGAATGCAACTCAAGAACTCCCCCTGACTATGATCCTCAATTTTCAAATTTTCAGTTTCTCCCCTTTGTATAAACTTCTCCCCCAATAAGGAAATATCTTCTTATTAACACATCTTCTCTTCTCTTTTAACACATCTTCTCCACATTTGACAATGGATTCATCAAGGAATCACGCCTTCCTCTCATCCAGAGATAATAAATATAGAATAAAGGAAAAAGCAGAAACAAAAGAAGCATAAAGAGGAATATGCATGAAGTGCAATGGAGTGGTTTCAATTTTTGTATTTTTCAATTTTTGATTACAAGAAGCTTTGGAGATTACCCAAAAGAACAAGCTAGTATCTCTAATATTGCACAAACAAGATATCAAGCCCGACAAATAGCTTAGCAAGATCATGGTAAGACATATATATCAAAGCTAAACACAAAGGCTCAAAAGTAAAGCGAGAGATTTGATCAATTTAAGCAACGCTCAAATTCAAAGAAGTTCATCAACAGGATCCTAAAGTGAAATTGGCCATGTCAAAATGTCAAAGTGAGATAAAAAATCTAACAAAGACCACATTAAGAGTCAATCAAGTCCCGTATTGAATCATTTTGCTCAATATTTTGTAAACGCCAATTTGTCAACATTTTTCTCATTTGCATTGAATATTGAAGTTGACTAATGATCTAACTTAGTGACAAGATCCTGGACTAGGAGCCATCCACAAACTCATCCTAAGCTTCGACCAAAAGTTGATTAAAAGGTATATCTTAGTAAAGAAAATCCTGGACTAGGAGCCATCCACAAACTCTTTCTAAGCTTCTACCGGGGCGACAAATCTTGAGGTTCATGTCATTTCTGACAAGCAGTCCCCATGAGATCGTCTGGTCCATCAAACTATCTCCAAGTTCATGTCATTTGACAAGCAGTCTCGTAAGAATAGTTTGGCACCATTTAAGCATAAGACAATCTTGATTTTCATTTTTCACATGAGCAGTTTTAGAATCTTAAGAACACAAAAGCTCAAGTAATGGTCAATTTTAGATCAAAGAGCTAACAAAGCAATTCTGACAGGGCCAATGTCACAAGAGGAGCACTAATTGCGCAACTCGCTAAAACATCCACAAATTGCAATTTCTTAATTTGAGTTGTTTAAAAGGTTCTAGCTCATATAGCAAAGACTTAGCTACACATGTAAAAGCATGATAATTCTAGCAAGTCAAAGAACTAGACATGACATTGAGCAAGAATTGAAATACAAAAGCTCTAAAGGGTAATAGGCAAAGCTTCATCAATTTTTAAAAATAAGCAGAAAATCTTATATTACAATGCATCTTTTTGGATTTTTCATACCATTTGTTGTAACCAATTGTTGGAGTTTTCATATGAATGCAATATGACACAATGAGATGCAATTAAAAAAGCCTAAAAAGCCTAAAAAGTTTGAAAAGATCACTAAGTTCAGAAAAAGAACAATAAAAGATCAAAAGAACAAGGAAAGATAAGAAAAAGATCAAACTCCCCCTCAAACCAACCCATAAGGATAAATTACCCCTAACTCGCTTCTTAAGGAGGAAAATCGGTTTGATCTAAAGGCTTGGTAAGAATATCGCCAATTGAGCTTGGACTCTCGAAGTGCATCACAATATCACCTTTTTCAACATGATCTTTAAGGAAGTGAAAGCGAATGTCTATGTGCTTAGTCCTAGAATGTTGCTTTGGGTTTTAGCAATATTAATAGCGAAGTGTTATCACGAAAAGAGGAACACTAGTAAAGTTTAACCCATAATCTTTCAAAGTGGACGTCATCCACAAAATCAAGCTACTGACAACTAGCGCAGACTACATACTCCGCTTCAAAGCAGATGGATTGTGCAATGTAAGACCGCTTCCTAGAGGACCAAGATACAAGAGAAGTGCCTAGGAAGTGACAGTGCACGAGGTACTCTTCCTATCTAACCGACTGACCCGCAAAATCGAATCGAAAAACCTCTAATGGACAAAGTCAAGAGCGGGAATACCAAATGCCATATAAGAGGGTAGAGTGTAAATACGAATATGCGCTTAACGGCTTGGCGATGGGAAGTTCTCGGAGATGCCCAAATCTTGCACAAAGGCATACCGTGAAGTGAATGTCCGGTCTCGAGGCCGTCAAATACGAAGGGAGCCGATCATGTCATGCGGTACTCGCGTTGATCCACGACTTCTCCTTCCTCATCCGGATCCAAAGCAATGAGGTTGCCATGGGAGTGGAAATTGGCTTGCAATCACCCATGTTGAAGCGTTTTAGTAGATCTTTAGTGTACTTCGTCTCGATGGATGAAAGTTCCTTCCTTGCATTGCTTGATTTGAAGTCCCAAAAGTAATTAAGCTCTCCCATCATACTCATCTCAAATTCTCGGACATAGTGTCAGAAAAAGCTGGAAACAAGAGCATTAGAGGAACCACCAAAGATAATATCATCCACATAAATTTGAGCAAGCAGGAAGTCATTGTCACGTCTAAGAATGAATAGGGTTTTATCCACTTTACCGATTTCAAAATTATTTTTAAGTAAGAAAGTCTTAAGTCTATCATACCAGGCTCTAGGGGCTTGTTTAAGACCATACAATGCTTTAGATAGCTTGAAAACACGATTTGGATATTTAGGATCCTCAAAACCAGGGGGTTGCTTAACATACACTTCCTCATCTATGAAACCATTTTAAAAGGCACTTTTAACATCCATCTGAAATAATTTAAAACCTTTTGATGCAGCAAATGCAAGCAAAATGCGAATGGCTTCTAGTCTAGCAACAGGAGCAAATGTCTCATCAAAATCTAACCCCTCAACTTGGCTGAAACCCTGAGCTACCAATCTGGCTTTATTTCTAACCACAGAACCATCCTCACCTTGTTTATTCTTAAACACCCAACGGGTTCCTATAACATTATGACCACTAGGAGGTTCTACTAGGTTCCAAACCTTGTTTCTTTCAAAATTCTCTAACTCCTCATGCATGGGCATTTACCCAGCTAGAATCAGATAAAGGAGGACAAGAGCTCACCAAGGAGCAACCACAATCTCTCCCTCTCTTCCTCTCCAAACCCTAACCCTAGAAAAAGGAAGGGGAAACCAAATGAATGCCTCAAGGGGGTTTTACATCTCCCCCCTTCTATTTATAGGAGAGGACTAGGGTTTCACTTTTGGGACCCATTCACGCATGGGACCCACACACAACATCTGTTGAAGCAATCGCCTGCTTCACCACGTGTAGGTTGATCAGCGGTTCTCATCACGTCACCAAGCCTCTCTTGCCCGAATCCCATCGGAACCTCCGAGAGACTCGCACCGATATCCGCACCGCTGATCCAACCAAATTGCAGAACCACCCGTTCGATCCATCTTGCCCATTCACTTGACCGTGCTTGTGTCACACGACCTCACCCAGTATCCCCGATCGTTCGGACCTCGGCTCTCCAAGCGTAGTCGATCCACTCACCGATTGACATCGTTGACACGCAAGCGCACCGCACGACAATAGACAAACAAACCGTTTAGGGAACAAGTTCTTCACAACTTGACCCACGCCGTCCTCCAAGAATGCAATATACAACAATAAAGCATTGAAGTTCATATAATAACACAATCAAAACCTACTCAATGCAACACTTGGCTAACCTTCAAGCCATTCTTGATCCGATCCCTTACGTGGCCGGTCCGACCGATTCATCTTGATCCGACCGCTCCCACAACGGCGGTCGGACGGTCCAAAGGACTTAGCCAAATTTTCAACTCAAAATTCAAACCTTCGGAATTTTCAAGCGAATAGAACTTTTGGTGGGAGCTCCAAAATGATGAGACCACATCCGAAGACTCCTCACTTGCCTACACAACCTATTTTTGGATTAGCCCCAAAATCCAACTTTAGGTCGGCCGTCCGACCGCCACCATCGCCGATCCGGATCATTCACACGGGCGGTCTCGACCGCCTCCATAACGCCGGTCGGACCACTTTGTGGTCAGCGACAAAGATGAAGCAAACCCGAAAATGCGAGATTTTGCAAACCAACAACGCCATTGCCAATTGACTCATCATCCTGAGATCGTGCATATATCCTCACGATATCCACAATCTCCCCCTTGATGAACACATTGGCAATTTTCAAGAAAATGTGGTTTTTCGAAATGAAAAGTAAAAATTCGCCGTTTTCGCATAAAGGCACAACTTGGTCCATAAGCAAGAAAAAGCTTAGGAACCGACCAAGCTGGCTTCAGAATAGTATAGGCAAGTGAGATAAGGCAATAAAAGCACCAAAGGGTTCAATTTCCAGAAAGTAGCCAAAAATCTCACTTAGGTCCAAATGAAAGGCAATTTTTTTATTTGACCTTTGATCCTTGTGAGTATTTTTCAATTGCAAATGAAATCAGGAAAAGGCAATAGAACCACAAGACTTAACTCACTATGATCACAAATTTTCAAAAGGTTCAAAATTTTTATTTTATGAAGTTCTTTTATATTAAACCTTGAGTATGAAACCAAAAGCTCCAACATCATTTTCTTCACAATCTTTCTCCCCCTTTGACAATGAATTCATCAAGATGCATGAAAAAGAAAGAGCATGAAGGAATGACTTTATTTTTGAACTTTAGTAAAAAGGAGCCATGACCATTATACATGGAGACAGTACAAGTATTATACCAAGCCATATAAAGAGTAGACGCTATATTCAATCATGGCAAAACATGTACTGCAAAGCTAAAACCAAGATAGCAAGCAATCTGAGATTAACGAATTAAAATCATGAAAGGTTGCTCAATATCATAGATTCACTCCAAGCAACCAAAAATGAGTCAAGCCATGTCTATAAGTAAAAAGAGACTCAAAACAAGAATTGAGGCATTTTGAGCATTAAGAGAATTCTTTTGAAGCAAAGCTCAAGCACTTAGCCCTTTTTGGGCAATTCCTTTTCTTTTTTTCTTGTGCTAGATCTCAAGCCTTGCGCGACCATCTCAAGCGATAAGCTTAAAAGAATTATCTAGGTCATCCAAAACTCCCCGAGTTCATGCCTAGTGCAATGGCAAGCCGTCTCATGAGAAAGGATTGGTGAGATCGCTTTTTACATACGAGAAAATCTCATTTTTCATTTGCTTGACTTAATAAGATAAAAAGCTCATTTTTCATCTCGAATAAGTTCAAGACTCAATTCAACTTTGTAAGACATGGCGAGAATCATAAGAGGATCACTAGAGCAAAACTAGTCACAAGATCCAACAAGACATGATTTGATTCAAATTGCTCACAGATATAAAGCTAGCAAGGCAAAGGCTAAGCCAAACACGAAGAGCCATAAAAGAAGTATAGCAGACTATCACTTGATATGACAGGGTATAAAAGATGAAATCAAGTCATACAAGGATAATAATCAAAGCTCCACTAATTTTATTATACAATGCAAGACAAATGAATTGAAACATGCATTATGATACAATGAATGCAAAAGAGCAACTTCCCCTCAAAACAGCCCAATAGGACTAATAACCCTAACTCTCCCATAAGCGACAAACGCGAAGAGTCAAGAGCCTTAGTGAAAATATCGCAAGTCGTTGCTCGGACTCTACAAAGTGAAGCACAACATCACCTTTCTCAACATGGTCTCTCGAGAAAATGAAATCGAATGTCAATGTGTTTAGTCTGGAATGTTGCTTTGGGTTTTGGCAATATTAATGGCGAAGTGTTGTCACGTAAAAGAGGAACACTTCCCAAAGATAACCCATAGTCCATGGCGTGGATAAAATCCAGAGAGAACGAGAGCAACCAGCGCGCAGCTACATACTCGGCCTCGGTAGATCAGGCGTACAGAAGGTATTTTCTAGAAGACCAAGAAACAAGAGATGTGCCCAAGAAATGGCAAGTGCCAGAAGTACTCTTCCTATCAACTCTACACCGTGAAATCAAGATCGAGAAAATGCTCGAATTGAAAGAGCCAAGAAGAAGAATACCGAGTCCAAAGTCAAGCGTATCTTGAAGATACACGAAGATGCGCGATCGCTTGACGATGAGAAGCACGAGGGGAAGCCTGAAATCGAGCGCACAGACATATGGCGAATTGTATATCCGGCCTCGACGCTGTAAGATAGAGGAGGGAGCCAATCATACTGCGGTACTCCTTCTGGTCCACGGACTCTCCATCCTCATCGTGGTCCAAAGACGGTGGTTGTAGCAATGGGAGTAGACATTGGCCTCTCGCTTCCCATATTGAAGCGCGAAGAAGGTCCTTTGTATACTTACTCGTGAGCGAAAGTGCCTTCTTTGCTTGCTTGATTTGAAGACCAAGGAAGAATGTCGCTCTCCCATCATGCTCATCTCAAACTCACCGCTCATCGAATCGAAAATCTAGACACCAAAGCATGAGAAGAACCACCGAAAATAATATCATCCACATAAATCTGAACCAGCAAGAAATCACTGCCATGCCTGAGAGTGAACAAGGTTTTATCAACCATTCCCATTTTGAAATCATTTTCAAGCAAGAAACTCTTAAGCTGTCATACCAAGCTCTAGGAGCTTGTTTCAATCCATCTGAGGCTTTAGAGTTTAAAAACATGATTTGGGAATTTTTGATTTTCAAAACCAGGAGGTTGCTTGACAAAGACCTCTTCTTCTATGAAGCCATTCAAGAAAGCACTTTTAACATCCATTTGAAAAAGCTTGAAACCTTTGGATGTTGCAAATGCTAAAAGAATGCGAATGGCCTCCAATCTAGCTACTGGAGCAAAGGTCTCCTCAAAGTCTAAGCCATCTACTTGGGAATAACCTTGAGCTACAAGTCTAGCCTTATTGCGAACAACCAATCCATCCTCACTTTGCTTATTTTTAAAAACCCATTTTGTTCCAATAACATGAGAATCGAGAAGGTCGCTCAACTAAAAACCGGACTTTGTTCCTTTCAAATTTTCAAGCTCTTCATGCATGGCATTGACCCAAGAGGCATCAGATAAAGCATGGGTGATATCTCGGGGTTCAAAGGAAGCGACAAAAGCAGAATGTGCATGAGAATCAGGAGAAATAAACCTAGAGCGAGTGACTCGCTCTTGAAGATCCCCAATCATCCGCTTTCGGTGGATGTTGTCATTTGTATCGAAGTGGTGCTCTGGTGCGACGTGGCCTCTACCTCATGAATTGTGGAGGTAGGAGCAGAGCCACTCGGATCGTCGGTGGGGATAGGAGGAGGTCGCTCTCGGTAAACCGGCGTAGTAGTAGCAGCTCTCCACCCTCTCGTAAGTAGCGGAGGATGGTTTGGTTCTTCATCCTCAGAGTCATCATCGACGAAAATGCTTCCTTGAATTTCAGGAACCTGTGTACCTGAAGCATCGGGTCTAGTACCAGGACTAGCCTCATCAAAAGTGACTTGCAAGTCTCAACAATTTTGTTAGTGTCAACATTAAAAACACGATAGCCACGAGAATGAGCGGGATATCCAAGAAATATGCCATCAAAACATCTAGACTCAAATTTATCAAGATTGCCATGTTTAAGAATGAAGCACTTGCAACCAAAAATCTTGAAATGAGAGACTTTGGGAGAATGACCAAATCTAAGCTCATAAGAAGTCTTTCCAACCATAGATCTCAAGAAAACCCCTGTTGGAAATATAACAAGCAAGAGAGATCGCCTCATTAAAATCTCCTAGGAGTAGAATGCTCATCTAGCATGGTCAGAGCCATCTCTACAAGGGTTCTGTTCTTCCTTTCTACAACACCATTCTGTTTGAGGAACTCTAGGAGAAGAAAAGCGATGCTCAATTCCCTATCGGTCTGGAAGGTAGAAAAGAAGAATTCTTGAACTCTGTCCCATTGTCACTCCTAATGGCTCTCAAAGCTCCAGGTATATCAACAGCAATTATAAGGACCAAATCTCTAAAGAATCCAAATGCTTCGTCCTTAGAAGCAAGAAAATAAACCCATGAATACCTGGAGTAATCATCCACAACCACCAGCACATACCATTTCCCACCGGTGGTGAACTCTAGAAGGACCAAGCAGTATCTAAGTGAAGAAGCATCCCTGTCCGTCAGTCATTACCAAGGTAAGAGGTGGGTGGGAAGCGGACACCATCTTACCATGTCTCTGTGGTGAGCACACAAGATCTCTAATGACCTTGACCTAGGCAAACCTCTAATCAAGTCCTTGCAACCGACTCTAGACAAATGATCAAAACCTATATGCCCAAGTCTACGATGCCACAAGACAAGGTCATGAGAATCAGAGGCTATAAGACACCTAGGACTGGAAACTGAAGACATACTGAAATTTGCACAGAAGATCTTCTCAAATATGGAAATCTCAAAAACAAGCTCACCCGAGGAATCTAGAACTCTACACTCACCTCTCTTAAACCTCACTTCTAGACCCTCATCAAGCAGCTGAGAAGCAGATAGAAGATTATACCTCGACTTACTTACCAAGCGGCGTCTTTTAGCATGAACTTGTCGTTGGCGCCAAGACACGGTGCCCTTTGCGATCACGGTCCGGTGAGAAGCATCCCCAAATGTAATCAATTCGTTGCCGGATGCACGTGTGAGGGAGGAGAACCATCTAGAATCTCCGGTCATATGTCGAGAACACCCGGAGTCAACAAGCCATATGTCCTCCTTCCTCGCACGACGGACCTAAAAAGCACAATCAGAAAACATCCGTGCCTCAGTACTGGGGTTAGTGATAAATGATCGAGGGATCCAGTACTGAGAAGCACGATGTCTAGGAGCAGCAGTAGAAATAGCAGAAACATGATCAGGAATAAAATCATAAGGATGCTCATGAGAACCACCCAGACCTCTCCGAACCGATCTACCAAAAGATCGATACTCCCCCTGTCTAGGTGCTACCCGTGGTCTCTCCTCACGATGTCCTAATCCAACATGCTGCCTAGACCCACCAAAAGAGTCTACAAGGTTCTCTACAAATCTAGGCCTATGTGTGGTGCGATAAGCAGTGCCTAGCTCTAGAGACTACAATTTGGAGAAGGACTCCTCTAATGGATCTTAGGATGCTCATCCTCTCTTTTCTCTCAAGTTTTGCTCTCCGGAAGCAGAACTCAACAGTATGGCCTTCTTTCTTGCAGAAGGTGCAATGGTACTGAACCTTTTGAGAGGCCTGTACAGCATGAGTAAAAGCACCTTTCTTGCCAGAAAGAGTTTGAGCAAAACCAGCGGATTTGAAAACAACCCCGGATGCCTTAGGAGGTTCTAGCTCAAACAAGCCATTCTTCACAACTCTAGCAATCCTAGGTGGGTTTCTCTTGGAATGCTCTAGGGGATTGAAACCTAGACCACTATTTTTCACGCTCACCTTGGATTGATCAAGAATCATGTTGAGTTTCTTTTTCCCACTTGAAAACTTCTCGAGAGTCACCTTGAGGTAATCATTTTCTTTCATTAAGCCCTCACATCTAGTGCACTTGCTAGACTTGATTACCTCATTGCTCTTACTCTTAAGAAGGGCCACTTCCACCTTGAAGGCCTCACAAGACACACAATAGGATTCTCTAATCCTATTCAACTGCTCCTTAAATTTGACTCTAAACGCCTCTTGAATCTGATTAATCATGGTTTCAACTTCAGCATTTAAAGCACAAGAGTTAGAATAAATAACTTTCTTAGAAGCAGTAAAAGACATGGATCTCTCAATTTTAGCCTTTTCTTCAAGGGTCTTGTTTAAGGCTTCAATCTCAATTGTAAGCTTGGGACAATTTTCACAAGATGCAACTCCAGAGTAAACTAGCATTTCTTTCATCTCTTGCATCTTAATCTTATTATTCTTACAATGAGAGCATGTGTGACTAGCATCAAATTTTTGCAATTCTTTTAAGGAGCTATCCAGTTTTAATTCAAGCAAAGCACAATTTGAGCAAGTTAAAGGATAGCTTCCATGGCGGTCACATCAAGTGAAATGGCATCTAAGCAAGCGAACTAGACTTGAGAGATTCTAGTTCATCGAGAGCATCTTTAAGTTGATTAGTGTGAGAGGAATGAGCAGATTTCAAGCTTGTCAAGTCATTAAGCAAGCTAGTGCAGATTCACAAAATCATCGGGATTAATAGATTTTAGCCTAACAACTTCTAGGTTCAAATTATCAATCATAATGTCTCGCTTCTTAATCATTTTTACTTGCTTATGCAATTTCTGTTCAGCAAGCACCAACGCCCTTTTCATGTCAGCAATAGAAGGACATACCTCATCAGGATCACTAAAAGGATCCTCATCGTTGGAGGAGTCGCTGTCGTGGCTGTTCTTGGCCATGAAACACATGCCGGTGAAGTCATGCGCCTTCTTCTTGCCACGAGAGTCACTCTCGTCGTCCTCCGTTTCCGAGTCCACATCGCTCATATTGACGTTCTCTAGAGCGGCAAGAACTCGGCTGACAAACTTGCGATAGTTTGTCTTCTTGGGTTTAGCATCCCTCTCCTAGGGATGTCTTCGTGTCTCCTTCTCCTCCTTGCCCTTTAGCTTGGGGCACCTGGAGCGGATGTGGTTTGGCTCACCACATTCGAAGCATGTGATAGGTCCACTTCTCCTCCTATTCCTCACCTTGTTATACGCTCTTGTGAATTTGGTGGAGAGGAGGGCTAAGTCATCCTCGGGCAGTTTCTCTAGTTGCTCATCACTTAAAGAATGTAAAGCAGATAATGAAAAACCAGATGAGCTACAATCAAGAGACTCTGAAGAACAACCCTTGGATTTGTCGACCACTAATGCCATCGACTCTGTCTTGGGGAGACGCGAGATAAAGTTAATCTCATGCGTCTTCAACCTCGAGTAAAGCTTATCCATGGTAAGCTCACTCATGACAGTGTTGTCATTGATGGAAGTGATCTTCATTCCCCAGACCTTCACATCAAGAGCACCCAGAAGCTGGCGTGCATTCTCAGACTCAGGAAATACCAAGTCAACAGCGCGGAGATCATGAAGAATCTTAGAGAATCTTCCCCACAGCTCATCCAAAGACTCACCAGGCCTTTGCTCGATCTTAGAGTAAACCTTTTGAGTGGTTCTCTCACTTCCTTGATCGCGATGGACCCTTCGTGATAGTCACAAAGTGTCGCGGATCTCGTGAGCAGACCGCAAGTGAGCAACACGCTCAAACTCAGATCGACTAAGGCCTTGGATCAAATAATTCCGAGCCTTGCTGTTGGCCTCCACATCTGGAGTGATCGTATCGTCATCGGCTGGCACGACATAAGGATTTTTCACCTTTAGCCAAATAGCGTGCCCTTGAGCCTCGATATATGCTTGCATACGAGCCTTCCAGTATGCAAAGTCAACTCCTTCAAAAATGTGTGGCTTGGTTGAGTACTTGTCAGTCGTCATGGCTCCAAAGACCGGTTAAGATCTATGAGAAGAGCTAACCGGCTCTGATACCACTTGTAGGACCGGAAGGCGACTAGGGGGTGAATAGGCGCTTTCAAAACTTTCTCGCCTAAATCAAAACCAACACGAACTTTACTCCTTTAGCTATGAAAGCTAAGAAGATCGATAAGCACACAGCGGAAGCCTTGTGTTGGATTTGATAAACCCTCAACCATACGACACAAGCGGAGAAAAGAACTCACTTTGTTCCTTCTTGGATCTTGGCGGTCGGCCAAGCTACCACGGCGGTCGGACCGACGGTCAACCAATGATCGGCCGGTAGCTAATCGGCGGTCGGACCGGTGGGCAACGGATTCGACCAAGGCAAACCGTGATTCGAAAACACGGCGGTCGGACCGCCGTTGAAGGACCGGTCGGACCGTAGAGTCGATCTTGAAAAACTCCACCCAAATCCAAAGCGAAATTTGATCCAACTTTTGATTCAACCAATAAAACTTGACCAAATTTGAGCACACCTCCTAATGATATTAGAGACCTATTTCTAGCGACGATCCGTCAGATCCACTTCGCAGAATCGATCTCTCGAGATTTTACCAAAGAAGTGCACAAACCCTAGAAATATGAAAATCTTGATTCAAGACTTGCAAGCCGCTTTGACAAACAATAGACAAACAAACCGTTTAGGAACAAGTTCTTCACAACTTGACCCACGTCGATTCCATGCAATGCAATATACAACAATAAAGCATTGAAGTTCATATAATAACACAATCAAAACCTACTCAATGCAACACTTGGCTAACCTTCAAGCCATTCTTGGGTCGATCAGCCCTTACAGGGCGGTCCGACCGATTTCATGCTGATCGGACCGCCCCACAACGGCGGTCGGACGGTCCAAAGGACTTAGCCAAATTTTCAACTCAAAATTCGAAACCTTCCGGAATTTTCAAGCGAATAGAACTTTTGGTGGGAGCTCCAAAATGATGAGACCACATCCGAAGACTCCTCACTTGCCTACACAACCTATTTTTGGATTAGCCCAAAATCCAACTTTAGGTCGGCCGGTCCGCCCGCCACCATCGCCGGTCCGGCCAGTCACACGCGGTGATCGACCGCCCAACGCCGGTCGACCGCTGTGGTCCGACAAAGATGAAGCAAACCGAAAATGCGAGATTTTGTAAACCAACAACGCCATTGCCAATTGACTCATCATCACGAGATCGTGCACATATCCTCACGATATCCACAATACCATTTTCCACCGATCGCCGGACTCTAGCGGGACCAACGGTATCCATATGAAGCAACCGTCCCGGTCAGTCGGTCATAACCATAGTCACTGAGAAGGGTGTGGCGGCAACTTGTTTGCCGTGCCTACTGGCGCACATCTGACATCCTTGCGACTTTGAGTTTGGGCAAACCTCTCGGAGATCAAGGTTGCTAACTCGTGTCAGATGATCAAAACCAATGTGCCCCAAACGTCGGTGCCAAAGCCAGAAATCAGAAGAAGATGTAAACAAACATTTAAGAGATCCAGCAAGAGATTCTGAAAAATTAGCTCCAAAAATTCTACCAACTCTAGAGATTCCAAACACAAGCTCACCAGTAGAATCAAGCACACGACAGGCATTTTTCTTAAAAACAGTCTCATAGCCATCATCAAGAAGCTGAGAAACAGAAAGGAGATTATACCTAAGCTTGTCCACAAGAGCGACATCCTTTAGAATGAATTTGTTGTTTACCCTAATTGATCATGTTCCTTCAATTCGCCCTTGTGTATCATCTCCAAAGGTGATGAAGTCATCACCTGTTGCCCGCGTGAAAGAGGTGAACCATTTTGAGTTTCCAGTCATGTGGTGTGAACATCCGGAGTCGACGAACCACGTGTTCTTCCCCTTTCCACGGTAATCCTCATTATCATCAATGTCGTCCGTGTCAGCCATGAAGCACATGCCAGTGAAGTCTTTGGCCTTCCCTTTCTTTTTGCCTTGAGGGATCTCCTCCTCCTTGTCCTCCTCACTCCCGGTATCCACATCGCTCAAGGATTGATCCTCAAAGCGGCAAGGACCGGTGGCGACCTTCACAAGCTTATTAGCCTCATACCTTGATTTGTTGAAAGGAGGCTTCTTCCAAGTGGCTTTCCTTCCTTATGATTGCTCTTACCTTTCGACTTGGGGCAATTTGTCGGATATGATTGAGCTCACCACATTCATAGCATGTCAGGACCACCTCTCTTTTATTTCTCACATTATTGTAGGCCCGTGTGAATTTTTAGCTAGAAGAGCTAACTCTGTTTGAGAATACTTTCAAGCTCCTCTTCATGAATAGCGAGATAAACAAGCAAATGAAAATTGAAGAAGATTCAAAAGAGTCATCAAAAGCCTTTTGAGAGGATCCGCTACCAAAGCTAAATTATCTTTCTTGGGATGATCAACTCTTTTAATTTCATGAGTCTTGAGTTTACTATAAAGCAATTCTAAAGTAAGACTTGAAAGATCAACATTTTCCTCTATAGCAAGTAGCCTTCATCTCCCACTCCTTGGTGTTGATTGCGGCCAAGAGATGGATGGCATTTTGATTGAGAATATTCAATATCAACGACTTTCATTTGATTAATTACTTTATTAAAGCGTCGAAAATGTCATCGATGCTCTCTCGGGACGCATCTCGAATTTATTGTATTCACGCTTGTAAACTGTTTGGCGCACCTTTTTGATTTGGGACGAACCCTCATGATATGTTTCGAGAGTGTTCCAAATTTCATGCGCAGTTGAAAGATTGCAAATTCTATCATATTCTTGTCTACCAAGTGCACCATATAAAAGATTCTTAGCCTTATTGTTGTTAGCCAAAAGAATTGCAGAAGTAGGTGTAGCAATTTCAGGAATAACCAGCGGGGCTCTAACAACATCCCAAATAGCTTGTCCCTCGCTCTCAAGAAAGACGCGCATACGATTCTTCCAATAGGCATAGTCGTGCCCATCGAAGATATGCGGTTTAGTAGAAAACTTATCCATCGCCAAAGTTCAGTGACCGGTTAAGATCAAGATTGAACTAACCGGGCTCTGATACCACTTGTTGGACCGTAAAGGCGACTAGGGGGGTGAATAAGAGCACGCTCACTTTTTCACAAATTATGAACTCAATACAATTTTACTCCAGTAGCTATTAGAAAGCTATGAAGATCAATATACCAGTACAGCGGAAGACTAGTATTGAATCCAATTAAACCCCTAAGCAATGCGACAAAAATCAGCAAGAATCAAAACTAACGAGATCGGCCGGTCGACCATTTGTTATCTTGGCGGTCTGACTGGCATACTCATCGGTCGACCTACGGTGTGGGCGGTCGGCCGTGAGCTCTGAACGATAAAAAAAAGCCGATGACGAAGTTGCAATTAGGTCTAACTTTTGATTCTCAACTCCAAACTTCACGAAACTTTGCACACACCTTCTCTATGCTATTGAGGACCTATTCCAATCGAATATTATGATAATTCTTGGAACGATCTTGAGCAATTGTCAATTGATTAACAGAAGGTCTAAAACCGGGCAAGAACGAAAACTTGATCCTAATGCTTGTTCGTGAGAGATTGATGATCAAGATGATGCTAGATAGATTCACACATATCACAGCAAGCTAATCCACGTGAAAGAATCAATCACAAACTCGCGGATCAAAGGAAGCCCTAAAATCACCAAATTGAAAGTAAGAACGAAAAGAGACTTATCTCAAGCAAACCTTGCATAGATTGATAACGAGATCGTTCTGGATTACACCCACGCCATCATGGATCAGTGGTCAATCCAAGATCACGAAATTCTCCTCAAACCATGAAAAGCCCTAGCCTCCACCTCAACTCCCCTAAAGACAATTAGGGTTTTGAAACATAAAAAGGCGAGAGAGAGAGGGGTGCAGCCACCACCTCCTCCTATTTATAGTGGAGGCCTAGAACTCCTAGGGTTTGACTCAATTGGGCTCCGTTAAGGCCCACTAACAAGCGGGTCACACACGCACGCCATCGCAAAGCGCCGTCTTTAACCTTTTGACCTAAACCGCTTCACCATGCGTCATGGATTTGCCAATAGGTCACCTTTGTCCATCTTGTGTCACGCTTGAGTCGTTGACCTCGCCCGCATCGTCGATCGTTCGGACCTCAACTCTCCAAGTCTAGTCCGATCTTCCTCGCGTTGATATGCCGTTGACCACCAAGTAACTGCACAACCACGGACAAGCAAACACGAATTCGAGAACAAGTTCTTCACAACTTGACCCATGTTAGTCAAAACATGCATCATGCAAACCATATGCCACGATACCAATGACTTTGCCTAATAAAACAACATCGCCGAACGGTTGGCCGACGTTCAAGTTATTACGGTCGACCGCTCCAGTGAGCCGGTCGATCGCTTGGCTGGCGGTCGGACCGCTCCACGTGAGCCGGTCGGACCGCCTTGAGACTTAGCGAATTTCAACCCTGAAAATCCGAAACCTTCTGGAAACTTTAAACCAATAGAACTTCTTACTCGAGACTCCAAAAATTATGAGACCAAGTGCATTGGGATCCCCTCACTTGCCTACAACACCTATTTTTGGCCCAGCCCATTCTGAGAACTTTTAGGTCATTGCCGGTCCGACCGCCCGATATGGCGGTCCGAGCCGATTTGGGACCGGATCGGACGCACGATGCAAGGACCGGTCGGACCGCCCCTGTCCAGTAAGCCTATAACTTTGTCGAAAACAAGTGAAACGACAAACCGTAAACGCCATTGCCAATTGTCACATCATCCTAAGATCTGGAACATATCCCCATGAAATCCACAATAGGACTTGATGAGGACATCGCTTCCACTGATACAATTATCCCTACTGCTTCTGATGTGCAAGGACCAATTACTAGAGCACATTCTCGCCAACTAAATTATCAGGAAACTTCGTTTCTTGGAGTGCATCCATATTCTATAAACTCTATGATGCTGCCTAAAGCACGTGATATTATTTTACTTAGGAATCAAGGATCGGGAGGCAAGACAAATGGAGATGATGGCAGCACCAAGCATGGAAATGATTATACGAGGAATGAATATTTATATACTGAGGCTTAGCAGAATCTAGAATGAAGACTATATATCAAGTTGTTTAGGCTAACAATTAGCAATTTTTGAGTAAAGAAACTTGGTGATGTGCCACCTATGCTAATGGGCCATGGGCTTTGTAATTTGGACTGGACACCTAGGGTTTGGCAGTAATCACATGGTACTATTCACAGTGAACAGTACCCACGGCCGCCGCCCCTCTCTTCCTCCTTTACATAGTGGCTGCCACCCTTAGGGTTTGGGCAGGTTTTGTTGATTGAAGTTTAGCTTTGCTACTTTATACTTTGTTCTCTTGTTCGGCGAGATCAACAGCGACATTGTTCTTTGGAACCCCACTTATCAATACAATTTCAATTCGTATTCGTAATTTCAGATTGCCTATTTATCCTGTTCTTGCGTGCTTCTTCGGTGTATGTAAAAATTGATCTTCATGATCAGGTCATCTGGATATTTGTGCACGGTTGATAACGACTTGTCGATCAGTTCAGCGATTGCGTGGTTTCGAGCCTTGCGAGTTCGTAGCCTGGATCGTGAGAGTTGAGCGACTACTACCGAACTTACCTTCTCACTGAAAGATCGGGCCAAGAACCGGACCTTTGTGGTTCATCAAGTGGTATAAGAGCTACAGTTGATCGGTGAGAGTTTTCAGTTTTCTAGTAGTAGATTCATTTTTCATACCAAGAGTCTAGAAATTGCCAAAAAAATTGCATCTATCATCCATCTAGAGCCCTTTGAGCCATTGCAATTTGTTTTTGTTAGTTTGTGTTGTTGAATTTTCATTGCATCGTCAAGTCATTATGCTTGTTTTCTGTCTAGATTGGTTTAGTTTGGAGTCTTTTGCAAGTCGTCTAGTTTTGCCGCAGCAGTCATCACCCTTGTAGCGCCGCTGCCTTCGCTGGCGCAGCACCCATCATCCTCTACCCCGCCGCTACCTACCGACCTATGCCACAGCCACCAAAAAGCCTGCCGCGGCAATCGATCTACCACCGCAGCGCTTGCCGCCATTGCTAATCACTACCGAGGCACTAACGTGCTCTACCACCGTTCGACCATCTTGTTCTTTGCGACCACCACCACCCTACCATGGGAGCTAAAGAGGTTGTTTCATGTTGCCAGAAGGAAACCAAAGATTCATCTGACTTTCGACAATGCGATAAAAAAAATCAGAGTTTAGAGAGAGAGAGAGAGTATCTTTTAATTACCTTTATACCCCTATTTTTTATAAAAAGTTTGTGACCCATATACCTCCCTAGGCCCGAAAGAGGATTTCGAAGAGATTTGAGTCAGTTGCTGATTCGCAAAAAAAAGAGGGCAAAAAAATAGGGCAAAAAAACAGAGAGCAAAAAAAAGAGAAGAAAAAAAGAAAAGAAAATCAGAGCTGCCTCCTTTCTTGATTTCTTTCCTTGTTTAGATTGGCATAGTTCATCCATCATTGCTCGCTTGCTTTGATAGTTCTTGTGCTAGCCTTCCCGTTGTTGCTCCTAGTCATTCTTGCGAGTTGCACTAACTAGGCTTGGTTTAGACTAGGACCAGCACTTGTGACTAGTACTTTGAACTACTTTTCAACTTTGCATACTGATTTGAACAAATTGCTACTCCTTTGCTACATACTAGCCTTCCGAGCTCCACTTCCTACTAACTCAGTAGGTACCGTTTCCTCACAATCGTTGGGCTATTCACAAGTGAGAGTATCACGAACCAGCCACTGATTGTACCACATTCTTACTGCATTGGTAAGAGCTTGTAAGAACTTGGTAGGGCGCTGTGAGAGAGTGACTCGTGAAACTCCAGAATCAAGTAGTCCATAGGGACACATACACTGTGATTTGTTCTTTGTTTTCTACTAACAATGGTAGGGTCATGTGGATCTACACATGGTGGAAACAACAATGATCACTCTTTGGAGCAGGCGGGTGAGGGGTCTTTCACACCTCGCACGAGAGATCTCGTGCGACACATTGAGCACTCGCTCGGTGAGAGTGTACGCAATGCCTTGGATAAGATCAACGACAACCTCATGGCGCTCCACACACGTGTTGTGCTCCTCGAACATCAGTCACTTGCTGAAACCATGGCCCAAGGTGAGCCAAGAGTGGGGGAGCCTCCTGTTCACCGCACACCACCTGCTGGCCGATCTTGGGCAGATGAGGTGGAAGAAGAAGATGCGAAGAACTACATTGTTGATACAGAATCCGATGGATTCATTGCTTTCAATGATCGCAAGCATCGTCAGCTTCGTCAAAACCATCAAGGTATGGGAAGAAATCAACATGAGGTATGTGACCATAACGACGCATTTGGTAAAATTAAATTCACTATGCCTCCTTTTGCTGGAAAATATGATCCTGATGCTTATCCCACATGGGAGCTTACCGTAGAACAAAAATTTGCTTGTCAAGAATTCCCTGAAGATAAGAAAGTTCGGGCTGCTACTAGTGAGTTTTTTGATTTTGCGTCTATTTGGTGGGGCGAATATTGTCGTACTAATCAGAACATGCCTAGAACATGGAATGCTTTGAAGAGAGCAATGAGACATAGATTTGTACATTCATATTATTCTCGTAATTTTCTTAATGAATTGCAACGCTTAAGACAAGGTAGTAGTTCTGTACAAGATTATTATAAAGAATTACAAACTGGTTTGTTGCGTTGTGGTTTAGAAGAAACTGAAGTCGCTAAGATGGCTAGATTTTTTGGAGGTTTACACTGTAAAATTCAGGACATACTTGACTATAAAGAATACAATTCTATCACTCGCTTATTTCATCTTGCTTGTAAAGCTGAGAGAGGGATACATGGACGACAATCCAGAAGCAAAGGAAATTTGACAAGTTCTTTTGCAGGTCGCACAACTCAAGGGCAATCAAGAGCACTATTTACTCCCTCCAGCCAAACACCTGCACCTACGAACCCCTCCAACAGCTGACGTCCATCTACTTCCACTATACCATCACGCGCACCAGAAAACGAGCAAGAGCATGGTACAAACCCCCACACAAAGTTCATCTTCGGTTGCTTCAACGGGTAGAGCACGAGAAACACAATGCCATCGCTGCAAAGGCTATGTACACATGATGCAGGATTACCCTAGCAAGTAGGCTCTCTTGATAAAGGATAATGATGAGTATACTTCAGCTAGTAACATTGAGGAAGAATATGCTATACTTGCAACTGATCTCGCAGTTGATGACCAAGAATCTGAGCATGATGAGGAACAATATGGTGCTGAAATTTCATATAAGTATTTAAGCTTTATAGTGAAGCGTGTACTTAGTGCACAAATAGAGCGTGCTGAGCAGAATCAATGCCACAATCTATTCCAAACAAAGCTTGTCATCAAAGAGCGTTCATGTCGAGTGATCATTGATGGAGGAAGTTGCAACAATTTGACGAGCATGGATATGGTTGAGAAGCTTGCATTGACCACATAATAGCACCCTCGCCCATATTACATTCAATGGTTCAACAATTGTGGCAAGTTGAAGGTAACGCGCATTGTGAGAGTATATTTTTCTATTGGTTCTTATCATGATTATGTTGATTGCGATGTAGTACTTATGCAAGCATGTTCTTTGTTATTAGATAGGCCTTGGCAATATGATAGAGATACAATGCATCATAGTAGAACTAATAAGTATACTCTTAGGTTTAATGAAAAGAAAATCACTTTGTTGCCCATATCACCTGAAGCTATTTTAAAGGATGAATTAGAGAGAGCTAATAGAGAAAATGACAGTAGCAAAAGTGAAAATCAGATTGTAACTAAAGAACTCGTGCACCTAGAGAAGAAAGAACATAATGCTAGAAAAGGTGAAATTAAATTAAAAGGTTATGTTTTCCTTGCTACTAAATCTGATATTTGTGAGATGGAAAATAGCAAATTTGATTGCTATGCTTTAGTGTGCAAAGAAGCCTTGTTTTCCTTTCAAGATATGCCTCCTTCTTTGCCTTCTGCTATTGCTAACATTTTGCAGGAGTTTGCTGATGTGTTTCCAAGTGACATACCCTCAGGGCTGCCTCCAATTAGGGGGATTGAGCATCAAATTGATTTAATATCAGGAGCCACGCTTCCCAACCATGCACTATATAGAACCAATACTGAAGATACTAAGGAAATTCAATGTCAAGTGTAAGACTTGCTTGACAAAGGGTATGTACACGAAAGCCTTAGTCCTTGTGCTGTCCCTGTGATTTTGGCACCTAAGAAAGATGGATCATGGCGTATGTGTATTGACTATAGACCAATCAATAATATTATTATTCAATATCGTCATCCTATTCCTAGGCTAGATGATATGCTTGATGTATTAAGTGGCTTTACTGTGTTTTCTAAAGTTGATTTGCGTAGTGGGTATCACCAAATTCGTATGCATTTAGGAGATGAATGGAAAACAAAATTCAAAACTAAGTTTGGATTATATGAGTGGTTGGTGATGCCTTTTGGGTTAACTAATGCACCTAGTACTTTCATGAAATTAATGAATGAAGTTTTGCGTGCTTTTATATGACAATTTGTGGTGGTATATTTCGATGACATATTGATTTATAGCAAAATATTAGAGAAACATCTTGAACACTTGCGTGTTGTTTTTAATGCTCTATGTGATGCACGTTTGTTTGGTAAACTTGAGAAGTGCACCTTTTGCATCGATCGAGTATTGTTTCTTGACTATGTTACTACTCTAGAGGGTATTGAGGATTAAGCCAAGATCGAAGCTGTACAGAGTTGGCCGACACCTAACACGGTCACACAAGTGCGGAGTTTTCTCGGACTTGCTGGATTTTAGCGACGCTTTGTCAAAGATTTCAGCACCATTGCCACACCAATGAATGAAATTACGAAGAAAGGTGTTCCTTTTATCTGGGCCCTAAACAAGAACAATCATTTCAGATTTTGAAAGATAGGCTTACACATGCACCACTTCTCCAACTTCCTGATTTTGGTAAGACTTTTGAGCTTGAATGTGATGCTAGCGGAATTGGACTTGGAGGTGTGCTTATTTAAGAAGGTAAACCTGTTGTGTATTTTAGTGAGAAATTAAGTGGGACTAGTTTGAATTATTCTACTTATGATAAGGAATTATATGCTTTTGTTCGGACATTAGAGACATGTCAACATTATTAATGGTCCAAAGAATTTGTTATACATTCTGATCATGAATCATTAAAGCACATTCGTAGTCAATCAAATCTGAACCATAGACATGCTACATGGGCTGAGTTCATTGAATCGTTTCAATATGTGTGGGACCCCAAAACCGAATCCGTTTCAAGTAAAGCGATTTCGCAGAAGGCACAACCCTAAACATGAAATGAAACCGATTCCAAGATTCCCGGATATGCGTCTCATGTTAGTTCCCAAGGATCAGTGACTAACATGCACATATCCAAACAACATTGATCACAACCATAGTCAAATATGCAAAAATTATTAAAATCAATGTTACAATTTCAATAAATAGGATCTTATGGCCCGATTTTTCACAAGACGGCCGACAGGTCAAATATAATCAGAGTTTAATAAATCGTAGCGGAAGACAAACTCGAAAATAAAAGGAGAATACCAAGTTGGTATGCCCGTACCCACAAGCAACCAACTAGGGTCAAAGCCGTTGCACCTGCCGTAATCATCCTCACCTGAATAAGCAGATATCTGAATTGAGTACAAAAGGTACTCACAAGTCTTACACAAACTAATAAAAGAGATTGTATGATAGACACTATACAAAGAAGTAGAATTTATACATGCTAAAGGTTGCCCAAAGGAGAGGCTTTAATGGCTTAAATTTTACATAAAACGCTCAAGTTTTCATCCTACTAAGTTGTAAATGCCATTTATCCAACACAATTTTGACAAAAGAATTTTAAATGACAACGATATAAACATAAATCAATAATACCAAAGTGGCAACTCCACTTTCTCATGCCGATACCAAGTTGTTCCATGTCAAATTTTAGTTTTGTGCCTAACGATGGTATCATGCCAAGGCCCAAGTGATGTTCGTAACAGTGGACACAGCTATTTGAATAGTTTATAACCCTGCAGGGGAGTACATCTTTACCCACACGACTTGATCAGCCCGTAAACCTCCGGATGATAACACACTTCCTTTGATGTGTCGGTTGGGGAAACCAAGACTCAGTATTTTTCAGCAAGAAACCCATATTGAAGTGAACCACGCTTGCATGATAAAATCTCGCTTAGTGCTAGCTATACCGCCCACTAACTAACCGGGCATGCAAGTTGTGTAGGAGGGGCCAATGTAAGGAGTTAGCATGTGGGTCGACCGCCCAACATCAAAATAAAAATAGCGCTCACTTGCGCATTATATCCTTACATTGGGTTCCTAAGGAACATGAGATTTCACGGTCTCATGTCCTCACACCACCTATGCCCACACACCGCATATGGAAGTACGAGTAATACTTGGAGTGATAGCCCAAAGTTCGGTCCTTAACTGTTCGGACAAGTCTTTCCACTGAACCCGAATCTCGTGCACGATGGCACCCACACTACTAACCGCTTGTCCAGACAAAATTAGTTTTAATTAAACAAGCTGCAGACTTAAAAACCAGATTCGAAGATCTGGACCAAAAGCATAACAATAAAAATTGTTTAATGTTTCCCGCGATTGACGAGATAATCTCACCAACCAAAACTACCGAGTCTACTGACTTGCATGTCTAAGCATTCACATAAAGAATAGATATACCAATACATAATATCGAACCTAAGCATAACTGTATGGAATGATTAAAGGTAAACCACAATGATTAGGACATAACTAACTAGAATAACAAATTATTTATATATCAAAATAGCATGCACTCAATTATCATTGCATTTCAAAATACTAAATTACCAAAACTGGGATCAAAATGATGCTAGAGGATGCTTGCCTTAATGGAAGTCCACTTGTTCACTCTCGGAGGCGTAATTATTCCCTTCGAGCAAAATTTAAAATCTAGAGAGAAAACACGATAGTGAATAAACACCGATAAGGCCGAAAAATTCAAAATGCTAAAAAATGTATGAGATTTACATATTAGTGATGTTATGATCATAGATGCATTTAGATGACAATTTTAATTCAATTGGAGTTCATTTAGAATTCTTGAAATTGAAACTAGAGCAGGAGGTATACTGTTGTTTACTAACTAAATTCAATTCTTATCTCATGATTGATTTACTCTTTTAGGTTAAATTTAATGGTTAATATTTATATTCTCTAATCCACTGGTTTAGGCATTTGATAAGGCCCTATCTCACTGTCAAAAGCATTTCAATCTTGTTTCCCATATGGTTCTTACCCTCTTAGTATTAATTGCTAATGGCACGATCAGGCTTTAGCTCACTAGTCCTATCTTAATTATCCTCTAACTTCTTAGCAAATCCATTAACAAAGATTGGATTAGCTAACAACAAATCGATGTAGTCTTAAAGCTAAGTGGAAGTCTACTGACAATTGCAAGTTTGCATTAGGAGACCATCTCTGTTCACCACTTCATCAAAAGTTTTGGTTGCTTACTGATGGTTTATGAAGCTTCCTTCAAACTCCAACTTCAAAATGGTTAACACAATTAGGGGGATTAATTAATATTCATAAAATCAGTTGGCAGAAAAATGGTTGGTCTGTAAGTGGTTTATTGCTCTCTGTTGATTTCTGAAATTCTCCTCTGACTAATACTTGATCAAACAGAGTTTATTGCTCTCTGTTGATTTCTGAAATTCACATTCATATGGATTTTTCAGATTTGGTAGCTACTGTCAAATAATTGCCTAAAGGCTAAGTGAATCATTAACATCCCTAAGTAACAGTACGAACAAAGCCATTAGTTCACTGATGGTTCTGAAATTCTTCAGACTGCCATACAAACAACCTACAATAGCAGTTTACTAAAATTGAGGATATGCCAAACACATTTCCTTTCTGAAATAACTAATCCAATTGTTAATTTGGTTTGAGTAATCCAGCAGTTAATAAGAAGGTTGAATAGTAATTGTATTAGGTTTAGTCACAGCAAACAAAAAGACAGAAAACAGGGCAGAGCTGGGGTGGTTCGGGCGTGGCATCATCTCTGGCGAAGGGGCCGTGCGAAGGCGACGTCGACCCCCAAAATGGGTTACCCAGAGTACAAGAAAGCTAGGGGTGGCGGTGGCGCAGCATGAGAAGCCCTATGGCGGCGCAGCGATGGAGCTCGGCGGCCGGCCGTGGAGACGAAATGGTGCGGTGGTGCCAGAGAAGAAGAAGGATGAAAGTAGTGTGTGCATGAGCACCGGTGGGATACCTGGAGCACGTAGGGGTGGTCAGCGAAGGCGGAGGATGGCTGGAGTCGTCCAGCGACGGAAGCCTACGGCGGCACGGCCGGTTCAACGTGGCGAGGTCTCTGTGGGGGAGGAGAGCAGACGTGAGGAGTTGAAGGAGGTAGAGAGAAGCTAGCAGATACTCTTGGATAGAGGAATTGAGCGGAGGCTCGCTGGAGGAGGCGCGATAGTGGTGGCAGCGGTTTTAGGCCGGCGGTGAAGAAGAAGGTGACACACGGCTCCTCGGTTGATGATCCCCAAAATTAGCAGAGGGGATAAGGTCTTTGGGGTGTAGGGCTCGCTATGATGCGGTCGGCCGACGTCAGAGTTCACCGGAGCGGCGATGAGCGATTGGGCGGCTTTGGAGCTTGCTCGGTGGTTCTGCTTTGCCTTCGGTGGAAGAGAGGATATAGAGAGGGAATAGCAGGGAGGTGAAGAGATGAGGCTAGGGCATGGAGGCGGCTCGAGCGGTGCTGGTGTGGAGGAGCGGCCGCGTGTCCCGTGCGCTCGACGGCAAGCACCCGCGTGGCGCCCAGGCGACGTTCGGCCGAACGCGTTAGCGCTGTGAGCGGCGCAGGGAAGAAGAAGGCGTCGAATCGAGTGGGGCCCGCTGACCAGAGAGACAAAAAACAGCTCGGGTCAGACCGGGGTCGGGACTGTTTGGGTTCGGTCGGTTTTGAGGTTGGGTCGAACCGGTTAAACAGTGATTTGACTTATTTAATTTATAAAACTCCCTACTTTGACTAGGTTAAATAAAATAGCAAATAAATTTATAAAAATATGAAATTTTCCACATATGTTACTGGAATGACCTAGAACACATAAAATGTTCTAACTTCATTGTTCATGTTTTAATTAATTGTTTTTAAATCATTTACTGTAGGGATTTTAGAATTGGTAATTGAATTTTCTCAAGGTTGATTTGAGGTCTAAAAATTTGGGAAAATTTATATTTATTCATGATAAATATTTTAAGTTTTAAATAAATTATTTTTAAATAATTTAATAAGTATTTATTATTGTTTTTATTTGGAGTTTGGTTGGAGTTATATGTTTAACTTTGGTTTGAAAATTTACAAAAGCAATAATTTGTGTGAATGCTTCAAAAATCGAAACATACGCATGAGATGCATAATAATTTAGTTTAATAAAATTAGGGCCGTGACAATATGTCATTAAACCCAAGAGAGGAAAGGATAATGTTATTGCTGATGCTTTATCTCGTCGTTATACCTTGTTATCTCAACTTGATTTCAGAATTTTTGGTTTAGAGATAATTAAAGAGCAATATGTGCATGATGATGACTTTAAAGATATCTTTCATAATTGTAAAGAAGGCAAAAGCTGGAATAAATTTGTTGTGAATGATGGATTTTTTTGTTTCGTGCTAACAAGCTATGCATTCCAGCTAGATATGTTCATCTTTTGTTGTTACAGGAGGCGCATGGGGGAGGACTCATGGGACATTTTGGTGTCAAGAAGACAGAGAATGTTTTCACCGATCACTTCTATTGGCCTAAGTTGAGCCGTGATGTTGAGCGCTATGTGTCTCGCTGCACTACATGCCACAAAGTTAAGCCACGTCTTAATCCACATGGTCTATATATGCTTCTTCCTGTTACTAGTGTACATTGAGAAGGTATTTATATGGATTTTATTTTAGGAATGCCTAGAACAAAGAGGGGGAGGGATAGTATTTTTTTGTTGTTGTTGATAGATTTTCGAAGATGGCGCATTTCATACCTTGTCATAAGAGCGATGATGCTATAAATGTTGCTGAATTATTTTTCAGAGAGATTGTTCGACTACATGGAGTGCTCAATACAATTGTGTCTGGTCGTGATATGAAGGTTCTTAGTAACTTTTGGAGTACATTATGGGCTAAATTGGGGATAAAGTTGCTGTTTTCTACTACATATCACCCCCAAACAGATGGACAAGCTGAAGTTATCAGCTGGACATTGTCCACTACGTTGAGGGATGTTTTGAAGAAAAACTTGAAGATGTGGGAAGAATGCTTACCTCATGTGGAGTTTGCTTACAACCATTCGCATCATTCAACCACAAAGATGTGCCCTTTTCAGGTAGTTTATGGATTTATTCCTCGCGCTCCTATTGATTTATTACCTCTACCATATTCAGAAAAGGTAAACATTGATGCTACTCAACGTGCTGAATTGATTTTCAAGATGCATGAGACAACTAAAGAGAATATAGAGAGAATGAACGCACAATATAAACTTGTGGCTAGTTAGGGTAGAAAAGAAATAACATTCGAACATGGAGATCTTGTTTGGTTGCATTTGCGCAAAGATAGGTTTCCTGACTTGAGAAAGTCAAAATTGATACCTAGAGCTGATGGTCCTTTTAAAGTGTTAGAAAAGATTAATGATAATGCATATAAGCTTGATCTACCAGCAGATTTTGGGGTTAGTCCTACATTTAACATTGTAGATTTGAAGCCATACTTGGGAGCAGAAGATAACCTTAAGTCGAGGACGACTCCAATTCAAAAAGGAGAGGATGATGAGGACATCCCTTCCATTGATACAACCATCCCTACTGCTTATGATGTCCAAGGACCAATTACTAGAGCACATACTCGCCAACTAAATTATCAGGCAACTTCGTTTCTTGGTGTGCATCCATATTCCATGAACTCTATGATGCTGCTTAAAGCACGTGATATTATTTTACTTAGAAATCAAGGATTGGGAGGTACGCTAAATAGAGATGATGGCAACACCAAGCAAGGAGATGATCATACGAGGAATGAATATTTATATATTGAGGCTTAGCAGAATCTAGCATGAAGACTATATATCAAGTTGTTTAGGCCAACAATTACTAATATTTGAGTAAAGGTGAGAGACCATGTGAGAGGTCCTCCACTCTGAGTGATGAGTATTTGACAAGTGTGTTGATTAGATTGAGAGTTGAGTTTTTCGGTTTGGATTTGTTTCGGGTGAGTCGGAAATCGGAACTACATTTGTGTATGGAGCGGAAGTTAGATAATCGACTCTAGGTGTTGGAAATAGGAACTTCCGATTTTCCAGGTTTTGAGTTCGTCTGAAGGAAATCGGAACTACCGCACAAGGGGTAGCGGAGTGTCCGATAATACTGACATTGAGTGTTCTCTGAGGTACCAAATCGGAATCAAATATCTGGAAAGTCGGTTGTTAGGATATCGGAAGTACCGCAGATGTTGAGTGCGGAACTTCCGATAATCTGACGAAGTGCGGATGTTCGAAATCGGAACTTCATTTGTGGTAAGTCGGAACTTCCGATTGTGTCGTAGCTGTGCGAGAGAAGAATATTTTGTGTTTTTGATTTTGTATGAGTTTGAGTCTTATACAAATATTGATGCTATGATATTGTGCAATGCTATGTGATGTGTTTTTATGCTGTGTTGATTGCGGGGCATCAAGATGGAGTCGTGGCGAGACACGTGGACGGACTAAGCGCAGGAGGCGTTGAGGTCGAAGCGGTCGGGATGTGTCAAGACGGCGTGAATCTTGAAGCGGTTGCGAGTCGTGCACAACAAGGTGTCTGGGAGGCTTCGGAAGGTGCGCAAGGCGAAAGGGTCTTTTCGCAAAGCGGCAAAAGTGGAGGCGGTTCCGTTCGGGTGTAGCGGGCTTAATGGGTTGGAGGCCCATTAGCAAAGGCTATAAATAGGGGAGAACCCTGGAGTTAGGGTTAGATTTTTGGAGAGAAAATTAGGGTTAGCTCTAGAAAAGGATTTGTTTTGCTTTTGAGAGCTTGTTGAGAGGAGAGTATGGCTGAAACCTATTGTAATCATTCCTAATTGCGTTACCTCTGTAATCCATGTTTCAATCAATGAAATCGAGGTTTCGATTATTTGATTTTGCAACTCTCTCTCTCTGTTCATGTTGGATATCTAGGGTTTTGGCATATCTTTTGATTCGTTTTATGAGATAGCATGAAACTTCATATCTAGAATCGTTTTGGTATTGCTATTTCTTCCTCAAAGTTTCATGCTCTAAGAATCTGAGAATCTCGCTTATCATTGGTTTTGGTCTTTCTTGCCCCTTCTTCAAGAAATCCGTTTTGGTTCGATTATTGAATCTTTGGTTGCGATTCTTCTCCATAAGGTCAAGATGGTGTTTGGGATGATGTCTGTAAAACTTGACTGAGAAGAGCATTCAAGATTAAGTAGTTTGGATTTTGGGCAAAACCCAGGCGTTACATTCTTGGTCGGGATAATCAGACTTAGATTTTATGCGTGGAAGTACGCATAGCGGAACTTCCACGATATACAACTGGAACTACATAGCGGAACTTCCGCAATCTCGCCGAAACTTCCGATTTCGGAAAAACGACTGAAACTTGTTTTGTTATTTGATCTTGCTTCATTTACTTTCTTTAGATCTTGAGAGATCTTTGTAGGTGGTTTTAAATACGGTGAAGGGAGTATTAATTTTAGGCACCATTCACCCCCTCTGTTGCCATTTCGGTCCTTCAATTGGTATCGAGCGGTTAGCTCTTCTTGATAGATCTTAACCGGTCGGTTGAGCCATGGCAAGCGGACAAGTATTCCACCAAGCCTCCGCTTTTGATGGTGCGGATTACCCTTACGGAAGAGCCGAATGGAAACTTACATCCGGGCTCGTGGGTATGCCATCCGGAGAAAGGTGAAGGTTAGATTCTTTGTTCTGCCGATGAGAACATCAATCTTTGGAAACATGGCGATGTTGAGGCAAATGCTAAGGCAAGGAACATAATCATTCGGGGTTTAAGCGTAGTGAGTTTGATCGTATTTCTCATTTGATTTACGCTACGACATCCGGGTGACCCTCGATGCATACCATGAGGGCACCACTCAGTTAAGACGGTTAGACAAGACCGGTTCAAGCGTGAATACTGATAAATTTGAGATGCTTCTTTGGCGAATCTCTTGACGAGTGCTTTTCGATTTTCACAAGATTTTGAGCAACCTCCAAGCGGTCGGTCTTACATACCCGACTCGGATAACGCTCGACGGATGCTTTTCGCACTTGATCTTCGTGTTTGGGAGATGAAAGTGACTACCATCAAAGATAGCACGGACCTCTCGACCACGACTCTTGATGCGCTTTACTCGCGTCTCAAGACTCACGAGATTGACATTGTCTCTCGAAGGTCGAAGTCACGATCGATGGCTTTAGTCACCGATCCCACTTCGGATCTTCTTACGAGTCGTCGTGGGTTCTCCTAGCTGCTCTCTCGTGACATAGCGATGATCGGTTAGAGCGACTTGAGGATGAGCAGACTAGCCCTCCTAGCTCGGAAGTTTTCCCATGCTTACAAGAGGAGGAGGGATGGTAAAGAGGAGGTCTGTGATTTGTTTGAGTGTGGTGGCCCCAACCACATCCGAGCAACCGTCCCAAGCTTGGGAAGGGCAAAGGTGACTATGGCGGTCCAAGCAAGAACGACTACATCGACAAGAACCGCAACACGAAGCCCTCAAAGACTGATCAAGGCAAGAAGAAGTTCCGCAACTTTGGGAAGGCAAAGAAGGTTGTTCCATCGCGTCCTCACGCCCTCGATTTAACCGGACACCAGCGAGGTGGAGGGGTGGAGGACGATGATGGGAAGGGCGATCATGATCCCAGGACGACGGCAACTTCTCGGCATGTGCTTCATGGCCCTCGGGGCGGCCCGAGCGACAACGAGTGTACTCCGACTCAGATGAGGTTAGTCCCACTTATGACCCGACTTAATGATGCTTTTCTTAAGCTAGGTAGATTCCATGCTAAGTCTAGGGCTAAGTGTCTTTGGGTTGGAGAAGGAAGTAGCTAGACTATCACGGAGCTTACTTTACTTACATCTGCTCCCTCCGTGATGAATGTGACACATCTTTGTGCTTTGATTGATGATATGGATAAACTAAGGACCTTACATGATAGTGTGTCCTCTAAACTTGACATGATTAAGGTAGAGAACATTAGCCTTCTTCTTGAATTAGAGATGAGTAGGGTAGCACCTCCTTCATCCACTCTTGTTGAGGCTCTTGCTTGCACCTCATGTGAGGTTAAGGACAATTCGTTTAGAGGTCTTTATACCATGTTGCTTGATCTGCTGAAACTTGTGAAAATTGTAATAATCTCAAGATGAACCTAAAGCAGGCGAGATCACAAAATTCTTGAATTTCAAGTGCGCTACTAGAGCCTATTGTTTCTTGTTTAAATGTCCTAAGTTAAGCTGCTTGAACTAGAATCAGTATCAAGCGGTTTCAAGAAATGATTGATCACGATAACAAATTGGCTCGGTATGCTTCTAAGGACCTTGTTAGCTCACCATGCAATCATTGTTATAAACTAAAATGTGATTTGGTTGCCTTGGATGAAAAATATGTGAAGCTAACTAAGGACCTTCTAGAACACAATCATCTGCTTGTATTGTGTGTCTTTGGGAAGAAGTCTAAGGGTTTGGTAGAGACGCCTAGCAACGTGAACCAATCTGCTAGCAAGATGGGATTTGTCCCCCAAAGTCTAATTTGTGCGTGCACAAGCAAATCTTTCCTCTGTTGTTGGTTCTTCTTACGCTCCCTTACCTTCTCTTTGTCCCTTCTTCCCCTGCTCTTCTTGCACCTCTCTCTTCGGAGTGTCGGTATCTTATGAACACTCTCGAGAGGTTTGTAGGAGGCAAGAAGAAGCTCAATCTCATTCTAGACAAATCTAAAATTTGCAGATTTAATCGTGGTCTAGGATATGATATCCAGGAGGATATGAGGAAGCATCCACTGTCGTGCTCAAAACCATAGCACGGTGTGATCAAAACTAAGCCGGGGATCGAGAAAGTCAATTTTAAGTCGCGGGTTTTGTTCAAAGGATTTCGACGACAAGGTGATTCCACTGCAGCTTGCCCTTAGAAGGCGAAGTATCATTGCACCTACATCCGAAAAGATGGACATTTAGTTGATCATTGCTTCAGCGCCAAGATCGCGTAGAGACCGTGTTGAGTCTCTTAGGCACATTCGTGGTCGACCCGGATCTTGAGTGCACCTAAGACCAACACGAGGTCTAGATTTGTTCCATCGATGATTTTGGGCAACATCGAGGACTTGGTTTTTCCGAGTTTTCGATTTTCATCCTCATGCTCCCTTTGGTCGTAACTCCGCCGTCACGAGGGTAGATCTCGTTTTCCTTCGAGATAGCTACTGCGGCAAGATCGACATATTCTCGCACTTCGACTCGCTCTCCCATAGCAATCGGATCCGAGAACAGTGAGATCTTTGACTTGTTGAGTGACAGAGAGCGTAGGGTAGATAGAGGTCGGTCTTGCTTGACTACTTCATCATTCGCCGTGTTACTCAAGATTGGGTGCCAAAATCATGTTGATTCACCCGATCTTGAGACTTTACTCTGTTTGACTCGTGGTCGCCGGTTTGGGAAGGAAAGGTGCGGATTGTAGACTCGGTTGTTCACGTCATATGTTGGAGATTCTCGTTGGTTTTCTTCCCTAGCCCGTGCTCGGTGATGAGGCGATCACCTTGGAGATGCTTCATTTGGCGCGTCATCGCTAAAGGTCTTGTGAGCATTAATGATTCTTTTATTTTAAAAGATGTTGCCTTAGTAAGTAAGCTGCGGTATAATTTGCTTTGATCTCTCGACTTACGATGGCGGTTTCGAGGTGAGCTTTAAGAAAAACAATTGCAAAATTCTTGATTCTTGGGTAGTCTAGTTGCGGGATTTCTCGATATGGGAGGATCTTTCGTGCTGATTTTTACGGATCTTTTGGTGATCCTCTCCGATGTTTAATTGCGAATCCGTGATTTGACTTTCGGCATAGGAGACTTGGTCATATAGGATTTGATCATCGACCGAGTTAGCGGCCACGATCTCATTCGTGGTTTGCCAAAACTCAAAATGGTCAAGGATCTTGTTTGTGCTCCTTGCAACACGGCAAAATGGTTGCCGCTTCACATCCTCGATTCTGATGACTATGACAGATGCACTGTGTCAATCTGCTCCATATGGACCTGATGGGACCACTAGAGTGCGATCGATGGGAGGGAAGTGGTGCGTACTTGTCGTGGTCGATGACTTCTCGAGGTATTCTTGGGTATTTTCTTAGCCTCGAAGGATGAGGCGTTTACTCTTTTTCGTGGTCTTTTAGTAGGCTTTCTGTTGAGCTCCCGGGTGCATTACGAGCAATTCGACCGATAATGGCACCGAGTTCAAGAATTCCTACTTTGAGAGTTTTGTGGTGAGGCAGTGTAGAGCACCGTTCTCGTCTCCATCGCCCCCAACAAAATGGCGTTGTGGAGAGGAAGAACCGTACCTTGGTCGAGATGGCCGGGACGATGCTTGATGAGTACTCTACACCTAGGAAGTTTTGGGTGAGGCAATTGCTCTTGCTTGTCATGTTTCTAATGAGTTTTCTTGGGCACTCTTGCATCGCACTTCTTATGAGTTGAGATATGGCGAAAACCCAGCGTCTCGCATTTTCGTGTGTTTGGTTGCAAGTGTTTTATTACAAGTGCAGGAACCTAGATAAGTTCGAGTCACGATCTTGTGATGGGATCTTTACGGGTTACTCGACTTCTTCTCGTGCCTATAGAGTGCAGGCTGAGTCTAGTAAATTGTTAGAATCCTGTGAGGTGACCTTCGATGAGGCCAGTCCAGGGACTAGGCCTGATATTTCAGGTTCCTTAGAGCAGTCTGAGTCCATCTTTGTGGACGATGAGGAGGATGGAGATGAGGGTTGCTTACCCGATCCAGTTCCTTCTCCTCCTCTTGAGGTGCCTTCTTCCACCGCACCTCGAGGAGATCACCCTTACCTTACGCTTTACGAAGCTAGTGGCTCTGTCCCTATCTCATGCGCTAATGAGGTAGAGGCCACTTCTTCATCTCACCTGGACCTCCAAGACACATTCAAAAGGACCATCCTTCAGAGCAAAATAATTGGAGATCTTTTTGAGCGAGTCACTCGTTCAAAACCGGCATGTCTCTATTCTGTCTCCATTCTGCCTTTGTTGCCTCGTTTGAGCCCAAAGACGTTTGTCATGCTCTTTCTGATGAGTCATGGACTAACGCCATGCACGAGGAATTGGAAAACTTTGAAAGGAACAAGGTGCGGTCCTTGTTGAGCCCCCTCAAGGTCACAATATCATTGGGACCAAATGGGTGTTCAAGAACAAGCAAAGTGAAGATGGGTTAGTCATTGAAACAAGGCTAGGTTGGTAGCTCGGGGTACTCTCAAGTTGAGGTCTAGATTTGAAGAGACTTTTGCCCCTGTAGCTAGACTTGAAGCCATTAGAATCCTGCTTGCCTTTGCAGCTTCTAAGGGTTTCAAGCTTTACCAGATGGATGTCAAGAGTGCCTTCCTCAATGGCCTTATTGAGGAAGAAGTCTATGTGAGACTGACCTCTGGTTTCGAGAACCCCAAATACCTAACCATGTCTCGAGGCTTTCCAAAGCTTTGTATGGACTCAAGCGAGCTCCCGAGCTTGGTATGAAAGGCTTAAGTCCTATCTGTGAGCCATGGTTTTGAGATGGGTAAAATTGACAAAACCTTGTTCATTCGCCGTCTTGGCGCGATCTTACGCTCGTCGGATCTCGTGGATGACATTATCTTTGGCGGCTCCTCGCATGCTCGCTTCCCAATTTTCCGATGTCATGAGCTCGGAGTTTGAAATGAGCATGATGGGCGAGTTGAGCTTCTTCCTTGGCTTCCAAATCAAAGCAGACTCGGGAGGTACCTTTCTTCATCAAGGCAAATACACTCGAGACCTCTGAGCGTTTCGACATGAATGATGGAAAGCCGATATCAACTCCAATGGCATCTCTGGCTGCTCGGATCCGGATGAAGACGGCGAACACATTGACCAAAAGGATTTGAGAGCATGATTGGCTCTCTCTTGTACCTCACGACCTCGAGACCGGACATACACTTTTCTCGTGTGTCTTTGTGCTCGGTTTGAGCTTCTCCTCGCGTATCTCACCGTCGGCGGTGAAGCGCATCTTCGGTACCTTGAGCTACCATTGACTATGGTATCGGTACTCCTCCTCCTCTTGTCTATCTCTTAGAGCCTTCTCCGTCTGATTTATTTGGTGTAGGATAGATAGGAAGAACGCCGGCACTTGCCAATTCATTGGCACTTCTCTCGTCTCTGGTCGTCGAGGAAGCAATCCGGTGTTGCGATCCATCGCAGAGGGCGAGTACATTCTTTGCGACCGATTCTTTGTAGCCAAGTGCTTTGGATGGTCTCGACCTGCGGGATTTCGGGTTATCTATCATTGCGTTCCACTCTTACGTGATAACACGTCTGCGATTTGCATTGCCAAGAACCCAGTGCAACATTCTCGGACCAAGCATATTGATATTAGATATCACTTTCTTCGAGACCATGTAGAGAAGGGTGACATTGTGCTCGGTTTGTGGAGAGTGAGCACCGGTTGGCGATATCTTCACTAAGCCTCTGGGCGACTCTCGGTTTTACTCTGCGGGGAGAGCTTGGGGTGGTTTGTCCTTACGGATCTTTGTGAGGGGAGCTTTGTGCTACTCTTGTATTATATTATATTATATTATATTATATTATACTATTACTCCTTTCTGGTTTCATTTTTGGGTCGAAGTCCTTCCGGCATAGGTTAGAGTGGTTATCTTGCCACAATTGCTTTGTGCTACTTCTTATCTTGTGGTTCTAGGATCTTGCTTATTAGTTTGTCTCTTCCTTCTCTAAGTAGAGCTTACTCACTTCTTATAGGTTCTAGCAGGGTCGGGCCACCCTTGGGTAGACAGGGGCGATGTTTGCTCCTTAGTGTATGTGTAGATCGGTGATAGTCCTAGAATCATATGGGGTAGATAAGAACACGTCTGCGGCGATAGTTTTCTCTATATCTTTTCTATGCTCTAAAGGATCGCTTTTTACGGTTTACTTATCGATTCTCGTTTTTGTTCCTTTGGTTGAGGGGAGTTATTCTTGGTTATTCCATACTCTTAATTTTGTCATAACTCAACTTTGAATTAAAAGATGCATCTCATTCGAAGGAATCGGATTTTTGTGCATTTCATTCCGCATTGCATTATAATCAAATGGAGTCTTGTTTATTATCCCTTATGATATGTTTTCACTGTTTTACATCTTGCCATGATTTATGCTAAACCGCTAGATCTATCATGACTTTTTATGTGTAGTTTAGTCTTTGCCATGCTAAGGTATTTAAAATGCTAAACTTGAATTAAAATCTTGTCATGATAGCTCTTGAGACTAGTCCAGTTGAAACTATCCTTTTATGATTTTCGCCATGTCAAGTAGGTTGAGTTGAGTCTGAATCTCTTTTGAACTTTTGAGTAAGCTATGTCGGTTTGTTAAGAAACATGACTTATCTCTAATCAACTGGTCTAAAAACTTCAAAAGCAAAAATGATCTCTTTTGTGCGAAAAACCGATCTCACCAAATCTTTCTCATGAGACGGCTTGCCATTGCACTAGGCATGAACTCGGGGAGCCTTGGATGACCTAAGATCACCTCCTTAAGTCTCATTGCTTGGAGTGGTCGATAAGGCTTGGGATCTAGCACATGGCCAAAAAAATAGTTGAAGCTCGGGAGGCGGTTGTGGATGGCACCTAGTCGAGCTTGCTTTATGAGATAAAACCTTAAAGAGCCTTTAAAAAATGGTTGAAGCTTAGGAGGCGGTTGTGGATGGCACCTAGTCGAGCTTGCTTTATCGAGATAAAACCATAAAAGTCTTGAGAAAAAGAAAAATGTGCTAAAATTGCTTATCTTCAAAGAGACCAGAGTTCGGATAAAATGAGTCCTTCTTCAATTGGTAGCACTCTAAAGCTGCTTGATATGAGTCTTCTTGGTTCAACTTAGATTATTTGACATGGCTTGCATCATCCTTGGATATCTTTAGCTAGATTTCAATCTTGACTTATTTGACTGCTAAAGAATTGGATCATTAATCGATTATGGATTTTCTGTCTTAGCTATTCTCTACATCAATTGTCATGATCTTGATAGCATTCTTACGTGTTATGGCTTGGTGTAATTCTCTAATAATCATTTTGGATAATCTACATGGCTCCTAATGCTTAAAATGAACATCATATAGTCTTTTCCTCCTTTTCTACATATTGATGATTTTATTGCCAAAGGGGAGAATTTTTGTGAGAAAAAGCCTTACGAAGAAAAGCCTTGAGTTTTGTGAAAATTGCTCTTTCATCTCATCTCAAGTCTTTCTCTTTTGTCAACTTGGTCTTGAGCTTAACTACTCTTGTTTAGACCTTGGTTGTTGTAATCTCAAACTCATCTTATGCTTTTTCGGTAATTGTCAATATACTCATCAAGGGGGAGATTGAGAGACCATGTGAGAGGTCCTCCACTCTGAGTGATGAGTATTTGACAAGTGTGTTGATTAGATTGAGAGTTGAGTTTTTCGGTTTGGACTGTTTCTGGGCTGAGTCAGGGAAATCGGAACTACCGTTGTGTATGGAGCGGAAGTTCGATAAATCGAACTACGGTGTTGGAAATAGGAACTTCCGATTTTCCTGGGTTTTGAGTTCGGCTGAAGGAAATCGGAACTTCCGCACAAGGGGTAGCGGAGTGTCCGATAATACTGACATTGAGTGTTCTCTGAGGTACCAAATCGGAATCAAATATCTGGAAAGTCGGTTGTTCGGATATCGGAAGTACCGCTTGATGTTGAGTCGCGGAACTTCCGATAATCCCGACGAGTGCGGATGTTAGAAATCGGAACTTCATTTGTGGTAAGTCGGAACTTCGATTGTGTCGTAATCGTGCGAGAGAAGAATATTTTGTGGTTTTGATTTTGTATGAGTTTGAGTCTTATACAAATATTGATGCTATGATATTGTGCAATGCTATGTGATGTGTTTTGTATGTGTTGATTGCGGGGCATCAAGATGGAGTCGTGGCGAGACACGTGGACCGGACTAAGCGCGGAGGCGTTGAGGTCGAAGCGGTCGGGATGTGTCGAAGACGGCGTGAATCTTGAAGCGGTTATAGTCGTGCACAACAAGGTGTCGGAGGCTTCGGAAGGTGCGCAAGGGCGAAGGGTCTTTTCGCAAAGCGGCAAAAGTGGAGGCGGTTCCGTTCGGGTGTAGCGGGCTTAATGGGTTGGAGGCCCATTAGCAAAGGCTATAAATAGGGGAGAACCGTGTAGTTAGGGTTAGATTTTTTGGAGAGAAAATTAGGGTTAGCTCTAGAAAAGGATTTGTTTTGCTTTTTGAGAGCTTGTTGAGAGGGAGAGTATGAACTGAAACCTATTGTAATCATTCCTCTTTGCGTTACCTCTGTAATCCATGTTTCAATCCAATGAAATCTGAGGTTTCGATTATTTGATTTTGCAACTCTCTCTCTCTGTTCATGTTGAATATCTAGGGTTTTGGCATATCTTTTGATTCGTTTTATGAGATAGCATGAAACTTCATATCTAGAATCGTTTTGGTATTGCTATTTCTTCCTCAAAGTTTCATGCTCTAAGAATCTGAGAATCTCGCTTATCATTGGTTTTGGTCTTTCTTGCCCCTTCTTCAAGAAATCCATTTTTGGTTCGATTATTGAATCTTTGGTTGCGATTCTTCTCCATAAGGTCAAGATGGTGTTTAGGATGATGTCTGTAAAACTTGACTGAGAAGAGCATTCAAGATTAAGTAGTTTGGATTTTGGGCAAAAACCGGCGTTACATTCTTGATCGGGATAATCGGAGCTTCCGATTTTATGCGTGAAGTACATAGCGGAACTTCCGCGATATACATCTGGAACTACATAAGCGGAACTTCCGCAATCTACTGCCCGGAACTTCCGATTTCCAGAAGAACAGCCTGAAACTTGTTTTTGTTATTTGATCTTGCTTCATTTACTTTCTTTAGATCTTCAGAGATCTGTGTAGGCTGGTTTTAAATACAGTGAAGGGGAGTATTAATTTTTAGGCACCATTCACCCCCCCTCTGTTGCCATTTCGGTCCTTCAAAAGGAACTTGTTGCTCCGCCACCTATGCTAATAGGCCATTGGCCTTGTAACTCGGGCTGGACACCTAGGGTTTGGCACTAATCATGTGGTAATCTTGTTCATGCGTGAGCGATGCACATGCACGCCGCCCCTCTCTTCCTCCTTTACATAGTGGCCGCCACCCTAGGGTTTGGGTGGGTTTTGTTGATTGAAGTTTAGCTTTGCTACTTTATACTTTGTCCTCTTGTTCAGCGAGATCAACAACGACATTGTTCTTCAAAACCCTACTTATCAATACAATTTCAATTCCTATTCGCAATTTTAAATTGCCTATTTATCTTGTTCTTGCGTGCTTCTTCGGTGTATGGTGGAATTGATCTTCATGATCAGGTCATGCAGGTATTCGTGCATGGTTGATAACAACATGTCGATCAGTTAAGCGATTGCATGATTTCGAGCCTTGTGAGTCCATAGCTAGGATCATGAGAGTTGAGCGACTACTACCGAACTTGCCTTCTCACCGAAAGATCGGGCCAGAACAGGTACATATGACGTAAGGACATAGGGCCGCATATCTTTATCTCTTTCACAAGTTGAACAATGAGATGGACCATCATATCAAAAAATTACGGAGGGAAATACATCTGAAGATGATATAGAGTCATCACCACCTCGGCTTGTAGAGCATACAGTCCTTTGTGATCGATGACCTTCTGAGCAATTGAGTTAAAGAAATGACACAGCCTCTTGATAGACACTCAGACCTTGTTCGACAAAATACTTCTAATTGCAACAGGAAGATTTGTGTCATCAGCATATGACAATCATGAGACTTCATAACAATTAATTTCAAATCTTCCATAGAAATATGTTTCTTCATGCTGGCGGAGTAACCAGACGGAACTATCACATCATGTAAGCTCTGGCACGATTCCTTTCACTTGGCCTTGGATAGAGCGTAGCAAGCTAGGAGAAGGTACATTCGTCCTTTATCAGTCTCTTTCGGTGCTAACTAGGTCCTTATATTCATATCAACCAAAGTCACGTCATGTGTTAACACCATCCTTTATTTTGTCACGAATGTTCAGTAAGAGACCAATCAAACTATCACATACATTCTTCTCCACGTGCGTGATGTCGATGTAGTGACGAATTTCTAAGTGCTCCCAATAACTTAAGTCCCAAAAAATTGATCGCTTCTTCCAGGTGTTCTTCTGATGGGTCCTCTATTTATGTCCCTTTCGAAGCACAACATTGATATCTTTTACCATATCATAGACCTCATTCCCTTAAAAGTCCTTGGAGGTGAACCGTCCTCCATATTTTCGTTGAATTATTTCTTCATCTTGCGATATGGGTGATACCTAGGAAGGAACCTATGGTGACACATCTACAAAGTTTTGCACAAGCTGTTCAGCCACACGCTCTCGGTATCATGTAAGCAGTGTGGGCATGCTTTGGATCCTTTTGTACAAAACCCCGATAGGTTACCAAGGGCAAGAAAATCATTGAAGGTGCAAGACAACATGGTGCATAAAGTGAAGTTTCTCTCTTGTACGCATCCCATATCTTTACCCCTTCGTTCCACATTGTTAAAAGACCTTCCAGCAATGGTGCTAGGTACACATCAATATCGTTCCCAGGTTGCTTCGGCCCTTGGATAAGTTGTGACATCAAAATGTACTTCCGCTTCATACACAGCCAAGGAGGAAGGTTGCACATACATAGATTTACGGGCCAGGTGCTATGTCGGCTGCTCATGTTATCGAAAGGATTCATTCCATCTGTACTCAACACAAACCTTATATTCCTCGGTTCCGCACTGAAGACTTCGAAGCTCTTATCAAAGTTTATCCACAGGGCAGAATCAGCAGGGTGTTTTATCTTTCCATCTTTCTTACGCTCCTCCAAGTGCCAACGCAGCAATCTTGCATCCTTTCATTTCGCAAATAAACACTTCAAATGGAGAATTATAGGCAGATACCATAACACCTTAACAGGAGGTCCTTGCTTCACCTCGATACCCTCGCCGTCATCGGAGTGATTCTTACGCTTGTATCGGGATGCTTTGCACACCAGACATACATGCATGTATGCATACTCTTTATGGTAGAGGCAAGCACGGATGACAACCTTGTATATTCCAGCTTGCATCCCGGGAACAAAGATTTCACCGAGTCCTCCATTAAGCCCGCGAATTTACCAAACTCTCTCTCACTATAGTCCCCTTCTACATCGCGTAGCATCTGATATAGATTGTCATCGTGTGACCTACCCTCATCGAAAGCACAGTCCACATCCGGTGGCATATCGTTGTCTCCCTCGACGATGTTACTACCTTCCGGTATAATTGACTCTTCACCGTGATTGGTCCAACATGTAAACTCCTTTTTGAAACCCCTTCGAATCAAGTTCCCTTCGATATGCGCCGGGTTGGTAAACGTCTTCATATTATCTGGTGAGGATATCCCGACTACTTATGAGGCTGTTTATGAAGCAAGAGCTACATTTCTCAAACAACAGGTGCAATTATTTCTTAATAAGTTTCTTTGTGTTTTCCGTGAGAATTGGACACTACGTAAAAGCAATACTGTAGGACCGTAAAGGCGACTAGGGGGGGGGTGAATAGGCGCTTTCTCAACTTTCTCGCCTAAATCAAATTCAACACGAACTTTACTCCTTTAGCTAGAAAGCTTAGAAGATCAGTAAGCGCACAGTGGAAGCCTTGTGCTGAATTCGATAACCCCGATAACCACACGACACAAAAGTGGAGACTTAATCTCAAAGGGCGATCTGGGCACGGGTGCGGTCGGCCGACGGCTACTGGGCGGTCGGATCGACGGCTAACGAGCTGGTCGGACCGGTGGTCGCCGGTTCGACCAGCAAATCAATGTGATGCGAAAACACAAGGCGGTCGGACCGCCATTGCAATACCGGTCTCGACCGGTTCGATCAAAGATCTTGAAAAATCAAGCCCAAATCCAAAACGAAATTTGATCCAACTTTTGGTTCAACCAATGAAACTTGACCAAATTTCGAGCACACCTCCCTAATAATATTGGAGACCTATTTCTAGCGACGATCCTTCAGATCCACTTCGCAGAATCGATCTCTCAGGGATTTAACAAAGAAGTGCAGAAACCCTAGAAATATGAAAATCTTTGATTCAAGACTTGCTTGTGGGGGTTGATGGTCTAGATTATTCTAGGAGTACTCCCACACATCAAAGCAAGACAAAGTGGGTTAAAAGACCAAGTTTAAACACTTGAATCAAGGAAGCACCAAATTCATCCAAATGAGAGAAGAGCACAAAAGGGAGACAAATGATCCGTCAAGCAAGCATCACAAGATTGATTGATCTCATAAGATGCTTACAAAGCCACTCCCTCAAGGAGGACAAGAGCTCACCAAGGAGCAACCACAATCTCTCCCTCTCTTCCTCTCCAAACCCTAACCCTAGAAAAAGGAAGGGGAAACCAAATGAATGCCTCAAGGGGGTTTTACATCTCCCCCCTTCTATTTATAGGAGAGGACTAGGGTTTCACTTTTGGGACCCATTCACGCATGGGACCCACACACAACATCTGTTGAAGCAATCGCCTGCTTCACCACGTGTAGGCTGATCAGCGGTTCTCATCACGTCGCCAAGCCTCTCTTGTCCGAATCCCATCGGAACCTTCCAGAGACTCGCACCGATATCTGCACCGCCTGATCCAACCAGCTGTACCGAACCACCCGTTCGATCCATCTTGCCCATCCTACACCATGCTTGAGTCACACGACCTCACCCGGTATCCATGATAGTTTTGGACCTCAGCTCTCCAAGCGTAGTCCCGATCCACCCACCGTTGACGTCGTTGACCTGCAAGCCACCTGCACAGCAATAGACAAACAAACCATTTCGGGGAACAAGTTCTTCACAACTTGACCCACGTCAGCTCCGCAATGCAATATACATCAATAAAGCATTGATAACCAAACATAAAACACAATCAAAACACATCAATGCAAACTTGGCTTACCTCCAAGTCATCGTCGGTCTGACCGCCCCACAAGGCCGGTCCGACCGATTTTGGGCCGGTCGGACCGATCCCACAACGGCGGTCGGACCGGTCGAAAAGACTTTGCCAAAATTCTAGCGTGAAAATTCGAAACCTTCTGGAATTTTCAACTAAATAGAACTTTTGACTGGGAGCTCCAAAAATGATGCGACCACATCCAGGAGACTCCCCTCACCTGCCTACACAACCTATTTTTGGCTTAGCTCCAAAATCCAAATTTAGGTTAGGACGGTCCGACCGGCAACTCCGGCCGGTCCGACCGCTCCACGGGCGGTCTGACCGCCCCACACCACTGGTCAGACCGCCTGTGGTCTGACAACTTGAAGCAAACCCCGAAAATACGAGATTTTGCAAACCAACAAAGCCATTGCCAATTTACTCATCATCCTGAGATCGTGCACATATCCTCACGATATCCACAATCTCCCCCTTGATGAACACATTGGCAATTTCCCAGAAAATATGGTTTTTCGAATTGAAAAGTAAAACAAATCGCATTTTTGCATAAAGGCACAACTTGGTCCATAAGCAAGAAAAAGCCTAGGAACCGACCAAGTCGGCTTGTAATAGTATAGGCAAGTGAGATAGGCAATGAAAGCACAAAAAGGATTCAAAATCCAGAAAGTAGCCAAAAATCTCACTTAGGTCCATATGAAAGACAAAATGTTCTATTTGACCTTTGATCATTGTGAGTCTTCTTCAATTGCAATTAAGATCAGAAAAAGGCAATAAAACCCAGAGACTCAACTCACTATGATCACAAATTTTCAAAAGGTTCACATATTTTGTTTTTTATATGAGTTCTTTGATGTATGAAACCTTATGTAAACCAAAAGCTCCAAAACATCATTTTCTTCAATCCTTCTCCCCCTTTGACAATGAATTCATCAAGATGCAAGGGAAAAGAAAGAGCATGAAGAAATGACTTTATTTGAAATTTAATAAAAATGAGCCATGACCATTATCGAAGTAGACAGTACAAGAATTATACCAAGCCATATAAGGTGTAGAAGCTATATTCAATCATGGCAAAACATGTACTGCAAAGCTAAAACCAAAATAGCAGCAATCTGAGATTAACAGAATTAAAATCATGAAAGGTTGCTCAATATCATAGTTTCTCTAAAAGCAACCAAAAATGAGTCAAGCCATGTCTATAAGTAAAAAGAGACTCAAAACAAGAACAGAGGCATTTTGAGCATTTAGAGTATTCTTTTGAAGCAAAACTCAAGCACTTGGCATTTTGAGTATTTTCCTAAAAATAATTTTTTTCACTGTGCTAGATCTCAAGCCTTGCCGCGACCATCTCAAGCGATAAGCTTAAAAGAGTGGTCTAGGTCATCCAAAACTCCCCCTGAGTTCATGCCTAGTGCAATGGCAAGCCGTCTCATGAGAAAGGATTGGTGAGATCAATTTTTTCGCACAGAAAATCTCATTTTTCATTTGCTTGACTTAGGAAGATAAAAAGCTCATTTTTCATCTCAAAATAAGTTCAAGACTCAATTCAACCTATTTGACATGGCAAGAATCATAAGAGGATCACTAGAGCAAAACTAGTCACAAGATCCAACAAGACATGATTTGATTCAAATTGCTCAGAGATATAAAGCTAGCAAGGAGAAAGCTAAGCGAAAACACGAAGAGCCATAAAAGAAGTCTAGCAGACTATCACTTGATATGACAAGGTATAGAGTATGAAATCAAGCCATACAAGGATAATAATCAAAGCTCCACAAGTTTTATTATGCAATGCAAGACATTTGAAATAAAAATGCATTATAATACAAGGAATGCAAAAAAGAGCAAATTCCCTCAAAACATCCATGCCTCAGTACTGGGATTTGAGATAAAAGATCTAGGTGTCCAGTACTGAGATGGACGATGCCTGGGTATAGCAAAAGAAGCAGGAGAAAGATGATTAGGCACAAAATCATAAGAATGCCCATGAGCACCACCTGGACCTCTCCAAAACGATCTACCAAAAGACCGATACTCCCCCTGTCTAGGTGCTACCCGTGGTCTATCCTCACGATATCCAAAGACAAACTGCTGCCTGGACCCAACAGAAGAGTCAACAAAGTTCTCTACAAACCTAGGCCTATATGTGATACGCTGAATAGGCTGCCTGGCTCTAGAGACTACAGCTGAAGAAGAGACTCCTCTAATGGATCTCAAAGTGCTCACTCTCTCTTTCCTCTCAATCTTTGCTCTCCGGAAGCAAAACTCAACCGTGTGGCCTTCTTTCTTGCAGAAGGTGCAATGGTACTTGACCTTTTGAGGGGTCCGTACTGATGAAACAGAAGCACCTTTCTTACCAGAAAGAGTTTGAGCAGAACCTACAGATTTAAAAGCAACCTTTGAAGTCTCAGAAGGTTCTTGCTCACACACACCACTTTTCACAACTCTAGCAGTCTTTGGTGGGTGATTCTTGGAAAGCTCTAGGGACTTAAAACCTAGGCCACTGTTTTTCACACTCACCTTGGATTGATCTAGAATCAAATTGAGTTTCTTTTTCCCACTAGAAAACTTCTCAAGAGTCATTTTGAGATAATCATTCTCTTTTGCCAAAGTTCCACAATTAGAGCACCTTTTAGAATTGATTACCTCAACGTGTTTGCTCTTAAGAAGATCCACTTCCACTTTGAGAGCCTCACAAGACACACAATAGGACTCTCTAATCCTATTCAACTGCTCCTTAAATTTGACTCTAAAAGCCTCTTGTATCTTACCAATAACAGTTTCAACTTTAGCATGCAACATACAAGAGGAAGAATCAATGACTTTCTTAGAAGCAGTAAGAGACATGGATCTTTCAATTTTAGCTTTCTCTTCAAGCGTCTTGTTTAAAGTTTCAATCTCAATTGTAAGCTTAGGACAATTTTCACATGATGCAGCTCTAGAGTAAACGACCATTTCGGTCAACTCTTGCATTTTAATCCTATTGTTCTTACAATGAGAGCAAGTGTGACTAGCATCAAACTTTTGCAATTCTTTTAAAGAGCTATCCAGTTTTAATTCTAGCAAAGCACAATTTGAGCAAGTTAAAGGAATAGCATCCAAGGTAGTCACACCAAGCGGAATGGCATCCATGCAAATAGAACTAGACTTGAGAGCTTCTAGTTCGACAAGAGCATTTTCCAATTGTTTTTCAATAGAGGAATGAGCATAATTTAAGCTTGACAATTCATTAAGCAAGCTAGAGCATGAATCACAGAAATCATCAGGATTAATGGATTTGAGCCTAACCACTTCTAGGTTAAAATTATCAATCATAGTATCATGTTTCTTAATCAATTTAACTTGCTTATGCATTTTTGTTCAAGAAGCACCAAAGCCCTTTTCATATCAGAAGTGAAGGGCATACCTCATCGGGATCACTAAAAGGATCCTCATTTGTTGGAGGAGTCATTTGTCGTGGTCGTTCTTAGCCATGAAGCACATGCCTGTGAAATCACGTGCCTTCTTCTTGCCACGGGAGTCACTTCTGTCGTCCTCCGCCTCCGAGTCCACATCATCCATGCTCACATCCTCTAGAGCTTCAAGGACTCGGCTGACAAACTTGCGATAGTTTGTCTTCTTGGACTTAGCATCCTCGCTTGAGGATGCCTTTGTGACTCCTTCTCCTCCCTGCCCTTCAGCTTGGGGCATCTAGAGCGAATGTGGTTGGGCTCACCACACTCGAAACAAGTGACAGGTCCACCTCTCCTCCTACTCCTCACATTGTTGTAAGCTCTCGTGAATTTTGTGGATAGGAGGGCTAAATCATCTTCAGGTAGTCTCTCAAGTAGCTCATTGTTCAAAGAATGCAAAGCAGACAAAGAAAAGCCAGATGAGCTAACATCAAAAGAATCAGAATATCTACCCTTAGATTTGTCGACCACTAAAGCCATCGGCTCTGTCGTGGGGAGACGCGAGATGAAATCAATCTCATGCGTTTTCAACCTCGAGTAAAGCTTATCCATGGTAAGCTCACTCATGACAGTGTTGTCATTTATGGCCGTGATCTTCATTCCCCAGACCTTCACATCCAAAGCACCCAAAAGCTGGCGTGCATTTTCAGACTCAGAAAAGACAAGATCAACAGTGCGGAGATCATGAAGAATTTTAGAAAATCTCCCCCATAGCTCATCTAAAGATTCACCAGGTCTTTGCTCGATCTTGGAGTATGCTTTCTTTAGTCGGTTACATCTCACTTCCTTGATCGCAGTGGACCCTTCGTGATAATCACAAAGAGTCCGCCAGATCTCATGACCAGACAGCAAATGAGCGACACGCTCAAACTCCGATCGACTAAGGCCTTGAATCAAAAAATTCCGAGCCCTGCTGTTGTTCTCCACATCTGGAGTGATCAAATTGTCATCGGCTGGCACGACATAAGGGTTTTTCACCTTAAGCCAAATTACGTGCCCTTGAGCCTCGATGTAGGCCTGCATTCGGGCCTTCTAATAAGCAAAATCAACTCCATCAAAAATATGTGGCCTGATTGAATATCTGTCAGTCGCCATGGCTCCAAAGACCGGTTAAGATCTATGAGAAGAGCTAACGGCTCTGATACCACTTGTAGGACCGGAAAGGCGACTAGGGGGGGTGAATAGGCGCTTTCTCAACTTTCTCGCCTAAATCAAATTCAACACAAACTTTACTCCTTTAGCTAGAAAGCTAAGAAGATCAGTAAGCGCACAGTGGAAGCCTTGTGCTGAATTCGATAACCCCGATAACCACACGACACAAAAGTGGAGACTTAATCTCAAAGGGCAGATCTGGGCACAGGCGGTCTGACCGGCTACCAGGGGCGGTCGGACCGACGGCTAAAGAGCGGTCGGACCGGCTACTAACTGGCGGTCGGACCGGTGGTCAGCGGTTCGACCAGCGATACAATGGTTCGAAACACAGGCGGTCGGACGCCCGTTGTAATACCGGTCGACCGGTTCACCGAAGATCAAAAATCAAGCCCAAATCCAAAACGAAATTTGATCCAACTTTTGATTCAACCAATGAAACTTGACCAAATTTTGAGCACACCTCCCTAATGATATTGGAGACCTATTTCTAGCGACGATCCTTCAGATCCACTTCGCAGAATCGATCTCTCAGGGATTTAACAAAGAAGTGCACAAACCCTAGAAATATGAAAATCTTTGATTCAAGACTTGCTTGTGGGGGTTGATGGTCTAGATGATTCTAGGAGTACTCCCACACATCAAACCAAGACAAAGTGGGTCAAAAGACCAAGTTTAAACACTTGAATCAAGGAAGCACCAAATTCATCCAAATGAGAGAAGAACACAAAAGGGAGACAAATGATCTCTCAAGTAAGCATCACAAGATTGATTGATCTCACAAGATGCTTACAAAGCCACTCCCTCAAGGAGGACAAGAGCTCACAAAGGAGCAACCACAATCTCTCCCTCTCTTCCTCTCCAAACCCTAACCCTAGAAAAAGGAAGGGGAAACCAAATGAATGCCTCAAGGGGGTTTTACATCTCCCCCCTTCTATTTATAGGAGAGGACTAGGGTTTCACTTTTGGGATCCATTCACACATGGGACCCACACACAACATCTGTTGAAGCAATCGTTTGCTTCACCACGTGTAGGTTGATCAGCGGTTCTCATCACGTCGCCAAGCCTCTCTTGTCCGAATCCCATCGGAACCTTCCAGAGACTCGCACCGATATCCGCACCGCCTGATCCAACCAGCTGTACCAAACCACCCGTTCGATCCATCTTGCCCATCCTGCACCATGCTTGAGTCACACGACCTCACCCGGTATCCATGATAGTTCTGGACCTCAGCTCTCCAAGCGTAGTCCCGATCCACCCACCGTTGACGTCGTTGACCTGCAAGCCACCTGCACAGCAATAGACAAACAAACCGTTTCGGGGAACAAGTTCTTCACAACTTGACCCACGCGACTCCCGAATGCAATATAGATCAATAAAGCATTGATAACCAAACATAAAACACAATCAAAACACATCAATGCAAACTTGGCTTACCTCCAAGTCATCGTCGGTCTGACCGCCCCACCAGGCCGGTCCGACCGATTTCGGGCCGGTCGGACCGATCCCACAACGGCGGTCGGACCGGTCGAAAAGACTTTGCCAAAATTCTAGCGTGAAAATCCGAAACCTTCTGGAATTTTCAACTAAATAGAACTTTTGACTGGGAGCTCCAAAAATGATGCGACCACATCCACGAGACTCCCCTCACCTTCCTACACGACCTATTTTTGGCTTAGCTCCAAAATCCAAATTTAGGTTAGGACGGTCCGACCGGCAACTCCGGCCGGTCCGACCGCTCCACGGGCGGTCTGACCGCCCCACACCACTGGTCAGACCGCCTGTGGTCTGACAGCTTGAAGCAAACCCCGAAAATGCGAGATTTTGCAAACCAACAAAGCCATTGCCAATTTACTCATCATCCTGAGATCGTGCACATATCCTCACGATATCCACAAATACTTTGTGCATTCTCAGGTTCGACAAGCTTACAGTATTTGGAACCGAGAGGGAGGCTGAAGCCAAAGCAATAGAGGAGCACAAGGAGGAGGGTAACCATATTTGTTCCCTAGTGATGAAAAACAAGAAGGTCAAAGCGGTTGGGTAGGAGAAAGTCAAGCAGCTCATGTGGCTGATCAAGGAGGAAAGAAGCCCGTGTGATGGGAGAGCAAAGGGGAAGAAGTCCAAGAAATTAAAGCTCAAGTTTTGGATAATATTTCCAAGCCCAATTCAGATTTCCCACAACCCCAACCGAAATCAAATTCGGAATCAACTCAGAATCAAATTCGGATTCGCAATCAGCATCAAATTCGGATTCGGAATCAGCAGAACAGTTCGGAGTAAAATGGTCATAACTTTCACAAACGAAGTCTGATTTAGGTGTTCTTGGGCTTTTTAGAAATATAACTTCAAGCCCGATCCAACAAATCCTCCCTCACTCCGAAATTCCTCATGAGTCAAAAGATATGACCAAAAGAATATGACAGTTGTAAAATTAGAGTTTCCTTTTTGTTTTAGATTGAGTCGGAATTGGAGTAGGAGTTCTAATTCCGAATTAGAGTAGGAGTAGGGCCTCTTGGCCTGCCATGAGGAGGAGAAGGGGCACTATATATGGAGGGTTAGACCCCCATTGTAACCTGAGACCAGTTTATGCATAAGAATTAAAACATAGCTATTGCTTGTTCTTTCGAAGCCAAAGTTCATGCGAGGACTTTGAGAGAGGACTAGGCGATCCATTGATTCGCTCGCAATTCAAGGTCAAGCCGTCATTGCTCCATTGGGAATTGGGGACTTGACGATCGTCGCTCATGGTCTCGCGACGATCAACTATCGGTGTGTTTTGGGCGATTCCAAAGAGTTGAGAGTTATTGCATTGGCGCAAGTGTTCAACTAGCGACATCGTCTACTTCACATCATTTATCCACGGTTCCTCACTGAGAAGATCGGGCATCCCCCGTATCATTATCGCAATCAATACATGGACAATATATAAATTTTATCCCCTTCTTCAACATATCCTGCTTGGCAGCTCTTCTAAAAGCAGACACACCATCAATGTACTGTTCACTCACATGGTTCTCAATGTGCATCCAGTTTCGGTCCATCTACGCTACGCATGTAACAAATTATAGATTAATGCACGCAACTACAAAATACAGGGCAAGTCAATGTATATATACATGCTGCTCGATCTTTGTTCTATATATTGTAAATCTTAAGTGCCAATTAATAACCTCTCCTTAGATGATAAACCTAGATTATATAATGCATATAATTAGAAGCAAATACTAACCTTATATCACAAAGAATAAATAGATCTATAAGCACACATATGCAAATCTACTATATTTAATTCTTTCACTGAACACCCCAACACTGGTCGCCTCCTTCAAAGCAGTCGCGCGCAGACGGTTCTGTCTAGAGTCACTATAGACAGATCTGTCTAGAGTCGATCGGGACAACCAGATATTTAATTGCGCATATCACAGACCAGTTTTTTTAAATGTCTATGATACATATCACAGATGGTTTTAAATAACAATCGTCTGCGATAATCGTGGGCCTCACAGATGGTTATTTTTACTGAATATGTCGTGATAAATATCCTGACGGTTCTTAATAATAACCGCGGTGAAATCAGATACGATCGCTGATGCTTCTTAACAAGAAACCATCTGTGATATGCACCTTTATATATCTGGTTGTCGACTCAGATCTAGATCTATATGTAGTGAGAAATATCTCAGATATATATGTGGCTGCTTTGCCAGCTCTGGGTGCGTTTAGTGAAAGAAATACCATATATTTTCAAGTGTGCTTGTAGATCTATTTGTTCTTGGTGATCTAATGTTAGTATTCCTTTGTCTCTGATGTGGCTGCTTCGAAGAAGATGACGAGTACACCTTATAAGAAAGCAACTAAACCCACCACGAAGCATGATATTTTTCGGTTATCGTCCACCCAGTATGAGGTGATGAGACGGTAGCCACGGCCTACTTCATCGATCTTGACTCACTCTCCTGGCAAGTTCACCAAGACCAGGAACAGTACCAAGATTTATTCCAAGAGAATGCTAATGAAGTAAGAATGTGCCAAGCCGGTGTATAATCACCAGATGACCATCCCTACAAGTTCAAGAAGCATGCATGGCTACCAGTACAGTGTGTCAGGTTCATTGAAGTTGGCCATGGCATGGTGGACGACAGCCGAAAAAAACATCATGCTTCGTGGTGGGTTTGTGTAACAGCCCAAAATTTCAATTTCAGTTAAAAATAAGACTTTATTAATTTTTGTGGATTTTCTGGAATTTTTAAAATTTTTTCCCTAAAGTATATTAAGGCTAAAGGAATTTATATGCAAAATCTATTACCAACTAAAAGTTGGAATTAATTTATTTAAGTCCAGAATGCCTCATAGAATTTCTGTGAGTTTTCTCAAAATTTTTGGACTTCATTTACTATTTTCTAAAGCCTATTTGAATTTCTGGAATTAAATCAATTGAAAAAGAATTTAAAATTCTCACATAAAGATCGGGCGAAGCCAAAGACCTTTGCTGCGATCTCGCCCACTTTCTCCCCGCGCGCGAGTAACGCGGGCCGTCCGATCGAAATCGGTGTTAGTTCAAGAAAATCAACCAGAGTTGTATGAAGAACTAAAGCATCCGAACTGAAATTGTCACCAAGGTCAGATCAACACAAAGGAAGTCCAACCAACAATACAAAGTCGATCGAGAGAAAACGGCTAGAAGACGAAGACATCAAAGAAATCATGAAGAACATGAGAAGAGGCAAAGCCCGTGATTTTCTCAAGGCGAGCAGGCACGTATGGTTTGGCAACCGTGATCGTGTACCTAAACATCATGAAACCATACAACCGATTCTCGAAGAAGCTCATGAATCACCTTACTCTATCCATCCCGAGAGTACCAAGATGTACCAGGATCTGAAGGAAAAGTATTGGTGGGTTAGTATGAAGCGAGAGATCGCTGAGTTTGTTGCACGTTGTGATGTATGTCGGCGTGTTAAGGCGTAACATCGAGACTCGCCGGATTGTTACAACCATTACCAATTCCGAGTGGAAATGGGAGGAGATTGGTATGGATTTTATCACGGACTACCTAGGACCCAATCAAAGTTGTGATTCCATTTTGGTAATAATTGACCGATTAACAAAAGTGGCTCATTTTATTCCAATCAAGACCACTTACGAAGCAATAAGTTAGCGTAATTGTACATGGCCAGATCGTCTGTCTACATGGTATACCCAAGAAAATTGTGTCCCATGAGGTTCGCAGCTCACTTCAAAATTTTGGCGAGTCTACATGAAGCTTTGGGAACCAGACTCAACTACAAAGACAAAGATATCATCCCCAAACAGATGGCGGACCGAACGTGTAAATCAGTTCTAGAAGACATGCTTCGAGCTTGTGCTATAGATTACTAAGAAGCCGATAAGAATTTGCCCTATGCAGAATTTTCCTACAACAACAAATTTTCAAGCTAGCCTACAGATGTCGCCATTTGAAGCATTGTATGGTAAAAGTGTAGAACCCTCTCCTTTGGGATCAAGTAGGAGAACACCAATTCTTGGACGTAATTGATAAAAGAAGTGAAAGTAAGGTAAAAGCAATAAGAGAACGTCTGAAAGTAGCTCAAACCCGACAAAAGAGTTATGCCGATAATCGTCGGAGAGAACTATCCTTCGAGATGAGAGATTTTGTCTATCTCGTGGTAACTCCACTCGAGGAGTGAAGAGATTTCAGACTAAAGGAAAACTCGCACCTGCATTTGTCGGACCCTATAAGATTTTGGCAAAAGAGGTGAAGTTGCTTATCGCTTGGAACTACCAAAGATCTCTCGTCACCGCTCACAATGTCTTCCATGTATCCCGCTTAAAGAAATGTCTCGAGTACCAACGGAAGAAACACTGCTCGAGAGCATCGATCTTCGTGAAGATCTCACCTATGTGGAACAACCAATCAAAATTCTCGATGTGGCAGAACGCGTCACCAGAAGCAAAGTCATTCGTTCTTGTAAGGTTCAGTGGAGCAATCATTCAGAAGAAGAAGCTACCTGGGAGCGAGAAGAAGTTTTGAGAGCCGAGTATCCCTACCTTTTGTCGACCAAGTCCGAATCTCTGGTCGAGATTCCCTTTAAGGGGGGTAGGTTTGTAACAGCCCAAAATTTCAATTTCAGTTAAAAATAAGACTTTATTAATTTTGTGGATTTTCCGAATTTTTAAAAACTTTTCCTAAAGTATATTAAGGCTAAAGGAATTTATATGCAAAATCTATTACCAACTAAAAGTTGGAATTAATTTATTTAAGTCCGTAATGCCTCATAGAATTTCGTGAGTTTTCTCAAAATTTTGGACTTCATTTACTATTTTCTAAAGCCTATTTGAATTTCTCGAATTAAATCAATTGAAAAGAATTTAAAATTCTACATAAGATCGGGTCAAGCCCAAAGATCTGCGCTGCGTCTCGTCCCACTTTCTCCCCGCATGAACGCTGGCCGTCCGATCAAATCGGACGGCCGACATCAATCCACTCGGCGCTCTCTCTCCTCTCTCTGTCTCACGACAGGTGGGGCCCGCCGCAGCGTCTTCTTCCCGCCCACTTCTTCTCCCCTCGGCGCCGCCGCCTCGCCGCCATTACCGCTACTGGAGCTCATCAAGCCTCGTGATTCCCTCCTCTCTTTCCTCGCATTCATCTCGCATTCGCCATTGCTCACCCCGCACTCGTCTCGGCCATTACCCCTTCCATAACTCTCAGAACGCCGCCCTCACCTCCAAGAACGGCCGTTGCCACCTCGCCCACGATCTCCATCTCCGGCCCGCCGCCCTATAAAAGGGAGCACCGGGCGCTCTCCTCCTCAAACTTTTGCCCCAGCCTCGCCTCCTCGCCCCTAATCGCCCATATTTGGTCTCTCTCGCTCGCCGAGCTGTGCTCCATCGCCTTAGCGCCGCCACGGTGAACCTCCGCCGCCTCGACGCACCAGCCGCCGCCAAGATCGCGGACTGGTGCGCACTCTCCGACCTCAAACGTCGTCGAGCTCCTTCGCGCCAACGATCGAACCACACCGCCTCTCGCCGCCGCCGACCATCTTCCGCCACGCCCTCGCCGCCAGTAGCGATCGTGACTCAAGATCACCTCCTCGAACATTTCAAGACTCACGGAGCTCGCCCGCGCGCATGGCGCTGCACTCCTGGTTCCGGCGCCTCCCCTCCGGCGCCGACGTGGTCACCACCTCGGCGCCACATCGGCGCACACCTCACTACAAGGCGTGCGTGGCGCCACGCATGGCGCCCGCCAGAAGACGCGCACCAGCAGCGGCCGCTCCTTCACACTATCCGTGAGCCGAGTCCACCGTGGACTCGGAAGCGCCGTGGACTCACCCATGACCGCGGGCCCACTTGTCGGATCTCGGTGCACAAGATCGCGACGTCACCGGCGCAATAAAGATAATTTCCTTTAGAAATTTAATTCGAAAATTTGGAAATTCGATTTTAGGATTTAATTTAGGTTTTAAACTTCCAGAGCTCGTATTTCTTCATACAAACTCCGATTTAGGTGATTCAAATTTCTAAATTTGTATAAAATCAAGATCTAGCTAACTAAACCAAAATTATTTAATTTGGAGTTAATTTGAATTTTCATTTGAATTTATTTGTGTTCATTTGAATTCGCTTGAATTTGGATTATTCTCAAGATAGATTTTGACGACTCCTAGAGCTTGACCCTATTGAAGAAGTAGAATACTGTGAATTTGAACAAGGCAAGTTACACCATTGACCATTTTGCCCCAATATTTAAAATTATTTAATTTCATTTTAAATTATTATTGCATGCATAATTGTATTTAATTATTTTAAATTCTGTTTTAAATACTTAATTATTCCAATTCCTTTGTATAACCAAATTTGATTGTTGTATTATCAATTCCTTGTAACCTTAGTCAAATGATTTTAAAAATAAATATATGCTTAGCAAATGCTTAGACCATGAAATATTTAATTTTGGGAGAATTTAGCCAAAATTTCATAAATTGATAAAAGCCTATGACATTGCTTTGTCATGGTGGACTTTTGCAAATGTCTTTGAAAATTATAAAATAAAAGAAAATGGTTTGTACTTGGGCAAACATGGACCGTTAGTGGGTGCAGTTTATGCACGGCCTCGTCAGTTAGGATCGAGACCTGTGGTTTTTATTGAAAGTTGCCCAAGTAGATCAAGGACCGCCTTTGAGCCGCATCTTGCAAAAGCTCCACCAGACTACCACATGTTCGTATGGGCGTAACCGGGCTTAATAATTTGTATTACCTCGTATTGTTTATGCTATTTTTGTTGTGTGGGTGTCGGTTAGACTTTATTCCCACTTGGCGCAAGAGGTGGTTTCCGGCAGGTGGTTAGCCTAATGGAAGTGAAACCTTAGCGGGCATATTGGTATTGAGGTAATGCATTGGAACGCCTTGTGATATTTGCTCACCACACGCCTAAGGAAGCGTGTATTGGCCGACATAATGGGCAAATTATCTCGTGTGGGTAAAGTTGTACCACCTCTGCAGAGTGTAAATCTATTCAAATAGCCGTGTCCACTGGCCATGGACATGCCGAGCAAAGCCACTCTAAGTTAGATTTGTTTTGGTTTTAAAATAACTTTGGACATGATTTGAGGATGGTTAATCCTTGTGGTAAATTTGGGCGGGTAGCCTTGTGATAGGAGGGTATCCTTCACCATGTTTCATATGGAGGTTATCCACTATAAAATGATGAACTTCAAAAATTTGAATTTAGCTATGGAATAAAAATGTGCCTTGAAACTTAGTATAACTATTTAAACCAAAAATGTTGATTTATGCAAATAAACCCTATAACCTTCCTTTGAATAACTTATGCATGCATTCTAAATTTCAGATTGGTGTAATTTGCAGCACAGGTTGTAGTGCTCACTCTTGTGAATATTATTATTCGTGAGAAGGCGCTATCCGGAAGGTGAGGAGCAGACGATTAGGCAATGACCTCCGCATTTATTGCTCGTGGCGATCGTGTGGCTTACCATTATTATTTGCTTCCGCTAATGTTTTATTTGGCCTCGCCCCGCTTGTAATAAACTCTATGCTTATTAAATATACACTGGATATGTTTGTGATAACATTTTTGTGATCTGTACATCGGAAATCTCGGACTAGTGTATGAACACAGAGAATTCGGATCCTTCGCTCCGGGTTCGACAGCTTGGTTGCTTTCTAAAGGCGTATCATTGCCTTCTTCAAAGCAGTCGTGCTTATCACAGATGGTTTTTGTTAATAACCGTATGTGAGACACATCACAGACGGTTCCAATTACAAACCGTATGTGATAGGTAAACATCACAAATGATTCCAATTACAAACCGTCTATGATAAGTAAACATCACATACGGTTCTTGTTAATAACCGTCTGTGATAATTATATATCACAGACTATTGTAGTTTATAACCGGGTGTGACACGTATCACAGACGGTTTATCCAACTAAACCGCCCGTGACATGCACCTTTAAATATCTCGTTGTCCACTCAGATCTAGATCTATATGTAGTGAGAAACGTGTAACACCCCAACCCAACATTGAGCCTGGAATGCCACTTAACTACTCTAGCCATTTAATTTACATCAACTTACTATAAAATTATAGCAAGCATATCAACGATAAAATCCATCCACAGGTCACAATAACACAAGTATCATACTATGACAATCATAGATAACTTAGTCCTAGTAGCATAGCAAGATAATAAACCAAGATTAACGTAAACCAAGCATCTAAGGTTATTCAATACCATCATGTCCCAGATATAATTCATCATATTATACTAAAAGTTTCTCATGTCCAATGAATCAACTAATTGAGTGTAGTGCATGATTCCAAGTGCGCTAGCCCTTCCCGAGTCAAACGATCACCTAAAAACAACAATAGAGCAAGAATGAGTCCAAGACTCAGCAAATACATAATAAAGTCATAAACAATAGTCTATCAACTGTAATCAAAGTTATCATCATCATCCATTTATTTAATTCCATTTTCATACTCAAACAAACAAGTCATATTCCATGTAGGTAAAGTTGCACAATTTAACAATTTACTCATATATGCGAATCCACCAACATGCTCATTCTCATATGCATCTCATCAGCTAATACCGGTATAGCGGAGTGTTCACCCGTCGATGACACACTCTATCCTTCACTCCCATGAAGTCCCCACCGAAGTAGGATTTTATCTAGAGCAATCCGGAATAGTGATGTATCTTTCTCACCAACCTCACCGGAATAGTTACATGACTTACTCACCGACCTGGCTCGTGCAACTCCTGTCATGATGAATGTAAATGATGCAATATCTTTAATTACTCATCAACATAATTCATCTCGTTAACTCAATATCTCATTCTCGTTAACTCAATATCATACTCTCATTCACTCAAGGTCATCAATATAATGTATAAGAATAAGCTGAACGGAAGCATAATAAATAGCATGATAAGTAATATCAATGATCATGGTGAACAACCCATTGTTCACCACTCTACCATGTACTTGCCTCAACCGTGCGAAGATGGGAGACGTGAAGAGGGCGCTGCCCCCGGAACCAACCCCTCACCTGAATTATAATAACAAGAACTCTAAGATAACCATTCTGGAACAAAAACAAAGCCAGAAGCAAATACGAACTTGCTATAGACTCTAGCGCAACCCAAACTCCAAACTCCAAAATCATAAATACCAATCTGTCCCCTCGACAAACAGTCGTATTCCAAAATTCATAACTTTTTGACCAACAATCCAAATGAGGCGTTCTTGGTCATTCTGGAAAGCTTATCAAATTCTCCACCTAAACCTAGTTGGTGCGTTTTCCAAATTCGTCCATTATCTATTCTCTAACGATAGATTGCTAATACCTGTCAGAATTACGACAGAACTGCAAAACATCAGTGCTACGAAAATCATATCTCCCAATCCGCTCATCCAAACGACTTGATCCAATACTCTACGGAAATCTAGCGACGTCTCCCACAATTCTCTAGGAGACGTCCGGACCATAAAACGCACATAACCCCCTCAAAAACGTCGGCCAACACAAACTGTCCTAAACAGATCTATTACCGACGTCGCCTAAACACGAAAGTTAACCACCAAATTAACGAGTTTAGGAGCGTTACCCTTGGAGCCGTGCTAGCCCAATGAACACCCAGTGAGGTGCTCCTCCCTCTCTACCTCTTCTCCCTCCCTTCTTTTCTTCTCTCTTGACCTTGCTTTCTTTTTTTTCCCTGCCCTTCTCGTTGATCCTTGGCTGCACATAAAATCCCAGCAGTGTAGTACACGTAATAGCAATTCCATCTTTTCCTTATTTTTCTCTCTCAGCAGATCTTGCATGTAGCATTGATAGATGCCTAATCCCTCTCTCTGGCTTGCCGAAGGACATGAAAAAAGGCAGTAGGGTACTCACGTACATGCGGCAGCGCATGCACAGCAGGGCATGCAGATTTGGCGCAAGCTAAGCAGAGCGCATCAGGAACAAGCTAGTTGCAAGCAGATGGCAGACTGCGGCAGCTGGTTTTGTTTTGCACAGGAGGGCAGGGCGTCGCGCTGGGCAGAGGTGGCTGGGAGGCAGGGTCTGCGGCAGGTAGGAGTTAGGGTCTCCTTCTTAAAGCGGGACTACCCCACTTGGGCTATGGACCGTCGGCCCATTACTCTCCCCAATCCACTAAGTTCTAAAATTATCTTTTTATTATATTGAACTTTCTCTTTTTAATCCACTTAGCACTCTAATGATTAAACGGAAGATTACAAAACGTCTGTGATATTCCAAGAACGTCGGTTCAAAACTGTTATCTGTAATACATATCATAGATGGTACTTAACAAGAACCGTCCGTAACATGTACCATTAAATATTTGATCGTCCCCTCAGAACTAGATCTACCTGTAGTGAGAAATGTGATATATATATGCGGCTGCTTTTTGAAGAAGGCGGCCGACTCTGGGCTTGTTAGTGAAAGAAATACCTTAGAATTTGCAAGTGTGATAGATCTGCTATTTGTTCTTAGTGATCTAAGGTTAGTATTCCTTTGTCTCTGCTATGTAGCTTTTTTTTTGGTCGTTCACGGCATGAGGAGGATGAGACAACAGCCACATCAACTTCATCGATCAAGCCTACAAGTTCATGAAGTATGACTGCCAAGAGAGCGCATGAAAAGGCTACATTGCTAGCATTCCTCCAGACACAACTGCATACCTTGGATGTGCCATGAACACAACATGTAGAATCCTACTCCTCATGTTGCTTGAGCACCTCTGAGGCCTACAGTTGTGTCTGGAGGAATGCCAATGAAATAGCCTCTTCATGCGATCTCCTGGCAGCCATACTTCTTGAACTTGCAGGCTTGACGAAGTTGGTGTGGCTGTTGTCTCATACTCTTCATGCTGTGTGGATGACAACCGAAAAAAATGATTATCAGAGACAGATTTTGTTAATAACCACCTGTGATAACATCAAAGGAGGTTCTATTTACAAACTGTCTGTGATAAATACACTATAACACCACGCTATTCTAAGCTAAAATATTACCTAAAGAACTAACATACAACCACATTGCGGAAGAATTTAAACCGTAACTCATCTAAGAACCTAAAGAGATCAACTTTAATAGTACCATGGCAGGAATAAAGACTGAATCCAAATAATTATCTCAAGGGGTGATCAAGGATCACAAGCAATACTTAAGCAACTATAACTTGGAGAGAGATATCAACCACATCTAACGTTATGTATTACAGTTCATCAATTAACGAATGAAAGACAAGAACCAAATCATATTATTTAAACTTGATTGTGGTGAAGTGAATGAATAGTGCATGTCTACTCCCTCCCAATTGCCATCATCAAGGATCACGTAAAATAAACAACAAAAGCAAGAATGAGTCCAACACTCAGCAAGTACTGGTCATACAACACATATGAACAAGACAACATCATTAAAGATTATGAACATAACACCGAAGGAATAAATGAATGAATGGAATGAATGGATGTAATGGAAGGAATGGACTGCACACATGCTTATGCCGGTATAACTAGTGGCACACCCGTCGGTGTCCACTTAAGCCTGCATTTAACCAAATACGGGGATCCAAATTCCGTATGAAGAACATTTCATACGGGTGCCCAAATCTGCTCACATTGGAATGGTGGGTCTTACTTGCCCTTATTAGAATTGATGGGTCTTTATTTTCCGCTCCCGTGGAAGAAACATGAACAAATGAATAAATGGAATGAAACATGAATAATGAAAGACATCATCTCTTTTAACATGGATTAACGGATATGTAAGGAACACGAAGCATTGAAAGTAATCATGTATCATAGAAATAACCGTATGAACACAAGCACTCATCATCCATCAACATAACAATTACAATGTACTTGCCCATATTGAAATTATGAGACTTCACTACCCACTCCCGTGACGCGAACAGGAACGAAGGAACGAACGAATATAATGAACGTAGTCTTATTATTGAAGATTCTTGCCATATCAAATATGGAAGGAGACAAGGAATACCGAAGTTACCCATTTCATATTCATCAATCAAGTGGAATAAACAACAAACAAGACAAATCAATTGTACTTGCCTTTCGAACTGCGACGCGTTAGGAGGCAAGGACGAAGCCACTAATCTCGAATTCCCTTCTCCTACACAAATTAATTACTTAAATAAGTAACAACATGAACATGATACCACTCTAAACACTTTGTTGCAGTATCCTAAACGCAAGGTTCACATAGTCGATCTACACAATTAAACCAACAGTCTAGTAGGACGGTAATCTGGACAGTGATACTAAAAATACCATATCTTTTGCTTTGAGACTCGAAAAGGGGTGATCTCAGATCCTATGGAAAGGTAACGAAAATCTCCACATTAACCTAGTTGGTTGAACCTTCTGATTCGGCCAAAAACCTAGGCTAACATTTAGAGGATAGTCTTAATACAATATCTGTCTTGCAGAATTACACCGAAGTAAATAAATAATAATAACTTTTGATAAAACTAACAAAAATCCATGATTCTTGTCATTATGGAAAGCTAAGAACATGAACTTCAAAAGTCTAGTTGGCATGATACTCATAATTTGCATTTTAAAAAATCTAGCCCACGGCTCAAAACTACCGTCAGCAAACCGACAACCATTCAGGACAGCAGCACAACAAATATCATATTTATTAATCTGGGACTCAAAATGAGGTGAGGCTAGATCCTATGAAAACTTAACGAACCTACCTACAAAATTCTAGTTGACAAGATCACCTAATTCGGCCAAACTAAATTGCTAAACAGTGGATGAAAATACAAGATTGGTTCTGTCTAGATGAAAGGAACAACAGTAAAAAATATATCACAACTTTTAACCTACAGCTCCGATTGGAGTGTTCTTTATCAATATGGAAAGATTATAAAATTGTCTACAATAACCTAGTTGGCTGAAAACTGTGAATCTATAAATAACTTATTCATATTTTAAAAGACATCTAGATAGTTCATTCACGATCGGTAGTCGTGATAGCGTGGAAAGATTATATCATAACTTTTGAACCGTAGATCGAATCTTGTGATCTTGGCGGCTATAGAAAGTTAAGAATAGTGGATACAAATATCTATGATGTGGAAACCTCCAATTATGCTTCCAAGGACCCAAATCATCTGCGCAACCTCATCGGACAGAATCTGAATTTCTAACAACACCTATTCAATCCAATCAAACTAATCGAATTCGCCACTAAACAACATCAAACAGTGGAGGAAACGCCTCGTTACCCTTGTAGAACCCAGGAGGACAATGAACGAGGCTTGGGGAAAATGATCCCCCTTCTCCTCTCTTCTTCCTTCCCTTGGCCGGCCACCACACGCAACACCCAACGCCCGAGGACAATCGGAGGAGGGATCGACAGGCGATCGTCTTTGGGAGGAGGAGCACCACCACTGTGGAGGGTCACTGCAGGCGAGGGGAGGTGCCAAGATGGGGAGGGGTGGCGGCTTGGGGTGGGGAGGAGGGGTGGGGAGGCGGCTAGGGTTTTCGGGCACCTCCCTTTGGCCGCCCCTAGGTCGGCCCCCTCTTGGGCCTCCTGGGTCGCGGCCCGCGGCCTAGGTAGGCAAGAAAACACATAAAACCCCTCTTTGAACATGAATTTCTAGTTCTTTATTTGTCTTTTATCCCCCTGGCATCCATTCAAATTATCCGATTCGCTCTTTACCCGATTCGCAGGGCTATTACATTCTGGCCCCCTTAACAGGATTCGATCTTGAATTTACACACCGATCTACTAGATAGAAACTGCGACTATAATTATCAATGATAAACACGCACGTAAATGAACAGTCCGGATTTTGCTCGTGCATGCGAGACTCTAGCTCCCAAGTGACCTCTCTCCTGGACTAGAGAAACCACAACACAAAGACGTAAAACGACGTCTGACCTAACACTCAACCTGAACTTTCTAGGTACACTCATCAGAAGAGGATCGAAGGTAAGACTTTACTCGATGGTCAACGTCTTTAATTAAATCTCAAACTTTGAATGACATAGTTGTTCACTCAGCACCAGAACACACCAAACGTTGCGTACTTCGCGTATGTACTCGAGACGGTCAAAACGATATGCCAACTTCCTAATTACTACACCTGTTAGAAACGAACGAGTGTACCTGGGTCACCTTCCCTTTTGGTACGAAAGCACACAACATGCTCAAAATCGAACCCTTCATCTAACAAGGGACACCTCCTTTAAACAAGAATGCACAACAGAACTCGTTCTTAAACCACTGACTCACAAAGAGAATCCAACTGGAAATAGAAAGTCCTTATTGCATCCACGCAATACTAACTCTCCACCAAAAGGGTTAAATCTCAAATTTGATAATTCATCACGAATGAACACCACGACAGCCAAAGGAGATATCACTCAAATGCCCAAGCCAAATACTTCTTTTGGTTTGTCTGAATTGGAAAGAATCACACATGTCAAAACAGCGCCAACCCAAATTGTGGAAGACATCAGTCAACAACACAAAGATCAAGCGTGAATAAAGAAAACGCTTCACTACTCAAGAAAATATCTTTTTTCTCAGTTTCTCTTTTAGGAATAAAGTTTCTCTCAAACCTTGGAATTCGAATTCATCGCATACCACACGAGCTTAAATCTCTTAATTAAACATCCTCAAATTATGCTCAAACTGAAATACATCATCCACACCTTCGTGGAGAGGCTCTACTGATACCACCGAATCACACCACCTCAACTTTTAAGAATAATATCTCAGAATTATCAGTACACACGCTCATGTTCTACATCAGAATGGTTCTATCAATGATCATTCCACCGCCAGAAACTCCATTATTCCACTTTCTCTACACATAATCATTGTGTGACCAAAGGTCTAGCATAAAAAAATGCAAAGCCCAGATTTAACCCTCAAGACCTCTACAACAAATTTCTCTTATAACAGATAGTAAAATCATCATATTAAATCTCTAATATTCTCACAATTCTGACATACTCACTCATTGACATCATCAGAAATCACCCGCACATTCTCGCAATACTATCCAATTGCGTTACTCTAAAAAAAATTAATCAATGTTTCCATACCTTCGTTAATCCTCGACCTTTCAACATGAACTGAAGTTCTGGAATTTCACTATACCATAGATTCTACTTAGTCGTAACACTATTTAGATTTACTTCGAAGCCAAACATTCCATGTGAATCAAATTTCCTCCAAGAGGTACAGATCAAAACCAATTCATCTTCAACTACTCCTCCAATAGCTTGGTAGCAAAATGTCACCACTACCATTATTTAACCACCACCAAACAGTTGCCAATTTATGCTTTGTAAAACTTTGTAACATAAAACTGTTGATTCTTTCTCAAAAGAAAGATGCGAACAAGGACAAATTTTGTCACACAGAAAAACGTTGCTCCTCATAGCGAGCATGAAACCAAAAGAAATAATCTAGTAACGAGGATTCTTGGAAAACAAAAGTTGAGTTCACAGCTGAGGGCACACATCCCTCAAAAAAGAAATTAACAAGTAACAACCAATAAGAAAATGACATTACGATTAAAACTGGACATCTCTTGAGCGGAAAGAGCAGAAAGTTTAGGCATAATTCATATAACCACAAGTTACAAAACTCGACTCAAATTCTTAAATACTTCTACTGCACTCTTTTGTTTAACACATCAATTAGTCCTTGAACTAACAACACTTTGTCACAACGAACAAGATAAGTTCTTTAGTCCAACCCACAAAACTACTTATGAACCGATAAAATTCTTCAACACGCTAAATTTACTCGGAACATTTCATCTACTCATGAAACATGATATCCAAATGATCCCAGCCACAAAACTCGAAACATTTTCATTTATAGAATTTCACGAAAAGCAAACGGATTAATCTCCTCTTGAAGAAATCAACAAAAAAAATTCTTTGATTGCAACCTCACTTTGTGAACTCAAACCATAAAGCCTTTAAGACTAAATCACATGAAACTCTTAAGAAGCAATAGGACATTCCCATACACCATTTTATTTAAAATAATTTTAGCTAGCAGAATATTCATGAGCTCCAAAAGATCACAAAAACTAAACTTTAAGTATTCTCATTTAAGCGATATCACCAGAGGCGATCAATTTACTACAAGTATTAACATCAATCTCACAACAACAATTAGAAAACATCTCGAAAGACCCGTGCAAAAAGAATGGGTTGAATCTTTCTCAAAAGAAGAGGCACATGAAAACCCAATTGGGCAATGAACTCAGAAAACATGTGTGAAGTCCCCAGTTGAGGCTACATGACCCGCACGAAAAGAGGATCAAACTCCAAATGAGAAGAAGATATTGACTTTGAAAGTTAGAAATCTCAATGTGGCAAAAGCATAATGTTTTTCAAAGAGAGGTTATAAACTCCAACACTCCAACTACTTCAAAAGAAATGAGCAGAGTCAAAGCTTTCTTCAATGAACTTTGTAAAAGATAATTCCCATTCTCCTAAAATACCAAACGGACAACCAGGTCTCCTTTATCAACAAGAAAGATAGGACTATCATAAAAGAGAACGATCTTGTAAATAATAACATTTACAAGTAGGAAAGAGGGCTTAGCAGTAAAAAAGATAAGAATTGTTTTGAAAAAAAACAAATAGGGACAATAGAAACTCGTAGCCAACCATTTTATTTTATTGCAATCTCCGACTTAATCACAACAAGGCACCACCAAAAGGGTTTTAACACTTTTCTTCAGAAAAGAGATGCATTAAACTTCAACACGCGGAATGATTCAAAAGAAATACATGGAGCCAAAGCTTCTCATGTTAACGAACTTCCAACATAAAACTCTCATTATCCAAACTATCAAACGAGTAAATGAGTCGCTCTTTTCCAATGAGAAAGAAGGAACAACCATGGAAATATCAATATTGCCAATTGACGAAGAACACCAGTAGTAAAAACAACTCAACATTCGAAAAACAATAATTGTTTCAGAGAACCATTAAAGACCCATTGAAACCCATTAACTACCACGAATCATGAACCCAAGATAAATTCATCAACCACCTCCGCACAAGAATTTGCCAAATTCAGAATTTAAGGAAGAGAACAACTTTCTAAAGCAACTCACGATCAAGACCTGAAACTATGGTAATCGGGGTAACTACTCCCCTAACCACATACTACGAACGATGGTGTAACCAGGTGAATCCCAGAGTAACAACCACAACCTCAACTTCTTAACATCCGTTATCAACACGCATATCCAACGTAATCAATTATGAATATATAGGATCATCCCATGACAATCATAAAATAAATGCATAGATATAGGATATCACATCATATCATAGATTAACAACAATAAATATAGTACAGAAGCAATTCGATACAGTACAACATAATGAACCACATCACTAGAAATGTGGATGCAATGGATTTCCCAAACCACAACTACTGTGCACAGTGTGTCATTTTAATACTTTGTTTACCACGGACCTAAAGTCCGCTCTGATACCAACTGTAACACTATGGCTATTCGGAAGCTAAAATATTACCTAAAGAACTAACATACAACCATATTGCGGAGGAATTTAAACCGTAACTCATCTAAGAACATAAAGAGATCAACTTTAATAGTATCATAGTAGGAATAAAGACTGAATCCAAATAATTATGTCAAGGGGTGATCAAGGACCACAAGCAGTACTTAAGCAACTATAACTTGGAGAGACATATCAACCACATCTAACGTTATGTATTACAGTTCATCAATTAACGAATGAAAGACAAGAACCAAATCATATTATTTAAACTTGATTATGGTGAAGTGAATCAATAGTGCATATCTACTCCCTCCCAATTGCCATCATCAAGGATCACCTAAAATAAACAACAATAGCAAGAGTGAGTCCGAGACTGAGCAAGTACTGGTCATACAACACATATGGACAAGACAACATCATTAAAGATTATGAACATAACACCGAAGGAATAAATGAATGAATGGAATGAATGGATGTAATGGAAGGAATGGACTGCACACATGCTTATGCCGGTATAGCTAGTGGCACACCCGTCGGTGTCCACTTAAGCCTGCATTTAACCAAATACGGGGATCCAAATCCCGTATGAAGAACGTTTCATACGAATGTCCAAATCTGCCCACATTGGAATGGTGGGTCTTACTTGCCCACACTGGAATTGATGGGTCTTTGTTTTTCACTCCCATGGAAGAAACATGAACAAATGAATAAATGCAATGAAACGTGAATAATCAAAGACATCATCTCTTTCAACATGGATTAACGGATATGTAAGGAACACGAAGCATTTAAAGTAATCATGGATCATAGAAATAACCGTATGAACACAAGCACTCATCATCCATCAACATAACAATTACAATGTACTTGCCCATATTGAAATTATGAGACTTCACTACCCACTCCCGTGACGCAAACAGGAACGAAGGAACGAACGAATATAATGAACGTAGTCTTATTATTGAAGATTCTTGCCATATCAACTATGGAAGGAGACAAGGAATACCGAAGTTACCCATTTCATATTCATCAATCAAGTGGAATAAACAACAAACAAGACAAATCAATTGTACTTGCCTTTCGAACTGCGACGCGTTAGGAGGCAAGGACGAAGCCACTAATCTCGAATTCATACGCTACACAAATTAATTACTTGAATAAGTAACAACGTAAGCAGGGACGTTACTCGAAACACTTAGTCGCAGCATCCTAAACCCATGGTTCACATAGTCGATCTACCCAATTAAACCGATAGTCTAGCAGGATGGTAATATGGACAATGATACTAAAAACATCATATCTTTTGCTTTGAGATACGAAAAGGGGTGATCTCAGATCCTATGGAAAGGTAACAAAAATCTCCACATTAACCTAGTTGGCTGAACCTTATGATTCGGCCAACAACCTAGGCTAACATTTAGATGACAGTGTTAATACAAAATCTGTCTAGCAGAATTACACCGAAGTAAAGAAATAATCATAACTTTTGATAAAACTAACAAAAATCCATGATTCTTGTAATTCTGGAAAGCTAAGAACATGACCTTCAAAAGTCTAGTTAGCATGATACTCATAATTTGCCTTTAACAAAATCTAGCCCACTGCTCAAAACTAAAGTGAGCAAACCGACAACTATTCTGGACAGCAGCACGGAAAAATTCATATTTATTAATATGGTACTCGGAACGAGGTGAGGCAAGATCCTATGGAAACTTAACGAACCTATCTACAAAATTCTAGTTGCAAAGATCACCTAATTCGGCCAAACTAAATTGCTAAACAGTGGATGAAAATAAAAAATGGGTTCTGTCTAGATGAAAGGAACACAAGTAAAGAATATATGACAACTTTTAACCTACAGCTCCGATTGTGGTGTTCTTTATCAATCTGGAAATACTATAAAATTTTATACAATAACCTAGTTGGGTGAAAACCGTGAATCTGCAATTAACTTATTCATATTTTAAAAGACAACTAGATAGTTCATTCTCGACAGGTAGTCAGGACAGCGTGGAAAGATTATATCATAACTTTTGAACCGTAAATCAGAATCGTGTGATCTTGGTGGCTATGTAAAGCTAAGAACAGTGACTACAAATCTCTGGGAGGTGGAAACCTCCAATTCTGCTTCTAAGGACCCAAAATCGGCCACGCAACCTACCAGAGAGAATCTGAATTTTTAACAGCACCTATTCAATCCAATCAAACTAATTGAATTCGCCACTAAACAACATCAAACAGCGGAGGAAACACCTCGTTACCCTTGTAGAACCCAGAAGGATGATGAGCGAGGCTTGGGGACGATGATCCCCCTTCTCCTCTCTTCTTCCTTCCCTTGGCCTGCCACCACACGCAACACCCGACGCCCGGGGACAGCAGGAGGAGGGATCGGCAGGGGCACTCGTCTTCGGGGGAGGAGGAGCACCACCACCAGGGAGGGCCGGCAGCTGGGTAGCACGGGAGGCGCCAAGATGGAGAGGGTGTGGCGGCTTTTGGTGGGGAGAGGAGTGGGGGAGGTGGCTAGGGTTTTGGGGCGCCTCCCCCCTTTGGCCGGCCCCCCTAGGCCGGCTCCCCCTCTTGGGCGTCCTGGGTCGTGGCCCGCAGCCCAGGTTGGAGATAAAACACATAAAACTCCCTCTTTGAATAGGAATTTCTAGTTCTTTATTTATCTTTTCTCCCCCCGGCTTCCATTCAAATTATCCGATTCGTTTATTTACCCGATTCGCTTCCCGGGTATTAAATACACATCACAAATAGTTCTTATTAATAACTGTTTGTGATAAACTAGTCATGTGCCCGTGCGTTGCAACGAAAAATTATTTTTGGTATAGAATATGTTGTTACAGCTCACCAATCTCCCTAGTGTCATTCATAAGTTAAAACTTTAAGGGTTTAGTGCTTGCTATGAGTTAATCCAGACCGTTGGTTGATGGTTGATCTGACGGACGTGTTTGATGGTGGGAGGACGGACCGCCACCAATTCCTTCTTTTAAGTAGTAGACATACAGAACACAATCTGTTGTAGTTTATAACCGCCTGTGATACGTATCACAGATGGTTTATCCCAATAAACTGCTTGTGATAGTTCCTTCGATATCTAAAAAATATGATGTTTTTTGGCTGATAGCATCAGAAGTTTCACTAAAAAACCGCTAATTTTATAAGTAGTTCAACACTTGTGCAAAGAACTTGGCGTACTCTTGCCTAATCCTACAATCGTCGATGCAGAAGACGACGTAGTCATTCCACCCTTCCGTCACGCCGCAGTCGGTGCTCGTGCACTGGTGGTCATCTTCTGAAAGCGCCTGCACCTCACCTGGCAGCCCAGCCATCTTCCACATCGCCACTTGGATCGTGTCCGTAGCAAGCCTTCAGTACCGCTTGCACTGCCGGTTGGTCCTCTTGGTCGTCTCGCACCCGCCCAACGGCTCGCCCTCAACCTGGCTGATGTATTGCTTCCAAACTTCATGTGCCTCACTGGCCATGTAGAGAAAGAGATCGAGCACATTGGCCACGGCCTTGTGGTCGACGATAGTCCCCCGTTCGAGGAACACAAGGCCACACTACATGTCCTGGTACGCCAAGACAAGCATGAGGCTGATGATGAAGCAGCCTGCAGGTTGCCAGCCGCCTGTGTGGTTGACAATGGCGAGGTAGCAGTCATTATCCAGCCAGTTCATTGCCTCCTCCTACTCCAGCGCCACGCACCTCCTTATGGCGCGCTCCATGGACACCTTGTAGATGGCCTTGCAACTCTAATATACATACACAATTCAAGACGTCAGAATAACTCCATAGGAGAATTAAAATTAAGGCCAAATTAAGGGCATTGTTGCTAGTCCGATTAGTGACACGTTTCTCTAGTCAAATTAAAAGGCTAACATGTATGCATGCATGGATTAGTTGCCACAATAAATAGTATATGTAACACCCCCGCCCAACATGAGCTTGGAATGCTACCAAAATAACAAGATAAACATAATTAACTAAAACTCTTTACCAAATTCCGGCAGAACCTCCTTTGTATAGTTACTATACTGGAGGTTCCCACAAGCAAATATAACAAGAGGTAGTCTAGTTAAAAAAAATGATCCAAACATAACCCACATAGGCTATTCATCTTTATCAAATAGACATATGAAAGTAGATCATAAGTATTCAATTTTTAAACTCCTTTATTACAGTCTAATCCAATCAAGTAATGATCGTAAGCAGAATTTTAGGTAATTCATCCATCTACTGAATTAATTTTCCTTTTATTCTCATGTGTGTATATAGTGCGAGCGTGCAACTACCCTAGCCCTTCCTTTCTCCCATGCATGCCGATCTCATACAGGTACCTAAAACACAACAAACAACAAAGGATGAGTGCAAAGACTCAGCAAGCATAATAATTGATATCAACAGTATAAGAAAGAAACCCATCAATTATACATCACAAATCTATTCACCGAATAAACCACATACACATGACATGCAACCTGCTCATATGCTCTTTATGCTCTTTGTCTTTATCTTTGTCTTTTTGCATTTTACCAGTAATGCAAAGTGCGCATCCGTCGATGCACACCCATGCCTGTGCTATCTGGCACAGGGACCTTTGCCCATACTTTGCAAGTATGAGGACCCTTGCCCATGCTCTTAAAGCATGGGGACCTATTGCCCGTCACCAACATGACGGGGACCCAACTCTGGCTTGATCAACACATGACCAAGACTTCAATAAACTACATGATGCATATGTATGAATTCTCCATTTGGCAACAATATACATCCATAACAACATTGCATATGAATATCCTACTCATACTACAAAACTCACAAACATAGTCCTTCCAACTTTCAATGCAACCATGATAAACACGTAACTCGTAAAAATAGAGTCCATGCTCATTACCAGACATATGACCAAATCAATCATGAACAATATAAATAACCATAGAATGTATCGGTCAAGTCATTCGATAATATCTAATATAACCATAATCACACTTGCCTTAACCGCGAGAGAACGTGGGACGTGCAGAAGGCGCTGCCCCCGGGACCCGTCCACCACCTGAATAAATAGTTAACGCACACTAAGGCGACAGTAGCGGGCCAAAGCAAAAAATATATAACAACCTACTCGAACTCGCGAAAGGGTCTTACTCGATTCCAACCCCAAATCCTAAACGTCGATCTGTCCCCTCAGTGGACAGTCAACTTATAAAATTCATAACTTTCACTACCAGGATCCAAATTATGTTTTCTTAGACTTTCTAGAAAGTTAATTAAATTACCTAAATAAACTTAGTTGGGGAGCCCTTCTGATTCTGCCATAAACTATCCCTACCAAGCCAATCTATAGAATATCAATTTTTACGTCGGGTTCTCTGGACAGAGTACCAAAACTACCATAACTTTTGCTACGCAACTCGGAACAGGGTGATCTTGGGCTCTATGGACTCACGACAAAACCAGCTACAATAGTCTAGTTGGAAAAATCCCCTGATTCGGCCTCCTACTAGTCCTAATGTTCAGGTGAAGATCTCTGTCCTAACAATCTGACAGATAGAAAACAGCGATGGTAAAACTTGCATAACTTTTGATTGGCAACTCTAAATTTTTTTTTCTTTATCAACTTGGAAAGCTTCCAGAATTATATACAACATTTATTTTGGGAGGAATTTCTGATTTGGCCTATAAAAAATTCAAATTGGCCAGACAAGACAATCTTTCAATTCATGTCAACCCTCCTGGACAGTCATGTAAAACTACCATAACTCCTAAAACGTATGTCCAAATCAGATGATCTTAGTTCCAAAAGAAAAATAAAGACGAGACCTACAACTTTCTAAGAGGTGATCAGGTCAGAAAATGAACGCAATGTACCCAAATCTGACGAGTAACAGCGCTGACCAAAACCGATCTGCTGTCTCCACTTGGTCGGCCCTCCAATCGTCGTCACCTCGCCTTCCCTCCAAAGGACCGCAGCAAGAACCTTCACCGGGGAGGGTGGTGGTGCTGCGGAGGAGATGGTGGCGCAGGGGAGAGGTGGGGAGAGGTGGCGCACAGCAGGGAGAGGTGGGGAGAGGCGGCGGCCACTAGGGGGAAAAGGGGGAGGGGGTGGGCCATTAGGGTTTTCGGGCGGGGTGGGAACCCCTTGGCCGGCCACAGAGGGCCTCTCTGGGCGCGCCCGCGCCCAAAGTTGTCGAACAAATGCGGAAAACCCCCTCTTCTATCCAGGTTTTGCTATTCCTTTTAAGCCATCTTTCTCCTCCCGACTAGTTCTTCAATTTACCGAACCGAAACCGGGATATTACATTATAGTACGTGGCTCGTAGGCTGCAGAGGTCAGCCATGGGCTGTGGAGAGCTTGCAGCCATAAGGTCGACCATGTTGACGATGACATTGTGAGGAAGAACGGCGATCACAGACATCCTTGCCTTGGTCCTCGCCGTCATGCTCCATGTGCTCACCATGGCGTACGACGTACGGTTTGTGAGTTTTCAATACTGTAGTGATTGAATTTATTTTAAGGCCATTGGTTGTTGATGGAGGGTGTGAAAGACAAGATCATTCTTTTAAAATATATCACAAACCGAGACTAATCGTAATGTTGGCACGAGAGATGAAGAGACGATCATAACGTCGGTCGGAGATGAAAATACACGCGTCATGAGGAGGATGAAACCGATCGGATAGTTTTCAATCGATCCGCAGACGAAATGGATTCAGATTGTCTTGGATTGGATTTTTCTCGGATAATTTTCGGATCAGAAACGAATTCGGATTTTTTTGTCGGAAATAGAAACAAATACGGTAGGCATGCTATCCGACGGATACGTATATGAATACGGATTATCCGGATAAGACCAAGTTCAGATATCCGGATTTCGGCCCAAAAAAAGAGGATTTTGGCCCAAAATAGAAAATAAGTTTTTAATTGATTTCTGAATTTTAGAAATTGAAACAAATCAAATAGCCTTTTAGAAAATAGCAAATATATTAAAACAAATTCTTGAAAAATCAAAAAAATTTATTGAATTATTTTGAACTTAATAAAAATTAGTTCCAAGTTAAAGTTGGTTTTTATTTTTGCACATAAATTATTTTTAATTTCTGAAAAAGAGGAAAAACCTTTTTAAAATCCAAAAATTCAAGAAATTATTATTATTTTTCATTTTCACTTTAAATCCAATAAAATCCAAGAAATATCAATAAATTTTATTTTTTACATTGAAAACTAGGAAATTAAATAATTGTCTTTATTATTATTATTATTATTATTATTTTCTTTTTAACCAAGAAAACTCTTTTAAGTCTCAAAAAATCATTAATGTTATTAATTTTATTTTTTGTAACATACTTTGGGATGTTACAGTCATTTGTGTACAGATTAACCATGCAGCCTGATTAATGTTAGTGTGAACTAAGCTTTATGTATGTGATGAACTAAGTGTGAACGTGTGATAACTTATGACTTTGTGAGTTATGGCTTATGAGCTAAATATAGTAAACTAAGTGTTATGTTTGTGATGAACTAGTTAATGCAGCTTGCTAGTGCCAATGTTACGTGTGGTTGCTGAAAATAAGGACAATTCATGAATGTTTGCATCATATAAACTAGTTATATGTTTTTGCTAATTTCTAGCATACAATTTAAAGGGGTTTTCATGTTCAGAAAAATATCCGTGATCGTATTCGTTTCAATTCATATTCACTCGGTATTCGTATTCGATATTATTCGTATCCGTATTTGTATTTTGAGTATTCATATTTGTACCCGGATCCGAAAAAATATGAAAATAAATATGGCAGAACCATTATCCGTCTATATCCGATCCGTTTTCACCCCTAATCGTGAGGGAACAGAAAGGCTTAAAAATCATAGAGATTTCCAATTACAAACCATGTGTGATAAACATCACAGACGGTTCAAATTACAAACCGTCTGTGACAAATACACATCACAGATGGTTCTTGTTAATAACCGTCTATAATAAATAGTATATTACACACAGTTCTTATTAAGAACTATCTGTGAAATTTCCACTGTCACAGATGGTTATTGTTGAGAGCCATCTGTGAAGTTTCCACTACCACAGATGATTATTGTTGAGAACCATCTATGATAATACACAAACTATTATATTTAATAACCGCTTGTGATGTATGCGATTTTCATAGATGGTTATGATTAAGACATATCACAAATGGTTCCTTTGGAACCGTCTGTGATGAAGCGTACATGATAGTCTGTTTTGTACTAGTGCATGACAGCGAGAAAGTCTATTTAAATAAGTTTACACTCTGAGAGGTGTACAACTTACCCACAAAGACATGAATTCTCTAGTTTATTGAGCATACGTTGATACCACCTCTCACTAACCATTATTAAGCGGTCTAGAGTACGATCGAAGCCTTTACATTACCTAGTTCAAACCTTGCACTAGCTTTGGCGAATAAACACCCTCACTTGGTAGGTACCGTTGTGTCGGGAAGCTTTGTGCCCAACACCGTGGTGAAGGAGCCCTTCTAATATGCCTACACCACCATGCTCGTAGTACCACGACCTACCAACGCTCAAGGCTAGTTTTCAATGACTTAATTAGATAAGACGGTCCTAGACCAGCACATGTGGTTGTACACTTAGTCTTAGATAGGACTTCTGGGTTTGGTCCTTAATTGAAATGGGCGAGGATCGCCCTATCTACTTACGAGATAAACCTCTCACAAACTTTGGATTATAATATAACTCGTCCGCGTCACAAACTAAAATTTGCATTTCTATTTTTTTTACAAAATAACAGAGGTTAACTCCTCTGGACCATCATTTCGAAATCTCCTAAAGTCGTATTCATCATGTCATCTATTTTTCCAATTTTTAGTAAATCTAGAGCCCGACTAAGCATTTGTGCGATATTTGCACTCGAAATACCCAAATTGATATCATTTATTGCCCAAACCATAACATATTGGCAACAATAGTAAGGAGGCCAATATTTCAAGGAGGAACATGCATCGAATAGGATTATAGCTACCATCATCCCAGAATATACACGCATGCATAATAGATTTTGCAAAAAAGAATTAAAATAATTACAATAATAGGATCAACATGGACAAATAGGGTGCTTGCCTTGCCCTGGTTGCTCTGAATAAGAGTACGGAGGATCGTTGTAAATTTCGCTCGAGCAATCGACATCTAATCAAAAGAGCTAAAAGTAAATTAAATATAGAACAATAATTTTAACAGTTACAAAATCCAAATATTTTTGTATATTAAGGTAGATCATGATTTTAGATGAATTTATAAAAAATATTCATCCAATTTGGAGTCTGTATGCAAAAGTTATTAACATTTCAATTTGATTTGGTTTGAAAATTATAGAAATTCAGAAAAGGGTCACCCTTTCCAATAGCGAAAGAGTATTTTCCTTTGAGTTCTTTTGAGGTTTTGGCTTTCCAGTAGAGAAAGTGTATTTTACTCTGAATTGAAAGCGGTGTTCTCATTTTCCCAATTTTTATTAACTTACATGTGGAGCCTACTTGTCAGTTACTTATATTTTTCATTTTCTTGATTTTATTTGTAAAACAATGGCGGTTCCACATGTTAGTGACATATTTACTAAAACATTTTGAATTTATTTTTTTGTTAATCTTTTCGGCTGGTTCCACTTTGTAACATCCCAAATATGGAATTGTGTTTCAAATGTAAGAAAATAAGAAGAAATTAAAACTTTTCTTGCATCTTGAAGCCCTTGGTCATTTCTGTAATTCTTTCAAAAAGAATTATGGAAAATCAAAATCAAATCTCCTTTTTACTCTAAGCAAAAACCTTTGTGGCATAGATCTTGTGCCAAACCCGTTGAAATCTTTTCCCTGAGTTCTAGGGAGGTCATGATTTTTAGAAATTATTTGATAATTTTGGAGGCGAGTCAAAGCTTGGTCAAACCATAGCTTTCACCTTCTGGAATTTCTGGAGGAAAAATTCAGTACCTTAAAATCTCTGGAAATTTTATGTGAGGTTCCTCCTGCTGTCAGCAATCTCCAGTTAAGATTTCATAATTTTTGGAGCTTGCTTGCCACCTCAAGTAATTCCTCAAAAATCAGTTATGCAAATTCAAAACCTAACTGGTTTGCACTGTTCCGTAGGTTCGAACCGGACTCGGGCTCGAGCCACTGGACTTGGTCCCGTCAACTGATCGCACCGGCGCAGTCGATCGGGTGCGCGGTCGTGAGCCGTTGGATCGGCATCGAACGGTCCTCGACCAGCCGAACGACGGAATCGTTTCAACCCACTCGATCTAACTCAGCCTTTCGATTTCAATTCGACGGTCGACGAGAGTTGTCTCCTTCCTCGTCAATATGGCAGCACAGCGTAAAGCACCATGGCGTCTGCAGAGGAGAATCGAGCAGCGTGCGATCCACTCTGTGGTCACCTTTAAACGGCTAGCTCTGCGGCGCATTAAATGCCCGCGCGCTCCTCCCTCGAAGGCCATGATTCGATCGCTCCCATCTCTCAAGTGCTCTCATGGCGGTGTTGACCCGACTGGAAAACCCGCCGCTGCTCTCTGCCATTGCTCTATTTAAACTCCATTGCTTCACCCTTATTTTTAAAAAATTTTTTTCCCAAAAATTTTTTTAAAAATTATGATTAAAAATTTTTTTTAAAAAGGTTTTGAAATGTGGTTTTTTATTTAATTTTTGAAACAAATATTTTAAAAAATGGGCTTTAACAAATTTTGAAAAAATTTTATATTTTTAAATTAAAAAGGGAAGGGTTTTTTAAATGTTTTTTAAAGGGGGAAAAATTTAAAAAACAGAATTTTTTTTATTTCATTTATAAAACCATTATAAATTTTTTTAATTAATTTAAAAAAAGTTTTTAAATTTTAAAAATTCCAAATTTTTAATTTAAAATTTTTTAATTTTTAAAATTTTAGGTATGTTTTGGGTTTTTGGAAATTTGGGGGCCCAAAATATGAAAAAAGGAAAATTTCGTTTAAGGCCTTTAAAAAGTTAAAAAATTTTTAAAAGTTAACCCAGCCAAAAAGGTGGGAAAATAAAAAGGATTTTTTTGTTTTTTAATTAAATTTAAAATTTTTAAAATTTCCCCAAATTGAATTTAACCCTTTTAATTTTAAAAATATTTTTGTTCCCAAAATTTTAATCAAAAAATTTTTAAAATTTTGGGAAAATTTTTGACCCTTTCCCTTTAAAGGAAATTAATTTTTTTTTCCAAATTTGGGAAACAAAAAAGTTTTAAAAATTTCAGAAAATCCCCAAATTTTTCTTTATTCCCCCCTTTTAAAAAAAGGCAAAAATTTAAAACCCAAATTTTTTGGGAAACCTATTTTAAAGGTTTTTGGGAAACCCTTTTCCCCAAATTAAAAGGGTTTAATTTTAAAAGGGATTTAAAAAACTTTTGGAATTTGGAAAAAAGGGGTCTTCCCTTTTGTTTCGTAAAATCAAAAAATTTTTTAAATTTCCTTTCCCCCGGTTTTAAAATTTTTCAAAAAAAATTTAAAAATTTTTTAAAAAAGAACTTTTTTGGGAAAAAACCCCTTTAAATTTTGTATTTAAAGTAACCCAATTTTTAGATTTTAAAAAAATTTTTTTTCAAAAATTTGAAACTTTAGCAAAATTTTAAAATTTAAATTTGGGAAATTTGGGGTTTGAAATTAAAAGGGAAAAATACCCTTTCCCAATAAATTTAAAATTTTTAAAATTTTTAAAATTTTTCCCAAAAAAATTTTTTTAAAATGGGTTAAACTTCTATTTTCCCTTTTTTTAATTTTATTTTAGTCCCTTAAATTTTAATTTTAAATTTTAAAATTTTTTTTTAAAACCAAAATATTTTGGAATATTAAAAAACATTTTAAAATTTAAAATTTTTAAATTTTTAAAATTTTTTAAAAAAATTAAATTTTTTAAAAATTAAAAATAAAAAAAAACTTTTTCCTTTAAAGGGGTTTTTTTAAAATTTTTCAAAAATTAAAAACCCAAAACAAAATTTTTTTAAACTTAAGAAAAACCTTTTTTTATTTTTTTTTAAATTTTAAAAAATTTTTTTGGAAAATTTTCTAAAATTTTAAATTTTAAAATTTTTTTTTAATTTGGGGTTTCCTTTGAAACCCTTTGGGTTTTTTCCCAAATTAGAAAAAGGTTTTAAAATTTTCCAAATTTTTTTGGGGCCCTTTTGTTTTTCTTTCAAATTTAAAAAAAATTTTTTTTTGAAAATTTTCTAAACTTTGAAATTTTTAAAATCTTTTTGGTTAAACTAAAAATTTTTTTGAAAATTTGGGGCAAATGGGTAAAAAGGGATTAAAATTTCCAAAAAATTTGCCCCTTTTTTTTTTCCTTTTTCCTCCAAAAATTTCTAATTTTGGACGGTCTTTCAATTTCAAATTTGTTTTAAAAAAAGGGGGTCCGTTTTTCCGTTTCCTCGGCCCAAAAGGGGGAAAAATCGGGGTTTTATTTCCCTTGGCCTTTAAGGGTTTTTGGGGCGCAAAATTTCCCCTCTTCCCTTTGTTTAAATTTAGGGGGTTTTTTTGGGACTTGGGGACCCCGGCCGTTGTTTTGGGCCTTGCCTACCGGGTCCCCTTAGGGCCCTTTTTCCCTCCCCAACCCCATTTCCCCCCTTCCGGGGCCTCTCTTTCCCCCTGGAAATGGCTTTAGGGCCCTTTTCCCTTTTCCCGCCCTTTTGCCCCGCCCTTTTCCGAACTTTAACTCCCACCCTCCCTTTTTGGTGTAGGGGGGTGCCCCTTTTCCTTTTAAATCCGCCCCCGCTTTCCCTTTCCCTTAACTCGGTGTTTCCCCCTTGGAGGTTTTTCCCCTTGTTAGGAGTCCGTTCGGGATTTTCCCCCAATCCCTTCCCCGTCCTTTCTTGACCCTTACGTTGCCCTTATTTTTTGTTTCATTTTATTAGGGGTTGGTTTCGGAGGGCCCCGGCCCGGGCCTCGGGAGTTTGCCATTCCGGCCGATCCCGGGTCAATTTTAATTTTAACCCCCCCTTTTTTAGCTTACCCACGGGGGTTTTGGGCAAAGTTCTCCCCACCCAAACCGTAAGCCCTCATTTCGGGTTAGTTTCCCCCCTAAGGGTTAAGTCTTTCGATTGGAGTGTTCTTTATCAATATGGAAAGATTATAAAATTGTCTACAATAACCTAGTTGGCTGAAAACTGTGAATCTATAAATAACTTATTCATATTTTAAAAGACATCTAGGCAGTTCATTCACATTGGTAGTCGGGACAGCGTGGAAAGATTATATCATAACTTTTGAACCGTAGATCGAATCTTGTGATCTTGGCGGCTATAGAAAGTTAAGAATAGTGGATACAAATATCTATGATGTGGAAACCTCCAATTATGCTTCCAAGGACCCGAAATCATCTGCGCAACCTCTTTGGACAGAATCTGAATTTCTAACAACACCTATTCAATCCAATCAAACTAATCGAATTCGCCACTAAACAACATCAAGCAGTGGAGGAAGCGCCTCGTTACCCTTGTAGAACCCAGGAGGACAATGAGCGAGGCTTGGGAAAATGATCCCCTTCTCCTCTCTTCTTCCTTCCTTGGCCGGCCACCACCGCAACACCCAACGCCCGGGGACAAGCGGAGGAGGATCGGCGAGGCGATCGTCTTGGGGAGGAGGAGCACCACCACCGGGGAGGGTCAGTGCAGGCGTGGGGAGGTGCCAAGATGGGGAGGGGGTGGCGGCTTGGGGTGGGGAGAGGAGGGGTGGGGGAGGCGGCTAGGGTTTTCGGGCACCTCCCCTTTGGTGGCCCCTAGGTGGCCCCCTCTTGGGCCTCCTGGGTCGCGGCCCGCGGCCTAGGTAGGCAAGAAAACACATAAAACCCCCTCTTTGAACATGAATTTCTAGTTCTTTATTTGTCTTTTATCCCCCTGGCATCCATTCAAATTATCCGATTCGTTTCTTTACCCGATTAAGCTTAGGGCTATTACATTCTGGCCCCCTTAACAGGATTCGATCTTGAATTTACACACCGATCTACTAGATAGAAACTGCGACTATAATTATCAATGATAAACACGTACCAGAAATGAACAGGTCCGGATTTTGCTCGTGCATGCGAGACTCTAGCTCCCAAGTGACCTCTCTCCTGGACTAGAGAAACCACAACACAAAGACGTAAAACGACGTCTGACCTAACACTCAACCTGAACTTTCTAGGTACACTCATCAGAAGAGGATCGAAGGTAAGACTTTACTCGATGGTCAACGTCTTTAATTAAATCTCAAACTTTGAATGACATAGTTGTTCACTCAGCACCAGAACACACCAAACGTTGCGTACTTCGCGTATGTACTCGAGACGGTCAAAACGATATGCCAACTTCCTAATTACTACACTGTTAGAAGCGAGCGAGTGTACAGGTCACCTTCCTTTTGATGCGAAAGCACACAACATGCTCAAAATCAGACCCTTCATCTAACAAGGGACACCTCCTTTAAACAAGAATGCACAACTGAACTCGTTCTTAAACCACTGACTCACAAAGAGAATCCAACTGGAAATAGAAAGTCCTTATTGCATCCACGCAATACTAACTCTCCACCAAAAGGGTTAAATCTCAAATTTGATAATTCATCACGAATGAACACCACGACAGCCAAAGGAGATATCACTCAAATGCCCAAGCCAAATACTTCTTTTGGTTTATGCAATTGGAAAGAATCACACATGTCAAAACAGCGCCAACCCAAATTGTGGAAGACATCAGTCAACAACACAAAGATCAAGCGTGAATAAAGAAAACGCTTCACTACTCAAGAAAATATCTTTTTTCTCAGTTTCTCTTTTAGGAATAAAGTTTCTCTCAAACCTTGGAATTCGAATTCATCGCATACCACACGAGCTTAAATCTCTTAATTAAACATCCTCAAATTATGCTCAAACTGAAATACATCATCCACACCTTCGTGAGAGGCTCTCTTGATACCACCGAATCACACCACCTCAACTTTTAAGAATAATATCTCAGAATTATCAGTACACACGCTCATGTTCTACATCAGAATGGTTCTATCAATGATCATTCCACCGCTCAGGAAACTCCATTATTCCACTTTCTCTACACATAATCATTGTGTGACCAAAGGTCTAGCATAAAAAAATGCAAAGCCCAGATTTAACCCTCAAGACCTCTACAACAAATTTCTCTTATAACAGATAGTAAAATCATCATATTAAATCTCTAATATTCTCACAATTCTGACATACTCACTCATTGACATCATCAGAAATCACCCGCACATTCTCGCAATACTATCCAATTGCGTTACTCTAAAAAAAATTAATCAATGTTTCCATACCTTCGTTAATCCTCGACCTTTCAACATGAACTGAAGTTCTGGAATTTCACTATACCATAGATTCTACTTAGTCGTAACACTATTTAGATTTACTTCGAAGCCAAACATTCCATGTGAATCAAATTTCCTCCAAGAGAGTACAGATCAAAACCAATTCATCTTCAACTACTCCTCCAATAGCTTGGTAGCAAAATGTCACCACTACCATTATTTAACCACCACCAAGCAGATTTGCCAATTTATGCTTTGTAAAACTTTGTAACATAAAGCTGTTGATTCTTTCTCAAAGAAAGATCACGAACAAGGACAAATTTTGTCACGCAGAAAAACGTTGCTCCTCATAGCGAGCATGAAACCAAAAGAAATAATCTAGTAACGAGGATTCTTGGAAAACAAAAGTTGAGTTCACAGCTGAGGGCACACATCCCTCAAAAAAGAAATTAACAAGTAACAACCAATAAGAAAATGACATTACGATTAAAGCTGGACATCTCTTGGCGGAAAAGCGAGAAAGTTTAGGCATAATTCATATAACCACAAGTTACAAAACTCGACTCAAATTCTTAAATACTTCTCTGCACTCTTTTGTTTAACACATCAATTAGTCCTTGAACTAACAACACTTTGTCTGTGAACAAGATAAGTTCTTTAGTCCAACCCACAAAACTACTTATGAACCGATAAAATTCTTCAACACGCTAAATTTACTCGGAACATTTCATCTACTCATGAAACATGATATCCAAATGATCCCAACCACAAAACTCGAAACATTTTCATTTATAGAATTTCACGAAAAGCAAACGGATTAATCTCCTCTTGAAGAAATCAACAAAAAAATTCTTTGATTGCAACCTCACTTTGTGAACTCAAACCATAAAGCCTTTAAGACTAAATCACATGAAACTCTTAAGAAGCAATAGGACATTCCCATACACCATTTTATTTAAAATAATTTTAGCTAGCGAGAATATTCATGAGCTCCAAAAGATCACAAAAACTAAACTTTAAGTATTCTCATTTAAGCGATATCACGAGGCGATCAATTTACTACAAGTATTAACATCAATCTCACAACAACAATTAGAAAACATCTCGAAAGACCGTGCAAAAGAATGGGTTGAATCTTTCTCAAAAGAAGAGGCACATGAAAACCCAATTGGGCAATGAACTCGAGAAAACATGTGTGAAGTCCCAGTTGAGGCTACATGACCCATACGAAAAGAGGATCAAACTCAAATGAGAAGAAGATATTGACTTTGAAAGTTAGAAATCTCAATGTGGCAAAAGCATAATGTTTTTCAAAGAGAGGTTATAAACTCCAACACTCCAACTACTTCAAAAGAAATGAGCGAGTCAAAGCTTTCTTCAATGAACTTTGTAAAAGATAATTCCCATTCTCCTAAAATACCAAGCGGACAACCAGGTCTCCTTTATCAACAAGAAAGATAGGACTATCATAAAGAAACGATCTTGTAAATAATAACATTTACAAGTAGGAAAGAGGGCTTAGCGATAAAAAGATAAGAATTGTTTTGAAAAAAACAAATAGGGACAATAGAAACTCGTAGCCAACCATTTTATTTTATTGCAATCTCCGACTTAATCACAACAAGGCACCACCAAAGGGTTTTAACACTTTTCTTGAGAAAGAGATGCATTAAACTTCAACACGGAATGATTCAAAAGAAATACATGGAGCCAAAGCTTTCTCATGTTAACGAACTTCCAACATAAAACTCTCATTATCCAAACTATCAAGCGAGTAAATGAGTCGCTCTTTTCCAATGAGAAAGAAGGAACAACCATGGAAATATCAATATTGCCAATTGACGAAGAACACCGATAGTAAAAACAACTCAACATTCGAAAAACAATAATTGTTTGAGAGAACCATTAAAGACCCATTGAAACCCATTAACTACCACGAATCATGAACCCAAGATAAATTCATCAACCACCTCCGCACAAGAATTTGCCAAATTCGAATTTAAGGAAGAGAACAACTTTCTAAAGCAACTCACGATCAAGACACGAAACTATGGTAATCGGGTAACTACTCCCTAACCACATACTACGAGCGATGGTGTAACGGTGAATCAGAGTAACAACCACAACCTCAACTTCTTAACATCCGTTATCAACACGCATATCCAACGTAATCAATTATGAATATATAGGATCATCCCATGACAATCATAAAATAAATGCATAGATATAGGATATCACATCATATCATAGATTAACAACAATAAATATAGTACAGAAGCAATTCGATACAGTACAACATAATGAACCACATCACTAGAAATGTGGATGCAATGGATTTCCCAAACCACAACTACTGTGCACAGTGTGTCATTTTAATACTTTGTTTACCACGGACCTAAAGTCCGCTCTGATACCAACTGTAACACTATGGCTATTCGGAAGCTAAAATATTACCTAAAGAACTAACATACAACCATATTGCGGAGGAATTTAAACCGTAACTCATCTAAGAACATAAAGAGATCAACTTTAATAGTATCATAGTAGGAATAAAGTGAATCCAAATAATTATGTCAAGGGGTGATCAAGGACCACAAGCGTTACTTAAGCAACTATAACTTGAGAGACATATCAACCACATCTAACGTTATGTATTACGGTTCATCAATTAACGAATGAAAGACAAGAACCAAATCATATTATTTAAACTTGATTATGGTGAAGTGAATCAATAGTGCATATCTACTCCTCCCAATTGCCATCATCAAGGATCACCTAAAATAAACAACAATAGCAAGAGTGAGTCAGAGGCGAGCAAATCTTGGTCATACAACACATATGGACAAGACAACATCATTAAAGATTATGAACATAACACCGAAGGAATAAATGAATGAATGGAATGAATGGATGTAATGGAAGGAATGGACTGCACACATGCTTATGCCGGTATAGCTAGTGGCACACCCGTCGGTGTCCACTTAAGCACGCATTTAACCAAATCGGGATCCAAATCCGTATGAAGAACGTTCATACGAATGTCCAAATCTGCCCACATTGGAATGGTGGGTCTTACTTGCCCTGCTTGGAATTGATGGGTCTTTGTTTTTCACTCCCATGGAAGAAACATGAACAAATGAATAAATGCAATGAAGCGTGAATAATCAAAGACATCATCTCTTTCAACATGGATTAACGGATATGTAAGGAACACGAAGCATTTAAAGTAATCATGGATCATAGAAATAACCGTATGAACACAAGCACTCATCATCCATCAACATAACAATTACAATGTACTTGCCCATATTGAAATTATGAGACTTCACTACCCACTCCGTGGCGCAAGCGAGAACGAAGGAGCGAGCGAATATAATGAGCGTAGTCTTATTATTGAAGATTCTTGCCATATCAACTATGGAAGGAGACAAGGAATACCGAAGTTACCCATTTCATATTCATCAATCAAGTGGAATAAACAACAAACAAGACAAATCAATTGTACTTGCCTTTGAATGCGGCGCGTTAGGAGGCAAGGGCGAAACCACTAATCTCGAATTCATACGCTACACAAATTAATTACTTGAATAAGTAACAACGTAAACAGGACGTTACTCGAAACACTTAGTCGCAGCATCCTAAACCCATGGTTCACATAGTCGATCTACCCAATTAAACCGATAGTCTAGCAGGATGGTAATATGGACAATGATACTAAAAACATCATATCTTTTGCTTTGAGATACGAAAGGGTGATCTCAGATCCTATGGAAAGGTAACAAAAATCTCCACATTAACCTAGTTGGCTGAACCTTATGATTCGGCCAACAACCTAGGCTAACATTTAGATGACAGTGTTAATACAAAATCTGTCTAGCAGAATTACACCGAAGTAAAGAAATAATCATAACTTTTGATAAAACTAACAAAAATCCATGATTCTTGTAATTCTGGAAAGCTAAGAACATGACCTTCAAAAGTCTAGTTAGCATGATACTCATAATTTGCCTTTAACAAAATCTAGCCCTTTGCTCAAAACTAAAGTGAGCAAGCAGACAACTATTACGGACAGCAGCACGGAAAAATTCATATTTATTAATATGGTACTCGGAACGAGGTGAGGCAAGATCCTATGGAAACTTAACGAACCTATCTACAAAATTCTAGTTGCAAAGATCACCTAATTCGGCCAAACTAAATTGCTAAACAGTGGATGAAAATAAAAAATGGGTTCTGTCTAGATGAAAGGAACACAAGTAAAGAATATATGACAACTTTTAACCTACAGCTCCGATTGTGGTGTTCTTTATCAATCTGGAAATACTATAAAATTTTATACAATAACCTAGTTGGGTGAAAACCGTGAATCTGCAATTAACTTATTCATATTTTAAAAGACAACTAGATAGTTCATTCTCGACAGGTAGTCAGGACAGCGTGGAAAGATTATATCATAACTTTTGAACCGTAAATCAGAATCGTGTGATCTTGGTGGCTATGTAAAGCTAAGAACAGTGACTACAAATCTCTGGGAGGTGGAAACCTCCAATTCTGCTTCTAAGGACCCAAAATCGGCCACGCAACCTACCAGAGAGAATCTGAATTTTTAACAGCACCTATTCAATCCAATCAAACTAATTGAATTCGCCACTAAACAACATCAAACAGCGGAGGAAACACCTCGTTACCCTTGTAGAACCCAGAAGGATGATGAGCGAGGCTTGGGGACGATGATCCCCCTTCTCCTCTCTTCTTCCTTCCTTGGCTCGCCACCACACGCAACACCCGGCCTTGGGGACGCGGGAGGAGGATCGGCGAGGCACTCGTCTTGGGGAGGAGGAGCACCACCACCAGGGAGGGCCGGCAGCTGGGTAGCACGGGAGGCGCCAAGATGGAGAGGGTGTGGCGGCTTTTGGTGGGGAGAGGAGTGGGGGAGGTGGCTAGGGTTTTGGGGCGCCTCCCCCCTTTGGCCGGCCCCCCTAGGCGGCCCCCCTCTTGGCGTCTGGGTCGTGGCCCGCAGCCAGTTGGAGATAAAACACATAAAACTCCCTCTTTGAATAGGAATTTCTAGTTCTTTATTTATCTTTTCTCCCCCCGGCTTCCATTCAAATTATCCGATTCGTTTATTTACCCGATTCGCTTCCCGGGTATTAAATACACATCACAAATAGTTCTTATTAATAGCTGTTTGTGATAAACTAATCATGTGCGTGCGTTGCAACGAAAAATTATTTTTGGTATAGAATATGTTATTCTGACTCACCAATCTCCTAGTGTCATTCATAAGTTAAAACTTTAAGGGTTTAGTGCTTGCTATGAGTTAATCGGACCGTTGGTTGATGGTTGATCGACGGACGTGTTTGATGGTGGGAGGACGGACCGCCACCAATTCCTTCTTTTAAGTAGTAGACATCTGAGAACACAATCATTTGTAGTTTATAACACTTTGTGATCATTATCACGGATGGTTTATCCCAATAAAGCGCTTGTGATAGTTCCTTCGATATCTAAAAATATGATGTTTTTGGTGATAGCATCGAAGTTTCACTAAAAACCGCTAATTTTATAAGTAGTTCAACACTTGTGCAAAGAACTTGGCGTACTCTTGCCTAATCCTACAATCGTCGATGCAGAAGACGACGTAGTCATTCCACCCTTCCGTCACGCCGCAGTCGGTGCTCGTGCACTGGTGGTCATCTTCTGACAGCGCCTGCACCTCACCTGGCAGCCCAGCCATCTTCCACATCGCCACTTGGATCGTGTCCGTAGCAAGCCTTGATGCCGCTTGCTTGCTGCCGGTTGGTCCTCTTGGTGAATCTCGCACCCCCAGCGGCTCGCCCTCAACTTTGGCGATGTATTGCTTCCAAACTTCATGTGCCTCACGGCCATGTAGAAAGAGATCGAGCACATTGGCCACGGCCTTGTGGTCGACGATAGTCCCCCGTTCGAGGAACACAAGGCCACACTACATGTCCTGGTACGCCAAGACAAGCATGAGGCTGATGATGAAGCAGGCCTCTGGGTTGCCAGCGCCAGCCAGGTGGTTGACAATGGCGAGGTAGCAGTCATTATCCAGCCAGTTCATTGCCTCCTCCTACTCCAGCGCCACGCACCTCCTTATGGCGCGCTCCATGGACACCTTGTAGATGGCCTTGCAACTCTAATATACATACACAATTCAAGACGTCAGAATAACTCCATAGGAGAATTAAAATTAAGGCCAAATTAAGGGCATTGTTGCTAGTCCGATTAGTGACACGTTTCTCTAGTCAAATTAAAAGGCTAACATGTATGCATGCATGGATTAGTTGCCACAATAAATAGTATATGTAACACCCCCGCCCAACATGAGCTTGGAATGCTACCAAAATAACAAGATAAACATAATTAACTAAAACTCTTTACCAAATTCCGGCAGAACCTCCTTTGTATAGTTACTATACTGGAGGTTCCCACAAGCAAATATAACAAGAGGTAGTCTAGTTAAAAAAAATGATCCAAACATAACCCACATAGGCTATTCATCTTTATCAAATAGACATATGAAAGTAGATCATAAGTATTCAATTTTAAACTCCTTTATTACAGTCTAATCCAATCAAGTAATGATCGTAGCGAATTTTAGGTAATTCATCCATCTCTTGAATTAATTTTCCTTTTATTCTCATGTGTGTATATAGTGCGGCGTGCAACTACCTAGCCCTTCCTTTCTCCCATGCATGCCGATCTCATACAGGTACCTAAAACACAACAAACAACAAAGGATGAGTGCAAAGACTCAGCAAGCATAATAATTGATATCAACAGTATAAGAAAGAAACCCATCAATTATACATCACAAATCTATTCACCGAATAAACCACATACACATGACATGCAACCTGCTCATATGCTCTTTATGCTCTTTGTCTTTATCTTTGTCTTTTTGCATTTTACTAAGAATGCAAAGTGCGCATCCGTCGATGCACACCCATGCTCATGCTATCAGCACAGGACCTTTGCCCATACTTTGCAAGTATGAGGACCCTTGCCCATGCTCTTAAAGCATGGGGACCTATGCCGTCACCAACATGGCGGGGACCCAACTCGCTTGATCAACACATGACCAAGACTTCAATAAACTACATGATGCATATGTATGAATTCTCCATTTGGCAGCAATATACATCCATAACAACATTGCATATGAATATCCTACTCATACTACAAAACTCACAAACATAGTCCTTCCAACTTTCAATGCAACCATGATAAACACGTAACTCGTAACAATAGAGTCCATGCTCATTACCAGACATATGACCAAATCAATCATGAACAATATAAATAACCATAGAATGTATCGGTCAAGTCATTCGATAATATCTAATATAACCATAATCACACTTGCCTTAACGAGAGAGAGCGTGGGGCGTGCGGAAGCGCGCCCGGGACCGTCCACCACGAATAAATAGTTAACGCACACTAAGGCGACGATGGCGGGCCAAAGCAAAAAATATATAACAACCTACTCGAACTCGCGAAAGGGTCTTACTCGATTCCAACCCCAAATCCTAAACGTCGATCTGTCCCCTCAGTGGACAGTCAACTTATAAAATTCATAACTTTCACTACCAGGATCCAAATTATGTTTTCTTAGACTTTCTAGAAAGTTAATTAAATTACCTAAATAAACTTAGTTGGGGAGCCCTTCTGATTCTGCCATAAACTATCCCTACCAAGCCAATCTATAGAATATCAATTTTTACGTCGGGTTCTCTGGACAGAGTACCAAAACTACCATAACTTTTGCTACGCAACTCGGAACAGGGTGATCTTGGGCTCTATGGACTCACGACAAAACCAGCTACAATAGTCTAGTTGGAAAAATCCCCTGATTCGGCCTCCTACTAGTCCTAATGTTCAGGTGAAGATCTCTGTCCTAACAATCGACAGATAGAAAACAGCGATGGTAAAACTTGCATAACTTTTGATTGGCAACTCTAAATTTTTTCTTTATCAACTTGAAAGCTTCCAGAATTATATACAACATTTATTTTGGGAGGAATTTCTGATTTGGCCTATAAAAAATTCAAATTGGCCAGACAAGACAATCTTTCAATTCATGTCAACCCTCCTGGACAGTCGCGGTAAAACTACCATAACTCCTAAAACGTATGTCCAAATCAGATGATCTTAGTTCCAAAAGAAAAATAAAGACGAGACCTACAACTTTCTAAGAGGTGATCAGGTCAGAAAATGAGCATAATGTACCCAAATCGACGAGTAACAGTGGCTGACCAAACCGATCTCTTTGTCTCCACTTGGTCGGCCCTCAATCGTCGTCACCTCGCCTTCCCTCAAAGGACCGCAGCAAGAACCTTCACCGGGAGGGTGGTGGTGCTGCGGAGGAGATGGTGGCCGAGGGAGAGGTGGGGAGAGGTGGCGCCTGAGCGAGGAGAGGTGGGGAGGCGGCGGCCACTAGGGGAAAAGGGGAGGGTGGGCCATTAGGGTTTCGAGGCGGGGTGGGAACCCCCTTGGCCGGCCACAAGAGGGGCCTCTCTGGGCGCGACCAGCGCCCAGTTGTCGAACAAATCGGAAAACCCCTCTTCTATCCAGGTTTTGCTATTCCTTTTAAGCCATCTTTCTCCTCCCGACTAGTTCTTCAATTTCTGAACCAAAGCCGGATATTACATTATAGTCACGTGGCTCGTGAGGTGCAGAGGTCGACCATGGGTGTGGAGAGCTTGCAGCCATAAGGTCGACCATGTTGACGATGACATTGTGAGGAAGAACGGCGATCACAGACATCCTTGCCTTGGTCCTCGCCGTCATGCTCCATGTGCTCACCATGGCGTACGACGTACGGTTTGTGAGTTTTCAATACTGTAGTGATTGAATTTATTTTAAGGCCATTGGTTGTTGATGGAGGGTGTGAAAGACAAGATCATTCTTTTAAAATATATCACAAAGCGAGACTAATCGTAATGTTGTACGAGAGATGAAGAGGCGCATCATAACGTCGGTCGGAGATGAAAATACACGCGTCATGAGGAGGATGAAAGCGATCGGATAGTTTTCGACCGATCCAGACGGAAATGGATTCAGATTGTCTTGGATTGGATTTTTCTCGGATAATTTTCGGATCAGAAACGAATTCGGATTTTTTTGTCGGAAATAGAAACAAATACGGTAGGCATGCTATCAAGCGGATACGTATATGAATCTGGATTATCGGATAAGACCAAGTTCAGATATCCGATTTGGCCCAAAAAGAGGATTTTGGCCCAAAATAGAAAATAAGTTTTAATTGATTTGAATTTTAGAAATTGAAACAAATCAAATAGCCTTTTAGAAAATAGCAAATATATTAAAACAAATTCTTGAAAAATCAAAAAATTTATTGAATTATTTTGAACTTAATAAAAATTAGTTCCAAGTTAAAGTTGGTTTTATTTTTGCACATAAATTATTTTAATTTACGAAAAGAGGAAAAACCTTTTAAAATCCAAAAATTCAAGAAATTATTATTATTTTCATTTTCACTTTAAATCCAATAAAATCCAAGAAATATCAATAAATTTTATTTTTACATTGAAAACTAGGAAATTAAATAATTGTCTTTATTATTATTATTATTATTATTATTTTCTTTTTAACCAAGAAAACTCTTTTAAGTCTCAAAAATCATTAATGTTATTAATTTTATTTTTGTAACATACTTTAGGATATTACAGTCATTTGTGTCTGATTAACCATGCGGCTGATTAATGTTAGTGTGAACTAAGCTTTATGTATGTGATGAACTAAGTGTGAGCGTGTGATAACTTATGACTTTGTGAGTTATGGCTTATGAGCTAAATATAGTAAACTAAGTGTTATGTTTGTGATGAACTAGTTAATGCGACTTGCTAGTGCCAATGTTACGTGTGGTTGCTGAAAATAAGGACAATTCATGAATGTTTGCATCATATAAACTAGTTATATGTTTTTGCTAATTTCTAGCATACAATTTAAAGGGGTTTTCATGTTCAGAAAAATATCCGTGATCGTATTCGTTTCAATTCATATTCACTCGGTATTCGTATTCGATATTATTCGTATCCGTATTTGTATTTTGAGTATTCATATTTGTACCCGGATCCGAAAAAATATGAAAATAAATATGGCAGAACCATTATCCGTCTATATCCGATCCGTTTTCACCCCTAATCGTGAGGGAACAGAAAGGCTTAAAAATCATAGAGATTTCCAATTACAAACCATGTGTGATAAACATCACAGACGGTTCAAATTACAAACCGTCTGTGACAAATACACATCACAGATGGTTCTTGTTAATAACCGTCTATAATAAATAGTATATTACACACAGTTCTTATTAAGAACTATCTGTGAAATTTCCACTGTCACAGATGGTTATTGTTGAGAGCCATCTGTGAAGTTTCCACTACCACAGATGATTATTGTTGAGAACCATCTATGATAATACACAAACTATTATATTTAATAACCGTTTGTGATGTATGCGATTTTCATAGATGGTTATGATTAAGACATATCACAAATGGTTCCTTTGGAACCGTCTGTGATGAAGCGTACATGATAGTCTGTTTTGTACTAGTGCATGACAGCGAGAAAGTCTATTTAAATAAGTTTACACTCTGTAGAGGTGTACAACTTTACCCACAGCACATGAATTCTCTAGTTTATTGAGCATACGTTGATACCACCTCTCACTAACCATTATTAAACAGTCTAGAGTACGCATCGAAGCCTTTACATTACCTAGTTCAAACCTTGCACTAGCTTTGGCGAATAAACACCCTCACTTGGTAGGTACCGTTGTGTCGGGAAGCTTTGTGCCCAACAGTGGTGAAGGAGCCCCTTCTAATATGCCTACACCAGTCATGCTCGTAGTACCACGACCTACCAACGTTCAAGGCTAGTTTTCAATGACTTAATTAGATAAGACGGTCCTAGACCAGCACATGTGGTTGTACACTTAGTCTTAGATAGGACTTCTTGGGGTTTGGTCCTTAATTGAAATGGGCGAGGATGCCCTATCTACTTACGAGATAAACCTCTCACAAACTTTGGATTATAATATAACTCGTCAGCGTCACAAACTAAAATTTGCATTTCTATTTTTTTACAAAATAATGAGGTTAACTCCTCTGGACCATCATTCGAAATCTCCTAAAGTCGTATTCATCATGTCATCTATTTTTCCAATTTTTAGTAAATCTAGAGCCCGACTAAGCATTTGTGCGATATTTGCACTCGAAATACCCAAATTGATATCATTTATTGCCCAAACCATAACATATTGGCAACAATAGTAAGGAGGCCAATATTTCAAGGAGGAACATGCATCGAATAGGATTATAGCTACCATCATCCCAGAATATACACGCATGCATAATAGATTTTGCAAAAAAGAATTAAAATAATTACAATAATAGGATCAACATGGACAAATAGGGTGCTTGCCTTGCCCTGGTTGCTCTGAATAAGAGTACGGAGGATCGTTGTAAATTTCGCTCGAGCAATCGACATCTAATCAAAAGAGCTAAAAGTAAATTAAATATAGAACAATAATTTTAACAGTTACAAAATCCAAATATTTTTGTATATTAAGGTAGATCATGATTTTAGATGAATTTATAAAAAATATTCATCCAATTTGGAGTCTGTATGCAAAAGTTATTAACATTTCAATTTGATTTGGTTTGAAAATTATAGAAATTCAGAAAAGGGTCACCCTTTCCAATAGCGAAAGAGTATTTTCCTTTGAGTTCTTTTGAGGTTTTGGCTTTCGAGAGAAAGTGTATTTTACTCTGAATTGAAAGCGGTGTTCTCATTTTCCCAATTTTTATTAACTTACATGTGGAGCCTACTTGTCAGTTACTTATATTTTTCATTTTCTTGATTTTATTTGTAAAACAATGGCGGTTCCACATGTTAGTGACATATTTACTAAAACATTTTGAATTTATTTTTTTGTTAATCTTTTCGGCTGGTTCCACTTTGTAACATCCCAAATATGGAATTGTGTTTCAAATGTAAGAAAATAAGAAGAAATTAAAACTTTTCTTGCATCTTGAAGCCCTTGGTCATTTCTCGTAATTCTTTCAAAAGAATTATGGAAAATCAAAATCAAATCTCCTTTTACTCTAAGCAAAAACCTTTGTGGCATAGATCTTGTGCCAAACCCGTTGAAATCTTTTCCTGAGTTCTAGGGAGGTCATGATTTTAGAAATTATTTGATAATTTTGGAGGCGAGTCAAAGCTTGGTCAAACCATAGCTTTCACCTTCGGAATTTACGGAGGAAAAATTGAGTACCTTAAAATCTCTGGAAATTTTATGTGAGGTTCCTCCTGCATCGGCAATCTCGATTAAGATTTCATAATTTTTGGAGCTTGCTTGCCACCTCAAGTAATTCCTCAAAAATCGGTTATGCAAATTCAAAACCTAAGCGGTTTGCCTTTGTTAAAGTAGGTTCGAGCCGGACTCGGGCTCGAGCCATCGGACTTAGTCCCGATCAGCGATCGCCGCGCGATCGATCGGGTGCGTGATCGTGGCCGTTGGATCGGCATCGAGCGGTCCTCGACCGGCCGAGCAGCGGAATCGTTTCAACCCACTCGATCTAACTCGGCCTTTCGATTTCAATTCGACGGTCGACGAGTTGTCTCCTTCCTCCGTCGGTAGCGTAGCGGCGACCATGGCGTCTTGTGAGAGGAGAATCGGCGGCGTGCGATCCACTCTGTGGTCACCTTTAAGCGGCTAGCTCTGCGCGCATTAAATGCCTGTCGCGCTCCTCCCTCAGAAGGCCATGATTCGACTGCTCCCATCTCTCTCAAGTGCTCTCATGGCAGTGTTGACCCGACTGGGAAAACCCGGCCGTTGCTCTCTGCCATTGCTCTATTTAAACTCCATTGCTTCACCCTTAGCTTCCTTTAGCACCTCCGCAACTCCAGCTAGCACTCACCAGCTTGCTTCAGCTGCAGCTCCTCGCAATCCCCTCGACCACCATTGTTGAGTGTGGAACTTCGGTGGAGGCGGTGCAGCAGGGGTTTTCTTCTTCAAGTCCTTGCCCCCTCTGCTCCCCCTTTTACTCTCTGGAACTTAACCCTCACTCGGTTGGTTCTCTCTTTGCTTAGGTCGCTGTGCCCTAGTGAGGACCTTCCTGCCGCCGTTCGGTCACTCGTCGCCGGAGCCACTCCGTGGGTCTCTGGTCGATCTTCAGCTCAGGTAGTTTCGCATTGCCCTATAGGAGCTTAGGTGTGTTTTCATTGTTATTTTGGTATTGTCCGTTCGGGAGTTCTCCCGAGCCATACCTACTCAGCCGCACTCCACGGTCGTACTGCCGTTTCAGCCATACTCCGACCAGTACTGGTCGCCGGTCGGACTGTTAAACTTTTAGACCCTCATCCCTGCCCTTGTCTGGCGCCGCTGTGGTCGGAGATGCCGCCGGGCCACTGGCAAAGCGTGCGGGAGGCGCTGCCTCATGGTCGGATTTCCGACCAGTCACCGTAGCTTAGTCGTAAGTTCTACTACGACTTGTAACTAGTCGTAAGTCTTACTACGAGTATGTCATGGGCATAAGTTCTCCTACCACCACTACCTGGCCGTAAGTCCTTCTACGACTATTACCCAGTCGTACGTTCTTCTACGACTTGTAACTAGTCGTAAGTCTTACTACGACTATGTCGTGGTCGTAAGTTCTTCTACGACCACTACCTGGTCGTAAGTCCTTCTTTTGGTCATATCTTTGGCATTAAGAATCCAAATCAATTGGTTCTTGTTGCTAAATTCTTTATAGATTATTCTCTTGCTACTGTAAAATTTTCAGAAATTTTGGAGAAGATTTACTGTTGGGTCTTTGCATTTTAATCGTTCTTATCGGTTGCTTTTCGCTTTCGTTAGGGAGAAGAGCACATTGACAATATTGTTGATCCTCGGCAACATCTTGACCCGACAAGCGAGCAAGCGGTTTGATCATGTTAATCCCATTATTTTTCAAGTCTAATATATTGTTTTCAACTTGTATGTATGCATTGCTATTTTGTTGTCAAATTATGGTTAGTATCCTATAGTTGCATAATCTGTAGAACTTGTTTATCCTCTACTACCATGAGCTTAGGTTATTTGCTGTGGTCGGAGTTCGATGGATGGACTCTGGTCACTTAGTAGCTTTCGATTTGAAATTGCTTAGAAATGCTTAGTTTCGGTAGCAATGGGCGATCATCGATTTTTAGTCGATGATCTTGATCACACATTTATGTATTAGGCCATTATGTCCAGCACTTGTGCTTTGTTATTTTGTAAAGTCAAAATCTGAAAATAGAAAATTGATTTGGACTTGGGCAAGTGGTCGGATGGTGGGTTATTGGGTTTGTGGATGTCTTGCCTAAGTCAACAAGGACCGAACATCTTGTTACACTAAACCAAGCATTTTTGCGTGCTAACCACGCAAGAGGGATATGAGACCTCTCTTGACTAAGTACTTTGGCGTGTGTTATCTCAGAGTCGCGGGAGGGGTTGTGTGTGTTGTGTGAAACATGATATGTGTTCTTGTGTTGGGTGTGCGGTGGTGGAGATTAGGGTAGGCTCTCCACCTCGAGGAGCATTGTAGTTGTCAAGGCTTTACTTGAGACGGGTAGTTGACCGAGGCTTTACAATGACTCCGACACAACGTATGGGTTTCTATCCATACGGGCGGCTCGTGGGGTAATACACAATATTGGAAATGTCTCGTAGGACTTAGCCGTGCTTAGGCATACCTAAGGAAGTGTGCTTAATAGCTTGGCAAAAGGCGATGCAGGCGTGTGGGTACATTGGTACACCTGCGAGGATAAAACTATTCGAATAGCCTCGTCCTAGGTTATGGACACGCTTGGGGAGGTCTTCCAAGAGTTAGACTACAACCTTTTAAATTAAAATTTTGACATGGTTGGTATGAATGGGTAATTTGTAACATCCCGAAGTTCTGTTACCAAAATAAAAATAAATAAAGTTATTATTTTATTTGATTTTCTGACTATCGAAGAATTTTCTCGATTTACTGTAACCTAAAAAGATTTTTTACTGTTAAAAGTAAAAGTAAAAATAATTATTATTTAATTTCTTGGTTTTAATGTCAAAAATAAAGTTTATTAAGTTTATTTGATTTTCTGTGATTTTATTGGATTTAAATTGAAAAAATAAAATTTTAATTAATTTCTGGTATTTAAAAAGGTTTTCCTATTTTCTAGAAAATAAAATAAAAAATAAAAGCCAACTTTCGGTTGGAATTATTTTTATTAAGTTCAAAATAATTTGAGGAATTTTTATAAATTTTTCGAAAATTTTTGGACTCTATTTATTATATTCTAAAATATGTTTAATTTCTGCCTTAAAGGAATTTCGAATTTTTAAATAAAAAAAAATCAAGATGGGTTCCGAAGGTCACCCATCCATTCCCTTCTCCAGGAGTGTGCTCACTTAACCACAAAGCCTCATGTGAGCTACCAACCATCCATTTGCTTTATATTAATTAGTAGACTTCCTTCCTTCCTTTTATACCCTTCTTTCTATCATCTTCTTCCTCCAACTAACCGAGAGCATTCTTCTCTGTTCTTTTCTTTCTCACTTATAACTCCAATGGCAACCACCACCACCGAGTGCAGCCGGCCACCACCGACCACCCCACCGGCCCTCCCTCATCCCGCCGCACCTACTCCGCCACCGGCCACCGCCTCGCCGCCCTACTGCCGCCGCCATTAGAGAAAGCTTTAAGCTCCATTAATGGTGCGGTCACCATTTCTTCCGTTTCTCCTCACTCAATGCACCAAATTCAATGCCGTTTGTGCCCACACGTCCGTAGTAACGTCACCTACATCACTACACCATCAATTGGTCGTTTCTTCCTCCCATTTAAGAGCAGTTTTCAGTTTTCTCTGTCTCATTATTTCATCCGAAACCGAAGCTTTTACTCTCGCGTTTTCAAGCCAATCCGGCCACCACCTCCCCTATATAAAGTGCCCTCCAGGAGCTCCTCTACACCCTCAACACACCCCCAAAACCTCTCCTTCCCTCTCCCCTTGGTTTGGCCAAATTTGCGATTTGAAGTTCGCCGGCAGTTCTTCGTTCTTCCTCCGTCGTCGCCTCGGTGGAGCACCGCCACTTCGTCACCACCGCGGCACCGCGACGTTGTACTCTCTGGCGTCCATGCCTTCGCCGTCGAAGATCGCGGAGCCCCTGATCCCTCCCATGGCCGACCACCACCGTGCGCCGCCGCCGCCGTCGTCGGCCGCCCCCGACCACGCCGACACCACCATTGACTCCGTCTCGACGTCGGCAATCCATTTTGGTAGTTCTCCGGCCATCTTTCCCTCTCTTTCCCCCATAGCCAAGGCCACTTATGCCTCTCTGTTGCTTCGGTTCACAAGAGAAGATGAACAGTAGCCATTTTCTAGTCATGCACTACTGTAGCTTTTCATTTTTCTTGTGATTTTTCCTTCCAGAAATTATTGCTCTCTAATGCAAACTCCGAATCAGATGATTATTGCTCGTAAAATCATCTAAATTCATTCTTTATTTTTCAGTATTTATTTTGTAATTTTGAGTTTTTATTATATATTAGCTGTTTTTCTAATTGCGCGTTGCCGCCGCAACCAGTCGTCGCCGGCCGAACTGCTACCATCGTGTAGAACACCTCGCCAGGGTTCTATTCTTGTTATTCGCCGGCCATCTCTCCCTTCCGTTTGCCGGTACGGCCAATCCTTCCGCGAATTACACTATTCATGTCCTTGCATGAAAGTGAATAGTGCCATGCACATACAAACTTCGCCATCTCCGTTCTCCTCTTGGTCGGTATTTTTACGAACCATTGCGTCGTCGCATACCCTTGGTTTCCCTTCCTATCCTTGGAAATCGCGCTCTCTTTTCACCGCAACCAAAGATTTTCCGCTAGAAACCGAATCACCTTCGGTCATCGTTTCCGGCACCGTCTTTGATCCGCTGGCGATGTCGTCACTACCGTTAGCTTCGCCTCGCGATGCTCTACATTGTGCTACCTTCCTTTTCTCCAAATCATTATCGGCTCTCGGTGCTACTATTCACCTTATTATGTTTTTGCGCCACCGTCGCGCTAGACCTCCGCCAATGATCGACCACCACAATTGGGTCCGTCTCATTCCCCATATTCTATTTTTGTTGTTAAATCGGTCACTTCTCCTTCTATCGCCGCACAGTAAATTCTTCCACAATATTTACTATTCACGTGCATTGCATGGGAATGAATAGTGCCATGCAAACTACTATTCACTCTCTCTTAGAATTTTGTTCTCCTCATACGAACTCCGATTCCATCGATTCAAATTCCTATATTCATATAAAGTCGATATCTTCCTTCCAGTATTTATCTTTTAATTTTTGGATTTTATTTGAATGTTATTTGAATTTGGATCGTTTACGCGTATAGATTTCGACTACTTCGGACAACCGGATTCGGCGCCGTTTGAGAACAACATTTAACCAAGCAAGGCAAGTTATACCTTTGATCATATTTGATCCCAATATTTCAAATTATTTAAATTCTGTTTTAAATTATTATTGCATGCTATTTCTATTCAAGTAATTTAAATACCTATTTTTAAATTATAGTTATTCCCATTGCCATTGTATAGCCAACTTTCTTTGTTGAATGAAACATACCTTGACACATTAGATAAAAATCTGGTTTATGCATTAGTATGAACGAGAACATTTTAGGAAAAATTATGCTTAGACATGCTTAGACAAAAAAAATGTTGATTAAGAATTTGGCCCAAATAATCAATTATTGTTTAAAATCCTATGACATTGGTTTGTCATGGAAGATTTTACAAATGACTTTGAAAAACAAAAATGAAAAGTTGGTTTGTACTTGGGCGAAATGGATGCTTGGTGGGTGCAGGTTTATGCACGGGCTCAATCCGGGTAGGTTTGAGGCCCAGGGGTTATTTTGGAAGTCGCCCAAGTCAGTTAAGGACCGGTCTTGGTGCATCTTGCTAAGCCACATCGTACTACCACATGTCCTGTATGGGCAGGACCTGGCTAAATAATTTGTAACATTCCATCGTAGTTGTGCCATTTTGGGTGTGGGTGTCGGTTAGACAGTATTTCCACATGGCGCAAGAGGGGGCTTGAATCCGGCGGGTGGTTAGCCCAATGGAAGCGAAACCTTAGCGAGGCAAGGCTACGGTGGGATGACGCATTGTAAAAGCCTTGACACGTGCTCTAGGCGCTTACCTAAGGTAGTGGCGGTGGGATCGACGGATGCCAAACAAACTAGAGAATTCATGTCTTGTGGGTAAAGTTGTACAACCTCTGCAGTGTAAAACTATTGAATAGCCGTGTCCACGGTCATGGACATGCTGAGCAAAGCCACTCAAAGTTAGACTTTGGTTTTGATTTCAAAAGATTTTTACAAATGATTTGAGGATGGTTAATCCTTGTGGTAAAATTGGGCGGTTAGCCATGTGATAGGAGGGCATCCATCACCATGTTTCATATGGAGGTTATCTTACTATAAAACTTGAGAATTTATAAAAAATGAATTTTAGTTATAGAATAACTGATTTGGAACTTAGTATAAATATTTAAAGAAAATATTGCTTTATGCAAATTCAACCAATAAACCTTCCTTTGATATATCCATTCATGCATTAACTCTGTTACTGGGTGTAACTTGCGAGCATGGTAGTTGTGCTCACCCTTGCTTCATGCAAATAAATTTCAGAGGAGAAGGACTTCGGATCTCGACGACTAGGCCGCTACCCCAGTCGATTGCCTGTGGCAGATCAGCTGGACTCCACTACTTCTTCGTCTTCATTGTGTTTGTTTAATGTTGGCTTGTAAGCCTTTCTTGTAATCAACTCTGGTATTTATTAATAAAGTTGTGCGATTTATGGATGTTACCATATCTGTTTACTGTGTGAACTAGCTACTGATCATGGGACTAGTTCAGAAATGCACAGAGGATTCTGGGGTGTTACTCCCGGGTCCGACAGAAATTGTATCAGAGCCATATTGACTGTAGGTCGTGACCTAGTTAGAATGGACGTTAGTTGAAAAACTTCAAAAATTATTTTATATAACAAGAAAAAATAATATATTCTCTCCTCATCTTGGTCATCTATCTATCTTTAGTTCCTTCATGGTATTATTTCTTACCTAATTCTCTCTTCACCGTTTTATAATGTTAAATGGATCCTCTTTCCATTGAAAAGCTTCTAGAGATGGTCAACACGTTCTTACCATTACGTTCAAGACCGCAAGACCTGGAACCATCAAGAAAACATCGTAAGGTCGTCAAGTCATTTAAGGACAACATGCAAGATTTACCGAAGATTGCGATGTCAGCCTAACCATATAGTCTAAGTTTGCCAAGACTCATTCTGTGTATTGAGTCCTTTCACCAGCTTACGAGTATCGATCGAGTAGAACATTGTATTGTTTCTTAACTTGTATCGTATATTTTATTTTAGTACGTCGTACATAGATATTTTAATCTTGTGTACAACGTTTGCTTTAAATGGGAAGTCTTCTCATCTCGTAGATTTCTTTCTCATCCTTTGCTACCGTCTCTTCTCTAACAATCCATTGAAATTCTAACCTAACGATGCACCTGAGACTTGAAGGACGAATTGATGCTTCAAAACATCGAACAACTCAAGACCCTAACCAATTTGAAGACACACTCTCTGTCTCAATTTCTTTATCATTTGTCCATCTTCCTTCTTTCTAGCTTCTCCGAATCTCGGGGACGAGATTCCTTTTAAGGGGGGTAGTTTGTAACATCCCGAAGTTCTGTTACCAAAATAAAAATAAATAAAGTTATTATTTTATTTGATTTTCTGACTATCGAAGAATTTTCTCGATTTACTGTAACCTAAAAAGAGTTTTCACTGTTAAAAGTAAAAATAATAATTATTATTATTTAATTTCTTGGTTTTAATGTCAAAAATAAAGTTTATTAAGTTTATTTGATTTTCTGTGATTTTATTGGATTTAAATTGAAAAGATAAAATTTTAATTAATTTCTGGTATTTAAAAAGGTTTTCCTATTTTCTAGAAAATAAAATAAAAAATAAAAGCCAACTTTCGGTTGGAATTATTTTTATTAAGTTCAAAATAATTTGAGGAATTTTTATAAATTTTTCGAAAATTTTTGGACTCTATTTATTATATTCTAAAATATGTTTAATTTCTGCCTTAAAGGAATTTCGAATTTTTAAATAAAAAAAAATCAGAACGGGTTCCCAAAGGTCACCCATCCATTCCCTTCTCTAGGAGTGTGCTCACTTAACCACAAAGCCTCATGTGAGCTACCAACCATCCATTTGCTTTATATTAATTAGTAGACTTCCTTCCTTCCTTTTATACCCTTCTTTCTATCATCTTCTTCCTCCAACTAACCGAGAGCATTCTTCTCTGTTCTTTTCTTTCTCACTTATAACTCCAATGGCAACCACCACCACCGAGTGCAGCCGGCCACCACCGACCACCCCACCGGCCCTCCCTCATCCCGCCGCACCTACTCCGGCCACCGGCCACCGCCTCCGCCGCCCCTGCCGGCCGTCGCCATTAGAGAAAGCTTTAAGCTCCATTAATGGCTGCCGGTCACCATTTCTTCCGTTTCTCCTCACTCAATGCACCAAATTCAATGCCGTTTGTGCCCACACGTCCGTAGTAACGTCACCTACATCACTACACCATCAATTGGTCGTTTCTTCCTCCCATTTAAGAGCAGTTTTCAGTTTTCTCTGTCTCATTATTTCATCCGAAACCGAAGCTTTTACTCTCGCGTTTTCAAGCCAATCCGGCCACCACCTCCCCTATATAAAGTGCCCTCCAGGAGCTCCTCTACACCCTCAACACACCCCCAAAACCTCTCCTTCCCTCTCCCCTTGGTTTGGCCAAATTTGCGATTTGAAGTTCGCCGGCAGTTCTTCGTTCTTCCTCCGTCGTCGCCTCGGTGGAGCACCGCCACTTTCGTCACCACCGCCGGCACCGCGACGTTGTACTCTACGCGTCCATGCCTTCGCTTCGTCGAAAGATCGCCGGAGCCCCTGATCCCTCCCATGGCCGACCACCACCGTGCGCCGCCGCCGCCGTCGTCGGCCGCCCCCGACCACGCCGACACCACCATTGACTCCGTCTCGACGTCGGCAATCCATTTTGGTAGTTCTCGGCCATCTTTCCTCTCTTTCCCCATAGCCAAGGCCACTTATGCCTCTCTGTTGCTTCGGTTCACAAGAGAAGATGAACAGTAGCCATTTTCTAGTCATGCACTACTGTAGCTTTTCATTTTTCTTGTGATTTTTCCTTCCAGAAATTATTGCTCTCTAATGCAAACTCCGAATCAGATGATTATTGCTCGTAAAATCATCTAAATTCATTCTTTATTTTTCAGTATTTATTTTGTAATTTTGAGTTTTTATTATATATTAGCTGTTTTTCTAATTGCGGCGTTGCGCATGACTTGATCGTCGCCCGGCGAGCTGCTACCATCGTGTAGAACACCTCGCTTGAGGTTCTATTCTTGTTATTCGCGGCCATCTCTCCCTTCCATTTGCCGGTACGGCTAATCCTTCCGCGAATTACACTATTCATGTCCTTGCATGAAAGTGAATAGTGCCATGCACATACAAACTTCGCCATCTCCGTTCTCCTCTTGGTCGGTATTTTTACGATCCATTGCGTCGTCGCATACCCTTGGTTTCCCTTCCTATCCTTGAAATCACGCTCTCTTTTCACACGCAACAAAGATTTTCCGCTAGAAACCGAATCACCTTCGGTCATCGTTTCCGGCACCGTCTTTGATCCGCTGGCGATGTCGTCACTACTGTTAGCTTCGCCTCGCGATGCTCTACATTGTGCTACCTTCCTTTTCTCCAAATCATTATCGGCTCTCCGGTGCTACTATTCACCTTATTATGTTTTGCGCGCCGTCGCGCTAGACCTCCGCCAATGATCGACCACCACAATTGGGTCCGTCTCATTCCCCATATTCTATTTTTGTTGTTCGTCGGTCACCTCTCCCTTCTATCGCCGGCACGGTAAATTCTTCCACAATATTTACTATTCACGTGCATTGCATGGGAATGAATAGTGCCATGCAAACTACTATTCACTCTCTCTTCCGGAATTTTGTTCTCCCTCATACGAACTCCGATTCCATCGATTCAAATTCCTATATTCATATAAAGTCGATATCTTCCTTCCAGTATTTATCTTTTAATTTTTGGATTTTATTTGAATGTTATTTGAATTTGGATCGTTCTGCGATATAGATTTCGACTACTTGGACAACCGGATTTGGCCGTTTGAGAACAACATTTAACCAAGCAAGGCAAGTTATACCTTTGATCATATTTGATCCCAATATTTCAAATTATTTAAATTCTGTTTTAAATTATTATTGCATGCTATTTCTATTCAAGTAATTTAAATACCTGTTTTTAAATTATAGTTATTCCCATTGCCATTGTATAGCCAACTTTGCTGTTGAATGAAACATACCTTGACACATTAGATAAAAATCTGGTTTATGCAGTAGTATGAACCAGAACATTTTGGGAAAAATTATGCTTAGACATGCTTAGACAAAAAAAATGTTCAGTTCCGGGAATTTGGCCCAAATAATCAATTATTGTTTAAAAGCCTATGACATTGGTTTGTCATGGAAGATTTTACAAATGACTTTGAAAAACAAAAATGAAAAGTTGGTTTGTACTTGGTAGAAATGGATGCTTGGTGGGTGCGAGTTTATGCAGGCTCAATCCGGGTAGGTTTGAGGCCCGGGGTTATTTGGAAGTCGCCGTCGATTAAGGACCGGTCTTGAAATGCATCTTGCTAAGCCACATCGTACTACCACATGTCTGTATGGGCGGGACACAGCTAAATAATTTGTAACATTCCATCGTAGTTGTGCCATTTTGGGTGTGGGTGTCGGTTAGGCGATATTTCCACATGGCGCAAGAGGGCTTGAATCCGTGGTGGTTAGCCCAATGGAGCGAAACCTTAGCGAGGCAAGGCTACGGTGGGATGACGCATTGTAAAAGCCTTGACACGTGCTCTAGGCGCTTACCTAAGGTAGTGAGCGGTGGGATCGACGGATGCCAAACAAACTAGAGAATTCATGTCTTGTGGGTAAAGTTGTACAACCTCTGCAGAGTGTAAAACTATTGAATAGCCGTGTCCACGGTCATGGACATCTTGAGCAAAGCCACTCAAAGTTAGACTTTGGTTTTGATTTCAAAAGATTTTTACAAATGATTTGAGGATGGTTAATCCTTGTGGTAAAATTAGGCGGTTAGCCATGTGATAGGAGGGCATCCATCACCATGTTTCATATGGAGGTTATCTTACTATAAAACTTGAGAATTTATAAAAATGAATTTTAGTTATAGAATAACGATTTGGAACTTAGTATAAATATTTAAAGAAAATATTGCTTTATGCAAATTCAACCAATAATCCTTCCTTTGATATATCCATTCATGCATTAACTCTATTACTGGGTGTAACTTGCGAGCACGGTAGTTGTGCTCACCCTTGCTTCATGCAAATAAATTTGAGAGAGAAGGACTTGGATCTCGGCGACTAGGCCGCTACCCGATCGATTGCACGTGGCGGTCAATTTGGACTCCACTACTTCTTCGTCTTCATTGTGTTTGTTTAATGTTGGCTTGTAAGCCTTTCTTGTAATCAACTCGGTATTTATTAATAAAGTTGTGCGATTTATGGATGTTACCATATCACATTTCTTGTGTGAACTAGCTACGATCATGGGACTAGTTGAAATGCCAGAGGATTCAGGGTGTTACTCCGGTCAGACGAGAAATTGTATCGAGCCATATTGGTGTAGGTCGTGACCTAGTTAGAATGGGCGTTAGTTGAAAAACTTCAAAATTATTTTATATAACAAGAAAAAATAATATATTCTCTCCTCATCTTGGTCATCTATCTATCTTTAGTTCCTTCATGGTATTATTTCTTACCTAATTCTCTCTTCACGTTTTATAATGTTAAATGGATCCTCTTTCCATTGAAAAGCTTCTAGAGATGGTCAACACGTTCTTACCATTACGTTCAAGACCGCAAGACACGGAACCATCAAGAAAACATCGTAAGGTCGTCAAGTCATTTAAGGACAACATGCAAGATTTCAGAAGATTGCGATGTCGACCTAACCATATAGTCTAAGTTTGCCAAGACTCATTACGTGTATTGAGTCCTTTCACGACTACAGTATCGATCGAGTAGAACATTGTATTGTTTCTTAACTTGTATCGTATATTTTATTTTAGTACGTCGTACATAGATATTTTAATCTTGTGTACAACGTTTGCTTTAAATGGGAAGTCTTCTCATCTCGTAGATTTCTTTCTCATCCTTTGCTACCGTCTCTTCTCTAACAATCCATTGAAATTCTAACCTAACGATGCACTGAGACTTGAAGGGCGAATTGATGCTTCAAAACATCGAACAACTCAAGACCCTAACCAATTTGAAGACACACTCTCTGTCTCAATTTCTTTATCATTTGTCCATCTTCCTTCTTTCTAGCTTCTCCGAATCTCGGGGACGAGATTCCTTTTAAGGGGGGTAGTTTGTAACATCCCGAAGTTCTGTTACCAAAATAAAAATAAATAAAGTTATTATTTTATTTGATTTTCTGACTATCGAAGAATTTTCTCGATTCTTGTAACCTAAAAGAGTTTTCACTGTTAAAAGTAATAATAATAATTATTATTATTTAATTTCTTGGTTTTAATGTCAAAAATAAAGTTTATTAAGTTTATTTGATTTTCTGTGATTTTATTGGATTTAAATTGAAAAGATAAAATTTTAATTAATTTCTGGTATTTAAAAAGGTTTTCCTATTTTCTAGAAAATAAAATATTATTTTTATTAAGTTCAAAATAATTTGAGGAATTTTTATAAATTTTTCGAAAATTTTTGGACTCTATTTATTATATTCTAAAATATGTTTAATTTCTGCCTTAAAGGAATTTCGAATTTTTAAATAAAAAAAAATCAGAACGGGTTCCCAAAGGTCACCCATCCATTCCCTTCTCCAGGAGTGTGCTCACTTAACCACAAAGCCTCATGTGAGCTACCAACCATCCATTTGCTTTATATTAATTAGTAGACTTCCTTCCTTCCTTTTATACCCTTCTTTCTATCATCTTCTTCCTCCAACTAACCGAGAGCATTCTTCTCTATTCTTTTCTTTCTCACTTATAACTCCAATGGCAACCACCACCACGAGTGCAGCCGCCACCACCGACCACCCCACGGCCCTCCCTCATCCCGCGCACCTACTCGGCCACCGCCACCGCCTCGCTTCGCCCACTGCCGTAGTCGCCATTAGAGAAAGCTTTAAGCTCCATTAATGGCTGCCGGTCACCATTTCTTCCGTTTCTCCTCACTCAATGCACCAAATTCAATGCCGTTTGTGCCCACACGTCCGTAGTAACGTCACCTACATCACTACACCATCAATTGGTCGTTTCTTCCTCCCATTTAAGAGCAGTTTTCAGTTTCTCTGTCTCATTATTTCATCCGAAACCGAAGCTTTTACTCTCGCGTTTTCAAGCCAATCCGGCCACCACCTCCCCTATATAAAGTGCCCTCCAGGAGCTCCTCTACACCCTCAACACACCCCCAAAACCTCTCCTTCCCTCTCCCTTGGTTTGGCCAAATTTGCGATTTGAAGTTCGCGGCGAGTTCTTCGTTCTTCCTCCGTCGTCGCCTCGGTGGAGCACCGCCACTTCGTCACCACCGCCGGCACATGACGTTGTACTCTGGCGTCCATGCCTTCGCCGTCGAAGATCGCGGAGCCCTGATCCCTCCATGGCCGACCACCACGTGCGCCCGCGCCGCGTCGTCGGCCGCCCGACCACGCCGACACCACCATTGACTCCGTCTCGGCGTCGGCAATCCATTTTGGTAGTTCTCCGGCCATCTTTCCCTCTCTTTCCCCCATAGCCAAGGCCACTTATGCCTCTCTGTTGCTTCGGTTCACAAGAGAAGATGAACAGTAGCCATTTTCTAGTCATGCACTACTGTAGCTTTTCATTTTTCTTGTGATTTTTCCTTCCAGAAATTATTGCTCTCTAATGCAAACTCCGAATCAGATGATTATTGCTCGTAAAATCATCTAAATTCATTCTTTATTTTTCAGTATTTATTTTGTAATTTTGAGTTTTTATTATATATTAGCTGTTTTTCTAATTGCGCGTTGCCGCCGCAACCAGTCGTCGCCGGCCGAACTGCTACCATCGTGTAGAACACCTCGCCAGGGTTCTATTCTTGTTATTCGCCGGCCATCTCTCCCTTCCATTTGCCGGTACGGCTAATCCTTCCGCGAATTACACTATTCATGTCCTTGCATGAAAGTGAATAGTGCCATGCACATACAAACTTCGCCATCTCCGTTCTCCCTCTTCGGTCAGTATTTTTCTGAACCGACTGCGTCGTCGCATACCCCTTGGTTTCCCCTTCCTATCCTTGGAAATCACCGCTCTCTTTTTCACCGCAACCAAAGATTTTCCGCTAGAAACCGAATCACCTTCGGTCATCGTTTCCGGCACCGTCTTTGATCCGCTGGCGATGTCGTCACTACCGTTAGCTTCGCCTCGCGATGCTCTACATTGTGCTACCTTCCTTTTCTCCAAATCATTATCGGCTCTCCGGTGCTACTATTCACCTTATTATGTTTTGCGCGCCACCGTCGCGCTAGACCTCCGCCAATGATGCGACCACCACAATTGGGTCCGTCTCATTCCCCATATTCTATTTTTGTTGTTCGTCGGTCACCTCTCCCTTCTATCGCCGGCACGGTAAATTCTTCCACAATATTTACTATTCACGTGCATTGCATGGGAATGAATAGTGCCATGCAAACTACTATTCACTCTCTCTTCCGGAATTTTGTTCTCCCTCATACGAACTCCGATTCCATCGATTCAAATTCCTATATTCATATAAAGTCGATATCTTCCTTCCAGTATTTATCTTTTAATTTTTGGATTTTATTTGAATGTTATTTGAATTTGGATCGTTTACGCGTATAGATTTCGACTACTTCGGACAACCGGATTTTCGCGGCCGTTTGAGAACAACATTTAACCAAGCAAGGCAAGTTATACCTTTGATCATATTTGATCCCAATATTTCAAATTATTTAAATTCTGTTTTAAATTATTATTGCATGCTATTTCTATTCAAGTAATTTAAATACCTGTTTTTAAATTATAGTTATTCCCATTGCCATTGTATAGCCAACTTTCTTTGTTGAATGAAACATACCTTGACACATTAGATAAAAATCTGGTTTATGCGATAGTATGAACGAGAACATTTTAGGAAAAATTATGCTTAGACATGCTTAGACAAAAAAAATGTTCAGTTCCGGGAATTTGGCCCAAATAATCAATTATTGTTTAAAAGCCTATGACATTGGTTTGTCATGGAAGATTTTACAAATGACTTTGAAAAACAAAAATGAAAAGTTGGTTTGTACTTGGCGAAATGGATGCTTGGTGGGTGCGAGTTTATGCAGGCTCAATCCGGTAGGTTTGAGGCCCGGGGTTATTTGGAAGTCGCCCAAGTCGATTAAGGACCGGTCTTGTTGCATCTTGCTAAGCCACATCGTACTACCACATGTCTGTATGGGCGGGACTCAGCTAAATAATTTGTAACATTCCATCGTAGTTGTGCCATTTTGGGTGTGGGTGTCGGTTAGACAGTATTTCCACATGGCGCAAGAGGGGGCTTGAATCCGGCGGGTGGTTAGCCCAATGGAAGCGAAACCTTAGCGAGGCAAGGCTACGGTGGGATGACGCATTGTAAAAGCCTTGACACGTGCTCTAGACTGCTTACCTAAGGTAGTGAGCAGTGGGATCGACGGATGCCAAACAAACTAGAGAATTCATGTCTTGTGGGTAAAGTTGTACAACCTCTGCAGAGTGTAAAACTATTCGAATAGCCGTGTCCACGGTCATGGACATGCTGAGCAAAGCCACTCAAAGTTAGACTTTGGTTTTGATTTCAAAAGATTTTTACAAATGATTTGAGGATGGTTAATCCTTGTGGTAAAATTGGGCGGTTAGCCATGTGATAGGAGGGCATCCATCACCATGTTTCATATGGAGGTTATCTTACTATAAAACTTGAGAATTTATAAAAAATGAATTTTAGTTATAGAATAACTGATTTGGAACTTAGTATAAATATTTAAAGAAAATATTGCTTTATGCAAATTCAACCAATAAACCTTCCTTTGATATATCCATTCATGCATTAACTCACATTCTTGGGTGTAACTTGCGAGCACAGTAGTTGTGCTCACCCTTGCTTCATGCAAATAAATTTGAGGAGAAGGACTTGGATCTCGGCGACTAGGCCGCTACCCGATCGATTGCACATGGCGAATCATTTGGACTCCACTACTTCTTCGTCTTCCGCTGTGTTTGTTTAATGTTGGCTTGTAAGCCTTTCTTGTAATCAACTCTGGTATTTATTAATAAAGTTGTGCGATTTATGGATGTTACCATATCTGTTTACTGTGTGAACTAGCTACTGATCATGGGACTAGTTCAGAAATGCACAGAGGATTCTGGGGTGTTACTCCCGGGTCCGACAGAAATTGTATCAGAGCCATATTGACTGTAGGTCGTGACCTAGTTAGAATGGACGTTAGTTGAAAAACTTCAAAAATTATTTTATATAACAAGAAAAAATAATATATTCTCTCCTCATCTTGGTCATCTATCTATCTTTAGTTCCTTCATGGTATTATTTCTTACCTAATTCTCTCTTCACCGTTTTATAATGTTAAATGGATCCTCTTTCCATTGAAAAGCTTCTAGAGATGGTCAACACGTTCTTACCATTACGTTCAAGACCGCAAGACCTGGAACCATCAAGAAAACATCGTAAGGTCGTCAAGTCATTTAAGGACAACATGCAAGATTTATCGAAGATTGCGATGTCAGCCTAACCATATAGTCTAAGTTTGCCAAGACTCATTCTGTGTATTGAGTCCTTTCACCAGCTTACGAGTATCGATCGAGTAGAACATTGTATTGTTTCTTAACTTGTATCGTATATTTTATTTTAGTACGTCGTACATAGATATTTTAATCTTGTGTACAACGTTTGCTTTAAATGGGAAGTCTTCTCATCTCGTAGATTTCTTTCTCATCCTTTGCTACCGTCTCTTCTCTAACAATCCATTGAAATTCTAACCTAACGATGCACCTGAGACTTGAAGGACGAATTGATGCTTCAAAACATCGAACAACTCAAGACCCTAACCAATTTGAAGACACACTCTCTGTCTCAATTTCTTTATCATTTGTCCATCTTCCTTCTTTCTAGCTTCTCCGAATCTCGGGGACGAGATTCCTTTAAGAGGGTAGTTTGTAACATCCAAGTTACATTACCAAAATAAAAATAAATAAAGTTATTATTTTATTTGATTTTCTGACTATCGAAGAATTTTCTCGATTTACTGTAACCTAAAAAGAGTTTTCACTGTTAAAAGTAATAATAATAATTATTATTATTTAATTTCTTGGTTTTAATGTCAAAAATAAAGTTTATTAAGTTTATTTGATTTTCTGTGATTTTATTGGATTTAAATTGAAAAGATAAAATTTTAATTAATTTACGGTATTTAAAAGGTTTTCCTATTTTCTAGAAAATAAAATATTATTTTATTAAGTTCAAAATAATTTGAGAATTTTATAAATTTTTGAAAATTTTTGGACTCTATTTATTATATTCTAAAATATGTTTAATTTACGCCTTAAAGGAATTTCAATTTTTAAATAAAAAAAATCGAGCAGGTTCCCAAAGGTCACCCATCCATTCCCTTCTCCAGGAGTGTGCTCACTTAACCACAAAGCCTCATGTGAGCTACCAACCATCCATTTGCTTTATATTAATTAGTAGACTTCCTTCCTTCCTTTTATACCCTTCTTTCTATCATCTTCTTCCTCCAACTAAGCGAGAGCATTCTTCTCATTCTTTTCTTTCTCACTTATAACTCCAATGGCAACCACCACCACCGAGTGCAGCACGGCCACCACCGACCACCCCACGGCCCTCCCTCATCCCGCCGCACCTACTCCGGCCACCGCCACGCCTCGCCGCCCCTGCCGTAGTCGCCATTAGAGAAAGCTTTAAGCTCCATTAATGGTGCGGTCACCATTTCTTCCGTTTCTCCTCACTCAATGCACCAAATTCAATGCCGTGCGTGCCCACGGATCGTAGTAACGTCACCTACATCACTACACCATCAATTGGCGTTTCTTCCTCCCATTTAAGAGCAGTTTCAGTTTTCTCTGTCTCATTATTTCATCCAAACAGAAGCTTTTACTCTCGCGTTTTCAAGCCAATCCGCCACCACCTCCCCTATATAAAGTGCCCTCCGGAGCTCCTCTACACCCTCAACACACCCCAAAACCTCTCCTTCCCTCTCCCTTGGTTTGGCCAAATTTGCGATTTGAAGTTCGCCGGCGATTCTTCGTTCTTCCTCCGTCGTCGCCTCGGTGGAGCACCGCCACTTCGTCACCACCGCCGCACCGCGACGTTGTACTCTGGCGTCCATGCCTTCGCCGTCGAAAGATCGCCGAGCCCCGACCCCTCCATGGCCGACCACCACCGTGCGCCGCCGCCGCCGTCGCCGGCCGCCCCCGACCACGCCGACACCACCATTGACTCCGTCTCGACGTCGGCAATCCATTTTGGTAGTTCTCCGGCCATCTTTCCCTCTCTTTCCCCCATAGCCAAGGCCACTTATGCCTCTCTGTTGCTTGGTTCACAGAGAAGATGAGCAGTAGCCATTTTCTAGTCATGCACTCATGTAGCTTTCCTTTTTCTTGTGATTTTCCTTCCAGAAATTATTGCTCTCTAATGCAAACTCCGAATCAGATGATTATTGCTCGTAAAATCATCTAAATTCATCCTTTATTTTTCAGTATTTATTTTGTAATTTTGAGTTTTTATTATATATTAGCTGTTTTTCTAATTGCGTGTTGCCATGACCGATCGTCGTCGACGACTGCTACCATCGTGTAGAACACCTCTTGAGGTTCTATTCTTGTTATTCGCCGCCATCTCTCCCTCCGTTTGCAGTGCAGTAATCCTTCATGAATTACACTATTCATGTGCTTGCATGAAAGTGAATAGTGCCATGCACATACAAACCGCCATCTCCGTTCTCCTCTTGGTCGATATTTTTACGAACCATTGCGTCGTCGCATACCCTTGGTTTCCCTTCCTATCCTTGGAAATCGCGCTCTCTTTTCACCGCAACCAAAGATTTTACGCTAGAAACCGAATCACCTTCGGTCATCGTTTCGGCACCGTCTTTGATCCATTGGCGATGTCGTCCTCTTTGTTAACCGCCTCGCGATGCTCTACATTGTGCTACCTTCCTTTTCTCCAAATCATTATCGGCTCTCCGGTGCTACTATTCACCTTATTATGTTTTGCGCGCCACCGTCGCGCTAGACCTCCGCCAATGATCGACCACCACAATTGGGTCCGTCTCATTCCCCATATTCTATTTTTGTTGTTCGTCGGTCACCTCTCCCTTCTATCGCGGACGGTAAATTCTTCCACAATATTTACTATTCACGTGCATTGCATGGGAATGAATAGTGCCATGCAAACTACTATTCACTCTCTCTTCCGGAATTTCGTTCTCCCTCATACGAACTCCGATTCCATCGATTCAAATTCCTATATTCACAAGCCCAAACCCGAATGAGTTTTCTTTTCTTTATTTTTTTCCCGAAATTTTTTAATTAAATAAATTTTTGCCCCCTCTCCCCCAACCCCCCCCAAATTTTTATTTTTTTTTGGGTTTTCCAATCCTTTTGAACTTTCCCATTTCCCCCTTTTTTTTAAATAGGGCCACTTAAAACCCCTTTTCTTTTGGGTTTTTAAAAGTGGAATACCTTTTTCCCCTTCCCTTCCTTTGGTGGTTTTTTCCCCAAAATTTTCCGAAAATTTTCCCCTCTCTTAAACTCTTTTTTCCCAAAAATTTTCCTAAACCCCCCTTCTTTTTTTTTTTAATTTTTTTTTATTTATTTTTTTTTCCCTTTAATTTCGGCTCCTAATTTCCCCAAATTTGTGCTTTCCCCTTTTTTGGAAATGGGTTTTCTTTCTTTTTTTAGGGATTTCTTCCTTTCTTTACCCTTTCATATTTCACAAATAATTCCCAAAAATTTTTTTTTGCCTCCCAAATTCAAACAAACCATTCTTTTTTTCTTTTTTTTTTTAAATTTTTTTTTTTGAATTTTGTTTCCCTATTTTAATTGGGGTTTTCCCGGGAAAAAATTTCCCCGCCTTTGACAATTTTCCCTTTTCTTAAAATTTTTTTTTATTCCAATTTTATTCAAAATTTAAATTTTTTTTGATTCCCTTGGTTTAACCCTTTCTTTTTAATAAAAACCCTTGTTAAAAAACTTTATTTTTTTGCGGAAAATTTTAAAAAAGCGACTCCAAAAAATGGAAAATTTTGGTTCTTTTTTTAAAATCCTATTTTTTGTTTTAAATTTTCTTTTTGGGAAAAGTTTTTTTTAAAAAATTTTTTAGGCCCGGGGATTTAATAGTTTGGGCCCTTTTGGGCACTTCAAACCTTCCCTTCAGGGGAATTTTTTTATTTGCCATTTCGTTAAATTTTCCAATTTTGGGGGGTTTCCCGGGGTTTTCCCCAAAAACCCTTTTTTGGATTTTAAAATTGAATTTGGGTTTGGAGCGGTTTTACCCCTAAATTCGGTTTGGGAAAATTCCCCAAAAAACAAAAATTTTCCTTTTGAAACTAGACCCAAAAATTTTTTTAAAAATTTTTAAATTTTGTTTAAAATTTTAAATTTGTTTTAAATTGGGTTTTAAACCCTTAAAATTACCCTTGTTTATAAAAATTTTTTAAAAAAACTTGGGAAAAATAATTTTAAAAAAAGGTTTAAATTTAAAAATTTTAAAAAATTTTTTAAAATTTTTTAAAAACTTCGAAAAAATTGTTACAAATTTGCCCAAATAAATTTTTTTTAAAAAATTTAAGGGCTGGGGAAGGTTTACTCTTTTTTGGGAAATTGGTTTTTGTAAATTTTTTAATTTTGGGTATTTTTTAATAATGGGTTTTTTAGGGCCCATTTTTTGGAAATTCCGGGATAGGGTCGGGGTTTGAAACCCCGGGGAAAGTGGTTATGGGCAAGAAATTTGGAAACCATTATTTTTTTTTTTTGGTTAAACTTTTCCCAAAAAACAAAAATAATTCCTTTTCCAATTTTAAAAAGGGCCCCCTTTTTTTGGGAGGCCCAAAAACTTTTAATTTTCCTAAAGGGCCCAAAAAAGAAAGGGGGGAAAAATTTAAAGGGGTCCAACCTAAGGAAAATTTTGGAAAGGGTTTAACCTTGCTAAAAAGTATTACGTTATTTATTTTTGGGCGTTGAATTTTTTTATTTTTTAAAATTTTAATTTTTTTTTTTCTTTTTTTCTTTTAAAGGGCTTTAAAACCTTTTTTAAAGTTTTTCCCTTAAAATTTTTTAAAAAATTTTAAATTTAAAATAAATTTGGAATTAGAATTTTTTAAAAGAAAATTTTCCCCAAATTTAAAAATTCCTTTTTTAAATTTTTTTTCCAAATTTTAATTCCAAAATTTTTAAAAATAAATAAATTAAAAAAGATTTTAACCTTGAAAACTCGATTTTTGAACCTGGTTTTTTGGAAAAAATAAAATTTTTTTTTTTTTTTTTAATTTTTGTTTTTGAAAAATTTATTTTTAAAAAAGTTTTTTTTTTTTATTTAAATTTTTTTAAAAAATAAAATTTTAAATTTTTTAAAAAAATTTTTAAATTTTTAAAAATTTTAAAAAAGGTTTTTTTAATTTTTTTATAAAAATTTTGATTTTTAAAAAATTTAAAAGGCCCTTTAAAAAATTTTTTTAAATTAAAAATTTTTATAAAAAAAAAAAATAAATTTTCTTTTTCCCCTTTCCCAAACCTTCACCCAAATTCTTTTTTTTTTTTTCTTCCTAACCCCCTTTCCCCCCCCAAAAAAAAGGGTCCCTTTCCCTTTTCCCCCGGGAAACCCCCACGTTTACCCAACCCCCAAAACCCCCCCGCCCACCCAACCCAACCCCGTAAGTCGCCCAAAAACCCAAATTTTGCCCTCCCCTTTTTTTTCCCCGAAATTCATTTTTCCCCCCTTTAAAATTCCCCAATTTCCCCAAACGGGTTTTTCCCCCAAAATTTTTTTCCCCATCAAAATTGGGTTTTTTTTCCGTTTTTAAAACCCCCTCCGATTTAAAAAACCCCCCCTTTTCCCCCCTTTTGGGAATTTCCCCCGGGGTTTCCCCCCTTTGCCCCCCTTCTCCCTCTCCGATTCTCCCCCCCCCTTAAAGGGAAAGCCTTTTCCCGGGCCCAAAAAACCCCCAACCAAGGCCCCCTTTCCTTTTTTTTCCCCATTTTGCCTCCCTTTTCTCAATTTTTGAACCCCTTTTTTTTTTTTTTTAAAAATTTTTTTAAATCCGGTTTTCCAAAAAAAAAAAGTAATTTTTTGTTTCCCTTTTTAAATTTTCCATTTTCCTTAAATTTTCCCAATTTAAATAAAAATTATTTTAAATATTAAATTTTTTTATTCTTTTTTTTTTTAAAAAATTTTTGTTTTTTTTTAAAAAGTTTTTAATTTAAAAATTTGGGGATTTGGTTTTTCCCCCTTTTCCTTTGGGTTAAAAAATAAAAATTTTTCCCTTATTATTTTTAATTTCAATAAAGGTTTTTTTTGTTTTTGGACCCCCTTTTTTTTCCTTTAATAGTTTTTTACCCCCTTTTAAAAACCCCGGAATTTTAAAATCACAGTCCAGTTTCCCCTCCATTCCTCTTTGGTTTTTTCTCCCCTTACCCCCCTTTTTTTTTCAAATTCCCCTTTAATTTAAATTTTTTAAATTTTTTTTTTTTTTTTTTCTTTTTCTTTCCCTTTTTCCTTTCCAACAAAAATTTCTTTTTTGTTTTCTTTTTTTTAAATTTTAAACCCAATTTAACAAAAGTTTCCCACCCCAAAAAAAAAAAAATTTCTTTCTTTCCTTGAAAACTTTTTTTAAATTTTTTTGGGGCCCAAAAATTTTTTTAAAATTTAAAGGGGAAAGGGTTTTATTTTCTTTTTTCCCTTAAATAAATTTTTGGGTTTTGCCCTTTTCCGGGTTTTAACTTTTTAAATTTTAAATTCCTTTTTTCCCCTTTTTAAAAACCCTTTTTTTTTGGGGAATTTTAAAAATTTTTTTGTTTCCCAAAACCCCAAAAGTGTTACCCAAAAAAAAAAACCTTCCCTTTTTGGGCAAAATTTTTGGGGGGTTTTTTTTTTCCCTTGGGTTTTGGGGGCATTGCCCGGGGCAAAAAGTTGAGGGTTTATTTTTTGGGGAAACCGGGAATTTGGGAACCATTTCCCCCCCTGTTTGGGGGCCCCCTTTTGGAAAAAAATGATTTTGTTTTGGGGTGGGGAAATAAAATTTTGGGGTTTTGCCCTTTCCCCCTTTCCCAAACCCGGGGAAATGCCCTTTGGGCCGGAAAAGCTTTTTCCCTGTATGCTTTAAAAAAACTTTTTTCGTTTTTAAATTTATTGCCTTAACAAAATTTTTCGGTTTGTTTTGGTAATTTTTTTAAAATTTTAAAATTTTATTTTTTAAAGTTATTTTTTTGGGTTTTTGGGGTTTTTAAAAATTTTTATTTTTTTAATTTTGGGGTTTTGGGAATCGGGAATTTTAAAAATTTTTAAAAAAAAAATTTTTTTATTTTAAAATTTTTTTTTTTTATCCATTCTCTTCCTTTATTTGGGTAATTCCCTTTTATTTTAAAATTTTTGAAGGAAACCTTAATCCCCTACCCCCCCAAAAAATTTTTAAAAAACCTCCCTTTGGTTTTTTTAAATTTTTAATTTCAAATTTTTTTTTAAAAAGTTTTTTAAAATTTACCCTTTCTTTTGAATTTTTATTTGATTTTTACGGGTTTTAAACCCCCGGAACCCAAATTTTGTTCCTTTTTTTTTTAAACCTTTTTTGAAAAACTTAAAATTTTTTCCCCCCTTTTAAAACCTTCCCCAATTTTTCCCCATTTCCTTTTTCCTTCCCAATTAAAATTTTTTTTTTGGGTTTTTGGTTAAATTCCCTTTATAAAAAATTTTTTTTCCCAAATTTTCCCTTTTTCCAAAGTTTCGGGAAGAAAAAATAAAAATTAATTCGTTTTTGGGTCGGCAATCCATTTTGGTAGTTCTCCGCCATCTTTCCCTCTCTTTCCCCATAGCCAAGGCCACTTATGCCTCTCTGTTGCTTGGTTCACAAGAGAAGATGAACAGTAGCCATTTTCTAGTCATGCACTCATGTAGCTTTCCTTTTTCTTGTGATTTTTCCTTCCGTAAATTATTGCTCTCTAATGCAAACTCGAATCGATGATTATTGCTCGTAAAATCATCTAAATTCATCCTTTATTTTTCAGTATTTATTTTGTAATTTTGAGTTTTATTATATATTAGCTGTTTTTCTAATTGCGTGTTCTTGCACGCAACCAGCCGTCATGCCGAATAATCGCTACCATCGTGTAGAACACCTCGCCAGGTTCTATTCTTGTTATTCGCCGCCATCTCTCCTTCCGCTTTGTTTGCAGACGGCATGTAATCCTTCCATGAATTACACTATTCATGTGCTTGCATGAAAGTGAATAGTGCCATGCACATACAAACTTCGCCATCTCCGTTCTCCCTCTTCGGTCAGTATTTTTCTGAACCGACTGCGTCGTCGCATACCCCTTGGTTTCCCCTTCCTATCCTTGGAAATCGCCGCTCTCTTTTTCACCGCAACCAAAGATTTTCCGCTAGAAACCGAATCACCTTCGGTCATCGTTTCCGGCACCGTCTTTGATCCGCTGGCGATGTCGTCACTACTGTTAGCTTCGCCTCGCGATGCTCTACATTGTGCTACCTTCCTTTTCTCCAAATCATTATCGGCTCTCCGGTGCTACTATTCACCTTATTATGTTTTGCGCGCCACCGTCGCGCTAGACCTCCGCCAATGATGCGACCACCACAATTGGGTCCGTCTCATTCCCCATATTCTATTTTTGTTGTTCGTCGGTCACCTCTCCCTTCTATCGCCGGCACGGTAAATTCTTCCACAATATTTACTATTCACGTGCATTGCATGGGAATGAATAGTGCCATGCAAACTACTATTCACTCTCTCTTCCGGAATTTCGTTCTCCCTCATACGAACTCCGATTCCATCGATTCAAATTCCTATATTCATATAAAGTCGATATCTTCCTTCCAGTATTTATCTTTTAATTTTTGGATTTTATTTGAATGTTATTTGAATTTGGATCGTTTACGCGTATAGATTTCGACTACTTCGGACAACCGGATTTCGACGCCGTTTGAGAACAACATTTAACCAAGCAAGGCAAGTTATACCTTTGATCATATTTGATCCTAATATTTCAAATTATTTAAATTCTGTTTTAAATTATTATTGCATGCTATTTCTATTCAAGTAATTTAAATACCTGTTTTTAAATTATAGTTATTCCCATTGCCATTGTATAGCCAACTTTGCTGTTGAATGAAACATACCTTGACACATTAGATAAAAATCTGGTTTATGCAGTAGTATGAACCAGAACATTTTGGGAAAAATTATGCTTAGACATGCTTAGACAAAAAAAATGTTCAGTTCCGGGAATTTGGCCCAAATAATCAATTATTGTTTAAAAGCCTATGACATTGTTTTGTCATGGAAGATTTTACAAATGACTTTGAAAAACAAAAATGAAAAGTTGGTTTGTACTTGGGCGAAATGGATGCTTGGTGGGTGCGAGGTTTATGCACGGGCTCAATCGGGTAGGTTTGAGGCCCGGGGTTATTTGGAAGTCGCCCAAGTCGATTAAGGACCGGTCTTGAGCCGCATCTTGCTAAGCCACATCAGACTACCACATGTCCTGTATGGGCGGGACTGCTAAATAATTTGTAACATTCCATCGTAGTTGTGCCATTTTGGGTGTGGGTGTCGGTTAGACAGTATTTCCACATGGCGCAAGAGGGGGCTTGAATCCGGCGGGTGGTTAGCCCAATGGAAGCGAAACCTTAGCGAGGCAAGGCTACGGTGGGATGACGCATTGTAAAAGCCTTGACACGTGCTCTAGACTGCTTACCTATGGTAGTGAGCAGTGGGATCGACGGATGCCAAACAAACTAGAGAATTCATGTCTTGTGGGTAAAGTTGTACAACCTCTGCAGAGTGTAAAACTATTCGAATAGCCGTGTCCACGGTCATGGACATGCTGAGCAAAGCCACTCAAAGTTAGACTTTGGTTTTGATTTCAAAAGATTTTTACAAATGATTTGAGGATGGTTAATCCTTGTGGTAAAATTGGGCGGTTAGCCATGTGATAGGAGGGCATCCATCACCATGTTTCATATGGAGGTTATCTTACTATAAAACTTGAGAATTTATAAAAAATGAATTTTAGTTATAGAATAACTGATTTGGAACTTAGTATAAATATTTAAAGAAAATATTGCTTTATGCAAATTCAACCAATAAACCTTCCTTTGATATATCCATTCATGCATTAACTCTGTTACTGGGTGTAACTTGCGAGCACGGTAGTTGTGCTCACCCTTGCTTCATGCAAATAAATTTCAGAGGAGAAGGACTTCGGATCTCGACGACTAGGCCGCTACCCCAGTCGATTGCCTGTGGCAGATCAGCTGGACTCCACTACTTCTTCGTCTTCCGCTATGTTTGTTTAATGTTGGCTTGTAAGCCTTTCTTGTAATCAACTCTGGTATTTATTAATAAAGTTGTGCGATTTATGGATGTTACCATATCATTTCTTGTGTGAACTAGCTCACGATCATGGGACTAGTTCAGAAATGCACAGAGGATTCTGGGGTGTTACTCCCGGGTCCGACATAATTCATGCTATTGTTGTGGTGGCTAATGGTTTAGTCACTTCCAGGGTTGTTGTTGTTCTCTATCTACTGTTATATTGTTGTCTTTTTCGATTATTTGAACATTAAAAACTGATTTGTTAACTTGCTTTTAAATGTACTACATTATTGCAAATAAAGTTTATTTGGTATTTGAAAATGAAACATCTGACCTCCACTCAAAAAGCTTGCATATAGTTATGTACAGTCTGCATTACTTCTACACGTAAGTCTTGAGTACATTCCAAGTACTCACCCGGCTTTCTTTGGGCTCTTTGTTCTGAGGGAGGAAGGTGAGCCCTAAGGGCCTCACTTTTGTGAAATGTGCTGTGGATTCGACGACTAGCTTGGCGGTCCGGTCGGTTGCTTTGTGGGTTAAAGGCACACTGATTAGCTCTTTTGTTTTATGGCCATCTTATGGCACTTTTGCTTCCGCTATTAAATTTCTTTATGTATATGTCATTTGGCCGGTCGGCCTCTCTTGTGTAATAACTATCCTTTATTTATGTTATCTTCTGGTTGTTGCTTTTCTTCGGTTCTATGTGAATGAATGGAATTGATGCATAAATTTTGTAAAGAGGTGTGTATACTGCATTTCTGGGAAGTATACATGTCTCGAGTCTCGGATTATCTGATTTGTGATGCTAGGGCCGAATGGATGGTTAAGCATTACAAGCCCGATAAACCGGGGTCTCACACACTTGTCATAGGCTGTCGGGACCCGAAAATACATCTCAGGAACCCTTTGTGTATTCTGATCAGTAGCTAGCTCACATAGGAAACAGTGATGAAATACCATCTATTTATTCGATTTAACTAGAAAGACCTTAAAATAATAAATAATAATAATAATCTGGATCTTATGATCAACGTTTACTTAACTTACCACGCAGGGCTAAAGAAACAAATAAACTCTTGCAGCGGAACGGGAAATTTGGAAAGGCCAATCAACAGGCCCACAGGCAATCGAGTGGAGAACGCATCCTAATCCGCAAAACCTTCATAGTCTTCCTTCTGAAAGAACTCCTGTGCAGCTTGATATTCTTCAACTGGTCAACAAAGGCATGAGCCGTGAGTACATAAAGCACTCAACAGGCCGTAGGGAAATGTATGCAAATAGTATTCATGCAAGGCTTACCAAAGGTTAGCTGTATGGTTCTTTTGCAGAAAACAACATTTAGGACAAATACAATAAATAGATTGAAATGCGTAATTAAAAAGAATAATAAATAATTAAACAATTTATTTGAAACCAACAGTGAACTAACCATTCAGTTCCCAACCAAACCAATGATTTTTGAATTCCCCATTCACCAATCGACACAAACCACCAAGTGAATTACCCATTCACCGAACAAACATTATATTCATCAAGTGAACTTCCCATTCACACTCTGACTCATTTTAGAAGAAACTCTATCTCTAGTGTGAAATTCCCGAGCACATCCATAACCGCGGACACGGCTATTCGAATAGTTTTACACACTCTGCAGAGGTTGTACAGCTTGACCCACAAGACACGACTTCTCTAGTTGGTTTGGCATCCGTCGATACCACTGCTCACTACCTTAGGTAAGCAGGCTAGAGCACGTGACAAGGCCTTTACAAAGCTCCTTCTTAACCCAGTTCTGCCCGCTGAGGTTTCAACACTGAATGTCTCCATCCGACTGACTGGGCCCCCCTCTTGCGCCATAGTGAGTAATGCACTCGTAACTCACTCTTCCAAGACATAACCAAAATTAAGACATTGCTAATTAATTAGCCAGGTCCCGCCCAAACAGGACATGTGGTTTATGCAGTTAAGGCTCGTTCAATGGCGCACAAGATTAAGTCCTTGACAAGTTACTCAGGCGATCTTTCCACAAACCCACAACATGCTAAATCCACAACCTCAATCCACCATCCACTCGCCTGAGTGAAAACTATTTTGTTTAAATGAAACCAATGACATCCCCTGTCATGGAACACAAATTTTACAACAGTAGCTAACCACCACAATTCCATATATCATTAAGTCAAGATTAATCATTATGACACATGTGATGATGAACCCATCGAGACCAGGCTTGACTAAGCACTAATATGATACCCATGTTGGTGATACAAATATGTCCAACTAAAATTATCCAAGCTAGGGTGACGAAGGATTCAAGGCATTCAAAGATTCAATGGAGGCATAATGAGAACAGGTAATAACTAAACCCAAAACAATTGATATAAACATAGCATGCAATTGTATAAAACAATATATTTTTGAAATCATAGGTTCAATATGATCAAAGGACTACGGTTTTCCTTCAAATAAATACTGGGATTGATCTTGATCTTGGTATACTTCTCCTTGTTCAAAACTTCCCGAAGTAGCAACGTCTACTCGCAAAATAAGTAAATAGAACAAATAAATACAAACAGAGATAAAACCAACTCTAAAAATTAAATAAAATTCATAAATAAAAAGAGCTTGAATTTAGATGAATTTAGAAATGTGAATGGGCTCAATCGGAGTTCGGATGCAAAAGATATGGGCTTTGGAAGTTTGAAATCACATGAAATAATGAAAAATCAGAATTTCCGGATTTACATAATTATTTTTCTATTGAAAAAGGGATTAATGACGTCTGCTGACATCAGCATTGATTTTCCACCGAAAATAAAAGAAAAGAAAATGGCCTGACAGGTGGGACCCATTGTCATTGACTTGGTCCACCGTGGATTGAGTCCACCGAACCGGGAGTTCGGTTGGATTTGGACTGCCACCCATACGCTGATGAGTCGGTCACGCCAGCAAAAATGATGAGGTGGCGCTGAACTGGGTGATGACCTGGCTGCTACGTTGGTCGACGAATGAACCGAAGAAAAAGCAGAGAAGAGCTTCGACGAGCGGCTTGACGTTGGCGGCGACGGCAAACGTCGACGAGCGGGTGGTCGGAACAAAGCAAAACGAGACACTGAGAGTGCAAGGAACGCACCGGTGGCGGCGGCAAGGGTTCACCAGCGGCAATGACTTGAGCGGCGGCAAAGCTCCTGGGTGCGGCGGCGATGGCAAAGCTGTGGCGCCCGAAAGAAACGGAGATGAGCACCGGCTCAGCTACGATGCAAGGATTGCAGAGAGAGGCTCGGGAGGTCCGGAGCACAACCACACCGATGGCGATGGCTAGATGGCCAGAGATGAAGGAGATGAGCGACGGCAGCACTTCGATGGAGGAGAAGCGACGAGAGGAGGGGGTTTCAGACTAGAATAGAGTGGGGCACCTAGTGACTCACGAGAATTGACCCAGGACTCACCGAGGAGGTGGATCGGCAATGGAGGCGGCAGCTGGTTTTTCGGACGAAGACGACAACGGCGTTGCGGAGTTCCCCTGACCAAGATGACGGAAGCACGATGTTGCTCTCGTTATTGCGGACCAGTCGGTGGTGGAATCATGGGCAGAGGCGGTCCAACGGCGGAGAATTTGGGAGGCAAAGATGCTTTGGTGGTCCTCGGGTCTTTCGCGATTGCGGCGCCGAGAAGACGGAACCGGGGCGGAGGGTCTAGGGTTTTAGAGGAGATGGATCAGGCGAAGAAATTGGCATGGCTGGATGTGCTTATATAGCACCGGTGGAGGGAGAGTCCAAGCTGGAGACGGCGGCGGCAACGCGAAGAACTCGGGCTCTAGGAGTCCTGGAGGTAGACAAAGACGATGTGGCGACGATGGCGGGCGGGACCACCGTCGCCGAAAGCGGGCGCGCGGCAGCCGGTGGGACCCATGGCGGCACCAAGAGAGTGGTCGATCTGGCGGCTTTGGCTGGGCCACTGGCAGAGGGCGAGCCTTGAGCGGGAGGCCGCTGCTGTGTCTGAGGAGAAAAGGCGGAGGAAGCGGGTTCGACCTAGAACGATGATGGGCTTGACTCACATTACTTCCGGGAAAATAGAATAGGTTTTTCTTTTTACAAAATAGTAGAAAATCCAAATGGCAAATAGAAAATAGCAAATGAATTCAGAAAAATTCTAGAAAATTATAGGAAATCTATCTAAGCCCATATAATCCAAATAAAATAATTTTGATAATAGTTGATGTTGGGATTAATAATATTAAATTATTTTTGAACTCTAAAAATTCCAATTAAGCTTTAACTTTAGCAGAAAATTCAAATAGTTATTTTTCTTTTAAAACATTAAAATGGACCGATTTTTTGGGTTGTTACATAGGCTCAATATCTTTTAAGCTCTGTTAATTAGCGCTAGATATCCCTAATCACCTGGGCCTACTAGCACAGGGCAGCGGAGCTCCACACAGACGAGTGCCATGGCAAGCTTACTGGTGGCGAGGCAGGCATGAAGAGGCTCGGGGAATGAGCAAAATAGGTTCCCCTCTTGAAGGCGATGCCACTAGGTGGTGTCAAGGGCCACAAAGATGGTCGGAGGTGGTGCTACGCCACTGAGAAGCGGCAAGGTGCTTCGGGGTCCGACATGGTTTTCGCACCTAGAGGAAATCAGCAGTGAATGGTGGTGCAGTTATGACATTGTCTGTGGTTTTAAGCTTACTGTAAACTGATGCTTGCGTGCTATGGCTATGGTCATTTGTTTCTCTTACGCGCCCTGCGGTTAGTTTGTACGTCAAACGCGCAGATGGTGAAAGATGCCAAGGTAGTAACCCTCACGTTACTCCTTGTGTCCTGACCCGTCGACAGCACCATGGCTTCCCTCGCGCTCCACGTGAGGGCTATCGCTACTTAAATCTGTATTAGTTATTAGCTCCTCAATAGTAGCTAATCCACACTATATGAATCATCGCCAAGCAAGGAGAGCACACACACCGCACACAGGGCTAGGCACATACATAGAGCAAGCAATGGCGCCTAAGGCTGATCGTGTCCCCACCGACGCCGAGCTGCTGCAGGCTCAGGCCGACCTGTTTCGCCATAGCCTCTGCTACCTCAAGCCCATGGCACTCAAGTGCGCCGTCGAGCTCGGCATCCCCACCGCCATCCACCGCCTCGGAGGGGTCGCTTCGCTGACTGACTTGATCACCGCGCTGTCCCTTCCCCCTGCTAAGCTGCCATTCCTCGGCCGCCTCATGCGGCTGCTGGTCACGTCGGGCGTCTTCGCCGTCGAAGACACCTCCGAGGTGGCGATCTACCGCCTCAACACACTGTCCTACCTCCTGGTGGATGGCATCCTCGTGGACGGCAACGCCAGCCAGAAGGCCATTGTGCTCGCCACATGCTCGAGGCACTACGTAGAGGCAGCGATGGGGTTGGCCGACTGGTTCAAGAAGGACGTGTCGTCGTCATCACCGCCGTCATCATTCGAAGATTTGCATGGCGCGACACTCTTCGAAGAGAGTATGGCGCGCCTGGACCCAGAGTCCGACAAGGTGTTCCATGAAGCTTTGGCTGCACATGACCATCTCGGATCGCCGCGGGATTGCGGGAGTTCGGCAACGTGTTCAAGGGGCTGCAGTCGCTGACTGACTGCTGTGGTGGCGACGGCACGACGGCGAGGGCAATCGCCAAGGCCTTCCCGCACATCAAGTGCACCGTGCTGGACCTTCCGCAGGTGATTGAGAAGGTCCCGGCTGATGGTGTCGTTAACTACGTCGCAGGTGACATGTTCAAGTCCATCCCACCTGCTCAAGCTGTGATTCTCAAGGTACAACAAAGTGGTAAAACAATGGAAATGTCTCTCTGCATGTTTCAATCCGAAAGGTAATTGCACGGATTCTAACCTGCATGAGGAATTGAGAGTTCGATCTCCACTGGACCTGTTCATATGTAAAACTTTATGCAATTTTCTGTCTGTGATATAAATAATTACCATAAGCTCTTGAATTTAACATTCTCGGTTATGCATGGCTTAACTTTATGGAAGTTTATCCATGGTAGCTTGTTCTGCACTTCTGGAGCGACGAGGACTGTGTGAAGATCCTGGCTCAATGCAGGAAGGCCATTCCTTCGCGAGCAGCAGGAGGGAAGGTGATCATCGGTGATATAGTGCTAGACTCTGCGTCAGGGCCAATGTTGGAAACCCACCTGTTGATGGACATGGCCATGTTGGTGAATACCAGAGGCCGTCAGCGGGATGAAAAAGACTGGCGCGAGATCTTCATGAAAGCAGGGTTCAGCGACTATAAGATTGTCAAGAAACATGGAGCTCGAAGTGTCATAGAGGTCTATCCATAAAGCTGTGCTCCCAGATACTCCTACAATATGGTTTGGTATAGATGGTGTGCTCTAAGTAAATAAATAAACAGAGTGACTTGTTTTCTAAAGGAAAGTTGCACGGATCATAAAGTAGCTGAGTTCATAAGCTTTGTTACATCATGATCTGTATAACTTTGTTTTTGAAAAGTATTACAGCACTCGCGAGCTTTTATATATATGCATCATGTTAATATCCTCCAACAAGGTCACCTTTGATTCTTGTTGTTGATGATACCATGTACTACCTTGTTATCTTATGTAACTTTAAAATTCTCGTATCATATCTGTTGAAATAATCGTGATACGTTAGTTTTGTTATCACGTTGGTATCTGTTCTTGCGCCAAATTCACGGGCGTCGTAACACTACTACAAAACATGCTATACTAGACACCCTCTGTGATATATAAGTATCACGAGCGGTTCTTATCTGAACCGTCGTGATACTTCCTGCACGATTCGTATAAAGAACCGTCTGTGATAATGTCACTACTACAAAAAAGGCTATAGCAGACGGCCCATCACAGACGGTTCCTTTGGAACCGTCTGTGTTGGGTCTGTCTGGGCTTTGTTTTGGCGAAGCGAGCCTATCACAGACGGTTTTATTTTCAGAACCGTCTGTGATATCACAGACGGTTCTGAAATCGAACCGTCAATTTACTATCACACACGGTTCTGAAATAGAACCGTCTGTGATTTCCTGTGCTTCATATAAATTGAGCCGAGACATCCCTCAGCCGCACTGCCGCTGTGTCTACCGCTCCAAGCGCCACTTCCCTGCCCTAGCTCCTCCAACCTGCGGCTCCTCCTCTAATACTGGTATGAGCTCCTCCAATCTGCTTGTGGACTTGGCATTGTATTGTATGTTAATGCATTGACTAAAAGAAAGGAGAAAACATAGTGTAGATGATAACTGTGAATATTGAGAATGGTGTTGTTACTATTGATTTATTACATACTTGCTGAGTCTTGGACTTATGCACCCTTGTTTTTTTTTGTTGCTATTTCTAGGTGATCTTTGAGGATGACACAAAGATTTAGCACATGATCGATCTTGCACCGTCAATGTTGGAATAAATAATATTAGCCCTGCAAATCTTAGTTTTGAATAATGGTTTCCCTTATAACTAATGAACTAAAATTTGACTTAGGAGTGGTAACTTAATAAAATTGAATTAGGTCTAATAATCACTAAAATTTGAGTTAGGATAATTAATTGGCTTAAAAATAAAATTTACACACCGGTTCACGATGCGGTGTGGTTTGGGATCAAGCAATATTGCATTTACTGGTTCCGTATTTTAGGTTAATAAGTGTTGTATGAGATCATGCCTATATTTGGGTTGCATGATTGTTCAATTGAGATAGATATCGTGTCGAGAGGTAGGGATTATCGAGAGATATTAGATATTTTCTTCGTGAGCTCCGAGGGTAACGATCTATAACCCTTTATGTTTGCTATAAATTAATCGCTAATCAATTTGACACTAATTTGTTACATGCGTAGTGTAGATGGATCGAATCGGATGTGCGGTGTGAACCGTGTGAGTCAAGATTACATTAATGGCGTGGTTGCTTTTAGAAGAGCACCGAGCGGGATATGTTGAAGAAGGGATAAATTTTATGTCTTGTCCGTGCATTGATTGCGTAATCGAAGATGTTTAACAACGCGCGCAGATCGAAGCGCACTTGATTGAAGGGTTTCAAAAAGGGTATACATGTTGGACCGATCCACGGTGAAGAGCAGATTATACCGAAGTTAATAATGGCGACATCGCCGAGGAAGTCAACGATTTGCGGATGTGGATGTGCTTTTGATGAGGATAGGGGCACGATGACAATCTGGATCGGATGCTACGCGATGCGTACGAGAGAACTACAATGAGAGAGAGTTTTGTAAATTCGAGGGCTTAAGGAGGACTCGGTTAGACCTTTGTTCCCTGGCCGCAAGCGAAATACACAAGGTTGCCAACCGTGCTTGAGCTGCTGAAATTGAAGGCAAGCAATAGTTGGTCCGATAAGAGTTTCACGGCGTTGTTAGGTCTCCTAGCGGACATCCTTCCGGAGAAACGTGTTGCCCAAAGACCACCTATCAAGCAAAGAAGGTTATTTGCCCATTGGGAATGGAAGTAGAAAGAATACATGCATGTCCGAACGATTGTATCCTCTACAGTAAAGAGTATGCAGACATACATGTATGTCCGTGTGCAAAGCATCCCGATACAAGCGTCAAAAATCGCTAAGGTGAAGCAAGGACCTCCTGCTAAGATGTTGTGGTATCTACAGTAATCCCACGTTTGAAGCGTTTATTTGCGAACCCAAAGGAGGCAAGATTGCTGCGTTGGCACTCGAGAGGGCGTAAGAGAGATGGAAAGCTAAGACACCTGCTGATTACGCGGTGGAGAAACTTCGATCGGAGCTTGAAGAGTTCGGTGGAACCGAGGAACATAAGGTTAGGGTTGAGTACGGATGGAATGAATCCTTTCGGTAACATGAGCAGCCGACATAGCACCTGGCCCTTGAATCTATGTATGTACAACCTTCCTCCTTGGCTCTGTATGAAGCGGAAGTACATTTTGATATCACTACTTATCCAAGGGCCGAAGCAACCTGGGAATGATATTGATGTGTACCTAGCACCATTCTTTGGAAGATCTTGTGACTTTGTGGAATGAAGGGGTGCAGGTATGGGATGCGTATAAGCGAGAGAACTTCACTTTACGCGCCATGTTGTTCTCGCACCATCAATGATTTTCCTGCCCTTGGTAACCTGTCGGGCTTCAGTACAAAAGGAGCCAAAGCCTGTCCGCACTGCTTAGATGCTACGGAGAGTGTATGGCTGAACAACTCGCACAAAACTGTGTATATGCGTCACCGTAGGTTCCTTCCGAGGAGTCACCCATACCGCAAGATGAAGAAACAATTCGACGGAAATAAGGAAGACGGTTCGGCTTCAAGTGCTTTTAGTGGGAAAGAGGTCTATGATATGGTTAAGGATATCGATGTTGTGCTTGAGAAGGGACGTAAATTAAGAACCCGTGAGAAGAACATCTGGAAGAAGCGGTCAATTTTTTGGGACTTGCCTTATTGGGAGTACTTAGAAGTTCGCCACTGCATCGACATTATGCACGTAGAGAAGAATGTATGTGATAGCTTGATTGGTCTCTTGCTGAACATTAGTGGCAAAACAAAGGATGGTGTTAACGCACGGCGTGACTTGGTCGATATGAACATAAGGACCGAGTTAGCACCGAAAGAGACCGATACAGGACGAACGTACCTTCCCCCAGCTTGCTACACTCTGTCCAAGGCCGAGAGAAATGAACTGTGCCAGAGCTTGCACGGTGTGAAAGTCCCGTCTGGTTACTCCGCTAACATTAAGAAACTTGTTTCTATGCAAGATTTGAAATTAATTGGTATGAAGTCGCATGATTGTCGTGTCTTGATGACACAAATGCTTCTGTTGCAATTAGGAGTATCTTGCGAACAAGGTCCGAGTGGCAATCTTGAGTGTGTTATTTCTTCAACTCAATTGCTCGAGAAGGTCATCGATCCCCAAGGACTAGATGCTCTGGCAGCCGAGGTAGTGCCGACTCTGTGTCATCTTGAGATGTATTTTCCTCCGTCATTTTTCGATATCATGGTCCATCTCATTGTTCACCTTGTGAAAGAGATAAAGATATGCGGCCCTGTGTTTCTACGTCATATGTACCCGTTCGAGAGGTACATGGGAATTCTCAAGTCCTACGTACGGAATCGATCTCGACCGGAGGGCAGCATCATCGAAGGTTATGCAGCGGAAGAGGTCATTGAGTTCTGCGTCGACTACATGGCTCGGTGGATCCGATTGGTGTGCCTCTATCTCGTCATGAGGGAGACCGAATGGTATCGGGACCATCGGAAGGAAATCAATCACTCCCGATCCGATACGCACGCTCAAGCCCATTTCACGGTCTTGCAACACATGACCCAAGTGTCCCCGTACATTGACGAGCACAAAGACATGGTACGCCAAGTAATCCGCACGGTCGGAGGTTTGGATCACGAGAGAGCACAACCGTCGGTTTAACGAATGGTTAAAGGTGCGAATCACTCGGAGGTCATCAAGTGATGATCTGTTGCTATGGTTGGCAAGAGGGCCACATTTACAATTGTCACATGGCAAGGATACGACATAAATGGGTACACATTTTATCGGCATTTCGGGATAGGAAGAGCACAGTCACGAGCAGCGGTGTCGCATAGATGCATTCAAGCCGATAAATTTGAGGAGCTCGTACTATGGGCAAATAGAGGAGATATGGGAGATCGACTACGTGCTTTTAAGATCCCCTATTTGGTGCCGTTGGGTCCATCTCCCACGGTGAAGGTCAACAAGTGCAGGCGTCACTACCGTTGACCTCGAGCGTGTCGGATACAAAGACGAACCATTCGCATCTTGGCTAACCAAGTTATTCAAGTCTTCTATGTAACCGACCGGCAAATAAGAAGCGCCACGTAGTTCTTCATGGAAAAAGGAGGATTGTCGGAGTTGAGAATGTAGTGGACGAGGAAGAATACAATCAATTTGACGAGTTGCCACCTTTCGGAGACGGCATCATGCTCGAGGAAGAACCCGGTGAGGAAGCTAGCTATATTGCGTCGATCATCATGAAGGGCTATATTTTAATTAAGAATTTACTCCATTGTAATTAACTAATTTATTCCATTGTCATGTGTTAATGTGTTATGGACTTATGATCTTTAATATTGATGACAATGTGGATGTTCATTGTAATGTACGGAGTATCAAATTAAATTGGTTTCACTTCATTTGGAGTTGATGTTCATTGTAATGCTCAAATCAACAAAATGAGTTTATGGAGCTTTGATTTCACAAAGTTAAATACAAAGTCAAATCATGAGGTCCGATTGTGATGGCATTTGCCGACTCCACAACGATTATGATGGCACGGAGCAACTCTTTATCACTATATGTCATCAATAATCGTATGATTAGAAGTATGGAATAGTAAATCTTTGGCTATACCATGTTTGCATGTTCCATATATAGGGAACGTAAATATTTGGCTATACCATTCTTCAGACATCACGAGACGGTTCTCGAGGGAACCGCTCTGATTATTATCGAGACGGTTCCCTCAAAGAACCGTCTGTGATGTTATCTGGAAACATCACAGACGGTTCTCTTAGGGAACCGTCTGTGATGTTGTTCTTTTATAAGGCAGCAACCGATAGGGTTTCACCTCTCCCGCGCCCCTTAGGTCTCGCGCGATCTTTCGCCGCTCGCCATCACCGCCGCCCCGACCTCGGCGCCGCCATCCCCGACCTCACGCCGCCTCCCGACCTCGGCGCCGCCTCCCGGACCTCGGCGCCGCCATCCCGACCTCTGCGCCGCCTCCCGACCCAGCGTCCCTCCTCCTCGACCGGCGCGCCTCCTCTCGAGCTCCTCCACGACCCGGCCCGGCGCCACCTCCTCCCCGACCCGGCGCCACCTCCTCCCGAGCTCCTCCCAAGCACCACAGGTAAGCCGCCACCCCACCTCCTCCCCGAGCCAATAGGCCACATATATTTCTAGCCGTGAATCTGTTACGGTACATTCACTTTTTATGTGAACTAAAATTACTATCCTAAAGAACATGACATGCATAAATCCAGTAAAATACATATGGCAATTTTGACTCTACAAAATACAGTAACACTATCACAGTTAGATGTCAATCTAAATGTAATCATCAAGAAACATAATGAACTAATGATGCAGTAAAATCTAACCATAAGGCAGTGGGACTGCATAATTCCAGATGAATTAGAAAGATCGCATATTAACTTTGAGTCAAATTTAACTTTTAAAAGTATAAATAGGACATACTCGGTATCTGCCATATCATTTATTAGCTTTACACGTACATCAGATGGCATTTGTATTTTGAACACACAAACCTGCAAGAAGTTTATTTAAAGAATTATATCTAAGCCAGCCCTTTTCTCATCTTCATGTCAGATATATCTAAGCAGATAAGGAGACAAATTGCATAAGACACACCTTTAGACCACGAATTGTGAATTGTTAGGAAGATAGTACTGGTAAGTAAGGATACATTTGTAATTGTTTGAAAATGATTCATTTAGTAACCAAAATGCAATCTGCTCAATGTCTTCTTTTTTTATGGATGCTCAATGTCTTTCGGCATGGGGTTTCCCATGCAAAGGTAGACAACTCCTTCTGTTATTTGCTGGGATGACATGTGTGTTGACTGCACATAAAAAGGCAAGTTAAGTCTGTGTCAAACCAATCGTTACACACCAACTGATGGAACAAAACAATGGATATCAAAAGGCAAAACCTATGCATATGGTTAGGCTGAATGTTGAGCTTGAGACATACACGTCTCAAAAGTATTTGATGCAATATAACATTGTATGAATGGCATTAGTTGAGCCCAACGTCATATGTCCTTGACTTCTTGTTATGCAAATCAGAAAGAACTATGCCTCATCCAGACCTTAACAGACAATATTTTCTGGTCTTTTTCAACTCTCCTTCACCCATGGGAACCTTTTATATTTTTCACTAACTAAATATCACACACTCATGGTAAAAGATAGCAGGTTTAGAATGATCAACAATACTTGAGTATTCAGGCATAACCTGAACACAGAAACTGAGAAACCTAATGACAGTTCTAGATTTCTAAAATAATCTTACATAAAAATAAGTGCTTACCCTCAACCTTTGGATCAATGGATGCCATATATATCCGTTAATTACATCTTGGATATTCTTTTGAATTTATTAATTCTAGGATGCCATATATATATGTGATTTTTATGTCACTAGCTTGGTTCATTGACTTTGACGGGTCATATATACACCGACCGTGAAGTATATAATTAATACAAGAACGGCTAGCTCATACAGATTGGATATTCTTGCCATTAGCATATTTTGCACCGCTTTTTAGAAAAGCAGAACTAATTAAGTAGTATATATCACCGTATCATTTTTTTGGTATATGAGAATAGTATTCTAGCTTCTTAAACAACATCATTAGAAAGATTGGTCTGTTTTGGACTGTTAATTCTAGGATGCCATATATATACTGTTAATTCTGTACTGTATATTCTTTTGGACTATTAATTCTAGGATGCCATACATATACTGTTAATTCTGTACTCAAGCATGACATTATATTGACTTACAATCCATCCTGCTTGCACAACACGCTCTGTGATGAACAGATTAGATAGCAAGTAAGCGAGATGGCAGAGGCGCCGTCTTCGCCGCCGTCATCGACGCCGCACATGGCAGAGGCGCCGTCTTCGCCGCCGTCACCGACGCCGCAGATACGTAAGCGAGATGGCAGAGGAATATCGAAATTGCCTGCTGGCCGACTGACCATCACGGAGGTCAGTGACATTGGGGTCCCTCTGAGTCCCCCGGCATCAGCGGCGAGATTCCGGACCATCTGCGGGATACTTGCAAGGGAAAAGGTCCCTATCACCACACCAAAGTGGAAGTCTCTGACAAAAGATCAGAGACGCGTGCTGTGGGAAGACCTTTCAAGAAGGTTCACTATCCCAGAAACACACATGATACGCGTCCAACAGCATGCCTTGCTCTCCATGTGTCACGCGTGGAGGACCTTCAAGAGCGTTCTTGTCACGCGAAGACGTGAACAAGAGTGAGGCGCCTTCACGAAGTTTCCATTCTTGACGGAAACATGGAACGCCTTTGTGGCTATGAAGACGACGGATGAATTTAAGGAGCAAAGTGCGGCGCACAAAGCAATCCAGGCACGAAACACTCACCCCCACAGACTCGGCTAAATCCGCGCAATGGGAGGTGGAGGAGGAGAATCTATTTCCTGATATCACACACCCGCGTTCCCTAACCTGGTTAAAAGCGAGGGCAAAAGTCTCGTCTGATGGCAGCGTCACTTTCCCAAACCCGCAGACTGTGAAGTGTCCCAACGTGTGGTAAATATGTCTAACTACCTACTTGTTTATAAGTCCATAACTTCATAGTGACTATAATAACATGATGACCTCTTGCAGCGTGAATTGATTGCCCAAACTTCCGAAGGCTCCTTCCAAGAATACAGGGAGAAGGATATACTATCTACGGCCCTAGGAAACAAGGAGCACCCGGTCGCACGCGAGGCAAGGGGTTAACGTACCTTGGGTACATGGATTATGACGACTACTTCATGTATAGAAGTAGGAAGAGATCCAAGGCCGAGTACGACAATCGGTTGAACCGCTTAAGGCGTAATTTCAGGGACAGATAGCAAGTTTGCGGGATCAAGCGAATCAAGTACTACGCAACGATGCGCAAGCCGCCTCGTTATTGCGGGAACAAGTCCTCGACATCGGAGTAGTGTCGCGCCCACGCATAATTTTGAACATGACGACGACCAATTACCGATAGACCGCATCAAGGTAATGTACATCTATGGAATGCACCAAAGATAGACCTATAGGGCGCCTTAGCTAATTGCGATCGTTTGTAGGAGCCGACGGCTGCAAGCTCAACCGAGGTTAGTTGGGTCCATTCCTATTGAGGTGGGCGGGGATGGTGCATCCATACCGGGAAGGAAGCAAAGACGGTGTCCGGTGGCGCATGGTTACGCAAGGGTGGAGGTGGACATGGTACATCAACATTTCATGGCCGTCCCGCTGGACATTCGCCCAACGAAGAGATCACAACACTAGGGGATGCCGTGTACGCAGTTTTATCCAATGGCCCAAGGCGGACATCGCCCGGACCCAGCGATGCCGCAATCTCAACAGACCATTCCTCTCCAACGGGACCCTCTATGACTCCACCTCATATTTCGCCTCGAAGGCCACCTCATCGGTTCCGTGGAGAAGACGCAGAAGGAACAAGAAAAGCGTGCTACCGTGCTCGTTCCCGAGTCGTCTCGCAGAAGACGCCGCCAATCGTTAAGGCCAAATCGAAATCGGCGAACATTAAGCCGCCTCCCAAGTCCCGAAGCACGGAAGTACTCCATCGGAAAACCGTTGTGCCCTAACGCACAATTAGCCCGCTTTGGATTTGCTTGTCGGGCTTTGCATGCACAGTACTGCGAATACCGCAAAGAAGGGGTGCGATCTTTGGAATCACCGTCGCATACAAGGATGAGCATTTCTTCAACGGGCGGGCAACCGTGGTGGGCTTCAACGACTTATTCAACCTATTCAATCTCGAAGCCCTCGACGCCGCTTCTACAATGTTGGACAATCGTAAGTGTGTACAATCAAGTTCTACATTCATGTAATATCGATAAATATCGCAACTCATTGCTTATGTATAGATACATGGTGAAATATGCCCGGGAAGGGCGAGAACCGGTGGGTTTCCTCGACCCACACGTGGTATCTATGCAAACCATCGAAGCAGACGCGACCTTCGTCGAGAACTACATAACGGCGGCATTGCTTCTTCAGACTCGCAAGGACTACATACTGGTGCCCTACAACCAGGGGTAAGTGCTTCACTATTTGCTATTCAAATTTCATTTGTACTTAGGTTTAATAGTTATAGCGACATACATGAGTAGGTACCATTGGATCCTTTTAGTCATTATACCGGGAGGAACAACGTGATATATCTTGAGTCCCTAGTCGAAGCGATCACGACTTGATTCTGCGCAAGGAATACTCGACAAGTATGATCATTTCCTCCATACATAACTCTATTGTAGTCTTCCTTCGTTTGAAATGCCCGAGGATAACTTTTTCAATTATGTAGTTCGTTCATTTCCTATGTTAGCCAACAAGGAAGATACTGATGGATCCAAATACCAACTAACACACGGGATGAAATTTCCAGACGCGCTACAACACAATAATCCTATATATATCACACTTCATAAAAATGTGTCTTCAATGACTATCGTATATATGTAATTCTATTTTTGTCGCCAAACAAAAAAATGATGAGCTATGTGCATTCTCGTTTGCCATCATATGCAAACAAATCATTAGTGCTAAGATGAAGAATCCGGAGGTTTGTCAATCTCGAAATAATTTTTTTAATTGTAAATTCAAATATATATCCTTACCATTTTTCTTGACCTAGCGCGTGGTTTGATAATAGATTTACATGGACTCGTTGCAAGAGCTCGTGGAAGTTCGAGGCACTATGCACCTTTATCATGATGTAAATAGTTGACAAAGGAGAGTTTCACTCCATCGCCGACCCAGAGATTCACGCAAACAATTGACTTAATTGTAATCCAATTGTACAACTATAGCGAAAATACTTCAACAAATTAGATCTTTATTAATTTATTTTGAGTAATGATCAATTTGAGTTGTCAACAATTGATTATCTGCGATGTATCTGATTTTTGTACATGCTTGTTTTCAGAGGGCATGGCTAGCAATTCCTGAGGCTGGCCAAAAAACAGCAAACAATGTGGCTAGGATCGCTCACTACCACAGACGGTTTCAACATAAAACCATCTGTGGTAATAGCCTTCACAGACTGTTTTTAAGTAAACCGTCTGTGATATTTCTAGTATCACAGACGGTTTTTAAAGTAAACCGTCTGTGATATTTCTAGTATCACAGACGGTTCTGTAGTAGTGTGTACTCATCACAGGCAGTTCGTATAAAGAACCGTCTGTGATAATGTACCCATCACAGCGGTTCGTTATACGAACCGTCTGTGAAATATATAATGAACCGTCTGTGATACAAGACTATCACAGACAGTTCTTTAAAAGAACCGTCTGTGATATATTAGCATTATAAGTAGATGCTGCCGACAGTTCCCCTTTCCAATATTAGCGTAAGAAAGATGGGAAACTCAGACACCCTGCTGATTCTACCCAGTGGAGAAACTTCGATCGGAGCTTCGAAAAGTTCGGTGCGTAACCGAGGAACATAAGGTTAGGGTTGAGTACGGATGGAATGAATCCTTTCGGTAACATGAGCAGCCGACATGGCACCTGCCCTGTGAATCTATGTATGTACAACCTTCCTCCTTGGCTGTGTATGAAGCGGAAATACATTTTGATGTCACTACTTATCCAAGGGCCGAAGCAACCTGGGAACGATATTGATGTGTACCTAGCACCATTGCTGGAAGATCTTGTGACACTTTGGAACGAAGAGGTACAAGTATGGGATGCGTACAAACGAGAGAACTTCACTTTACGCGCCATGTTATTTCGCACCATCAATGATTTTCCCGCCTTGGTAACTGTCGGGTTCAGATACAAAAGGAGCCAAAGCACATCCGCCTTTGCTTAGATGGTACCGAGAGTGTATGACTGAACAACTCACGCAAAACTGTGTATATGCGTCACCGTAGGTTCCTTCCCAGGATTCACCCATACCGCAAGATGAAGAAACAATTCGACGGAAATAAGGAGGACGGTTCAGCTCCAAGGGCTTTTAGAGGGAAAGAGGTCTATGATATGGTTAAGGATATCGATGTTGTGCTTGGAAAGGGAGGTAAATTAAGGACCCCTCAGAAAAACATTTGGAAGAAGCGGTCAATTTTTTGGGACTTGCCTTATTGGGAGCACTTAGAAGTTCGCCACTGCATCGACGTCATGCACGTGGAGAAGAACGTATGTGATAGCTTGATTGGTCTCTTACTGAACATTACTGGCAAAACAAAAGACGGTGTTAACGCACGGCGTGACTTGGTTGATATGAACATAAGAACCGAGTTAGCACCGAAAGAGACCGATAAAGGACGAACGAACCTTCCCCCAGCTTGCTACACTTTGTCTAAGGCCGAGAGAAATGAACTGTGTCAAAGTTTGCATGGTGTGAAAGTTCCGTCCGTTACTCCGCCAATATTAAGAAACTTGTTTCCATGAAAGATTAGAAATTAATTGGTATGAAGTCTCATGATTGTCATGTGCTGATGACACAGATGCTTCCTGTTGCAATTAGGAGTATCTTGCCAAGCAAGGTCCGAGTGGCAATCTTTAGGCTGTGTTATTTCTTTAACTCAATTGCTCAGAAGGTCATCGATCCCAAAGGACTCGACTCTCTGCAGGTCGAGGTGGTGACGACTCTGTGGATATCGTGCGGATATGTGCACGATCTTAGAATGATGAGTCAATTGGCAATGGCTTTGTTGGTTTGCAAAATCTCACGTCTTCGGGTTTTGCTTCAGTTTGTCAGACCACAGGCGGTCTGACCGGTGGCTTGGGCGGTCAGACCGCCCGTGGAGAGGTCCGACCGGCCGTGGTGGCCGGTCCGACCGGTATTGCCTAAAAGTGGTTTTTGGAGCTGATCCAAAAATAGGATGTGTAGGCAAGTGAGGGGAGTCTCCTGGATGTGGTCGTATCATTTTTGGAGCTCCCAGTCAAAAGTTCTATTGAGTTGAAAATTCCAAAAGGTTTCGGATTTTCAAGTTGGAATTTTGGCTAAGTCTTTTCGGGCGGTCCGACCGCCGTTGTGGAATCGGTCGGACCGGCCATGTGGGGCGGTCAGACCGCCGATCACTTGAAGGTGAGCCTTCTTGGCTTTGATGTGTTTTGACTGTGATTATTGTATGGATTTCAATGCTTTATTGTTGCATATTGCATTGTGGAACTAACGTGGGTCAAGTTGTGAAGAACTTGTTCCCGGAGACGATTTGTTTGTCTATTGCTGTGCAGGTGGCTTGCAGGTCAACGATGTCAACGGTGAGGTGTATCGGGACTACGCTTAGAGAGCTGAGGTCCAGAACGATCATGGATACCGGGTGAGGTCGTGTGACTCAAGCAGGGTGCAGAATGGGCAAGATGGATCGAACGGGTAGTTCGGTGCAGCTGGTTGGATCAGGCGGTGCGGAAGTCGGTGCGAGTCTCTGGGAGGTTTCGATGGGATTCGGACGGGAGATACTGGCCGATGTGATGATAGCCGCTGATCAACCTACACGTGGTGAAGCAGGCGAGTGCTTCAACAGATTTGTGTGAGTGGGTCCCACGTGTGTGTGAGCCTTCATGGGAGCCCATTACTGGAAACCCTAGGCCTCACCTATAAATAGAAAGGGGGGAGAGGAAAAAACCCTCAAGCATTCATTTGGTCGCCTTCATCTTTTTCCAGGGTTTGGAGGAGAGGAGAGGAGAAGCTAGGGTTTGGAGAGATTGTGTGTGCTCTTTGTTGAGCTCTTGTCCTCCTTGTTGGAGTGGCTTTGTAAGCATCTTGTGAGATCAATCAATCTTGTGATGCTTGCTTGAAAGATCAATTGTCTCCTTTGTGTTCTTCTCCTTTTTGATGAATTTGGTGCTTCCTTGATTCAAGTGTTTATGTTTGGTCTCTTGACCTATTTTATCTTGCTTTGATGTGTGGGAATACTCCTAGAATCATCTAGACCATCAACCCCCTCAAGCAAGACTTGAATCAAGATTTTCATATTTCTAGGGTTTGTGCACTTCTTTGGTAAAAGCTTAAGAGATCGATTCTACAAAGTGGATCTGAACGATCGTCGCTAGAAATAGGTCTTAGATATCCTTAGGGAGGTGTGCTCCAAAGTTGGTCAAGTTTCATTGGTTGAATCAAAAGTTGGACCAAATTTCGTTTTGGATTTGGGCTTGGCATTTACATTCGGACTAAATCGGTCGGACCGATTTTTATACTGTGATCGAGCGCTTGACATTCGATCGCTGCTGATGGCCGGTCGAACCGATTCAAATCGGTCGGACCGCCCTTTGATGCCGGTCGGACCGCCGTGTCGTAAGCACTCGGTGAGTTTAATTCTCCACATTTGTCTCTTGTGGTTAAGGGGGTTATCGAATTCAGCACAAGGCTTCCTCTGTGCGCTTACTGATCTTCTTAGCTCTCATAGCTAAAGAAGTAAAGTTCGTGTTGAATTTGATTATGGCGAGAAATTTGAGAAAGCGCCTATTCACCCCCCTAGCCGCCTTTACGGTCCTACAAGTGGTATCAGAGCCGGTTAGCTTTTTCATAGATCTTAACCGGTCTTTGGAGCCATGGCGACTGACAGGTATTCAATCAGGCCACATGTTTTTGATGGAGTTGATTTTGCTTATTGGAAGGCCCGAATGCAGGCCTACATCGAGGCTCAAGGGCACACAATTTGGCTTAAGGTGAAAAACCCTTATGTCGTGCCAGCTGATGACAATTTGATCACTCCAGATGTGGAGGACAACAGCAGGCCTCGGAATTTTTTGATCCAAGGCCTTAGTCGATCGGAGTTTTAGCGTGTCACTCATTTGCGGTCTGCTCATGAGATCTGGCGGACTCTTTGTGATTATCACGAGGGGTCCACTGCGATCAAGGAAGTGAGACAGAACCAGCTGAAGAAAATTTATTCCAAGATCGAGCAAAGACCCACGTGAGTGGGTCCCACGTGTGTGTGAGCCTTCATGGGAGCCCATTACTGGAAACCCTAGGCCTCACCTATAAATAGAAAGGGGGGAGAGGAAAAAACCCTCAAGCATTCATTTCGCCGCCTTCATCTTTTTCCAGGGTTTGGAGGAGAGGAGAGGAGAAGCTAGGGTTTGGAGAGATTGTGTGTGCTCTTTGTTGAGCTCTTGTCCTCCTTGTTGGAGTGGCTTTGTAAGCATCTTGTGAGATCAATCAATCTTGTGATGCTTGCTTGAAAGATCAATTGTCTCCTTTGTGTTCTTCTCCTTTTTGATGAATTTGGTGCTTCCTTGATTCAAGTGTTTATGTTTGGTCTCTTGACCTATTTTATCTTGCTTTGATGTGTGGGAATACTCCTAGAATCATCTAGACCATCAACCCCCTCAAGCAAGACTTGAATCAAGATTTTCATATTTCTAGGGTTTGTGCACTTCTTTGGTAAAAGCTTAAGAGATCGATTCTACAAAGTGGATCTGAACGATCGTCGCTAGAAATAGGTCTTAGATATCCTTAGGGAGGTGTGCTCCAAAGTTGGTCAAGTTTCATTGGTCGAATCAAAAGTTGGACCAAATTTCGTTTTGGATTTGGGCTTGGCATTTCGGTTCTGGACTAAATCGGTCGGACCGATTTTTATACGGCGGTCAGAGCGCCAGCATTCAGACCGCCCGTTGACGGCCGGTCGAACCGATTCAAATCGGTCGGACCGCCCTTTGACTGCCGGTCAGACCGCCCGTGTCCAGAACAGCTCAGTGAGTTTAATTCTCCACATTTGTGTCTTGTGGTTAAGGGGGTTATCGAATTCAACACAAGGCTTCCTCTGTGCGCTTACTGATCTTCTTAGCTCTCATAGCTAAAGAAGTAAAGTTCGTGTTGAATTTGATTAAGGTGAGAAATTTGAGAAAGCGCCTATTCACCCCCCTAGCCGCCTTTACGGTCCTACAAGTGGTATCAGAGCCGGTTAGCTTTTTCATAGATCTTAACCGGTCTTTGGAGCCATGGCGACTGACAGGTATTCAATCAGGCCACATGTTTTTGATGGAGTTGATTTTGCTTATTGGAAGGCCCGAATGCAGGCCTACATCGAGGCTCAAGGGCACACAATTTGGCTTAATGTGAAAAACCCTTATGTCGTGCCAGCCGATGACAATTTGATCACTCCAGATGTGGAGGACAACAGCAGGGCTCGGAATTTTTTGATCCAAGGCCTTAGTCGATCGGAGTTTTAGCGTGTCACTCATTTGCGGTCTGCTCATGAGATCTGGCGGACTCTTTGTGATTATCACGAGGGGTCCACTGCGATCAAGGAAGTGAGATGTAAGAACCGGTGAAAAATTTATTCCAAGATCGAGCAAAGACCTGGTGAGTCTTTAGATGAGTTGTGTGGGAGATTTTCTAAAATTCTTCATGATCTCCGCGCTGTTGATCTTGTCTTCACTGAGTTTGAAAATGCACGCCAACTTTTGGGTGCTCTGGATGTGAAGGTCTGGGGGATGAAGATCACTGCCATCAATGACAACACTGTCAGGAGTGAGCTTACCATGGATAAGCTTTACTCGAGGTTGAAGAGGCACGAGATTGATTTTACCTCGCGTCTCCCCACGACAGAGCCGATGGCTTTAGTGATCGACCAATCTAAGGGTAGATATTCTGATTCTTTGGATTGTAGCTCATCTGGCTTTTCTTTGTGAGCTTTGCATTCGTTGAGTGATGAGCAACTTGAGAGACTACCTGAAGATAATTTAGCCCTCCTATCCACCAAATTCACGAGAGCTTACAACAATGTGAGAAATAGTTGGAGAGGTGGACCTATCACATGCTTTGAATGTGGTGAGCCGAACCACATTCGCTCCAGGTGCCCCAAGCTGAAGGGCAAGGAGGAGAAGGAGTCACAAAGGCATCCTCACGGGAGGGATGCTAAACCCAAGAAGACAAACTATCGCAAGTTTGTCAGCCGGGTCCTTGAAGCTCTAGAGGATGTAAGCATGAGCGATGTGGACTCGGAGGTGGAGGACGACAAGAGTGACTCCCGTGGCAAGAAGAAGGCTCGTGATTTCACGGGCATGTGTTTCATGGCTAAGAACAGCCACGACAGCGACTTCTCCAACAACGAGGATCCTTTTAGTGATCCCGATGAGGTATGTCCTTCACTTCCTGACATGAAAAGGGTTTTGGTGCTTGCTGAACAAAAACTGCATAAGCAAGCTAAAGTGATTAAGAAACAGGACACTATGATTGATAATTTGAACCTAGAAGTTGTTAGTCTCAAATCCATTAATCCTGATGATTTTTGTGCTTCATGCTCTAGCTTGCTTAATGAATTGTCAAGCTTAAATAATGTCCATTCCTCTGTTGAAAAATAATTGAAAGATGCTCTTGTTGAACTAGAATCTCTCAAGTCTAGTTCTGTTTGCATGGATGTCATTCCGCTTGATGTGACTGCTTTAGACGCTATTCCTTTAACTTGCTCAAATTGTGCTTTGCTAGAATTAAAACTGGATAGCTCTTTGAAAGAACTGCAAAAATTTGATGCTAGTCACACTTGCTCTCATTGTAAGAATAACAGGATTAAAATGTAAGAGATGACTGAAATGGTTGTTTACTCTAGAGCTGCATCTTGTGGAAATTGTCCTAAGCTTACAATTGAGATTGAAGCTTTAAACAAGACTCTTGAAGAGAAAGCTAAAATTGAAAAATCCATGTCTCTTACTGCTTCCAAGAAAGTCATTGATTCTTCCTCTTGTATGTTGCATGCTGAAGTTGAAACTGTTGTTGGTAAGATACAAGAGGCTTTTAGAGTCAAATTTAAGGAGCAGTTAAATAGGATTGGGGAGTCCTATTGTGTGTCTTGTGAGGCCTTCAATGTGGAAGTGGCTCTTCTTAAGAGCAAACATGATGAGGCAATCAATTCTAGAAAGTGCTCTATTTGTGGAGCTTTAGCTAAAGAGAATGATTACCTCAAAATGACTCTTGAGAAGTTTTCTAGTGGGAAAAAGAAACTCAACTTGATTCTCGACCAATCCAAGGTGAGTGTGAAAACAAGTGGCCTGTGTTTTAATTCCTAGAGCGCTCCAAGAATCACCCACCAAAGATTGCTAGAGTTGTGAAAAGTGGTGCAGTTGAGCTAGAACCTCCTAAGCCTTCTAAGGTTGTTTTCAAATCAGAGTTCTGCTCAAACTCTTTCTAGCAAGAAAGGTGCTTCATTTCACCTGCATGCACCCTCAAAAGGTCAAGTACCATTGCACTTTCTGCAAGAAAGAGGGCCACACTGTTGAGTTTTGCTTCCAGAGAGCAAAGATTGAGAGGAAAGAGAGAATCAGCACTTTGAGATCCATCAGAGGAGTCTTTTCACCAGCTGTAGTCTCTAGAGCCAGGCAGCCAATTCATCGTTCCACATATAGGCCTAGGTTTGTAGAGAACTTTGTTGACTCTTTTGGTGGGTCCAGGCAGCATTTTGGTTTAGGATATCGTGAGGAGAGACCACGGGTAGCACCTAGACAGGGGGAGTATCGATCTTTTGGTAGATCGTTTTGGAGAGGTCCAGGTGGTTCTCGTGTGCATTCTTATGATTTTGTTCCTAATCATTTTATTACTGCTTCTTCTGCTATTCCCAGGCATCGTGCGTCCCAGTACTGGAATCCTAGATCGTTTATCTCTAACCCCAGTACTGAGGCATGTATGTTTTGAGGGGAATTTGCTCTTTTTGCATTCATTGTATCATAATGCATTTTTCATTTCAAAAATCTTGCATTGTATTATAAAACTTATGGAGCTTTGAGTATTATCCTTGTATGGCTTAATTTCATACTCTATACCTTGTCATGTCAAGTGATAGTCAGCTAGACTTCTTTTATGACTCTTCGTGTTTTAGCTTAGCTTTCACCTTGCTAGCTTTTTATCTATGAGCAAATTGAATCTAATCGTGTCTTGTTGGATCTTGTGACTAGTTTTGCTATAGTGATCCTCTTATGATTCATGCAATGTCATATAGGTTGAATTGAGTCTTGAACTTATTTTGAGATGTAAAATGAGCTTTTTAATCTCTTAAGTCAACCAAATGAAGAATGAGATTTTTTGTGCGAAAAAACTAATCTCACCAATCCTTTCTCATGAGACGGCTTGCCATTGCACTAGGCATGAACTCAGGGGGAGTTTTGAATGACCTAGACCACTCTTTTAAGCTTCTCGCTTGAGATGGTCGCGGCAAGGCTTGAGATCTAGCACAATGAAAAAAAAACCTTTTTAGGAAAATGCTCAAAATGCTAATTGCTTGAATATTGCTTCATATTTGAACTCTTAATGCTCAAAATGCCTCAGTTCCAGTTTTGAGTCTCCTTTTACTTATAGACATGGCTTGACTCATTTTTTGTTGCTTTTAGTGAAACTATGATATTGAGTAACTTTTCATGGTATTAATTCTTTTAATCTCAGATTACTGCTATGTTGGTTTTAGCTTTGCAGTACATGTTTTGCCATGATCGAATATAGCTTCTACTCTTTATATGGCTTGGTATAATTCTTGTACTGTCTTCATGGATAATGGTCATGGCTCCTTTTTACTAAAGTTCAAAAATAAAGTCATTCCTTCATACTCTTTCTTTTCCCATGCATCTTGATGAATTCATTGTCAAAGGGGGAGAAAGATTGTGAAGGAAAATATTATTTTGGAGCTTTTGGTTTCATACATAAGGTTTCATATAAAAAAATGATTGAACCTTTTGAAAATATGTGATCATAGTGAGTTGAGTCTCTGGGTTTTATTGCATTTTTCTGATTATTTTTGCAATTGAAGAAGACTCACAATGATCAAAGGTCAAATAGAACATTTGTCTTTCATATGGACCTAAGTGAGATTTTTGGCTACCTTCTGGAAATTGAATCCTTTTGTGTTTTCATTGTCTTATCTCACTTGCTTATACTATTATGAAGCCAGCTTGGTCGGTTTCTAGGCTTTTTCTTGCTTATGGACCAAGTTGTGCCTTTATGCGAAAACTGTAATTTTTTACTTTTCAAACCTTGAAACTACATTTTCTGAGAAATTACCAATGTGTTCATCAAGGGGGATATTATGGATATCGTGACGATATGTGCACGATCTTAGAATGATGAGTCAATTGGCAATGGCTTTGTTGGTTTGCAAAATCTCGCATTTTCGGGTTTTGCTTCAGTCTGTCAGACCACAGGCGGTCTGACCGGTGGCTTGGGCGGTCAGACTGCCCATGGAGAGGTCCGACCGGCCGTGGTGGCCGGTCCGACCGGCCGTGGTGGCCGGTCCGACCGGTATTGCCTAAAAGTGGTTTTTGGAGCTGATCCAAAAATAGGATGTGTAGGCAAGTGAGGGGAGTCTCCTGGATGTGGTCGCATCATTTTTAGAGCTCCCAGTCGAAAGTTCTATTGAGTTGAAAATTCCAGAAGGTTTCGGATTTTCAAGTTGGAATTTTGGCTAAGTCTTTTCGGGCGGTCCGACCGCCGTTGTGGAATCGGTCCAACCAGCCTGAAATCGGTCGGACCGGTCATGTGGGGCGGTTAGACCGCCGATCACTTGAAGGTGAGCCTTCTTTGCATTGATGTGTTTTGACTGTGATTATTGTATGGATTTCAATGCTTTATTGTTGCATATTGCATTGTGGAACTAACGTGGTTCAAGTTGTGAAGAACTTGTTCCCGAAGACGATTTGTTTGTCTATTGCTGTGCAGGTGGCTTGCAGGTCAATGACGTCAATGGTGAGGTGGATCGGGACTACGCTTGGAGAGCTGAGGTCCAGAACGATCATGGATGCCGAGTGAGGTTGTGTGACTCAAGCAGGGTGCAGAATGGGCAAGATGGATCGAAAGGGTAGTTCGATGCAGCTGGTTGGATCAAGCGGTGTGGAAGTCGGTGCGAGTCTCTGGGAGGTTCCGATGGGATTCGGACGGGAGAGACTGGCCGACGTGATGATAGCCGCTGATCAACCTACACGTGGTGAAGCAGGCGAGTGCTTCAACAGATTTGTGTGAGTTGGTCCCATGTGTATGTTGGCCTTCATGGGAGCCCATTAGTGGAAACCCTAGGCCTCTCCTTTAAATAGAAAGGGGGAAGAGGAAAAACCCCCCAAGCATTCATTTGGCCCCCTTCATCTTTTTCTAGGGTTTGGAGGAGAGGAGAGGAGAAGCTAGGGTTTGGAGAGATTGTGTGTGCTCTTTGTTGAGCTCTTGTCCTCCTTGTTGGAGTGGCTTTGTAAGCATCTTGTGAGATCAATCAATCTTGTGATGCTTGCTTGAAAGATCAATTGTCTCCTTTGTGTTCTTCTCCTTTTTGATGAATTTGGTGCTCCCTTGCTTCAAATGTTTATGCTTGGTCTCTTGACCTATTTTACCTTGCTTTGATGTGTGGGAATACTCCTAGAATCATCTAGACCATCAACCCCCTCAAGCAAGACTTGAATCAAGATTTTCATATTTCTAGGGTTTGTGCACTTCTTTGGTAAAAGCTTAAGAGATCGATTCTACGAAGTGGATCTGAACGATCGTTACTAGAAATAGGTCTTAGATATCCTTAGGGAGGTGTGCTCCAAATTTAGTCAAGTTTCATTGGTTGAATCAAAAGTTGGACCAAATTTCGTTTTGGATTTGGGCTTGGCATTTCGGTTCTGGACTAAATCGGTCGGACCGATTTTTATACGGCGGTCAGACTGCCAGCATTCAGACCGCCCGATGACGGCCGGCCGAACCGATTCAAATCGGTCGGACCGCCCTTTTACTGCTGGTCGGACCGCCCGTGTCCAGAACAGCTCAGTGAGTTTAATTCTTCACATTTGTGTCTTGTGGTTAAGGGGGTTATCGAATTCAGCACAAGGCTTCCTCTGTGCACTTACTGATCTTCTTAGCTCTCATAGCTAAAGGAGTAAAGTTCGTGTTGAATTTGATTAAGGCGAGAAATTTGAGAAAGCGCCTATTCACCTCCCCTAGTCGCCTTTACGGTCCTACAGACGATATGTCATCTTGAGATGTATTTCCCTCCGTCTTTTTTTGATATCATGGTCCATCTCATTGTTCACCTTGTGAAAGAGATAAAGATATGTGGCCCTGTGTTCCTATGTCATATGTACCCTTTCGAGAGATACATGGGAATTCTGAAGTCCTACGTACGGAATCGATCTCGGCCGGAGGGCAGTATCATCGAAGGTTATGCAACCGAAGAGGTCATTGAGTTCTGCGTGGACTACATGGCTGAGGTGGACTACTGGAGGGTATCGGGACCAACGGGAGGAAAGCAATCACTCCCAATCTAGATACATACGCGCAGGCCCATTTCACCGTCTTGCAACACATGACCCAAGTGTCCCCGTACGTCGACGAGCACAAAGATATGTTACGCCAATAGAATCCAGACCGGTCGGATGTTTGGATAACGAGAGAGCACAACCATCGGTTCAACGAATGGTTAAAGATGCGATTCACTGGGAGGCCATCAAGTGATGAAACGCTGCTATGGTTGGCCAAAGGACCAAAATTTACAATTGTGACATGGCAAGGATACGACATAAATGGGTACACGTTTTATACGGTAGCTCAGGATAGGAAGAGCACAGTCCAGAACAGTGGTGTCCGCATAGATGCATTTCACAAGGGGTTCAATACCGTGGGGGCACGCGGGTTGAACTCGTACTATGGGTTCGTAGAGGAGATTTGGGAGCTTGACTATGTACTTTTCAAGATCCCCCTGTTTCGATGTCACTGGGTTAAACTTCCGCAGGGCGTGAAGGTCGACAAGCACGGGCGTCACTCTCGTGGACCTCAAACGTGTCGGATACAAGGACGAACCATTCGTACTCGCTAAGCAAGTTGTTCAAGTTTTTTATGTAACAGACCCAGCAAATAAGAACCGCCACGTAGTTCTTCATGGGAAAAGAAGAATTGTCGGAGTTGAGAATGTCGTGGATGAGGAAGAGTATAATCAATTTGACGAGTTGCCTCCTTTCGGAGACGGAATCATACTAGAGGAAGAACCCAGTGAGGAAGCTAGCTATATGCGCGTCGATCATCATGAAGGACTATATTTCAATTAAGCATGTATATATTCCATTGTAATTAATTTGATGTTAACATGAAAACGCGTCACGTGTTATGGACAGTGCTAAATCGGTCAATTTGCCTCGGTCGGTCATGTGAGACCTCGGTTTATCTGACTTGTAATGCAAAAGATATGAGCAAAACACCTCATTTGGAGCTATGATAAAGTGAATCAAGCACCTCATGAGATGAACAACCCAATTGGATTCATCTCATTTGGAGCTATGATGCACTTTCTACAATTTTTCAAAGCCTTGAAATGAGCAAAAGTAAAATGCATAAGTAAACTTTTCTGGAAATAGTAACATGTTCAAAACTAATTTTCACAGTAAGCTCATTAATAGAGGAATCCAACAAAATTGGATTCACTCAAAAATAGTTTACAGCGAAAAAGTTATGCATTTTTGAATTTAATTGCATTTTTCAGTTAACAAATAATCCTTCTCGGGAAAATCCAAAATTAAATCGACGTGGATGAACTTGGATCGTTGATCCAGGAAGGGGCAGTGCAGCACGGTGCCCAGCTAGCGTAGGGTTACGCCAGGGTGCAGGTGGACATGGTCCATGACAATTTCATGGCTATCCCGCTGGAGATTCCCCCGAACGAAGAAATCAGAACACTAGGGGATGCCACGCACACTTTTATCCAGTGGCCCAAGAAGGACATCGCGCTAGACCCGTCAGTGACGCGATATCGAGAGGACTCTGCCTCTCCAATAGGACCCTCGATGAGTCCGCCTCAACCAAAGCTTCAGAAGGCCGCCACATCGCTTCCCGTCGAGAAGACGATGAAGGGACAAGTAAAGCGTGTCACCATATCGGTCCCTGAGGCGTCTCACGGGAAGACGTCCCTCAGTCGCCTCGTTAAGGAGAAATCGAAATCGAAGAACATTAAGGCACCTCCCAACCCCGTCAAATACTCACTCGGAAGTCCGTTGGTCTCCGTCGCAGAACTAAAGAGCTCAGGAGTAGCTTGTCAAGCTTTGCATGATTGGTACTTGCGCAAGACCCGAGAGAAGGGGGGTCATACTGGAATCACCGTCAGATACGGAGGAGCATTTTCTCCACGAGCCTAGCCACTTCGTCGTGGGCTTCGAAGACTTATTTGACCTATACAACCTAACTGCCCTCGACGCCTCACTTCTACGATGCTGGACATTGTAAGTGTGTGCAATCAATTTCTACACTCACTTGATACCGATAAATATCATAACTCATTGCTTATGTACAGATACATTATGAAACGTGCCCATCGAATCAAAGAACTGGTGGGTTTCCTCGACCCACACGTGGTCTCTGAGCAAACAATCAACCAAGACGCATCCTACGTCGAGAATTACATAAAAATGGGATTGCTTGCTCTGGACGACAGGGACTACATAATGGTGCCCTACAACCAGAAGTAAGTGCTTCAATATTTGCTATACAAATTACGTTTCAACATAGGTTTATGACTATAGCGACATACATGAGTAGGTTCCTTTCGATTCTTCCGATTCTTGTGCCAAAGAGGAACATGGTATTGTACCTTGATTCTCTACTCAACAAAAATCACGACTTCACCATTCTTAAAGGAATACTCGATGTGTATGTTCATTTCTCTCGCACATAACTCTATTGTAGTCTTCCTTCGTTTGAAATGGACAAGGATAACTTTTTTGAATCATGTAGGGCGCTCATCGGCTATGTTGCCAGGGAGGTTTATACAAGGGATCGAGCGCCACACTGACTCACAGGATGCGATTTCCGGTATGCGCTACAACACAATAATCATATATCATACTCCGTAATATTGCGTCTCGAATCGTACATATATATGTAATTCTATTTTTGCAAAGGTCGCCAAAGAAAACGAGATCACCTATGCGCATTCTACGTATGCCATCATATGCAGCTATTGATTGCTTCTAGGACGAACGATCCCGAGGTTTGTCAATCTCGTAATAATTATCTCCTAATTATAAATTTAAATATATATGCTTACTACTTTACTCCTGCTAGCGACAGGGCTTGAACATAGAGTTAATGTAACATCCCAGAAATGGATTTGTGTTTCAAATGTAAGAAAATACGAAGAAATTAAAACTTTTCTTGCATCTTGAAGCCCTTGATCATTTTTGTAATTCTTTTGAAGAGAATTATGGAAAATCAAATTCAAATCCTCATTTGACTCTAATCCAAAACCTCCTTGGCATTAATCTTGTGCCTAACCCTTGGAGATATTTCTCCTGAGTTTTAGGGAGGCTTGGCAACACCTCTGAATTATCTCATGATTTTTAGAAATTATTTGAAATTTTTTGGAGGCAAGTCAAATTTGGTCAAACCCTATTTCTCCTCTTTTGGAATTTCTGGAAGAAAATTCAGTACCTTAAAATCTCTGAAAATTCTATGGGAGGTTCCTCCTGCTGTCAGCAATCTCCAGTTAAAATTTCGTCATTTTTGTTGCTTGCTTGCTACCTTAACTAATCCCCCAAAAATCAGTTGTTCAAGTTCAAACCCTAACTGGTTTGCACTGTTCCGTAGGTTCGAATCGGGCTCGGACTCGAGCCACGTGACTCGGTCCAGTCCGCTAACTGTGCAAACTCGGTCGTTCGGGGGCTAGGGTCGTGAGCCGTTGGATCGGCATCGAACGGTCTTCGACCAGCCAAACGATGGAGTCGTTTCAATCCACCCGATCTAATTCAGCCGTTGGATCGGCATCGAACGGTCTTCGACCAGCCGAACGATGGGATCGTTTCAATCCGCTCGATCTAGCCCAGCCGTTCGATTCCAATCCGACGACCAACGAGTCGTCTCCTTCCTCTGTCCGCGCGCGCGTGAGCTCTGCCATGGCGTGCGCAGAGGAGAAAAGTAGTGGCGTGCAGTCCACTCTATGTCCACCTTTAAACGGCTAGCTATGAGCGCATTAAATGCCTGTCGCGCTCCTCCCTCAGAGGGCCATGACTCAACTGCTCCCATCGCTCTCAAGTGCTCTCATGGCAGTGTTGACCCGACTAGAAAAACCCGGCCGTTGCTCTCTGCCATTGCTCTATTTAAACTCCGTTGCTTCACCCTTAGTTTCTTTTAGCACTTCCACAACTCCAGCTAGCACTCACCAGCTTGCTCGAGCTGCAGTTCCTCGCAATCTCCTCGACCGCCATTGTTGAGTGTGGAGCTTCCGGTGGAGGCGGTGCAGCGGGGGTTTTCTTCTTCAAGTCCTTACCCCTCTGCTCCCCCTTTACTCTTTGGAGCTTAACTCTCACTCGGTTTGGTTCTCTCTGTGCCCAGGTCACTGTGGCCTAGCGAGAACCTTACCGCCGCCGTTCGGTCACTCGTCGCTGGAGCCACTCCGTGGGTCTCTGGTCGTTCTCCAGTTCAGGTACTTTCACCTTACCTTATAGGAGCTTAGGTGTGTTTTCGTTGTTCTTTTGGGTATCGTCCGTTTGGGAGTTTTCCCGAGCCATACCTACTCGGCCGCACTCCGTGGTCGTACCACCGTAGCAGCCATACTCCGACCAGTACTGGCCGCCGGTCGAACCATTCAACTTTTAGACACTCATCCCTGCCCTTGGCTGGCGCCGCTGTGGTCGAAAACGCCGCCGAGCCACTGGCAAAGCGTGCGGGAGGCGCTGCCTCGGGGTCGGGATTCCGACCAGTCACCGTAGCTTAGTCGTGAGTTCTACTACGACTTGTAACTGGTCGTAAGTCTTACTACGGCTAAGTCGGGGTCATAAGTTTTTCTACGACTTATACCTAGTCGTAAGTCCGTCTACGACTAGTGCCCGGTCGTAAGTCTTCTACGACTGGTAGCCACTCGTAAGTCCTTCTACGACTGTGTCATAGTCGTAGGTTCGGCTACGACCACTACCTGGTCGTAAGACCTTCTCTCGGTTGCTTTTCGCCTTCTCGTTAGGATCCGAAGAGCACATTGACAACATAAGTGATCCCCAGCTACATCTTGACCCGCAGCAAACAGGCAAGCAGTTTGATCATGTTAATCCTATTATTTTTCAAGTCTACTATATTGCTTTCAACTCGTATGTATGCATTGCTATTTTGTTGTTAAAATACGGTTAGTGTCCTATAGTTGCATAATCTGTAGGACTTGTTTATCCTCTACTACCATGAGCTTAGGTTATTGGCTGTGGTCGGAGTTCGATGGATGGACTCCGGTCACTTAGTAGCTTCCGACTTAAAATTGCTTAGAAATGCATAGTTTCGGTAGTACTGGGCGATCATCGATTTTAGTCGATGATCTTGATCACATTACTTATTATGTCATTACGACCAGCACTTGTGCTTTGTTATTTTGTAAAGTCAAAATCTGAAAATGGAAAACTGATTTGGACTTGGGCAAGTGGTCGGATGGTGGGTTATTGGGTTTGTGGTTGCCTTGCCTAAGTCAACAAGGACCGAACATCTTGTTACACTAAACCAAGCATTTTTGCGTGCTAACCACGCGAGAGGGATATGGGACCTCTCTTGACTTAGTACTTTGGCGTGGGTTATCTCCGAGTCGCAGGAGGGGGTTGTGTGTGTTGTGTGAAACATGATATGTGGTCGTGTTCTTGTGTTGGGTGTGCGGTGGTGGCGATTCCGGGTAGGCTCTCCACCTCGAGGAGCGTCGTAGTTGTCCGAGCTTTACCCGGGAAGGGTAGTTGACCGAGGCTTTACGATGACTCCGACACAACGTATGGGTTTCTATCCATACGGGCGGCTCGTGAATAATTCACAATATTGGAAGCGTCTCAGAAGACTTAGCCGTCTTGGCATACCTTGAAGTGTGCTTAATAGCTTGGCAAAAAGGCGGTCTGGCGTGTGGGTACAGTGGTACACCCCTGTAGGGATAAAATTATTCGAATAGCCTCGTCCTAGGTTATGGACACGCTTGGGGAGGTCTTCCAAGAGTTAGACTACAACCTTTTACACTAAAATTTGACATGGGTGGTATGAATGGGTAATTCATGCTATTGTTGTGGTGACTAAGGGTTTAGTCACTTCCAGGACTGTTGTTCTCTATCTACTGTTACATTGTTGTCATTTGCGATTATTTTGAACATTAAAAACTGATTTGTTAACTTGCTTTTAAATGTACTACATTATTGCAAATAAAGATTGCTTTGTGCTGAAAATGAAACATACAACCTCCATTCAAAAAGCTTGCATATAGTTATGTACAGGTCTGTTACTCTACACGTAAGTCTTGCGAGTACATTCAAAGTACTCACCCGCTTTCTTTGGGCTCTTTGTTGTGGGAGGAAGGTGAGCCCCAAGGGCCTCACTTTTGTTAAATGTGCTGTGGATTCGACGACTAGCTTGGCGGTCCGGTCGGTTGCCTTGTGGGTTAAGGGCACACTGGTCAGCTCTTTTGTTTTTAGCCATCTTATGGCACTTTTGCTTCCGCTGTTAAATTTCCTTATGTATATGTCTTTTGGCCGGTCAGCCTCTCTTTTGTATAACTATCTTCTATTTATGTTATCTTCTGGATTGTTATTTTTACTTCGGTTCTATGTGAATGAATGGAATTGATGCATGAACTTTGTAAAGAGGTGTGTATACTGCATTTCTGGAAGTATACATGTCTCGAGTCTCGGATTATCTGATTTGTGATGCTAGGGCCGAATGGATGGTTAAGCATTACAAGCCCGATAAACCGGGGTCTCACAGTTAAATGCACTCGAGATGGACTAGGTCACGGACATTCGAGGGGAGCTCTGTGGCTTCATCAAGGCAGACATAGTTAACATCAACGGACAGTTTCACGCCGTCGACACCGATGAACGACCTCGAAACAATTGATTCAATATTGTAATTCACTTTGACTGGTTGTAATTCAATTTGTAACTCTAGCGACAATATATACTTGAAACATTTTTTTGTAATTGACTTTGAGTTAAATGATCACTTTGAGTTGTCAACAATTATCTGTGACATGTTTCTACTTGCTAGTTTTCAGAGGGCATGGCTAGCAATTCCTGAGGCTAGCTGAAAATACGATAAAAATTAATTAGGTTTGAGGACTTATCACAGACGGTTCCAACCACGAACCGTCTGTGATACTACAGAATCACAGACGGTTCGTGGTTGGAACCGTTTGTGATACTGAATAATCACATACGGTTCGTGGTTGTAACCGTCTGTGATTATGCATTATCACAGACGGTTCGTGGTTGGAACCGTCTGTGATAAGACTTATCACAGACAGTTTTTCAACCGTCTGTGATAACCGCGTGTTATCTCAGACATAAAATTTCAGACGGTTCAAAAACTGTCTGTGATAACTGTTACGAACCGTCTGTGATGACCTTTTCTGTAGTAGTGTAAGAGACTAGGGCATCTGGTGTGCTTCGCTGCACCCGTGTTGCTAATGCCTGAATGATTTCGGGTTTGAGTTTTTTTTCCCGTGCACGAATGAATAGGTAGTTTGCAGTTTAATGTAATTGCTCTATAAGAATTGTCTGGTTGTAATAAGATCCTAGGGTAAGCAATGTCCCTAAGATATAATCAGTAGCAAACAAACATTTTGTAAAGTTAAGTGGCATGTAAGTAATATAGATGGGATTAAACAATAGTGGCGGATAATATCAAAATATTATTTACATCAAACAGGTTAAAACATGTTGAATATACAAAATATAAAAAGCTGACAATGGGTTACGAAGGCACATGTGGTTTGAGACTATCTACACTAACCAACCGAAGCCTCTCTGGCATAACAGTTTCACGAGAAATGAATTTGTCTTCGATTTCCACAGTAAGGAACATGTCTTATCGAAGTGCTATAATTTGTAGCGCACCTGCAATGGACACAGAAGATCGGAACTTACGAATTTTCAAACCATATGAAGAATACTATGCAAAATTCAGTAAGCATCGATCGGACATAATTGTTACATCTATCAGCAAATCAATGAAAATGACACACATCTTCTTGAGAGAACTGAAATCCTACGCATACAGAAATTTCAAATGTGATAACCCACGTTCACAACCTGGTAACAGTAAAGGACTTCATTAGGGTTCGAAGAATCTACCTCACTCCTCAAAAGAGGCTATATACATTTCATCCATGCACTCAAGTACTGCAAGGGAGTTACCTATTAGTTCTATCTTATACCATCTCGGAGTGCATTTTGTTGTTTGGTGCAAAACATATAGGGAGCTCACGGCTGCTAGTAGAAAAAGAAGAGTGAAATTCAAAATTAACATTGTAAGAGAATATGTACCATCTCGGAGTAACCGCAACAACTGCAAGGGAGTCACCTCTATACCATCTAAGAAAATGGAAACTCTATATTTTGCACACAACTATCTTGGTGTGCATTATGTCCTCCTAGCTGGAATTCTTGTTTTAGTAATGCAAAAACAGGTACGGTCCGGCAATGATCCAACAGCAACCAAAAATCTTGAGGTATATCTGCGATAGCTAAGAACATATTATCAAAATGAAGAGTAGATAAATGCGTAATATTTTTTAGCATAGCCAACAACGAGAATGTACGATGCTGGTATGACAAAAGTACGTACCGTCGAAACTGACGTCAATGAGTAATGTCGTTTTCGCGAATACCTGCTTCTCGAAGAAAACTAACATAATTTGGCACGGCAAAAAGATTCGGTGTATTTTCAAGCAGCTCCGGTAGGAAATGGCTGGACAAAGCACCAGCAGTGGTAGTAATGATAACCAGGGCTGCATCACGTAATTGGCCAACTAAGGCATCTGCGACTGTAATTAGTGCTATAGATTGAAAGAGATTACTAGTGAATACCTCATATGCTTGCCTATTTTTGTTCCCTGATTCGAAGTAGTGGTCTAGACTGTGACCGGATGAACGAAGAACTGGCAATGGTCCCAATGTAAGGGAAATGAAAAGTCAAAAGAAAGAACAACGAATCAGATGACGTAAATCTAAAGGAAATTATCGGCTCTTGATATAAGACAAACAACGCAATCGTACCTGCGGCTCTGCGTGGCTCGAAAGCTCCATATCGCCTTCGGCAAGCCATGCATAGATGTACCTACGACGTTAGCAGCAGAGAGCAATGAGTCTCAAATCCATAGTCATACAACATCAAATCAAATCTAGCACCATTCAAGCTGAACTGACCACCCCTCCCCCTCCGACTAAACACTTGAAAAAGCCTAGATCTTCAATTCAAATAGGAAAACCAATTACTGGTACCGGAGGCGAGAGGGCAAGACTGGGTACCTTTTTTGTTGAGGCTGCAAGGAACGGAATCAGATCTGACCAAAGATCAACGCGGCTGCAAGAAACCGAACATGATCTAATGAGAGAACGATGATTGGGGACCAGGAGTGTAATATTCTAATAAATAAATAAATAAATAATAACCTCTTAAAGGCCTGTGCGTAATTAAACAAATTAGGTATGTAAAAATAGAATATTTTAAAATTTTACGGAGGGACTAGACAGTGCGAGGTATAAAAAGATCGTGGGGATTCTAGAAAGCCTAGCAGTCTTCTTTTATTCCCCTGTTCTTCCCATGCGCCGCCATTCTCATTATTATTTTTCATTCGGCCGGCGCGTGGAGGGCTCTGGAGTACGGCTGTTCTTCGGCCAATCCGCGGTCCGCGTGTGTGGAGCAAATCAACACCCGTCCGCCTGTTGCGTGAAGCACCTGCGTGCGTGTGGAACTGGCTGTGCGTGAAGTCCAGCTAGTTCCGTTCGCCTCGCGTGGACGCTGGAAGCGGTCGTTCGGCCAGATGCATGTGCATGCGTGTGCATGGCGGCTGTAGTGCAAAGCTTGCATGGCGCATGCAATTTTTGCTAGTGGCTCATGTCTTCGGTTCTAGCTTGCATTACGTGAGGCCATGTGGATTAAGGAGACACATTAGGTGTAACACCCCGTTTTTCGGTTAATGAATAGTGTTTACTATGTAATCCTTATTTTCAATTCGTGTTTCAATTTGCAGTATTTCTTGAAAAAAAAATTTCAAACTCCTTGTCAGCTCGGATTTGTGTTTCAAATATTTCCGTGTTTTCAAAATTTCAAATTCAAGTTTGTAGCTCTCTTTTCGGTTTTGGAGCCATAACCCATTTTAGCCATTTCCCCTTTTCTCCTTGGGCTCAGCCCGTCCCTCCCTCAGCCGGCCCGCTACCCCTCCTCCTGCAGCCCGGCTGCCTTCTCCCCCACGTAACCAGGCGGCCCGGCCAAAGACCAGCCTCCCCCTGCCGAATTTTCTCCCCAGAGCCATCTCCTTCTCTCTCTCTCCCGTGGCTGCTCCCACGAGCTCCCACCAACTCCCGTCACCTCCACTGTGACCGGCCCCCGCGCCACCGGCTCCGCGGCACCGCCATCCCCTGCCACCCCCATCCCGCGCCCATGCCCCTGCTCACCTGCTCCCCCGTGCGCGCAGGAGCCCATGCCGAGCTCCTCGGGACTCCGCGCCGCCCCACCTTCTCCCTTCGGCCCTCCCCTCTTCCGCCGCCTATAAAAGCCCTAGAGGAGCCCGGTTCACCTCCCTGCTTCGCCCCCTTCGCTTCAGGTAAGTGCCATTACCTTGGCCGAAGCTCTCCGGTTCGGCCGAATCCACCTCGCCGCCGATCTCCACCTCCGGCGATCTCCCGGCGCCGCCACCCCCGTCACCGTGCGCCACCACCACCCAGGAGTGCTCCCCTCCAAGCCCGAAGCCTCCGGACCACCGCAGCCTCGGATCGAGCTCGTCTCCCTCGCCTCCGGCAGGCATCTTCCTCACCGCCGATCTCCCCGCGCCGGCCAGCTCCCGCCGCCATTGTCGGCCAGTGAGCTTCAAGGACCCGCCGACCCGTGCTTCCCAGTTCCGGCCAAGCCTGCGCCGGCTTTCTTCTTCACCTCGCCGAGCTCCGCCGCCGCCCCACGAGCTGCGCCCGCTCGGGTCATCCTCGGCGCGCCGCCGCCACCATCGGGACCGCCACCGAGGGGAACCCATTTTAGGCAACCCGCGCGCCGCCCCTCCCTCCGCCGACGACGAGCCGCGCCGCCCCAACTCCTCCCTCTCGGTCCCATTGTCGGACGAAAATGGCCGGCAATTACTATTCACGTTAAGGGTTAAACCCTGTTTAATTAGCACTAAGCACCGCACAGTCTCCCTGACATGTGGGCCCACCGCAGTTAAGTATTTGGTTTAATCGAATTTTTGAAATCGAGGTGGCGTGTGGGCGCGACATCGTCTTTGAAGACCCGTGCACCCGTGGACCCGGCGCGTGCGTGCTGGCCTTCGGCCCACGCCATAGTGCGCGTGGACCGGCACCCCTGCGCAAGCCCGCCACGTGTCAGCTCCACGTTTTTCCAGCCATTTCTGATTTTCCAGTCAATTGTAAATCCTGTTTAAAACTTCAAAAATCCATAACTCTCTCATTATAGCTCCAAAAATTATGAATCTTTTTCCTAAAATTTTCTAAAATCAAGATCTTGCTAATGGCACTGGTCTTATTTAAATTGGAGTTCATTTGCTTGGTGATTTGTATTTATTTACTCTCTTTTCTTTGTTGTATCTTTTAGAAGACGTCCGTCCGAGTAGGGTTCGAAGACGCGGGAGACCTCCACTTCGGACAAGCTCAAGAATACCTAGACCCTTCTACCTTTATCCCAGGCGAGTCAACACTTTGATCATATTGATCCCACATTTTATGCAAAATTATATTCATTCAAAATATTAAATTGCATGCTCTAATTTCTATGCAAATATATGTCAAACACTCTAAGGTAGTTAAATACCTACTTGTTGATTAATAAGTTATTATGCCATTTCTTTGGAAGTTGAACTCCCAGTATCCTTGTCACCCTAGTAAATACCTGGTAACATACTAGTTATAGGTCGTACTTAAACGCAGTGCTAGACTTGTTTAAATCTCGGGTATTTTACCCCAAATCATCATCCTTTAATCATGACAAATGTTTTGGGCGTCATTGAGGAGAATGAGTGGGTGGTTGGATAATTTATTTTATACTTCTCCAAAACCCTAAAACTTGCTAATACTACATCCGGGCGGATGGAGAGAATGGTGGGTGCCGTCAGGCACGAGAGCGATTGGTATGTGGTATGAACTGTGCAGGTGGATTAAGGACTTAATCTTGTCATGACCTCCGTGTAAAACAAGTACAACCACAAGTCGCAAAATGCAACTTGGCTTAGTAAATTTATCGAACCCCAAAGTCATCTCCTTTGGTGGAGGAGGCGGTGCGAGGCATGGTAGGAAGGGACAGGGTGAGGTCGCCACCTACGCTCGTCGTAGTGGTGAACATCCGCACAACTTATGGGCGCAACCCCATATGGGTGAGATGATGGAAAGGGCGAGGTGGATTGAAAGGTTCTTGTGACGACCGCTCAACTACATGACTACGGAATCATGTGGGGTAACGAGTATGATTATCTCTTGTGGGTAAAGTGTATAACCTCTGCGAGTCAAAGCTGTTTTAAGCAGTAGCGCCTACGGTCAAAGGCGGACATGGGAACTTAACTTGAGTTAGTTCTATTTCAAAAACCTTTGTGGGTGGTATAAAAACCGTGTCGGGGCACGAGATTTGACTTTTCTGGATCGTCGTATCCAAAGGTTGTTAATGTATGGAGGTAGCTCCACTCAAATGAAGCATGAGACAGAGTTTAGATGGAGGAACCTCTTTGTTATTACTTATTGCACAATTAATCTCTTTAAAAATGCAATTTGGTTAAAATGCTAAGTGATAGAAATTTTCTAATATCTGTATTTACAAATACTGCTTTACGCAAATAAAAGAACCCGAGCCAACCTTGTTACACCTTGCATGTATATTATTGCATCATTGTGTGGGCTCATGAGCACGGTAGTTGTGCTCATCCTCGCTCTTTCCCAAATCCTCGTAAGTAGGAAGACACAAGACTACGACTACTACGAGGATCCGTAAGTTTGAAGACCGGGAATCGTTGAGCGTAGTTCGGTCCTTAGTTGTTCTAGTCTCACCCAGTCTAGCCGACTCAGTCGGTTCTTGTGTACCTCCTATATTGTCCGGGATTTCGGATAATATCGGTGTACAGGTTCCCCGATCACTTACTGCGGTAAGATGTGCCCTCACCCCTTTTGCTTAGTTGTTGCTTCCGCTATCTTTTGTAATGTACTCATTTGGCCTGTTCGCCCTTATTGTAAAAGCCCGACCGAGCGGTCTATGTAAACTCGATGTGTAAATTAATGAATGCAATGATTTTACGCCATGTATGGTTTGATTGACAATGTGCTTGTGAAGTGCTATCTCTCGATCCAGGAATAGCATGTGATTTCCTGAGAGGATTTGGATTTACAAAATCCGGGTCCGACAGAGCTGGTATCAGAGCATATGACTGTAGGAATCTTAGTTAGACTGGTCGAGCCTAAGGACTTGAGTATTATTTTCAAAACCTAAGAAAAGCTTTGGCGAAATATAACGTATTATTTGCTATGACTTACCCCTTCTTAGTTCTTCACTTTCCTTGATTTCACTTAAATTTTACTCAGTCTGACTCCCACTTGTTTCAAAAATTGTAGATGGCAACCCCTTCGTCTGATAGACCGTGGGACTTGTTCTCTCACGAAGAAGATGGAAATGAGTGTGTGGACCTTCTTCGCCAACTCATGTACCAACTGGACTACAACCGCAAGCCTATCTTCAGAGGCCGAAAGACTCAAATCCTGGACCAAGAGTCATGGACCATGGAGGTTTTCCTCTATGCTAGAGAGGGTGAATTCATCGCTCACACCTTCAGCTCCGGGACCACTCACAGCAGCTGTGATGAAGCGGTTCAAGACGCAGCCTGCTTCGCCTGCAAACGCCTGACCCAGATGCACATAGATCTTCTGCGGGAATCGCCTCTCTACTACTATCTGCCTCTCCTGGAAGGACAATCCGATCCCGAAGTCTGCGTCATCGTGTGGGAATAGTTAGGCTAGTCTAGGTTGGCTAGCAGTGCTTGCATTAGCAGTCCCTTGGTTGCAAGTGCTTTTGTTTTCTTCTTTTGTAGACGTTGTGTCTGTATCCTGTGTCATGGCTTAGGGTGGCCTATATGCTGTACTCTAGAAGTCATGTAACACTTAGCCCCTTTTAATATAATGCAGCCATTCTAGGCTTTGTATGGTGTTTGATCGTTTTTTTTTCGTGTGGTTTTGAGTTGCTTTTGTTGTGCACTAGAGGACTAGTAACCCTCATATATATACCCCCGCTCTAAGCTTCAGTGTTCCTTCAGATGCCGCCCAGAAGAGCCGCCGCCCCAGCTCGTGGCACCTTTGCAAGAGGTCGTGGAAGAGGCCGTGGAAGTGGCCCAGGTCGTGGCCAAGGACAGGATCTACCACCTCCACCAGCAGCAGACCCAACCATGGAGCAAGTAATGTTTCAGCAAACCCAGATCCTGCAAGCCCTGCTGAATAATCAGCAGACCGGATCAGCCGGTCGCACTTCAAAGCTTGCAGACTTCCTTCGAACCAGGCCGCTTACCTTCGCAGCGGCAAGTGAGCCTCTTGAAGCAGAAGACTGGCTCCGAGATACAGAAAAGAAGCTCAGATTAGCTCGTTGCCCCGAGGAAGACAAGGTAGACTTTGCTACCTATCAACTCAAAGGAGCCGGCGCATGGTGGGATAACTATCTTGCCACGGAAGTGCGACCATGCAGAGTCGAGAAGAAGAAGAAGAAGCGTGAGAACAGAGGTTGTTGCATCTACAGCCGGAGATCAACCAGACCCCACCGCGACAGGAGAAACGGCCGAGGTACCCCAAAAGGAAACAGAACCGGAATGACAAGCAATACCTTGGGCTGAATTCAAAGCGACTTCGGAACCAACTTTGTGCGGTGAGCGCCATGAGGTTGAAGAAAACGAATTCGGGACTCTTAAGCAAGGCAACTTTGTCGGTGAATGAGTACCTCACTAAGTTTAATCAGCTCGCTTCGCTATGCCCCAAATGACATAGCGGAAGAAGAAGAAAAGATCGATCGCTTCCTTGAAGGCATGCGAGAAGAGATGAGGGCCAACTCATCCTTCATGACTACTCCGACTTCCACCATCTCATCAATAAAGCCCTAGTCTTTGGAGAACGAGAAGAAGACCGCAGACTGGTAGAAAAGGAAGATGGCTTTTCAAGGACCACAAGGTAGCTTTACGCAAAGATCGCCTTTTCCGGCGGCTCGCTTTTTGGCCGTCGTCGGCCCGTCACTAAGAGCTTCAAGTCAAAGCCCGATTTGACGATTCGTAACCCGCCTCCCAGTGAGAGTGTTTCCCTCTCTTTTCAATCCACTGGACAGCCTGCAGCAGCCAACCCGATAGGTCATCTTCGCTGCTTCAACTGCGGAGAAAAGGGCCATTTCGCAAAAAAATATCCTCAACCGGCCACCCCGAGAGAGTACAACTTAAGAGCCACCCTAGCTCGAGGCCAGACTTCAATGGCAAGCAAAAGTCATCATACCTCGCAAGCATCCAGAGCAGCTTCCACGCCAAGCCAAAGCCAGGGCCATGTCAACCATGTCACCGCCGAAGAAGCCCAAGCAGCTCCAGAAGCAATGAGAGGTACGTTCCCTGTCTCATCCGAGTAGCTCGAATCTCGGGGACGAGATTCCGTTTAAGGTGGGTAGGTTTGTAACACCCCGTTTTTCGGTTAATGAATAGTGTTTACTATGTAATCCTTATTTTCAATTCGTGTTTCAATTTGCAGTATTTCTTGAAAAAAAAATTTCAAACTCCTTGTCAGCTCGGATTTGTGTTTCAAATATTTCCGTGTTTTCAAAATTTCAAATTCAAGTTTGTAGCTCTCTTTTCGGTTTTGGAGCCATAACCCATTTTAGCCATTTCCCCTTTTCTCCTTGGGCTCAGCCCGTCCCTCCCTCGGTAGGCCGCTACCCTCCCTCGGCCCGGCTGCCTTCTCCCCCCACAGAACCGAGCCGGCCCAGCACAGCCTCTCCCCCCCTGCCGAATTTTCTCCCCAGAGCCATCTCCTTCTCTCTCTCTCCCGTGGCTGCTCCCACCAACTCCCACCAACTCCCGTCACCTCCACTGTGACCGGCCCCCGCGCCACCGGCTCCGCGGCACCGCCATCCCCTGCCACCCCCATCCCGCGCCCATGCCCTCGCTCACTGCTCCCGTGCGCTGCAGGAGCCCATGCCGAGCTCCTCGGGACTCCGCGCGCCCACCTTCTCCCTTCGGCCCTCCCCTCTTCCGCCGCCTATAAAAGCCCTAGAGGAGCCCCCTTCACCTCCCTGCTTCGCCCCCTTCGCTTCAGGTAAGTGCCATTACCTTGGCCGAAGCTCTCCGGTTCGGCCGAATCCACCTCGCCGCCGATCTCCACCTCCGGCGATCTCCCGGCGCCGCCACCCCCGTCACCGTGCGCCACCACCACCCAGGAGTGCTCCCCTCCAAGCCCGAAGCCTCCGGACCACCGCAGCCTCGGATCGAGCTCGTCTCCCTCGCCTCGGCGGCATCTTCCTCACCGCCGATCTCCCCGCGCCGGCCAGCTCCCGCCGCCATTGTCGGCCAGGTGAGCTTCCAAGGACCCCGCCGACCCCGTGCTTCCCCAGTTCCAGCAAGCGCTGCGCCCGGCTTTCTTCTTCACCTCCGGCCGAGCTCCCGCCGCCGCCTCGAAGCGCGCGCGCCGGTCATCCTCGGCGCCGCCGCCGCCACCATCGGGACCGCCTCACCGAGGGGAACCCATTTTGGGCAACCCCCGGCGCCGCCGCCCCTCCCTCCGCCGGCGACGAGCCGCGCCGCCCCAGCTCCTCCTCTCGGTCCCGTTGTCGGACGAAAATGGCCGGCAATTACTATTCACGTTAAGGGTTAAACCCTGTTTAATTAGCACTAAGCACCGCACAGTCTCCCTGACATGTGGGCCCAGCTGCACGGTTAAGTATTTGGTTTAACCGAATTTTTGAAATCTGAGGCTGACGTGTGGGCCCGCGACATCTTCAAGACCGTGCACCGTGGACCCGGCGTGCGTCTTGGCCTTCGCCCACGCCACGATCTTGGCGTGGACCGGCACCTAGCAAGCCCGCCACGTGTCAGCTCCACGTTTTTCCAGCCATTTCTGATTTTCCAGTCAATTGTAAATCCTGTTTAAAACTTCAAAAATCCATAACTCTCTCATTATAGCTCCAAAAATTATGAATCTTTTTCCTAAAATTTTCTAAAATCAAGATCTTGCTAATGGCACTGGTCTTATTTAAATTGGAGTTCATTTGCTTGGTTATTTGTATTTATTTGCTCTCTTTTCTTTGTTGTATCTTTCCAGACGTCCGTCCGAGTAGGGTTCAAGACGCGGAGACCTCCACTTGGACAAGCTCAAGAATACCTAGACCCTTCTACCTTTATCCCAAAGTAGTCAACACTTTGATCATATTGATCCCACATTTTATGCAAAATTATATTCATTCAAAATATTAAATTGCATGCTCTAATTTCTATGCAAATATATGTCAAACACTCTAAGGTAGTTAAATACCTACTTGTTGATTAATAAGTTATTATGCCATTTCTTTGGAAGTTGAACTCCCAAGATCCTTGTCACCCTAGTAAATACCAGTAACATACTAGTTATAGGTCGTACTTAAACGCCGTGCTAGACTTGTTTAAATCACAGGGTATTTTTACCCCAAATCATCATCCTTTAATCATGACAAATGTTTTGGGCGTCATTGAGGAGAATGATGGGGTGGTTGGATAATTTGTTTTATACTTCTCCAAAACCCTAAAACTTGCTAATACTACATCAGGCGGATGGAGAGAATGGTGGGTGCCGTCGGGCACGGGAGCGATTGGTATGTGGTATGAACCGTCTGGGTGGATTAAGGACTTAATCTTGTCATGACCTCCCGTGTAAAACAAGTACAACCACAAGTCTGCAAAATGCAACTTGGCTTAGTAAATTTATCGAACCCTGAAAGTCATCTCACTGGTGGAGGAGGCGGCGAGGCATGAGCAGGAAGGGACACCGAGGGTGAGGTCGCCAGCTACGCTCGTCGTAGTGGTGAACATCCCGCACAACTTATGGGCGCAACCCCATATGGGTGAGATGATGGAAAGGGCGAGGTGGATTGAAAGGTTACTGTGACGACCGCTCAACTACATGACTACGGAATCATGTGGGGTAACGAGTATGATTGTCTCTTGTGGGTAATGTGTATAACCTCTGCAGAGTCAAAACTGTTTAAACAGCCGCGCCTACGGTCAAAGGCGGACATGGGAACTTAACTTGAGTTAGTTCTATTTCAAAAACCTTTGTGGGTGGTATAAAAACCAGGTCGGGGCCTGAGATTTGACTTTTCCCTGGATCGTCGTATCCAGTGTTGTTAATGTATGGAGGTAGCTCCACTCAAATGAAGCATGAGACAGAGTTTAGATGGAGGAACCTCTCTTTGTTATTACTTATTGCACAATTAATCTCTTTAAAAATGCAATTTGGTTAAAATGCTAAGTGATAGAAATTTTCTAATATCTGTATTTACAAATACTGCTTTACGCAAATAAAAGAACCCGAGCCAACCTTGTTACACCTTGCATGTATATTATTGCATCTGTTGTGTGGGCTCGCGAGCACGGTAGTTGTGCTCATCGTCGCTCTTTCCCAAATCCTCAGAAGTAGGAAGACCTGAAGACTACGACTACTACGAGGATCCAGAAGTTTGAAGACCCAGGAATCGTTGAAGCGTAGTTCAGTCCTTAGTTGTTCTAGTCTCACCCCAGTCTAGCTGACTCCGTCGGTTCTTGTGTACCTCCTATATTGTCCGGGGATTTCGGATAATATCGGGTGTACACGGGTTCCCCAGTCACTTGCCTGCGGTAAGATGTGCCCTCACCCCTTTTGCTTCCGTTGTTGCTTCCGCTATCTTTTGTAATGTACTCATTTGGCCTGTTCGGCCCTTATTGTAAAAACTGACCCGAAGCGGTCTATGTAAACTCTGATGTGTAAATTAATGAATGCAATGATTTTACGCCATGTATGGTTTGATTCAGCAATGTTCTTGTGAAGTGCTATCTACTGATCCAGGGAATAGCACAGTGATTTCACAGAGGATTTGGATTTACAAAATCCGGGTCCGACATTAGGAGATTAAATCAAGGAAGAAATCCAGAGAGAAGGGAGGGGAAAAAATAGTTTTTCGGCGTTCTTCTATGGGTAACAATCTGGCTATCCCTTACTTGTTTTCTTAATTTAATTAGGGATTAGAATCGAGATTAATTAGAGAGGTTTTAGAATTTTTAGTCGAGGGGCCGATTAATGAGTCTGTTTAGCCTGCAGTTCTGTTGAACGATTTATTCGGATACCTTAATGGCGAATTGTGGGAATGCCATCTACTAGTTAATTGTAGATAATTTCGATATGTTTCTATAGCATATTTAATCATGTCGAGCGGACAAGTATAACTCGAGTTATGAATTTTGGAAGACTGCTGTCTTTGTGATTGTCATCTTTCGGCGCTGTTTTGGTAGACTATAGATTAAAAAATAGTAAATAGACTAATTAGAGATTATGATCTACATGAAAAATGTAGATAATTGTCTAAGGGTTCTGTAGAATCCAAGAACTCGAATTTTGGTTAGACAAAACAAAAGTTATGAATTTAGTAAGACCCGCTATCCCGAAGCTAACAGATCGGTTTTCTATGCTAAAAAAACGGAGCGTTAGGTGATTTAATTAGAAGTCTTGGTAATCTAAGAAAATGAGGAGAATTTTATGTAGAATCCAGAACTGGATGGTTTGTCGTGACCGGACTTTTGAGTCAAAAGTTACGCTCTTTTTAGTAACAGGACATCTAGGGGTGACTATTCGGTACCGGAGAAGCGTGGTATATTTGGTGACGGGTAGGAGCTATGTCTATTGATTGATATTCTTGATGCTGTAGCTTGTATTGAAATTTGTGTATTTAATGTAGGAGAGGCGTCGTGCTTGTTTCCATCTTCTAGCCAAATCGTGCGTCGCAACTAGTAAAGGCAAGTGCATGGTAGACAACGATCAATGATTGATCACTGTTTTCTTTATCTTCCATTACCATTACTGTTGTGATTTTATTTTATTTTATTGCAAGCAATGGAATGGTATGGATTTATATTGTTGATGGACATGATGAAAAATTCGATATGATGAGTATTATGAAATTATGCATGTTTGCATTCATAAGTATCTTTGCATATGAGCAGGTGATCATGAATGATCACAACTCCACGGGAGTGGAGGAGGTCCCCGATCCTTGTGGAGGAACGGGCTTGAGAGTGAATGTTGTCGGGAGCATTCACTCATGCTATCCAGATACTGTGAAAGAAGTGCATGTGGACATGTAGATTAGTGTTGCATTGATATATGAGATGAATGTGTGTGAAACAAAGAGCAGATAACGGCATGAGAATATTAATAGAAGTACATGTGATGATAATGAAGTTATTGATTGCTGTTGATGTATTATTGTTCGTCGTATATTGATGTGTTTCTTTGAGTCGTGGACTCACCCTTGCTCTTTGTTGTCTTTAGGTGATCTTCGAGGTAGTGGATGAGAGCGAGTAGAGCACATGGATTAGATCCATACTTCAATCACATGATCATTTGCCATAAGAACCTTTTCATTCAATGTTGGATTACTCTTGGACATGCTAGAGGCTGAATAAAGTTTAGGTCACATTTTGGACTAGATTATTTATTTCAATGATTTGGATTCAGTAGTTGGTGCTATCCTAGATTGTTTACCTGGTTATATTTCCCTTGCTTATTTACTCTTGCTTGATCCATAAATATGCATGTTTTTTTTGTGAACCATGGTTATGTCCATTGATATTTTCTTGCTGAAATTTTATAGTGTGTCGATACTTATTAGTTTAGAGAGTAGTTTATTGGCATTCCAGGCTCAGTGTTGGGCTGGGGTGTTACAGTTGGTATCAGAGCGGGCTTTAGGTTCGTGGTGAATAGATTAACCACTTAGGCAAACTAAAATTGTTAAAATTTGTTTTTGTTTTAGTAAATCAACTAAAATTTGTTAATGGTTTATTTCCTTATTGTCAGCCTTGCATGGCTTAATAAATGTAAAACTCGACCGTAAGGTCCCGACAGTTATTTGTTATTCAAAGTACTCATTTATTCTTATATTCGTTGTATGGATGTGATATTTCATCGATGTTGACACTATGTGCACTAGCGTGATCCTGGACTAGTGCAGAATACACAGAGGGTCCAGATGTGCATATTTGGGTCCCGACAACTACGGACGGCTCAAACTCGTCAAAAGAGCTATGCCGGCCATCGTCGACGCGAGCTGACCTTTGAGGTGGACGATCATGTTTACCTGAAGGTCTCCTCGATGAAAGGAATGCAATGTTTTCAAGTTAAAGGCAAGTTGGCACCTCTCTACATCGGTCCCTTCTGAATTTTAGCGAAGCGAGGATCGGTAGCCAATCAATCGGAGCTACCACCCTCACTTTCAGATGTGCACAATGTATTCCATGTATCTCAACTGAAGAAGTGTCTTCGGGTCCCTACCGAAGCAACCAATTTAAAAGACCTCGATTTGCAACCCGATCTCTCTTATCGGGAGCACCCAATATGCATTCTTGAAGAAATGGAGCGCAAAAAGAGGAATCGTGTCATAAAGTTCTTGAAAGTTCAGTGGAACAACCATACTGAAGAAGAAGTAACTTGGGAATGTGAAGACCGGATGCGAAACGAATATCCTGATATGTTTCCTTCTGTCTAAGTGCCTTCGAATCAAGAAATGAAAGGTTAAACAAAGCAATGGAAAGGAAAATGTAATATAAATTCCTTGTGACCTTGTTAGGTTATCTTAGCACCTTCTTGGAAGGAAATCAAGACAACATATATTGTATCTTTTAGAATCTTCCTATCCAACCTCTAACCTACCAAGATCTTTTGTAAGGGGGGAGGTTTGTAACATTCTCAAATTAATTAATGATGATTATTATGCATCTCATTAACATGAATTTGGTTTTTGAATCTTTTGCATAATGTATTACACTTGGAAAACCACAAAAACAAATTAAAAATACAACTCAAATCTGAACTCCCAAAAGAAATCAGTAGTAAAAACTTATGAAAACCTTCTAGCAATAATTAATTCAAATACTAGTTTAATTATCATGAATTAATATAATTTTTAATAAATTTTTGGACTTGAATTAAAACCTCAAAAAATTCAAACACAATCAGTGACCTATTTTAATTTGAATTTGAATTAAGAAAATAATTCGTGAACAGTGGTATTTAAAATTTTATATGGGTACTAGGTCATACCAGGAACACCCCTGATTTTTTTCATAATTTTTAGAATTTTAATTATATATTTAAAGCTCATGTCAAACTGGATATTATTTGGTCAAAATCTGATATTAAAACCTAGCGCTATTCATCTGGCCCGAGCCAGGCACTGTTGTACTGACCCGAGCCCAACGCGCCTCTTGACTCCACCAAACCCTCTAGACCGCACGGTTTCGCTCTCGTGTTAGGGCCGTCCGATCGCGATCCGACACTCCCGATCAACCGCACCTTACACCTTCGTTTCGTCGCCGACAAGATGGGCCCACACCGCCACATGGTCTTCTTGTTCCCCGCGTTAGCGTGCTCAGGTGCTGTGCGCCACACCACCGACGGCGTGAACCCCACCGCACTCTTTGACCTATCCCCGGGCTCCGCTTTCTCACGACGTCTTCGTCCGAACCGTTAGCAAGCCTTTAACCCCTCTGCTGCTCCCTCCTTGCCTCATTCCTCTCCACCGAGAAAGACACAGAGATGGGGAGAGAGCCCTCACCTCTGTCGCTCCTTGACCAACGACCCCTGCGCAGCAATTGCCTTGCCATGCCGCACATTCGTGCCCATGGGAGCTGTCTATGAAAGTGTCAATAGCAGTAGGGCTGTGCGCGTCGTCCTCGGCTCCTACAGGAGTTCCACCGAGGTTGCCTGTTACTGTATTTTACCACCTCGTGATTCTTCTCCTCTCCGATCTGTGCCAGCACATGTTCTAGAGCACGGACATCATTCTCCCCTGTTAATTCCACCTTTCTTCCACAGGGTCGCGCCGGCATCGTGATCTTCCCTAACCACGGCCACGTGCGCCGCCTGAACCATTGCACCATCCCCGGCGAGCTCCGCACTGATTCTTCATGCCTGGAGCACCGCCGTGGCATACTCATCCTTCCCCAATCCACCGCTGGGGCACTCCACCGCCCAAGCTGCCGCCGCAATGCCCTCGTCGTGTTGCCGCCAGCGCCCATCGCCAGCCCTCGTCGGACACTCCCCACTACCACCAAGCGCTCCGGTAGGTTCCTCTACCCCCATGGATACTTGTGCGCGGTCTAATTTACTTAGTGCATCGCCGAGTCGCTTTAGCCTCGTACGCCCGTAGCTCTCCGCCGCCCCTCGCCGTCGCACCGCTGCCACGGTTCACCTCCAGCCAAACTCCGGTTACCTGTAAGATCGGCAAGCTGCGAGGAGTCCGTTCCTGGCCTCCATGCGCGCCGCCTTGGGCCACCACGCCGGTGGGCCACCGGCAATGCGAGCGGGAGTTGCTGCTCTGTTTTGTCGGAAATAACTGGCAATACTGTAGCGAGTTTATTAGAGTTAAGTACTACCATTGAATGCTAATGATTGATTAACATAAGTAAATGACTGTCTTAACGTCTTAGTGTGTCGCTGACATGTGGGTCCCGCACATTAAGTGCACAGTGCACTAAGTGGTGGACCGTGGACTGGGATAATGGACTCTCCGGTCCATGCATTGTTCCCATGAGCCATCCATAGGACAAGTTGGGTCCACTTGTCAGTACAGTTAATTCCAAAATCAAAATAAGAAAATGCAATGTTCATTGGACCCCACATGTCATTCGCTGCGGCTAGAGTCTGGGTCGGTAAGAAAATTATTTCAATATAATTAAAATCCCAAAATGATTTATTTGTTAACTGAAAAATACAATTAACATCAAAAATCCATAGCTAATTCATTTTAACTCAAAAAATAGTGAAACCACTTTTGTTATTTTTCATTTTTGATCAACTTTATTACAAAATAGGTTTTAACCTTGTCACTTCCACAGAAAACATATTTTGAGAGTGTGGTCTAAAAAGGGAATTATTAATACATTATAAATTGCTATTAACTTTGAAAATTTATAACTAATTCATAAAAACTCCAAATAAGATGAACCAAATTATTTTGGTCTTGTAAAAATATTCTCTATCCATTTTTGTAATCATCATGTCCACCACTACTCCAGAAAAGTTCTCGAAAACTGTAGATGCGGTGAACAGTAACAGATTCTAATTAAATTGGATTTTTCTAAAAACTGATTTTCAACCGTTTATAACTTTCACATACAAACTCCAAATGGGATAATTATTTCACCTAAATTCATCTAAAATCACGCTCTACCTACTGTATAAATTTCATGCATTTTAGATGATATTGTATTTTTGGATATTTTCGGTGTTATTGTTCTTATCCGATGTTTTCGTTCGTTTGATAGTGTTCGGCGATACGAGTGTGATCGAGAGTGATATATATATATATATATATATTCACCAGCAACTGGACCATCCATCCCAGGCAAGCAATTCTTCCTTTGATGCATGTTGAATTCCTATTACTTTAAAAAATGTATCTATGTTGTTTTTAAGTATTCTATGCATTGCTTAATTTCAAATACTTGTATGTCAAATGGGTAGTGTAGTTATATACACTTACTGCATTGGCCCTCCTTTGAATGTTGAGTACCCTTTTACCTTGAATGATTGAGGATATATGTTATATGAGAATGTTTGCTAATTTGTAGCACGTTGCTTAGCCATGTAGTAGTTGTAGTCGAAAACAGTTATATGGGAATGTTTGCTAATTTGTAGCACGTTGCTTATCCATGTAGTAGTTGTAGTAAAAAATGGTTGATGGAGCTAGTCCATCAGCCGGTGGATTATACCATCGTTCCCATCTTGCAGTGCCTAATTCTCAGCTCCTACCTATCGAACTCTCTTCACTTCTTTTTTATCTATTCTGCTCCTTCCGCCTGTATTGTTCCGATCTCTTCGTCTCCCGTTGGGTTTTTTCTAACATTTTTCGTGCATTATGTTTGCATTCGTCTATACCTTCGTACCTTGCTAATTTGCCTCTCTTCTTGCATCTTGCAGATCCGCGTCGCACGTTTTCAAAGATCTGTAATCTCATTGGACTAACTAAACCCGTGCACCCATCAGGTACATTACTACCGTCTGCTATGTTTTTTTCTTAGACCGCTTTGATCCTTCTTGCTTTGACCTTTTTTTAATGCAACGCAGACCGTTTTTAGAGTTATGCATTCCTTTCCTATCATCCCTGTATTTACTTCCCGATACAAGTTCGCTCGCTGTTCATTTATTACCTATATACCTTTAGTATTTAAAGCTTATTATTAGTACCATTTAATCATCTGAATCAAGCGTATATTCCATTCTGACTACATAATGCTTATTCTCATTAGGCTATACGTTTTAAATCTTTTCTCTAGATGTCTTTACCTCGCCCTACTAACTCTCTAGCATACCTGCTTTATTTGTCAGACCTAAATCAAACAACGATATACCATATTTTTTCCTTACAAATTAGCCATTAGTATCTAACTACATCTATATATCTTATACTTAAACTATATTTTTAACGCGCTTCTCACCCTTGGTATCTAACTGTGTCTGTATATATTATACTTAAACTATATTTTTAACATTTTTAACGCGCTTCTCACCCTTATCTTTCACTTTTTCATACGCACAGACGTTTCCACTTATTTAATCTGATACTCCTTTTTATCCTGATATATCTTCCCTCATTTTACAGCCCTTTTGCCCTTAGTTGCCGTAATGGAAACCTCCTTATCCATACTACCATGGAAGCGAAAAAGTATGCTCGCTTTACATTACACTACGGTATCTTACATTTTCCTTTCTTCAGAAGCGCCAAAAAAAATATAAATAAAATCTCCTATAAAAAGGAGATGGATACTTCCCTATTATAGACCCTTTTGAAGCAATGAGGAACCGTGCACGTCGCCGTCGCATAATAGCCTCACGCCGCACTAGCCATTTAGGTAATTGCTTTCTCTTCTTTTCTGTATATTGTTTAGCTAGAACAATATCCTTTCATTTTTCGCCTCTCCCATTTCTGTTTGCTTATTCGCTAATTATATATTTAAACTTCTTACCTACATTCTCAGAGCCTACAAATAATCTGCTTTTGTCGCTTAACTCCTCACTCTTGCCAAATGACTATGTGTCTTCTCTAAAAGGTGTTCTCATTTTTTCCTTATACATGCTTTCATTCCTTTTTTAATATTGTTTCTTATCATACATTTATCTCTCTTTCCTTCTATCTTTAGCATCTTACTCAGGAAGATCGTACTACGGTTCACCAGAATATGAATGTTCAAACTGCCGTGCTGTTTTTTGGTTCCAGGAAAGAGTACGTTCTCTTTCATCTACTAGACAAAAACGCATGATCTATAATCTTTGTTGTAAGGGTGGTAAGATCCGAATACCTCCTTTCAAAAAACCTCCACCCGTTCTAGCTTCTTTAATGAACTTATCTACTAATCATCATTCGAATTCATTCACAGAAGATCGATAAAGTATAAGCGCCTTTTGCTTTCACTTCTATGGGAGCCTCTGTTGATCGTTCATACAATACGGGTGGTGGCCCACCAATCTTTAGAATAAATGGTCAAGTACACCATCGAATAGGAACTTTGTTACCTGAACCAGGCCAGCCACCAAAATTCGCTGAACTTTATATTTATGATACCGACAACGAGGTCGCAAATAGAATCCGTGCCTTAGACACACATGATAGCAGCAACGAAGACCTTGATCCCGACATAGTAGCCTCTCTCATAGACATGCTCGATGAACATAATCCTCTGGTCAAACAGTTTAGACTAGCAAGAGATCGCTTACTCGGTTATGAAAATGAACGACTATATATTCGCATTATTGCTCCTGTTGAAGGCGATACCCCCCAATATGATCTACCATCGGTTGATCAGCTAGCTGCACTGATAGTCACCGATTTTTCTCTAGCTAACCCATCACGTGATATTATTATTCATGATAGATCTTGTGCCTCCAACGCATCTCATCATTGCACCCGCTTTTATGGCATTACAAGTATCCTATTTTATTTCCATATGGTGGCGTGGATTTATTTAGGCGTCGCACATAGTTCGGTTCCCATCATCGTTCTAACAAGCGTGATAAGATGACTATCAGAGTACTATTGCTTCTTATGTCACTACCGAAAAAAAGGCCATAATCCATATCTATCCTACGGTTTACTATCTGCACAAATAAAGATCGATGCTCGTGCATCCATTGATGAATGCCGTTTAAATTTTATTAGGCGCTCTCAAGACCAATTTAGATCAGAAAATTTACAAGGTATTACTAATGCAGTTAGCTCCGGCTGTATAGACGCAAATGCTCTAGGAAAAAAAACTATTTTGCCTTCCAGCTTTACTGGTGGCCGTCGATATATGCAAGAAAACTACCAAGATGCTATAGCTATCTGCCGCGTTCATGGCCCACCTGATTTATTTACAACTTTTACATGCAATCCTAAATGGCCTGAAATTAATGGAGCACTTTTGCTAGAACCTGGTCAAAAAACTATTGACAGACCTGATATCGCTGTTAGAGTCTATAACATGAAACTCAATGAATATCTCTCTGACATAACAGAAGGTCGTGCATTTGATCCAGTTAAAGCAGGTAAGTCCCTCATACTAAATTTACACATCTCTTCTACATTTAACGTCACAGCTTTCTTACTATAATATTATTAGCTATATAATATATCTTCCTTCATATTTGACTTATATTTCTTGGCCAGTTCTCCATACTGTGGAGTTCCAAAAGAGAGGCTTACCACATGCACATATCCTTGTGTGGCTAACAGGTGACCATAGAGAGATTAGCCCAACTCTTATTGATTCGTTTATAAGTGCTGAAATTCCAGATCCATCTTTAGACCCTTTAGGCTATGCTTTAGTAACCGAATTTATGACACATGGTCCATGTGGAGTCCTTAACGAAAAATGCCCTTGCATGAAAAAAGGAATCTGTTCAAAGAACTATCCAAAAAAACATCAAGAACAGACCAATATTGACTCTAATGGTTTTCCAATCTATAAACGATCAGATAACGCCCATTATGTTATAAAAAATGGATACAAACTTGACAACAGATGGATAGTTCCTTACAATATGTCTATACTTAAGAAGTTCCAAGCTCATATAAATGTTGAGTGGTGCAACAAAACAAAGATCTTGAAATACTTATTTAAATCGTCACAAAAGTCCGATCAATCAAAGATTCTCTTCAAAAAAATCCATCCAAGCGATACCAATGATACATCTACTATCAATCCTCCTATAGACGAAATCAAAGAGTATCTAGATTGTCGCTACATATGTGAACAAGATGCCTTGTGGAGAATATATGGATATGACATTCATACTAAAATTCTCTTTGTAGAGAACGCTTACGGTACATATGCCAAACATGAATCTGGTACAGTTTCGTTCCAACTCAAATTTAGCAAATATTATATCCAATGATTTCTCTAAACAAACGATGCTCACTGAATGGTTCGTAACAAATCAAAATAATCCACAATCTCGATCTTTAACTTACTGTGAGTTTCCAACTCAATGGTCTTGGGATACCAATTCTAGATCATGGTCGCCACGGAAAAGAGGACGTAAGATTGGTAGAATTTACTACGTTCACCCTTCAAGTGGAGAGCTCTACTACTTAAGAATGCTTCTTATGATTGTTAAAGGGGCCACATGCTATGCCGATATTAGAACACATGATTCAAAGATTTTACCTACCTTTAAACAAGCATGTGCTTCACGAGGATTAATAGGTGATGACATTGAATGGTATCATGCTTTTGACGAATATTTATATTCGGCCAGTGGTCCACAACTTAGACATCTATTCATCACTATATTTATCTTTTGTCATGTTAGAGATGAAAGAAAGTTTTTTAACACATATTGGAAAGAGTTAGCAGATGACTTCCAATACCGCACTAGGCTTGCATTGCATAATCCAGATTATGTTATTCTCAAACAAGATACTTCAAAACATGCTTATTCAAGAACTTGCTACCGCTTTTGCTAAAAATGGATCAAACATATCTAATTTTGATCTACCTTCTGTACCATATAACGCAGAAAGACTATCTGAAAATAGACTCATTCAAGAAGAGCTATCTTATGATACAGATTATCTTACGATAGAAGTATCACGATTATTTACTCGACAATGGCGATCAAAAAGGCATACACATCCATTGTTAATTACATTTCTAAATAATTCGCCATGTTTTTACTTTGTCTCAGGTTTTGGCGGAACTGGCAAAACTTTTCTTTGGACCGCAATTACTAACACTTTACGAGCTCAAAAAAAAATTGTTTTAACTGTTGCATCTTCAGGTGTTGCTTCGCTTCTTTTACCAGGAGGCCGAACTGCCCATTCAAGAGTCAAAATACCTCTACAACTTCATGAGAACACCCTCTGTGATATAAAACGAGGCACAATACTAGCCGAACTAATTACACAGACTTCTTTAGTTATTTGGGATGAAGCCTTGATGATGAATAGGAAATGTTTAGAGGCTTTAGATGCCACTTTCAGAGATATCTTATCCATTAATAATCCTTCTCTTGCATCTATTCCCTTTGGTGGTAAAACTGTCGTCCTAGGAGGTGACCTTAGGCAAATTCTACCAGTTATTGAAGGAGGGACTCGGACACAAGTTATACAAGCTACAATCATGCATTCACCTCTATGGCATTATGTAAAAATCTTACATCTAACAATAAACATGCGCCTTAATAATGACTCCTCAGAAATAAACAATACAAGCAGTAGATCACTATTCAACCAGTGGCTACTAGATCTTGGAGACGGTACACTACCAACAACTACTCGTGACAACGAACATGATAGCACTTGGATTGAAATTCCAGAAGACCTTCTTATCAAAACCACTGATGACAAGATTGCTGCAATTGTATATGCTATATACCCAAATTTTTTAACAAACTATAAAAATCCTATATATCTAAGTGAACGCGCTATTTTAACACCTACAAATGAGGTTGCAGATGAGATCAATTGTCATGTTCTTTCTACGGCTCCAGGCACTATCATTGAATATTTAAGCTGTGATTCAATAGAAACCTCCAGCGATACAGTAAATGAGGCAAATATGTTCTATCCAATCGAGTTTCTCAATACGATCTCTATTAACAATTTCCCTCAACATAAGTTATCACTCAAAATAGGCTCTCCTATTATACTTCTTAGAAATCTTAGTCAAACCAATGGCCTATGTAATGGTACACGCTTGATTATACGCCAGCTACTACAGCATGTTATTGAAGCCGTTATTATGACCGGCTCACACGCTAAAGACATCGTGTATATTCCTAGGATTGTCCTAACAAATCGAGACCAAAAATGGCCTTTTGTTCTTAAAAGACGCCAGTTCCCAGTTCGCCTATCTTACGCGATGACCATAAATAAAAGCCAAGGTCAAACACTAGCCTTAGTTGGTCTATACCTTAAAAAACCTGTTTTCACCCATGGTCAATTATATGTTGCTGTTTCCCGTGCCACCTCCAGAGAGTCCCTAAAAATCTTAATTGAAAACGATAACGGAGATTGTGACTCACATACTAAAAATATCGGGTTCAAAGAGATATTCCAGTCACTATTATAGGTATAAATCATCTATACTTCCCTTACTGCTTTTGTTTACCCTTTCAACATTGCAAGACACTGCATCATAATAGTACACTACAATTTTTTTCATATCAGCAATCTTACCTATTAGTACTCGTTATATATTAGTACAGTGTTCAAAATAAAAATACACTTCTCTTCAATTCCGTGTGTATTATTACTCCTTAAACTCGTGCCTATACTTAATCTATTTAGTATATCTTCTATCATACCACAACTCTCCAAGTAACTATTGCCCAAACAAACATTTGTTAACTCATTGTTTCATTATTCTTTTAGCACCTACAGATGGCACATGCTCTGCTCTCCCAGCTAAATCCAACCAGCCGTCAATGGACTGTCTATGTAAGAATCTCACGACTCTGGCACTATCGTCGAGGCACTGACACAGGCCCAATTGATCATACTGACTTGGTCCTCATTGATGAACAGGTACTGTTACCATCTTTATAACCTCAAAACTCTTTCTTACATGACTCAGTTTTTTTAACTCAGTCAGTACAGTCAAACAAATTAGCTAATTAAAGTGCCTAATTTCTATGCAGGGAAATCACATCTATGCTGAGATTCCAATGGACCATGTAGAAAGATTCAAAGACTGCCTACAAGAAGGGAAAGTATATGTACTTGGGAAATTCATCGTTAAGCAGCCAAAAAAAAATTTCAAACCAGTTCGAGCATCGTTTATGATCTGGTTTACAAGACATACCTCTATTGAAGAAAAAAAAAATGTGCCAGACAATTTCCCAAAATGGACATATAATCCAGTTCCAATCACACAGATTCCACCCCCTAGCAATTCACCTGAATACTTTGTTGGTAAGTACTTCTAATATTGTACAATTTCTTTACCCCTACTCAACCAAACCAGTTTTACATATTTAATGACTACGAATTAATATACAAACTTAATAGATAATAGCCATTTTTTTACCCATTTCACGCTGCCAATCCATATTATTACATTCTAATATACCTTATTGCTGCATAATAGATATTGTAGGAGTTATCTCTGCAATTACTGATATAGAACGTATCCAAACTGCATCACGACCAGAACCTTCGTTAAAAAGAACGATCTACATTCATGATGCCAGGTATATATGTCTCCACAGCTAAAAAAAACAATAACAACTGTTACCCCTTTCAGTATATAACTTTATATTTTTTCGGTTTGCACGAACAGTGGCCACGAAATAAAACTAGATATGTGGGGTGAATGCGCCACAAGATTCGAGCCCGAAGACATACAGTCAATCGGTCAAAAAGAGCCAATCATCGCAATGTTTGTTGGTACTTTACCTAAAACATTTAAAGGTAAAATAGAAAGAAAAAACATGCTCTATAATTACAGTAATACTGTCATTTTTTCCTCCTTAACATATGCTTACAATAATGTTATCCATTTACTCCTTATCAATATCTTACAGAAAAACAATACTATTTCTTTGACACATACACAGGTCAGCTAACATTAAGCGGAAGCACTGCTTGCAGATGGTACATAAACGAAGACATACCAGAAATTAATACACTGCGTAACAGGTGTTGTTTCTCACCCTTTACAAACATCAAAATATCCTCTATTCTACATCTGCTCTTCCACATATAGATAATCACTTCCATCAATTACATTTTGCCATTACAGAATTCAGTCCAGCTTCACTCCATTAAAAACTATAGCAACCTCTACACAAGAAATTTCTGCATCAACCAAACAGATTGCTATACAAGACAGAACTGTCCAAGAACTCCTTGACCTTGACCTCTTTGAATGCGAGGTATACTGTTTGCAGCTCTGTAGACTTAGCTCCCTCATTTTTTCATACACAACAAACAGTCTTACTCTTCAGCAAATACATTCTATTACAGGGCATGTCCTTTGCGTGTACTGTTATCGTCACACGGTTATCACCAGGCCAACGATGGTGGTTTCCTTCATGCCTCCTCTGTCACAAAACATCAATACCAACTGGCCCAATTTATAGATGCTCTGACCCAAACTGTACATCAACCGATGCAGAACCCAAGTAAATTCCACTATTTTCAAATTTATTAATTACTTTTTTCCTACACAGTATTTATTACAACGTATTTCGTGCCTAACATGCGCCTATTCTATAATGGATATCGATCTCTATTAGCTTCGGATAGGCTTCACAAGGCGAATTTGTCCTCTTTGGAAAAATTGGTCAACAACTCATCCAAAAACACCTTCTTCAGTTACTTCGTGCAAACCGCCCTATAAATGAACCTATCCATGAAATGGTCACTACTGCTCGTGCAACACAGGAAACACCAAGTGCAATTGCCGCGGTTGTAACACAAAAATACAGATTCATTGTATCCATAACCGAAAAAAGCTTCCTACGCAAGCAACCTTCTTTCCAAGTCCATAGAATCACAACTTACTTCGGCAAACAGCTCCATTCACCCCTTTTTAACACTACCTACACACCCTCAAATCCAATGAGCTCAACATATTTAACCTATCCTCAACAGCCCCTTACAACAGATTTACAGACACCATCATTCCAAGACTACAGGCAACACTCATCTATATCAGCACAGCACCAAGAAACTCAAGTCACTACCTTGCAGGTAACAATACATGTATTCTTTTCTTACCCTGACAGCAATCAAATGCACTCAATTTTTTTCTATTCCTACCTCTCTAGCTAATAAATAGTGTCTACAATACACACAAACAGACAATACCATTTACTACAAAAGAAAAAAAAAGATGCTTCTCTTCTGCTACATTGATTACTTCAAACACACAAAAAAAATACATAACATAATATAGACACCATATTTACCTAACTAAATATTTTCAACAGAATCACCTCCATGCTTTTTCCCTAACAAATAGTTTTTGTATATCAATATTTTTTTTGCCTTCTACCTAATCCTACAAAGTTTAATACTCATCTATAAGATTGATGATGGCCATCCCCAAACAACTCGGTTTGACACTTAAACAAACAGCATCAAGGACCGTTTCTTTCAGGTATTATAATTTACCACATTTCGTTCAAATTTACCACTCGCGTTCTCAGAATCTAACCAATATTCTTTTACAAACTACAACTACTAATTCAGCTCAAATTTTATGCAGTGATAACGACAATACTCCAACACAAAATATTCGAAGAAACCTTTCTACTGATTATGAAGTTTCAGCCAGCCCCATTACTACAGAGGTACGTGCCAAGAAAATATTTCACAAACTTGCGCTTTATATTATCTAAATGACACCATTGTTCGTAATTTCATAATAATACATACCTTTGATATCTATTTCCACTCACATAATTATTATCCTCTAACAACTACAGACATTCACTTAAAACATCCCTATAACGCAAAAAAAAATTTTTACATCATATCTCTTCATTGTATGTACCTACGCACACCTATACAACAGTCTACCAATCTACTACCACATACTTTACAGATTATACATATACTAACAAAACAAACGTAAAAAAAAATGTATCCATAATATGCTTATACAGATGCCTACTGTGCACTCAATAACAGCAAAACCTTTCAACTACTTACATATGCTCGATTACCGCTGTCTTTTACATCTTTATATGTACCTCTATGCCTCTTCTACTTGCAGCTACAAGCATACAAAAAAATGATACAAGATCTGTACCAACACTAGATCAACCTCCAGCTTCTCCATCTAAAAGGTATCTTACTTCTATCTCAACCACATATTGCCAATAAAAACAGATACAACTTAAACTATATATATCATTCCAATTTTTTGCTGCTTACCATAGTATATCATATTACTACACCATCACCGACATCATCTCAGATCGATTTAACACACATCTCCCACAACGCTTTACATTATCCACAAGATTTCATAAGATTCACTCATCAATTCTTGACCCGCGAGAAATTAACATGTTTGCCTTCCTAGACCTTTGTCACCACCTGCACAAACCGGAAATGAACCACCAACAAAGAAAACTCGCTCATCTACCAAAAAAATTACTGAATGATCTCTCTGCTCTACTCGACAGCACCACAACAGGTATACTTCTTACACATTCACAGATACAAAATATATTTCGAGCTAACTGCCACTTCATACAGGTTTTACATAAAGCTTTTGAAGCCACCACAACAAACGCTGCTTCCAGACGACAGATTGTGCTTTTGTCCGACCTTCTAAACACTTCTCTATCAGTACTGTAAATTATGCCGACCACCTGAACTAACTTACTACTTTGCAGACCCTATTTTGTAGACACTGTCATCTCACCTAAATCCATCACTTGCTTCAATTTGTATGTACAAAAACTTTCGCTACTTAACTACTGTCCTCTGTAAACGTTTACAACTCGCATGAATCCACGAATGACTCCAGTTTCTAAAAGCATTTCCACTCACTTCTTCCTGCCAGTGTTTTACAAAGATTTACAGCTCACCTAAATTCATACATATATAAAAATGCTTTTCATATCAATCCTTCAGCTAACACTATCTTTTTTTTAACCATCTACTGCGCTTATCTTCATAAATACAAACTCATTCTTCTATAACTCACTACACAGTGCTTCTTAAATATCCTAACAACCCCATTAACACCCGCGCCATGTGGCGCGGGTTATCTTCTAGTTGAATTGAATCTTGATGAAATTTGAGGATTATTATGGATTGAATTAAGTTGTATTTGAGGAAAATGTTCAGATTATCGAGTCTGGTTATTGTGGAATTGTTGGGTAGTGGTTTTTGTGTGTTGGACTTGGACGGGTGATATGGTGATGAAGGCTTGGCTAACTAATTTGTTCTGTGTTAGCTATCAGAACAGAATTAGGTTAACAACTTTTATTATATTGTTTATTTGTTGTGTTGTCAATCTAGTGGGGGCATGTTAAGTGTTTTCTTACTTGCCCTTAACGGTTTTTTGTGTATGCCCGTTAGCTGCGCAACGGACTTACTTACACAATGGTGTTCACCTGTGGTTCTAGGCGACCGACAGTCTGCCATGAGATTCTGTTCCTCGGGTGGTTTGATAGTTAGGACATGGCATTGTAACTGCCTCGTTATGGTATCTCAGTCACACTCCTAGAGAAGATTGTATTGGCCGATATTACGAGATATTCATATCGTGTGGGGAAAGCTGTACACCTATGCAGAGTTTAAATAAATCTATTCGAATAGCCGTGTCCCCGGTTATGTACATCACATGTGGGAAAGCAGGCACAATTATCTTATGGGAACTTTGGTTTGGGTTATGGTTGGAACTGTTATGTCATTATGTTAACTTGTTTAGATCTGAAATTGTTATCACGAACGGGAATTTCGTGTGTTGATTTTGTTAAAGAATGATTTGTACACGAATGGGAAGTTCGTGTGTTGATTATTATTGGAGTGTCTACTGTTGTTGATCATAAATTGGGATTACCTACTGATATATAAGTTTTCTAAATGTTTCACAAATGGCAAATTGAATCTATATGATTTATCTCAAACGAAAAACTTGCTTTATGCTGAAAATGAGCCATGTAAGCCTATCCTTTGACACTTGAATGCATTTAATATATGTTGTTATTCGTAAGTCTTGTGAGTACATTTTTGTACTCAACTGCATTGCCTATGTTGCAGGTGAGAAGTCGTTCAAATTGGGTTAAGTACTTCGGACGCTACGACTTTAACTCCAGTTGGTTGCTTGTGGGTTATAGGCATGCCAACACGGTTTTGCTCTTTCATTTCTTTATTTATCTTTCGCGGGGATTTATTTGAGTTATGTTTAAATTTGGCCAGTCAGCCCTCTTATGCAAACTTGTACCTTAAGGTTCTATTTAATGATGTTGTAATAGCGATTCTATTATTTTGTACGTTGTGTATGGATGTGAATGTAATGTTGTGTTAGGATATGTGCATGTTAGCCATTGATCCTTGGGAGCTAACATGAGACACATATCCGGGCACTCGGAATCGTTTTTGAGAGACCATGTGAGAGGTCCTCCATTGTCCATTGTGAGTGATGAGTATTTGACAATGTGTTGAATGTTTGAGAGTTGAGTTTTTCGGTTTGGACTGTTTCTGTGCTGAATCAGGATAATCGGAACTACCGCTGTGTATAGAGCGGAAGTTCCGATAATCGGAACTACCGGCGTTGGAAATAGGAACTTCCGATTAATCTGGGAATTGAGTTCGGTTGAAGACGAAAATCGGTTTTGAAAACACAGAGTGCGGATGTTAGAAGATCGGAAGTTCCGGAATGGTTAGCGCGGAACTTCCGATAATCCTGACAAGTGCGAACGTTCCGGAAATCGGAACTTCCGCTGTGGTAAGTGCAGAACTTCCGATTGTGTCCAGAACTGTGCAGAGAAGGATGATTTGTGATTTTGATTTTGTATGAGTTTGAGTCTTATACAAATGTTGATGCTATGATATTGCGCAATGCTATGTGATGTGTTTTTGTCTGTGTTGACTGCAGGACATCGAGACGAAGTCGTGGCGAGACACGAGGTGATCGGACTAGGCGCAGGCGGCGTTGAGGTCAGAACGGTCGGGATGTGTCAAGACGGCGTGAATCTGAGGTGGTTGCGTGTCAAGGACAGCAAAGGCGCACGGAGGCTTCGGTAAGGTGTGCAAGGGCGAACGGTATTTTCATAAGCGACACAAGTGGAGGCGGTTCCGTTCGGGTGTAGCGGGCTTAATGGGTTGGAGGCCCATTAAGCAAAGGCTATAAATAGAGCTTAACCCCTGTTTTTAGGGTTAGACTTTTGAGAGAGAGAAAATTAGGGTTAGCTCTAGCTAAAGGTTTTTGTTTTGCTTTTTGAGAGGATGTTGGTTTGGAGAGAATGGCGAAAATCCTTGTAATCATTCCTCTGTGTTTCCTATGTAATCCTTTGATCTTTATCAATGAAACTCTGAGGTTTTTGATTACTTGTTTATGCCTCTCTTATTCCCATGCTGTTCTTGTTGAATATTTAGGTTTTGATGCATCTTTTGATTCGTCCTATGAAATAGCTTGAAACTTGATATCTAGAGTCGTTTTAATATTGCTAATGCATCCTCAAAGTTTCATGAACTAAGAATCAGAGAATCTTGTCTATCGTGGGTTTTGGTCTTTCTTGCCCCTTCTTCAAGAAATCCGATTTTGGCTTGTTTGTTGAATCTTTGTTTGCGATTCTTCTCCATGAGGTCAAGATGTTGCTTAGGATGATGTCTGTGAAACTTGACCAGAGAAGAGCATTCAAGATTTAGCACTTTGGATTTTGGGAAAACCCGGCGCCTTTGTTCTTGGTCGGGACAATCGGAACTTCCGATTGTCAAAGCGAATTATCATGAAGCGGAACTTCCGCGACTTACCGGAACTACGGAGTGCGGAACTATCACGGGTAGAATCGGATCTTCCGATTTTTGTGAATGAATGAAACCTGTTTTAGTTCTCGATTTTGTGTTACTCTTCTTGAGAGGGTTTTGTAGATCTTGTTTAAATACATTAAAAGGGAGCTCTTAATTTTAAGGCACCATTCACCCCCTCTGTTGCCATTTCGGTCCTTCAATTGGTATCGAGCGGTTAGCTCTTCTTTATAGATCTTAACCGGTCGGTTGAGCCATGGCAACGGACAAGTATTCCACCAAGCCTCCGGTCTTTGATGGCATGGATTACCCTTCCGAAGAGCCGAATGGAAACATACATCCGTGCTCGGGGTATGCCATCCGGAGAAAGGTGAAGGTGAGATTTGCGATTCTGCCGATGAAAACATCAATGTGGGAAACATGCACGATGTTGAGGCCAATGCTAAGGCTAGGAACATCATCATTCGTGGTTTGAGTAGAAGTGAGTTTGATCGCATTTCTCATTTGACTTACGCTACGACATCCGGGTGACCTCGATGCATACCATGAGGGCACCACCCATTAAGACGGTTCGACAAGACCGGTTCAAGCGTGAATCTGAGAAATTTGAGATGCTTCTTTGGTGAATCTCTTGACGAGTGCTTTTCGGCGTTTTCACAAGATTTTGAGCAACCTCCGAGCGGTCGGTCTTACATACCCGACTCGGATAACGCTCGACAGATGCTTTCGCACTTGATCTTCGTGTTTGGGAGATGAAAGTGACTACCATCAAAGATAGCACGGACCTCTCGACACGACTCTTGATGCGCTTTACTCGCGTCTCAAGACTCACGAGATTGACATTGCCTCTCGAAGGTCAAAGTCACGATCGATGGCTTTAGTCACCGATCCCACCTCTGGATCTTCTTACGAGTCGATACGGGTTCTCCTAGTCGCTCTCGTGACATAAGCGATGATCGTTAGAGCGACTTGAGGATGAACACTAGCCCTCCTAGCTCGGAAGTTTTCCCATGCTTACAAGAGGAGGAGGGATGGAAAAGAGGAGGTCCTGTGATTTGTTTGAGTGTGGTGGCCCCAACCACATCCGAGCAAACCGTCCCAAGCTTGGGAAGGGCAAAGGTGACTATGGCGGTCCGAGCAAGAACGACTACATCGACAAGAAGCGCAACACGAAGCCCTCAAAGACTGACCAAGGCAAGAAGAAGTTCGCAACTTTGGGAAGGCAAAGAAGGCATTCCATCGCGTCCTCACCGCCTCGATTTAACCGGACACCAGCGAGGTGGAGGGGTGGAGTGACGATGATGGGAAGGACGATCATGATCCCAAGGACGACGGCAACTTCTCTGGCATGTGCTTCATGGCCCTTGGGGGCGAACTGAGCGACAGTGAGCTGTACTCCAACTCCGACGAGGTTAGTCCCACTTACGACCAGCTTAATGATGCTTTTCTTAAGCTAGGTAGATTTCATGCTAAGTCTAGGGCTAAGTGTTCTGTGTTGGAGAAGGAAGTAGCTAGACTATCACGGGAGCTTACTTTACTTACATCTGCTCCCTCCCGTGATGATTGTGACACTTGCTGTGCTTTGCTTGATGACATGGAAAAACTAAGGACCTTGCATGATAGTGTGTCCTCTGAACATGACATGATTAAAGTAGAGAACATTAGCCTTCTTACTGAACTAGAGATGAGCAGAGTAGCACCTCCTTCATCTACTACTGTTGAGGCTACTGCTTGCACCTCATGTGAGGTTAAGGACAATTCGTTTAGAGGTCTTTATACCATGTTGCTCGATCTGCCTGAGACTTGTGAAAATTGTAATAATCTCAAGATGAACCTAAAACGGGCAGATCACAAAATTGTCAATTCAAGTGCGCTACTAGAGCCCATTGTTTCTTGCTTAAAGCTGTCCTAAGTTAATCTTTGAACTAGAATCAGATTCAAGCGGTTCAAGAAATGATTGATCACAATAACAAACTGGCTCAGTATGCTTCTAAGGACCTTGTTAGCTCACCATGCAATCAATGTAATAAACTAAAATGTGATTTGGTTGCCTTGGATGAAAAATGTGTGAAGCTAACTAAGGACTTTCTTGAAACACAATCATCTGCTTGTATTGTGTGTGCTGGGAAGAAGTCTAAGGGTTTGGTAGAGACGCCTAGCAACGTGAACCAATCTGCTAGCAATAGGACTGTCCCCCCAAAGTCGGCTGTGCATGCACAAGCCAATCTTTCCTATGCTGTTGGTTCTTCTTCCTCTACTCCCTTATCTTCTGCTGTTCCTTCTTCCCCCTGCTCTTCTTGCACCTCTCTTTTTCAGGAGTGTCATTATCTTATGAACACTCTTGAGAAATTTGTAGGAGGCAAGAAGAAGCTAAATCTCATTCTAGACAAATCCAAGATTTGTAAATTTAATCAAGGTCTAGGATATGATTTTCATGAGGATATGAGGAAGCATCCACCTGTCGTGCTCAGAACCATAGCACCAGGTGTGATCAAAACTAAGCCCAGGACTGAGAAAGTCAATTTTAAATCAGCGGGTTTTGTTCAAAGGATCTCTGACAGTAAGGTGACTCCACCTGCAGCTTCGGCCTCTCTGAAGGCGAAGTATCATTGCACCTTCTGTCAGAAGGATGGACATTTGGTTGATCATTGCTTCAGGCGCGCCAAGATCGCGCGTAGAGACCATGTTGAGTCTTTTAGGCGCATTCATGGTCAGCCCCAGACCATGAGTGCACCTAAGACCAACATGAGGTCTAGGTTTGATACAGCTGGTAATTTAGGGCAGCATCGAGGACTTGATTTTTCTGAGTTTTCTTATTTTCGTCCTCATGCTCCCTTTGATCGTGACTTCCGTCGCTTTGAGAGTAGATCTCGGTTTTCCTTTCGAGATGGCTACCCGCGGCGTGATCAGCATGTTGCCAGAATTTCGACTCGCTCTTCCATAGCAGTCGGATTCAGCAACAGCTTCAGGTCTGCACGCAGACCTTTTGGCTTGTTGAGTGACAGAGAGCGTAGGGTAGATAGAGGTCAGTCTTTCTTGACTACTTCATCTGTTCGATGTGTTACTCAGTATTGGGTGCCCAAATCACTGTTGATTCACCCGAGATTGAGACTTTACTGTTTGACTCGTGGTCGGTAAATTTGGGAAGGCAAAGGTTTGGATTGTAGACTCGGTGTTCTCGTCATATGACCAGGAGACTCGTTGGTTTTCTTCCTAGCCCGTGCTCGAGGTGATGAGGCGATCACTTTCGAGATGCTTCTTTTGGCGCGTCATCGCTAAAGGTACGATGAGCATTAATGATTCGTTTATTTTAAAAGATGTTGCCTTAGTAAGTAAGCTGCAGTATAATCTGCTTTCAGTCTCTCAGCTTACCGATGACGGTTTCGAGGTGAGCTTTAAGAAAAACAATTGCAAAATTCTTGATTCTTCGGGTAGTCTAGTTTGCGGGATTTCTCGATATGGGAGGATCTTTCGTGCTGATTTTTCTGAGTCTTCTGGTGATCCTCTCCGGTGTTTAATTGCTTCTGAATCCCGTGATTTGACTTTCTGGTATAGGAGACTAGGTCATATAGGCTTTGATCATTTGACACGAGTCAGCGGCCACGATCTCATTCGTGGTTTGCCAAAACTCAAGATGGTCAAGGATCTGGTTTGCTCTCCATGCCGGCACGGCAAGATGGTTGCCGCTTCTCACTCTCGAAATACAAGGATGACAATGGTGATGCACGGGACAAGCTGCTCCATATGGATACCGTTGTTCCAGCTCGAGTGCAGCGATCGGGAGGGAAGTGGTATATTCTTGTTGTGGTCGATGACTTCTCGAGGTACTCTTGGGTGTTTTTCTTAGCCTCGAAGGATGAGACGTTTAGTCTTTTTCGTGGTATTTTTAGTAGGCTTTCTGTTGAGCTCCCGGTGCATTACGAGCAATTCGACCGATAATGGCACCGAGTTCAAGAATTCCTACTTTGAGAGTTTTGTGGTGAGGCAGTGTAGAGCACCGTTCTCGTCTCCATCGCCCCCAACAGAATGGCGTTGTGGAGAGGAAGAACCGTACCTTAGTTGAGATGGCGGGACGATGCTTGATGAATACTCTACACCTAGGAAGTTTTGGTGAGGCAATTGCTACCGCTTGTCATGTTTCTAATGAGTTTTCTTGGGCACTCTTGCATCGCACTTCTTATGAGTTGAGATATGGGCGAAAACCCGTCTCGCATTTTCGTGTGTTTGGTTGCAAGTGTTTTATTCTCAAGTGCAGGAACCTAGATAAGTTCGAGTCACGATCTTGTGATGGGATCTTTACGGGTTACTCGACTTCTTCTCGTGCCTATAGAGTGCAGGCTGAGTCTAGCAAAATGGTAGAAACTCAGTGAGGTGACCTTCGATGAGGCGGTCAGGGACTAGGCACGATATCTCGAGTTCTCTAGAGCGACCTGAGTCAATCTTTGTGGGCGATGAGGAAGATGGAGATGAGGGTTGTCTACCCGATCCAGATCTTCCTCCTCCTCTTGAGTGCCTTCTTCCTTGCACCTCGAGGAGATCACCCTTACCTTCTCGCTTCTTACGAAGCTAGTGGCTCTGCTCCTATCTCATCTGCTAATGAGGTAGAGGCCACTTCTTCATCTCACCCTGGACCTCCAAGACACATCCAAAAGGACCATCCTTGAGAGCGGATCATTGGAGACCTCTTTGAGCGTGTCACACGTTCCAAAGCTGGTTTGTCTCTCTTGTCTCCATTCTGCGTTAAATCGCCTCATTTGAGCCCAGAGACGTTTGTCATGCTCTATCTGACGAGTCTTGGACAAAATCCATGCATGAGGAGTTGGAAAACTTTGAAAGAAACAAGGTCTGGTCCCTTGTTGAGCCCCCTCAAGGTCACAATATCATTGGGACCAAATGGGTGTTCAAGAACAAGCAAAGTGAAGATGGGTTAGTTATTGAAACAAGGCTAAGTGGTAGCTGGGGTACTCTCAAGTTGAGGTCTAGATTTGAAGAGACCTTTGCCCTCAGTAGCTAGACTTGAAGCCATTAGAATTTCGCTTGCCTTTGCACTTCTAAGGGTTTCAAGCTTTACCAGATGGATGTCAAGAGTGCCTTCCTCAATGGCCTTATTGAGGAAGAAGTCTATGTGAGACAGCCTCCAGACAGGCTTTCCAAAGCCTTGTATGGACTCAAGCAGGCTCCCAGAGCTTGGTATGAGAGGCTTAAGTCCTATCTGCTGAGTCATGGTTTTGAGATGGGTAAAATTGACAAGACCTTGTTCATCCGCCGTCTTGGCGATCTTACGCTCGTCGGATCTATGTGGGCGACATCATCTTTGGCGGCTCCTCACATACTCGTGTCTCGGTTTTACGGCGTTATGAGCTCGGAATTTGAAATGAGCATGATGGGCGAGTTGAGCTTCTTCCTTGGCTTCCAAATCAAACAGACTCGGGAGTGTACCTTTCTTCATCAAGGAAAATACACTCGAGACCTCCTGAAGCGCTTCGACATGAATGATGGAAAGCCAGTATCAACTCCGATGGCATCTACAGCAGCTCTGGATCCAGATGAAGACGGCGAACCTGTTGACCAAAAGGAGTTCAGGAGCATGATAGGCTCTCTCTTGTAGCTCACAGCCTCGAGACCAGACATACATTTCTCTATGTGTCTTTGTGCTCAGTTTCAGGCTTCTCCTCGCGTATCTCACCGTCAGGCGGTGAAGCGCATCTTTCGGTACCTTCGAGCTACCATTGACTATGGTATCTGGTACTCTTCCTCTACTTGTCTATCTCTTAGAGCCTTCTCCGATGCAGATTTTGCTGGCTGTAGGATAGATAGGAAGAGCACTTCCGGCACTTGCCAATTCATTGGCACTTCTCTTGTCTCACGGTCGTCAAGGAAGCAATCCGGTGTGCGCGATCCGCTGCAGAGGCCGAGCACGTTGTCGCAGCCGATTCTTTGTAGCCAAGTGCTTTGGATGGTCTCGACCTGCGCAGATTTTGGGTTATCTATCGATTGTGTTCCACTCTTTTGTGATAACACGTCTGCGATTTGCATTGCCAAGAACCCAAAGTGCAACATTCTCGGACCAAGCATATTGATATCGATATCACTTTCTTGAGACCATGTAGAGAAGGGTGACATTGTGCTTCGATTTGTGGAGAGTGAGCACCGGTTGGTGATATCTTCACTAAGCCTCTGGGCTGACTCTCGGTTTTGACTCTTGGGAGAGCTTGGGGTGGTTTGTCCTTACAATTTGTTGTGAGGGGAGCTATGTGCTACTACTGTATTATATTATATTTTTACTATTACTCCTTTCTGATTGCATTTCTTTTAATATTTTGGGTCGAAGTCCTTCCAGCATAGGTTAGAGTGGTTCTCTTGCCAAATTGCCTTGACTGCTATTTCTTGTCTTGTGCTTCTAGGATGCTGCTTATTAGCTGTCTCTTCCTTCTCTAAGTAGAGCTTACTCACTTCTTATAGGTTCTAGCAGGGGTCGGGCCACCCTTGGGTAGACAGGGACAGTGTTTGCTCCTTAGTGTATGAGTTGATCAGCTGATAGTCCTAGAATCATATGGGGTAGATAAGAACCTGTCTGAGCGATAGTTTTCTCTATTTCTTTTCTATGCTCTAAGGACTGCCTTTTCTGTTTGTCTTATCAGTTTCTCGTTTTTATTCCTTTGGTTCAGGGGGAGTTTATCTTGGATATTCCATTTCTTAACTTGTCATAACTCAACCTGAATTAAAAGATGCATTTCATTCTGAAGAGGATCTGGTTTTTCGTGCATTTCATCATGCATTGCATTATAATCAAATGGAGCCTTGTGTATTATCCCTTATGATCTGTTTTCATTGTTTTACATCTTGCCATGATTTATGCTAAATTGCTAGATCTATCATGACTTTTTATGTGTAGTTTAGTCTTTGCCATGCTAAGGTTATTAAAAAAAAGGCTACACTTAAATTAAAATCTTGTCATGATAGCTCTTGAGACTAGTCTGGTTGAAGCTATCCTTTTATGATATTCGCCATGTCAAGTAGGCTGAGTTGAGTCTTGTATCTCCTTTGAACTTTTGAGTAAGCTATGTCAGTTTGTTAAGAAACTTGACTTATCTTTAAATCGCTGGTCTAAAAACTTCAAAAGAAAAATGATCTCTTTTGTGCGAAAAAACTGATCTCACCAAATCTTTCTCATGAGACTGCTTGCCATTGCACTAGGCATGAACTCAGGGGGAGCCTTGGATGACCTAAGATCACCTCCTTAAGTCTGTTGCTTGGAGTGGTCGCATAAGGCTTGGGATCTAGCACATGGCTAAGATTTGAAAAATTGGTTGAAGCTTAGGAGGCAGTTGTGGATGGCACCTAGTCCAGAGCTTGCTTTACTAAGATAAAACCATAGAGAGCTTTCAGAAAAAGAAAAATGTGCTAAAATTGCTTATCATTAAAAAGACCAAGTTCTGGATAAATTTAGTCTTTCTCCAACTGGTAGCACTCTAAACTGTTCAATATGAGTCTTCTTGGTTCAACTTAGATTATTTGACATGGCTTGTATCATCCTTGGATACCTTTAGCTAGACTGCAATCTTGGTTTAATGGACTTGCTAAAGAATTGGATCATTAATCAGATTATGGATTTTCTGTCTTAGCTATTCTCTACATCAATTGTCATGATCTTGATAGCATTCTTCTGTGTTATGGCTTGGTGTAATTCTCTAATAGTCATTTTGGATAATCTACATGGCTCCTAATGCTTAAAATGAACATCATATAGTTTTTTCCTCCCTTTTCTACATCTTGATGATTTTATTGCCAAAGGGGGAGAATTTTGGAGAGAAAAAGCCTTCTGGAGAAAAGCCTTGAGTTTTGTGCGAAAATTGCTCTTTCATCTCATCTCAAGTCTTTCTCTTTTGTCAACATGGTCTTGAGCTTAACTACTCTTGTTTAGACCTTGGTTAATTTTAAACTCAAACTCATCTTATGCTTTTTCGGTGATTGTCAATATACTCATCAAGGGGGAGATTGAGAGACCATGTGAGAGGTCCTCCATTGTCCATTGTGAGTGATGAGTATTTGACAGTGTGTTGAATGTTTGAGAGTTGAGTTTTTCGGTTTGGACTGTTTCTGTGCTGAATCAGGATAATCGGAACTACCACTGTGTATAGAGCGGACGTTCCGATAATCGGAACAGCGGCGTTGGAAATAGGAACTTCCGATTAATCTGGGAATTGAGTTCGGTTGAAGACGAAAATCGGTTTTGAAAACACAGAGTACGGATGTTAGAAGATCGGAAGTTCGGAATGGTTAGCGCGAACTTCCGATAATCGACAAGTGCGGATGTTCAGAAAATCGGAACATCCGCTGTGGTAAGTGCGGAACTTCCGATTGTGTCCAGAACTGTGCAGAGAAGGATGATTTGTGATTTTGATTTTGTATGAGTTTGAGTCTTATACAAATGTTGATGCTATGATATTGTGCAATGCTATGTGATGTGTTTTTATGTCTGTGTTGATTGCGGGACATCGAGGCGAAGTCGTGGCGAGACACGAGGTGATCGGACTAAGGCGCAGGCGTTGAGGTCGAGCGGTCGGGATGTGTCAAGACGGCGTGAATCTGAGGTGGTTGCGTGTCAGGGACAAGAAGGCGACGGAGGCTTCCGAGAAGGTGTGCAAGGGGCGAAACGGTATTTTCGCAAAGCGACACAAGTGGAGGCGGTTCCGTTCGGGTGTAGCGGGCTTAATGGGTTGGAGGCCCATTAAGCAAATTCTATAAATAGAGCTTAACCCCTGTTGTTAGGGTTAGACTTTTGAGAGAGAGAAAATTAGGGTTAGCTCTAGCTAAAGGTTTTTGTTTTGCTTTTTGAGAGGATGTTGGTTTGGAGAGAATGAACTGAAAATCCTTGTATTCATTCCTCTGTGTTTCCTATGTAATCCTTTGATCTTTATCAATGAAACTCTGAGGTTTTTGATTACTTGTTTGTGCCTCTCTTATTCCCTTCCTGTTCTTGTTGAATATTTAGGTTTTGATGCATCTTTTGATTCGTCCTATGAAATAGCTTGAAACTTGATATCTAGAGTCATTTTAATATTGCTAATGCATCCTCAAAGTTTCATGAACTAAGAATCAGAGAATCTTGTCTATCGTGGGTTTTGGTCTTTCTTACCCCTTCTTCAAGAAATCCGATTTTGGCTTGTTTGTTGAATCTTTGTTTGCGATTCTTCTCCATAAGGTCAAGATGTTGCTTAGGATGATGTCCTGTGAAACTTGACCAGAGAAGAGCATTCAAGATTTAGCACTTTGGATTTTAGGAAAAACCCGAGCGCCTTGTTCTTGGTCGGGACAATGGAACTTCCGATTGTCCAAAGTGAACTTCCGCACTTACCCCGGAACTACCGGAGTGCGGAACTACCGCCGGGTAGAATCGGATCTTCCGATTTTTGACAGAACAGAATGAAACCTGTTTTAGTTCTCTGATTTTGTGTTACTCTTCTTGAGAGGGTTTTGTAGATCTTGTTTAAATACATTAAAAGGGGAGCTCTTAATTTTAAGGCACCATTCACCCCCCTCTGTTGCCATTTCGGTCCTTCAGTTTTGGTCTCTTGTTAAGTATTATGCTTTCGGCGTAATTACTTAGCTTGAAACAGGTCCGATCTCGGGGGCTTACAGAGGGTTTGGGGGAGCGAGGTTTTTGTAATAGAACTAACTCAAGTTAACATCCCATGTCCGCCTATGACCGTACACGCGGCTGTTTAAATAGTTTAGACTCTGGAGAGGTTGTACACTGTACCCACAGGAGTTAATCATACTCGTTACCCCACATGATTCCTTAGTCATGTAGTTGAGCGATTGTCACAGTAACGTTTCAAACTACCTTGCCCCTTCCGTCGTCTCACCCCTATGGCCAATTCCATAAGTTGTGCGAGATGTTCACTACAATGACTAGCGCAGCTGGCTCTGGCCACAACGAGTAGCGCAGTTGGCAACTTCACCCTCCTTGCTGTCCCTTTCAAGCCAGCGTACATCCTGCCGCTTGCACACTTTCAAACAACAGTTGTGGGATGAAATTCAAGGTTCAATAATTTTACTAAGCCAAGTTGCACTTTGCAGACTTGCGGTTGTACATGTTTTACATAGGAGGTCATGACAAGATTAAGTCCTGAATCCATCTGGACGGTTCAAACCCCATTCCACACATTCTCGTGCTACATCCGCACCCACCACTCCTTCCATTTGCCGAGATGTAGTACTAGCAAGTTGTTTCGGGTTTTGCGGAGGAAAACCACTTAACACAACACGCCAGTCATTTGCATCCAATGACTGCCCAAAACCACTTTCATGATTAAAAGATGATAAACAGAACATTTATTATCCCGGTACTTAAGCAAGCCTAGCATGTTGCTTAAGTACAACCTATACTAGTATTTACCACATAATTAAAAGGGTGACATGGAATGAGGGATTCAATTTATCAAAGGATGGGTAATAATTAATTAATCATCAAATGAGTGTTTAACTACCTTAAGTTTTAACATACATTTGATTACAGAATTAAAGCATGCAACTTTGTTATTTTAAATAAACATAATTTACATAAAATGTAGGCTCAAAATGATCAAAGTATTGACTCACCTTGGTTAAAGGCAGCGGGCCCTGGTACTCTTGAGCTTGGTCGAAGTGGAGGTATACTGCGTGTTCGAACCCTAATCAGACGAAAATACCGAAAAAAGGAACAATAGTAGAGAGAGCAAATAAATACCAAACTCATAATAAGTGAACTCCAAATTGAACAAGATCAGTACCAATACCAAGATCTTGATTTTAGAAAAATTTTGAAACAAGTTTCATAATTTTTGGAGTTGTAATGAAAAAGATATGAATTTTTGAAGCTTTTTAATGAAATTTTTAATTAAAAACAAAATCAGAAAAGCCAGAAAAACTGGGGGCTGACACATGGCATGAACTACGCACGGTCCACAGCACAGTGTGTGTGGACTGGGTCCATGTGTATGGTGCACGGTCCACAGCACTGTTGCGTGGACCGAAGGCACTGCGTCGGTCCACGAGACCATTGGTCCACAGAACAGCGCCACGGGCCCACCTGTCAGCGAGACGACGCGGTAGTGGGCCCACTTGCCAGCGATGGAGCGGCGTTAAAACGTGCCTTCGTCGTGCGGAGAACGAGAGGGGGAGGAAAGAACGAGGCGGGGAGAGGGCGGGAGGCGCACAGCGGCGGGAGCTGGGAAGAGGCAGAAAGAAAGAGGCGGCGCCAGAGCGGGGGTCGGAGCCGAGGCGAAGGGCGGAGGCGAAGCGATGGCATGGTTCGGGAGGCAAAGCGACGGCAACAGCATCGGAGACGAAGACGAGAGGAGGAGGCAGTGGAGTGGAGGGGGAGGAAGGAGAGGAGGCCTGGCTTTCTTATAGCCGGCGGAGGCGAGGCGAGGAGAGCTCGCGCGGTCTCGAGGCTGCACCGGCCATGAGTGCCTGCACGTGGAGAAGACCGAGCAGGGTAGGTGTGCGGTAGCGGGGATTGGCGAGGAGGCACTACTACACAAAAGGTCATCACAGACGGTTCGGAACTGTCACCACAGACGATTTTTGAACTGTGTGAATTAGCACGTCTATGATAACAGGCGGTTATCACAGACGATTTTTCAACCATCTGTGATTAGGATCAACACAGGCGGGTTTCAACAAAAACCATCTGTGAAGGGCCACTATCATGAACGGTTTCTATGAAGAATCGTCAGTGATATACCACTATCACAGACGGTTATTGGTTGCAACCGTCTGTGATACATTTATATCACAGACGGTTTGTAAATACAACCGTGCGTGATAAGCTGTTTATCACAGACGGTTGTATTTACAAACCGTCTGTGATATAAATGTATCACAGATGGTTGCAACCAAGAACCGTTTGTGTTAGTAGTGTATCACAGACGGTTCTTCGTAGAAACCGTCTGTGATAGTGGCCCTTCACAGACGGTTTCAACTAAAATCGTTTGTGATAGTTCTCTGTACCTAACTAATTTTTGTCACATTTTCAACTAGTCTTAGAAATTGCTAGCCATGCCCTCTGAAAACAAACAAGCAGAAACAGGTACATCACAAATGAATCTGACAGCTGAAAGTGATCATTTAACTGAAAATCAATTGCAAAAGAATATTTAAAGTATTGTCGGTAGAGTTACAAATTGAATTACAACTACTCAAAATGAATTACAATATTGAATCAATTGTTCAAAGGTCGTTCATCGGTGTCGACGGCGTGAAACTCTTCGTCGGGGTTAACGATGTTCGCCTTGATGAAGCCCCTCGAACGAATGTGACCTCATTCATGTCTAGTACATTTAACTCTATATTCAAGACTTGTCGACATCAGGAGTAAAGTAGTAAGCATATATATTTAAATTTATAATTAGGAAATAATTATTGCGAGATTGACAAACCTGGGGATCGTGCCTCCTAGAACCAATCAATAGCCGCATATGATGGCATACGTGGAATGCGCATAGGTGATCTCGTTTTCTTTGGCCTTTGCAAAAATAGAATTACATATATAGGTACAGTCAGTTCGAGATGCAATATTACGAAGTATGATATAGGATTATTGTGTTGTAGCGCGTACCGGAAACCGCATCCTGTGAGTCAGTGTAGCGCTCGATCCCTTATATGCCCCTCCCTCGGCAACATAGCCGATGAACAACCTACATGATTCCAAAAAATTATCCGCGTCCATTTCAAACGAAGGAAGACTACAATAGAGTTATAATGTGCGGAGGAAATGAACATACCTGTCGAGTATTCCTTTAAGAAGAGTGAAGTCGTGGTTTTTGTTCAGTAGGGAATCAAGGTACAATACCGTGTTCCTCTTTGGTACAATGATTAGAGGAATCCAGTGGAACCTACTCATGTATGTCGCTATAGTCATAAACCTATGTTCAAACAAAATTTGTATACCAAGTAGTGAAGCACTTACTTCTGGTTGTAGGGCACCATTATGTACTCCCTGTCGTCCAGAGCAAGCAATCCCATTTTTCTGTAATTCTCGACATAGGATGCGTCTTGGTTGATTGTTTGCTCAGAGATCACGTGTGGGTCGAAGAAACCCACCAGTTCTTTGATTCGATGGGCACATTTCATAATGTATCTGTACATAAGCAATGAGTTGTGATATTTATCAGTATCACATGAGTGTAGAACTTGATTGTACACACTTACAGTGTCGAGCATCGTAGAAGTGATGCGTCGAGGGCATTGAGGTTGTATAGGTCGAATAAGTCGTTGAAGCCCACGACGAAGTGGTCCGGCTCGTGGAGAAAATGCTCCCTCTTGTATCTGACGATGATTCCAGTATGGTCCCCGTCCTCTCGAGTCTTGCGCAGGTACCCATCATGTAAAGATTGACAAGCTAGTCCTGAGTCGTGTAGTTCTGTGTTGGAGAGCAACAAACATTCGAGGGAGTATTTTCTGGGCTTGGCAGGCGCCTGAATGTTCTTCGATATCGATTTCGCCTTAACGAGTTGCTTGTGTCCCATCTTCCTGCGAGACGACTCAGGGACGATATGGTGACACATTTTTCTTGTCCCTCCGGCGTATTCTCGACGGGAACTGATGAGGAGGCCTTCTGAAGCGAAGGTTGGGGCGGACTCATCGAGGGTCCTATTGCAGAGACAGGGCCGTGTCGATATCGCGCTAGTGTAGGATCCAGGGCGATGTCCTTCTTGGGCCACTAGATAATAGTGTACATGGCATCCCCTAGTGTTATGATTTCTTCGTTTGGGCCAATCTCCGGTGGGATGGCCATGAAATTGTCATGTACCATGTCCACCTGGACCCTGGCGTAACCCTGCGCCAGCTGGGCACCGAGCTGCACTGCCCCTTCCTGGTATGGATATACCATACCCTGCCCAGCCTTAATAGGAATGGACCCGACCATCCTCACTTGGAGCTTGCAAGGCGTCGGCTCCAACAAAACGATACACAATTAGCTAGGGCATCCTGTAGGTCTATCTTCTGAGCATTCCAGAGATGTACATTACCTCGATGTCGTCGATCGGTAATCGAACGTCGTTATGTCCAGAATTATGTGTGGACGCGACGCTACTCTGAAGTCGAGGAGGACTTGCTCCCAAATTAACGGGGACGGCTTGCGCCTGGAGGAGTTGATTAACTTAGTTCTGCAAGATTGTTATTTGTGCTTGAAATTTTTCAGTAAGCACATGTTCCAACCGAGCGTCGTGCTGGTCCTTGGATCTCTTCCTACTCCTATATGTGTCGGAGTCATGTCAGAATCCATCCCTCCAAAGTACGTAAACCCCAATGCCTCATGTGCGACCCGGGTGCTCCTTGTTTCCCAGGGTCGTAGATAGTACATCCTTCTCCCTGTCTACTTGGAAGGAACATTGGGAACATGCAGAAGTCAATGCTTCCTACAAGACGACATCATGTTATTATAGACACTGTAAAGTTATGGACTTATTAACAACTAAGTGGTTCGATATATTTACCAGGCGTTGGGACACTGCCTCGTCTGCCAGGTTTGTGAAAGAAATGCTGCCCGAAGACATGGCTGATGCCCTTGCTCTTAACCAGGCTTGAGCGCGCTCATCTGAGATCTCAGCAAACGGTCTGGTAGCAGTCTCGTCCTCCGCCGCCCACTGCGTGGCTTTATATTTGTTGGACCGAAAAGGCGACTAGAGGGGGGGGGGGTGAATAGGAGCACGCTCACTTTTTCCCAAATAATGAATTCAACACAATTTCACTCCAATAGCTATGATGAAGCTATGAAGATCAATATACCAGTACAGCGGAAGACTAGTATTGAATCCAATTAAATCCCCTAAGCAAAAACACAAAATCAACTAAGATTGCAAAGACTCACAGCACGGGCGGTCAGACCTCTGTACCCAACCGGTCGGACCGATTGCCGGGCGGTCTGACCGGCGTTGTGCTGGCGGTCGGACCGCTCCAAAATCGGTCGGACCGGTGGTGACGGCGGATCGACCGGCGATCTGAACCGATCTGAAACAGTAAAATCAGCCCGATGACGAAGTTGCAATTAGGTGAAACTTTTGATTCTCAACTCCAATCTTTATGAAACTTTGCACACACCTTCTATATGCTATTGAGGACCTATTACAATCGAATATTATGATAATTCTTGGAACGATCTTGAGCAATTGCCAATTGATTAACGAAGGTCTAAAAGCAGGGCAAACGAAAACTTGATCCTAAAGCTTGTTCGTGAGCGATTGATGATCAAGATGATGCTAGATAGATTAACACATATCACATCAAGCTAATTCATGTGAAAGAATCAATCACAAACTCGCGGATCAAAGAAAGCCCTAAAAACACGAAATTGAAAGCAAGAACGAAAAGAGACTTATCTCAAGCAAACCTTGCATAGATTGATTTCGTGATTGATGCTGGATTACATCCACACCATCATGGATCAGTGGACAATCAAATATCACGAAATTCACCACAAACCATCAAGAGCCCTAGCCTCCACCTCAACTCCCCTAAAGACAATTAGGATTTTGAAACATAAAAAGGCGAGCAAGAGAGAGGTGCAGCCACCATCTCCTCCTATTTATAGTGCAGGCCTAAAACTCTTAGGGTTTGACTCTCTTGGGCTCCCGTTAAGGCCCACTAACAAACGGGTCACACACGCACGCTTCGCAAAGCGCCGTCTTTAACCTTTTGACCTAAACCGCTTCACCATGCGTCATGGATTTGCCAATAGGTCACCCTTGTCCATCTTGTGTCACGCTTGAGTCGTTGACCTCACCCGGCATCGTCGATCGTTCTGGACCTCAACTCTCCAAGTCTAGTCCCGATCTTCCTCGCCGTTGACCGTCGTTGACCACCAAGCAACCTGCACAACCACAGACAAGAAAACACGAATTCGGGAACAAGTTCTTCAAAACTTGACCCATGTTAGTCAAAACATGCATCATGCAAACCATATGCCACGATACCAATGACTTTGACCTAGTAAAACAACATCGCCACGAATTTGGCCGACGTTCAAGTTATTACCGGTCTGACCGCTCCAGGTGAGCCGGTCAGACCGCCCCTTGGCCGGTCGGACCGCTCCCTGTGAGCCGGTCGGACCGCTCCCTGTGAGCCGGTCGGACCGCCCCTTGGGACTTAGCAGAATTTCAACCCCTGAAAATCCGAAACCTTCTGGAAACTTTAAACCAATAGAACTTCTTACTGGAGACTCCAAAAATTATGAGACCAAGTGCATTGGGATCCCCTCACTTGCCTACAACACCTATTTTTGGCCCAGCCCATTCTGAGAACTTTTAGGTCATTGCCGGTCCGACCGCCCCATATGGCCGGTCCGACCGATTTGGGACCGGTCGGACCGCCGTGCAAGGACCGGTCGGACCGCCCTTGTCCAGCAAACCTGTAACTTTGTCGAAAACAAGTGAAACGACAAACCGTAAACGTCATTGCCAATTGTCACATCATCCTAAGATCTGGAACATATCCCCATGAAATCCACAATCTCCCCCTTGATGAACACATTGGCAATTATCCAGAAAATGTAAGTAAGAGGTTTGAAAACGAGTTTACTCGCAGTTTTCGCACAAAGGCACAACTTGGTCCATAAGCAAGAAAAAGCAATGTGAATGACCAAGCTGGCATCAGAATAGTATAGGCATGTGAGACAAGGCAAAAGAAAGCATAAAAACTTTGATTTCCAGAAAAGGGTCAAAATTCTCACATGAGGTCCATATGAAAGAACAATTGTTCAATTGACCTATGATCATTGTGAGGATAAAAGAATGCAATTCAAGTTCAGAATATTCAATAAGACAATAAGAATGCAACTCAAGAACTCCCCCTCACTATGATCCTCAATTTTCAAATTTTCGTTTCTCCCTTTGTATAAACTTCTCCCCAATAAAGAAATATCTTCTTATTAACACATCTTCTCTTCTCATTTAACACATCTTCTCCCCCTTTGACAATGGATTCATCAAGGAATCACGCCTTCCTCTCATCCGAGATAATAAATATAGAATAAAGAAAGAAGCGAAACAAAAGAAGCATAAAGAGGAATATGCATGAAGTGCAATGGGTGGCTTCAATTTTTGTATTTTTCAATTTTTGATTACAAGAAGCTTTGGAGATTACCCAAAAGAACAAGCTAGTATCTCTAATATTGCACAAACAACATATCAAGTCCGATGGTAGCTTAGCAAGATCATGGTAAGACATATATATCAAAGCTAAGCACAAAGGCTCAAAAGTAAAGCGAAGATTTGATCAATTTAAGCAACGCTTCAAATTCAACAAGTTCATCAACAGGATCCTAAAATGAAATTGGCCATGTCAAAATGTCAAAGTGAGATAAAAATCGAACAAAGACCACATTAAGAGTCAATCAAGTCCCGTATTGAATCATTTTGCTCAATATTTTATAAACGCCCATTTGTCAACATTTTTCTCATTTGCATTGAATATTGAAGTTGACTAATTATCTAACTTAGTGACAAGATCTGGACTAGGAGCCATCCACAAACTCATCCTAAGCTTGACCAAAAGTTGATTAAAGGTATATCTTAGTAAAGAAGATCCTGGACTAGGAGCCATCCACAAACTCTTTCTAAGCTTCTACAAGGCGACAAATCTTGAGGTTCATGTCATTTCGACAAGCGGTCCCCATGAGATCGTTCGGTTCATCAAACTATCTCCAAGTTCATGTCATTTGACAAGCAGTCTCGTAAGAATAGTTTGGCACAATTTAAGCATAAGACAATCTTGATTTTCATTTTTCACATGAGCAGTTTTAGAATCTCAAGAACACAAAAGCTCAAGTAATGGTCAATTTTAGATCAAAGAGCTAACAAAGCAATTCTGACAGGGCCAATGTCACAAGAGGAGCACTAATTGCGTAACTCGCTAAAACATCCACAAATTGCAATTTCTTAGTTTGAGTTGTTTAAAAGGTTCTAGCTCATATAGCAAAGACTTAGCTACACATGTAAAAGCATGATAATTCTAGCAAGTCAAAGAACTAGACATGACATTGAGCAAGAATTGAAATACAAAAGCTCTAAAGGGTAATAGGCAAAGCTTCATCAATTTTTAAAAATAAGCAGAAAATCTTATATTACAATGCATCTTTTGGATTTTTCATACCATTTGTTGTAACCACTTGTTGGAGTTTTCATATGAATGCAATATGACACAATGAGATGCAATTAAAAGCCTAAAAACCTAAAAAGTTGAAAAGATCACTAAGTTAGGAAAAGAACAATAAAAGATCAAAAGAACAAGGAAAGATAAGAAAAGATCAAACTCCCCTCAAACCAACCCATAAGGATAAATTACCCTAACTCGCTTCTTAAGGAGGAAAACTGGTTTGATCTAAAGGCTTGGTAAGAATATCGCCAATTGAGCTTGGATTCTACTGAAGTGCATCACAATATCACCTTTTCAACATGATCTTTAAGGAAGTGAAAGCGAATGTCTATGTGCTTAGTCCTAGAATGTTGCTTTGGGTTTTAGCAATATTAATAGCAGGAGTGTTATCACAGAAAAGAGGAACATTAGCAAACTTTAACCCATAATCTTTCAAAGTGGGCGTCATCCACAAAATCAGCTCTGACAACTAGCAAAGACTACATACTCCGCTCAATGATGGATTGTGCAATGTAAGACCGCTTCCTAGAGGACCAAGATACAAGAGAAGTGCCTAGGAAGTGACAGGTGCCTGAGGTACTCTTCCTATCTAACCGACAGCCCGCAAAATCAGAATCTGAAAAACCCCTAATGGATAAAGCTGAAGAGCAGGAATACCAAATGCCACATAAGAGGGTAGAGTGTAAATACCTGAATATGCGCTTAACGGCTTGGTGATGGGAAGTTCTCGGAGGCGCTGAAATCTTGCACAAAGGCATACAGTGAAGTGAATGTCGGTCTCGAGGCCGTCAAATCTGAAGGAGCCGATCATCTTTGCGGTACTCGCGTTGATCCACGACTTCTCCTTCCTCATCCGGATCCAAAGCGATCGAAGTTGCCATGGGAGTGGAAATTGGCTTGCAGTCACCCATGTTGAAGCGTTTGAGTAGATCTTTAGTGTACTTTGTCTGATGGATGAAAGTTCCTTCCTTGCATTGCTTGATTTGAAGTCCCAAAAAGTAATTAAGCTCTCCCATCATACTCATCTCAAATTCCCTGGACATAGTGTCAGAAAAGCTGGAAACAAGAGCATTAGAGGAACCACCAAAAATAATATCATCCACGTAAATTTGAGCAAGCAGGAAGTCATTGTCACGCCTAAGAATAAATAGAGTTTTATCCACTTTACCCATCTCAAAATTATTTTTAAGCAAGAAAGTCTTAAGTCTATCATACCAGGCTCTAGGGGCTTGTTTAAGACCATACAATGCTTTAGATAGCTTGAAAACACGATTTGGATATTTGGGATCCTCAAAGCCAGGGGGTTGCTTAACATACACTTCCTCATCTATGAAACCATTTAAAAAGGCACTTTTAACATCCATCTGAAATAATTTAAAACCTTTTGATGCAGCAAATCCAAGCAGAATGCGAATGGCTTCTAGTCTAGCAACAGGAGCAAATGTCTCATCAAAATCTAACCCCTCAACTTGGTCAAACCACGAGCTACCAATCTGGCCTTATTTCTAACCACAGAACCATCCTCACCTTGTTTATTCTTAAACACCCAACGGGTTCCTATAACATTATGACCACTAGGAGGTTCTACTAGGTTCCAAACTTTATTTCTTTCAAAATTTTCTAACTCCTCATGCATGGCATTTACCCAGCTAGAATCAGATAAAGCATGTGATATATCGCGGGGTTCAAAAGAAGCAACAAAAGCCGAATGAGAGTAGAGATTTGGATCATTATACCTGGAGCGAGTGACTCGCTCATGTAGATTACCTATTATCTGATCCGGAGGATGCTGTAATACTCCGGAAATGGATCGGTAGAAAGAAAGAGGTCGGAGAGAGCGAAAGAAAGTGTTTTCAGCGGAAAATTCCTTTCGTCGGGGGGGTATTCGTTAATATCAGGCAACTTTGGGCGCAGATTCGCGACCCAGAGGCCCATTAGTGGGCCGCCGGCCCATCTAGGGGCCGCCAAGGGGAACACCCTTTTCCCCCAAACCCTATTCCTCCCCTTTTTCCCCAAGCCGCCTCTCCTCCCCTTGTGCCGCCCCTCTCTTCCTCCCCTCCTCCTAGGCGCCCCTCTCCATTGGTGGCTGCCATTGGAGATCCCCGAGCTGCACCCCGGCCTTCCAAGTGTTCTTCTTGGTTCTTCCTCCGCAGGCGATTTCCTTTCAATCGGGTTCGTGGAGTTGGAGCTGGCCAAAGGAGGAGAGGGGAAGGCTTTGGGAAGTTGTTCCTCGTCGTTCTTCGGGTCTACAAGGGTAACGAGAGACCCCATCGCTGTTTGATTGCGTTAGAGTTGTCGATTCCATGTTTTTGGTAGTATCGTGTAATTTCTGTTAGTAGATCGGTTCTGTACAGTAGGTTGCAACTCGGTTTTGGGTGCCTTAGAGGCAGAATTGGATGATTTCGCCTTCTATAGTTTTGTTCCTTATTTCATTAGCTTTCTTTTGGCACCTGGATCACGAATTTTGACCCAGTAGATTAAAAGTTATGGCTGTTTTACTACGCGCTGGTCTGTCTGTCAGAACTGATGGGTATAGTGAGTTGCACCTAGGTTTTGATCTAGTTAGAGTCAGAATCAGGTCGGCCACCCAACTAGGTTGTTGAAGATAATTTCACCATGTTTCCAGGCTGATAAAAATCACTTTATTTGGATCAGTGGTTTAAAAGGTAGAGCAATTTCTTTAGGGCTGTTCAGATTTCTGGGCAGACTGCAGTTGTAGTTTTTCAATGGATGGTTAGACCCCTGTAATGGCCGAATTAGAGTTTACCCTCAACTAGAGTTTTGTAGCCAGTTAAGTTAAGAAAATTTGAGCACTGGTTTCAGGTCTTTTGGACTTACGGTTTTTTATTGGTGAATTTTCTAGTAAAACTGCCAGATTAGGGTTAATTGAAATGGTTGGGTAAATTGATCAAATTGACTTTTATTTGGTTAGTTTGGCTAGAAGATTGAGGGAGGACACGTGTAGCATCGCAATATTCGTTGCCCTCATTTCGATTATATTTTATTGTAGGCGGTGAAGCGGTGAGTGGAGGGTATCACAATTACCTCCCAACCCGTTGCAGCGCGGCAGGCAAGTAATTTGTATTCCATGTTTGATGTCACGTATGATGTGTGAATGAATGTTTACATTTGTTCGTATATGTAGATGAATGCCATGTGTTCTTTTCATTTATGAATACTATTCCATATTGACATGTGATCATCATGACATGCATACAATATTTTGGTAAGACCCATCAATTCCAGTATGGGCACTTGAAATCCCATCAATTCCAAGATGGGTACGTGAGTCCACCATTCCAATGTGGGCCACGTTACGTGAGTCCACCATTCCAATGTGGGCCACGTTGGACGATCGTATGAAACGTTCTTCATACGAATACTTTAAGTGAACACCGACGGTGCTTCACTCGCTATACCGTATATGCTACAATATGTCCATTTCCTTCAATGCACCATTCCACTTCATTCATTCATACATTCGTTTCAGATATGTTCAAATTGTGTTTGTGATAAATGGCTCATTGTATGTTTGATTGTTACATCTGATTACTTTGTTGAGTCTATGGCTCATTCTTGCTTTCTTGTCTTATTTAGGTAAATGACGAGGAAGAATGATCTTATGGAGGGTAGTTCATCACGATGCACTCACTATCATTTATCAAACAATTTGAGGACTTTTATTATCATTAATTATGATTTGTGTTGCAATGTAATAAGCCCACATGGCCTTGTTTACTTATCTTCTTCGAGCTGTTTACTTCCATTTCGTTGAGTAAGACGGAGGGCGAATGCTTGTTTTCATACATTCACAATAACCGCTTCTTTTGTTATGCTACTTGATGTTATTCATTTGAAGAGTAGAGATTGTAGGTGACATCTTGACTTCCTTATAGTCGTGGTGTTACAGATTGGTATCGAGCGGGCTTTAGGTCCATGGTTCATTCAAACATATTAAATTGACACCTTGTGCACATTAGGAGGGTTGGTAAAGCTGTTGCTTCGCCTTCCAATTGTTGTGACTCGATTAATGAGTCGTTGTTGAGTTGTTTTGTGCTATGATGTGTTAAACTATGATATGATGTGATATCCTATATATCTATGAATTATTCTATGATTGTCATGAGATGATCCTATATATATTCATAATTGATTGCATTAGTTATGCGTATCGGTAGCGGACGTCGGCGGTGAGTTCGTGGTTGTCGTCCAGGATTTACTGTGCTACACCACTCGCTCGTGTTGTAATAGTAGAGAAGTTCTTACCCTGTTCCAAAGTTACGTGTTGAGCCCGAGCTCATTGATGATGTTGTTGTCCTTCTCAAGTTTGTATCGGTTTTCGGTTGTAGTTTCGATAGTTCGTGAATTTCTTTTGAATGGAGGTTATAATGAAGTGGGCAATCTCTAGTAGATTTCGATCGTTCTTTGAAACAATTATTGTTCTTTCTACTATTGTGATATTTCGCTCACGTAAGCATAGTTAAATTGCAAGATTTACCTTTTCACGGAAGTTCTTTTACCCTGTTGGAAAATTCAACCCGAGTGTTCGCTTGAGGTTTGGGCAATGGCGATTTCTTTTGCAAGTTCTTTATCAAGTGCACAATGATCTTGCATATTTCTTTTGGGATGCTTTAGACAGAGGTTCTCTTCTTTGATTTACGATTTTGACAAATTCTTGTCCGGTGGTAGTTGATGAATTTCCCTTAGGTTCATGATTCATGGTAGTGATGAGATCCAATAGGTCTTTAATGGTTCTCTGAAAATATTATTATTTTTCGGTGTTGAATTTCTTTTATTTTAAATGATCTTGACGGTTGGCAATATTGATATTTCTATGTTTGTTCCTTCCTTCTCATTGGAAAATAGCGACTCGTTTACTCGTTTGATAGTTTGTATAATGAGAGTTTTACATTGCAAGTTCATTAACACGAGGAAGCATTGGCTCCATGTATTTCTTTTGGATCATTCCGCGTCTTGAAGTTTAACGATCTCTTTTACGAGGATTAGTGTTAAAACCCTTTTGGGGTGCCTTGTGGTGATTAAGTTGGAGATGGTAATCAAACAAAGCTGGTTGGCTACGGGTTCCTATTGGTCCCTAGATGTTTTTCAAAACAATTCTTGTCTTTCGATTCTTGAGCTTTCTTTGCTACTTGTACGATATTATTGACAAGATCATTCTTTTGTAAGAGTCCTATCTCTCTTGTTGTTTAAGGGGACTGATTAACTGTTTGGTATTTTGATAACGGGAATTATCTTCTACTAAGTTTATTGAAGAAATTTCGACTCAGTTCAATTCTTTTGGAGTAGTTGGAGTGTTGGAGTTTATAACCTCCCTTTGAAAAGGAAAAGTGTCGCGACCTCTTTCTAATGTTTTGTGGTGTTGTGTGAGAGGTTGTCTCGACTTTGTGGCATTCGTACTAGGTTCCTTTTCGAGAACAAGTTGTTATTACAATTCCATTTGATCTTTGAAAATTTCTATAACTCGATTTGTCATGTTTCCTTTAGAAGGTTTATTGATATGATCAAGAATGTGAGAATAAGGTTGATTCTTTTATAGAGAAAGAAGTTTTAACCACCTTTCTTGATGTTTCCAAAATGATTCAATTTCGAGTTTTGTGTTCATGACCTACTGGAGGTCCAAGTTTATTTTGATAAACGAAGTTTGCCGCGTAAAACGATTTGTTGCAAAGTTATAATGGTTCTTGATGATGCGGCGTTTTGATCTTGAATGCTCGTTGTTCTTATCTCAGAAGATCCGACATTCTCTTCTTGCGAGGCTTATGTTTTCAATTGTGGACTCCACCTATGTTCAATGAGATCATTGCCTAATTGGTTTTCCCCTTGGTTCTGTGTTCGTTACGAGTGGTAAGTGATTTCCCAGTTGGTGAAAAGCGTTTTCACGTGCCTCTTCTTTTGAGATATATTCAACCCATTCTTTTCGCGTTGGTCTTTCGAAATGTTTTCTAAATGTGGTGGTGAGCTCGATGTTATTACTTGTAGTAAATTGATCGCCTTTGGGTGACATCGTTCAAATAAGAATATTTCAAGTTTAGCTTTCACGGTACCTTGGAGCTCGTGAATCAACGGGTAACTGAGATTATTTTGAGTAACTTGAGGAATTGGATTAACCTATTGTTCTTTAAAGATTTCGTGTGATTTAGTCCGAAAGGTTCCTTGGTTTGAGTTCGCAAAGTGAGGTTGCAATAAAAGAAAATTTTCGTTGATCTCTTCGAGACGAAGTTAATCCATTTGCTTTCCGTGAAATCCTGTAAATGGAAATGTTTCGAGTTTTGTGGCTGAGAACATTTGGATCTCGTGTTTCCCAAGTAGATGAACTGTTTCGAGCCAGTTGGCATGTTGAAGGATCTTATCGATTCTTAATTAAAACTTGTGGTTATTTTGAAGCGTCCCTAAATTTGTTGCTCTTTCCGCTCAAGAGATGGCGAATTTCAAACGTAATATCTTTCTTTCGTGTCAATTTGTCATTTACTATTCTCTTTTGAGGATGTGTGCCTCAATTATGAACTCACTTTCGCTTTCCAAGATCACCTTTATCGAATATTTCTTTTGGTTTCACCGCCGTGATGAGCAACGTCTTCTCGTGTGAATAAACTTATCTTTGTTCGCCTCTAACATTTGAGAAAGGATCACAGCTTTGGGTTGCAAAGTGTTTGCAAAGGATAAGTTTGGCAACTGCTTGGTGGTGGATGAGTAATCGTAGCGATGATATTTTGCTACCAAGTTATCGGAGGAGTAGTAGAATGTGAAATGGTTTTGATCTGTATCCCTTGGAGGGAAATTGATTCACAGAAATGTTTGACTTCAAGTAAGCTGAATAGTGTTACTTTGAATAACACCGGTATAGTGAAATTCTAGAACTTCAATTCGAGATTGAAAAGTTAGTGATTATCGGAGGTAAGGAAACCTTCATTGAATTTTAGAGTAACGCAATTGAATAGCATTGCGAGATGGTGTGGGTGATTTATGATGATGTCATTGATGGAGTATGTTAGAATGGGGGTACTATTGGAGATTTAATTCGATGATTTCACTATCAGTTATAAGAACAATCGGGTGTAGAGGTTTTGGAAGTTAAATTTGGGTTTGCATTGTTATGTTAGACCTTTGGTCATCCAATGATTATGTGTAGAGAAAGTGGAATAATGGAGCTTCCTGATCAGTAAAATGATAATTGATAGAACCCTTTTGATGTAGTACATGTTTGTGCGAGTTAAGGATTATGAGTTGTTGTTCTTGGAAATTGGAGGTAATGTGATGGTTTGAAGCCTATTACGTGGTGCCTTGAACGCCTTCTATTAAATCGATTTTGGTTAGTAGAATGAATTGTCTAGAGTATTCGGTGGATTCAATTTAGCCTCTCCACAATTGTGTGGATGATGTCCTTCAGTTTGATCATAATTTGATAATGTTCAATTAAGAGGTTTAATCTCTTGTGGTATGCGATGAATTCAAATTAGAGAAATTTTATTCCTAGAGGAGAGAAGCTGTGGAAAGGAATGTTCATCAGATAATGAGGTGTTTTCTTGATTCTCGTTTGAGTTTTGTGTCGTTGACTTGTATCTTCCGCAATTTTGAGTTGGCGCTGGGTTGGCGTGTTGATTCTTTCCAAATCCAGACAAACCGCAAGTATTTGGTTTGAGCGTTCGAGTGATTTCTCCTTTGGTGGTCGTGGTGTTCCTTTGTAAGCTGCTTATTTGGAGAACGGATTTGTTTTCGAGATGATTGTCAAATTTGGAATCTAACCTTTTGGTGGAGAGTTAGCATTGAGTGGACGCGATGAGGACTCTCTATTTTCAATTGGATTCTCTTCGTTTTCGAAAGTTGCAGAAATTAGAAAGTTGGTATTTCGCTTTGACCGTCTCGGTACACGCCAAGCACGCAACGTCGGGTGTGTTCAGTGCCGAGTGGGCGGTGAACTATTCAAGATTCGAGTTAAAGTTTAAGACGTTGACCATTGAGTATGGTCTTACCTTCGATCCTCTTCTGATGAGGGTACCTAGAAAGTTTAGGTTGAATGTTAGGTCGGCGTCGATTTGGGTCTTTGGGTGGTGGTTTCTCTAGTCCAAAGAGAGGCCGTTTGAGAGCCGGAGACCTCGTGCGCGATAAGTATCCAGACCTGTTCGTTTATGGTACATGTTTTTCGTTAATAATTCTAGTCGCAGTTTTCTTTCGAATAAGATCTGTGTTTAAATTCGAGGTCGAATCCTGTTAAGGGGGGTAGAATGTAATACTCCGGAAATGGATCGGTAGAAAGAAAGAGGTCGGAGAGAGCGAAAGAAAGTGTTTTCAGCGGAAAATTCCTTTCGTCGGGGGGGTATTCGTTAATATCAGGCAACCCGGGCGCGATTCGCGACCAGAGGCCCATTAGTGGGCCGGCGGCCCATCTAGGGGCGGCCAAGGGGAACACCCTTTTCCCCCAAACCCTATTCCCTCCCCCTTTTCCCCCCAAGCCGCCTCTCCTCCCCCTTGTGCCGCCCCCTCTCTTCCTCCCCTCCTCCTAGGCGCCTCCCTCTCCATTGGTGGCTGCCATTGGAGATCCCCGGAGCTGCACCCCCGGCCTTCCAAGTGTTCTTCTTCGGTTCTTCCTCCGCCGGGCGATTTCCTTTCAATCGGGTTCGTGGAGTTGGAGCTGGCCAAAGGAGGAGAGGGGAAGGCTTTGGGAAGTTGTTCCTCGTCGTTCTTCGGGTCTACAAGGGTAACGAGAGACCCCATCGCTGTTTGATTGCGTTAGAGTTGTCGATTCCATGTTTTTGGTAGTATCGTGTAATTTCTGTTAGTAGATCGGTTCTGTACAGTAGGTTGCAACTCGGTTTTGGGTGCCTTAGAGGCAGAATTGGATGATTTCGCCTTCTATAGTTTTGTTCCTTATTTCATTAGCTTTCTTTTGGCACCTGGATCACGAATTTTGACCCAGTAGATTAAAAGTTATGGCTGTTTTACTACGCGCTGGTCTGTCTGTCAGAACTGATGGGTATAGTGAGTTGCACCTAGGTTTTGATCTAGTTAGAGTCAGAATCAGGTCGGCCACCCAACTAGGTTGTTGAAGATAATTTCACCATGTTTCCAGGCTGATAAAAATCACTTTATTTGGATCAGTGGTTTAAAAGTTAGAGCAATTTCTTTAGGGCTGTTCAGATTTCTGGGCAGACTGCAGTTGTAGTTTTTCAATGGATGGTTAGACCCCTGTAATGGCCGAATTAGAGTTTACCCTCAACTAGAGTTTTGTAGCCAGTTAAGTTAAGAAAATTTGAGCACTGGTTTCAGGTCTTTTGGACTTACGGTTTTTTATTGGTGAATTTTCTAGTAAAACTGCCAGATTAGGGTTAATTGAAATGGTTGGGTAAATTGATCAAATTGACTTTTATTTGGTTAGTTTGGCTAGAAGATTGAGGGAGGACACGTGTAGCATCGCAATATTCGTTGCCCTCATTTCGATTATATTTTATTGTAGGCGGTGAAGCGGTGAGTGGAGGGTATCACAATTACCTCCCAACCCGTTGCTGTGTGGGCAGCAAGTAATTTGTATTCCATGTTTGATGTCACGTATGATGTGTGAATGAATGTTTACATTTGTTCGTATATGTAGATGAATGCCATGTGTTCTTTTCATTTATGAATACTATTCCATATTGACATGTGATCATCATGACATGCATACAATATTTTGGTAAGACCCATCAATTCCGGTATGGGCACTTGAAATCCCATCAATTCCAAGATGGGTGCGTGAGTCCACCATTCCAATGTGGGCCACGTTACGTGAGTCCACCATTCCAATGTGGGCCACGTTGGACGATCGTATGAAACGTTCTTCATACGAATACTTTAAGTGAACACCGACGGGTGCTTCACTCGCTATCCGTATATGCTACAATATGTCCATTTCCTTCAATGCACCATTCCACTTCATTCATTCATACATTCGTTTCGATATATGTTCAAATTGTGTTTGTGATAAATGGCTCATTGTATGTTTGATTGTTACATCTGATTACTTCTTTGAGTCTATGGGCTCATTCTTGCTTTCTTGTCTTATTTAGGTAAATGACGAGGAAGAATGATCTTATGGAGGGTAGTTCATCACGATGCACTCACTATCATTTATCAAACAATTTGAGGACTTTTATTATCATTAATTATGATTTGTGTTGCAATGTAATAAGCCCACATGGCCTTGTTTACTTATCTTGCTGAACTGTTTACTTCCATTTCGTTGAGTAAGACTGGAGGACGAATGCTTGTTTTCATACATTCACAATAACCGCTTCTTTTTGTTATGCTACTTGATGTTATTCATTTGAAGAGTAGAGATTGTAGGTGATATCTTGACTTCCTTATAGTCAGGGTGTTACAGATGCTGTCTCTGAATGCGAAGTGGAGCGCCCGGGTGAGATATCGTTTCTTCGACCTCCGCAGGTACTGCTGATGATGAAGATGCAGCAGGAGCCTCAACTGAAGCTGAAGTAGACGTAGCAGGTTTTTGTATCAATATGGGCGCCTCGGCAGCAGCAGATGAGGGAATGATATTATCTTCGTCCTCATCTTCCTCCACAAAAATGCTCTCTGTCACCTGTAAATCATCTGTAGCAATAGATCTAGCTCCAGGGCTAGTCTCATCAAAAGTGACATTACAAGTCTCTGAATAATGTTAGTCTCGATTATTAAAACCCGAAAACCCTCGAATGAGCGGGATAACCCGAAATAACCCATCAAAAGTTCTTGATTCAAATTTATCTAAGTTGCTCTGTCTTAAGAATAAAAATTTTGATCAAAAACTCGAAAATGCGAAACAGAGGGTTTTCTACCAAAACGAAGCTCATAAGGAGTCTTGCCTAAAGAAGGTCTCAAAAAGACACGATTTGCAATATGGCAAGCAGTAGCAATAGCTTCGGCCCAAAATCTCCTCGGTGTGCTATACTCATCTAGCATCGTCCTAGCCATTTCGACCAAGGTCCTATTCTTCCTTTCCACGACGCCATTTTGTTGAGGGACGTGTGGAGAGGAGAACTGATGCTCAATACTACGCTCAGCACAAAAAGAAGCAAAAGAAGCATTTTTGAACTCCGTGCCATTATCACTGCGAATCGCTCTCAAAGCACCAGGAAGCTCAGAAGCCAAACGAAGAACAAGGTCATGAAAATAACCAAAAGCTTCATCTTTTGAAGTAAGAAAGAACACCCAAGTATATCTAGAAAGATCATCAACTATGACAAGAATATACCATTTTCCACCGACTGACCGGACTCTAGCAGGACCAACAGTATCCATATGAAGCAATTGTCCTGGTCCGTCAGTCATAACCATAGTCACAGAAGGATGTGAGGCGGCAACTTGTTTGCCATGCCTACAGGGCGCACATACAGCATCCTTGACAGCTTTGAGTTTGGGCAAACCTCTCATGAGATCAAGGTTGCTAACTCGTGTCAGATGATCAAAACCAATGTGCCCCAAACGTCGGTGCCAAAGCCAGAAATCAGAAGAAGATGTAAGCAATCATTTAAGAGATCCAGCAAGAGATTCAGAAAAATTAGCTCCAAAAATTCTACCAACTCTAGAGATTCCAAACACAAGCTCACCAGTAGAATCAAGCACACGACAAGCATTTTTCTTAAAAACAGTCTCATAACCATCATCAAGAAGCTGAGAAACAGAAAGGAGATTATACCTAAGCTTGTCCACAAGAGCGACATCCTTTAGAATGAATTTGTTGTTCACCCTAATTGATCCTGTTCCTTCAATTCGCCCTTGTGTATCATCTCCAAAGGTGATGAAGTCATCACCTGTTGCCCGTGTGAAAGAGGTGAACCATTTTGAGTTTCCGGTCATGTGGCGTGAACACCCGGAGTCGACGAACCACGTGTTCTTCCCCTTTCCACGGTAGTCCTGAAAATCAAGGAACAAAAGAACGATGTGTCTCAATACTGGGGTTAGATAAACAAGATTTAGGAATCCAGTACTGAGACACACGTCTGCAAGGAGTATACAAACCAGAAGTACTATCCTTGATTTCATCTAACATTCGGTTATGAGCAATGTTTAAATTAATATGAGACTTAAACTGTCCATGGGCGGTCTGACCGTCGTTGGGCTGGCGGTCAGACCGGCGACCAAAACGGTCAGACCGGTGACCAAAACGGTCAGACCGGTGACCACCAGCGGTCAGACCGCCAGTCTGATAAACATTAGAATTAGGATATTTAGAAACATAATGATTTGCATGAGAGAAAAATCCTAATCCAGGTTTATTCTTTTCAGTGTTACCATGTCTCATAGAAGCTCTAGGTTGCATGAATGAAATTCTATCAAAATTTTTCCTATCATTTTTCAACCTACGCCAACAAAATTCAATCAAATGTCCACCTTTTTTGCAATAAGTGCAATGGTACTTGGTACCACTAGAAGAAGCACCATTGGAATTAATACAAGGTTGGGAAAAACCTGCAGATTTAAAAGATGTTTTTGCAGGTTGGGTTTTGAATTCAATTAAACCTTTTTCCAAGACTTGAATGACTTTTGGGTTTGAATTGTCTTGAAAAGAATTGAATCCTAAACCTTGCTTCTTATAAGGAGTTTTAGACTTGTCAAGAATCATGTTTAATTGTTTCTTACCTTTAGAAAATTTCTCTAATGTATCATGAAGGTAAGCATTTTCTTTTCTCAAGTTAACACAAGCATCACAAGTATTATTCATAGATTTCTCCTTATACAAAGCAATTTTAAGCTTAAGAGTGGAACATGAAGCACAAGTAGTATTTTCAATATCGTCCTTAAGCTTAGCATATTTGACTCTAGCAGCTTCTAAGATATCTTTAATTTCACGTTCTTTTTCTAAACATGAAGTGCAAGGGCTAGAATCAAATACATCAAAAGCAATCAATTTACTAGATTCTAAACATTTTTCACAAGGAGCACTTTTAATTTCATTTAGTTCAGATCTAGCATTCTCAAGTTGTTGTACGTAAATATTATGAGCAGATTGTAACTTGGTAATTTTCGAATGCATAGCATGACAAGATAAACATTCATCAGGTTCAAGAGTCTTAGCATTTTTAAGCTCTACTTTCAGTTTGCTAATTTTTGACTCTAATTTCTTATTTTTTGTCATGACAAATTCTAGTGCTTCATCTTGACTAAGAAATTGCTCAACTATAGAATCATATTTAGCAGAAAGCTCATCATAAGAAAAAGATACCTCATTATCATCAATGTCGTCCGTGTCAGCCATGAAGCACATGCCAGTGAAGTCTTTGGCCTTCCCTTTCTGTTTGCCTTGAGGGATCTCCTCCTCCTTGTCCTCCTCACTCCCGGTATCCACATCACTCAAGGATTGATCCTCAAAAGCGGCAAGGACCCGGTGAGCAGCCTTCACAAGCTTATTAGCCTCATACCTTGATTTGTTGAAAGGAGGCTTCTTCCAAGCTGGCTTCCCTTCCTTATGATTGCTCTTACCTTTCAGCTTGGGGCAATTTGCCCGGATATGATTGAGCTCACCACATTCATAGCATGTCACCGAACCACCTCTCTTTTTGTTTCTCACATTATTGTAGGCCCGTGTGAATTTTTTAGCTAGAAGAGCTAACTCTGTTTCAGGAATACTTTCAAGCTCCTCTTCATGAATAGCAGATAAACAAGCAAATGAAAATCCAGACGAAGATTCAAAAGAGTCATCAAAAGCCTTTTTGAGAGGATCTGCTACCAATGCTAAATTTTCTTTCTTGGGATGATCAACTCTTTTAATTTCATGAGTCTTGAGTTTACTATAAAGCAATTCTAAAGTAAGACTTGAAAGATCAACATTTTCCTCTATAGCAATAGCCTTCATCTCCCACTCCTTGGTGTTGATTGCAGCCAAGAGATGGGTGGCATTTTCAGATTGAGAATATTCAATATCAACGACTTTCATTTGATTAATTACTTTATTAAAGCGATGAAAATGTCATCGATGCTCTCTCCAGACGCATCTCGAATTTATTGTATTCACGCTTGTAAACTGCTTGGCGCACCTTTTGATTTGGGACGAACCCTCATGATATGTTTCGAGAGTGTTCCAAATTTCATGCGCAGTTGAAAGATTGCAAATTCTATCATATTCTTGTCTACCAAGTGCACCATATAAAAGATTCTTAGCCTTATTGTTGTTAGCCAAAAGAATTGCGTATGGTGTAACAATTTCAGAATAACCAATGGGCTCTAACAACATCCCAAATAGCTTGTCCTCGCTCTCAAGAAAGACGCGCATACGATTCTTCCAATAGGCATAATCGTGCTCATCGAAGATATGCGGTTTAGTAGAAAACTTATCCATCGCCAAAGTTGGGGACGGTTAAGATCAAGATTGAACTAACAGGGCTCGATACCACTTGTTGGACCGAAAAGGCGACTAGAGGGGGTGAATAGAGCACGCTCACTTTTTCCCAAATAATGAATTCAACACAATTTCACTCCAATAGCTATGATGAAGCTATGAAGATCAATATACCAGTACAGCGGGAAGACTAGTATTGAATCCAATTAAATCCCTAAGCAAAAACACAAAATCAACTAAGATTGCAAAGACTCACAGCACGGGCGGTCAGACCTCTGTACCCAACCGGTCGGACCGATTGCCGGGCGGTCTGACCGGCGTTGTGCTGGCGGTCGGACCGCTCCAAAATCGGTCGGACCGGTGGTGACGGCGATCGACCGGCGATCTGAACCGATCCAAAGCAGTAAAATCAGCCCGATGACGAAGTTGCAATTAGGTGAAACTTTTGATTCTCAACTCCAATCTTTATGAAACTTTGCACACACCTTCTATATGCTATTGAGGACCTATTCCAATCGAATATTATGATAATTCTTGGAACGATCTTGAGAAATTGCCAATTGATTAACCGAAGGTCTAAAACCGGGCAAGAACGAAAACTTGATCCTAAAGCTTGTTCGTGAGAGATTGATGATCAAGATGATGCTAGATAGATTCACACATATCACAGCAAGCTAATTCATGTGAAAAAATCAATCACAAACTCGCGGATTGAAAGCAAGAACGAAAAGAGACTTATCTCAAGCAAACCTTGCATAGATTGATTTCGTGATTGATGCTGGATTACATCCACACCATCATGGATCAGTGGACAATCAAATATCACGAAATTCACCACAAACCATCAAGAGCCCTAGCCTCCACCTCAACTCCCCTAAAGACAATTAGGGTTTTGAAACATAAAAAGGCGAGCGAGAGAGAGGTGCAGCCACCATCTCCTCCTATTTATAGTGGAGGCCTAAAACTCTTAGGTTTTGACTCTCTTGGGCTCCCGTTAAGGCCCACTAACAAACGGGTCACACACGCACGCTTCGCAAAGCGTCGTCTTTAACCTTTTGACCTAAACCGCTTCACCATGCGTCATGGATTTGCCAATAGGTCACCCTTGTCCATCTTGTGTCACGCTTGAGTCGTTGACCTCACCCGGCATTGTCGATCGTTCTGGACCTCAACTCTCCAAGTCTAGTCCCGATCTTTCTCGCCGTTGACCATCGTTGACCACCAAGCAACCTGCACAACCACAGACAAGAAAACACGAATTCGGGAACAAGTTCTTCAAAACTTGACCCATGTTAGTCAAAACATGCATCATGCAAACCATATGCCACGATACCAATGACTTTGACCTAATAAAACAACATCGCCACGAATTTGGCCGACGTTCAAGTTATTACCGGTCTGACCGCTCCAGTGAGCGGTCGGACCGCTTCTTGGCGGTCGGACCGCTCCACGTGAGCGGTCGGACCGCCTTGGGACTTAGCGAATTTCAACCCCGAAAATCCGAAACCTTCTGGAAACTTTAAACCAATAGAAGTTCTTACTGGAGACTCCAAAAATTATGAGACCAAGTGCATTGGGATCTCCTCACTTGCCTACAACACCTATTTTTGGCCCAGCCCATTCTGAGAACTTTTAGGTCATTACCGGTCCGACCGCCCCATATGGCCGGTCCGACCGATTTGGGACCGGTCGGACCGCCGTGAAGGACCGGTCGGACCGCCCCTGTCCAGTAAGCCTGTAACTTTGTTGAAAACAAGTGAAACGACAAACTGTAAATGCCATTGCCAATTGTCACATCATCCTAAGATCTGGAACATATCCCCATGAAATCCACAATATTACCCGCGTACCAAGCGGTGCCGAGTTTGTGGGGGTGAGTGTTTTGTGCCTGGAGAGCTCTGTGGCCGCACTTTGCTCCTGAAATTCGGCCGTCGTCTTCATCTGCACGAAGGAATCCGATGTATCCCGTGATAAGAAATGATACTTCGTGAAGGCTGTCCGACCCGTGTTCACGTACTTCGTGACAAGCGTGCTCTTGAAGGTCCTCCACGTGTGGCACTTCGCGAGGAACACCTGCCGTCGCACGCGTGCCTGGTCTGCTTCTGGGAAAGTGAATGATGCAAAAATTTCAGTCCACAGCTGGGCTCTCTCTACATCTGTCAGAGACTTCCAGTTTGGGTTGGTGATGGGGACCTGTTCCTTCCAAGTATCCGTGAGCGGTCCGAATCTCGCGTTGCTTTCTTTGGACTCAGAGGGATCCCAACGTCACTGACCTCCATGATAGTCATGCGGCCCGTGGGCAATTTGGAGATTCCTCTGCCATCTCGCTTTCGTGCCACCTTGATCAGAGATCCACACGCATACGGCGATGTCGCTGACGGCGACGAAGACGGTGCCTCTGCCATCTCGCTTACTTGCTATCTATATAAGTTACGTACGCAGTGATTAGATAAACAAATAGAAGTTACCCATTGAACCTAAATACAGGATATGTAGTAAATAAAATATATGAAATTGCACAAAAAACTGCAAAATAGATGAATAAAGCATAGTTGAATATGACTGTGAAAGATTATGATTGTTTGTTTGCTGGTTTTTTCGGTCGGACTGCCCAACATATACACATGTATATGAAAGAAATCAACATATAGCAGAAATATTGGATGATTTTGAGTGCTCTCAGAAGGCAAGTTGCAAAAGAATCAATGTTTGCCATCTCAGTCCTTTAGTCTATAGTCTTCACAAATTGGATAAAAAAACTATAATTTAGATTTTTCAGCTCTAATCAATGCTTAGCAAGACTGACAGAACAATCACATGCAATTCACTGAAACAAAATACGACAAGAATATTTGATAGCAGCAAGCAAACTATTAGAATATGACAAGAATCACTGAATTCATTACTTCAAATAAAAAGCCAACAAACCTTGAATGATATTTGATAGCAGCAAGCAAACTGTAATACCCTGTTTGTCGCTTCGACGTAAGTCTTTAAAAAAAAACAATCGCGGAGTCGCCGGTTTATCGGTAAATCGAGGGAAGGGAAAAAATATTAATTGAAGAGCAATAGAAAAGAAATATAATATAATACAAATTATATTTAAATTCAGCGCTGGGCTACCAGGGAGGTGGGCCAACCACCCTTGGGCCCAGGGCCCAAGGGGGTGCGCCACCCACCCCCCAAGCCGCACCCCCCTCTCCTTTAACCCTAGCCCTTCCCCCCCTCCCCTCCCTACAGCCGCCACCCTCCCTCCACCTCCTCTTGGGCGCCTCCCCGTTCCCCCTGCTGCTGCCAAGGAGCTTCCCCATTGCTGCCATTGGAGAAGGAGAAGAAGGAGAAGGCAAAGAAGAAGAAGGGGAAGGAGAAGAAGAAGAGGAAGAGGAATTGGGGAATTTCTTCAGCTAGGTAATTTTCTCTCATCCCAAACCCTCTGATATTAGGAGTAATTAGGGTTCTTGGGATGGATTTTGATGGGAGAGTTTAGATTAATTGCCCGATTAAGGTTTACCTGCTGTCTGTTAGTAGATCGATTCGCGTAGCGCGGCTGTTTCCGTGATTTTGATCTAGAAAACGATTTTTCCTGTGGGTCTTCCCAAAAGTAAAGTTGTATAGGATTGCCAGATGCATATGCTGTATTTGTTTCAGTTTTTTCTACCGTGGGATCTGGGAGATACGGAGTCCGCAATACCGCTGTCCCTCTGGTGGGGGCAGATTGGTACAGACCGACTGTAATTTGGGTTTTAAAAATAGTAGATTAATTTTATGGTAAGGTCCGTAATTGATAAAGTTGTAGATAATTCATAGTTATAGTCGTTTTAAAATTTTCAGAATTTTTGGACCTTTGTGCTGTCGTGGGGACGCGATTTAGTATCGCTGTCCAGTCTGCTAGATCAGAAAGTTTGCTCTGTTTAGGGCACTAAATTACAACTAGTTATGATCCGAATAAAAATAGGAGTTCTACACAAAAATCGTAGGTTTTTAAGTCATGATTCCAGAAATGTATCACTTGCTGTATTTCGTCCATTAGTTTAAAAGATACGAAATTGTGAAGCAACACTGCTGCGTAGGGTTCTTCTTTGTTGTCTTTGAGCGGAGAGGGTTTGTACGGGTTCGGGGTTTAGCGATGCTTACAATTATTTTTGTTGTGCTTGTTTGCAGTGGCTTGGTGCTGAGAGATGCCTTTTGGACAGGTGGTCTCGACCTTGAGCGTTCTTGATTGTTTTTGCTTCGATTCGTCTGTTCGAGGCAAGTGATCGTAGCGGTGGTTGCTACCGTTTAACTTGTTATTCCTTCTACTTGTATTTTACATTATTATCGTAATTTGATATATTATGCCATGATTGCAAGATACTGTTAATTGAGGAGTTGATAGCAAGAAGTTTTTTATTGTATGTTGTTAATATGATAGTAGACTTGTGTAATTCTTGCTTAAGGTTATAATGCAAACATGAAAATAATATGTGGTGGATGTGGATATGTTGAGAGTATGTTAATGCTCCTGATGGATGAATTAATGTGATTAATGGAATATCATATCATTCATGTCATATCATGTCATTTGCATATGTGGATGTCGCCGCTCTTAGCCGCGATCTTGTCTGACAAAGATTTATTGTCGTCGTAATACGATGCACCTCTTCGCCTGCGGAAGTGTCGTATATTGCCGTAATACGATACATTGCAATTCCTGCCATGGCAAGAGTGATGTGGAGCATAGCATGAAGCATTCATACGCATATAAGGGATCTTTATATGACTGCATTCATATGCCATTTAAAAACCGAAAACTGATGAGGTCTGATTTATGATAGTTTGTGGTGGCTTATTAATTGTGGAAACGACTGGTGGTTGTGTATGTATGAAACTATTGATGATGTTTATTTGTTCGTAGTTGAAATAACTTGTTAAACTGTTTGCTTGCTGAGATTTATATCTCACCCTTGTTTTCCCCTCCCCACAGGTGGACTTTGAGCATGCATTGGGAAGGGTAGAGCAGCACCACAATGATGCACATGGATTTTGTCTTAATGCTGAAATAAAGTCATAAGAATTCTAGTTTTGCTTAGCTGTCTTATGGAAGATTGCTTCAATGTTTAATGTGGAACCGTTCCTTTGGTTATTATGTTAAGTTGATTTTTGAATATTTCATTGTTCTCCTTATTCGGTTATTTTCTAGTAGTTTATGCTTCCGCTTATATTATCATGTTAATTAAATGTTGCCACATTAATTTGTCTTGCAAATTGGCTAGTGGTAGAGTAGTTCAGTAGCATCCCAGGGTAATGTTGGTCTTGGGGTGTTACAGTTGGTATCAGAGCGGGCCTTAGGTCCGTGGTAATTAAATAATTAAATTGACACACTTGCACATGTAGCTTGGGGAAGGGTTTACATATCTTGCATATACCCTGTTGAATTCATTGCTTATTTGCTTGTGCTTTTTTTTGGCTTGATGTTTTGTTCTTGCTTGAGCGTGGATGGTAGTGGCTGCAGGATGTCGTCTACGCGTAGAAGTCGTGGCCGTGCGGCAATTACGCGATGAAGGGCGACCAACGATCGGGAGGCCGAGGTTACTCGGTCGGTGGTGGGAGTCGAGGAGGCTGTTGGCCTTGTGAGGGCCATGCAAAGAAGAGCCGAGTGCATTGAGGCAAGGGCGAGACCGGTGTTCGTGCTGTTCAGTCTTGGGAGGTTGCGACAGTTGGGGCAGTTAGCGGCCTCTCGCTCCGTGAGTGGGTAGGTCTGAGGCTGGACAGTTTTAGTGGTGCGACCCCTCCTGTTCAGGCCGCAGACTGGCTGTCCTTCGTGGAGGACAAGATGGAGGCTTTCGAGGTGATTGCCTCCGATCATGTGCGCTTTGCGGCGCAACTTCTGAAGGGAGAGGCTCAGATCTGGTGGAAGGGAGTGCAGATTGCTCGTACAGCTGCTCATGGAGAACTGTCGTGGGAGGAGTTTGTTCAGCAGTTTGAGAGAAGGTTCTACCCTGAGACCATTCTGGACAAGATGAAAGTCGGCCTGAGCAAGTACTCGCAAGACAAGCTATCTGTGGCAGAGTATGAGGTTGGCTTCAACCAGATAGTCCGCTTTGTTTCGCATGTGGCGCGGGATGATGCGGAGAAGGCCAGGCAGTTTCGTCAGGGGCTCAGACCTTCGGTCCGCCACCTGTTAGGTTCTTTCCCTATCACGGATTTTCGTACCATGGTGGAGCGGGATTCAGGGATCGAGATGCAGCAGGTTTACACTGATGAGATCCGCAAGGCCACTGGAGGAGATCAGCCTCGTGGTCATAGCGAGAAGAAGGGCTTCTCTGGAGGCCCTGTGCACAAGAAGGGGAAAGATCGTCGCCACCAGCCCTACCGAGGCAAGACGGGCGCCCGGCTCACCGGAGGTAACTCTCTGATCGCAGTGTTACGGTGAAGCCCAGGCTGGGCTTGGTGTGTTTTCGGTGCGGAGATCCGCATCGTAGGGCCGACTGCACTTGGAGCGGACAGTGTTCTATCTGTGGCAATAGCCACAAGGATGTGGTGTGCAGGCAGAATCCCAAGGGAAAGCTGCAATGGGAGTTAGGGCCTTCACCTTGGCGAGCTCGACTCGTCGACGGCGGCACCGCGGCGGATGATGGCTGCGGCTCCTACCCCGCAGTTCTTGCCCGCAGCCCCTACACCGCGGTACTTGCCGGCGCCATCAGCACCTTCGCCGCCTGTCTCGGCGCCTCCACCTGGAGGATACTGGGTCCATGTGGATATCGTGAGGATATGTGCACGATCTTAGAATGATGAGTCAATTGGCAATGGCATTGTTGGTTTGCAAAATCTCGCATTTTCAGTTTTGCTTCAGTATGTCATACCACAGGCGGTCTGACTGGTGGCAGGGGCGGTTAGACCGCCCGTGGAGAGGTCGGACCGGCCATGGTTGCCGGTCGGACCGGTCTTGCCTAAAAGTGGTTTTTGGAGCTGAGCCAAAAATAGGTTGTGTAGGCAAGTGAGGGGAGTTTCCTGGATGTGGTCACACAATTTTTGGAGCTCCCAGTCAAAAGTTCTATTTAGTTGAAAATTCCAGAAGGTTTCGGATTTTCAAGTTGGAATTTTGGCTAAGTCTTTTCGGGCGGTCCGACCGCCTTTGTGGAATCGGTCGGACCGGCCTGAAATCGGTCGGACCGCTGTGTGGGGCGGTCAGACCGCCGATCACTTGAAGGATAGCCTTGTTGGCATTGATGTGATTTGGATATGCTTAATGTATGGATGTCAATGCTTTATTGTTGCATATTGCATTGTGGAACTAACGTGGGTCAAGTTGTGAAGAACTTGTTCCCGGAAACGATTTGTTTGTCTATTCTTTGTCGCGGTGGCTTGCAGGTCAACGACGTCAACGGTAAGGTGGATCAGGACTACGCTTGGAGAGCTGAGGTCCAGAACGATCATGGATGCCGGGTTAGGTCGTGTGACTCAAGCATGGTGCAGAATGGACAAGATGGATCGAACGGGTAGTTCGGTGCAGCTGGTTGGATCAGGCGGTGCGGAAGTCGGTGCAAGTCTCTAGGAGTTTCCGATGGGATTCGGACAGGAGAGATTTGCCGACAGGATGATAGCCGCTGATCAACCTACACGTGGTGAAGCAGGCGATTGCTTCAACAGATTTGTGTGAGTGGGTCCCATGTGTGTGTGGGTCCCATAAGTGAAACCCTAGGCCTCTCCTATAAATAGAAAGGGGGGACATGTAAAACCCCCAAGCATTTTGGAGCCCTCGTTGGCAAACCCCTTGTTAGGGTTAGGGTTTGAAGAGGAGAGGAGAGGCTTGGAGAGATTGTGAGTGTGCTCTTTGTGTGGGCTCTTGTCCTCCTTGAGGGAGTGGCTTTGTAAGCATCTTGTGGGATCAATCAATCTTGTGATGCTTGCTTAAGAAATCGATTGTCTCCTTTGTGTTCCTCTCTCTTTTTGATGAGTTTGGTGCTTCCTTGATTCAAGTGTTTATGCTTGGTCTTTTGACCTATTTTATCTTGCTTTGATGTGTGGGAATACTCCTAGAGTCATCTAGATCATCAACCCCCACAAGCAGGTCTTGAATCAAGTTTTTTATATTTCTAGGGTTTGTGCACTTCTTTGGTTAAATCGTCAGAGATCGATTCTGTGAAGTGGATCTGAAGGATCGTCGCTAGAAACAGGTCTCTAATATCCTTAGGGAGGTGTACTCCAAATTTGGTCAAGTTTCATTGGTTGAATCAAAAGTTGGACCAGATTTCGTTTTGGATTTGGGCTTGATATTTTGGTTCGGGACTAAATCGGTCGGACCGATTTTTATACGGCGGTCAGACCGCCAGCATTCAGACCGCCCATTAACGGCCAGTCGAACCGATTTAAATCTGTCCGACCACCCTTGGGTAGCCGGTCAGACCGCTAGTACCCATACCAGACCAGTGTGATCTTTTCTCCACATTTGTGTCTTGTGGTTGAGGGGGTTATCGAATTCAGCACAAGGCTTCCTCTGTGCGCTTACTGATCTTCTTAGCTTTCATAGCTAAAGGAGTAAAGTTCGTGTTGAATTTGATTAAGGCGAGAAATTTGAGAAAGCGCCTATTCACCCCCCCCCTAGTCGCCTTTACGGTCCCTCTGATCCGACTTCCTCTGGCGCTGTACCTCGGTGGACTCCTCGCCGACTTTCGTGGGCGCTGGAGGTTCTTCTTCTCCATTTGTTCCTTGCTATGCCATGCCGGCGTCGATGGCGGGGATCGTGGAGACGTGGTGTGACAGTACCTTATTTGTTGATTCTGCGATGCTTCATTCTTTATGATTAGGGCTAGTTTCTCTTTTGTCTCGGAGGTTTTTGTTCAGCGGGCAGGTCTGTCCATGCAGTTTGTGGGGAGAGATGTGGTTGTTAGTTCTCCCAGCGGGCTTATTTCCAGTACCCGTGTTTGCCCTTGTTGCGTGGTGGTTCTAGCAGATGAGGAGTTCGTGGCGAATCTGGTGGTTATACCTTTGGAGCCTTTCGATGTGATCCTTGGCATGGATTGGCTCGCGCAGCATCAGGCTGTTATTTCTTGCTTCTGGAAGACGGTCACGTTGCCGTCTCCGTCTGGGCGTGAAGTTGTCTTCCAAGGGAGTGCCCCGCAGTACACTATCTCGTTGCTGTGCCAGTTGTTCCCCTATCTGCGAATGCAGAAGTCACGACTTTTGTGGGCCATAGTTGAGGGACACGAGGCTGTTTTGAGGCTGGAGGATATACCTGTGGCTTGCAGGTACCCAGATGTTTTTCCCGCGGAGCTTCCAGGTCTGCCACCAGAACGGGAATCAGATTTCCGCATTGACCTTGTTCCGGGTACGCGGCCTATTTATAAGTCCCCGTATCGGATGGCACCTGTGGAGTAGGAGGAGTTGAAGAAGCAGTTGGACGAACTCCTAGCTAAGGGGTTTATTAGACCGAGCTCGTCGCCTTGGGCTGCTCCGGTCTTGTTTCTGGGAAAGAAGGATGGCACTAAGAGGCTTTGTGTGGATTATCGCGCACTTAATCAAGTGACGATCAAGAACAAGTACCCTTTGCCACGCATTGAAGATCTTTTCGATCAGTTGAGAGGTGCCAAAGTATTCTCCAAAATTGATTTGCAGTCTGGTTATCATCAATTGCGGATCAGGGAGGAGGATATAGAGAAGACAGCTTTTAGCACAAGGTATGGGCACTTCGAGTTTGTCGTTATATCTTTTGGACTAACAAATGCCCCTGTTATCTTTTTGGAAGCCATGAACAGGATGCTCCATGAATACCTGGATTCTTTTGTGTTGGTTTTCATCGATGACATTCTGATTTATTCCAAGACGGAGGAGGATCACGAGTTGCATCTCAGTCTGGTCCTGGAGGCCCTTCGGAGGAATAAATTCTTTGCGAAACTGAAGAAGTGTGCTTTCGGTCGTCCGAGGTTGGATTTCTTGGTCATACCATCATCAAGATGGTATTACGGTGGATCCAAGAATGTGGCAGCAGTGGTGCAGTGGCGTAGGCCAACCAATGTGTCAGAGATCCGGAGTTTTCTTGGTCTTACCGGTTATTATCGGCGCTTTGTGCAGGATTTCTCCATCATCGCCAAGCCAATGACCCGACTCACGCGGAAGGGTGTTCCTTTCGTGTCGACAGATGATTGCGAGTCTGGTTTTCAGACCCAAGAGCAAGGCGGTGAATGCACCTATTCTATCCTTGCCCGAGAGTGGCAAGCGCTTCACGTGTACCACGGATGCTTGCGGATTGGTCTTGGTTGTGTGTTGATGCAAGAAGGGCGAGTTATCGCTATGCTTCTAGACAGTTGAAAGTTCATGAGCAGAACTATCCTACTCACGATTTGGAGTTGGCGGCTGTTGTTTTTGCACTGAAGTCTTGGAGGCATTATCTGTATGGGGAGCAGTGTGACATCTTTACCGATCACAAGAGCCTTAAGTACATATTCACTCAGCGAGAGCTGAATTTGAGGCAGCGGAGGTGGTTGGAGTTGGTCAAAGATTATGACCGACTATCCAATATCATCTGGTAAAGCTAACGAGTGGTCGACGCCTTGAGCAGGACAGGAGTCCCTCAGACAGCGATGTCTTTGATCTCGGAGTTTGAGAGGATGGGTATCTCTTTTTGTCTCACTCGAGTTGCCCAAGCAGAGACACAGATGATTATTCAGTCCGCCATTCCCGAGCGTGTTCGAGAGGCTCAAGAAGACGATCGGCTCCTTTCTGAGGTGCGGAGGAGGATCTCGGGGGCGTTCCTAAGATTTCAGTTTGGGACGAGTGTGGTGCGATTAGCCGGTGGCGGTATGCATACCTCGTAAATCGAGGTGAAGGATGATATTCTTCGTGAGGCTCACCGGACTCCGTTACTGCTGTACATCCAGAGAGACCAAGATGTATCAAGATCTGAAGGTGTCTTTTGGTGGAAACGCATGAGAGTGGACATCGCTAAGTATGTCGCTTCTTGTGGCGTTTGTCGCCAGTGAAGGCCGAGCATTAGCGGCTGCCGGTTTATTCTGACCTTTGGAAATTCACGAGTGGAAGTGGAGCACATCACTATGGACTTCGTGGTCGGTTTGCCGTGCTCTTCTCGGGGCGAGGCATTTGTTTGGGTCGTGGTGGACAGGTTTTCCAAGTCCACACACTTCATTCCAATGAAGACAACCAATACCGCGTAGGATCTCGCTCCGTTTTATATCCGAGAGGTGGTGAGGCGCATGGTGTGCCTAAGTCAATTGTTTTCGGACGGGATGCCAAGTTTGTCTCTATGTTACAGCGAGTCTTGAGTGCGTTGGGCACGACAGTATCCTGAAGACGGCTTTTCATCCTCAAGCAGATGGTCGATCGAGCGGACCATTCGGACATTGGAGGATATGCTCCGTGCTTGTGTACTGTCTTGGAAGGGCGATTGGGAGGACCATCGGCTTTGGCAGAGTTCGCTTATAATAATAGTTATCAGGCGAGCATCAAGATGGCTCCTTTTGAGGCTTTGTATGGCCGGAGGTGTGTGTCTCCTCTTTCTTTGGGATGCGATGGGTGAGAGATCTTTGCTTGGTCGGACATTGTTCAAGAAGCCGTGGAGAAAGTGCGGGAAGTTCGTCGAACTTGTTGGTACTCAAAGCCGACAAAAGAGTTATCGGATGTTCGATGCCGTGAGTTGGAGTTTGCGGTTGGTGACTGGTGCTCCTTGAGTGTCGCCAACTAAGGGTATTGTTCGTTCGGTACCACCGGAAGCTTAGCCCGATTCATTGGTCCTTTTCGGTGGTTGCTCGTGGGCGATTTGGCCTATCGTTTGGAGTTCTTGAGCTCATTGAGCGGTGTGCACAATGTTTTTCATGTGTCTATGCTGAGAAGTATTTGCGGGATCCCGAGCACAAGATCGACCTGGGGCAGGTCACGGTGGATCAGGATCTCACGTTGGAGAGTCGCCTAGAGCGTATCTTGCATACTTCTAAGAAAGTCTTGAGGAATAAGACCATCAAGTATGTGAAGGTCCTTTGGACGTTTCAGTCTGAGTGGGAGGCTACGTGGGAGCCGGAGGACCAGATCGTAAGAAGTACCCGAGCTTTTGAGGTGGTGAGTACTCGTAGTTGAGGTCTTTTGTGGATTGCTCTTTCTGTTGGTGGATCTTTCCTTCATTGCTATTTTCTTCGCTGTTCTCTTTCCTGAGGTTTGAGGAGCGAGATTCGAGGACGAATCCTTTTTAGGTGGGGAGAATGTAATACCCTGTTTGTCGCTTCGGCGTAAGTCTTAAAAAAACAATCGCGGAGTCGCCGGTTTATCGGTAAATCACGGGAAGGGAAAAAATATTAATTGAAGAGCAATAGAAAAGAAATATAATATAATATAAATTATATTTAAATTCAGCATTGGGCTGCCAGGGAGGTGGGCCAACCAACCTTGGGCCAAGGGCCCATGGGGGTGCGCCACCCCCCCAAGCCGCACCCCCCCTCTCCTTTAACCCTAGCCCTTCCCCCCCTCCCCTCCCTACAGCCACCACCCTCCCTCCACCTCCTCTTGGGCGCCTCCCCGTTCCCCCCTGCTGCCGCCAAGGAGCTTCCCCATTGCTGCCCTTGGAGAAGGAGAAGAAGGAGAAGGGGAAGGAGAAGAAGAAGAGGAGGAGGAATTGGGGAATTTCTTCAGCTAGGTAATTTTCTCTCATCCCAAACCCTCTGATCTTAGGAGTAATTAGTGTTCTTGGGACGGATTTTGATGGGAGAATTTAGATTAATTGCCCGATTAAGGTTTACCTGCTGTCTGTTAGTAGATCGATTCGCGTAGCGCGGCTGTTTCCGTGATTTTGATCTAGAAAACAATTTTTCCTGCGGGTCTTCCCAAAAGGAAAGTTGTATAGGATTGCCAGATGCATCTGATGTATTTGTTTCAGTTTTTTCTACCGTGGGATCTGGGAGATACGGAGTCGGCAATACCGCTGTCCCTCAGGCGGACAGATTGGTACAGACCGACTGTAATTTGGGTTTTAAAAATAGTATATTAATTTTATGGTTAGGGAAGTAATTTAGAAAGTTGTAGATAATTCAGAGTTATAGTTGTTGTAAAATTTTTAGAATTTTTGGACCTTTGTGCTGTCGTGGGGACGCGATTTAGTGTCGCTGTCTAGTCTGCCAGATCAGAAAGTTTGCTCTGTTTAGGGTACTAAATTACAACTAGTTATGATCCGAATAAAAATAGGAGTTCTACATGAAAATCGTAGGTTTTTAAGTCATGATTCCAGAAATGTATCACTTTCTGTATTTGGTCCATTAGTTTAAAAGATACGAAATTGTGAAGCAACACTGCTGCAGAAGGGTTCTTCTTTGTTGTCTTTGCGGAGAGGGTTTGTACGGGTTCGGGGTATAGCGACGCTTACAATTATTTTTGTTGTGCTTGTTTGCTGTGGCTTGGTGCTGAGAGATGCCTTTTGGACAGGTGGTCTCGACCTTGAGCGTTCATGATTGTTTTTGCTTCGATTCGTCGGTTCGAGGCAAGTGATCGTAGCGGTGGTTGCTACCATTTAACTTGTTATTCCTTCTACTTGCATTTTACATTATTATCGTAATGTGATAAATTATGCAATGATTGCAAGATATTGTTAATTGAGTAGTTGATAGCAAGAATTTATTTATTGTATGTTGTTAATATGATAGTAGACTTGTGTAATTCTTGCTTAAGGTTATAATGCGAACATGAAAATAACATGTGGTGGATGTGGATATGTTGAGAGTATGTTAATGCTCCTGGTGGATGAATTAATGTGATTAATGGAATATCATATCATTCATGTCATATCATGTCATTTGCATATGTGGATGTCGCCGCACTTAGCGCGGCCGTCTTGGTCTGACATTGTTTATTGTCGTAATCGATGCACCTCTTCGCCTGCTGAAGTGTCGTATATTGCCGTAATCGATACATTGCAATTCGCCTACTGGCAAGAGTGATGTGGAGCATAGCATGAAGCATTCATACGCATATAAGAGATATTTAAATGACTGCATTCATATGCCATTTAAAAACCAAAAACTGATGAGGTCTGATTTATGATAGTTTGTGGTGGCTTATTAATTGTGGAAACGACTAGTGGTTGTGTATGTATGAAACTATTGATGATGTTTATTTGTTCGTAGTTGAAATAACTTGTTAAACTGTTTGCTTGCTGAGATTTATATCTCACCCTTGTTTTCCCTCCCACGGTGGACTTTGAGCATGCATTGGGAAGGGTAGAGCAGCACCACAATGATGCACATGGATTTTGTCTTAATGCTGAAATAAAGTCATAAGAATTCTAGTTTTGCTTAGCTGTCTTATGGAAGATTGCTTCAATGTTTAATTTGGAACCGTTCCTTTGGTTATTATGTTAAGTTGATTTTTGAATATTTCATTGTTCTCCTTATTCGGTTATTTTATAGTAGTTTATGCTTCCACTTATATTATCATGTTAATTAAATGTTGCCAGATTAATTTGTCTTGCAAATTGGCTAGTGGTAGAGTAGTTCAGTAGCATCCCAAGGTAATGTGGGTCTTGGGGTGTTACACAAACTATTAGAGCTCAAAACTAAACTAGTAATCCTACCAATTTAAGTATTAGACAATCTAAATAGAGCAAAATTAAGCCCACATAATGCACTGTTGCTATGCACAACCAAGCCATCACCACCAAAACCCACAAGCACAACCAAGCCATCACCACCAGAACCCATGACAGCATCATGCCACCAACATGATGAAATAGCCTTAAATTCAATTTCAAATCTCACATTAACATTAAACTAATGAAATAGCCTTGCTTTATACACTCACTAGTAAGTATATCACACTTAAAAGACAAACCCGCTGCTTCACATACAACTAAGTATGTTACTTAGAGCAAGCGTAGACCTCCTGTGGAAATAGAATCCTTAAATTCTCCCCAACTAAGGTTCTATATATGCGTGGTACATGGTTTTTAGATTAATTATGTTATTCGTTGCTAGCTCCAGAATCCAAAATAGATGTGGTGTAATCAAGGAAACTTGTATCAATAGAGTATATTTCGTTCAGCAAGCCCAACCGACTGGTAGATAGTTGATACTAATATAAAAATTAATATATATGCTGAATCAAATGCAACATGGCCTAAAATATCAACCCAGAAACCCTAGTTTTTGTTTCGTGACCCTATCGATTTTCTCTACCATCTCGTTGCTCAGATGGTTTCCACAGTCCCCTACTTTGCCAGCTCTCAAGTATGTGGTGTACTTACGCCCTTCCCCTCATGGTGTCCTGCATGTCCTATTCTTGTTCACATCCACTACTATACCCTAGGAACACACATGCTAAGATCAAAATTGAAGTTTTCGAGTGTTATATGGCTGCAAATGTGGCCAACAAGCACACCCGAAAGTTTTAAGAAAGGTATAATCTGGTATTTGACCAAATAGGTATTCAAGGGGAGAAACAACATTGAGAACCAAGCCATCACCACCACCAGCACTGGGATCGGGGAGGAGATCGAGCCTTATCTCAGGGAACGTGGCAGGGATGAAGGGAGGCGGCGCTGTTCGCAGGCAGGGACGAAGGGAGGCGGCGTTGGTCGGAGGCAGGGATGAATGGATGCGGCATTGGTCAGAGGCAGCGACGAAGGGAGGCGGCGTTGGTCGGAGGCAGGGACGAAGGGAGGCGACGTTGGTCGGAGGAATTGGGTGGCGCTGGGATCGGGGTCAGGGGGCGATTACGGGGAAAAAGACTAGGGCAGAGTGCACAACCTTCGAGACGACCACTTATATAGCGGGACATCACAGATGGTTATGTAATGGAACCGTCTGTGATGTGAGTAATCACAAACGTCCATTAAGTAACCGTCTGTGATTACTCACATCACAGACGGTTACAGAACCGTCTGTGATGTGAGTCATATGTAATGCATATCACAGATGATATGCTGACAAACACACATATAATGCATAACACAGATGATATGCTGACAAGTACTCCTAATCATTAGTTTGACTTCAAAATTTCATATGTAATTCAACTTAATTAACTCCAAATCAAGTGAAACAAAATTTGATAGTACACGATACAATGAAGTCTGAATTAACATCAACATTAGAGATGGCAAGTCCATAAGACATGACAATTCCATGTTGACATCACATATTACAATGGAATAACAAGTCCATGACACGTGACACATTTCCATGTTAACATGACATTACAATCGAAAACATGCTTAATTGAAATATATTCCTTCATGGTGATCGACGTGCATATAGCTAGCTTTCTCATTGGGTTCTTCCTCTAGTCTGATGCCGTCTCTTAAAGGAGGAACCTCGTCAAATTGATTGTACTCTTCCTCATCCACGTCATTCTCAACTCTGACAATCCTTCTTTTCCCATGAAGAACTACGTGGTGGTTCTTATTTGTTGAGTCCGTTACATAAAAAACTTGAAAAACTTGCTTAGCGAGTACGAATGGTTCGTCCTTGTATCCGACACGTTTGAGGTCCACAGTAGTGACGCCGTACTTGTCGACCTTCACGTTTTGCGGAAGTTTAACCCAATGGCATCAAAACAAGGGGATCTTCAAAAGTACATAGTCCAGCTCCCAAATCTCCTCTACGAACCCATAGTCGGAGTTCAACCCACGTGCCCCCGCGGTATTGAACACTTCGTGAAACGCATCTATGCGGACACTACTGTTATGGACTGTGCTCTTCCTATCCTGAGCTGCTGTATAAAATGTGTACCCATTTATGTCGTATCCTTGCCATGTCACAATTGTCAATTTTGGTCCTTTTGCCAACCATAGCAGCATTTCATCACTTGATAACCTCCTAGTGAATCGCACCTTTAACCATTCGTTGAACTAACAGTTGTGCTCTCTCGTGATCCAAACCTTCGACCGGTCCGGATTTTGTTGGCGTACCATGTCTTTGTGCTCGTCGATGTACGGTGACACTTGGCTCATGTGTTGCAAGACCGTGAAATGGGCCTACGCGTACATATCTAGATCGGGAGATATTGCTTTCCTTCCGATGGGCCCGATACCCTCCAGTCTCCCCTCATGACGAGATAGAGGCATACATATCGGTTCCACCTAAGCCATGTAGTCGATGCAGAACTCAATAACCTCTCCGGTTGCATAACCTTCGATGATACTGCCCTCCGGCCGAGATCAATTCCATACGTAGGACTTCAGAATTCCCATGTATCTCTCGAAAGGGTACATATGACGTAGGAACACAGGGCCACATATCTTTATCTCTTTCAAAAGGTGAACAATGAGATGGACCATGATATCAAAAAATGACAGAGGGAAATACATCTCAAGATGACAGAGAGTAATCACCACCTGCAGAGCGTCAAGTTCTCCGGGATCGATGACTGTAACAGCCCAAAATTTCAATTTCAGTTGAAAATAAGACTTTAATTATTTTTGTGGATTTTTTGGAAATTTTAAAAGCTTTTCCCTAAGTATTTTAAAGCTAAAATAATTTATGTGCAAAATCTATTACCAACTAAAAGTTGGAATTATTTTATTTAAGTCCAGAATGCCTCATAGAATTTCTGTGAATTTTCTTAAAAATTTTGGACTTTATTTACTATTTTCTAATGCCTATTTGAATTTCTGGAATTAAATCAATTGAAAAAAATTTAAAAATCCATTGCAACAGTACTGGGCTGCAGCCCAGCACTGTTCCCGCACCGGCCCACCTCCCTCGCACCCGTTGCCACACGTCACACATCCGTGCAAGCGCGCCTCCATCGCAGCCGTCGCCGCTCACTATTGCCTTGCGCCTTCAGATCAGCATCCAACGGCTGATCTCCTCGCCCCGCGCCCTCTCTCTCTCTCTCTGTCTCGCCGACAGGTGGGCCCTCGCACTGTGCTTCTTCCCTCCCGTTTTCTTCCCCGCGCGGCCGTCGCACTCGCCGCCATTGCCGCTCGCCTCGGAGCTCTCCACTCCCGCGATTCCCTCCCTCTCTTCACTCGCCATCACGCGCGTTAACTCCCCCTCACTCCGCCACATTCACCCCTGCCGTTTTCCCCCTCCATTACATGCCCTAACGCCGCCGCACCCGTTGCCACCGCCATTACTCCCCGCGCAAAGCTCGCCTCCCGGCCTCGCCCTCGCCCTATAAAAGGGAGCACCGGGTGCGCCTCTCCTCCCTCAAGCTTCGCCCGGCTCCCTCGCCTCCCTCGCCCGATCGCGCATTTGGCCTCTCTCTCGCCGGCCGAGCTGTGCTCACGCCTCTAGCGCCGCCATGGTGGACCTCCGCCGCCTCAACCGCACCACCGCCGCCTCGACACCGCGAGTGCAGTGCGCACCTCTCGCCCTCGGGGCGTCGCGGAGCTCCTTCGCCAACGGCCGAACCACACCGCCTCTCTCCGTCGCCGACCATCTTCCGCCACGCCCTCGCGTCGCTGTAATGCATCGGCATCGACATCCTCCCGATTCTTTGCGCCGCCGGAGCCGAGCCGCCGCCATGTTCGCGGAACCTCGGTTCGAGCGCGCCCTCTCTCGGTGCCGACGTGGCCGGCCAAGTCAGCGCCACCTGGGCGCCACATGGGCACTTTGGCCGACGTAGCAGCCACATAGGCGCCAGCGTGGACGGCCGCGCCAGCGCGCCTCCCCCCTCACACTACTGCGTGCGCCGAGTCCACCATGGACTCGGGTGACGCCGTGGACTGAGTCCACGACTATGCGAGCCCACATGCCAGCCTCTGTGCACAGTACGTTGACGCAATAAATATAATTTCCTTTAGAGATTTAAGTCGGGAAATTCGGAAATTCTGATTTTAGGATTTAATTTAGGTTTTAAACTTCGAGGAGCTTGTATTTCTTCATACAAACTCCGATTTAGGTGATTCAAATTTCTAAATTTGTATAAAATCAAGATCTAGCTAACTAAACCAAAATTATTTAATTTGGAGTTAATTTGTATTTTCATTTGAATTTATTTGAGTTCTTTTGAATTCTGTTTGAATTTGGATTATTCTCGCGTATAGATTTTGACGACTCCGGAGAGCTTGACCCTATTGAAGAAGTAGAATACCAAGATTTTGAACAAGGCAAGTTACACCATTGACCATTTTGCCCCCAATATTTAAAATTATTTAATTTCTGTTTTAAATCATTATTGCATGCATAATTGTATTTAATTATTTTAAATTCCTTTGTATAGCCACATTTGAATGTTGTATTACCAATTCCTTGTCACCTTAGTCAAATGAATTTAAAAATAAATATATGTTTAGCAAATGCTTAGACCAGGAAATATTTGATTTTGGGAGAATTTAGCCAAAACATTAAAATTTGATAAAAAGCCTATGACATTGTTATGTTATGGTGGACTTTTGCAAATATCTTTGAAAGTTATAAAAATAAAAGAAAATGGTTTGCACTTGGGTAAAAATGGACCGTTGGTGGGTGCAGGTTTATGCACGGGCTCGTCTGGTTAGGATTGAGACCCAGGGTTTTTATTGAATGTTGCCCAAGTAGGTTAAGGACCGGTCTTTGAGCCGCATCTTGCAAAGCTCCACCGTACTACCACATGTTCTGTATGGGCAAAACCAGGCTTAATAATTTGTATTACCTCATTATTGTTTATGCCATTTTTGTTGTGTGGGTGTCGGTTAGACTTTATTCCCACTTGGCGCAAGAGGGGGCTTCCGGTAGGTGGTTAGCCTAATGGAAGTGAAACCTTAGCGGGCATATTGATAGTGAGGTAGTGCATGGGAAACGCCTTGTGATAATTGCCTAGTCACACGCCTAAGGAAGCGTGCATTGGCCGACATAACGGGCAAATTATCTCGTGTGGGTAAAGTTGTACCCCTCTGCAGAGTGTAAATCTATTCGAATAGCCGTGTCCACGGTTATGGACATGCTGAGCAAAGCCACTCTAAGTTAGATTTATTTTTGGTTTTAAAATAACTTTGGACATGATTTGAGGATGGTTAATCCTTGTGGTAAAATTGGGCGCGTAGCCTTGTGATAGGAGGGTATCCTTCACCATGTTTCATATGGAGGTTATCCACTATAAAATGATCAATTTTAAATCTGATTTTAGCTATGGAATAAAAATGTGCCTTGAAACTTAGTATAAATATTTAAACCAAAAAGGCTGATTTACGCAAATAAACCCTACAACCTTCCTTTGAATAACTTATGCACGCATTCTAAATTCTGTATTGAGTGTAATTTGCGAGCACAGTTGTAGTGCCCACTCTTCTGAATATTATTATTCAGAGAAGACTTCTATCCGAGAAGGTGAGGCGGGGCGATTAGCGACCTCCAGACGATTGTCCGTGGCGATCGTGTGGCTTACCATTATATTTTGCTTCGCTAATGTTTTATTTGGCCTCGGCCCAAATTGTAATAAACTCTATGGTTATTAATAAAACACTGGATATGTTTGTGATAACATTTTTGTGATTGTGTACCTTTGGAAGTCTGGACTAGTGTATGAACACGAGAATTCGGGATCCTTCGTTCTGGGTTCGACAAAAGTGGTATCAGAGCCATATCGACTGTAGGTCGTGACCTAGAAGGAAATCAAACCCTTAAGGATTTATTTTGAAAATTAAAAATAACTTGGTCTTCTGGAGTCATTTCTCAACTTTTCTCTTGAAAAATATTTATTAACTCATCTCCTTCTCAAAATTGTAGATGGTGAAGTTAGAATGCCATTTCCCATGGTGTTTTTTTGGTCATTGGGCGCAGTTCTCTGGAAGATCATGCAGCACTTGGACTTTGAAGAAAGACCGACGTATCAAGGATACAAGTATAAGGTGGGAAATCAGGATTGGTGGAGGGTAGAAGTGATCCTCTACTCCAACCTATCGCCGAACACAGACTTCCATATCTTCGATGCCCCAATGCGACGAGACACCTTCGCTGAAGGCATCCAGGATGCAGCCAGGGAAGCCACCCGCCGACTTCGCTACATCTACAATCACCGCCTCAACGGCACTGGGTTCCACTATTACCCGATGCACATTCCAACCCGGCATGACAGTACCTTCTGCTCAACTAGAGATGAAGACTGTCCCAATCTCACGCATCAGGTGGATCTGGCCAGAGCCATGGATTATGCCTACGGGAATACACTAGATGAGTTGTCTCTCATACAAGGGAAATTACAAGACGCCGAAGAAAAGTTGAAGACTGCAGAAAAGGAACTGGCCTACTACAAGGAAGGCGAGGCTAGTTCTAGTGAGCCAGATTATACCCCAGTAACCCCATAGATATGTCCTTAAATTTTCCTTTAGTTGCGAATTATGAGCTACATTACCTTTGTGGTAGCCATAATGAATTAATAAAATAAAATATTTTGCTGAAGTGTTCTTGCCTTGCGTTTGTTGATTTTGGGCTATTGTAGACCTATACCCTTAGAAATTCCTGTCTCTCTTGTGTAATACCTCATTTATCCAGCTAGGGTGTATCGTTTCAATTATCTGGGAATTTTATTCGAAATCGAGATTTAAAACATTCCGGAACCGAATCGGTAAAAAGAAAGAAGTCGGAGGGGGTAAAAGAAACAACTTTCGTCGGATTTTTCCAAACAGCGGAGGGGGTTAATGCTTTTATACGTCAACTTGGGCGCGAGCGCGACCAGTGGCCCAAGAGGGGGCCAAAAGGGGCGCCCTCCCCCAAAACCCTACCGCCCCTAGGCCTTCTCCCCTCCCCCTTGGCCGCCTCCTCCTCTCCCTAGCGCCTCCTCCTCCCCTCGGTGCTGGTCCCCGGTGATCGCCGTCGTCGTCTCCCAAGCGCCGTGCAGTTCCTCCCAACCGGCCTCTCCTCCTCCCCTCGGTTTGGGTGGCCGATCCAAGGGAGAAAGGGAGATGGAGAAAGGGGGATTTTGGTGAGAGCTTGATCATCATCCCTCAGCGAATCTTCAAGGGTAACGAGATGTTTTTCCTGCTGTTTGATGTTGATTAGTTGCGAAACCGATTAGTTTGATTGGATTGATTTGGTGCTGTAGATAATCAGTTTCTGTCCAGATTGTTGCGCGTCCGTTATCGACCTTTTAGAGGCCGATTTGGAGGTTCTCCCCTTCGAGAGAATTGTAGCCACGACTCTTATCTTTCCATAGCCACCGAGATCACGTGATTCCTCCTTACGGTTTAGGAGATATGATTTTTTTAGTGCGCACTGTTCTGTCTGTCTGACGAGAAGGATCTGTCGGCTTGATCCTAGGTTTTGATCTAGTTAGAGGCATTTCCAGAACCTCCACCCCAATAAGTTATTGTAGCCCTTTAAATTATCTTTCAAAGCTTATAAAGATCACCCCCATTGGATCTGTAGAATGAAAGTTATGATATTTTCTTTGCCACTGTTCTGAATTCTGGGCAGATAACTGCTAGTGTTTTAATCTGTTGTTTAGACCTCTGTATTGGCCGAATCAAAGGATCCCGCCAACTAGAGTTTCGTAGTGTTGTGCGTTATGTTTCATTGGGCACTGGTTTCGTATCGTTTCGAGTTCTAGATAATTAAATATGCTTTTTCTCGTACCGCTGCTCAGAAGGGCTGATATCTGGCTGAATAGTTTATTTTCAATTAGGGTCTATGCGGTATATTGGATAGTCAGGGGTTATTGTAGAACACCGGTAGCAGTGTTATATCGTTGTTCTTATTTTGGGAACATGCTTGTGTAGGCGAGGCATCATGTGAGGAACACCTCCGTTGCACGCTATCGAGTCTACAACGAAAGGCAAATACTGTATGTTAACGGTGTTGAATTCAAAGGAATGCATAATGATATGTGGTTTACATGAATGTTCTTGTGCTTTATTCATGATGTTGATATACTGCAAGTAACTTGTATACTATGATTGATGCATTATGTGATGTGTGAATGAATGAATATATTTGTTCGTACTTGTAGATGAATGCCATGTGTACGTTTTCATTTATGTGTATTATTCAATCTTGCCATGAATTCACATCATGACATGCATAAATTACATTTGAAAGACCCATCAATTCCAGTATGGGCACTTGAAAATCCCATCAATTCCAGAATGGTACGTGAGTCCACCATTCCAATGCGGGCCACGTTACGTGAGTCCACCATTCCAATGTGGGCCACGTTGGACGGCCGTATGAAACGTTCTTCATACGGTTACTCTAAGTGAACACCGACGGGTGTTTCACTCGCTATACCGGTATATGCTGCAATATGTCCATTTCCTTCAATGCATCATTCCACTTCATCCATTCATAAATTCATTTCCAGTAAATTGTTCAAATTTTGATTGTGATATATTGCTCATGGTATATTTGATTGTTTCATACCGTTACTTGCTGTGTCTTTGGCTCATTCTTGCTTTACTGTCTTATTTAGGTAAATGACAAGGAAGAAAGATCTTGTGGTGGGTAGTTCATCACGATGCACTCACTACCATAAACCAAACATTTTGAGGACTTTTACTATCGTTAATTATGACTTGTGTTGAATTGTAATAAGCCAGTTTGGTCATAACTATCGTATCCCTCAGAATTGTTTATTTCCATTCCATTGATTAAACTTGAGGATGAATTCTTGTTTCCGTATAATCTTACTACTTGCTTCACCTTGTCATGGGTTTTGATGTTATTCTTCTAAAGAGTAGTGGTTGTAGGTGACATCTTGACTTCCTTATAGTCAGGGTGTTACAGTTGGTATCAGAGCGGGCTTTAGGTCCGTGGTAATTAAGTTATTAAAATGACACACTGTGCACAGTATGTGGGGTTTGGGAAATCCATTGTTTCCGCATTTCTAGTGATGTTGTTCATTATGTTGTATGGTATAGAATTGCTTCTGTACTATCTTTCTTGTTTTTAATCTATGTCGTGATGCGATATCCGATATATCTATGATTTATCCTATGATTGTCATGAGATGATCCTATATATTCATAATTGATTGCATTAGTTATGCGTATCGGTAGCGGACGTCGAGCAGCTGAGTTCGTGGTTGTCGTCCTGGGTTTTGCCAGGCTACACCACTATTCGTGTTGTAATAGTAGAGAAGTTCTTACCCCTGTTCCATAGTTCTGTGTTGAGCCTGAGCTCATTGATGAAGTTGTTGTCCTTCTCAAGTTTGTATCTGGTTTTCTTTTTGTGGTTTCTGATAGTTCGTGAATTTCTTTTGAATGGAGGGTTATAATGAAGTGGGCAATCTCTAGTAGATTTCCGATCGTTCTTTGAAACAATTGTTGTTCTTTCTACTATTGTGATATTTACGCCCACGTGGCGTAGTTAAATTGCAAGATTTATCTTTTCACCAAGTTGTTTTACCTGTTGGAAAATTCAACCCGCGTGTTCGCTTGGAGTTCGGGCATTGGCGATTTCTTTTGCAAGTTCTTTATCAAGTGCACAATGATCTTGCATATTTCTTTTGGGATGCTTTAGGCGGTGGTTCTCTTCTTTGATTTCGATTTTGACAAATTCTTGTCCGGTGGTAATTGATGAATTTCTCTTAGGTTCATGATTCATGGTAGTTGATGAGATCCAATAGGTTTTTAATGGTTCTCTGAAAATATTATTGTTTTTTAGTTGTTGAATTTCTTTTATTTTAAATGATCTTCGACAGTTGGCAATATTGATATTTCCATGTTTGTTCCTTCTTTCACATTGGAAAATAGCGACTCGTTTACTCGTTTGATAGTTTGTCTAATGAGAGTTTTATGTTGCAAGTTCGTTAACATGAGGAAGCATTGGCTCCATGTATTTCTTTTGGATCATTCCGCGTCTTGAAGTTTAACGCATCTCTTTTCTGAGGATTAGTGTTAAAACCCTTTTTGGGGTGCCTTGTGGTGATTAAGTCGGAGGTGGTAATCAAACAAATTGGTTGGCTACGGGTTCCTATTGGCCCCTAGATGTTTCTTCAAAAACAATTTTTGTCTTTCTGATTGTTGAGCTCTCTTTGCTACTTGTACACGATATTATTGACAAGATCATTCTTTTGGTAAGGGTCCTATCTCACTTGTTGATTAAGGGGACCTGGTTAACCGTTTGGTATTTTGGGGAACGGGAATTATCTTTTACAAAGTTTGTCGAAGAAAGTCTTGACTCTACTCGTTTCTTTTGGAGTAGTTGGAATGTTGGAGTTTAGAACCTCTCTTTAAAAAAATGTCGAAACCCTTTTCTAATGTTATGGTGGAGATGTGTGAGAGGTTTGTTTCAGCTTTGTGGTTTTTGTACTAAGTTTCCTTTCTAGAATAAGTTGTTATTACAATTCCATTTGATGCTGAAAAATTTCTATAACACGATTTGCCATGTTCCTTTAGAAGGTTTATTGACATGATCAGTAATGTGATGGCAATGTTGATTCCTTTATAAAGAAAGAAAGTTGTCCGCCTTTCGTAATATTCCTAAAATGATCAAATTTCCAGTTTTGTATTCATGCTCTTTTGGGGAATTCAAGTTCTTTGTGGTCAATATCGTTTGTCGAGTGAAGCGATATGCCGAAAAATTATAATAGTTCTTCCATGATGCGGGTGTTTTGATCTTGAGTACCCGTTTGTTCCTAACGGTTAAGGTCGGATTTTCTATTTTTGTGAGGCCTATGTTTTCAACTGTGGACTTTCCATATGTGTTCTGAGTTCGTTGCCTAATTGGTTTTCCCCTGAGTTCTGTGTTCCTTGCGAGTGGTAAGTGATTTCTTCAGTTGGTAAAGATCGTTTCTATTTGCCTCTTCTTTTGAGAAGGAATCAACCCATTCATTCCACGTGGGTCTTCCGAAATGTTTTCTAAGTGTTGTTATGGGCTTGATGTTAATACCTGTAGTAAATTGATCGCCTTTAGTGGCATCGTTCAAATAAGAATATTTCAAGTTTAGCCTTCACGGTACCTTGGAGCTCGTGAATCAATTGGTAACTGAAATTATTTTGGGTAACTAGAGGAATTGGATTAACCTATTGTTTCTTAAAGATTTCGTGTGATTTAGTCCGAAAGGCTCTTTGGTTTGAGTTCGCAAAGTGAGGTTGCAATAAAAGAATATTTTCGTTGATCTCTTCGAGACGAAGTTAATCCGTTTGTTTCCGTGAAATCCTGTAAAGGGAAATGTTTCGAGTTTTGTGGCTGAGAACATTTGGATCTCGTGTTTCCCAAGTAGATGAACTGTTTCGAGCAAGTTGGCCTGTTGAAGGATTTTATCGATTCTTAATTAAATCTTGTGGTTATTTGAAGCGTCCCTAAATTTGTTGCTCTTTCCGCTCAAGAGATGGCGAATTTCAAACGTAATATCTTTCTTTTCGTGTCATACCGTTATTTGCTATTCTCTTTTGAGGGATGTGTACCTCCAATTATGAACTCAGTTTTCGTTTTTCAAGATCACCTTTATCAGAATATTTCTTTTGGTTTCCTGCTCGCCGTGATGAGCAACGTCTTTCTGTGTGAATAAACTTATCTTTGTTCGCCTCTTCCTTTTGAGAAAGGATCATAGTTTTGGGTTGCAAAGTGTTTGCAAAGGCTAAGTTTGGCAACTGTTTGGTGGTAGATGAGTAATCGTAGCGGTGATATTTCGCTACCAAGTTATTGGAGGAGTAGTAGAATGTAGAATGGTTTTGATCTGTATCTCTTGGGGAAAAATTAATTCACATGGAATGCTTGGTTTCGATGTAAGTCTGAAAAGTGTTTCGACTGAGTAGAACCTATGGTATAGTGAAACTTCATAACTTCAGTTCATGATTGAATGGTCGGTGATTATCGAAAGTATGGAAACCTTGATTACTTCTATAAAGCAACGCAATTGGATAATGATGCGAGATTAGGTGAGAAATTTCTAAGTATGCAAATGAGTGAGTATGTTAGAATTGGGGAAAATATTGGAGAGTAAATCCGTTGATTTCCCTATATGTTATAATTGAAATTTGTGGTAGAGATCTTGGAGGTTAAATTTGGGTTTGCATTGTTATGTTAGACCTTTGGTCACTCAATGAGTGTGTGTAGAGAAAGTGGAATAAAGGAGTTTCCTGAGCAGTGGAATGATCTTTGATAGAACCTTTTTGATGTAGTACATGAGCGTGTGTACTGAGGATTCTGAGTTGTTCTTGAAAAATTAGAAGTAATGTAATTGCGTGACATCTTGGCTTTCGAATAGCCAGGATGTTACAGTGAGATCTATTTTTGTGGCGCTTTGGGTGCCTTCAATCAAATTATGGTTGATTAAGTAGAATAAGATGCATAGTGTATTCGGAGGATTCAATGGAGCCACCCCACAGAGGTGTGGATGATGTATTTCAATTTGAATATAATTTAAGGATGTTTAACTAAGAGGTTTTAGCTCATGTGGTAGTCAGAGAATTCGAATTTCAAGGTTCGAGAGAAATTTCATTCCTAGAAGCGGGCGTGGCAAAGGATGATTCGTGGGATAATGAAGCGTTTTCTTGATTCTCGTTTGAGTTTTGTGTCGTTGACTTGTGTTTTCTGCAATTTGAGTTGGTGCTGTGTTGGCGTGTGGATTCTTTTCAAATTCAGATAAACCGCAAGTTTTGGTTTAGGGCGTTTGAGTACTTCTCCTTTGGTTGTAAAATGGATTTATTTTCGAGATGAATTGTCAAATTTGGAATCTAACCTTTTGGTGAGAGTTAGCATTACGTGGATGCGATGAGGACTCTCTATTTCTAGTTGGATTCTCTTCGTTTTTGGAAAGTTGTAGAAAATAGGACGTTGGCTTATCGCGTTGACCGCCCCAGTCCTTATCACGAAAGCGCGATCGTCGGTGTGCTCGAGTGTTAAGCGAGTATCTGAGCAATGCCAACTTAAAATATCGTTGTTTCATTCCAGACGCAGTTTCCTTACGAGTAGATTGGTGCGTAGATTCGAGGTCGAATCTTTTCTAAGGGGGATAGAGTGTAATACCTTATTTATCCAGCTAGGGTGTATCGTTTCAATTATCTGGGAATTTTATTCGAAATCGAGATTTAAAACATTCCGGAACCGAATCGGTAAAAAGAAAGAAGTCGGAGGGGGTAAAAGAAACAACTTTCGTCGGATTTTTCCAAACAGCGGAGGGGGTTAATGCTTTTATACGTCAACCTGGGCCGCAGGCCGCGACCCAGGTGGCCCAAGAGGGGCCGGCCGGCCCATGTAGGGGCCGGCCAAAAAGGGGGGGGGCGCCACTCCCCCCCCAAAACCCTAGCCGCCCCTAGGCCTTCTCCCCTCCCCCTTGGCCGCCTCCTCCTCTCCCTAGTGCCTCCTCCTCCCCTCGGTGCTGGTCCCCGGTGATCGCCGTCGTCGTCTCCCAAGCGCCGTGCAGTTCCTCCCAACCGGCCTCTCCTCCTCCCCTCGGTTTGGGTGGCCGATCCAAGGGAGAAAGGGAGATGGAGAAAGGGGGATTTTGGTGGGAGCTTGATCATCATCCCTCAGCGAATCTTCAAGGGTAACGAGATGTTTTCCCTGCTGTTTGATGTTGATTAGTTGCGAAACCGATTAGTTTGATTGGATTGATTTGGTGCTGTAGATAATCAGTTTCTGTCAAGATGGTTGCGCGTCCGTTATCGACCTTTTAGATGCCGATTTGGAGGTTCTCCCCTTCTAGAGAATTGTAGCCACGACTCTTATCTTTCCATAGCCACCGAGATCACATGATTCCGCCTTACGGTTTAGGAGATATGATTTTTTTAGTGCACGCTGTTCTGTCTGTCTGACGAGAAGGATCTGTCGGCTTGATCCTAGGTTTTGATCTAGTTAGAGGCATTTCCAGAACCTCCACCCAAATAAGTTATTGTAGCCCTTTAAATTATTTTTCAAAGCTGATTAAGATCACTCCCATTGGATCTGTAGAATGAAAGTTATGATATTTTCTTTGCCACTGTTCTGAATTCTGTGCAGATAACTGCTAGTGTTTTAATCTGTTGTTTAGACCTCTGTATTGGCCGAATCAAAGGATCCCGCCAACTAGAGTTTCGTAGTGTTGTGCGTTATATTTCATTGGACACTGGTTTTGTATCGTTTCGAGTTCTAGATAATTAAATATGCTTTTTCTCGTACCGCTGCTCAGAAGGGCTGATATCTGGCTGAATAGTTTATTTTCAATTAGGGTCTATGCGGTATATTGGATAGTCAGGGGTTATTGTAGAACACCGGTAGCAGTGTTATATCGTTGTTCTTATTTTGGGAACATGCTTGTGTAGGCGGCGAGGCATCATGTGAGGGAACACCTCCGTTGCCTGCTATCGAGTCACAACGCGAAAGGCAAGTACTGTATGTTAACTGGTGTTGAATTCAAAGGAATGCATAATGATATGTGGTTTACATGAATGTTCTTGTGCTTTATTCATGATGTTGATATACTGCAAGTAACTTGTATACTATGATTGATGCATTATGTGATGTGTGAATGAATGAATATATTTGTTCGTACTTGTAGATGAATGCCATGCGTACCTTTTCTTTTATGAGTATTATTCAATCTTGCCATGAATTCACATCATGACATGCATAAATTACATTTGAAAGACCCATCAATTCCAAGATGGGCACTTGAAAATCCCATCAATTCCGAATGGGTGCGTGAGTCCACCATTCCAATGTGGGCCATGTTACGTGAGTCCACCATTCCAATGTGGGCCACGTTGGACTACCGTATGAAACGCGTTCTTCATACGGTTACTCTAAGTGAACACCGACGGTGTTTCACTCGCTATACCAGTATATCTTTGCAATATGTCCATTTCCTTCAATGCATCATTCCACTTCATCCATTCATAAATTCGTTTCCAGTAAATTGTTCAACTTTTGATTGTGATATATTGCTCATGGTATGTTTTATTGTTTCATACCGTTACTTGCTGAGTCTTTGGCTCATTCTTGCTTTACTGTCTTATTTAGGTAAATGACAAGGAAGAAAGATCTTGTGGTGGGTAGTTCATCACGATGCAGTCACTACTATAAACCAAACATTTTGAGGACTTTTACTGTCGTTAATTATGACTTGTGTTGAATTGTAATAAGCCAGTTTGGTCATAACTATCGTATCTCTCAGAATTATTTATTTCCATTCCATTGATTAAACTTGAGGATGAATTCTTGTTTCCGTATAATCTTACTACTTGCTTCACCTTGTAATGGGTTTTGATGTTATTCTTCTAAAGAGTAGTGGTTGTAGGTGACATCTTGACTTCCTTATAGTCAGGGTGTTACATCTTGTCTAATCTGTCAAGAGTCCACAAGATGGTGACCACCCGCACTGGAAGTGTCAGCGCCAGAGGGCAAGGAAATGAGAATGCTGATTATCAAGAAAACCCAGTTCAACAGCCACCACCTCCTCCAACTGAAGCCCCTGACTGGCGCCAAATGATGGCCAATCAGACTCATCTGATTGAATTGCTAGCCCAGTCTCTCCACAGCAACCAAAGTACTCCAGCGTCAGCAGCTTATCATGCTCCTCCACCTCCCGCAAGAGTGACTTTGTCAGGGTTCATGAGGATGCGTCCGCCGACGTTTTCTAGTAGCACGGAACCCATGGACGCAGATGATTGGCTCAGGGCCATGGGCAAGAAGCTGGATATTGCTCCATGCACAGATCGTGAGAGAGTTTTGTTTGCCTCTCATCAGTTGATTGGTCCCGGATCAGAATGGTGGGATAACTTCAGCATGTCCCATGCTAATGCCCAAGAAATCACAGGATGGGTTCATGCAAGCTTTCACGATCTCACATTCCATCCGCATGATTACACCAAGAAGAAGGAATTTCGCTCTCTTCGTCAAGGAAACCGTTCAGTCAGCGAGTATCTGCATAAGTTCAACCAACTTGCTCGCTATGCCCCTGAGGATGTAGCCAGAGATGAAGACAGGCAAGAGCGATTTTTGGAAGGGTTGAACGACAAACTCTCTGTTCGTTTGATTTCTCAGGATTTCACTGACTTCCAGCAGTTAGTAAATAAGGCCATACGCTAGGAAGGCAAACATCAAGAAATGGAGAACCGTAAGCGGAGGATGGCGCTCGAAGTTTAACTCGGGAGGACGCCCAAGCCTCGCTTCTCTCGATTTGGCCACCACCTCGTGGAAGATTCCAGTCTACTACACCAAGAGTTCCAGCTTAGGGTACGCGCCCAAATACTCCCGGATTCTGTAGTAGTTCATCTGGAGGTCGGCCCAGCAGGCTTGACTTTTCTGGCAGAATCACTTGCTTTCATTGCAACGAGTTGGGTCACTATGCCAATAAGTGTCCCAAGAAGCAGCAGACTGCCACCCCCGTCAAGCCAACTCCCGGAGCTTCAGTCTCCGGCGGTCCCTCAAAACCAGCTGGTCAGTTCATGAAGGGACGTGTGAATCACGTCACCGCAGAGGAAGCCTATGCAGCACCAGATGTTGTCCTCGGTATGTTCCTTGTCAACTCACTATCAGCATCAGTTTTATTTGATTCCGGAGCTTCGCATTCTTTTGTGTCAAATAAGTTTGTGGAAAAGTACGGGTTATTTACCTCCCCCTTAGTTAACCCCATGGTAATTCATTCCCCGGGCTCAGAAATGAGAGCTAGTTTCTTTTGTCCAAACCTTACCTTGGAAATCTCTGGAGTAACATTCTCGGCAAACTTAATAGTCTTGCATTCGCAAGGATTGGACGTAATTCTTGGAATGGATTGGCTTGCCAAAAATCAAGGCAGGATAGATTGTGCTAGTAGATCTATCAACCTCACCAATGAACAAGAGATTTTGGTAGAATTCTGACCCAAGACTTCTACGGGAAGAGGTTCTATCTTGACCAGTTTAAAGGAAGTAAAACTGGAAGATATACCTGTGGTACAAGAATATCCAGATGTTTTTCCAGAAGAATTACCTGGTATGCCACCAGACCGGGACATAATGTTCTTAATTGACTTAGTCCCAGGGACTGCTCCAATTTCGAAGCGACCTTATAGAATGCCAGCCAACGATCTAGCAGAGTTGAAGAAGCAGATCGAAGAACTACAGAGTAAAGGTTACATTCAACCGAGTTCATCGCCTTGGGAACTCGGTACTATTTGTCAAAAAGAAAGACAATAGTATGAGAATGTGTGTGGACTATAGATCACTCAACGAGGTAACAATCAAAAACAAGTACCCGTTACCTAGGATAGATGATCTGTTTGATCAACTTAAAGGAGCCAGTGTTTTCTCGAAGATTGATTTGAGGTCAGGTTACCATCAGTTAAAAATCAGACCGAAAGATATTCCGAAGACAACCTTCACCACCAGATATGGACTGGACGAGTTCACAGTGATGTCATTTGGACTAACAAGTGCCCCTGCTTATTTCATGAATATGATGAACAAAGTATTCATGGAATTCTTGGATAAGTTTGTGGTAGTATTCATAGATGATATTCTCATCTACTCAAGAGATGTGGAAGAGCATGAAAAACATCTCAGAATTATTTTGGACAAACTCCGAGAACACCAACTTTATGCCAAATTCAGCAAAAGTGAATTTTGGCTCAGTCAAGTAGCTTTTCTTGGACACATTGTGTCAGCAGGAGGAGTTGCATTAGACCCCTCAAAGGTTGAAGCTGTAATGGATTGGAAGCAACCCAAGTCTGTCACAGAAGTGAGAAGTTTTCTCGGTTTAGGTGGGTATTACCGCAGATTCATTGAAAGTTTCTCCAAGATCGCCAAACCCATGACTCAACTTCTGAAAAAGGAAAAGAAATTTGAATGGACAAGCGCATGTGAACATAGTTTCCAAGAGCTGAAGAAAAGACTAGTCTCTGCACCAGTGCTAGTCTTACCAGATATACATAAGGATTTTGAAGTTTTCTGTGACGCATCCCGTCAAGGGCTAGGATGTGTACTGATGCAGGAAGGAAAGGTCGTGGCTTATGCATCTCGTCAGTTAAGGCCACATGAAGGAAATTATCCAACTCATGATCTAGAGTTAGCGGCAATCGTGCACGCTTTGAAAATCTGGCGGCATTATCTCATTGGTAACCGCTGTAAGATTTTCACAGATCATAAGAGTCTGAAATATATCTTCACCCAGTCAGATCTTAATCTCACGCAAAGAAGATGGTTAGAGCTGATAAAGGATTATGACCTTGGAATTCATTATCACCCGGGTAAAGCCAACGTGGTAGCAGATGCTCTGAGTAGGAAAGCATACTGCAACACGGTGTTAGTTCAAGAAAGTCAACCATAATTGTATGAAGAACTGAAGCATCTGAACCTGGAAATTGTCAGTCAAGGCTGTATCAACACAGTGGAAGTCCAACCAACCATACAAGGTCAGATCAGAGAGAAACAACTAGAAGACGAAGACATCAAAGAAATCATGAAGAACATGAGAAGAGGCAAAGCCCGAGATTTTTCGAGGGCGAGCAAGGCATGTATGGTTTGGCAACGCATGCATGTACCTAATCATCATGAAACCAGACAACTGATTCTGAAAGAAGCTCATGAATCACCTTACTCTATCCATCCCGGGAGTACCAAGATGTACCAGGATCTGAAGGAAAAGTATTGGTGGGTTAGTATGAAGCGAGAGATCGCTGAGTTTGTTGCACGTTGTGATGTATGTCAACGTGTTAAGGCAGAACATCAGAGACCTACCGGATTGTTACAACCATTACCAATTCCCGAGTGGAAATGGGAGGAGATTGGTATGGATTTTATCACCGGACTTCCTAGGACCCAAACAGGTTGTGATTCCATTTGGGTGATAATTGACCGATTAACCAAAGTGGCTCATTTTATTCCAGTCAAGACCACTTACAGAAGTAGTAAGCTAGCAGAATTGTACATGGCCAGGATCGTGTGTCTACATGGTATACCCAAGAAAATTGTGTCTGACAGAGGTTCGCAGTTCACATCAAGATTTTGGCAGAGTCTACATGAAGCTTTGGGAACCAGACTCAACTTCAACACAGCATATCATCCCCAAACAGATGGCCAGACCGAACGTGTAAATCAGGTCTTAGAAGATATGCTTCGAGCTTGTGCTATAGATTACAGAAGAAGTTGGGATAAGAATTTGCCCTATGCAGAATTTTCCTACAACAACAGCTTTCAAGCTAGCCTACAGATGTCGCCATTTGAAGCATTGTATGGAAGAAAGTGTAGAACCCCTCTCCTTTGGGATCAAGTAGGAGAACACCAATTCTTCGGACCAGAATTAACAAAAGAAGCCGAAAGTAAGGTAAAAGCAATAAGAGAACGTCTGAAAGCAGCTCAATCCCGACAAAAGAGTTATGCTGATAATCGTCGGAGAGAACTATCCTTCGAGATGGGATATTTTGTCTATCTCAGGGTAACTCCACTCCGAGGAGTGAGGAGATTTCAGACTAAAGGAAAACTAGTACCCAGATTTGTCGGACCCTATAAGATTTTGGCAAGAAGAGGCGAAGTTGCTTATCAGTTGGAACTCCCAGCATCTCTGTCAGCGGTTCACAATGTCTTCCATGTATCCCAGTTAAAGAAATGTCTCAGAGTGCCAACAGAAGAAACACCACTTGAGAACATCGATCTTCAGGAAGATCTTACCTATGTGGAGCAACCAATCAAGATTCTCGATGTGGCAGAACGCGTCACCAGAAGCAAAGTCATTCGTTCTTGTAAGGTTCAGTGGAGCAATCATTCAGAAGAAGAAGCTACCTGGGAGCGAGAAGAAGTTTTGAGAGCCGAGTATCCCCACCTCTTTGCTAACCCAGTCTGAATCTCGGTGTCAAGATTCCCTTTAAGAGGGGTAGGTTTGTAACAGCCCAAAATTTCAATTTCAGTTGAAAATAAGACTTTAATTATTTTTGTGGATTTTCTGGAAATTTTAAAAGCTTTTCCCTAAGTATTTTAAAGCTAAAATAATTTATGTGCAAAATCTATTACCAACTAAAAGTTGGAATTATTTTATTTAAGTCCAGAATGCCTCATAGAATTTCTGTGAATTTTCTCAAAAATTTTGGATTTTATTTACTATTTTCTAATGCCTATTTGAATTTCTGGAATTAAATCAATTGAAAAAGATTTAAAAATCCATTGCATAAGATCGGGCGACCCAAAGATCATTCCCGCGACCGCCCACCTCCCTCGCACCCGTTGCCACACGTCACACATCCGTGCAAGCGCGCCTCCATCGCAGCCGTCGCCGCTCACTATTGCCTTGCACCTTTAGATCAGCATCCAACGGCTGATCTCCAACGCCCCGCGCCCTCTCTCTCTCTCTGTCTCGCCGACAGGTGGGCCCTCGCACTGTGCTTCTTCCTTCCCGTTTTCGTCCCCGCGCGGCCGTCGCACTCGCCGCCATTGCCGCTCGCCTCGGAGCTCTCCACTCCCGCGCTTCCCTCCCTCTCTTCACTCGCCATCACGCGCATTAAGTCCCCCTCACTCCGCCGCATTCACCCCTGCCGTTTCTCCCCTCCATTACTCGCCCTAACGCCGCCACACCCGTTGCCACCGCCATTACACCCCGTGCAAAGCTCGCCTCCCGGCCTCGCCCTCGCCCTATAAAAGGGAGCACCGGGTGCGCCTCTCCACCCTCAAGCTTTCGCCCCAGCTCCCCTCGCCTCCCTCGCCCCTAGTCGCCCGCATTTGGCCTCTCTCTCTCGCCGGCCGAGCTGTGCTCCGCTGCCTCTAGCGCCGCCACCGGTGGACCTCCGGCCGCCTCAACCGCACCACCGGCTTCGCCTCGACACCGCGAGTCTGGTGCGCACCTCCTCGCCCTCGGGATGTCGCCGGAGCTCCTTCGCCGCCAACGACCGAACCACACCGCCGCCTCTCTCCGTCGCCGTCCATCTTCCGGCCACGCCCTCATGTCGCCAGGTAATGCATCAGCATCAGCATCACTCCCCGATTCTTTTGCGCCTCGCCGGAGCCCGCCGCCGCCGTTCGTCGGAACCTCGGTTCCGGCGCCTCTCTCGGTGCCGGCGTGGCCGGCCAAGTCGGCGCCCACAGGCGCCACATGGGCACTTTGGCGGCGACGACCACATAGGCGCCGGCGTGGGCGGCGCGGTAGCGCCTCCCCCTCACACTGCGTCTGACGCCGAGTCCACCATGGACTCGGGTGACGCCGTGGATCGAGTCCACGACTATGCGAGCCCACATGCCACCTCTCACGTACTGCGATCTGTTGACGCAATAAATAGAATTTCCTTTAGAGATTTAAGTCGGGAAATTCGGAAATTCTGATTTTAGGATTTAATTTAGGTTTTAAACTTCCAGGAGCTTGTATTTCTTCATACAAACTCCGATTTAGGTGATTCAAATTTCTAAATTTGTATAAAATCAAGATCTAGCTAACTAAACCAAAATTATTTAATTTGGAGTTAATTTGTATTTTCATTTGAATTTATTTGAGTTCTTTTGAATTCTGTTTGAATTTGGATTATTCTCGTGTATAGATTTTGACGACTCCGAAGAGCTTGACCCTATTGAAGAAGTAGAGTACCAAGATTTTGAACAAGGCAAGTTACACCATTGACCATTTTGTCCCCAATATTTAAAATTATTTAATTTCTGTTTTAAATCATTATTGCATGCATAATTGTATTTAATTATTTTAAATTCCTGTTTTAAATACTTAATTATTCCAATTCCTTTGTATAGCCACATTTGAATGTTGTATTACCAATTCCTTGTCACCTTAGTCAAATGAATTTAAAAATAAATATATGTTTAGCAAATGCTTAGACCAGGAAATATTTGATTTTGGGAGAATTTAGCCAAAACTTCAAAATTTGATAAAAAGCCTATGACATTGTTATGTCATGGTGGACTTTTGCAAATATCTTTGAAAGTTATAAAAATAAAAGAAAATGGTTTGCACTTGGGCAAAAATGGACCGTTGGTGGGTGCAGGTTTATGCAGGGCTCGTGCAGTTAGGATTGAGACCCAGGGTTTTTATTGAAAGTTGCCCAAGTAGGTTAAGGACCGGTCTTTGAGCCGCATCTTGCAAAGCTCCACCGTACTACCACATGTTCTGTATGGGCAGAGCCAGGCTTAATAATTTGTCTTACCTCATTATTGTTTATGTCATTTTTGTTGTGTGGGTGTCGGTTAGACTTTATTCCCACTTGGCGCAAGAGTGGGCTTCTGGTAGGTGGTTAGCCTAATGGAAGTGAAACCTTAGCGGGCATATTGATAGTGAGGTAGTGCATTGGAAACGCCTTGTGATAATTGCCTAGTCACACGCCTAAGGAAGCGTGCATTGGCCGACATAACGGGCAAATTATCTCGTGTGGGTAAAGTTGTACCCCTCTACATAGTGTAAATCTATTCGAATAGCCGTGTCCGTTATGGACATGCTGAGCAAAGCCACTCTAAGTTAGATTTGTTTTTGGTTTTAAAATAACTTTGGACATGATTTGAGGATGGTTAATCCTTGTGGTAAAATTGGGCGGGTAGCCATGTGATAGGAGGGTATCCTTCACCATGTTTCATATGGAGGTTATCCACTATAAAATGATCAATTTTAACTCTGATTTTAGCTATGGAATAAAAATGTGCCTTGAAACTTAGTATAAATATTTAAACCAAAAAGGCTGATTTACGCAAATAAACCCTACAACCTTCCTTTGAATAACTTATGCATGCATTCTAAATTCTATATTGGGTGTAATTTGCGAGCACAGTTGTAGTGCTCACTCTTGCTGAATATTATTATTCAGGAGAAGACTTCTATCCAGAAGGTGAGGAGCAGGACGATTAGGCAGCGACCTCCAGACGATTGCCTGTGGCGTATCGTGTGGCTTACCATTATATTTTGCTTCCGCTTAATGTTTTATTTGGCCTCCGGCCCAAATTGTAATAAACTCTATGATTATTAATAAACACGCTGGATATGTTTGTGATAACATTTTTGTGACTGTGTACACTGGAAATCCTGGACTAGTGTATGAACACAGAGAATTCGGGATCCTTCGTTCCCGGTTTCGAGAATGACCTTCTGAGCAATTGAGTTAAAGAAATAACACAGCCTAAAGATTACCACTCGGACCTTGTTCGGTAAGATACTCCTACATGCAACAGGAAGCATTTGTGTCATCAGCACATGACAATCATGAGGCTTCATACCAATTAATTTCAAATCTTTCATGGAAATAAGTTTCTTAATATTCGCAGAGTAACCGGACGAAACTTTCACACCATGCAAGCTTTGACACAGTTTATTTCTCTCAGCCTTGGACAAAGTGTAGCAAGCTGGGGGAAGGTACGTTCGTCCTTTATCGGTCTCTTTCGGTGCTAACTCGGTTCTTATGTTTATATCAATCAAGTCACGCCGTGCGTTAACACCGTCTTTTGTTTTGCCACTAATGTTCAGTAAGAGACCAATCAAGCTATCACTTACATTCTTCTCCACGTGCATGACGTCGATGCGGTGGCGAACTTCTAAGTGCTCCCAATAAGGCAAGTCCCAAAAAATTGACCGCTTCTTCCAAATGTTTTTCTTAGTGGTTCTTAATTTACTTCCCTTCCCAAGCATACATCGATATCCTTAACCAAATCTTAGACCACTTTTTTCCCTCTAAAAGCCTTTGGAGCTGAACTGTCCTCCTTATTTTCATCGAATTGTTTCTTCATCTTGCGGTATGGGTGAATCCTGGGAAGGAACCTACGGTGATGCATATACATAGTTTTGCGCGAATTATTCAGCCGTACACTGTCGGTATAATCTAAGCAGTGCGGACAGGCTTTGGCTCCTTTTGTACTGAACCCCTACAGGTTACCAAGGGCAAGAAAATCATTGATGGTACAGAATAACATGGCGCTTGAAGTGAAGTTCTCTCGTTTGTACGCATCACATACTTGTACCCCTTCATTACAAAGTGTCACAAGATCTTCTAACAATGGTGCTAGGTACACATCAATATCGTTCCCAAGTTGCTTCGGCCCTTGGATAAGTAATGACATCAAAATGTATTTTCGCTTCATACACAGCCAAGGAGGAAGGTTGTACATACATACATTCACAGGCCAGGTGCTATGTCGGCTGCTCATGTTACCGAAAGGATTCATTCTGTCTGTATTCAACCCTAAGCTTATGTTCCTTGGTTCCGCACCGAACTCTTTGAACCTCCAATCGAAGTTTCTCCACTGGGCAGAATCAGCACGGTGTCTGAGCTTTTGATCTTTCTTATGCTCCTCCTAGTGCCAATGCATCAATCTTGCCTCCTTTCCGTTCGCAAATAAACACTTCAAACGTGAGATCACAGGAAGATACCACAATATCTTTGCAGGAGATCCTTGCTTCGCCTTAGCAGTATTGTTACGCTTGTATCGGGATGCTTTGCAAACGGGACATACATGCATGTCTGCAAACTATTTACGGTGAGGATACAATCATTCTAACATACATGTATTCTTTCTACTTCCATTCCCAATGGACAAAGAACCTTCTTGGCTTGGTAGGTCGTGCTAGGCAACATGTTTCCCCTCAGAAGAATGTCAGCTAAAAGACCTAACAACGTCGTAATACTCTTGTCGGACCAACCATTGCTTGCCTTCAATTTCAGCAGTTCAAGCACGGTTGACAACCTTGTGTATTCCGGCTTGCAGCTAGGGATCAAAGGTTTTCCCGAGTCCTGCATTAAGCCCTCGAATTTACAAAACTTTCTGTGGATATCATGGGAATATGCTCCAGATCTTAGGATGATGAGACAATTGGCAATGGTGTTTACGGTTTGTCGTTTCACGGGTTTTCGACAAAGCTACAGGCACTCTGGACAGGGGCGGTCCGACCGGTCCTTGCACGGCGGTCCGACCGGTCCTAAATCGGTCGGACCAACCATGTGGGGCGGTCGGACCGGCGGTGACCTAAAAGTGGTCAAAACGAGCTGGGCCAAAAATAGGTGTTGTAGGCAAGTGAGGGGATCCCAATGCACTTGGTCTCATAATTTTTGGAGTCTCCAGTAAGAAGTTCTATTGGTTTTTAATTTCCAGAAGGTTTGAATTTGGGGCTTGAATTTGGCTAAGTCCCAAGGCGGTCCGACCGCTCACAGGAGCGGTCCGGCCGGTTAGAAGCGGTCCGACCGCTCATATGGAGCGGTCGGACCGGTATTGACTTGAGCGTCCGCCAACCGTGGCGATGTTGTTTTGTTAGGTCAAAGTCATTGGTTTCATGGCATATGATTTGCATGATGCATGTTTTGACTAACATGGGTCAAGTTGTGAAGAACTTGTTCCCGAATTCGTGTTTGCTTGTCTATGGTTGTGCAGGTAGCTTGGTGGTCAACGACGGTTAACGGCGAGGAGGATCGGGACTAGACTTGCAGAGTTGAGGTCCGAACGATCGGCGATGCGGGTGAGGTCAACGACTCAAGCGTGACGCAAGATGGACAAGGGTGACCTATTGGCAAATCCATGACGCGTGGTGAAGCGGTTTAGGTCAAAAGGTTAAAGACGGCGCTTTGCGAAGCGTGCGTGTGTGACCCGTTTGTTAGTGGGCCTTAACGGGAGCCCAATTGAGTCAAACCCTAGAGAGTTCTAGGCCTCCACTATAAATAGGAGGAGGTGGGGGATGCTCCCCTCTCTCGCTGTTTTTCACCTCTTTTGTCGCTTTCAAACCCTAATTGGCTTAGGGGGAGTTGAGGTGGAGGCTAGGGCTTTTCATGGTTTGAGGAGAATTTCGTGATCTTGGATTGACCACTGATCCATGATGCTGCGGGTGTAATCCAGCAACGATCACGTGTTTAATCTCTGCAAGGTTTTCTTGAGATAAGTCTTTTTTCGTTCTTGCTTTCAATTTCATGATTTTAGGGCTTTCTTTGATCCGCAAGTTTGTGATTGATTCTTTCACGTGAATTAGCTTGCTGTGATATGTGTGAATCTATCTAGCATCATCTTGATCATCAATCTCTCACGAACAAGCATTAGGATCAAGTTTTCGCTCTTGCCCGGTTTTAGACCTTCTGTTATTCAATTGGCAATTGCTTAGGATCTATCCAAGAATTATCATAATATTCAATTGGAATAGGTCCTCAATAGCATAGAGAAGGTGTATGCAAAGTTTCATAAAGATTGGAGTTGAGAATCAAAAGTTTCACCTAATTGCAACTTCGTCATCGGGCTGATTTGACTGTTTCAGATCTGTTATGGAGTCGGCCGGTCCGACCGCCCGTCATCACCGGTCAGACCAATTTGGGAGTGGTCCGACCGCCAGCACAACAGCGGTCAGACCGCCCGGCAATCGGTCCAACCGGCTGGGTCCAGAGGTCAGACCGCCTGTGCGTTTGAGATTTTGTAATCTTAGTTGATTTTGTTATTTTGCTTAGGGGATTTTATTGGATTCAATACTAGTCTTCCGCTGTACTGGTACATTGATCTTCATAGCTCTCAAATAGCTATTGGAGTGAAATTGTGTTGAATTCATAATTTGGGAAAAAGTGAGCGTGCTCCTATTCACCCCCCCTCTAGTCGCCTTTTCGGTTCAACAAGTGGTATCAGAGCACGGTGAGTTCAATCTTGATCTTAACCGGTCACTGAACTTTGGCGATGGATAAGTTTTCTACTAAACCGCATATCTTCGATGGGCACGACTATGCCTATTGGAAGAATCGTATGCGAGTCTTTCTTGAGAGCGAGGGACAAGCTATTTGGGATGTTGTTAGAGCCCCGCTGGTTATTCCTGAAATTACAACACCGCTTCTTGATTCTTGTGGCAAACAACAACAAAGCTAAAAATCTTTTATATGGTGCGCTTGGTAGACAAGAATATGATCGCATTTGCAATCTTGTCACTGCGCATGAAATTTGGAACACTCTCGAAACATATCATGAGAGTTCGTCCCAAATCAAAAAGGTGCGCCAAACAGTTTACAAGCGTGAATACAATAAATTCGAGATGCGTCCAGGAGAGAGCATCTATGACATTTCGATCGCTTTAATAAAGTAATTAATCAAATGAAAGCTGTTGATATTGAATATTCTCAATCTGAAAATGCCACCCATCTCTTGGCTGCAATCAACACCAAGGAGTGGGAGATGAAGGCTACTGCTATAGAGGAAAATGTTGATCTTTCAAGTCTTACTTTAGAATTGCTTTATAGTAAACTCAAGACTCATGAAATTAAAAGAGTTGATCATCCTAAAAACGACAACATGGCATTGATAGCTGATCCTCTCAAAAGGTCTTCTGATGGTACTCTTGAATCTTTTTCTGATCTTTCATTTACTTGTTTATCTCCTATTCATGAGGAGGAACTTGAAAGTATTCCTGAGACAGAGTTAGCTCTTCTAGCTAAAAAATTCACACGGGCCTATAATAATGTGAGAAATAAAAAGAGAGGTGGTCCGGTGACATGCTATGAATGTGGTGAGCTAAACCATATCCGGGCAAATTGCCCCAAGTTGAAAGTTAAGAGCAATCATAAGGAAGGAAAGTCAGCTTGGAAGAACCCTCCTTTCAACAAATCAAGGTATGAGGCTAATAAGCTTGTGAAGGCCGCTCACCGGGTCCTTGCCGCTTTTGAGGATCAATCCTTGAGCGATGTGGATTCCGGGAGTGAGGAGGACAAGGAGGAGGAGATCCCTCAAGGCAAAAAGAAAGGGAAGGCCAAAGACTTCACTGGTATGTGCTTCATGGCTGACACCGACAACATTGATGATGATGAGGTATCTTTTTCTTATGATGAGCTTTCTGCTAAATATGATTCTATAGTTGAGCAATTTCTTAGTCAAGATGAAGCGCTAGAATTTGTCATGACAAAAAATAAGAAATTAGAGTCAAAGATTAACAAACTGAAAGTAGAGCTTAAAAATGCTAAGACTCTTGAACCTGATGAATGTTTATCTTGTCATGCTATGCACTCGAAATTACTAAGTTACAAATCGCTCATAATATTTTCGTACAACAACTTGAGAATGCTAGATCTGAACTAAATGAAATTAAAAGTGCTCCTTGTGAAAAATGTTTAGAATCTAGTAAATTGATTACTTTTGATGTGTTTGATTCTAGCCCTTGCACTTCATGTTTAGAAAAGGAACGTGAAATCAAAGATATCTTAGAAGCTGCTAGAATCAAATATGCTAAGCTTAAGGACAATATTGAAAATACAACTTGTGCTTCTTGTTCCGCTCTTAAGCTTGAAATTGCTTTGTATAAGGAGAAATCTATGGATAAAACTTGTGATGCTTGTGTTAACTTGAGAAAAGAAAATGATTACCTTCATGATACATTAGAGAAATTTTCTAAAGGTAAGAAACAATTAAACATGATTCTTGACAAGTCTAAAACTCCTTATAAGAAGCAAGGTTTAGGATTCAATTCTTTTCAAAACAATTCAAACCCAAAAGTCATTCAAGTCTTGGAAAAAGGTTTAATTGAATTCAAAACCCAACTTTGCAAAAACATCTTTTAAATCTCAGAGTTTTGCCCAACCTTGTATTAATTCAAATGGTGCTTCTTCTAGTGGTACCAAGTACCATTGTATTTATTGCAAGAAAGGTGGGCATTTGATTGAATTCTGTTGGCGTAGGTTGAAAAATGATAGGAAAAATCTTGATAGAATTTCATTCAGGCAACCTATAGCTTTTATGAGACATGGTAACACTGAAAAGAATAAACCTGGATTAGGATTCTTCTCGCATGCAAATCATTATGCCTCTAAATATCCTAATTCTAATGTGTATCAGGCTGGCGGTCTGACCTCTGGTGGTCACCGGTCTGACCGATTTGGTCGCCGGTCTGACCGCCAGCATAACGCCGGTCAGACCGCCCCTGGACATTTTAATTCTCATGTTAATTTAAACATTGCTCATAACCGAATTTTAAATGAAGTCAAGGATAGTACTTCTGGTTTGTATACTCCTTTCAGACGTGTGTCTCAGTACTGGATTCCTAAATATTGTTTATCTAACCCCAGTATTGAGACACATCGCTCTTCTGTTCCTTGATTTTCAGGATTACCGCGGAAAGGGGAAGAACACGTGGTTCGTTGACTCCGGATGTTCATGCCACATGACCGGAAACTCAAAATGGTTCACCTCTTTCACGCGGGCAACAGGTGATGACTTCATCACCTTTGGAGATGATACACAAGGGCGAATTGAAGGAACAGGATCAATTAGGGTAAACAATAAATTCATTCTAAAGGATGTCGCTCTTGTGGACAAGCTTAGGTATAATCTCCTTTCTGTATCTCAGCTTCTTGATGATGGCTATGAGACTGTTTTTAAGAAAAATGCTTGTCGTGTGCTTGATTCTACTGGTGAGCTTGTGTTTGGAATATCTAGAGTTGGTAGAATTTTTGGAGCTGATTTTTTAGAGTCTCTTGCTGGATCTCTTAAATGTTTGCTTACATCTTCCTCTGATTTCTGGCTTTGGCACCGACGTTTGGGGCACATTGGTTTTGATCATCTGACACGAGTTAGCAACCTTGATCTCATGAGAGGTTTGCCCAAACTCAAAGTCATCAAGGATCTTCAGATGTGCGCCTGTAGGCATGGCAAACAAGTTGCCGCCTCACACCCTTCTGTGACGATGGTTATGACTGACGGACCAGGACAGTTGCTTCATATGGATACTGTTGGTCCTGCTAGAGTCCGGTCAGTTGGTGGAAAATGGTATATTCTTGTCATAGTCGATGATCTTTCTAGATATACTTGGGTGTTCTTTCTATCTTCAAAAGATGAAGCTTTTGGTTATTTTCATGACCTTGTTCTTCGCTTGGCTTCTGAGCTTCTTGGTGACTTGAGAGCGATTCGCAGTGATAATGGTACGGAGTTCAAAAATGCTTCTTTTGCTTCTTTTTGTGCTGAGCGTGGTATTGAGCATCAGTTCTCCTCTCCACACGTCCCTCAACAAAATGGCGTTGTGGAAAGGAAGAATAGGACCTTGGTCGAAATGGCTAGGACGATGCTAGATGAGTATAGCACACCGAGGAGATTTTGGGCCGAAGCTATTGCTACAGCTTGCCATATTGCAAATCGTGTCTTTTTGAGACCTTCTTTAGGCAAGACTTCTTATGAGCTTCGTTTTGGTAGAAAACCCTCTGTTTCGCATTTTCGAGTTTTTGGATCAAAATGTTTTATTCTTAAGACAGGCAACTTAGATAAATTTGAATCAAGAACTTTTCATGGGTTATTTCAGGTTATCCCGCTCATTCGAGGGTTTTCGGGTTTTAATATCGAGACTAACCTTATTCAGAGACTTGTAATGTCACTTTTGATGAGACTAGCCCCGAGCTAGATCAATTGTTACAGATGATTCACAGTGTGAGAGCATTTTGTGGAGGAAGATGAGAACGAAGGTCGATATCATTCCTTCATCTGCTTCTCACGAGGCGCCCATAATGATACAAGAACACCGCTACGTCTACTTCACCTTCATGGAGGCTCTGTTTGCATCATCATCATCGCAAGTACATGCGGAGGTCGAAGAAAGCGATATCTCACCCGGTGCTCCACTTCGCATTCAGAGACAAAGATCCTCCGGATCGGATAATAGGTAATCTACATGAGCGAGTCACTCGCTCGGTATAATGATCCAAATCTCTACTCATTCGGCTTTTGTTGCTTCTTTTGAACCCCGCAATATATCACATGCTTTATCTGATTCTAGCTGGGTAAATGCCATGCATGAGGAGTTAGAGAATTTTGAAAGAAACAAAGTTTGGAACCTAGTAGAACCTCCTAGTGGTCATAATGTTATAGGAACCCGTTGGGTGTTCAAGAATAAACAAGGTGAGGATGGTTATGTGGTTAGAAACAAGGCCAGATTGGTAGCTCAGGGTTTCAGCCAAGTTGAGGGTTTAGATTTTGATGAGACATTTGCTCCTGTTACTAGACTAGAAGCCATTCGCATTTTGCTCGCATTTGCTGCATCAAAAGGTTTTAAATTATATCAGATGGATGTTAAAAGTGCATTCTTAAATGGTTTCATAGAGGAAGAAGTGTATGTTAAGCAACCCCCTGGTTTTGAGGATCCCAAGTATCCAAATCATGTTTTCAAGCTATCTAAAGCATTGTATGGTCTTAAACCAGCCCCTAGAGCCTGGTATGATAGACTTAAGACCTTCTTGCTTAAAAATAATTTTAAGATGGGTAAAGTGGATAAAACTCTATTCATTCTTAGGCGTGACAATGACTTCCTGCTTGCTCAAATTTATGTGGATGATATTATTTTTTGTGGTTCCTCTAATGCTCTTGTTTCCAGCTTTTCTGACACTATGTCCAGGGAATTTGAGATGAGTATGATGGGAGAGCTTAATTACTTTTTGGGACTTCAAATCAAGCAATGCAAGGAAGGAACTTTCATCCATCAGACAAAGTACACTAAAGATCTACTCAAACGCTTCAACATGGGTGACTGCAAGCCAATTTCCACTCCCATGGCAACATCGACTGTTTTGGATCCAGATGAGGAAGGAGAAGTCGTGGATCAACGCGAGTACCGCAACATGATCGGCTCCTTCAGATTCGACGGCCTCGAGACCGGACATTCACTTCACGGTATGCCTTTGTGCAAGATTTCAGGCGTCTCCGAGAACTTCCCATCGCCAAGCCGTTAAGCGCATATTCAGGTATTTACACTCTACCCTCTTATATGGCATTTGGTATTCATGCTCTTCAGCTTTGTCCATTAGGGGTTTTTCAGATTCTGATTTTGCGGGCTGTCGGTTAGATAGGAAGAGTACCTCAGGCACCTGTCACTTCCTAGGCACTTCTCTTGTATCTTGGTCTTCTAGGAAGTCTTACATTGCACAATCCTTCACAAAGCAGTATGTAGTCTTTGCTAGTTGTCAGAGCCAAATTTTGTGGATGACGTCCACTCTGAAAGATTATGGGTTAAATTTTGCTAGTGTTCCTCTTTTCTGTGATAACACTTCTGCTATTAATATTGCTAAAAACCCAGTGCAATATTCTAGGACTAAGCACATAGATATTCGCTTTCACTTCCTTAAAGACCATGTTGAAAAAGGAGATATTATGATGCACTTCGTAGAGTCCGAAGCTCAATTGGCAGATATTCTCACCAAGCCTTTAGATCAAACTAGGTTTGCCACCTTGAGAAGTGAGTTAGGGGTAATTTATCCCTATGGGTTGGTTTGAGGGGGAGTTTGGTCTTTTCTGATCTTTCCTTGTTCTTTTGATCTTTTATTGTTCTTTTTCTGAACTTAGTGATCTTTTTGAACGTTTTAGGTTTTTAGGCTTTTTATAGCATCTCATTGTATCATATTGCATTCATATGAAAAATACAACAAGTGGTATGAAAAATCCAAAAGATGCATTGTAATATAAGATTTTTCGCTTATCTTTTAAAATTGATGAAGCTTTGCTTATTACCCTTTGGAGCTTTAGTACTTCAATTCGTGCTCAATGTCATGTCTAGTTCTTTGACTTGCTAGAATTATCATGCTTTTACATGTGTAGCTTAGTCTTTGCTATATGAGCTAGAACCTTAAAACAACTCGAACTAAGAAATTTCAATTTGTGGATGTTTTAGCGAGTTGCGCAATTAGTGCTCCTCTTGTGACATTGGCCCTGTCAGAATTGCTTTGTTAGCTCTTTGATCTAAAATTGACCATTACTTGAGCTTTTGTGTTCTTGAGATTCTAAAACTGCTCTTGTGAAAAATGAATAATCAAGATTGTCTTATGCTTAAATTGTGCCAAACTATTCTTACAAGACTGCTTGTCAAAGACATGAACTTGGAGATAGTTTGATGAACCAGACGATCTCATGGGGACTGCTTGTCAGAAATAACCTGAACCTCAAGATTTATCGCCCTAGTAGAAGCTTAGAAAGAGTTTGTGGATGGCTCCTAGTCCAGGATCTTCTTTACTAGGATATACCTTTAATCAACTTCTGGTCGAAGCTTAGGATGAGTTTCTGGATGGCTTCTAGTCTAGGATCTTGTCACTAAGTTAGATCATTAGTCAACTTCAATATTCAATGCATATGAGAAAAATGTTTACAAATGGGCGTTTACAAAATATTGAGCAAAATGATTCAATACGGGACCTGATTGACTCTTAATGTGGTCTTTGTTAGATTTTTGATCTCACTTTGACATTTTGACATGCCCAACTTCACTTTAGGATCCCTGTTGATGAACTTGCTGAATTTGAAGCTTTGCTTAAATTGATCAAATCTACTGCTTTACTTTTGAGCCTTTGTGCTTAGCTTTGATATACATGTCTTACCATGATTTTGCTAGCGTTGTCAGGCTTGATATGCTATTTGTGCAATATTGAAAATACTGGCTAGCTCTTTTGGGTAATCTCCAAAGCTTCTTGTAATCAAAAATTGAAAATACAAAAAATGAAGCCACTCCATTGCACTTCATGCATACTCCTCTTTATGTGTCTTCTTTTATGCTTCTTTCTTTATTCTATATTTGTTATCTCTGGATGAGAGGAAGGCGTGATTCCTTGATGAATCCATTGTCAAAAGGGGAGAAGATGTGTTAATGAGAAGATATTACATTGATATTACATTGTTGGGGGAGAAGATTATACTGAGAGGGAGCGAAAATTTGAAAATTTTGAAATTTGAGGATCATAGTGAGGGGAGTTCTTGAGTTGCATTCTTATTGTCTTATTGAATATTCTGAACTTGAATTGCATTCTTTTATCCTCACAATGATCATAGGTCAATTGAACAATTGTTCTTTCATATGGACCTCATGTGAGAATTTTGAACCTTTTCTGGAAATCAAAGTTTTTATGCTTTCTTTTGCCTTGTCTCACATGCCTATACTATTCTGATGCTAGCTTGGTCATTTACATTGCTTTTTATGGACCAAGTTGTGCCTTTGTGCGAAAACTGCGAGTAAACTCGTTTTCAAACCTCTTACTTACATTTTCTGAATAATTGCCAATGTGTTCATCAAGGGGAGATTGTGGATATCATGGTAATATGCTCCAGATCTTAGGATGATGAGACAATTGGCAATGGTGTTTACGGTTTGTCGTTTCACGGGTTTTCGACAAAGCTACAGGCACTCTGGACAGGGGCGGTCCGACCGGTCCTTGCACGGCGGTCCGACCGGTCCTAAATCGGTCGGACCGGCCATGTGGGGCGGTCGGACCGGCGGTGACCTAAAAGTGGTCAAAGCAGTGGGCCAAAAATAGGTGTTGTAGGCAAGTGAGGGATCCCAATGCACTTAGTCTCATAATTTTGGAGTCTCAAGAAGAAGTTCTATTGGTTTTAATTTCCGAAGGTTTGAATTTCGTGGCTTGAATTTCGGCTAAGTCCCAAGGCGGTCCGACCGCTCACGAGGAGCGGTCCGGCCGGCCAATAAGGTCCGACCGCTCATATGGAGCGGTCGACCGGTATTGACTTGAACGTCCGCCAACCGTGGCGATGTTGTTTTGTTAGGTCAAAGTCATTGGTTTCATGGCATATGATTTGCATGATGCATGTTTTGACTAACATGGGTGAAGTTGTGAAGAACTTGTTCCCGAATTCGTGTTTGCTTGTCTATGGTTGTGCAGGTAGCTTGGTGGTCAACGACGGTCAACGGCGAGGAGGATCGGGACTAGACTTGGAGAGTTGAGGTCGAGCGATCGGCGATGCGGGTGAGGTCAACGACTCAAGCGTGACGCAAGATGGACAAGGGTGACCTATTGGCAAATCCATGACGCATGGTGAAGCGGTTTAGGTCAAAAGGTTAAAGACGGCGCTTTGCGAAGAGTGCGTGTGTGACCCGTTTGTTAGTGGGCCTTAACGGGAGCCCAATTGAGTCAAACCCTAGAGAGTTCTAGGCCTCCACTATAAATAGGAGGAGGTGGGGGCTGCTCCCCTCTCTCGCTGTTTTTCACCTCTTTTGTCGCTTTCAAACCCTAATTGGCTTAGCGGTAGTTGAGATGGAGGCTAGGGATTTTCATGGTTTGAGGATAATTTCGTGATCTTGGATTGACCACTAATCCATGATGGTGTCGGTGTAATCCAGCAACGATCACGTGTTTAATCTATGCAACGTTTTCTTGAGATAAGTCTTTTTTCGTTCTTGCTTTCAATTTCGTGATTTTAGGGCTTTCTTGGATCCGCAAGTTTGTGATTGATTCTTTCATGTGAATTAGCTTGTTGTGATATGTGTGAATCTATCTAGCATCATCTTGATCATTAATCTCTCACGAACAAGCATTAGGATCAAGTTTTCGCTCTTGCCCGGTTTTAGACCTTCTGTTATTCAATTGGTAATTGCTTAGGATCTCTCCAAGAATTATCATAATATTCGATTGGAATAGGTCCTCAATAGCATAGAGAAGGTGTATGCAAAGTTCCATAAAGATTGGAGTTGAGAATCAAAAGTTTCACCTAATTGCAACTTCGTCATCGGTGATTTCTTGTTTCAGATCTGTTCTGGAGTCGGCCGGTCCGACCGCCCGTCATCACCGGTCAGACCGATTTGGGAGCGGTCCGACCGCCAGCACAACAGCGGTTAGACCGCCCGGCAATCGGTCCAACCGGCTGGGTCCAGAGGTCAGACCGCCCGTGCGTTTGAGATTTTGTAATCTTAGTTGATTTTGTTATTTTACTTAGGGGATTTTATTGGATTCAATACTAGTCTTCCGCTGTACTGGTACATTGATCTTCATAGCTCTCAAATAGCTATTGGAGTGAAATTGTGTTGAATTCATAATTTGGGAAAAAGTGAGCGTGCTCCTATTCACCCCCCCTCTAGTCGCCTTTTCGGTCCAACACTTTCTCTCACCGTAGTTCCCTTCTGTATCGCATAGCATCTGATCCAGATTGTCATTATACTACCTATCCTCATCAAAAGCACATTCCACGTCCTGCATATCATTAACTTCCTCGGCGATGTTGTCATTACTGACTTCCGGTATAATCTGCTCTTCATCGTGACTGGTCTAATATGTATATCATTTTTTGAAACCCCTTCGTATTAAGTGAGCTTCGATATGCGCCGGGTTGTTAAACATTTTCATATTACCGCAATCAATGCATGGACAATACATAAATTTTATCGCTTTCTTCAACATACACTGCTCGGCGGCTCTTCTAAAAGAAAACACGCCATTAATATACTCTTTACTCACACGGTTCTCAACGTACATCCAGTTTTGATCCATCTACACGTATATGCATAACAAATAATTAGTGTTAAATTATATAAATAAACCGCAAGTACCCTAACTATTAACCAAACATACTAAAATTTATTAGTGATTAACCTAGAGCAAATATAAAGGATTATGTGCAGATTGTTACCCTCAGAGCTCACAACGAATATCCTGCGAGATCTCCAACCTTCCTTCTCCTCTCCAAGTTGGCACAATAGAGGAGGCAGCAGTGGAGCAATGGGGGAGGAGGCAGAGGGTGGCGGCTCAAATGATTCGGGCAGGGTTCTGTCGAGACCTATATATATAATATCAGCATATCATAGACGGTTCTTATTACAAACCGTTTGTGATATGTAGATATCACAGACGGTTTGTGGTTAGAACCGTCTGTGAAGTATCACAAACGGTTCTCAGTATCACAGACGGTTCTCTAGAACCGTCTATGATAGTTACATATCACAGACGGTTCGTCTTGGAACCGTCTGTGATGAGGCATCTTCTATGACCTATTTTGTAGTAGTGAGGGCGGTAAGGGGACAAGGTGGGGAGAGGCGCTGCAGTCAACCGGAGCAGGGGTGCAGAGGGGGAGATTGACGAGGAGGGGCCGTGGCGTGCTCGCACGGGAGAGAGAGAGAGGGTGGGGCAGCGCCCAGGGCCGAGGCGGATGGAGGAGAACCGGGCTGGGATGGGCCCAAACCGAGGTTAGGCTTTGAAAGATTTAGATTTAGATTTGCAAATTTTTTTGATTTTGAAAGCTTTGAAAACTGAGGATGTTACATCTCCTTTGACTGTGAATCTGTGACTCTACAATCTACATTGTCTCCAACCCAAAGGTGACTAGCGATGGGGTGAGCACCCAAAGGTGAAGCTTCTCTCTCTCTCTCTCTCTCTCTCTCAGCACGTAAGCCGATCTACGAGGGGAGGCCGGGCGGGGGAGCTAGGGCGGTAGGTGGCAGACAGTGGGAGATAGGGGTGATCGACTACGAGCGAAGGATCAGTGGTACATCCCATTGATGAGGTGACACTATGGGCTAGTGTTGAGGTACCATGGCGGCCTTGACTTATCAAGATCTGGGTCTACCGCGCAACGAGGCATGCAGCAGGTCAGCCACTCCTCCCTCTGATGAGCTAGACTACTTGTTGTAGTCCATGTGCGTCCTCTCTAGGTACAATTTGTTGAAAATGTTACTCGAATTGTTGGAGGACCCTTTGTCCATTGTTGCAGAAAGTGATTTGATTTGTTGCAATACATCTCCCTGAAATTTTGTAGAAAAAGGATTTTTGTTGTAACCATTGTCGCCGATTGTTGCACACATGAAATCAAGATATTTCATAAGTAAGTTTTAAATACGTCATGTTCCAACAATTATTTGCGGATGTTGCAACTCTTATTTTTAAATGTTGCAATGTTGTAACATAGAAATTTGTTTAATTAGTATGTTTAAATTAGTTTTTAAGTGCAACTAGGTTCTATACTGATGGTTTCCGTGCAGTTTCAGTAAGACTATGTTATTTTTTCCCATTGTTTTTTTTAAGAAATTGGGTGGAGGAAGAGTTTTTTTGTTGCGCTGAGGATGCTTGATGTTGTATAGTACTTTTGTTTATTTCGAGAGGAAAAAAAACACATTGTAATCGAACGGCTGAGCGCTCGATAGATCGGACAGCGTGACGTGGTGTATGGTGCTGACGCTCGAAACTTGTGCGAGGGCTAGTCACGTCCTAATCCTTTCAATAGTTCTCTTCGCTGATGGCAACTTGGTTGGACGATCGATGTTGCTATATATGGCTATGGCCATTTATTTCTCTTACTTGCCCTGCGGTTCATTTCCACGCTAGACACGCGCCCGCATTAAGTCAAATGCGGCAAATTTCACGTTACTCCTGAGTCCTGACCCGTCGGCAGAGCAACATATACGTGCTCAGTACGGGGATAGATGCTAGGAGACTATCACATGAAAACCGCATATTGAGGCCTAATTTGGGATAACGTCATTGGCGATATATCCGCAAAATCTTGGTTTTATGGGCGATATTGGTGGGCCCAATAAAAAATAACTGGACAAAAAAAATTCTGATTTATTTGAAATTTGAATGAGAACTAAGGTACTTCCTCCTATGATAAAAACATGTTATTTTAGACATCCACATGATCCTTAAAACAAAACATGACCACTAATTTCTATTATGTTATACTTATAAAATCCAGGAAAAACATAATATTATGAAATTGCTTTTTGATTCTCATTCACAGAAAAGATAAAAGAGCCCGCGCTGAATTTTTTTTCCCTGCCTGGTAATTGTAACTTGTACTGTCTTTTAAGGTTATTATTGCGTTTCCTGCGGTTATGCATTCAAGTTGTTATGCTTTCAATAGCTATGACATTTTCTGTGGTTTTATGCTTACTGTAAGCTGATGCTATCAAGTTTCTCTTACGTGCCCTGCAGTTAAACGCGCACATAGTGAAAGGTGGTAACCCTGCACGACCCGTTGACAGCACCATGGCTTCCCTCGCGCTCCACGTGAGGGCTATCGCTACTTAAATCATCGCCAAGCAACCAGAGCAGACACCGCACACAGGCATAGGCAGATACATAGAGCAAGCAATGGCGGCTCAAGCTGATCTTGAACCCACCGACGCCGAGCTGCTGCAGGCTCAGGCCGACCTGTTTCGCCACTGCCTCTGCTACCTCCAGCCCATGGCACTCAAGTGCGCCGTCGAGCTCGGCATCCCCACCGCCATCCACCGCCTCGGTGGGGCCGCTTCGCTGACTGACTTGATCACCGCGCTGTCCCTTCCCCCGGCTAAGCTGCCATTCCTCGGCCGCCTCATGCGACTGCTGGTCACGTCGGGCGTCTTCGCCGTCCAAGACTCATCCAAGGTGGCGATCTACCGCCTCAACCCACTGTCCTACCTCCTGGTGGATGGCATCCTCGTGGACGGCAACGCCAGCCAGAAGGCCATTGTGCTCGCCACATGCTCGAGGCACTACGTAGAGGCAGCGATGGGGTTGGCCGACTGGTTCAAGAAGGACGTGTCGTCGTCATCACCGCCGTCATCATTCGAAGATTTGCATGGCGCGACACTCTTCGAAGAGAGTATGGCGCGCCTGGACCCAGAGTCCGACAAGGTGTTCCATGAAGCTTTGGCTGCACATGACCATCTGGGGATCGCCGCGGGATTGCGGGAGTTCGGCAACGTGTTCAAGGGGCTGCAGTCGCTGACTGACTGCTGTGGTGGCGACGGCACGACGGCGAGGGCAATCGCCAAGGCCTTCCCGCACATCAAGTGCACCGTGCTGGACCTTCCGCAGGTGATTGAGAAGGTCCCGGCTGATGGTGTCGTTAACTACGTCGCAGGTGACATGTTCAAGTCCATCCCACCTGCTCAAGCTGTGATGCTCAAGGTAAAATAAAGTGGTAAACCAATGGAAATGTCTGTCTGCATGTTTCAATCCGAAAGGTAATTGCACGGATTCTAACCTGCATGAGGAATTCAGAGTTCGATCTCCACTGGACCTGTTCATATGTAAAACATTTAATCTAAAATTTAAGCAGTTTTCTGCCTGTGATATAAATAATTACCTTAAGCTCTTAAATTTAACATTCTCGGTTATGCATGGCTTAACTTTACGGAAGTTTATCCATGGTAGCTTGTTCTGCACTTCTGGAGCGACGAGGACTGTGTGAAGATCCTGGCTCAATGCAGGAAGGCCATTCCTTCGCGAGCAGCAGGAGGGAAGGTGATCATCGGTGATATAGTGCTAGACTCTGCGTCAGGGCCAATGTTGGAAACCCACCTGTTGATGGACATGCTGATGTTGGTGAATACCAGAGGCCGTCAGCGGGATGAAAAAGACTGGCGCGAGATCTTCATGAAAGCCGGGTTCAGCGACTATAAGATTGTCAAGAAACATGGAGCTCGAAGTGTCATAGAGGTCTATCCATAAAGCTGTGCTCCCAGATACTCCTACAATATGGTTTGGTATAGATGGTGTGCTCTAAGTAAATAAATAAACAGAGTGTCTTGTTTCTAAAGGAAAGTTGCACGGATCATAAAGTAGCTGAGTTGATAAGCTTTTGTTACATGATGATCTGTGTAACTTTGTTTTCGAAAAGTATTACAGCACTCGCGAGCTTTTATATATATGTATATGTTAATATCCTCCAACAAGGTCACGTTTGATTCTTGTTGTAGGTGATACCATGTAGTACCATGTTATCTTATGTACCTTTGCAATTCTCGTATCATATCTATTGGAATATCACGTTGCTATCTGTTCTTGCGCTATGTAACTTTACAATTCTCGTATCATATCGGTTGGCATATCACGTTGGTATATGTGCTTGCGCCAAATTCGCCAGCGTTATAAGAGATGCACAGTTTTTAAAACCGTTAGTGTTAATGGTAATCGCAGAGAGTTTTATCTGCGCGGCCATCTCTATTACTAGATACGCTAAGAACCGTCTGTGTTAAGTATCTCTTTATTTTACTAACTATATGCCTTGAAATGCCTAACTCTATGATTTTACCGTAACTTGAAATGGCTAACTCCTGATTTTACCATGAATCAGAGAGTTTGCCTTTTATTTTACTATGAATAAGAGAGTTAGCCATTTCAAATCATGGTAAAATCATAAAGCTCTCTGATTTTACCATGAATCAGAGAGTTAGCCATTTCAAGTCATCGTACCATGAATCAGAGTGTTAGCCATTTCAAGTCATAGTAAAATCAGAAATCTCTCTGATTTTACCATGAATCAGAGAGTTAGCCATTTTAAGTCATGGTAGGCAATTCAAGTCATGGTAAAATTAGAGAGTTAACTATTTCAAGTCATGGTAAAATCACAGACATTTTTTAATATAAACCATCTATGATATTAGCTCATCACAGACGGTTTTTGGTTGAAACCATCTGTGGTTCGCGGAAATTTTTGAACGCCTACGCGGGAGACGAAATATTTTTGCATTGTCCTTATATATTATATCCACCCCCGCCATGTCTTCCATCAATCTCTCCCTCTCCCCTTCCCACGTTGATGACGATGAGGAGGAGGAGGGACGCGTAGGAGTTCGATCCATGTCTGTCGCAGGAGGCCGACACACTCATTAGTAGCTTGCTGCTTCATGGCACCTCCGGTGAGCGGAGTGCTACGGCTCGACGAGTACCCCTAAATCTGACTGCTTCTCATCTTGGTCTCAGGTGAGCACGAAGTTTTGCCCCCAAATCTCCATCTAGGTTTCCTTTTCAATCTAAATTTGTCCCCTCCATCCTGTCAGATTTCGTTCTCAGTGAGGCTCCATCTGTGCTCGACAAGGGAGGTTCATTCAGTTCGAGATGGACGCTACTACTCACTCTTATCCTTGTCAGAGAGTGAGCCATTGATTGAGAGACAGAGACTGTGTCTTTTGATTACCTTCTTACGAACTATCGAAAGAGCATATGGAAACTCATGTCCAGCAATTGATTGGTTTGGCTCAAAATTCAATTTTTTTGCAATAGAAAAAACTATCACAGACGGTTTTTTATAACTAAAAAACCGTCTGTGATTGTTTATTTTTACAAATAATTTTGAACAAGAATCGTCTGTGATAATTGACTATCACAAACGGTTGTTGTTCAGAACTGTCTGTAATAGTTTTTTTTACTAACAGTTAAAAAATCGTTCGTGACGACCTTATATCATTACTGACCTATAAACTCAGACGGTTCAGAAAACTGTATATGACGACATTTTTGAACTGTGTATGAATACATTTCCTATGGTAGTGGGTGGTCAACAGCGTCAACACGCACCTGAACGCGGCCAATGTGGCTACCATCGTCAAGCACTCGGAGCCCAAGGCGTTCTTCGTGTGACTACGAGTACATCTGAATCGCGAGTCGTGACCGATACGCTTGATGGCGTCATGACCGAGGTGACCACAGTGGTAATGGTGAACTATTGGACTTGATCTTGGTACATTAAGTGTGTTTATTTTCTATTTTCAATGTATTAATCATGTTGTGTGATTGTATTTTCATTTAATTAATTGGAACTAGTCTTCAGGAGTAGTGTCGTCAGTATCGGCATCAGCTAGTGCTCACTGAAATTAGGTGTGTATCCGTATTTCAGTTACTGTAGCATTTAAGAGTGAAAAACAAAAGTTCAGAATTATTCTCACTACTATACAAAGGGTCATCACAGACGGTTCTAGACTGTCATCACAGACGGTTTCTGAACTGTCTGATTTTATGTGTCTATGATAACCGACAGTTATCACAGACGATTTTTGAGCGGTCTATGAGAAATAAAAACACAGACAGTTTTGTTGTATAAACCGTCTGTGAATGTGGACTATCACAAACGACTACCACTAAAAATCATCTGTGATATGTGGGATATCACAAACGGTTGTTTTTACTAATCGTCTATGATATCCTACATATCACATACTGTTTTTAGTGGTAGTCGTTTGTGATAGTAGGTCTTCATAGACGGTTTATACCATAAAACCATCTATGATATATAGGTCATCATAGACGGTTATATATATCAACCATCTGTGATTGGAGACATGTCACAAACGGTTAGTAAAAAAATCATCTGTGAAATCTGGCATATCACAGATGGTTTATAACACAAATCCATCTATGATAGGTCGTTCTATACCTACACTTTTATTTTATTTTTTGGCTAGCCATAGGAAATGCTAGCCACGCGCTCTGAAAACAAGAAAACAACAAATAGATAATTGATTTGATATAGAACAACTCAAGGTGATTTAAAACTCAAAATTAATTACAAAAGCATGTTCATGTTTTGTCGCTAGACTTACAATTGAATTACAACTCAAAGTAAATAAGTGTTGCTAGAGTGAAACTCTCCGTTCGGGTTAAAAATCTCCGACTTGATGAAGGTGCAGAGTCGTCCTCGAACGTTCGACAGTTTGTCCCGATCGAATGTAGTTGATTCGATTGTCATACCCTGTCGCTCGGAGTAAGTAGTAAGTATATGTATTTAAATTAATAATTAGGAAATAATAATTGTGAGATTGACGAATCTCTGGATCCTTTGGCTTAGCACCGTTGATTTCATGCATATGACGAAAACGTAGAATGTACATACGTTTCCTTGTTGTTGCTGGTGGCATTGGAAAAATAGAATTACATATATAGGTATAGTCAGTTCAAGAGACTAGGTTACAAAATATGATATAGAATTATTGTGTTGTAGTAGGTACCGAAAATCGCGTCCTGTGTCGTAGTGTGGCCCTCGGTTCGTTTTGTTCCCCCGGTAACATAAGCACTAAACGTCCAACGTGATTCCAAAAAGATATACTCGGCCATTTTAAACGATGGAAGACTAACAATAGAGTTTCATATTGAGGAAATGAGCATACATATCGAGTACTTTTTGCACAAGGTGAAGTTGTGGTTCTTTTTGACTAGGGAATCGGGGTATATTACCTTGTCCACTTTGGTTCAATGACTGTAAGGATACAGTGCTACCTACTCATATATGTCGCTAGAGTCAATAAACCTAAGTTCGTGTTATGTATAATGTACAAATGATATTTGTATAGCAAGTAGTGAAGCACTTACCCCTGGTTGAGGGGCACTAGTATGTAGTCCTTGTCGCCGTGATCAAGCAACCCACTCGTTATATATTTCTCAACGTAGGATGTGTTTTTGTTGATGCAGTGCTCAGAGATCAACTGTGGGTCGAGGAAACCCACCGGTTGTCGTGATCGCCGAGCTTCTTATTGTAATATCCCGAAAGTGAATCGGCTTTTCGGAAGAAGTCTCGGGAGAGGGAGAACAAAAATAAAAAATTATCCTCTCATCGGGGTTAGCGAACTTGCGGCAACCTGGGCCTGGGCCGTAGCCCAGGTGGGGCCCATGAGGGAGGGCCGGCCAAGAGGGGAGTTTCCTCCCCCCAACCCCTAGCCTCTCCCCTCTCTCCCCACTCCCCTCCCCTTGAGCCACCACCCCCTATCCCCAAACCAGCGCCTCCCCTGCCCTTGGCGCCTCCCCTCCCTCTTGGTGCTGGCCTCCGGCGATCCCCGGCGCTGTCCCAAGGTCTCCCCCGAAGCCGATCTCTCCTGCCGTCACCGCTGGATGTTCGTCTTCCTTGCCTTGGCCGGCCATTGAAGGGAGGAGAGGGAGGTTCTTCGAGAGGTCTATCCACGTCATTCTTGAGGTTCTACAAGGGTAACAATGGCCTCCCCTTGCTACTTGATTCACAAGAGATGAGAATTTGATTCGATTAGTTGGATCCTTTTGCCTCTGTTGTTAGATCCAATCTGTATAGTGGGTTGTGCACCCAGTTTCGGCGTCTTAGAAGTAGAATCTGGTATTTTTGTCTGCTAGAGTTCTGTAGCCCTGGTTTTTATCTTTCCAAAGCCACCGAGATCACGAGATTCCATCTTACGGTTTAGGAGATATGAATTTTTCTTTGCGTGCTGTTCTGTCTGTCTGGCGAGAAGGAATTGTCTGTTTGTTTCTCAATTTTGACCATGTTAATGTAAGATTCAGGACCTCCACCCATTTAGGTTATTGTAGAATTTTTAATACTATTTCCAGATTGATAAAGAACACCTCCATTGGATCTATAGAATGAAATATATGCCTTGTTCTTTACTGCTGATCGATTGTCTGGACAAATGTCTGTCATACGTTTTCAACAGCTAGTTAGCTGATTGTTTTTGCAGATTTAGTGAATCTTGTCAACTAGAGTTTCGTATCCTGGTTTGTTAAGATTCATTGAGCACTGGTTTTACATCATTCCGAGTTACTAGTTTTTAATCATGATTTTTCTCGTACTGCTGCCCAGTAGGATTGTCAGGTGGCTGAATAGTTTAATTGTAAGTTTGAACCCGTTAATTGTGTTGGATAGTTAGAGGGTCATGGTAGGAATTCTGTAGCTATGTCATACCTTGTATCCTTATTCGGAATACATATTTGTGTAGGCGGTGAGGCGGTGAGTGGAGGAGCACGTTCGTTGCCTCCTAGCACGTCACAGCGCGGAAGGCAAGTACAATGTGTTAAGACATCATGATTTCTATCGAATGTTGTTGATGCGATGTTACTTCTATGATCCATGTTCATACTTCATGTTTAAAGTTGAATGTTTTTGATGCGATGTTATTTCTGATCTATGATTCAAACTTCATGATATTTATTCGTTCTTAGTTGATAATCCACGTGAATGAAAGAGGTTACACTCATTGCATATATTCATTCCATCCTTGCATTGTTCGTATTCTGTCCACGGGAGTGGAATTGTTAAGACCCATCAATTCAAGTATGGGCACGTTAGAACCACCATTCCATTGTGGGCAATTTCGGACACCCGTATGAAACGTTCTTCCTACGGTGATTGGATCCCCGGACTTTGTTAAGTACGAGCTTGAGTGAGCAGTGTCACTCGCTATACCAGCATGAGCATATGTGCAGTGTAATACCCTGGAAATCGGATCAGTAAATTAAAGAATTAATCGGGAGGAGAAAAGGGAATAAGAGGAATAGTAAAACCCAAAAAGACAGGGGGTTATCTGCTTTTATTGACAACTTGGGCCTGGGCTGCGGCCTAGGAGGGGCCCAAGTGTGGCCGGCCATGAGGGAGGAGTTCCCACCCCCCAAAACCCTAATCCCCCTCCCCTCTCCCCTTTCCTCCCACTTGAGCCGCCGGCCTCCCCTACCCTGTGCGCCGCCACCACCTCTCCCCTGCGCCTCCATCTCCACCACAGCACCTTCTCCCTTCCCGGTGAAGCCCGTTGCTGCGGTCCATTGGAAGGAAGGCGAGGAGGCCATTTTTGGAGGGCTGGTCAAGGAGAGATAGTAGATCAGATTTGTTTGGCGCTGTTGCTCGTTGGTTTTGGGTAAGATGTATAGCCCTCGGTTTTAGCTCTCATTAGTAATATCTTTTGGCGAGAGTTATGTGTACCCTAATCACTTGATTTGGACTTACAGTTTAAGAGTTATGGCAGTTTTACCGCGACTGTCCATGAGATCTAACGAGAATTGACAAATTGTCTTGTCTGGAAATTATGAATTTTTAGAGGCCGAATCAGGAAGGCCACCCAAAATGAATGTTGTAGATAATTCAGTAAGATTTCCAAGTTGATAAAGAACACAATTTTTAGAGTTGGCAATGAAAAGTTATAGAATTTTTTTCATCGCTATTTTCTGACTGACAGATTGTAAGGACAGATAACTTCACCTGTATTTTAAGGTTATTAGAAGGCCTAATCAGGGGACTTGCGAAACTAGGTTTTCGTAGACGGTTTTGTCGTGGTTCCAGAAAGACAAAGATCACCCTGATCCGAGTTTCGTAGTATGGTGTTTTTAATACGGCTGTCCCGGGAAATTTTATGCTAGACTGCCGGGAAAATTTGGTAGAACATCTATTCAAGCCCTAGGTCTCGAGGTTTTGCGTTGAGGGGCGTAAACAGAGTCCACTTTTCAGCGTATTTATTGTTAGCGATATTCTTGTGTAGGAGGCGGAGTCCCGGAGTAGAGGCACCATCTTTGCTTCTTCGCGCGCCGTAGCGGAAAAAGGGAAGTACAATTTTATTACGGTATTGTGTGTTGACAATATTGTTGATGTGATGTGTGCATATTATGATTAAGCGAGATGAATGTGTTTATTTCACATTGTTTATATGATGATCGATAATTGATAATTCTTATGAGAACATATTGTGGATTGTCCATGTTATTTCATATCAAGCATACATGTGTGGCATGATGTACCCACGGGAGTGGGCATTGAGGTCCCCATATTTAAGATATGGGTAATGGGTCCTCATCTGAAAAGGATGGGCAATGGGTCCCCGCATTTGATAATACGGGCATGAGTGAACACCGATGGGTGTAGCACTCCGCAATACCGGTATATGCAAAAGAGAAAAGAGAAGTACATTTGAGCATCTTGCATAGCATGAGCATATGAAACGTTTATTATTGAGAATTGTGGATGGATGATGATGGTCATAGTTGTTTATGTTATTGTCTTGCTAATTGTACTTTGCTTAGTCTTGGACTCACTCTTACCGATGTTGTGTTTTTAGGTACCTCGATTATGGACGGCATGCATGGGAGGGAGTAGAATTAAGCTTGGTTGCACATTGGCACCAACAATCTCTCCAATGAATAAACAAATTTAATGATAGCCTAGAACTTGAGTAAACTACTTGAGATTTGGTTTATTATGTTTTACATCGTGGATATCTTCGGTTAGGGTTGAGCATTATACATTGGATGGTTGTTTCTTTTTATGGTTATGTCTTAGACTGTGCGTCTAGATAATTGTTTATTATTATTGTTAGCTGTGCGAACCTTTGGTATGGTTAGGTATTCAAAGAAGATTCTGCCGAAAGTTAGCAAAATGTCTTAGTTTAGCTTGTAATTATGTTAGTGTGGTAGCATTCGAGGCTCAGTTTGGGCTGGGGTGTTACATGCAGTCCTTTCCTTTCAATGCATCCATTCATTCCATTCATACTCATAAGTGTTCAGAGATATGTTCAGATTTCGTATTGAGATAGACTTGTTCATAACCCTGTATGTTCAATTGTTTACTGTACTTGCTGAGTTTAGACTCATTCTTGTTTTCTGTATTTATCTAGGTGATCGTTGATGATGACTATGTTGGGAGGGAGTAGACCAGCACATTTCACACAGTTCAATATAATTTACTCTCATTAGTAATGTCGATTTGTCTTTCATTTGTTCACCGAGGAACTGTAATAAATAAATTTACTATTGCATGATATTTCTATTCCTGTTAGATTTTCTTGTTAAATGATGCTAGTGGTTCACTTCAATTGTTTCTTGATTATGTTTGATGAATTCAGTTTTGATTCCTGCCATGCTACTATTAAAGTTGGTTCCTATATGTACTTAGAAGAGTTTCAGTTTAAATTCTTCCGCAAATTTAGTTGTATGTTAGTTTTTTAGGTAGCATTTTGGCTTTCGAATAGCCAGGGTGTTACAGTTGGTATCAGATCGGGCTTTCGGTCCGTGGTAAGCAAAGTATTAGAATGACACACTGTTCACAGTAGGTGGGGTTTGGAAAATCCATTGCATCCGCATTTCTAGTTATGTGATTCATTATGTTGTACTGTATCGAATTGTTTCTGTACTATCATATTGTTGTTAGTCTATGATTTGCTATGATCTACTCTACCTATGAATATACTCTATGATTACTATGAGATGACCTTATATTCATAATTGATTATCTTGGCTATGCGTTTTGATAGCGGATGTTAAGAAGTTGAGGTCGTGGTTGTTACTCTGGGATTCACCAGGTTACACCATCGTTCGTGGTATGTGGTTAGGGGAGTAGTTACCCCGAGTACCATAGTTATAGGTTTTGAGCGTGAGTTGCTTTAGAAAGTTGTTCTCTTTCTTGATTTCTAAATTTGACAAATTCCTGTCCGGTGGTGGTTGATGAATTTCTCTTGGGTTCATGGTTCATGGAAGTTGATGAGTTTCAATGGGTCTTTAATAGTTCTCTGAAACAAATATTGTTTTTCTACTGTTGAGTTGCTTTTATTACTAGTGATTTTTGTCAATTCGCAATATTGATATTTCCATGGTTGTTCCTTCCTTCTCATTGGAAAAGAACGACTCATTTACTCGTTTGATAGTCTCGATAATGAGAGTTTTCTGTTGCAACTTCGTTAACATGAGAGTTTTGGCTCCATGTATTTCTTTTGGATCATTCTGCGTGATGAAATTTAATGCATCTCTTTTCTGAAGAATAATGTTAAAACCCTTTTGTGGTGCCTTGTGGTGATTAAGTCGGAGATTGTAATCAAACAAAATGGTTGGCTACGGGTTTCTATTAGTCCCTATTTGTTTTTCAAAATAATTCTTGTCTTTCTGACTACTGTGATCTTTTCGCTACTTGTAAACGTTATTAGTGACAAGATTGTTCTCTTTAATGATAGTCCTATCTTTCTTGTTGGCAGAGGTGAATTGGTTATCCATTTGGTATTCTGGAGAATGGGAACTATCTTTTACAAATTTCATTGAAGAAAGTTTTGACTCTGCTCATTTCTTTTGGAGTAGTTGAAGTGTTGGAGTTTAGAACCCCCCTTTGAAAAAGAAAAATGTTGAAACCCCTTTTTAAGGTTTTGTGGTGTTATGTGAGGGTAATATTGATTCTTCTATAAGAAAAAACATTGATCGTTTTTTGTGATATTTCTAAAATGATCAAATTCCAAGTTTTGTGTTCATGATCATGTAGGGGTTCAAGCTTTATGGGATAAACGAAGTTTGTCGAGTAAAGCAATATGTTGTAAAGTTATAATGGTTCTTGAGTGATGCGAATGCTTTGATCTTGAATGCTCGTTTGTTCTTATTTGTTAAAGTCTGATATTCTCTTCTTGTGAGGCCTATACTTTCAACTGTGGACTCCACTTATGCGCAATGAGTTTATTGCGTAATTGGTTTTCCCCTTGGTCCTATGTTCATTGCTAGTGGTAAATGATTTATTTTTAGTTGGTGAAAATCGTTTCCATTTGCCACTTCTTTTGAGAAAGAATCAACCCATTCTTTTCACGTGGGTCTTTCGAAGTGTTTTCTAATTGTTGTTGTGATATTGATGGTAAAACTTGTAGTAATTTGATCTCCTTTAGTGGTATCGTTGAAATGAGAATATTTCAAGTTTAGGTTTCGTGATATTTTGGAGCTCATGAATCATCTGGTAGCTGAAATTATTTTGAATAAATTGAGGTATTGTAGTGTCTTGTTGTTTCTTAAGAGGTTCGTGTGATTTTAATCTTAAAGGTTGTTTGGTCTTAGATGACAACGTGAGGTTGCAATCAAAGAAAATCATGTTGGTTCCTTTAAGAGTAGAATAATCTGCTTATTTTTCGTCAAAACCCGTAAATAAAAATATTTCGAGTTTGGTGGCTGAGATCATTTGGATCTCATGTTTCTTGTGTAGTTGAACTGTTCTGAGCAAATATGACGTGTTGAAGAATTTTATTGATTCTTAATTAGATCTTTTGGTTTGGACTAAAGATCTTATCTTGTTCGTTGTGGCAAAGAGTTGTTAGTCAAAAGATTTATTTCAGTGTTAAAGGAAATAGTGCAATAGGATTATTTGAGAATTTGAGTCAAGTTTGTAACTTGTGGTTATTTGAATCGTTCCTAAATTTCTTGCTCTTTCCGCTCAAGAGATGTCGAGTTTCAATCGCAATGTCTTTTTCTTATCGTCTGTTATTTGCTATTTTCTTTTGAGGGAGGTGTGCCCTCAACTGTGAACTCAACTTTCGTTTTCCAGGATCACCATTATCATAATATTTCTTTTGGTTTCGTGCTCACTGAGAGGAGCAACGTTTTCTTATGTGAGGAAACATGTCCTTGTTCGCCTCTTTCTTTTGAGAAAGGATCAATAGTTTTGTGTTGCATGTTTTTTACAAAGTGTAATTTTGGCAACTGTTGGTGGGGGATAAGGAATGGTAGTGGTGAGATTTTGCTACCGAGCGATTAGAGGAGTAGTAAAAGATGAATTGGTTTTAATCTGTACCTCTGGGAGGAAATTTGATTCGCATGGAATGTTTGGTTTTGAAATAAATCTGAATAGCGTTACGACTGAGTAGAACCTGTGGTATAGTGAAATTCTAGAACTTCAGTTCATGTTGAAAGGTCGAGGATTAGCGAAGGTATGGAAATCTTTATTAATTTTATAGAGTAACGCAATTGGATAGTATTGCGAGATTGTGTGGGTGACTTCTGATAATGTCATTGAGTGAGTATGTTAGAATTGTGGGAAAGTTAGAGATGTAATCCGATGGTTTCACTATCTGTTATAAGAGAATTTGTTGTAGAGGTCTTGGAAGTTAAATCCCAGCTTTGCATTTTTATGCTAGACCTTTGGTCACACAATAATTTTGTGTAGAAAAAGTAGAATAATGGAGTTTCCTGAGCAGTGGAAAGATCATTGATAGAACCTTTCTGATGTAGTACATGAACGTGCGTACCAAGGATTTTGAGTTGTTGTTCTTGAAAATTTGAGGTAATGTGATTGCATGGGATCTATTTTGTGGTGCTTTGGGTGCCTTCTATCACATTAGTGTTGATTAGTAGGATGAGTTGCCTATGGTATTCAGTGGATTCAATAGAGCCTCTCCACAATGGTGTGGATGATGAATTTCAGTTTGAGCGTAATTGGAGGATCTTTAATTAAGAGGTTTAATCTCATGTGATATACGATGAATTCGAATTCCAAGGTTCGAGAGAAGTTTTATTCCTAAAATAGAAACTGAGAAAAAGGATGTTTCCTCGGATAGTGAAGTGTTTTCTTGATTCTCGTTTGAGATTTATGTTGTTGACTGGTGTCTTTCGAAATTTGAGTTGGCGCTGTGTTGGCATGTTTGATTCTTTCCAATTTAGACAAACCAAAAGAAGTATTTAGTTTGGGGCATTCGAGTGATTTCTCCTTTGGCTGTCGTGGTGTTCATTCGTAAACTGCCTATTTCGAAAAGAAAAAAAATGGATTTGTTTTCGTGATAAATTGTCAAATTTGGAATTTAACCCTTTTGGGTGGAGAGTTAATATTGCGTGGATGCGATGAGGACTCTCTATTTTCAGTTGGATTCTCTTTGCGGGCCAGTGGTTTAAGAACCAGTTCTGTTGTGCATTCTTGTTTAATGAAGGTGTCCCTTGTTAGATAATGTAACATCTCAAAAACGAGTTTGTGTTTCAAATGTAAGAAAATCAGGAGGAAATTAAAACTTTTCTTGCATCTTGAAGCCCTTGGTTATTTCTGTAATTCTTTTGAGAAGAATTATAGAAAATCAAAACCAAAAACCTCCTTGGCGTAGATCTCATACCAAACCCTTGGAGATATTTCTCCTGAGTTCTAGGGAGGCTTGGCAACACCTCTGAATTATCTCATGATTTTTAGAAATTATTTGGTAATTCTGGGAGGCAGGTCAAATTCGGTCAAACCCTATTTCTCCTCTTCGAATTTCTAGAGGAAAATTCAGGTATAAAAACCTCAAAATTTTATGGAGGTTCCTCCCCCGTCACAGCAATCTCCGTTAAAATTTCAGAAAGTTTGGAGCTTGCTTGCAACCTTAGATAATCCTCAAAATCGCTTATTCAAATTCAAACCCTAATCGGTTTTCACTGCTCCTTGTGCGAGTTGGACTCGCTCGAGCCACTTGACTCGGTCCCGCCCACTAGCCGTACCAACCAGTCGATTCGGCGCCGGGTCGTGAGCCGTCGGATCGGCATCGAACGGTCTTCGACCGGCCGAACGATGGAGTCGTCAGAGACCACTCGATCTAGCTCACCTTCCGATTTCAATCCGACGACCAACGAGTCGCCTCCTTCCTCCTCTCGCGCGCGCGTGAGCCTCTCGCCATGGCGCGGCGCAGAGGAGAAAAGCGGTGGCATGCGCCCACTCTATGTCCGCCTTTAAACGGCTAGCTCTGCGCATTAAATGTCCTGTCGACTCCTACCTCAAGAGGCCATGACCCAACCGCTCCTATCGCCTCAAGTGCTCTCGTGGCGTTGTTGACCGACCGAAAAATCCGCCGCTGCTCTCGCCGCGCTCTATTTAAACTCCCTTTGTTTCGCCTCGGCTTCCTTTAGCACTTTCGCAACTCCACTAGCATTCACCATCTTGCTTGAGCTGCAGCCTCGCACTCTTTCGACCGACATTGTTGAGTGTGGAGCTTGGTGGAGGCGGTGCAATGGGGTTTTCTTCTTCAAGTCTTCGCCTCCTCTGCTCCCTTTACTCTTTGAGCTTAACTCTCACGCGGTTTGGTTCTCTCTGCGCCTGTGTCGCCGTGGCCTAGCGAGAACCTTACCACCGCTGCTCGGACACTGTCACGGAGCCACTCCGTGGGACTCGGTCGTTCTTCACTCGTACTTTCGCATTGCCCTATAAGAGCTCGTGTGTTCTCATTGCCCTTTTGTATTGGCCGTTCGGGAGTTCTCCGAGCCATACTGCTTGGCCGCACCGTGGTCGCACTAATCGCTGACCATTTCACCAAGATCGGCCGCAGGCAAAACGTTAAACCTTTAGACACTCAACCCCGCCCTTGGTTGGCGCGCCCGTGGTCGAATTTCACCGCCATCGTAGTTTGGTCGCTTCACCAAAGTGCGATTGTTGGTGGGTAAATAGGTCGCCGCGTAGTCCCTGCACTCTATAATTGTAGGGGAAAGGCCTACGAGTGATTGTAAGTTCTCCTACAATCACCCCCGTAGTCGTTAGTCTCACTACGACTATGGCGTGGTCACAGGTCCTTCTACGACCATTACCCTGTTGTAAATTCTGTCGTGGCCGGTACTAGGTCGTAAGTCCATCTACGACTAGTACCCAGTCGTACTCTACGACCACTACCTGGTCGTAGGTCCTTCCACGACTATTGTCCAGCCATAGGTTCTGTTACGACCACTACCTGGTCGTAAGAACTTCCTTTGATCGTATCTTTAGCCGTAAGAATCTAATTCAATTGATTCTTGCTGCTAAATTCCTTATAAATCAGTACCTTGCTTCGGTAAGATTTTCAGAAATTTTGTAGAAAATTTTGCTGTTGAGTCTTTGCATTTTATCCGTTCTTATTGGTTGTTTTCGCCTTCTCGTTAGGATTCGAAGAGCACATCGACAACATTGTCGACCCTCAGCAACCTCCTGACCCACAGCAAGTAGGCAAGCAGTTTGATCATGTTCACCCTATTATTTTTCAAGTCTACTATATTGATTTCAACTCGTATGTATGCATTGCTATTTTGTTGTTAAATTATGGTTAGTATCCTCTAGTTGCATAATCTGTAGGATTTGTTTATCCTCTACTACCATGAGCTTAGGTTATTGGCTGTGGTCGGAGTTCGATGGATGGACTCTGTTCACTTAGTAGCTTTCGATTTGAAATTGCTTAGAGAGGCTTAGAGGTCGGTAGTACTGGGCAGTCATCGACTTAGTCGATGATGTTGATCACACACATCTTACTACTACTCCATTATGTCCAGCACTCTGTGCTTTGTTATTTTGTAAAGTCAAAAACTGAAAATAAAACTGTTTTCGACTTGGGCACAATGGTACGTTGGTGTGATCTGTTGGTATGAATGGAATGGTGCCTAGGTCATCAAGGACCGAGTTACTTGTGTCACTAAGCCAAGCGCTTGTGCGTGCTAACCACGCGAGAGGGATATGGGACCTCTTTTGACTTAGTACTTTGGCGTGGGTTATCTCCGAGTCGCAGGAAGGGGTTGTGTGTGTTGTGTGAAACATGATATGTGGTCGTGTTCTTGTGTTGGGTGTGCGGTGGTGGAGATTCCGGTAGGCTCTCCACCTCAAGAGCGTCGTAGTTGTCCAAGGCTTTACCCGGAAGGGTAGTTGACCGAGGCTTTACGATGACTCGACACAACGTATGGGTTTCTATCCATACGGCGGCTCGAGTAATTCACAATATTGGAAACGCTCAGAGGACTTAGCCGCGCTTAAGATACCTTCTAAGTGTGCTTAATAGCTTGGAAAAAAGGCGGTCTGGCGTGTGGGTACAGTGGTACACCCCTGCAGGGATAAAACTATTCGAATAGCCTCATCCTAGGTTATGGACATGCTTGGTAAGGTCGTGCAAGAACTAGACTACAACCTTTCAAAACTTAAAACCGGTCGTGGGTGGTATGAACGGGTAGTTCATGCTATTGTCGTGGTGACTGACGGGCTAGTCACTTCCAGGATTGTTGTCGTCATCTATCTACTGTTATACTGTTGTCGTTTGCCATTATTTGAACATTAAAAACAGATTTGTTAAAATTGCTAGCAATCTATTACACTATTGCAAATAAAAACTTGCTTTAGGCTAAAATGAAACATACAGCCTACTTTTGATTAAGCTTGCATGTAGTATATGTACAGGTTTGTTACACCATCTGTAAGTCTTGCGAGTACATTCAAAGTACTCACCGGCTGCTTCTTTACGCTTTTGGTTGCAGGGGAAGAAGGTGAGCCCCAAGGGCCTCACTTTTGTGAGATGTGCTTCGGGTTTGACGACTAGCTTGGCGGTCCGGTCGGTTGCCTTGTGGGTTTTAGGCACACTGGTCGGCTCTTTTATTTATAGCCATCTTATGGCACTTTTGCTTCCGCTGTCTATCTTCTTTTGTCCATGGATATTTTTGGCCGGTCGGCCTCTCTTTTGTAAATTGCCATCTCCTAGTTATATTATATTATGGATTGTTGTTTATGTTTCGGTTCTATGTGAATGAATGAAATTGATGCATGAACTTTGTAAAGAGGTGTGTATACTGCATTTCTGGGAAGTATACATGTCTCGAAGACATGGGTTATTTCGTTTGTAATGCTAGGGTCATTTGGTGACTAAGTATTACAAGCCCAATAATCCGGGGTCCTCACAGATAAAGAGTTCGATTTTGAGCATGTTGGGTGCTTTCGTACCAAAAGGGAAGGTGGCTGAGCTACTATCGTTTGTTTCCGTCAGTTGTAGAAATTAGAGAGTTGGCATGTCGCTTTGACCGCCTCGGGTACAAACGCGAAGTAAGCAACGTCTGGTGTGTTCTGGTGCTGAGTGAGCAGCTGAGCCATTCAAAGTTTGAGATTTAGTTAAAGATGTTGACTATCAAGTAAGGTCTTACCTTCGATCCTCTTCTGATGAGTGTACCTAGAAAGTTCAAGCTGAGTGTTAGGTCAGACGTCGTTTTACGTCTTTGTGTTATGGTTTCTCTAGTCCGAGAGAAAGGCCACTTGGTAGCTAGAGTCTCGCATGCGCGAGTTGTATCCAGACCTGGTTGCTTCTAGTACGTGTTAAATTCGTCGATTCCAATTCCATGGCAATTCATTCTTGTGTTCTTTTCGTTGGTGAGAATTCGGGGTCGAATTCTGTTAAGGGGGGTAGAATGTAATATCCCGAAAGTGAATCGGCTTTTCGGAAGAACTCCCGGGAGAGGGAGCGGAATAAAAATCTGAAATTATCCTCTCATCGGGGGGGGGGTTTAGCGAACTTCGGCCCACGAGGGGCGGCCGGCCAACAGGGGGGGTTTCCTCCCCCCAAACCCTAGCCTCTCCTCTCTCTCCCCACTCCCCTCCCCTTGAGCCGCCACCCCCTATCCCCAAACCAGCACCTCCCCTGCCCTTGGCGCCTCCCCTCCCTCTTGGTGCTGGCCTCCGGTGATCCCGGCGCTGTCCCAAGGTATCCCCCGAATCCGATCTCTCCTGCCGTTATCGTTGGATGTTCGTCTTCCTCGCCTTGGCCGGCCATTGAAGGGAGGGGAGGGAGGTTCTTCGAGAGGTCGATCCACGTTGTTATTGAGGTTCTACAAGGGTAATAATGGCCTCCCCTCGCTGTTTGATTCATAAGAGATGAGAATTCGATTCGATTAGTTGGATCGTTTTGCCTCTGTTGTTAGATCCAATCTGTACAGTAGGTTGTGCGCCCAGTTTCGGTGTCCTAGGAGAAGAAGCTGGTATTTTCATCTCCTATAGTTTTGTAGCTCTGGTTTTTATCTTTCCATAGCCACCGAGATCACGGATTCCGCCTTTCGGTTTAGGAGATATGAATTTTTCTTTCCGTGTTGTTCTGTCTGTCTGACGAGAAGGAACTGTCTGTTTGTTCCTCAATTTTAACCTTGTTAATATAAGATTCAGGACCTCCACCCAGTTAGGTTATTGTAGCATTTTTAATAATATTTCCAGATTGATAAAGAACACCTCCATTGGATCTATAGAATGAAAGATATGCCTTGTTCTTTACTGTTGATTGATTGTCTAGATAGATGTCTGTCATACATTTTCAACTACTGGTTAGCTGATTGTTTTAGTAGATTTAGTGAATCTTGTCAACTAGAGTTTCGTACCCTGGTTTGTTAAGATTTATTGAGCACTAGTTTCACATCATTCCGAGTTACAGATTTTTAATCATGATATTTCTCGTACTGCTGCCCAGTAGGGTTGTTAGGTGACTGAATAGTTTAATTGTCAGTTTGAACCAGTTAATTGTGTTCGATAGTTAGAGGGTAATGATAGGACATCCGTAGCTATGTGATACCTTGTATCCTTATTTTTAAATACATATTTGTGTAGGCGGTGAGGTGGTGAGTGGAGGAGCACCTTCGTTGCCTCCTAGCACCTCACAGCGCGGAAGGCAAGTACAATGTGTTAAGACATGATGATTTCTGTCGAATGTTATTGATACGATGTTACTTCTATGATCCATGATCATACTTCATGTTTAAAGTTGATAGTTTTTGATGCGATGTTATTTCTATGATCCATGATTCAAACTTCATGATATTTATTCGTTCTTAGTTGATAATCCATGTGAATGAAAGAGGTGAGACTTATTGCATATATTCATTCCATCCTTGCATTGTTCATGTTCTGTCCACGGGAGTGGAATTGTTAAGACCCACCAATTCCAATATGGGCACGTAAGACCCACCATTCCACTGTGGGAAATTTCAGACACCTGTATGAAACGTTCTTCATGCGGTGATTGGATCCCCGGACTTTGTTAAGTACGGGGTTAAGTGAGCACCGACAGGTGTGTCACTCGCTATACCGGTATGAGCATATGTGCAGTCCTTTCCTTTCAATGCATCCATTCATTCCATTCATACTCATAAGTGTTCAGAGATAAGTTCAGATTTTGTATTGAGATAGACTTGTTCATAACCTTGTATGTTCAATTGTTTACTGTAGTTACTGAGTTTAGACTCTCATTCTTGTTTTCTGTATTTATTTAGGTGATCGTTGATGATGACTTTATTGGGAGGGAGTAGACCAGCACGTTTCACACAGTTCACTATAATTTACTCTCATTAGTAATCTCAATTTGTCTTTCATTTGTTCACCGAGGAACTGTAATAAATAAATTTACTATTGCATGATATTTCTATTCCTGTTAGATTTTCTTGTTAAATGATGCTAGTGGTTCACTTCAATTCTTTCTTGATTATGTTTGATGAATTCAGTTTTGATTCCTGCCATGCTACTATTAAAGTTGGTTTCTATATGTACTTAGAAGAGTTTTAGTTTAAATTCTTTCGCAAATTTGGTTGTATGTTAGTTCTTTAGGTAGCATTTTCGCTTCCGAATAGCCAGGGTGTTACACTTGTATCATGTATCTGTACAAAGCAATGAGTTAGGACATTTATCGGTATTGTATGAATGTAGAACATGATTGTACGCACTTACAGTGTCCAACATTGTAACATCCCAAAATCCAAATTCTCAGATTATGTATCATAAATACATCAGTAGAAATACTTTGATCATTTGCATATGAAAATATACCATATTTGAATTTAACTTTGATTTAAAAGCAAAACTTGAACTACAAACAAATAGGTGCTAGAATGGAAATGGACAATACAAAGTAAGATCAGGTGCACTGTTCCATGAACCCGTGAACCCGTAGACCGGTAAGCCTTTCCGTGGACACGTTCTATAAATCGTGGGTCCCACCTGTCACTCCCTCAGCCATTTTTTTGGATTTATTTTAATTCCAAAATTCCTTCGCTGACTTCAGCTGATGTCATAATCCGGATTTTTCTTTAGAAAAATAATTCAAAAATTCCAGAAATTCCAATTTATGGTATTTTCTTGACTTTTGATCTTCCAAAGGCCATATCTTCTTCATCCTAAATTCATCTAAATTCGAGATTTATTTATATAAGATTTTTATTTATTTTTTGGGGTTTTTTATCTCTATTATTTTGTTTATTTATTTCGTTTGTGAGTAGAAATAATGCACCAAGATCAAGACCAGTACCTAGACCTATTCCAAGGCAAGTTATACATTTGATCATATTGCGCCCAGTTAAAAAAATACTTTATTCAAATTATTGCATTCTATTTCAAGTATTTATTTACATGCCTTTGGGTTTAGTTATTAATCCAATTTGTTACATCCAGCTTATTTATTGTTATGCCATGATCTTTTGTCACCCTAGGTTGGTTTATTATTAGTTGGTATTATCATAGCACCAATGTAGTGTAACACCCCAGCCCAACATGAGCATGTGATGCTACTAAAATAACAATATCACAAATACAAATCCAAGACACTACAAAAAAATTCGGCAAAACCTCCTTTGTATAACTAAGTTTACCAGAGATTCCAATAGATGCTTATAAAATTATCACTATTTCAACATCCAAAGGTCATCGAAGTATTCATAAATAATCTACTCAGCTAAACATAAGCAAGCATAATTAAAATTTACCACTCTCATTATTACAAATAAATCAATGCATTCAAGTATAGCCAAAGTTAATCCTTAAGCAGTTTGCTTGTTATAAAGGTACGGTCTAAATGATAATTATCTTTTCAAAAATATGTGGTAGTGAGTGCAACCAAAGCAACCCTACTCCCTCCCATGCATGCCGTCCGCAACCGAGATACCTAAAAACACAACATCAGCAAGAGTGAGTCCAAGACTCAGCAAAGTACAAATAGTAAGACAATAGCCAACACAACTGTAATTAACAACCTCCATCCACGTAACCCAATAAGACATATGTCTCATGCTTATGCGACGCAAACTGTTCAAATGCACTTTTCTTTCTCTCTTTGCATATATCAGATTATGGAGTGTGCATCCGTCGATGCACACCCATGCCTGTGCCTTCTAGCACAGGGACCTTAGCCCATACTCCACAAGTATGGGGACCCAAAAGCCCATCATATTCATGACGGGGACCTCAATTAATGCTCGGTCACCACGTGATCATGCCTCCAATATGATATCATGATGCACATGGTCAATACTTTAAATCATCATGCATACATGAAACTTACGCATACTTCTAGCATTTACGGGCATTAATGTCCATAACATTCGAGCATCCATGATTAACATAATATACACATAACATAGTACACATGAACAAATGATCAGAAATATTTTACCACTACTGTACTTGCCTTAACCACGAGAGAACGAGGGATGTACAGAATGAGCTGCTCCCTGCACCGGTCCACCACCTGAATAACAGTTATAACACATGCTAAGCCACATCAACGAATCAAAACAACCTATATAACAGCAACCATGGACTTGCAAAACTCCTAACTCGATCCCGACCCCAAACTCCTAAACGTCGATCTGTCCCCTCGGTGGACAGTCAACTTCAAAAATCCATATCTATTAGTACAGGGGTCCAAATAAGATGTTCTTAGAGTTTCCGGAAAGATAATTAAATTCTCCAACTAAGTCTAGTTGGTGAGCCTTGATGAATTGGCGAAGTAATATCCCTACCAGACCAATTAAAAAAACATCAACTTCACGTCGGGTTTTCTGCACAGAGTACTAAAACCACCATAACGTTTGCTACACAACTCAGAATGGGGTGATCTTGGACTCTCTGGAATAATGACAAAACCAGCTACAATAGTCTAGTTGGAAAAGTCTCCCGATTCGGCTTTCTACTAATTCTTATATTCCGGTAAAGTTTTTCTAAGTTTTCTGTCTCTGCAATCTGACAGTTAGCAAAACAGCAACGGTAAAAAATTCATAACTTTTGATTGACAACTCTAAAAAATATGTTCTTTATCAATCCTGAAAGCTTACTGGAATGGATACAACTTTTGTGTTGGGTGACCCTTCAGATTCGGCCTCAAACAAATACAAATTGGCTAGATATGCAGACTGCCAAATCTCGTCAGCTTTCCTGTACAGTCGTAGCAAAACGGTCATAACTCCTAAACTATGACGCCAAATCAAGTGATCTCGGTGCCAAAAGAAAGATAAAACCGAGATCTACAACTTTCTAAGAGGTGATCAGGTCAAAAATGAACATAACGTACCCAAATCTGACGAGGCGGCGCACAACAGGGAGAGGTGGGGAGAGACGGTGGCTCAAAGTGGGGAGGAGGAGGGAGAGTGGGGAGTTTAGGGTTTGGGGGGTGGGAACCCCCCCCCCCCTTTTTGGCCGGCCACCACATGGGCCCTCCTGGGCTGCGGCCCAGGCCCAGGTTGTCGAGGATTTATGAAAAACCCCTTCTCTTTTCAGGAATTTCTACTCCTTTAATTGTCTTTTCTCCTCCCGGCTATTTTCTAATTACCCGATTCAATTCTGGGGTATTACATTCTACCTCTTAAATGTAATTCGACCCAATTCTTTCTCGTCATTCTACTCAAGGACATTTACACCTAGCATGCATGGCTCCAGCTCCCAGGTCACTCTCCACTCGGTCTGATTCGACCACCGCACCTTGATGGGTCCCAACATCCTACACCTCAATGCTCGTCTTAATCTTATTTGGTATACTCCACGGACGGGACTCGAACATAAAGTTTTACTTGTGGTTCCTCATCCTAGATGAATCTCATACTTCAGACTCTCAAGTACTCTCTCGACATCGGGTCAGACGAAACGTTCTGTACCCCGCGCATGGACCCGAGATGGTTCTAGTGAAATGCCTGCAACCAAAAAATCAAACCGATGTATCTTAGGCCAACGTTCCCTGTGGTACCAAACCAGACACTCTACACATGACGCATAGAATTCTGGTTCCAACTCTCGATCGACCTTTTCATCTTAACAATGAGCACATCCCAAACCGAAAGATAAACCACTTGAATACCCAAACCAGTTACTTTCTTTATTCTTTCTGAACTGATAAGATCCACGCATGCTAATCATAAGGTCAAACTCCATTTGCAAAAAACATCCGTCATAAACACAAAGCTCAAACAAGAATCAAAGAGCGTTTCACTACTCGAGGAAACATTTTTTTTTCAATTTCTCTGTTAGAAATAGAACTTCTCTGAAATCATGGAACCTCATTTCATCCATATCACACTAACTCATTTCTCTTAAATTGGCAATCTCATCACTATGCTCAAACCGAATTCACCATTCACACCTTTATAGAAAGACCCTAATGACTTCCACCCAAAAACATACCCTAGGCAACCTCTGAACTGACGGAATTACTTTGATAGATGACTTCCAAATGCACCTCATCATGGTTTTCACGCACAATCAATTCACCTCAATCCTTCAAGGATAATCAACCCGAAATTCTTAGCACACACACTCAATTGCTACACCCAAGGGATTCTATCAATGAACATCGTACTATTCGGAATCCACTTTATTTCACCATCTTAACACAACATCAATAGTCTCCAAGGTTCTAGCATAGAACGCCGGGCCAAATTTTCAATCTTCAAGGACCCTATAGATATATTCGATGTAACCGATATGGAAACTCTCGAATCCGCTGACTAAAATCTCCATAATCTAATCATACTCAATCGTTAACAACCACGTAAAAACATATTCTCAACCAAATTATCTTTAAGGAAATTATAACTTCTAGAGGGTTACTCACTGAAGCCAAGTCGTACCTGGTGATAATTCAATTGTCTCTACTATCCCATCAATTGACATTACAATTAGATTACTTCGCTAATCCTACTCTCATTGAATTATACCTTCATAAACCACCTACACAACCTCGCAAGGTTAATTCGCCATCTGTGATACTCTAATAAATCGATCAAGATTCCCATATTTCCGATAATCCCAACATTCCAGCATGAACGAGGGTTCCTGGATTATATTTCGTTATGAGTTCCACTGGTTGTAACACTAATCAATTTTATTCCAACGATAAACATTCCATGGAATTCTCTCCCAAAGTTATAGGTCAAAACCAACTCATCCTCTACTGTTCTTTACATAGATTGGTTCATAAAATCTCATCACTGCCTTATACTTCTCCACCACCAACCAGTCACGAAACGACACTTTATAAAACTTGGCAACTGTAACACCCTGGCTATTCGGAAGCTAAGATGCCACCTAAGGATACAACATATGAACAATTTACGGAAAAAGATTCAATATGCATCTATCCAAATATCAATAACAGGATAACGAGGTGAAAGCAGCCAATACATCAGTGGCGAATAATCAAGAAACGAATCTTGGAACGACATGACATGAAGTTTAAACATTACTTAATACAGTCCTTCTCTCATCAAGGAATATCAAAGTTGAAACCATTAATGAAAATTATCGAGTAATATTCTGTGTGCAACGTGTTGGTCTACTCCCTTCCCAAAATCATCAACATTAGGGTGGATCACCTAAATAACATTGAAAGCAAGGGTGAGTCGAAACTCAGCAAGTACCATATTAGAATAATCAATCAAATAGTGGATAAATCAATTCAATTGAATTATGAACAAATCTTGCACCACATACATGATTGAATGGAATGAATACATGAATGGATGGAATGAAAGAATGCACTGAAGGAATGGACTAATCACACTTATACTGAGATAGCGAGTGTAACACCGTCGGTGTTCACTTAAAGTTACCGTATGAAGAACGTTTCATATGGGTTTCCAACGTGGCCCACATTGGAATGGTGGATCACACATTCCCATTCTGGAATTGATGGGTTTTCAAATGCCCATACTGGAATTGATGGGTCTTTCAAATGCCCATACTGGAATTGATGGGTCTTTCAAAATTCCACTCCCGTGGACGGAAATTAAAGCATGTATGAATGGAATGAAGCAAGTAATATGAATGTCATCATCTTTTCTCAATTATCAATTTGAAACATATCAACATCATGAACAAGTGCAAGAACATACACGTATACATCACATTATCATGCATTCAATTGAAAACACCACAAGTTAATATGCAGTACTTGCCTGTACTAGAATATGAATGTTGAGTAACTTCGTTGATTGAAAACATGAATCATAGGAACATTAGCATGAACACAAACACATCATTCATCAATGTAAAGGATTCAATGTACTTGCCTTTCGCGTTGCGACCCGTTAGCAAGCAATGAAGGTGTTCCCACACGCGATGCCTTACCGCCTACACAAGTGTTCCCGAAATAAGAACAACGTGGAAATACATTGCTACCGGTGTTCTACAATATCTCTTGACTACCCAATATACCGCACAGACCCGAATTGAAAATAAACTATTCAGCTAGATTTCAACCCTTCTAATCAGCGGTACGAGAAAAAACATATTTAATTATCTGGAATTCGAAATGACCCAAAAACAGTGCCCAATGAATCTTAACGCACGACACTACGAACCTCTAGTTGGCAGGGTTCTCTGATTCGGCCAAAACAGTGGCCTAAACTACAGTTGAAAACACTAACAGATATCTGCCTGATTTGAACAAGTGGTAAAGAAAATGACGTAACTTTTATTCTACTGATCCAATAGAGATGATCTTTATCAACATGGAAAGATAATTTAAAGGGCTACAATAACCTTTTTGTGTGGGAGTTCTGAGTCTGACTGTAACTAGATCAAAACCGATGAGAAACTGACTGTCTCTAAAATCTCTGACAGACAGAGTAGTGTACGGTTAAAAAATCATATATCCTAAACCACTGGGTGGAATCTCGTGATCTCGGTGCCAAAAGAAATCTAAGGAAACCAGGAACATAACTCTAGGAGACAAAAACACGAGATTCGGCGTCAATGTAATTCATAATGGCCCGACAAGAAAATCTGCCAAAACACGTCAGCTGTCCAGGACAGTCGCAGTAAAACAACCATATCTCCTAAACCGTAACTCCAAATCAGATGATCTCGGTGCCTAAAGAAATCTAAGATCAAGGGCTACAACTTTCTAAGAGGTGGGAAGATCAGAAAACGTACGGAACTTACCCAAATCTGACGAACAACTCTGGCGTATGACAAAGAGGAGGGTGGCGGCCGGTTGGAGAGGGGGAGGAGGGGGTGGCGGCTTGGGGAGGGGAGTGGGGAGAGAGGGAGGATAGGCTAGGGTTTGGGGATGAGGAAAAAATCCCCCCTTGGTTGGCCCCTCTCATGGGCCCCTCCTGGGTTGCGGCCCAGGCCCAGGTTGTCGAAAGATCGTTGAAAACCCCCCGTCGATTCAGGAAATTTCAGTTCTTGTTTGAATTTTCCCTCCCCAGCTGCTTTTCTAATTACCCGATCCGAATCTGGGGTATTACATTCTACTCTCCTTAACAGATTCGACTAATCGCACGCCAATCTAAATGTAAGAAAACTACGATCGAATGAAACAATGATATTCCAAGCTTGAATTGCTCGATACTCGCTTAACACTCGAGCACACCAGACGATGCGCGATTCGTGATAAGGACCCGAGACGGCCAACGCGATAAGCCAACGTTCTCATTTCTACAACTTTCAAAACGAAGAGAATCCAACTAGAAATAGAGAGTCCTCATCACATCCACGCAATGCTAACTCTCCACCAAAAGGTTAGATTCCAAATTTGACAATCATCTCGAAAACAAATCCATTTTCCAAATAAGCGGTTTACAAATGAACACCACGACAACCAAAGGAGAAATCACTCGAATGCCCAAACCAAATACTTGCGGTTTGTCCGAATTTGAAAGAATCAACACGCCAACACAAAGCGCCAACTCAAATTGCGTAAAATACAAGTCAACGACACAAAACTCAAACGAGAATCAAGAAAACGCCTTATTATCCCACTAATCATCCTTTGCCACGTTCCTCGCTTCTAGGAATAAAATTTCTCTCGAACATTGAAATTAATTCACCGCCTACCACATGAGCTTAAACCTCTTAGTTAAACATCCTCAAATTATGCTCAAATTGAAATACATCATCCACACCATTGTGGAGAGGCTATATTGAATCCACCGAATACTCTAAATAACTCGTTCTACTAACCAAAATTGATTTGATAAAAAGCATTCAAAGCAACACAGAATAGGTCCCACACAATGACATTACCTCCAATTTCCAAGAACAACAACTCAAAATTCTTAGCACGCACGTTCATATACTTCATCGAAGGGTTTTATCAATTATCATTCCACCGCTCAGAAACTCTATTATTCCACTCTCTACACACAATCATTGAGTGACCAAAGGTCTAGCATGAAAATGCAAAGCCCAGATTTAACCTGCAAGACTTCTACTACAAATTGCAATTATAACAAATAGGGAAATCAATGGATTGAATCTACAACATTCTCACAATTCTAACATACTCACTTATTGAAATACTCAAAAATTACCCACATAATCTCGCAATCTTATCCAATTGCGTTATTTATATAAAATTTATCAAGGTCTCCATACCTTCGATAATCCTCAACCTTTAACATGAACCAAGTTCGAATTTCTATACCATAGGTTCTACTCAATCGTAACACTATTCGCACTTACTTCGAAGCCAAACATTCCATGTGAATCAATATTTTTTTTTTCAAGAGATACAAATCAAATCCATTTCACATTCTTCTACTCCTCCAATAACTTGGTAGCAAAATATCACCACTACCAAAACTTAACCACCACCAAACAGATTTACAATAAACGCCTCAGAAACCCCGCAACAAAACTTTTGGGTCTTTCTCAAAAGAAAGAGGCGAATAAGGACAAGCTTCGTCACATAGAAAAACGTTGCTCATCACGGCGAGCAAGAAACCATAAGAAATATTCTGATAAAAGGTTACTTTAGAAAACGGAAATTGAGTTCACAGTTGAGGGAACACATCCCTAAGAGAGATTAGCAAATAACAAACCGATACGTAAAGAAAGATATCGTGATTGAAACTCGACATCTCTTGAGCGGAAGAGCAAGAAGTTTAGGAACGACTCAAATAACCACAAGTTACAAAACTTGACTAAATTCTCAAATTCCCCTACTACACTCGTTCCGTTAACAATAAAATTAATCCTTTGACTTGAAACGCTTTGCCACAATGGTCAAGCTAAGGTCGTTAGTCCAAACCACAAGATCTAATTAAGAACCAATAAAATCTTTCGACAAGACAAATTTGCTCGGAACAAATCATCTACTTGGGAAAACACGGATCCAAATGATCTCACCACAAAACTCGAACATTTCCTTTACAGATTTCACTAAAGCAAATGGGTTAACTTCGTCTCGAAGAGATCGACGATTTTTTTTTCTTTGATTGCAACCTCACTTTGGGGACTCAAACCAAAGAGCCTTTCGGACTAAATCACATGAAACCTTTAAGAAGCAATATGATAATCCAATTCCTTAAGTTATCCAAATGATTTCAGTTAACCTGTGATTCGCGATCTCCAAGGTACCGCGAAAGCTAAACTGGAAATATTCTCATTTGAACGATATCACAAAAAGGCAATCAATTTACTACAAGTAATAACATCAAGCTCACAACCACATTTAGAAAACATTTCGAAAGACCGATGTGAAAAAAATGGGTTGAATACTTCTCAAAAGAAGAGGCACATAAAAACGCTTTTCACCAACTGGGAAATCACTTACCACTCGCAATGAACACAGAACCAAGGGAAAAACCATTAAAGCGGTGAACTCATTGAACATAAGTGGAGTCCACAGTTAAGATCAAACTTCAAATGAGAAGAAGGTACTGACTTGAAAGCTAGAAATCTCAATGTGGCAAAAGCAATAGATTCCAACAATATTAGCCAGCCAAAAAAAAATTAGGTAGATCTAGCTAACCGCCACGCCATCGGGGACATCGGTTAAGATAAATTATGCATCACGCTAATAATCTAACTTGAACTCATAGATTATTTACTCACAACCCCTCACAAAACAAAAGAAAACCTGACAAAGGGTTGCACACTTTTCTTTTTCAAAGGGAGGTTCTAAACTCCAACACTCTAAATATTCCAAAGGAAATGAACATAGTCGAAATTTCTTCAATGAACTTTGTGAAAGAAAATTCCCATTCTTCGAAATGCCCAACAGATAACCAAGTTGCCTCTATCAACAAAAAGGATGAGGCTATCAAAAGAGAACGATCTGTCAACAATCACGCTCACAAGTAGTAAAGGGAGCTCAAGAATAAAAGACAAGAATTGTTTTGAAAACCCCTAGGGTCCAATAGAAACCCGAAGCCCACAATTTTTTTTTCAACTTCCGACTTAATCACAACCCAGCACCACAAATGGTTTTAACATTTTTCTTCGGGAAAGAGATATATCAAATTTCAACAAGCGGAGAGATCCAAGAGAAATACATGAAACTAATGCTTTCTCATGTTAACGAACCTGCAACAAGAACTCTCATTATGCAAATTATCAAACGAGTAACTGGGTCGCTCTTTTCCAATGAGAAAGAAGGAACAACCATGGAAATATCAATGTTGCCAATTTACAAAGATCACTCGTAGTAAAAGCAATTCAACAATCGAAAAACAGTAATGTTTTCGGAGTACCATTAAAGGCTGTAGGACCGTAAAGGCGACTAGGGGGGGTGAATAGGCACTTTCTCAACTTTCTCGCCTAAATCATATACAACACGAACTTTACTCCTTTAGCTATGGAAGCTAAGAAGATCAGTAAGCGCACAGTGGAAGCCTTGTGTTGGATTTGATAAACCCCTCACCCACACGACACAAATGGAGAAAAGAACTCACTGCTCGAGCTGGCATCGCGGTCCGACCGCTACCACGGCGATCGACCGACAATCAATCAACGGTCGGACGGCTATTAATCGGCGGTCGAACTGTTGGATATCGGTTCGACCCAAGCAGATTTAGCGTTCGAAAGCGGGCGGTCGGATCGCTGTTGCACAACCGGTCGACCGGTTCACCCAAGATCAAAATCAAGCCCAACTCCAAAACGAAATTTGATCCAACTTTTGATTCAACCAATGAAACTTGACCAAATTTCGAGCACACCTGCCTAATGATATTAGAGACCTATTTCTAGCGACGATCTTTCAGATCCACTCCGCAGAATCGATCTCTCAAGGTTTTACAAAAGAAGTGCACAAACCCTAGAAATATAAAAATATTGATTCAAGACTTGCTTGTGGGGGTTGATGATCTAGATGACTCTAGGAGTATTCCCACACATCAAAGCAAGATACAACAGGCCAAGAGACCAAGCATAAACCTTTGAATCAAGGAAGCACTAAAATCATCCAAAAAGAGAGAAGAACACAAAGGGGACAATTGATCTTTCAATTAAGCATCACAAGATAGTTTGATCACACTAGATGCTTACAAAGCCTCTCCACAAAGGAGGACAAGAGCTCACACAAGGAGCACACTCACAATCTCTCCAAACCCTAGATTCTCCTCTCCTCTCCTCCAAACCCTAGAAAAAGGAAGAAGGGCCAAATGAATGCTTGGGGAGTTTTTCATCTCCCCCCTCTCTATTTATACTAGAGACCTAGGGTTTCTCTTTTGGGACCCACTCACACATGGGACCCACACACACATAACTATTGAAGCAATCGCCGCTTCACCACGTGTAGGTTGATCGGTTCTCATCACGCCGCCAAGCCTCTCTGTCCAATCCCATCGAATCTCCTGAGACTCGCTCCGACTTCCGCACCGCCGATCCAACCAAACCAGATCGAACTACCCGCTCGATCCATCTTGCCCATTCTCGCACCATGCTTGAGTCATACGACTCACCCCAGATCCATGATCGCTCGACCTCAGCTCTCCAAGCGTAGTCCCGATCCACCTCACCGTTGACGTTGTTGACCTGCAAACCACCTGCACAGCAATAGACAAACAAATCGTTTTCGGGAACAAGTTCTTCACAACTTGACCCACGTTAGTTCCACAATGCAATATACAACAATAAAGAATTGAAGTCCATCCATAAAACACATTCAAATCAACTCAATGCCAACTTGGCTAACCTCCAAGTCATCGGCGGTCTGACCGCCCCACAAGGCCGGTCCGACCGATTCCAGGACGGTCCGACCGATCCCACAACGGCGGTCGGACCACCCGAAAAGACTTAGCCAAATTTTCAGCGTGAAAATCCGAAACCTTCTGGAAACTTCAACTGAATAGAACTTTTGACTGGGAGCTCCAAAAATGATGTGACCACATCCAGGAGACTCCCCTCACTTGCCTACACAACCTATTTTTGGCTCAGCCCAAAACCACTTTTCATTTTTGCGGTCGGACCGGCAAGCACCGCGGTCGATTCTCCCATCGCCGGTCGGACCGGCGACCTTGTTTGCCGGACCGCCCATGGCCTCGACAAATGGAGCAAACCCGAAAACGCGACAAATTGCAAACCAACAAAGCCATTGCCAATTGACTCATCATCCTGAGATCGTGCACATATCCTCACGATATCCACAATCTCCCCCTTGATGAACACATTGGCAATTCTCCAGAAAATATGGTTTTTCGGAATGAAAAGTAAAAGAGTCGCCGTTTTCGCATAAAGGCACAACTTGGTCCATAAGCAAGAAAAAGCCTAGGAACCGACCAAGCTGGCTTCATAATAGTATAAGCAAGTGAGATAAGGCAATGAAAGCACAAGAGGATTCAAATTCCAGAAAGTAGCCAAAAACCTCACTTAGGTCCATATGAAAGACAAAAAGTTCTATTTGACCTTTGATCATTGAGAGTCTTCTTCAATTGCAATTAAAATCAGAAACAGGCAATGAAACCCAGAGACTCAACTCACTATGATCACAAATTTTCAAAAGGTTCATTTTTTTTTATATGTGTTCTTTTATGTATGAAACCAACTCCAAAACAACATTTTTCTACAATCTTTCTCCCCCTTTGACAATAAATTCATCAAGATGCATGGGAAAAGAAAGAGCATGAAGAAATGACTTTATTTTTGAACTTTAGTAAAAGGGGCCATGACCATTAACCATGTAGACAGTACAAGTATTATACCAAGCCATATAAAGAGTAGAAGCTATATTCAATCATGGCAAAACATGTACTGCAAACCTAAAACCAAGATAGCAGTAATCTGAGATTAAAAGAATTGAAACCATGAAGGGTTGCTCAATATCATAGTTTCACTAACAGCAACCAAAAATGAGTCAAGCCATGTCTATAAGTAAAAAGAGACTCAAAACAAGAACTGGGGCATTTTGAGCATTAAGAGTACACTTTTGAAGCAAAACTCAAGCACTTAGCATTTTGAGCATTTTTCTAAAAAGGATTTTTTTTTCACTGTGTTAGATCTCAAGCCTTGCTGCGACCATCTCAAGCGATATACTTAAAAGAATGATCTAGGTCATCCAAAACTCCCCCTGAGTTCATGCCTGGTGCAATGGCAAGCCGTCTCATGAGAAAGTATTGGTGAGATCAGTTTTTTCGCACAGAAAATCTCATTTTTCATTTGCTTGACTTAAGAAGATAAAAAGCTCATTTTCATCTCAAAATAAGTTCAAGACTCAATTCAACCTATATGACATGGCGAGAATCATAAGAGGATCACTAGAGCAAAACTAGTCACAAGATCCAACAAAACATGATTTGATTCAATTTGCTCACAGAAATAAAGCTAGCAAGATGAAAGCTAAGCTCAAACACGAAGAGCCATAACCGAAGTCTAGCAGACTATCCCTTGACATGACAAAGTATAGAGAATGAAATCAAGCCATACAAGGACAATAATCAAAGCTCCACGGATTTTATTTTACAATGCAAGACAATTTAAAATGAAACATGCATTATGATACAATGAATGCAAAAAGAGCAGATTCCCCCTCAAAACAGCCCAATAGGACTAATAACCCCTAACTCTCCCCGCAAAGCTGCAAAACGAGAAGAATCAAGAGCTTTAGTGAAAATATCTGCAAGCTATTGTTCTGACTCTACAAAATGGAGCACAACATCAACCTTCTCAACATGGTCTCTCAGAAAATGAAATCGAATATCAATGTGTTTAGTCCTGGAATGTTGCACTGGGTTTTTGGCAATATTAATCGCAGAAGTGTTGTCACAGAAAAGAGGAACACTTCTCAAGGATAACCCATAGTCCCGCAGCGTGGATAAAATCCAGAGAACCTGAGAGCAGCCACTGGCGGCAGCTACATACTCGGCCACGGTGTGGATCAGGCAATGTAAGACTGTTTTCTAGAAGACCAAGAAACAAGAGATGTGCCCAAGAAATGACAAGTGCCAGAAGTACTCTTCCTATCCACTCTACACCCCGCAAAATCAGCATCAGAAAATGCTCGAATTGAGAGAGCAAAAGAAGAAGAATACCAGAGTCCAAAGTCAAGAGTATCTTGAAGATACCAAGATACGACGATCGCTTGACGATGAGAAGCACGAGGAAGCTCAAAGCGAGCGCACGTACATACGGCAAATTGTATGTCCGCCTCGACAGTAAGATAGAGGATGGAGCCAATCATATCGCGGTACTCCTTCCGTCCACGGGCTCTCCATCCTCATCGTGGTCCAAAGACGGTGGTTGTAGCAATGGGAGTAGACATTGGCCTATCGCTTCCCATATTGAAGCGCCAAGAAGGTCCTTTGTATACTTACTCGTGAACGAAGGTGCCTTCTTTCGATTGCTTGATTTGAAGACCAAGGAAGAATGTCAACTCTCCCATCATGCTCTTCTCGAACTCACCGCTCATCGAATCGAAAACTGACACCAAAGCATTAGAAGAACCACCGAATATAATATCATCCACATAAATCTGAACCAACAAGAAATCACTGCCATGCCTGAGAGTGAACAAGGTTTTATCAACCATTCCCATTTTGAAATCATTTTCAAGCAGGAAACTCTTAAGCCTGTCATACCAAGCTCTAGGAGCTTGTTTCAATCCATACAGGGCTTTAGAGAGTTTAAAAACATGGTTTGGGAATTTTTGATTTTCAAAACCAGGAGGTTGCTTGACAAAAACCTCTTCTTCTATGAAACCATTCATGAAAGCACTTTTAACATCCATTTGAAAAAGCTTGAAACCCTTGGATGTTGCAAATGCTAAAAGAATACGAATGGCTTCCAATCTAGCTACAGGAGCAAAGGTCTCTTCAAAGTCTAAGCCTTCTACCTGGGAATAACCTTGAGCTACGAGTCTAGCCTTATTACGAACAACCAACCCATCCTCACTTTGCTTATTTTTAAAAACCCATTTTGTTCCAATAACATGAGAATCAGATGCCGCTCAACTAAAGTCCAGACTTTGTTCCTTTCAAAGTTCTCAAGCTCTTCATGCATGGCATTGACCCAAGAGGCATCAGATAAAGTATGGGTGATATCTCGGGGTTCAAAAGAAGTGACAAAAGCAGAGTGTGCAGGAGAATCAGAAGAAATAAACCTGGAGCGAGTGACTCGCTCTTGAAGATCCCCAATCATCTGCTCAGGTGGATGTTGTCGCTGAATACGAAGAGGTGCTCCTGGTGCAGAGGTGGCCTCTACCCCATGAGTTGTTGAGGTAGGAACAGAGCCACTCAGATCGTCGGTGAGGATAGGAGGAGGCTGCTCAGCTGAAACTGGAGTAGTAGTAGCAGGCTCTCCTCCCCTCTCAGAGGTAGCAGGAGAATGGCTCGGTTCCTCATCCTCAGAGTCATCATCGACGAAGATGCTTCCTTGAATTTTAGGATCCTCAGATACCAGAGCATCGGTCTAGTACTGTGACTAGCCTCATCAAAAGTGACTTCGCAAGTCTCAACAGATTTTGTTAGTGTCAACATTAAAAACACGACAGCCACGAGAATGAGCAGGATAACCAAGAAATATGCCATCAAAACATCTAGACTCAAATTTATCAAGGTTGCCATGTTTAAGAATGAAGCACTTGCAACCAAAAATCTTGAAATGAGAGACTTCAGGAGAACGACCAAATCTAAGCTCATAAGAGTTCTTCCCAACCACAGATCTCAAGAAAACCCTATTGGAGATATAACAAAAGAGAGATCGCCTCATTCAAAATCTCCTAGGAGTAGAATACTCATCTAACATAGTTCGAGCCATCTCTACAAGGGTCATGTTCTTCCTTTCTACAACACCATTCTGCTGGGGAACTCTAGGAGAAGAAAATTGATGCTCAATCCCCCTATCAGCGCAGAAGGTAGAAAAAGAAGAATTCTTGAATTGTGTCCCATTGTCACTCCTAATGGCTCTCAAAGCTCCAGGAATATCAACAGCAAGTCTAAGGACCAAATCTCTAAAGAATCCAAATGCTTCGTCCTTAGAAGCGAGAAAATAAACCCATGAATACCTGTAGTAATCATCTACAACCACCAGCACATACCATTTCCCACCAGCTGACTGAACTCTAGAAGGACCAACTGTGTCTAAGTGAAGAAGCTGTCCTGGTCCATCAGTCATTACCAAAGTAAGAGGTGGGTGGAAAGCAGACACCATCTTACCATGTCTACAGGGCGAGCACACAAGATCTCTAACAGCCTTCAGCCTAGGCAAACCTCTAATCAAGTCCTTGCAACTGACTCTAGACAAATGATCAAAACCTATATGCCCAAGTCTACGATGCCACAAAACAAGATCATGAGAATCAGAGGCTACAAGACACCTAGGACTGGAAACTGAAGAGATGCTGAAATTTGCACAGAAGATATTCTCAAACCTGGAGATCTCGAAAACAAGCTCACCCGAGGAATCTAGAACTCTACACTCACCACATTTAAACCTCACTTTTAGACCCTCATCAAGCAGCTGAGAAACAGATAGAAGATTATACCTCAGCTTACTTACCAAAGCGACGTCTTTAAGCATGAACTTGTCGTTGACGCGCACAGTGCCCTTTGCAGTCACGGTCCCGGTAGAAGCATCCCCAAAGGTAATCAATTCGTTGCCGGATGCACGTGTGAGGGAGGAGAACCATCTAGAATCTCCGGTCATATGTCGAGAACACCCGGAGTCAACAAGCCATATGTCCTCCTTCCTCGCACGACGGACCTAAAAAGCACAATCAGAAAACATCCGTGCCTCAGTACTGGGGTTAGTGATAAATGATCGAGGAATCGAGTACTGAGAAGCACGATGTCTGGGAGCAGCAGTAGAAACAGCAGAAACATGATCAGGAATAAAATCATAAGGATGCACATGAGAACCACCTAGACCTCTCCGAAACGATCTACCAAAAGATCGATACTCCCCCTGTCTAGGTGCTACCCATGGCCTCTCCTCACGATGTCCTAATCCAACATGCTGCCTAGACCCACCAAAAGAGTCTACAAAGTTCTCTACAAATCTAGGCCTATATGTGGTGCGATATACAGGTTGCCTAGCTCTAGAGACTACAGCTGGAGAAGGGACTCCTCTAATGGATCTCAAGACGCTCATCCTCTCTTTTCTCTCAAGTTTGGCTCTCCTGAAGCAGAACTCAACGGTGTGGCCTTCTTTCTTGCGTAAGGTGCAATGGTACTCGACCTTTGAGAGGTCTCAGATCAAGGAGTAAAAGCACCTTTCTTGCCGTAAAGAGTTTGAGCAAAACCAATGGATTTGAAGACAACCCCGATGACTCAGAGGTTCTAGCTCAAGCATGCACCATTCTTCACAACTCTAGCAATCCTAGGTGGGTTTTTCTTAGAATGCTCTAGGGGATTGAAACCTAGACCACTATTTTTCACGCTCACCTTGGATTGATCAAGAATCATGTTGAGTTTCTTTTTCCCACTCGAAAACTTCTCAAGAGTCACCTTGAGGTAATCATTATCCTTAATTAGACTCTCACATCTAGTGCGCTTTCTAGACTTGATGACCTCATCACGTTTACTCTTAAGAAGAGCCACTTCCACTTTGAAGGCCTCACAAGACACACAATAGGATTCCTTAATCCTATTCAACTTCTCCTTAAATTTGACTCTAAATGCCTCTTGAATCTGACCAATCATGGTTTCAACTTCAGCATTCAAAACACAAGAGTTAGAATCAATGACTTTCTTGGAAGCAGTAAGAGACATGGATCTTTCAATTTTAGCCTTTTCTTCAAGAGTCTTGTTTAAGGCTTCAATCTCAATTGTAAGCTTGGGACAATTTTCACAAGATGCAACTCTAGAGTAAACCAAAGATTTGCCATCTCTTGCATCTTAATCCTATTATTCTTACAATGAGAGCATGTGTGACTAGCATCAAATTTTTGCAATTCCTTCAGGGCGCTATCCAATTTTAATTCAAGTAAAGCACAGTTCGAGCAAGTTAAAGGAATAGCTTTCATGGCAGTCACATCAAGTGAAATGGCATCTAAACAAGCAGAACTAGACTTGAGAGATTCTAGTTCATCGAGAGCATCTTTTAGTTGATTAGTAACAGAGGAATGAGCAGATTTCAAGCTTGTCAAATCATTAAGCAAGATTGTGCAGGAATCACAAATATCACCAGGATTAATAGATTTAAGCCTAACAACTTCTAGATTCAAATTATCAATCATAATGTCCTGCTTCTTAATCATTTTTACTTGCCTATGCAATTTCTGTTCAGCAAGCACCAAATCCCTTTTCATGTCAGCAATAGAAGGGCATACCTCATGAGGATCACTAAAGGGATCCTCATCGTTGAAGGAGTCGCTGTCGTGGCTGTTCTTAGCCATGAAGCACATGCTTGTGAAGTCATGAGCCTTCTTCTTGCCACGGGGGTCACTCTCGTCGTCCTCCGTTTCCGAGTCCACATCGCTCATGTTTACATTTTCTAGAGCGGCAAGGACCCGGCTGACAAACTTCCGATAGTTTGTCTTCTTGGGTTTTGCATCCCTCTCCTGGGGATGTCTTCGTGTCTCCTTCTCCTCCTTACTGTGAGACCCCGGTTTATCCGGCTTGTAATGCTTAACCATCCATTCGGTCCTAGCATCACAAAGCAGATAATCCGAGACTCGAGACATGTATACTTCCCAGAGTGCAGTATACACCCCTCATCACAAAATTTGTGTATCAATTCCATTCATCCACATAGAACCAAACACGTAATGTAAGCAGAGTATTAATAATATTAAATCGAGTCATTATAAAAGAGAGGCCAACCGCCAACAATAAAAGAGACAACAATAATTAAACAATGAAGCAAAAGTGCCATAAGATGGCTACAACAAAAGAGCCAATCAGTGTGCCTTTAACCCACAAGGCAACCGACCGACCGCCAAGCTAGTCGCCAAACCCAAGCACATCTCACAAAAGTGAGGCCCTTGGGGCTCACCTTCTTCCCTCGCAAACAAAAGCAAATGCAAAAGCCGGTGAGTACTTTGAATGTACTCGCAAGACTTACATGTGGAATAACAAACTGTACATATACTACATGCAAGCTTAAACAACAATAGGTCAGATGTTTCATTTTAGCATAAAGCAAGTTTTCATTTGCAATAATATAATAGATTGAAAGCAATTTAACAAATCTGTTTTTAATGTTTAAATAACCGAAAGCACAATAATATAACAGAGGTAAAGAACAACAACAATCCCGAAGTGACTAAACCATTAGTCACTACAACAATAGTATGAATTACCCATTCATACCAACCATGTCAAATTTTAATTTAAAAGGTTGAAGTCTAACTCTTGCAAAACCTAACCAAGCGTGTCCATAACCTAGGACGAGGCTATTCGAATAGTTTTATCCTGCAGGTGTACCATTTTACCCACACGCTGCATCGCCTTTTGCCAAGCTATTAAGCACACTTCCTTAGGTATGCCAAGACGGCTAAGTCCTACGAGACGCTTCCAATATTGTGAATTATTCATGAGCCGCCTGTATGGATAGAAACCCATACGCTGTGTCGGGTCGTGGCCCACCTCGGACAACTACCCCTCACGGGTAAAGCCTCTGACAATCTGCGACGCCCTCGAGGTGGAGAGTCCATCCGGAAACTCCACCACCGCACACCCAACACAAGAACACAATTCCTTTTCACACAACACACACAACGCTCCTCCTGCGACTGGAGATAACCCACGCCAAAGTACTAAGTCAAGAGAGGTCCCATATCCTCTCGCGTGGTTAGTACGCAAAAATGCTTGGAGAGTGTGACACAAGATGTTCGGTCCTTGTTGACTTAGGCAAGACAACCACAAACCCAATAACCCACCATCCAACCACTTGCCCAAGTCCAAATCAATTTTTCCATTTTCAGAATTTTGACTTTACAAAATTAACAAAGCACAAAGTGCTGGACATAATGGAAGAATAATAATTTTTTGTGTGATCAAGACCATCGACTAAGTCGATGATCGCCCAAAGCTACCGAACTAGGCATGGCTAAGCACAAAGATTCGTATTCTACTAAGTGACAAGAGTTCATCCATCGAACTCTAATCGCAGCAAATAACCTAGGCTCAAGTAGTAGAGAATAACCAACATCCTACAGATTATGCAACTATAGGATCAACTAACCATATTTTAACACAAAGTAGCAATGCATACATACAGTTGAATTCAAAATATTAAACTTGTAAAATAATAGGATTAACATGATCAAACTGCTTGCCTGCTTGTTGTGGGTCAAGATGTTGCTGGGGATCACTCTCGGTATCAATGCGCTCTTCGGATCCTATCGAAAGAACCAAAAAGAACCAATAAGGCAAAAGAAACCGAAAAGATCCAACAGTCAACTTCAACAAAAAGCTCTCAAATTTTTACAGTAGAAAGAGCATGATTTTTATGAACTAATGCAACAAGAACCAATTGATTTGGATTCTTAATGCAAAAGATATGGCCAAAACCATTTTGCTCAGCTTTTATAAATCAAAAATGCTACTATTCATTAGCGAAATTTTCTGGAGCTATACTGAGTTTGAAAACATTTCTAAATTAAAGTCTAGTTAAAAACATAATCAACAAAATTTAAATCAACCGAAAAGGACTTGAAATGAATTAGTTATGCATTTTACAAGTTATCATATTTTTCAGTTGACAAATAAATCCTTTCGGGAAATCAGGAATTAAAACGACGTGGCCGAACGAGGAGCGTCGATCAAAGATCCGACGCCCGCGTTCGATGCTAAGCACGCTGCGGGATTCACACTTCCCTAAACGCCACCGCTGGATCCGATCCAACGGTTCACGTGACCAGACGTCGGGCGGTCCGAACGTTCACACGCATAGAGCCGCTGATCTTGGATCCAACGGTCCACGCGGATCGAACCTTTCGGACGGTCCGAACGTTCATTCAGATCCGACCGCTGATCTTGGATCCAACGGTCCACCGATTAGGCGTGATTAATTCAAATCTAAGCGCAATCTTGGGCCGTAGATCCAAAGATCGACGGTCCGCAACGACTCAAGTTCAACTTCAACCGATTTCGTCCGACAAAATTTGACGGAAGATTGGCTCGCGCCGCGACTCGCCGCGGCGGTGCGAGCAAAAGCCTAAAATGAGTTCCTAACAACCTTGCGCACCCAAAGGTACCAACAATTTTGGTCGCGGCGGTCTAGAACGCCAAGCGGAGATGACCGAGAAGACTCAAAATGACCGAAACGAAAAACGCAAATGAGCTCACCGCGGTCCAAGGGAGCGGTGCCAAACAACTAGGGACTAATAAGGGGTACCGAGCCCAAAGAAGGCACCGAGGAGAATCGAGTGGCTCGGGTGAAGAAGAATAGCGCTTCGCCGACTTGGGAAATCAGAAATTGATCTCGCTTCTTCGCCAAAAGCAAAATTGACAGAGGGTTAAAACTCGGTGAGAGGCTAAGAAGTCGAGGAATCAAGGGTTTTGAAAGAGAATGCCCGAACACCACTTTCACCGAAGGACCCAAGCTCCAACAATGGCGACCGAGAGCAATTTCGAAATGGAGCTCGAGCAACGACTAACAAAGTGGTCTTGGAGCTCAAGAGTGTTCAAAGGATGCTAAGGAAGCCACTGGGGAGTTTTATAGCCGAAGGAGCAAGGAAGAAGCAACGGGAAGAAAAATGGTGGGCTCGTGTTGAGGCCGATCGAGGCGACGGAGCAAGTGACAACAGGGCGACGGCGACTATGGAGGCGGCGGACGGAAGCATTAATGCGAAGAGCCGCTGGTCGAAAGGAGAAGTGACCGACGCCACGCCTGAAATTTCACCCACTATCGTTGACTATGGCGAAGCGAGCGACGGAGGTAGACGATAGCCGCCACCGCTGGATTGAAATCGAACGGTGAAAAAGAACGGGTCGATAATAACGATTCAAACGCCACTCAATCTCGACCGCTGATTTGGATCCTACGGTCGCGTTGCGCAAGGCGTCGGACGGTCCGAACGTTGACGCGATCGTGAACCCTCGATTTAGAATCCAACGGTTCAAATGGATCGGCGTTCGGATGGTCCGAACGCTCACGCGATCGTGAGCCGCTCGATGTCGATCCAACGACTCACAACACTCGCGCCAACGCCCGAGCGGTGCGGTTAGTTGGTTGGACCAAATCAAGTGGCTCGAGCCCGAGTCCGATCCGAACCCGAGGAACAAAGTGAAAACCGTTAGGGTTTGAATTTGAATAGCTGATTTTTGAGGAATTATTTGGGGTAGCAAACAAACCCCAAAAATTATGAAATTTTAAATGGAGATTGCTAACAGGATGATGAACCTTATATAAAATTTTCAGAGACTTTTATGCACTGCATTTTTCTCTAAAAATTCCAGAAGGCTAATTTAGGAGTTTGACTAATGTTTGACTTGCCTCAAAAAATTATCAAATAATTTCTGAAAATTATGAAATAATTCTGAGGTGTTAAACATCACTCCTAGGTTCAATGAAAATTATTTCCAAAGGTTGGGCACAAGATTTTCATGAAGGAGACTTGTGTTGGTGTCCAAATGGCAATTTGATTTTTGATTCCACATAATTCCTTTACAAAAATTATGGAACTGATTACAAAAATCAAGATCAGAGAAAAAGTTTTAATTTCTCCTCATTTTTATTACATTTGAAACACAAACCAATTTTGGGATGTTACACTTACCCTTTAGCTTTGGGCATCACGAACGAATGTGGTTTGGCTCACCACATTCGAAGCACGTGATAGGTCCACTTCTCCTCCTATTCCTCACCTTGTTGTACGCTCTTGTGAATTTGGTGGATAGGAGGCTAAGTCATCCTCGGCAGTTTCTCAAGTTGCTCATCGCTAAAGAATGTAAAGCAGATAATGAAAAACCAGATGAGCTACAATCAAGAGACTCAGAAGAACAACCCTTGGATTTGTCGACCACTAATGCCATCGACTCTGTCTTGGGGAGATGCGAGATAAAATTAATCTCATGCGTCTTCAACCTCGAGTAAAGCTTATCCATGGTAAGCTCACTCATGACAGTGTTGTTATTGATGGAAGTGATCTTCATTCCCCAGACCTTCACATCAAGAGCACCGAAAAGCTGGCGTGCATTTTCAGACTCAGAAAATACCAAGTCAACATCGCGGAGATCATGAAGAATCTTAGAAAATCTTCCCCACAGCTCATCCAAGGACTCACCAGGCCTTTGCTCGATCTTTGAGTATACTTTCTTGAGCTGGTTCTGTCTCACTTCCTTGATCGCAGTGGACCCTTCGTGATTGTCACAAAGAGTCCGCCAGATCTCATGAGCAGACCGCAAGTGAGCAACACGCTCAAACTCAGATCGACTAAGGCCTTGGATCAAATAATTACGAGCCTTGCTGTTGGCCTCCACATCTGGAGAGATCATATCGTCATCGGCTGGCACGACATAAGGGTTTTTCACCTTAAGCCAAATAGCGTGCCCTTGAGCCTCGATATATGCTTTCATACGAGCCTTCCAATATGCAAAGTCAACTCCATCAAAAATATGTGGCTTGGTTGAGTACTTGTCAGTCGCCATGGCTCCAAAGACCGGTTAAGATCTTTGAGAAGAGCTAACCGGCTCTGATACCACTTGTAGGACCGTAAAGGCGACTAGGGGGGGTGAATAGGCGCTTTCTCAACTTTCTCGCCTAAATCAAATACAACACGAACTTTACTCCTTTAGCTATGGAAGCTAAGAAGATCAGTAAGCGCATAGTGGAAGCCTTTTGTTGGATTTGATAAACCCCTCACCCACACGACACAAATAGAGAAAAGAACTCACTGTTCTGAGCTGGGTACTGGCGGTCTGACCGGCTACCACGGGCGGTCTGACCGACAGTCAATCAGCGGTCGGACCGGCAACTAACTGGCGGTCGAACCGTTGGATATCGGTTCGACCCGGCAGAACTAGCGGTCTGAAAAGCGGGCGGTCGGACCGCCGTTGCATAACCGGTCAGACCGGTTCAGTCTAGTACAGAAAATCAAGCCCAACTCCAAAACGAAATTTGATCCAACTTTTGATTCAACCAATGAAACTTGACCAAATTTCAAGCACACCTCCCTAATGATATTAGAGACCTATTTCTAGCGACGATCCTTCAGATCCACTGCGCAAAATCGATCTCTCAAGGTTTTACAAAAGAAGTGCACAAACCCTAGAAATATGAAAATATTGATTCAAGACTTGCTTGTGGGGGTTGATGATCTAGATGACTCTAGGAGTATTCCCACACATCAAAGCAAGATACAACAGGCCAAGAGACCAAGCATAAACCTTTGAATCAAGGAAGCACTAAAATCATCCAAAAAGAGAGAAGAACACAAAGGGGACAATTGATCTTTCAATTAAGCATCACAAGATAGTTTGATCACACTAGATGCTTACAAAGCCTCTCCACAAAGGAGGACAAGACCTCACACAAGGAGCACACTCACAATCTCTCCAAACCCTAGATTCTCCTCTCCTCTCCTCCAAACCCTAGAAAAAGGAAGAAGGGGCCAAATGAATGCTTGGGGAGTTTTTCATCTCCCCCCTCTCTATTTATACTAGAGACCTAGGGTTTCTCTTTTGGGACCCACTCACACATGGGACCCACACACACATAACTATTGAAGCAATCGCCTACTTCACCACGTGTAGGTTGGTCAGCAGTTCTCATCACGTCGCCAAGCCTCTCCTGTCCGAATCCCATCGGAATCTCCTAGAGACTCACTCCGACTTCCGCACCGCCTGATCCAACCAGCTGTATCGAACTACCCGTTCGATCCATCTTGCCCATTCTGCACCATGCTTGAGTCATACGACCACCCGCATCCATGATCGTTTCGACCTCACCGCAAGCGTAGTCCCGATCCACCTCACCGCTGACGTCGTTGACTGCAAGCCACCGCTGCAAACAATAGACAAACAAATCGTTTCCGGGAACAAGTTCTTCACAACTTGACCCACGTTAGTTCCACAATGCAATATACAACAATAAAGCATTGAAGTCCATCCATAAAACACATTCAAATCAACTCAATGCCAACTTGGCTAACCTCCAAGTCATCGGCGGTCTGACCGCCCCACAAGGCCGGTCCGACCGATCCCACAACGGCGGTCGGACCGCCGAAAAGGCTTATCCAAAATTTCGCGTGAAAATCCAAACCTTTCGAAACTTCAATCGAATAGAACTTTTGACTGGGAGCTCCAAAAATGATGTGACCACATCCAGGAGACTCCCCTCACTTGCCTACACAACGTATTTTTGGCTCAGCTCCAAAAACCACTTTTCATTTTTGTGGTCGGACCGGCAAGCACTGCTGGTCGGACCGCCCATGGCCTGACAGCCCTGGAGCAAACCCGAAAACGCGACAAATTGCAAACCAACAAAGCCATTGCCAATTGACTCATCATCCTGAGATCGTGCACATATCCTCACGATATCCACAAAGGCCTACTTAAACTCGTCTACCAAGAATCATGAACCCAAGAGAAATTCATCAATCACCACCGGACAAGAATTTGTCAAATTCGAAAATCAAGGAAGAGAGCGACTTACTAAAGCATCCCTAGAGAAATATGCAAGATCAATACATACTTAATAAAGAACTTGCAAAAGAAGTCTTCCAGTACCGAGATTCCAAACGAACGAATGAGTTAAATTTCCCCAACAGGGGTAAAACAGGTCTTTTGTGAAAAGATAAATCTTGTAATGGAACTATGCCCACGTGGAGCAGAAATTTCACAAGAATCAAAAGAACCCTAACTGGTTCAAAGAACGGTCAGAAACCTACGGGAGCTTGCTATTTCATTAAAACTCCAAATTCAAAAGAAATTCACGAACTGCTAGAAACTACAACCAGGAAACCAGATACCAGTTCTAGAAAGGCAACAAGTTCATCAATGAGCTCATGCTCAACACAGAGCTTATGGAACAGAGGTAAGAACTTCTCTAATTTCATACCACAAACAGTGGTGTAGCCTGGCAAAACCCAGGACAACAACCACGAACTCAACTTCTCGACGTCCGCTACGGAACGCATAACTAATGCAATCAATTATGAATATAAATATGTATATATATCGGGTCATCTCATGGCAATCATAGAATAATTTCATAGATAGAGGTTAACACATCATATCGTGGATTAACACATCATAGCACAAAACAATTTAACAACGACTCATTACTCGTGCCACCACAATCGAAATGCGGAAGCAATAGTTTACCCAAACCCTCCTAGTGTGCACAGTGTGTCAATTTAATATATTTGAATGAACCACGGACCTAAAGCCCGCTCGATACCAACTGTAATACCTCGCTATTCGAAGCTAAGATGCCACCTAAGGATACAACATATGAACAATTTACGGAATAAGATTCAATATGCATCTATCCAAATATCAATAACAGGATAACGAGGTGAAAGCAGCCAATACATTAGTGGCGAATAATCAAGAAACTAATCATGGAACGACATGACATGAAGTTTAAACATTACTTAATCTGATCCTTCTCTCATCAAGGAATATCAAAGTTGAAACCATTAATGAAAATTATCGAGTAATGTTCTGTGTGCAACGTGTTGGTCTACTCCCTTCCCAAAATCATCAACATCAGGGTGGATCACCTAAATAACATTGAAAGCAAGGGTGAGTCGAAACTCAGCAAGTACCATATTAGAATAATCAATCAAATAGTGGATAAATTAATTCAATTGAATTATGAACAAATCTTGCACCACATACATGATTGAATGGAATGAATACATGAATGGATGGAATGAATACATGAATGGATGGAATGAAAGAATGCACTGAAGGAATGGACTAATCACAGCTTATACCGGTATAGCGAGTGTAACACCCGTCGGTGTTCACTTAAAGTTACCGTATGAAGAACGTTTCATACGGGTGTCCAATGTGGCCCACATTGCAATGGTGGATCACACGTACCCATTCTGGAATTGATGGGTTTTCAAATGCCCATACTAGAATTGATGGGTCTTTCAAATGCCCATACTGGAATTGATGGGTCTTTCAAAATTCCACTCCCGTGGACGAAAATTAAAGCATGTATGAATGGAATGAAGCAAGTAATATGAATGCCATCATCTTTTCTCAATTATCAATTTGAAATATATCAACATCATGAACAAGTGCAAGAACATACACGTATACATCACATTATCATGCATTCAATTGAAAACACCACAAGTTAATATGCAGTACTTGCCTGTACTAGAATATGAATGTTGAGTAACTTCGTTGATTGAAAACATGAATCATAGAAACATTAGCATGAACACAAACACATCATTCATCAATGTAAAGGATTCAATGTACTTGCCTTTCGCGTTGCGACCCGTTAGCAAGCAATGAAGGTGTTCCCACACGCGATGCCTTACCGCCTACACAAGTGTTCCCGAAATAAGAACAACGTGGAAATACATTGCTACCGGTGTTCTACAATATCTCTTGACTACCCAATATACCGCACAGACCCGAATTGAAAATAAACTAATCAGCTAGATTTCAGCCCTTCTGATCAGCGGTACGAGAAAAAACATATTTAATTATCTGGAATTCGAAATGACCCAAAACCAGTGCCCAATGAATCTTAACGCACGACACTACGAACCTCTAGTTGGCGGGGTTCTCTGATTCGGCAAAAACAGTGGCCTAAACTACAGTTGAAAACACTAACAGATATCTGCCCAGATTTCAGAACAGTGGTAAAGAAAATGACGTAACTTTTATTCTACTGATCCAATAGAGGTGATCTTTATCAACATGGAAAGATAATTTAAAGGGCTACAATAACCTTTTTGGGTGGGAGTTCTGAGTCTGACTGTAACTAGATCAAAACCGACGAGCAACCGACTGTCTCCAAAATCTCTGACAGACAGAGTAGTGTGCGGTTAAAAATTCATATCTCCTAAACCACAGGGTGGAATCTCGTTATCTCGGTGCCAAAAGAAAGCTAAGGAAACCAGGAACATAACTCTAGCAGACGAAAACCCGAGATTCGGCCTCGAAGTAATTCATAATGGCCCGACAAGAAAATCTGCCAAAACACGTCAGCTGTCCAGGACAGTCGCGGTAAAACAACCATATCTCCTAAACCGTAACTCCAAATCAGATGATCTCGGTGCCTAAAGAAAGCTAAGATCAAGGGCTACAACTTTCTAAGAGGTGGGAAGATCAGAAAACGTATGGAACTTACCCAAATCTGACGAACAACTCTGGCGTACGACAAAGAGGAGGGTGGCGGCCGGTTGGAGAGGGGGAGGAGGGGGGTGGCGGCTTGGGGAGGGGAGTGGGGAGAGAGGGGGGATAGGCTAGGGTTTCGGGATGAGGAAAAAACCCCCCCTTGGTTGGCCCCTCTCATGGGCCCCTCCTGGGCTGCGGCCTGGGCCCAGGTTGTCGGAAGATCGCTGAAAACCCCCCGTCGATTCAGGAAATTTCAGTTCTTGTTTGAATTTTCCCTCCCCAGCTGCTTTTCTAATTACCCGATCCGAATCCGGGGTATTACAGCAACATAAGTTTGTTAAATCCTTTCTCAAATGGGAAGAGATAATCAGACACAAATTCCAACACATAAGAAAATGTTGCTCCTTGGAGTGAGGACGAGACAAAGAGAAACAGTCAAATAGTAATGATCTCAGAAAACAAAATATGTGCCCACGGTTGAGGGCATAAGTCCCACAAGATTTTCAAAGCTCAATAAATCATAATAGAATAGGTCTATGAAAAATGAAGAAACTCTTAAACTGTAATGATAGAAAAGTTACAGACTACAATTCTCAACTCCGACCTCAAATACTTATGGTAACCGATTTCTATTAACAAATAAAACAATTTTTTTTGAGTACATCATTACCTGCCAACCCAACCAAGAAGTACATCTGAAACCAAATCACATTACTCACTTAAGAACCGAATAGAGCCTTCCAATACGTCATGTAGCTCAAACTAATTTTATCTACTACATAGATCATGAACTCCCAAAAGACCATGAATACCAAACTCCAAACATTTCATTTAGTCGATATAACGGAATGCAATTAACTTACTTTCTCTCTAGAAGAATCATCACTGATCCGACGAGTCAGGATCTAGTGCAGACCACCTTACTAACCTCAAGGTTAAAACCCCCTTTTCAATAATCATTAACATAATTTCCTTCATTACAAAGGCCCAAGGGCTCACTAAATCTCTATCATCAAAGGCATAATATTACCCGACCATCTCACCATTATGCATACATAGGTCACCTCTTAAATTCCAATATAAACCTTTCCAAAAGAAACACAGTAGATTATTCCATAATGTTTCTATTATCTCAATAAGATTCCAGCGGTCAACTTGTCCTATAGATTGTCTGATACACAAACCTCACTATTAAAGCAAATCACTTTTATTAAGGGCATGCAACCACAATTCATCCTCATAAAACACACGTGAGTAAATCACTTTCAAGTGTCAACCATTCATCTATTAGGAATGCTCACACCAATTTAGTACACACTAATTCCAATCTAGAGGTTATCATAAACCATTGACGATTATCCAATCATGGACGAATTCATGGTCCTTTCTCTATTTATATTCCCACGGGCATACATAAGATCATCAAATAGCCAATCAAAGAAAATTCTATTTCATTATCTCTTGAGACATCATCAAACAAACCGTATGTTCCTCATTCTACACAGTTAGATTAGCCCATCGAGACCAAATAATCCAACAAGTTTAGCAAACTACACAATTCGAACGATCAACCATCTCATCAGTGATACACACTTTTAATAACTCTATTGATTCCAACAAAAATATAGTCATACTCATAATCACAGCTCATCAAGAACTACTAGAGGACAACATCGTCTTTTCCGATTTCACTTCCACGGATACTCGTTAGGATTCATTATGCACCACCCTGCAGACCCAGCTTGATAATCCATATCTTATCCATTAATTTCTTTGATTGTAACCATTCACTTTACCACGAGAAAACATCGCTAACATCGCTAAAGGGTTTAACATTTTCTTTTATAAGAGGGAACTATGCAACTTCAACGCTCAGAATACCCAAAAGAGTTACATTGAGTCAAAGCTTCCACATACTAAAAGACTTGCAAAAGCAAACTTTCATTAACCAAACCATCAAGCGAAGTAGATGGGTCATGATTCCCAATAAGAAAAACAGAACCCCAATACAAAGGTGAAGCCTGACAATTAACCAAGTTCACCAGTCGCAAGAATAACTCAACACTTGGGAAGACAATTATTGCTGTAAGAGACAAGTTAAGCTAACTGAACCACATCAACTTCTCTCCAACCAAAACCATCTATCGACCGCAATGAACTAATAACCCAAGAGAAATTCATCAGCCACAACTGGACAAGAGTTGACCAAAGTTTTCGCATGCTAAAGAACTCACCGAGATAGTTCACATTATCCAAGGTGCGAAAAAAAAACAAATCATGTTTCCCAACAGGAAAAACAATCCTTCACCATAAAAGGTCAACCTTGCGAATCAAAAATGTTAACAAGCAGTCCAACTCTCGTTGGTCCAAAGAACAAATAATTTCTTTAAGGAACCAATAAAACCAAGGAAAATGTCCAACTGTATTGAAACCATTAACCCAAGGAGATTAAATAACCACCAACGGTTGGTCAGAAAATCCTAGTACATCCCAAGGGAGTCAATAACCTTCCCAAAGGAATTCATGCTCGACACCTGAAAGTAGTTTTACCAAGGTAATCACTCCACTATTCCCATACCCTAACTGGCGGTACAACCTGGCCATGCCCATGGCCACAACCACACTCTACCTCTCGACATCGATTAATATCAACAACGATCAATACGATATATCGGAAACGTAAATGCAATGCTTTGTCCATTCCCATCCTACTGTGCACAGTGTATCAATTTAATTTTGTTTTTCTTTTCTAGCTACAACGGACCTGAAGCCCGCTCTGATACCAACTGTAACACCCCAGCCCAACATGAGCCTGCGATGCTACTAAAATAACAATATCACAAATACAAATCCAAGACACTACAAAAAAATTCGGCAGAACCTCCTTTGTATAACTAAGTTTACCGGAGATTCCAATAGATGCCTATAAAATTATCACTATTTCAACATCCAAAGTTCATCGAAGTATTCATAAATAAGCTACTCAGCTAAACATAAGCAAGCATAATTAAAATTTACCACTCTCATTATTACAAATAAACCAATGCATTCAAGTATAGCCAAAGTAAATGCTTAAGCAGTTTGCTTGTTATAAAGGTACGGTCTAAATGATAATTATCTTTTCAAGAATTTGTGGTAGTGAGTGCAACCAAAGCAACCCTACTCCCTCCCATGCATGCCGTCCTCAAACGAGATACCTAAAAACACAACATCAGCAAGAGTGAGTCCAAGACTCAGCAAAGTACAAAGAGCAAGACAATAGCCAACACAACTGTAATTAACAACATCCATCCACGTAACCCAATAAGAAATATGTCTCATGCTTATGCGATGCAAACTGTTCAAATGCACTTTTCTTTCTCTCTTTTGCATATATCGGTATTGCGGAGTGTGCATCCGTCGATGCACACCCATGGCTGTGCCTTCTAGCACAGGGACCTTAGCCCATACTCCACAAGTATGGGACCCAAAAGCTCATCATATTCATGACGGGGACCTCAATTAATGCTCGGTCACCACGTGACCATGCCTCCAATATGATATCATGATGCACATGGTCAATACTTTAAATCATCATGCATACATGAAACTTACGCATACTTCTAGCATTTACGGGCATTAATGTCCATAACATTCGAGCATCCATGATTAACATAATATACTCATAACATAGTACACATGAACAAATGATCACACACAATTTACCACTCATCAGATTGGTCTTAACCACGAGAGAACGAGGGATGTATGAATGAGTCGCTCCTGCACGGTCCACCACCGAATAACAGTTATAACACATGCTAAGACACAGCAACGGATCAAAACAACCTATATAACAACAACCATGGACTTGCAAAACTCCTAACTCGATCCCGACCCCAAACTCCTAAACGTCGATCTGTCCCCTCGGTGGACAGTCAACTTCAAAAATCCATATCTATTGGCACATGGGTCCAAATAAGATGTTCTTAGACTTTCTGGAAAGATAATTAAATTCTCCAACTAAGTCTATTTGGTGAGCCTTGCTGAATCGGCGAAGTAATATCCCTACCAGGCCAATTAAAAAAACATCAACTTCACGTCAGGTTTTCTGGATAGACTACTAAAACCACCATAACTTTTGCTACACAACTCGGAATGGGGTGATCTTGGACTCTCTGGAATCATGACAAAACCTCCTACAAAAGTCTAGTTGGAGAAGTCCCCTGATTCGGCCTCCTACTAATTCTAGTTGGAAAATCCAGAAAAGTCTAGTTTTCTGTCTCTGCATTCTGACAGTTAGCAAACCAGCGACGGTAAAAAATTCATTACTTTTGAATGCCAACTCTAAAAAAATATGTTCTTTATCAATCCTGAAAGATTACTGGAATGGCTACAACTTTCGTGTTGGGTGACGCTTCAGATTCGGCCTCAAAAAAATACAAACTGGCTAGACATGCAGACTGCCAAATCTCGTCAGCTTTCCTATACAGTCTATCAAAACGGCCATAACTCCTAAACTATGACTCCAAATCAAGTGATCTTGGTGCCAAAAGAAAGATAAAACCGAGATCTACAACTTTCTAAGAGCTGATCAGGTCAGAAAATGAACATAACGTACCCAAATCTGACGAGGCGGCGCACAGCAGGGAGAGGTGGGGAGAGGCGGCGGCTCAAAGTGGGGAGGAGGAGGGAGAGTGGGGAGTTTAGGGTTTGGTGGGTGGGAACCCCCCCCTTTTGGCTGGCCACAACATGAGCCCCTCTGTGCCTGTGCCTGTGCCCAGTTGTCGAGGATTTACGAAAAACCCCTTCTCTTTTCAGGAATTTCTACTCCTTTAATTGTCTTTTCTCCTCCCGGCTATTTTCTAATTACCCGATTCAATTCCGGGGTATTACATGTTGGTTGGTTAGATATGAGTAGATTGCTTAGAAATGCTACGAGTCATCATTTCATATGAGATGAAAATATAAACTTGACTAAGTGATTATGAAACTGTGTGATAAAACTGTGTGTGATGTATGCTATTACTCGTTGATGGCATGTATTGTACTTAACAAACAGGGTGGAAAAAGATTTAGACTGAGGCAAGTGGTGGATACTGTGTGATATGGTGGAGCTATGTGAAAGGGAATATTGGTCTGTGTGATATTTAGTTAGAAATTGGATGTCTTGCCTTGATCAATTAAGAACATAACTTTGTGCACCATTGAACTGAGCCTTACTGTACGACCACATGCCCGGTATGGGATGGGCCCGACTTAGTAAGTTATGGAGTCTTGACATTTACAGCTCAGGTTGTAGGATAGGCTGTGTGATGGGCTGGAGGTGTGATTCTCACATCGCGGGACGGTTCGCCGCTTCCCTATCCAACGGTGTGTACCGTTCCAAGCGTTGTGTGTATCGATTGGATGGCGGTAAAACACATTGGGAGTGTCAATGCTTGAGATGAAGTTTTCGAAAGGTTTTGTTATGATTAGTGCTAGCTACACTAGTTATATCGTGTGGGTAAAGCGTACAACCTCTACAGAGTATTAATCAATCTATTCGAATAGCCGCATCCGCGGTCATGGATATGCTTGGGGATTTCACAAGAGGGGTGGATTTTTCATAAAACATTTGGGAAGTGAGCTGTGTGATCTAACTCATATGACTGTGTGAATAACTTGTTTAGACTGTGTGTCCTTTGTGAAAACAAATGTCAAATTATTATTGTTTATTTGTTTTAAATATTGTTTTCAATCGATTATTCATATTCAATTGCAAATGCTGCTTTATGCAAAATAACCACTGAAGCCAGTCCTTTGTAATAAGTCATCATCTATAAATTGCATTATGTGGTATGACTTGCGTGTATGGTTGTGTACTCATGCTTGTTTGAAACAATCAACAGAAGTGGAGGAGTCTTCGCCTACATTTGAGGAGGAGTTCTACGAAGGTGATGATCATTAGGGTCGTGATCTTAGTCGGTTGCCTGTGGTGAATTGATGGGATTCCACTGTAGTTTAATTCTTTTCCGCTGCTGCTATTTTATTTATTGCCAGCCCTTTGAGGCTTAATAAATGTAAACTCGACCATAAGGTCAAAACCATTTATTTTCTATTCCAATTAGTCGTTTATTGTATTAATCGTCTTGTGTGGATCGATATTAATCTATATTGATACTGTGTGCACTAGTGTGATGTAAGCCCTGGAGATCGGATCCGTTTCAAGCTAAGTAATTACGCCGAAAGCTTAGTACTTAACGAGAGACAAATACGATTTCGAGTGCCTGGATATGTGTCTCATGATAGCTCCCAAGGATCAGTGGCTAACATGCACATATCTTAACACAACATTGCATTCACATCCATACACAATGTACAAAATAATAGAATCACTATTACAACATCATTAAATAGAACCTTAAGGTACAAGTTTGCATAAGAGGGCCGACCGGCCAAACTTAAACATAACGCAAATAAATCGCAGTGGAAGATAAAAAAAAAATGAAAGAGCAAAACCGAGTTGGCATGCCCATAAACCACAAGCAACCAACTAGAGTTAAAGTCGTAGCGTCCGAAGTAATTAACCCAATTTGAACGACTTCTTACCTGCAACATAGGCAATGCAACTGAGTACAAAAACGTACTCGCAAGACTTACGAATAACAACATATATTAAATGCATTCAAGTGTCAAGGGATAGGCTTACATGGCTCATTTTCAGCATAAAGCAAGTTTTTCGTTTGAGATAAATGATATATATTCAAATTGCCATTTGTGAAACATTTAGAAAACTTATATATCAGTAGGTATTCCCAATTTATGATCAACAACAGCAGATACTCCAACAATAATCAACACACGAACTTCCCGTTCGTGACACAAATCATTCTTTAACAAAATCAACACGCGAACTTCCTGTTCATGTTGACAATTTCAGGTCTGAACAAATTAACATAATGACATAACATTTCCAACAATAACCCAAACCAAAGTTCCCATGAGCTAACTGTGCCTGCTTTCCCACAAGTGATGGCCATAACCGGGGACACGGCTATTCGAATAGATTTATTTAAACTCTACAGAACTGTACAGCTTTCCCCACACGATATGAATATCTCGTAATGTCGGCCAATGCACTCTTCCTTAGGAGTGTGACCAAGATACTATAACGAGGCCGTTACAATGCCATGTCCTAACTATCAAACCACCCGAGGAACAGAATCCCATGGCAGACTGTCAGTCGCCTAGAACCACAGGTGAACCCCATTGTGTAAGTAAGTCCGTTGCGCAGTTAACGGGCATACGCAAAAAGACCCTTAAGGGCTAGTAAGAAAATACTTAACATGCCCCCCACTAGATTGACAACACAATAATAAAACATAACCATATAAGTTATGTAACATGCCAAAAAAATTGGTCTGTTTTAAAGTTTTAAAAGAAAATTAACCATTTGAATTTTTCTACCAAAGTTAAAGCTTAATTAGAAATTTGAGAGATCAAAACAATTTAACATGATTAATTCCAACATCAACTATTATTAAAATTATTTTATTTGGATTCTATGGGCTTAGATATATTTTATAGAATTTTCTAGAATTTTTCTGAGTGCAATTGCTATTTTCTAATTGCCATTTGGATTTTCAGTATTTTATAAAAAGAAAAACATATTCTTTTTCCCCGGAACAGTAACAGGCCGAAGCCCATCACTGTTCCAGGACCAGCCCGCCTCCCTCCGGCCCAACTTCCGCGCCTCGGCCCAGCCTCTCTGCGCTCGCGCTTCTCCCCTCCAGGCTGCGCGTGGGCGCGCGCGCTTCCTCTCTGTCGTGTGAGACCGCCGACGCCACGTTGTCTTCGTCTCCAACCCGGACTCAGGAGTATGAGTTTCGCCCGACGCGCCGCCAGCGCCGCCGTTTCCGCTCGAGACTCCTCCTTCAGTGCTATAAAAGCCACCCGGCCCCTTCAAACTGCTCGCCCCTCTCGCCTCCACCGAAACCCCAAGTTTCCGCCGCTCCTCGCCTTCCCGGCGCCGAGTTGGCCGAAACTTCACCGCGGCCGATTTCCTTCGCCGCCGAGCCCGCCGCCTCCGACCTCCGCCGGCCGTGCCACCGCCGCCACCTGGTGAGCATTAACACCAGCTTCCCGGTGCTGCCATCGCCTTCGACCACCATCGCCCCCTCCGCCGTTTTCGTCCCCGTCCGACAACCGGCCATTGTCACCGCCGCCACCGTCTTCGCCCACGGTGAGCTTCGCGCCTAAGCTCGCCACCGCCTCGGCAAAGATCGCCCTTCTCTCGTGGTCTCATTTTTGTACCGCCGCGCCGCTCGCGCGCGTTCGCGTCACCTCCGCCGTCCAATCACCGGCCGAAGCCTTCTCTACTCGGGAGAGCTGTGCCGAGTCAGCCGCCACCTCAGCCGCCACCTAGGGGCCACGTCGACGAATGCGCTGGTGTGGCGCCTGCGTGTCGCAGCCAGGTGGCACGTTCCATTTTTCCCGAAGCCAAACCTCGGACTCAATTCACGGTGGACCGAGTCACTGACCAGTGGGACCCACCTTCGGTTGATTTTAATTCCAGCCGAAATATCCTCGCTGACGTCAGCTGACGTCATAAGTCGATTTTCCCAGTCAGAAATAAATCGGGAAATTAAATTAAAATCCAAATTAGGGTTTTGATTTATTTTCAATCTTCCAAAGCCCATATCTTTTGCATCCGAACTCCGATTGAGCCCATTCAAATTTGTAAATTCATCTAAATTCGAGTTCTATTTATTTATGATTTTTATTTAATTTTTGGAGTTGATTTTATCTCAGTTTGGTATTTATTTGTTCTATTTGCTTGTTTTGCGAGTAGACGTTGCTACTTCGGGAAGTTTTGAACAAGGAGAAGTACATCAAGATCAAGATCAATCCCAAGATTTATTCCAAGGCAAGTCGTAGTCCTTTGATCATATTGATCCTATGATTTCAAAATTATATTGTTTTATAAAATTGCATGCTATCTTTATATCAACTGTTTTGGGTTTAGTTATTACCTGTTGTCATTATGCCTCCATTGAACATTTGAATACCATGAATCCTTTGTCACCCTAGCTTGGATAATTTTAGTTGGACATAATTGTATCACCAACATGGGTATCGTATTAGTGCTTAGTCAAGCCTAGTCCCGATGGGTTCGTCATCACATGTGTCTTAATGATTTAATCTTGACTTAATGATATATGGAATTGTGGTGGTTAGCCACTGTTGTTAAAACTTGTGTACCATGACAGGGGATGTCATTGGTTTCTTCTAAACAAAATGGTTTTCACTCAGGCGAGTGGATGGTGGATTGAGGGTGTGGATTTAACTACACGTTGTGGGTTTGTGGAAAGATCGCCTGAGTAACTTGTCAAGGACTTAATCTTGTGCGCCATTGAACTGAGCCTTAATCGTACAACACATGTCCTGTATGGGCGGGACCTGGCTGATTAATTAGCAATATCTTATTTCTAGTTCTGTCTTGGAAGAGTGAGTTACGGGGTACGTACTCACTATGGCGCAAGAGGGGGCCCCTGTTTGGTCGAATGGAGACATTCAGTGTTGAAACCTCAGCGGGCAGAACTGGGTTAAGAAGGAGCTTTGTAAAGGCTTTGTCACGTGCTCTAGCCTGCTTACCCAAGGTAGTGAGCAGTGGTATCGACGGATGCCAAATCAACTGTAGAAGTCGTGTCTTGTGGGTCAAGCTGTACAACCTCTGCAGAGTGTATAAAACTATTCGAATAGCCGTGTCCGCGGTTATGGATGTGCTCGGAAATTTCACACGGGAGATAGAGTTTCTTCTAAAAATAAGTCGGAGTGTGAATGGGAAGTTCACTTGATGAATATAATGCTTGTTTGGTGAATGGGTAATTCACTTGGTGGTTTGTGTCGATGGGTGAATGGGGAGTTCACTTGTCATTGGTTTGGTTGAGAAGTGGATGGTTAGTTCACTGGTTGTTTCAAAGAAATTGTTTAAGTATTTATTATTCTTTTCAATTTCGCATTTCAATCTATTTTTTGTATTAGTCATAAATGTTGTTTCCTGCAAAAGAACCATATAGCTGACCTTTGGTAAGCCTTGCATGAATACTATTTGCATACATTTCCCTACGGGCTGCTGAGTGCTTTATGTACTCACGGCTCATGCCTCTGTTGATCAGTTGAAGAATATCAAGCTGCACAGGAGTTCTTTCAGAGGGAAGACTATGAAGGTTTTGCGGATTAGGATGCGTTCTCCACTCGATTGCCTCTGGGCATGTTGATTGGCCTTTCCAAGTTTCTCGTTCTGCTGCAAGAGTTTATTTGTTTCTTTAGCCCTGCGTGGCAAGTTCAGTAAACATTGACCATAAGGTCCAGTTAATATTATTTGTTATTTTGAGATCTTTCTAGTTAAATCGAATAGATGGATGGTATTTCATCACTGTTTTCTGTGTGAGCTAGCTACTGATCTGGGACTAGTTCAGAATACACAGAGGGTTCCTGAGATGTATTTTCGGGTCCCGACAGAGGTGGTATCAGAGCCATATCGACTGTAGAACGCAACCTTAGTTAGCATGGTCGTTTTAGTCTAAGCTTCAAAACTTATTTTCTAAATTAAATCAACTGAATATGACTTTAGTTGTTGTTCTTTTCTAATCTATTTTATTCTAATCTCATCTCGGTCTGTTCTATTCTTACCACATTCTATTTCTCCTCATCTTGTGCTAGAGGTCTTTGTCTCTTATCTTATCTGAATTTTATTTTATGATCTTAATTTGACAGCCTTATCCTGTTAATTTCTCAAGATGGTTCAAGTGTATCGCGATCAAAGAGGTGATTGGCCTGGAGTTCTTCATTGCTTATTACAAAGTTTGGGAACAAGTAGAGGTGCACCTTACTTCACCAAGGAAAGGAAAGTGAAGGGACACATAACTGGATTCGAGACGAGGGTATATTTCATTGTGAGGATTGGAAGCCACATCCGCCATCACAGCATGAAGTGCTACGACAAGCTTGAGGACATGTCAGCAGTCATAGTTGCCCACAAAGCTGTTCGCAGGATTTATAGATTGCATCGGATCAGTTTGTCCAAATTGGTTCGAAAGTATGTGATGCAAATAGCGTCAGTACCAGCCGTTCCTAAACCAGAAGAAGAATTGGAAGAAGTCCCTGCTCCACCACAGGCTCCATTGCCGACACCTACTCCACCCAGCCCTAAAGGCAGACGTCGAATCACCGGCAATCGTCAGTAGTATCTCCACCACTTCGTGCGCTTGTTCGTCCAGTGCGCACATGTTATTCGCAACTCGTGGGTGTTCTCTGATGATTCGTAACTGAAGTTGAAGAGTCTTCGCTCTCTAGTGCAGAGTGGGAGCCGTCCTATTAGTGTTTTAGTAGCGCTTGTAGATCGTTGTTGAAATAGGTCTTTATTTGGGTTGTGTGTAAGTGGGAGCTGCAGTTTTGCTATCAAGCATTATGTTGCAGTCGCACTAAGCTTTTAATTTGAAGAGTTTATTTGTTCTTTCATAGCCCTTCAGCTATGCCTTCTTGTCTCTTGTCTTGGGTTTAACATGTTTCCCCTACTTAAGCTGTTCCATCTACCCTATCTTGTCTATCTCATCTATTGTGCTATTCCCTCTCGTCTACATTGCTTTTCTATCTTATCTAACAAACCTGTGGAGAGGCATCGCAGATGGTTGACACTCGCAACACATCGAGCCGTACTCAGTCAGATGGTGCTCATACCAACGTTAACACTAGCGGCGATCACCGCCTTGGGAACTACGTAACCCAAAGATGGCACAACTACTAGCAGCTCAAACTCAATTCATGAGCGCAATGATGCAAAACATGAACAGTATGATGACTCAGCAAAGTCAGACCGCCGCTCCAGAAGATGTTGCGACAGATAATGATGAGTCACGGCGGCCCGATCTTCCGATAGGTTCGATTTGGTTCGTCGTGAGGACGTTGACGCTTTGAGGCTTCCGACCAATAGATCGTCACCTCGCAATTCGCTACACCCGCACGCCTGTCGTTATCGACCACGCTTGCACGCGATCGACCTTACCACGAAGGTTATTGTCCCTGCAAGCAATCGAAGCAACTCACAAGAACAAGGTAGATGCAACATGAATTATATTGCGGATATGGATGAAGTTTACAAGTGGGGTTCCCCAAACCGATAATCGCGAACCGCAATTGGCGTAATAATCTAAGAAAACCCGCTCTAAACTATGGCGCCATCAGATATATATAGGGGAACGCGAGGAGGTCGACCTAGGGTTGTGCGGCCGTGGGATGAAGCGTACACAACCCGGACTCGACCTCGTTACGCTTACAAAGTCTTATTAGTTTCAAAGCGGTGACGCAACACCTTGTGTTGCGATTTCAGTCGAAGATCTGGTCCTAGGGTGGTCTTGAGGAGTCCATGCTATCCTTGGTCGTAGATTGTGTCCAACGAGTACTGTGCTCGCTTTTCTGGTCGTAGATTGCTGCAATCGAATCAACTAGTCGTAGGTCCTCTTGTAGTGGTCGTAGATCTTCTTGCAGTGGTCGTAGACCTTCTTGAACTGGTCGTAATCCTATATTCCTGAGTACAAGTAAATCGTCTCCATTAGGCAGCATCATAGAGTTCTCAGATAATACACTCAGCCCTAGAAACGACTTTACCTGATCGATTAAGTGACGTGCTCTAGCTCTTGTCATAGGACCGTGTAGTTCAACACCCACATATGGTGGGTTTTGTGTAGTACGTGTATCCGAAGGAGGGATGTCCTCATCATACTCCCCCTCTTGAATTGGAGTTGTCCTCGACTCAAGCTCATCTTCTTCTCCCACGTATGGTTTCAAATCTGAAATGTTAAATGTGGGGCTAACCCCAAAATCTGCAGGTAATTCTAACTGATATGCATTATCATTTATCTTCTTAATTATCTTAAACGGTCCTGCAGCTCTAGGCATCAACTTTGATTTTCTTAATTCCGGAAATCTATCCTTTCTCAAATGAACCCAAACTAAATCGCCTGGTTCAATTTTGACAACTTTCCTACCTTTATTTCCAGCAACCCTATACTTTTCAGTCTTACGCTCTATATTCTCTTTAGTGGTCTCATGCAACTTGAGAATAAATGTAGCACGCTTCTTAGCATCTAGATTTATTTTTTCAGAGGTTGGTAAAGGTAGTAAATCAATAGGAGCACGGGGGTTAAAACCATACACTACATGAAACGGACTTACCTTGGTGATGGAGTGTACTAACCTATTGTAAGCAAACTCAATATGCGGTAAACACTCTTTCCACATCTTCAAGTTCTTCTTTAAAACAGCCCGCAACATGGTGGATAACGTGCGGTTGACAACCTCCGTTTGTCCATCAGTTTGGGGATGACACGTAGTAGAAAACAGCAGCTTTGTCCCCAATTTATTCCAAAGCGATCTCCAAAAGTGGCTCAAAAACTTCGCATCGCTATCCGAGACAATAGTATTGGGCACTCCATGTAAGCGAATGATTTCTCTGAAAAACAAATCAGCTATGTTTGTAGCATCATCGCTCTTGTGACAAGATATAAAATGTGCCATTTTAGAAAATCGATCCACTACGACAAATATACTATCTCTCCCTCTCTTTGTCCTAGGCAATCCTAAAACAAAATCCATAGAAATATCCTCCCAAGGGGCACTAGGAATAGGAAGAGGCATATGAAGTCCATGTGGATTGAGACGGACTTAGCTTTGTTGCAAGTAGTGCAATGAGCCACGTGGCGCCGACATCACGCCTCATCTTTGGCCAAAAGAAGTGGGTGGTCAGACATCTTCTCTTTTTGCTACAAATGCGCCATCAAACCTCCTCCATATGCCTCCTGTAACAACAAAAGACTAACAGAGCTATTTGGAATGCATAGCTTGTTAGCACGATAGATCAAACCATCATTCAAAGACATAGTTATTCCATGTCTTCCCTTCTTTACAATGTTCAAGCACTTCCTTAAAGTCCAAATCAGTGACATATAAACTCTTAATGGCCTCCAAACCAAAAATCTTATGGTCAAGTTGAGATAACATGGTATAACGTCTAGAGAGCGCATCAGCAATCACATTGTCCTTACCTTTCTTATGCTTTATGACATATGGAAACGACTCAATAAATTCTACCCAGTTAGCATGTCGTTTATTCAGTTTAGCTTGACTTCTAATATGTTTTAGCGATTCATGATCAGAATGTATAACAAATTCTTTGGGCCATAAATAATGTTGCCAAGTTTGAAGCACACGAACTAAAGCATATAATTCTTTGTCATAGGTGGAATAATTCAAACTAGGCCCATTTAGTTTCTCGCTAAAATATGCAACCAGTTTACCTTCTTAAATCAATACACCACCTAGTCCAATCCCGCTAGCGTCACATTCAATCTCAAAAGTCTTACCAAAATCAGGGAGTTGGAGTAGGGGTGCTTGGGTGAGCTTCTCTTTTAACAAGTTGAATGCCCTCTCTTGCGCAGGTCCCCATTGGAAAGGCACTCCTTTCTTTGTCAATTCATTCAATGATGCGGCAATGGTGCTGAAATCCCGCACAAAACGCCGATAGAATCCAGCAAGGCCGTGGAAGCTCCGCACTTGTGACACAGTGGTCGGCGTCGGCCAGCTTTGGATGGCTACGATCTTTGTCTCATCCACCTCAATTCCCTGTGGTGTCACAACATATCCAAGAAACGCAACTCGATCGGTGCAAAAGGTGCACTTTTCGAGGTTACCAAACAAACGTGCATCTCTCAAAGCATTAAAACAGGCACGATATGATTCAAATGTAGCTCATGTGACTTGCTATAAATCAAGATATCATCAAAGTAAACCACCACAAATTTTCCAATGAAAGAGCGTAAAACCTCGTTCATCAATCGCATAAAAGTACTAGGTGCATTAGTTAGACCGAAAGGCATCACTAACCACTCATATAATCCGAACTTAGTTTTAAAAGCAGTTTTCCATTCATCTCCTAATTTCATTCTAATCTGGTGGTAACCACTCCGCAAGTCAATCTTTGTGAAAATAATAGAACCACTCAATTCATCAAGCATGTCGTCTAGCCTAGGGATGAGATGACGATACCTTATAGTAATGTTATTAATGGCTCTGCAATCAACACACATACGCCAACTACCGTCTTTCTTAGGAACCATAAGAACTGGAACAGCACAAGAACTAAGGCTTTCTCTGACGTACCCACGGTCCAGATGATCATGGACTTGTCGCTGAATTTCCTTAGTCTCCTCTGGATTGGTCCTATATGCAAAGACTGCTTGGCAAAGTCGCCCCAGGATCAAATCAATTTGATGCTCTATCCCTCGAATAGGTGGTAATCCCGGGGGTACCTCAGCTGGAAGTACATCCACACACTCCTGCAAAAGGTTAGCAACAGCAGGAGGCAAAGAGCTAGCTATATCCTCAAGCGAGTATAAGGCATTTTTGCATATCAAAGCATAGCATGGCAACTCATTATCACAAATTTCAGCAAGTTCAGATTTAGTGGCAATCATAACACATCCCTTCAATTTAATCCCCTCAGACTTAGGACTAGACGCCACTTTCTCCCTTTTAGGTGGGAAAATACGTTTTGCTACTTGTCGATTTTAATCATGCTTATCGGTGTTTCTTTCATTTTTAGCGCTCTTCTCCATCTTTCAAAATCTCAGCTGGTGTCAAAGGCAATAACTTAATCTTCTTACCCTTGTGTAAGAACGAGTAGGTATTAGCTCTACCATGGTGCAAAACATCATTGTCATATATCCAAGGCCTACCGAGCAATAAAGAGCAGGCTTGCATCGGTACTATATCAAAGTCAGAACTATCTTTGTAATTACCAGCTGAAAATTGCACGTTCACAACTTTGTTTACCTTTAACTTACCACACGAATTGAACCATTGGATGTAGTAGGGACGTGGGTGTGGTTGTGTGGTCAAGCCAAGCTTCTCGACCATCTCGAGCTTGCAAGGTTGTTGCAGCTCCTCCATCAATGATGACTCTGTGCTCTCATCCTTCACGAAATCTGGTCCAAACAAGTTGTGTCATTGATTTTGCTCCGCCTCTCCACTTGTGCGCCAAAGACTCGTTGCAACAAGGCTCACATGATACTCGGTGTCAACAAAGAGCCTACTTGTTCCTCTACATCGTCAAGATCACCGCTCATCTCATCTCTTCCACCGCAATGTTAGCTGCAAGTACATATTCGTCCTTAATATCACTAGTACTTACATAACCACCATCCTTGGTGGCAAGGTATGCTCGCTGACTGGGGCAATCCCTCATGACGTGCCCCATTCCCTTGCAATGGTGGCACACAATCCCGATGGTACGACCGGTGGAAGCAACCGACGAAGAACTCGGGTCGGTGCACGCACACTAGTAACTCTACTTACCTCGGGTGCATGTGATGTGGTCGGAGGTGTCGCTGAACGCGCCCTACTCAGAGGGGCAGCAGACCGTAGTGAAGGTGGGGCTATTTTGGCTTGCCCCTAAGACCGGTCGTGGTGTAGACATGCTCCCAAAGTTGTTCCTTGGCCTCTGTTGTCGCCATCGCAATTCCTTTTCTGCCAAACATGCAAGTTGGAACAATCTAGAGACGCTATCGTATTCTTTGTAATCCACTATGTCCTGAATTTCACGCCTTAATCCTCCATAAAACGTGCCATTGCAGCTTCTTCATCCTCAATAATATCACAACGCAACATGCTAATTTGTAGCTCCCGATAATATTCTTCTACTGATCTATTACCTTGGTTTAAGCGCTGCAATTTATTACGCAAATCACGCTTAAAAGAAGGTGGACAAATCATTACGATAGCAACCTTTAACCCATCCCATGTAGTAGGCGCTAATCCTTCTGCATACCCTATTCCACCAAATGATGGCAAAGTTTTTAAATTCACTTGTGGCTTGCCTAACTCTATGTACTTTGACACTAAGTGAGCATTCAATTTCGTTCTCACCGTCATCTCCCAATCTAGATATATTTCAGCATCATAAGCACCCGCAAAAGATGGTATAGAGAACTTAACTTTAGCATATGGATCATCATTAACACGTGCATTATGTTGTTGAACATTATTACCTCTCATACCTTGACGGTTGAAGTTCAGTCGGTTTCGTTGTCGTGCAACAAAGGCGTCGTGGTCGTGAATCTCATTATCATTATCAAACTCATGGTCATGGGCTGCACCATGAGGTTCCACACGACCAACGTTTGGTGGTCGGTTCACCATTCTTTCGAGGCGCGTAGTGAGCGCCGCAATACTATCTTGATTGAGCGTTGTAATGTGATCGTGGTAGCTTGAAGCTTCTTGTCGATGTCCTCATTAACGGTAGTGCGTTGTTCATCCAATAGCGTCATCAGTTCTTCCCTCAAAACACACTCTTGCGCATCCAATCCTTCACCTGACATGGTTAGTAGGAGACAAAATACAACACAAAGGTATTATCCCTATCACTATTAGGTGGTCGGAGGGTGGAATGACACACTCTCAAGCGTCTTACCAAGCTCTTATGAGTTTCTTACCAAATTGCAGCAGGTGGTCTAATCGGCGAAGGTGGGATGTACGATCACGGCGGAGACGAATGCGAGGATCCAATCTGAGGGTCGAAAGTATGTGGAGCTCGGACAGGCAATGTTTAGTAGCAAGGAATAGCAATAATGAAATCAGATTAGCAAAGTGAACCAAAGCCCACAAGATCGCCACAGCTTGTCGGTCTAAAAGTGCCCCCGCCCTAGCACAACATCGATCGAAACAAGGACTCGATACAAAGGAGTCCAAAGGATGCAAAGCGGAACTGGTCGAGACCAACTAGGGTGGTCGAATTGCTTCTTCTTCTTTTCTTTTGCACTTTTTCTTCTTTTCTTTTCTTGTGCACTTTTGCTTCCTTTTTTTTGCAAACGTGACCCAAGCCCAAAATTCTTCATTACCTTTTCTCGATCCGATGAGGTGATTGGGTCACAAACTCTCTCTCTCGAACTTGGGCTAGTTTCATATGATACTGGAATCCGACTCAGGATCGAATCCGACCTGTGGTGGTTCTGAGTGGATGGTAGAATGGGTGTTGCTCAAGAGGTGGTCGATCCGAGTAGATGTTCGATTCGCACTGGATGGTAATTCTCGAGCGGGTGGTCGAATGGGTGTCGCTCAAAAGGAGGTCGTGCGCCCAGATGGATGGTGGCACGGCGGCGATGGTGCCGACTAGAGACCAAGAATGCTACTCTAAACCAAAGAACAAAGACACCGACGATGGACTCGAACTCAACAATGCGAAACCGAAACAAAATTGCGAAAGGCACAAAGTGGTTTGGACAATGGAATAATTATGATCTAAAACTTTTTGTAGGCGCTTTTTCGACTCTAGGTGAGGAAACACAACTAACAAAAGGGATAAACGAAATTACCTAACGGGCAACCTTTGCTCGATTCCACTTGATGAGTCACGGCGCCCGATCTTCCGATAGGTTCGATTTGGTTTGTCGTGAGGACGTTGACGCTTTGAGGCTTCCGACCAATGTATCATCACCTCGCAATTCGCTACAACCGCGACGCTGTCGTTATCGACCACGCTTGCACGCGATCGACCTTACCACGAAGGTTATTGTCCCCGCAAGCAATCAAGCAACTCACAAGAACAAGGTAGATGCAATCAATTATATTGCGGATATGGATGAAGTTTACAAGTGGGGTTCCCAAACCGATAATCGCTAAACCGCAATTGGCGAATAATCTAAGAAAAACCCGCCTAAACTATGGCGGCCATCAGATATATATAGGAACGCGAGGAGGTCGACCTAGGGTTGTGCGGCCGTGGGATGAAGCGTACACAACCCGGACCACCTCGTTACGCTTACAAAGTCTTATTAGTTTCAAAAAGTGACGCAAAGACCTTGTGTTGCGTATTTCTGGTCGAAGATCTGGTCCTAGGGTGGTCTTGAGGAGTCCATGCTATCCTTGGTCATAGATTGTGTCCAACAAGTATTGTGCTCGCTTTTCTGGTCGTAGATTGCTCCAATCGAATCAACTAGTCGTAGGTCCTCTTGTAGTGGTCGTAGATCTTCTTGCAGTGGTCGTGGACCTTCTTGAACTGGTCGTAATCCTAGATTCCTGAGTACAAGTAAATCGTCTCCATTAGGCAGCATCATAGAGTTCTCAGATAATACACTCAGCCCTAGAAACGACTTTACCTGATCGATTAAGTGACGTGCTCTAGCTCTTGTCATAGGACCGTGTAGTTCAACACCCACATATGGAGGGTTTTGTGTAGTACGTGTATCCGAAGGAGGGATGTCCTCATTAGATAATGCACGTCAGAAGCGATTCAAGCGTGGACTCAACCCCAGTTTGAAGGTACAAGTTATCAGGAATGACTCTGTTGATTTTCAGCACATGGTGGATAAAGCCGTACTTATAGAAGATTCTCGTCGTGAGTTGGACGAATCTCGCAAAAGAGAAACGATACAACATGGAGCTCATCAAAGTCAGCTACAAAGAGTCAGGACCGGTACCCAGCAGCCCTTTCGTGCTAACAATTCATCTGCCGGATTCAGAACCCCTACCCCAGTATCGCATGCAGGAAACTCAGGAATTTCCTATTTCAATAATAGTAACAATCATCAGCCTCAGAGGACCAACAATCCTGCAGCAGGAGTTACTTGTTTCAATTGCAATGAGACAGGTCATTATGCCAACAAGTGCCCGCAGAAGCAAGGACTCGAATTCCTTTCAATCTGGGACCTACACCAGCCAGGACTTCTGTGCCAGGAGTGGGAAAAGGAGTGTTTCAGACTCCAAATCAAGCTACCAGAACCCCACCAACTGTAGCAAGAGGAAGACTGAATCATGTCACTGCAGAAGAAGTGCAATGGCCTGTAACGTCGCTTGTGGTAAGTTAAACCCGAGTCGTAACCTATTCTCTAGTCACCAATCTCTGGGACGAGATTCCTTTAAGGGGAGGTTTGTAACATCCCAAAAATTTGGTCATTTTAAAGTTTTAAAAGAAAATTAACCATTTGAATTTTTCTACCAAAGTTAAAGCTTAATTAGAAATTTCAGAGATCAAAACAATTTAACATGATTAATTCCAACATCAACTATTATTAAAATTATTTTATTTGGATTCTATGGGCTTAGATATATTTTATAGAATTTTCTAGAATTTTTCTCGATTGCAATTGCTATTTTCTAATTGCCATTTGAATTTTCAGATTTTATAAAAGAAAACATATTCTTTTTCCCGAACGAGAAACAGTCAAGCCCATCACTGCTCCAGACCACCCTCCCTCCGCCTAACTTCGCGCCTCGGCCCGGCCTCTCGCAGCAAGACACGCTTTCTCCTCCGCATTGCGCGTGGGCTTGCAAGACTCGCCGCTTCCCTCTATGTCGTGTGGGACCGCCGACGCCACGTTGTCTTCGTCTCAACCCGACTCGGAGTCCGAAGTTTCGCCGACGCAACGCCGCGGCCCGCGTTCCGCTCGGGACTCCTCCTCCATGCTATAAAGCCACCGGCCCCATCAAATCGCCGCCTCTCGCCTCCACCAAACCCCAAGTTTCGACCACTCTCGCCTTCCCGCGCTGGCGAAACTTCACCGCCGGCCGTATTTTTTTCGGCCGAGCTCCGCCTCCCGACCTCCGCTGGCCGTGCACCCGCCGCCACCGTGAGCATTAACCCGACTTCCGTGCCGCCATCGCCCACCACCATCGCCCCCTCCGCGTTTTGTCGCCGTCCGACAACCGCCATTGTCACCGCCACACCGGTGAGCCTTCGCCGCTTAAGCTCGCCACGCTTCCCCATGAGATGTCTCATTTTTGTACCTGCCCGCCGCAGCTGCGCGTGGATTCTCGTCGCCTCCGCTGTCAATCGCCGGCCAAGCCTTCTGCTCGGGAGAGTTTTGCCGAGTCAGCCGCCACCTCAGCTGCCACCTAGGGGCCACGTCGACGAATGCGCTGGTGTGGCGCCTGCGTGTCGCAGCCAGGTGGCACGTTCCATTTTTCCCGAAGCCAAACCTCCTTGGACTCAGTTCACGGTGGACCGAGTCACTGACCAGTGGGACCCACCTTCGGTTGATTTTAATTCCAGCCGAAATATCCTCGCTGACGTCAGCTGACGTCATAAGTCGATTTTCCTAGTGAGAAATAAATTGGGAAATTAAATTAAAATCCAAATTAGGGTTTTGATTTATTTTCAATCTTCCAAAGCCCATATCTTTTGCATCCGAACTCCGATTGAGCCCATTCAAATTTGTAAATTCATCTAAATTCGAGTTCTATTTAGTTATGATTTTTATTTAATTTTTGGAGTTGATTTTATCTCAGTTTGGTATTTATTTGTTCTATTTGCTTGTTTTGCGAGTAGACGTTGCTACTTCGGGAAGTTTTGAACAAGGAGAAGTACATCAAGATCAAGATCAATCCCAAGATTTATTCCAAGGCAAGCCGTAGTCCTTTGATCATATTGATCCTATGATTTCAAAATTATATTTTTTTATACAATTGCATGCTATCTTTATATCAACTGTTTTGGGTTTAGTTATTACCTGTTGTCATTATGCCTCCATTGAACATTTGAATACCATGAATCCTTTGTCACCCTAGCTTGGATAATTTTAGTTGGACATAATTGTATCACCAACATGGGTATCGTATTAGTGCTTAGTCAAGCCTAGTCCCGATGGGTTCGCCATCACATGTGTCTTAATGATTTAATCTTGACTTAATGATATATGGAATTGTGGTGGTTAGCCACTGTTGTTAAAACTTGTGTACCATGACAGGGGATGTCATTGGTTTCTTCTAAACAAAATGGTTTTCACTCAGGTGAGTGGATGGTGGATTGAGGGTGTGGATTTAACACGTTGTGGGTTTGTGGAAAGATCGCCTGAGTAACTTGTCAAGGACTTAATCTGGTGCGCCATTGAACTGAGCCTTAATCGTACAACCACATGTCCTGTATGGGCGGGACCTGGCTGATTAATTAGCAATATCTTATTTCTAGTTCTGTCTTGGAAGAGTGAGTTACGGGGTACGTACTCACTATGGCGCAAGAGGGGGGCCCTGTTTGGTCGGATGGAGACATTCAGTGTTGAAACCTCAGCGGGCAGAACTGGGTTAAGAAGGAGCTTTGTAAAGGCTTTGTCACGTGCTCTAGCCTGCTTACCCAAGGTAGTGAGCAGTGGTATCGACGGATGCCAAATCAACTGGAGAAGTCGTGTCTTGTGGGTCAAGTTGTACAACCTCTGCAGAGTGTGTAAAACTTTTCGAATAGCCGTGTCCGCGGTTATGGACGTGCTCGGAAATTTCACACGGGAGATAGAGTTTCTTCTAAAAATAAGTCGGAGTGTGAATGGGAAGTTCACTTGATGAATATAATGTTTGTTTCGTGAATGGGTAATTCACTTGGTGGTTTGTGTCGATGGGTGAATGGGGAGTTCACTTGTCATTGGTTTGGTTGAGAAGTGGATGGTTAGGTCACTGGTTGTTTCAAAGAAATTGTTTATGTATTTATTATTCTTTTCAATTTCGCATTTCAATCTATTTATTGTATTAGTCATAAATGCTATTTTCTGCAAAAGAAACATATAGCTGACCTTTGGTAAGCCTTGCATGAATACTATTTGCATACATTTCCCTACGGCCTGCTGAGTGCTTTATGTACTCACGGCTCATGCCTTTGTTGATCAGTTGAAGAATATCAAGCTGCACAGGAGTTCTTTCAGAGGGAAGACTATGAAGGTTTTGCGGATTAGGATGCGTTCTCCACTCGATTGCCTGTGGGCATGTTGATTGGTCTTTCCAAGTTTCTCGTTCCGCTGCAAGAGTTTATTTGTTTCTTTATCCCTGCGTGGCAAGTTAAGTAAACATTGACCATAAGGTCCAGTTAATATTATTTGTTATTTTGAGATCTTTCTAGTTAAATCGAATAGATGGATGGTATTTCATCACTGTTTTTTGTGTGAGCTAGCTACTGATCTGAGACTAGTTCAGAATACACAGAGGGTTCCTGAGATGTATTTTCGGGTCCCGACAAGTTATCAACCTAATTATGTTCTGATAGCTAGCACACAACAAATTAGTTAGCCAAGCCTTCGCCATTATCCCGGCGTGTGGTTGTACGTAAGACTTGGTTCATCACACCACAGACCGGTCCTCAAATACCCAGACGGGGCTACATGAATCCAGGACCATTCCCTTCATCACCCTATCACCCGTCCAAGTCCAACACACAAAAACCACTACCCAACAAGTCCATATTAACCAGATTCGACAATCTGAACATGTTCCTCAAATTCAACATAATCCAATCCATAATAATCCTCAAATTCAACATAGATCCAATCCAATCCATCAGCCGATGGACTAGCTCCATCAACCGTTTTCGACTACAACAACTAGCATGGCTAAGCAATGTGCTACAAATTAGCAAACAATCCCATATAATATATATCCTAAATCATTCAAGGTAAAAGGGTAATCAACATTCAAAGGAGCGCCAATGCAGCAAGTGGACATAACTACACTACCCATTTGACATACAAGTATTTAAAATTAAGCAATGCATAGAATACTTAAAAACAACATAGATACATTTTTGGAAGGTAATAGGAATTCAACATGCATCAAAGGAGGGAACTGCTTGCCTAGGATGGATGGTCTAGTTGCTGGTGAATATATAAATATCACTCTGGATCATACTCGTATCGCCGAACATTATCAAACGAACGAAAACATCGAATAAGAACAATAACACCGAAAACATCCAAAAATACAATATCATCTAAAATGCATGAAATTTATACAGTAGGTAGAGCATGGTTTTAGATGAATTTAGGTGAAAGAATTATACCATTTGGAGTTTGTATGTGAATGTTATAGCTGTTTGAAAATCAATTTTCAGAAAATCCAATTTAATTATAAAATATAACTGTTCACCGCATTCAAAGCTTTCCTGAAATGTTATGGAGTAGTGGTGGACATGAGGTTTACCAAAATGGATATGGAATATTATTACATGACCAAAATAATTTGGTTCATCTTATTTGGAGTTGTTTTGAATTAGTTATGAATTTTCAAAGTTAATATCAATTTATAATGTATTAATAATTCCCTTTTTAGACCACTCTTCTCAAAATATGTTCTCTGTGACATTGACTAGGTTGAAACCTATTTTATAATAAAGACCATTAAAAATGAAAAATAACAAAAGTGGTTTCACTATTTTTGGAGTTAAAATGAATTAGTTATGCATTTTTGAAGTTAAATGTATTTTTCAGTTAAATTGAATTACTTTTCTTACTCACGCTATTCTAGCCGCAGTCCCTTACAGGCGGGACCCTCAGTCAAAAGTTGACTGGGTCAACTTTGACTCGGTCCCGCCGAGAATGACGTCAGAGGCGTATTTCGAGAATACGCCTCCCGATAACGAAAAATGTACTCCCAATTTTATGCGTACGGAGAATACGTTTTCCCTAAGGGAAAGCATACTACACCATTCTACACTATCACTTAACCGGCCAAGGGGCCCACATGTCATAGACTATTGCAAATCATTTAATGCGCTAACCCCTGATTTCCGACAGTGATCTCGTCATTAATTACTAATTAATACACTAATTACATTGCCACAATAACTGGCTGTTTCTGACAAAAACAGGGCAGTGGCTCCGCTCGTCTTGACGGCGGCTCGCCGGCGTCTCCGGCCACGGCGGCGTCGGCGAAGGGCAGGAATGAGTCCCCCATATTCTTGCGCACCTACTAGGGGTGGCTAAAGCGGCGGAGAAGGTCTATACCGACGGTCAGCCGACGGCGAGCGGCTGTGAGTTATATGGCAAAAGTGGATGCCGCGTTACGACGATGCATTGATCCAAGAAAGGCTTGTAAGGCCCACTAGGGGACCCAGTGAAGCATACCAGAGGGGTAGCAAGGTGGGGGAAAGCTTGGTGATGCCTCATTCACGGCAATGGCGGCGGGGAGCTACAGACGTATGGGGCTAAAGCAACTCGACGATGCACGAAGAAAATTAGCGCGTGCACAAGCATCCAGGGGGGTAGGGGAACCTACCGAGGCGCTTGGTGGTGGTGGGGAGTGTCCGAGGAGGGCTGGCAGCGGGCGCCGATGGCAACACAAAGGACTTCATGAGGGCATGAAAACCTGAGTAAAGAGAGAACAAAAGGCTGATCGGAAGCTCTTAGGTAGACCTAGGCGATGCTACTGCCGGAATGAATTGGGGAACAACTCACCCGATTGACAATGGATGAGGAATAGTGTTGACGGCCGAAAACTGGGAAGAACTCCAAATTCATAGGTCCCTGTGATGCATCGACCAAATTGGTTGAGGGGAAATCATAAGATTGCTCAAAGGTATGTCACATCCCCAAATTAATAAAGAGGATTATTATGCATTTCATTAGCATGCATCATGATTTCCAGCATTTATATTAAATATTGCATTTGGAAAATCTGTGAAAGGAATTAAACTTATGCTATAATTGGAACTACAAATGAAAAACCAAAACAAATGCTATTGAAGTTCCCCTGGAATTAATTTATTCAAATACTACATTACTTATCATGAATTAATATAATTTTTCCCAAATTTTTGGGAAGAGTTTGAACCCTGATAAAATTCAAACACAACCAAACAACATAGCTTAAGTTTGAATTTATAAAACACAAAGTATATCATAAATAAAAGATGATGTTATAATTTTTATGGGTACTAGGTCACCCCAGAACCCTCGAAGTATTTCAAATTTTTATAAATTTTATTGTTATATTTGGAGCCCGTCAAACTAGGAGGTTTAAAATTCAAATCTGGTCAATAGAGCACTTTGCTCCTCGGACTCAAACCCATTGCACAAGAGTCCGACCGAGCCGCTTGGCGAACCGATTCACCCAAACCGGTTAGAACGTGGACCGTCCGATTTAAATCGAACGGCCCACGAGTTAAGCTCGCGATCGCGCGCCGCGCGCTTCCCGGCGCCACGACTGGGCCCAAGTCCTGCCGCCATCGCTCACCTCTACTGGCGTTGCGCGCGAGCCGAGCGCCACGCGCCCGCCATGCTCGCGGCTCGTCGACGCCGCGGACCGCACCGCCCAAACCGACCAGCCCCGAGCTTCCTAGTTAACGCCCGCCCGCCTAGTCTGTTCTGGCTTTAACCTACCCCGCGCTCGCTTTCCGCACTTCTCCTCCGCCGCCGAGGAGAGGGAAGCTAGCGTGAGCTCGTTCTTTGTAAACCTCTCGCCTCCGGATCTCCGAGCTCTCTCTTCCGATCTTGATTCCATTTTGACTAAGCCCCGTGTTGGTTTCGCTTGTAGCTCCTTAACGCGGCGTGTCTTCCTCGACTCGGCTCACGCCTGAGCTTACACCGGGACAACTCAGGCTATCTTCGCCTCCGGTGAGATACTTGCTAACTCGGTAGCGTCACATTATGTCTTTGAGTTAGAGTATGAGTTCCGTCATCCAATTTTGGCAATGCACGATGTGAGCTCGTGAATTCAAGATTGGTTAGTTTTGCCGAAAAGCAAACTCTTCGCCTCCCACTTGATCCGTAAGGCATTAGTCATTTCTTTGCTACCCGAGCACTCCCTAGAGATCTATGAGCCATACAGAAGCTTCATTGTCTTCCTTGTTGCTCGTGGTGTCTTCTCCTCGTTGAACCGCACCGCCGTGGACCTCACCATCGCCAAGCTAGCTCCGGCCGCCCACTCTTCTCTCCGACCTTCGTAGCCTCACCGACTTCACCGATGCTCGGGCACCGCTTCCTTGGACAATGCGGAGCTTGTTTATCTTGTGCATGTTTGCCGTGTTATACACCGCCGCTCCTCTCCGACGAGCCGCGACACGCCACCTCGTGCATAGCCACCACCACCCAAAGTTGCGCAAGGATATTGCGCAACAGTATAGTCGCTTTGGCCGGCCCGCCGTGGCGCGTGAGCGCGGCGAGCCGCCGCAATCTCACGGCGCGTTGTCGGACGCGTCCGACAATCGTAGCAAAGTCATTAAGACTTTGATTCGGCCATTAATTGCCTAATGATTGCTTCATCGTTATTAATGATGTCTTAAGCGAGTAGATGAGTCTATGACATGCGCCCCAAGAATGTAAATCGAGGAGATAAGCGGCCGACAAGTGGGCCTAGCCACTTAAACTCTTTCTCAACGTGTTTTGTGTGCGGTCATGGACTCGTGGTCCATGCAATCGGTCAGAAACCGCTTCGCTTACATGCGGCCCCGCTTGTCGGTCGGAAATTAAATCCCGGGGTAAATGAGAAATGACATTTATTCGCCCCACATGTCGCTGGCTGCGCTAGGTAGCGCTCGTAAGAAAAGTATTAATCGATTAAGAAAATCAGAATGTGTTTATTTATGAACTGAAAAATAGGATTAACTTCCAAAATGCATAACAAATTCATTTTTACTCCAAATGGGATGAAACCAGTGCTGGTAATTTTCATTTTTGATGAACTTTATTTCAAAATAGGTTGCACATTTATCTCGGTAACAGAAAAGATAGATTTGGAATATGAGTATTTAATTGATTATCTTTACAATAGAAAAATGGCTATAACTTTGAAAATTCATATCTTTTGCTTGGAAACTCCAATTAGGATGAACCAATTTTTAGTGGACTCACAATAATATGACCTAATTATCTATAAATTCAATTGCCTTCCCACTGTTCTACAAAATTTAGCCAACACATTAAAATTGGATAAACTGCATTATCGGGACATACAAACTTCAATTGACCATAACTTTCACCTACTGAATCCAATTGGGATAATTCTTGTCCCTATATTCATCTCATGGCATAAAATTTATACTGTAGAAAAATCATGCATGTTGGAGCATTTTGATTTTTGGGTTATTTCTCGATGTTTATCGATTTTCCCGTTCTATAGATACCGTCGATTTCAACGTAGATTCTTACGCCACGAGAGTGAACAACTACTCTTCCAGCAAGGCAAGCATCCTTTGAAATTTCTTTTGCATCATATTGATCCCGCTTTTCTTACATTAGTATTTGAAATGCAATGATATTGCTCGCATGCTATTTTCGGTGATACCTTTATGTTTGAGTAGATTAGTTATATCCTATGCTTGATGGTTATCCCCGATATTTCACATACACATATGCTTAAGATAGGTTTGTGATGATATGATTGTTGTGTGTCTATCGCTTAGCCATTGCGGGTCTAGATAACGATAGATCAATTAGCGGGACTAGCTCGTCAATTGTGGGAGACACATAACAACTCTTATTCTGTTATTAATTTTTGTCCAGATTGTTATATCTGGTCATTTTGGTTCGTAACTTGTTGTTGTTAAATGGTTTTGGGTCCGGACAAGTGGTTGTTAGTGTGGGTGCCGTTATGCACGAGATTCGGTTTGTGGTTGTCTTGTCGGACCATTAAGGACCGAGCCATGGACGTTACACTCCAAGTACCGAGCGCACTATCACATGCGGATATGGGTACCGCATGATTAAGTAAGGGGAATGTTTTATTGGGTAAGACCGCAGCGGTGTGGGGACATAGAGACCGTGAAATCCTATGTTCATTTGGAACCCCAGTGTGATATATACCGTGCTTAATGAGCACGATTACCTATGTTGTGGGATGCAACATACTAACTACCTCACACCGCCACTCCAAGACAACATGTGTGCCCGCTTAGCATTTGCTATATGCTTATGTCTAAGTTGGGATTCCCACATATGGGTGGTACATCCCAATAAGATTTTCTTGCTAAAAATGATCAGATCTCGATTTTCCCAGTGGCATACCTAAGGAAGTGTGCTATATTCGGAGGCATCCGGAGGCTTACTGCTAGTCGAGTCATGTGGGTAAAGTAGTACACCTCTGCAGAGATAATCTATTCGAATAGCCGTGTCATGTTATGGACAACACTTGGTTTAAGTATGCTTCATCGTTAGACTTCAAATATTAAAAGTTGACATGGTTACAATTGGTTTCGCATGAATGGGATGTTCATGTACTTTAGTTTATCAAAGTGGACAGCCACCTTGATGTTGATTGATCCATATTATTACATATGTCTTGTGAAACCCTCTCTTGAATAAATGATTTATAACTTGGCTTTCGAAAACTAGATGGTCTAGGAATGTAAGATGTTGCGTTTTATGCAAAACTAGAACCACTAATGCTATCCCTTGATTGCCCAATATGCATAACTACTTTTCTTTGTGTAAGACTTGCGAGTGCACTTGTACTCAGCCAGATGTTGGCTGGCCTTTTTGTTTTTCTTTTCAGGTGAGGACGATGTCGAGCCCGATGAGCTCGTCAGTGCCGATTTAGGCGACACTGACGAGTAGTGCTATCTTTAACTTGATCGGTTGCCTTGGGTTATGGGCATACCTTGCTGGACTTTTGGTTTATTTATTTTGCTTCCGCTGTTATTTATCACTCTTATTTGAATTTGGCCGGTCGGCCGTTATGTAATAGTGTAGACTTAACTATTATGTTGTATGTCTTTTGGATTGATAATGTACGTTGTTGTATGGATGTGATTAACGTTGAATGAGAGTATGAGCGTGTTGGTCGCTGATCCTGGGAGCCAACACGGCCTCATACTCGCTGTGATGAATTCCCTCTTAACTTGTCTAAGTGTTGGCTTTGACCGTTTGGAGAACCGATAATCATGTAGTGCTTGCAGAGGAGCAGCGCGCATGATCACCGGGGCTCTAGTTTCAGTCGGGCTCCTCACTTAGATGGAGTTAAGGTAGAATTCATTTACTTGAGGCCCAGAGTTATTTCCTTAAGACCAGGTAAACCTCGGTCTTACGGAAATAACCCGGGGGTCCTCACAGGTATGCGATGACGCAATTGACAGAGAGAATCTCTCACCGGAGTCGATAATGGCCGAAGGAGCAGTCGCGGGAGCTCTCTGGAGGTAGCGGGAGCACGAGCTGGCCTTAGGTCCTACAAACAAAGACAAGCGCCCCCATGAGCGAAAATGGGAAAGGCAGGGAGAGAAGGAACCGAGGGACACAGCGGGTGGAAGCTTACCCGAGGGAGATGCATAAACGAGCTGCCCTCTACTCGGCCACCGAGAGAAGTGAGGAAGAAGGTGGCATTGCCAGCGACTTAAGCCGAGCCGAGGGACGGAATGGAGGCGACGTGACAGACCGATACTCCCGGGTTGGTCAGGAAGGGCGGTAGGGTTCACACCGTTGGTGGTGCAGCACATAGCATGTCGGGCGCGTGGCGCATAGTGCCTGAGCACGCTGACGGGGGGAAAAAGACGCCACTGTGGAGCGGGGGGGTGATCTGGAGCGCCCGATCGAGATCAACCGGTCGCACACGAGGGCGAAGCGGTGCGGCGTCTGGATCGTTTGATCGGGATCTGATGGCCATCGCAGGGGAGGGCGAGTGAAACAGTTGGGCACAGCCGGGTGGTGCGTCGAACCCTGCGGAGGAATAGTGTGTGGCTCGGTCGCATGAACAGCGATGAGTTTTTAATTTCTAGATTTGACCAATTTATAACTAGTTTGATTGAGGCTTTAAATATATAAATAAAATTTTGAAATAATTCAGGGGTGTTCCTGGGATGACCTAGTACCCACATAAAGTTTTAAACCCCACTGTTCTTGAGTTATTTGCTTGATTCAAATTCAAACTTAAAATAGGTTATTGATTGTGTTTGAATTTTTCTGAGGTTTGAATTCAGATCCAAAAATTTAGTAAAAATTATATTAATTCATGGTAATTAATCTAGTATTTGAATAAATTATTTAAATAAGATGTTCATAAATTTTTATCACTGTTTTCTTTTGGGAGTTCAGATTTGAGTTGTTTGTTTAAACTGTTTCGTGATTTTCCAAGTGCAATAAATTATGCAAAAGTTTTATAAATCCTATTCATGTTAATGAGATGCATACTAATCATCATACATGTTAATGACATGCATACTAATCCACATTAATAAATTAGGGATGTTACATGTGATCCTGGACTAGTGCAAAATACATAGAGTGTCAAGAATTGCATTTTTGGGTCTCGACACGATGCCTCACTTCGATGGGTTTCTATCCAGCTGAAGTGAGGGACTCACTCGACGGGTTTCTATCTAGGCAAGTGAATCTCCTCATGCGATGGGTTTATATCTAGGCGAGTGAACCTCCATGATGGTCATTCATTCCTCTACCATCTCGCTTAGGCAACCCTTTCTTTGGAGCCCCAGACGCATTCGACGAAGGGCGGTGAACACTCCATCGGAGGCCCTGATGCATTCGACGACGGCGATGAAGACTGTGGAGATGCCATATCTAAAGATACACACCCAAAGAATTAAATTTGCTGCATTCCGATGACTAAAATTTTAGTTTGTGTTTTCATGGAGAATTTCTCCTTGGTAACATATTAAATATAGAAAAAAAAATGTAAGTGACATATTAATATATTTTCTGAATTGTTGTAAATAAAGCAGTTTAATCAAATATTTAGATTTAATTCCAACATAATTAATAATAATTAAAGCATATAATTGAGAAAATTAACATACAAAAATGTAATTTCTGCATATCAATTAAATAGGAGAATATGCTTGAAAGATAGGACATGAAAACATACAAAATCAGCATACTGCTTAGATTTAGAATGTTTTAAGTTTGCTCTCAGATGTAGAGTTGCACAAGATACAATATTGGCCTTTATAAAAACTTTTATCAAGATTCTTCACTAATTAAAAATGTTAACAGTGGATCAGACTATGAGCTCAAAATTTAATGCTCTACTGGTTATGTCAAAACTTATCTAAAATAGCAAAATTACTTTCAATAAACTGAATGTTATGCAATTAATAATGCGCAAGAATCACTTGATTCAGCAGATTGAGGATTAATCATTTGATAGAATAAATAGATCACAAATTTCAGCAACGTGAGCCACTCGACTAACAGGAGAACGCTAATTGATTAACAGACGAACAAAAGTGTCAGAATAATATTAAGTAATCCTAAGAGCTCAAGTCTGATTTGTTATCAATATAATTTCATAATATGACAAAAATCATCACTAAGCAGTAAACCGAACCCACGGCAGTACAATGCAATATCTCTCAGTACTAGAATTAATCCAAATTCAGATTTATACGAGCACAACACATATATGCAAAGTAAACTACTCCTGTAAACAGAAACAACTAACAAAGCGAATGGTAATAGAAGCCACCTAGTGGAACTGGGCAAGGCACATCGAAAGATGATGTCTTAGAAAACCAAGCGCCAAGTACTAGCAATAACCAAGCAGTAAACCACGAGGTAGAAGGAAATACCTACAAGCGTGGGGGACGAGGGAGTAGCAGGGCGGTGTCAGGGAGCAGCAGGGACCGATGGTGTCAAGGAGATGGATGCACAGAAGCAGCGGGGATGAGTGGTGTCAGGGAGCAGCAGTGTGAGGTCCCCTGGGTTATTTTCGTAAGACCGAGGCCTTCCCGGTCTTAGAAAAAAAAAGCATTGGGTCTCAGGGGATTGAAATCCAATTTAACTCCATCAAGTGAGAGGACCCAGCAGAGCAAGAGTGATGGTGACCATGCATAACGCTCCTTTGCGAGTGCTACATGGTGAATGGTTCTACAATAGCCCAAGTCCACACCTAAACAAGTTAAGAGCATTTCAAAATAGTGTATATGTGTCCTGTGTTGGCTCCCATGATCAACGTCCAACATGCACATATCCTCGTCAATGTCATTCAAAGTCATACATAAGGCATAAACATAATATGACAAGTGACATACATAAAAGGGCTTATGTCTACAACTATTACAAAAGCGGCCGACTGGCCAAATTCAAAAAATAACATTAAGTAGCAGCGGAAGCAAGCAAATAAACCAAAAGGTCCAGCAAGGTGTGCCCCAAACCCATGGCATCCGACTATGAGTTAGAAACAACACTATTCATTAGCATCGCTGAAATCGCCGCTAACGAACTGATCAATCATAAAGTCTTCGTCACCTGAACAAGTATATATCCGGGTTAAGAACAAAATCATACTCACAAGTCTTACACAAAGTAAAAATCATATATGCTAGTAGCTGCCCAAAGAGAGGTATTACTGGCTTAGTTTCGCATAAACACACAATTTTTTTATCCCTACAACATCTAATTTGAAATTGTCATTTTGTAAACAAATGTTTAGTAAAATAAGTACATATATTAGTGATAGATATATAGATCAAAACATACAAAAGTGGCAGCCCACTTTGATAAAACTAAAATGCACGAAAGCCCATTCATGTCGAATTCCAGGTTGTAGCCATGTCGATTTTAATTTGAAGTCTAACAATAATGACTCCCGAATCCAAGTGGTCATCCATAATTGTGCACACGGTTATTCGAATAGATTGATCCCAATAGGGGAGTACTACTTTACCCACATAACTCGACCATCCCGTAAGACAGACAAACTACCATTGGTGAGTTGGTTGGGGAGTTCGAGGCATAGTAAATTTCAGCAAGACGATCCTATTGAGTTGAATCACCCACTCGAGATGAAATCCCAACTTAATACAAATTCATATAGAAAATGCTAAGTGGGCATGCAAGTTGTGTTGGAGGGGTCAGTGTAAGGTAGTTAGTATGTTGGTAACCCCCAACATAAGAATGTTTGTAGTTACTGGGTTCCTAAGGAACATATGATTTCACGGTCACATGTCCTCGTACCACCTGTGGTCGAACCCAATAAAACCCTCTCCTTACTTGACTAAGCGGTACCCATATCCCGCGTGTCGAAGACTATCAATTGTTTTACCTTTGCTTAAAATCTGTTTACAAAATGGCAATTTGAAAACTAGCAAGTGTAGGATGAAAATTATTGTTTTTTCTACAAAACTAAGCCACAAATGCCTCTCTTTTAATATCTTCTAGCATGTATAATTTTTAATTTGTGTAATACTTGCAAGTACAATTTTGTACTTAACTTGGATATCTGCTTGTTCAGGTGAGGAAGATATTACGCTCGATGAGTTCGTTAGCACCGATTTCGGCGACGCTAATAAATAGTATTATTTCTATTTCCCAGTCGGTTGCCTTGGGTTATGGGGCAGACCCTACTTGACCCTTTTAGTTTATTTATCTTGTTTCTGCTAGTACTTATTGTTAATCTTTGAATTTGGCAGGTCGGCCGCTTCGTAATATTTGTAGACTTAACTCCTATATTGTATGTCTTTTGGATATATCAATGTATGAACTTGTATGACTGTGATTGACGTTGAGAAGGGTAAGTGCGTATTAGTCGCTGATCTAGGGAGCCAATATGAGACGCATACCAACTGTTTTGAAATCTCTTTTAACTTGTTTAAGTGTGTACTTGGGCTGTTGGAGCACCGGTCACCATGTAGCACCCACAGAGGAGCGGTATGCATGGTCACCGTCGCTATAGCTCAGCCAGGTACTCTCACTTAGATGGAGTTAAAAATGGATTTAATCTCTCTGAGGTCCAGCGTTATTTTCCAAAGACTAGGAAGGCCTCGTTCTTACAAAAATAAACTGGGGGTCCTCACAGCGTTGGTATCAGAGCCATACTAACTGTAGGCTAAAAATAGCATGGACATTAGTCTTAGCAAGTCTTCAGTGAAATTATTTTCAAATTAGCAAAATATTTTCAGAAAGTTTAAGTTACGAACATCTTTTATTCCTTACCCATCTTAGAGTCATTTCTTACCCCTATGTTCATTTTGACATGCAAACTAACTTTTTCCTCACCTTGTCATCCTTGTGTCTAGATGAGTCGTCGTTATTTTATCAAAGAAACCGAAGCTGAAGATGTTGATGAATACCCAGCATTACAACAAGACATAATGTGGAGGGCCAACTTCACTTACCAACCGTCGTATGCCATCTACCGCAGTGACCGAGGCCCAGGAATGGAGTACTTGGCCATAGTTAACATCACCACGAGGGAAGTGACGGGAATCATCCTGTGCTACTTGCAAGCATGTGGCACTTCTAAGGCCATGGCATGGTAGCATGTGGTGTGTGTGGCCATGAGCCATCTTCGTCATGATTTGATAGAGTTAGCTCAACCACCATACGACCATTTTCCACTACAAGCACATGGCGCGGAAGTGAACACTTTCGCTGAGATACAGTATGGGGAAGATCCCCAAGTGTGGCAGCTGGCGAGATTGGTGGGCAACTCGGTGTCACCTAGTGGTGGCCCAGGAGAACCTGCAACTCATGTGTAGCATGTGGCTCGTTCACCGCAATGTGCTTTATGGTGAGAACGAGGTCTCCCCATACGCTTCTGCACCACCGGAGTATTGCCTTCCCGAAGTGGCAGGACGAGTACCCAATTTTGGGCCGAGATGCCAAGCCCGTATGTTGATGGGCTTTGCTCACACCCAGAGGACGGACCCTGCTGGATGCCACACAATCAACTTAGGGTATCGTTTGCTCCAAACCAACCCAGAAAACCCCGAGGACACGGGATTAGCCGGCTATTGGCTTCTAGATGAGTTTCTGGTGAATTTCAACTGGAACAACTAGGATGTTAGTGTCGTAAGCTCACTGGTTGGAAGTTTATCAAGTGAGCATTTTCTCCAAAATTATTGTTGTGAGGACCCCGGATTATTGGGCTTGTAATGCTTAGTCACCAATTGACCCTAGCATCACAAACAAAATAATTCCCAGAAATACAGTATACATACCCCTTTACAAAATTCATGCATGAATTCCATTCATTCACATAGAACCGAAGCACAGCAACAAACCAGAAGTAAAATAAATAAAGGATAGTTATTACAAAAGACAGGCCAACCGGCCAAATACATATAAATACACAAATTGAACAGCGGAAGCAATAGTGCCATAAGATGGCCATAAACAAAAGAGCCAACCAGTGTGCCTTTAACCCACAAGGCAACCGACCGGACCGCCAAGCTAGTCGTCGAACCCGCAGCATATTTCACAAAAGTGAGGCCCTCGGGGCTCACCTTCCTCCTTTTTCACCCAACACACACAACCCCCTCCTGCGACTCGGAGATAACACACGGTAAAGTACTAAGTCAAGAGAGGTCCCATATCCCTCTCGTGTGGTTTGCACGCAAAATTGCTTGGAGAGTGTGACACAAGATGTTCGGTTCTTGTTGACTTAGGCAAGACATCCACAAACCCAATAACCCACCATCCAACCACTTACCCAAGTCCAAATCAATTTTTTATTTTCCGATTTTGACTTTACAAAATAACAAAGCACAAGTGCTGGACATAAAGGAGTAATAACTAGACGTGTGATCAAGATCATCGACTAAATCGATGATCGCCCATTACTACCGAAACTAAGCATTTCTAAGCAATTTCAATTCGCAATATACTAAGTGACAAGAGCTCATCCATCGAACTCAAATCATAGCAAATAACCTAGGCTCATGGTAGTAGAGGATAATCAATTCCTACAGATTATGCAACTATAGGATACTAACCATAATTTAACAACAAAATAGAAATGCATACATACAAGTTGAAATCAATATATTAGACTTGAAAAATACTGGGATTAACATGATCAAACTGCTTGTCTGGTTGCTGTTGTTCAAGATGTTGCGGAGGATCACTTAGGTTATCAATGTACTCTTCGGAACCTAACGAGAAAGCGAAAAAGAACCAATAAGAACGAAGAACACAAAAAGACTCAACATCAAACTTTCTCCAAATGTTTTGAAAATTTTACAGAAGCAAGAGCATGATTTATAAGGAATTTAGCAATAAGAACAAATTGATTTGGTTTCTTAATGCAAAAGATATTAGCAAAACAAATCTACTTAGCCTTATAAATCACAAATTTTCTGGAGCTATAATGAGGTTAGAAACATTTTTAGATTAAAGTTCAGTGAAAAACATAACTAACAAAATTTGAACCAACCGAAAAGGAATTAAAATGAAATAGTTATGCATTTTACAAGTTAATTTCATTTTTAAGTTAACAAATAATCCTTTTGGGAAAAAATCCAAAATTAAAACGACGTGGACGAACTTGGATCGTTGATCTTGGATCCAACGGTCCAAGTCCACGGGACAACGCGTGCGCACGCGGCTCACGCGGCTCATACGTTCACCGTTGGATTTGGATCCAACGGCTCACGTGGATCGAAGCGTTCGGACGGTCCGAACGTTCACACGCACATGAGCCGTTGATCTTGGAGCCAACGATCCACGCGGATCGAACCGTTCGGACGGTCCAAATGTTTACTCGAATCAGGACCGTTGATCTTGGATCCAACGGTCCACTAATCAAGGCATGCGAGCGATCCAAACATTCGCGCGATCCTAGGTCATAGATCTAAAGATCGACGGTCCACAGCGAACCACGTTCAAAAGCTCGCACCTAGTTTCTGTCCGACAAAACGACGGCGAAAGGAGGTTCACCGCCGACGACTCGGGTCGCGGCGGCGTGAGCTAAGGCCCAAAATGTGTTCTCAATAACCTTGCGTACCCATTGGGACCAACAATTACGGATGCGGCGGTCTAGAACACCGGCAAGCCGGAGTTGACAGAGATGAGGAAAACGGCCGAAAAATAATAAATGCAAAGAAGCTCCACTGCGGTCCAAGTAAGTGTGTGCCAAGCATCTAGGGACTAATGTGGATCTACCATAGCACTGGAGAGGCACAGAAGAGGTTGGAGCTGCTTCGGAGACGAAAATTGTGCTTTCGGCCGAAAATAGGGAAATCCAAATTCAGTCAAGCCCTGAGCAAGATAAGCAAAATTGAGCGAGTGTTAAGCTCGAGAGAATCAAGAAGGAGCAGAGGGAGCAAGAAGTGGAGAGAGAGAGCCACTGAGGTACCACCTTCACCAACAGCTTGAAGCTCGGCTATGGCAGCCGAAGTGTTTTTGGTTGAATGCAGCTCAAACAAACACTGAAGTGCTAGCTAGAGTTACAGAGTTGCTAAATGAAGCCAAGGGGGAAACAATGGAGCTTAAATAGAGGAAATGACAGAGAGCAACTGCAATAAACCCTCTCGGGTCAAACCTACCATGAGAGCACTTGAGAGCGACGGGAGCAGTTGAGCAATGGACTTTTGAGGGCAGTGCACGATGGGCAATTAATGCAAACAGAGAGAGCCGTTTAATGGTGACCACCGAGGTGACTCAATGCTGCGCTCTTCTCCCCTGCTCACACCATTGCTTGACTCAGACGCACGCTCAGACTCGAGGAAGGAGACGACTCAACCACCGTTGGATTGAAATCGGACGGTTAAAATAAATGGGACGATTAGAACAGTCCGATCGTTCACTTCAATCCAGGCTGTTATCTCCAAATTGGACGGTTCAGATGAACGGGACGATCTACCGGTCCGAACGTTCACTTCAATCCAGCCCGTTGATCTAAGATCCAACGACTCTCGTTGATTGAAACGTTCGGATGGTCCGAACGTTCACGCGCATATGAGTCGTTGATATCAGATCCAACGATCCACGATACTCGAGCCCGAGCGACCGCACTAGTGCAGTTAGTTGATTGAACCAAGTCAAGTGGCTCGGGCCCGAGTCTGACTCGAACCCAAAGAACAGTGAAAACCAGTTAGGGTTTGAATTAAACAACTGATTTTTGGGGAATTTTCTTAAGGTAGCAAACAAGCTCCAAAAATCATGAGATTTTAACTGGAGGTTGCTGACTGCAGGATAAACCTCACATAAAATTTCCAGAGACTTTTACGCAATGCATATTTCTCCAGAAATTCCAGAAGGTGTGAATTAGGGTTGGACCAAGCTTTGACTTGGTTTGACTTGCCTCCCAAAATTATCAAATAATTTCTAAAAATCATGAAATAATTTAGAGGCGCCACAAGTCACCCCTAGAGCTTAGGGAAAATGTTTACATGGGATTGGCACAAGATCTTTGCCAAGGAGGTTTTTGAATTGGAGTAAATTGAGGATTTCGATTTTGATCTCCATAATTCCTTTACAAGAATTACAGAAATGGCCAAAGACTTCAAGATGCAAGAAAACTTTTTATTTCTTCTCATTTTCTTACATTTGAAACACAAATCCATATTTGGGATGTTACAAAACCTCCCCCCTTACAAAAATCTCGTCCCGAGATTTGGCTCACTCGGCAAAGAAATATGGATAGTCTGCACGGAGACGATCTTGCCTTTACCAAGTAGCCTCATCCTCATAATGGTTTGACTACTGAACTTTAAGGAATCTGATGGTTCTATTCCTTGTTCTTCGTTCAGCCTCATCGAGTATGCGAACAGGGTGCTCGCGATAGGTCAAATCTTCCTGAACATCGAGAGTTTCCAACGGAGCTTCCTCTGTTGGAACACGGAGGCACGTCTTTAGCTGGGACACATGAAAAATATTATATAACCCCTCAAGTGCAGCTGGCAACTCCAATTTATAGGCAACGGTTCCTTTCCTCTCGATAATACGGTAGGGACCGACATATCGAGGAGCTAACTTGCCCTTGACGCCGAAACGCTGATGGCCCTTCAAAGGAGAGACTTTGAGATAAACAAAGTCATTAGGCTCAAAGCTCAACTCACGACGACGGCGATCCGCATAGCTCTTTTGCCTAGACTGAGCTGTGCGTAATCGATCACGAATAAGATAGACTTGGCTCTCGGCCTCATTGATCGGATCCGGACCAAAGAAAGGTCTTTCGCCGGGCTCAGACCAATTCAACGGGGTTCTGCGCTTCCTCCCGTATAAGGCTTCGAAAGGTGCTATGCCGAGACTGGCTTGAAAGCTGTTGTTGTAGGAAAACTCGGCCAATGGCAAGCACTTCTCCCAATTCTTTCCATAGGAAAGAACACAAGCACTGAGCATGTCCTCCAACACTTGGTTGACCCGTTCGGTCTGACCATCAGTTTGGGGGTGATATGCTGTGCTAAAGGTAAGACGAGTTCCCATAGCCTCTTGCAAACACTTCCAAAACCTGGCGGTGAAAAGCGCACCGCGATCTGAAACGATCGTCTTTGGCACACCATGAAATCAGACGATGCGGGAAATATAGAGGTCCGCTAGTAGACTTGCGCTGAGGTTTGTACGTACTGGCAGAAAATGGGCTACCTTCGTCAATCGATCGATGACAACCCAGATGGAATCCTTGCCCTTGGATATTCGGGGCATACCGGTGATAACATCCATCCCGATCGAATCCCACTTCCACTCGGGAATTGTCAAAGGCTGAAGCAGACCGGCTGGACGCTGATGTTCGGCCTTGACACGACGACACACGTCGCATTCGGCAACGAACTTCGCAATTTCCCTCTTCATTCATGTCCACCAAAATCTCTGACGGAGATCTTGATACATCTTCGTGGCCCCGGGATGAATAGACAAAGGCGAATCATGAGCTTTGCGAAGGATCAATTTCTACAATTCGATGTCCTTTGGAACCACAAGGCGTTGTCCGAACCTCACAACACCATGCTCATCCTCAGAAAAGCACTTGGCTGTTCCGTTCTTGACATTTTCCTTGATGCGGTTTACTCCATCATCCGATTGCTGAGCGATCTTAATCCGATCCACCAAGGTTGGTTGCACAACTAGGGTAGTGAGGGATCCATGCTCAACCAAACCCAAGTTGAGACGCTGGAACTCCTCCAGAAGGGTGGGTTGAAACTTCTTGAGCAACAAGGCATTGCAATGCGCTTTGCGACTAAGCGCATCAGCAACGACATTAGCCTTGCCCAGATGGTAGTGAATACCCATATCATAGTATTTGATCAACTCCAACCATCTTCTTTGCTGGAGGTTCAGATCTGGTTGGGTGAACAAATACTTTAAGCTTTTGTGAACCGAATACACTTCACAACGATTACCGATTAGGTAATGTCGCCAAATCTTAAGTGCATGAATCACAACAGCTAACTCCAAGTCATGGGTAGGATAGTTGAGTTCATGAGGTCTCAATTGTCTTGATGCATAGGCCACTACCTTCAACCAGAATGCGTACTTGCAGAACTTCGCATACAACTGGTGCTCACGAAGTTTGCCTAATACTAGCCTCAGATGCTCATCGTGTTCCTCATCATTCTTGGAGTAGATAAGAATATCATCGATGAAGACCACGACAAACTTATCCAAATACTCCATGAATACCGAATTCATGAGATTCATGAACAAGGCGGGAGCATTGGTTAAGCCGAACAACATGATGGTGTACTCATACAAGCCGTAGCGAGTAGAGAAAGCCATCTTTGGATTATCCTCAGGTCGTATCCGAACTTGATGATATCCCACTCTCAAATCAATCTTGGAGAAAACTCGATCTCCAGTTAATTGATCAAAGAGATCGTCAATGCGGGGCAATGGATACTTGTTCTTTACCGTGACTTCATTAACCGGACGGTAATCGACACACATGCGCAAAGTATTGTCCTTCTTCATTACGAAGATTGTAGGACAACCCCACAGAGATGAGCTAGAGCGGATGAAACCTTTCTCTTGCAGCTCACTCAGTTGCTTCTTCAACTCCACCAACTCGTTGGTTGGCATCCGATAAGGCCTCTTTGAAATCGAGGCGGTACCGGTAACCAACTCAATGACAAACTCGAGGTCTCGAACTGGTGGCATCCCTGGAAGATCTTCAGGAAAGACATCAACGAAGTCACGAACTGTTGGGACTTCACTAATATCTAGAGCGGGCTTCGCTTCCAGCGCGAAGAGATGCGGACTTAGCAGCTTCGACGAAAAGCGAACCTGCTCGCCAGAAAGACTAGATAGAGAGACACATTTCTTGGCACAATCGATTTGTCCCTTGTGCTGGGACAACCAATCTATGCCAAGAATTACATCTAGACTTGCCGAATGGAGGAGGATAAGATTTTCTAAGAATCCTACTCCCTCAATCTCAATTGGGACATCCCTACACTCAGATTCAGCTCTCAACTCCGAACCCGGAGAGCGAATGAGCAACGGGACCAACAAAGGAGTCAAAAGGAGCTCACTAATAGCAGCAAAAGACTCAGAAACAAAAGAATAAGATGCTTCTGAATCAAACAAAATAGTAGCAGAATGAGAGTTAACAGAAAGTGTACCCAGCACGACGTCGGGTGCCTCCTGTGCCTCCTCTGCGGAGATGAGGTTGACGCGACCACTACCCACACCTTGGGTAGCAGGGACTATCTTCAGGTCCTGAGAAGAACCATCTCCTTGCCCGCGTCCTCCATTAGGATGAGGGGCTGCTCCTGTCTTCTTTGGGCATTGATTCGCATAATACCCCTTCTGGTTGCAGGCGAAGGAAGTGACTCCTGCAGCCGGGTTGCGGGGGCCACCTTGCTGACTCGCAGGTGCACGTGATTGGGGCACGGCCTGCGGAGGATGAGGGACAGGTGCTGACGGCCTCGGGGGTGCTGAAGTTTGAAGATGTGACCCCTGAGACTGACTGAAGCGAGGATAGTTGGCCCTATAGGAATTTTAGGCCTCCCACTTACGCTTGCGGGAATCCACAAGCGCTCTCCCTGAGTGCTCGGCGATGATGGCCTTGTCCACCAAGGTCTGGAAATCAGGGAAGTCGACGATGGATAGCTTGTCCTGCAGCTCCTCAGACAAACCATCCTTGAACTTCTCTTTCTTGGCCTCGTTAGTGGCCACCTCCTCTGGAGCATAACGAGCAAATGGTTGAACTCGTACAAATACTCTGTAACTGAGAAACGCCCTTGTTTGAGCGACAAGAACTCCTTCTTCTTCAGCTTCATCAAGCCGGCAAGAATATGACTGATTTAAGGCAAGGCGATGCGGAACTCCTCCCAAGTGACGGTGTGGCCGCCAGTGCGCATGGCCGTAAAGCTCTCCCACCAAGACAAAGCCGCACCCTCCACCGGTGCGATGCAAACAACGCCTTCGTGCTCCCGCATCGCGCTATGCGAGGCTTTCGCCAACCGCACGGCCAATCGCTGCAGATCAAGCGGTCCACGCACTGAGAAAGTGAGGGGCTGGGTGCGAAGAAACTCTGCAAGTCCCCCACGCGGCTGGTGTCCACTTCCTTGCTCAGATCCCAAAGCACCGGTAAGGGCGGAGGTGTTGCGCGTGATGACGTCTAGAAGAACCCTCCGGTCTTCTGCACGGTTGCACTCGATCTGAAGAAGGACCGCGGCCATGGTCGGAATAGGAGGAAGCTCCTCGTCCGGACCAGCTGACTGGCCTTGGCCGCTACGAGTGCGTCCGGCCATCCTGTTACAAGGAACTTTGGTTAACAACTAGACCCGAAAAATAAAGCCGAAAGAAGGCGAAAAGCTAACGACTAGGGGAATGGAATATCACCCTAATCAAAAGCCAAACAGCAAGTAGATAAACTTTAAAGACTTATAAAAAGACTATAAAAACTGCAAGGAATCACCAAACCGAAGCTCAACTTCCCAATGCAACTAACCTGTATTGAATGAACGAGTAATTGATTGAGACGTTAAAAATCAGAATATAACATAAGATTTAATACCACTAAAGAGCAAGGTTAAATCAGCCAAAATAGTATTAGATACATAGCTAACTAGTATCACATCTTACCCTTCTATTCCCACAAGTTTTAGTTGATTAACCTCTCATTTTCCACCCCATTTAGAACCTTTGAGCTTGCTGTTCGGAAATTGAAAGCTCGCTGTCCAGGTTTTGCATCCGAACTTCCAGTCGAAATTATCCATTCCAGAAACTTCAAAACCTTGTAGAGGGCAGCCAACACTTCAATTTGCCAAACTCATTAGTTCCCAAAACCCAATTAAACGATAACAACTATCTTTGAAGAAAGGGGAGGTAAACAATTTTTAAAACTCAAATTAGAGTAAGATGAGAGGAGAAAGCTAAGATAGGTAAGGAGGAAAATCTGAGAAATACTTAAGCCTTCATAAATCATTTGATACTTTGAAATTAGAGTTTTCCAAAATATCCTAAAGACGACCAAGCTTGGGTTACTACGGTCAGTATGGCTCTCATACCAAACTTTGTGAGGACCATGGATTATTGGGGTTGTAATGCTTAGTCACAAATTGACCCTAGCATCACAAACAAAATAACTCGTGTCTTTGAGACATGTATACTTCCCAGAAATGCAGTATACATACCCCTTTACAAAATTCATGCATCAATTCCATTCATTCACATAGAACCGAAGCATAGCAACAAACCAGAAGTAAAATAAATAAAGGATAGTACTTATAAAAGAGAGGCCAACCGGTCAATTACATATAAATATAGAAATTGAACAGCGGAAGCAATAGTGCTATAAGATGGCAATAAACAAAATAGCCAATCAGTGTGCCTTTAACCCACAAGGCAACCGACCGGACCGCCAAACTAGTCGTCGAACCCGCAGCACATTTCACAAAAAAGAGGCCCTTGGGGCTCACCTTCCTCCTCTGCAACAAATAGTTAAGCAGAGCAAATGAGTACAAAAATTGTACTCTGCAAGACTTACGTGTAGAGTAACAGATCTATACATATGCTACATGCAAGCTTATTTAAGTGGAGGCAATATGTTTCATTTTCGGCTAAAAGCAATCTTTATTTGCAATAATGTAGTACATTTAAAAGCAAGTTGACAAATCTATTTTTAATGTTCAAATAACAGTAAGGGACAACAATAATAACAATAGATAGAGGACAACAACAATCCTGGAAGTGACTAAACCCATAGTCACCACAGCAATAGCATGAATTACCCATTCATACCAACCATGTCAAATTTTAAGTTAAAAGGTCGTAGTCTAACTCTTGCAAAACCTAACCAAGCGTGTCCATAACCTAGGACGAGGCTATTCGAATAGTTTTATGCCTGCAGGGGTGTACTAATGTACCCACATGCCAGACAGCCTTTTTGCCAAGCTATTAAGCACACATCCTTAGGTATGCCGGCACGGCTAAGTCCTACGAGACATTTCCAATATTGTGTATCAACTACGAGCCGGCCGTATGGATAGAAACCCATACGTTGTGTCGTAGTCATCGTAAAGCCTCGGTAACCTACCCATCGCAGGTAAAGCCTTGGACAACTACGATGCCCCTCGAGATGGAGAGCCTACCCGGAATCTCCACCACCGCACACCCAACACAAGAACACATATCCTTTTTCACACAACACACACAACCCCCTCCTGCGACTCGGAGATAACACACATCAAAGTACTAAGTCAAGAAAGATCTCCTATCCCTCTCGCGTGGTTTGCACGCAAAATTGCTTGGGGAGTGTGACACAAGATATTCGGTTCTTATTGACTTAGACAAGACATCCACAAACCCAATAACCCACCATCCAACCACTTGCCCAAGTCTAAATCAATTTTTCATTTTCAGATTTTGACTTTACAAAATAGCAAAGCACAACTGCTGGACACAAAGGAGTAATAATTAGACGTGTGATCAAGATCATCGACTAAATCGATGATCGCCTATTACTACCGAAACTAAACATTTCTAAGCAATTTCAATTCGCAATCTACTAAGTGACAAGAGCTCATCCATCGAACTCAAATCACAGCAAATAACCTAGGCTCATGGTAGTAGAGGATAATCAATTCCTACAGATTATGCAACTATAGGATACTAACCATAATTTAACATCAAAATAGCAATGCATACATACAAGTTGAAATCAATATATTAGACTTGAAAAATACTAGGATTAACATGATCAAACTGCTTGCTTGGTTGCTTGTAACATCCCAAATTGGGTTTGTGTTTCAAATGTAATAAAAATGAGGATAAATTAAAACTTTGGTTGCCTCATGTGTGGTTACAGTGTTTGAAACCTCTTTCCTTTAATTGGTGGAAATTAAAACTCAAAATTTCCCCAATTAAATTCAAGTCATCAATCTCCTCAATGAAAATCTGGTGCCCTACCCCTCAAAATAATTTTCATTGGACCTAGGAGAGATGTTTAACACCTCAGAATTATTTCATAATTTTCAGAAATTATTTGATAATTTTTGAGGCAAGTCAAACATTAGTGAAACTCCTAAAATAGCCTTCTGGAATTTTTAGAGAAAAATGAAGTGCATAAAAGTCTCTGAAAATTTTATATAGGGTTCCTCCCACTGTTAGCAATCTCCAGTTAAAATTTAATAAATTTTAGAGTTTGTTTGCTACCCCAAATAATTCCTCCAAAAATCAGTTATTCAAATTCAAACCCTAACCGGTTTCCCTTTGTTCCTCGGGTTGGATCGACTGGGCTCGAGCCACTTGATTTGGTTCATCAACTAAACGCACCGCCTCGATCGTTCGGCGCGCGAGTGTTGTGAGTCGTTGGATCGGCATCAAACGGCCCACGATCGCGTGAACGTTCGGACCATCCGAGCGCGCTGATCCATTTTAACCGTTGGATTCTAAATCAACGGCTCGCGATCGCGTGAACGTTCGGACCATCCGAACGCCTCGCGCAACGTGAACCGTAGGATCCAAATCAACGGTCCAGGATTAAGTGAGCGTTCGAATCGTTATAAGCCCCGTTCGATTTGAACCATTCGATCTCAATCCGACGGCCGCCGCTCGTCGTCTTCCTCCGTCTCGCGCGCTCGGCCGAGTCAACAGCGGTGGCATGCACAGTACACTTCGGCAGAGCCCGGTCAAGGCGTCTCCTTTAGGCCAACGGCTTTTCCGCATTTAATGCTCCCGTCCGGTCGCCTCCATAGTCGTGGTCTCCACTGCTTTCACCTGCCCCCGTCGCTCTCGGCCTACCCTAGTACCGTGCTTCATCATTTTCTTGCCGTTGCTCCCCTCTTGCTCCTTGGCTATAAAACTCCTCCGAGGCTTCCTTAGCATTCTTTGAACACCTTTGAGCTTCAAAGATCATTTCTAGTGCTTGAGTGAGCTCCTTGGTTGTCGAACCCGAGAACGAAGGATCCCGAATTCTTGTGTTCATACACTAGTCCAGATTTCCAGTGTACGATCACAAAATGTTATCACAAACATATCCAGCGTGTATTAATAAGCATAGAGTTTATTACAACCGGGCCGAGGCCAAATAAAACATTGCGGAAGCAAATAGTAAAGGTAAGCTACACGATACGCCACAGTAATCGTGCGAGATCGCGCCTAATCGCCTGCTCCTCACCTTACGGATAGCGTCTTCTCCGAATAATAATATTCAAAGAAGAGTGAGCACTACAACCGTGCTCGCAAATTACACCCAATCTGTAATTTAGAATGCATGCATAAGTTATTCAAAGGAAGGTTGTAGGGTTTATTTGCATAAATCACCTTTTGGTTTAAATAGTTATACTAAGTTTCAAGGCACATTTTCATTACATAACTAAAATCAGATTTAAAATTGATCATTTTATAGTGGATAACCTCCATATGAAACATAGTGAAGGATACCCTCCTAACACAAGGCTACCCGCCAAATTTACCACAAGGATTAACCATCCTCAAATCATGTCCAAAGTTATTTTAAAACCAAAACAAATCTAACTTAGAGTGGCTTTGCTCAAGATGTCCATGACCGTGGACACGGCTATTGAATAGATTTACACTCTGCAGAGGTTGTACAACTTTACCCACACGAGATAATTTGCAGTTATGTCGGCCAATACACACTTCCTTAGGTGTGTGACTAGGCAATTATCACAAGCGCTTCCAATGCACTACCTCAATACCAATATGCCCGCTAAGGTTTCACTTCCATTAGGCTAACCACCACGGAAACCCCTCTTGCGCCTAAGTGGGAATAAAGTCTAACCGACACCCACACAACAAAATGGCATAAACAATACCGAGGTAATACAAATTATTAAGCCCGGTTACGCCCATACTGAGAACATGTGGTAGTCTGGTGGAGCTTTTGCAAGATGCGGCTCAAAGGCGGTCCTTAATCTACTTGGGCAACTTTCAATAATAACCACAGGTCTCATCCTAACAGACAGCAGTGCATAAACTTGCACCCACCAACGGTCCATGTTTGCCCAAGTACAAACCATTTTCTTTTATTTTAGATTTTCAAAGACATTTGCAAAAGTCCACCATGACAAGGCAATGTCATAGGCTTTTTATCAATTTATGAAATTTTGGCTAAATTCTCCCAAAGTCAAATATTTCATGGTCTAAGCATTTGCTATGCATATATATTTATTTTTAAATTCATTTGACTAAGGCTACAAGGAATTGGTAATACAACAATCAAATTTGGCTATACAAAGGAATTGGAATAATTAAATATTTAAAACAGGAATTTAAAATAATTAAATACAATTATGCATGCAATAATAATTTAAAATAGTAATTTAATAATTTTAAATATTGGGGGCAAAATGGTCAATGGTGTAACTTGCCTTGCTCAAATTCCTGGTATTCTACTTCTTCAATAGGGTCAAGCTCTCCGGAGTCGTCAAAATCTATCTGTGAAAATATTCCAAATTCAAGCAGAATTCAAATGAACACAAATAAATTCAAATGAAAATTCAAATTAACTCCAAATTAAATAATTTTGGTTTAGTTAGCTAGATCTTGATTGTATACAAATTTAGAAATTTGAATCACCTAAATCGGAGTTTGTATGAAGAAATACGAGCTCTGGAAGTTTAAATCTAATTTTAATTCAAAAATCGAATTTCGAATTTCCAATTAAATTTCTAAAGGAAATTCTATTTATTGCGCCACCGACGTCAGAAGATCTTGCATCGAGATCGACATGTGGGCCCAAACAGTCATGGATCGAGTCCACGGTGTTTTTCAAGTCCACGGTGGACTCGGCACAAAGACAAAGTGTGAAGGAGCGTACTTTGGCCTTGTATTACCGCTACCGGCATCCACGTACGCCACGCACGCGTAGGGTGAGGTGGCGCCGATATGGCGCCGAGGTGGCTAACCACGCCGGCCGAGAGGGGAGGCGCCGGAACCGATGGCGCAGCGAACGGCGGCGCGGCGAGCCCGGTGAGGTGTGCAAAACGCTCGGGGATACACCGAGTCGAGGCGCTACTGGCGACGCGAGCGTGGCCGGAAGATGGTCGGCGACGGCGAGAGGCGGCGCGAGGTTCGGTCGTTGGCGGGAGGGTGCTCGGGGATCTCGTGCGAGGTCGAGGCGCGCACAGATCGCCGAGTATCTTGAAGCCGATGGTGCGGTCGCGGTGGCGGAGAATGCTTCTTGTCGCGGAATCGAAGAAGATGGAGCTTCGCCGCTAACGGGAAACTTCAAATGCCGGCGATTGAGAGCGAGCGAAGCCGGAGTAGATGGAATGGAGTGTGGGAGAGAATGCGCAATGGGGCACCTTTATAGGCGAGGAGGCCGGAGCGGGAGATCGTGGCGGCGTTAATGGCGGCGGGCCGGCGCGGGCGCACGGGGTTAAGAGGGGGTAATGGCGGGAATGAACGCGGCGGAGTGAGGGGGAGTTAATGCGCGTGATGGCGAGTGAAGAGAGGGAGGGAATCGCGGGAGTGACGAGCTCCGAGGCGAGCGGCAATGGCGGCGAGAGGCGCGGGCGCTGCGGAGAAGAAAGGGGCGGGTAAGAAGCACAAGATACGGGCCCACCCACGTCGTGAGACAGAGCGGGAGAGAGGCGCGACGGATTGATTGTCGGCCGTCCGATTTGATCGGACGGCCCGCATTAAATAGGCGCGGGAGGATTGGGTCGACGTGCGATCTTCGGGCTTCGCCCAAGATCTTGTAAAAGATTTTTAAACCTTTTTCAATTGATTTAATTTCAAAAATTCAAATAGGCTTTAGAAAATAGTAAATGAAGTCCAAAAATTTTGAGAAAATTCACATAAATTCTATGAGGCATTCTGGACTTAAATAAAATAATTCCAATTTTTAGTTGGTAATAGATTTTGCACATAAATTCTTTTAGCCTTAATATACTTTATTGAAAAGCTTTTAAAAATTCCAGAAAATCCACAAAAATTAATAAATCTTATTTTTAAATGAAATTGAAATTTTGGGTGTTACAAACCTACCCCTTAAAGGGAATCTCGACCCGAGATTCGACTTGGTCAACAAAAGGTAGGGTACTCGGCTCTCAAAACTTCTTCTCGCTCCTGTAGCTTCTTCTTCCGAATGATTGCTCCACTGAACCTTACAAGAGCGAATGACTTTACTTCTGGTGACGCGTTCTGCCACATCGAGAATCTTGATTGGTTGTTCCACATAGGTGAGATCTTCCTGAAGATCGATGCTCTCGAGCGGTGTTTCTTCTGTTGGTACTCTGAGACATTTCTTTAATCGATACATGGAAGACATTGTGAAGCAATGACAGAGATGCTTTGGTAGTTCCAAGCGATAAGCAACTTCACCTTTCTTTGCCAAAATCTTATAAGGTCCGACAAATCTAGGTGCGAGTTTTCCTTTAGTCTGAAATCTCTTCACTCCTCTGAGTGGAGTTACCCGAGATAGACAAAATCTCCCATCTCAAAGGATAGTTCTCTCCGACGATTATCAGATAACTCTTTTGTCGGGTTTGAGCTACTTTCAAACGTTCTCTTATTGCTTTTACCTTACTTTCACTTCTTTTATCAATTCCGTCCAAGAATTGGTGTTCTCCTACTTGATCCCAAAGGAGAGGGGTTCTACACTTTCTACCATACAATGCTTCAAATGGCGACATCTCGTAGGCTAGCTTGAAAGTCGTTGTTGTAGGAAAATTCTGCATAGGGCAAATTCTTATCCCGCCTTCTTCCATAATCTATAGCACAAGCTCAAGCATGTCTTCTAGGACCTGATTTACACGCTGGTCCGCCATCTGCTTGGGGATGATAAGTCAGGCTAAAGTTGAGTCTGGTTCCTAAAGCTTCATGTAGACTCGCCAAAATTTTGAAGTGAATCGCGAACCTCTCGGACACAATTTTCTTGGGTATACCATGTAGACATACGATCTTGGCCATGTACAATTTCGCTAACTTATTGCTTCGTAAGTGGTCTTGGTGGAATAAAATGAGCCACTTTTGTTAATCGGTCAATTATCACCCAAATGGAATCACAACTGATTGGGTCCTAGGTAGTCGGTGATAAAATCCATACCAATCTCCTCCCATTTCCACTCGGGAATTGGTAATGGTTGTAATAATCCGCAGTCTCGATGTTTCGCCTTAACACGCCGACACACATCACAACGTGCAACAAACTCGCGATCTCTCGCTTCATACTAACCCACCAATACTTTTCCTTCAGATCCTGGTACATCTTTGTACTCCCGGGATGAATAGAGTAAGGTGATTCATGAGCTTCTTTCAGAATCAGTTGTCTGATTTCAAGATGTTTAGGTACACGATCGGTTGCCAAACCATCTGTGCCCCGCTCGTCTTCGTAAAATCTCGGGCTTTGCCTCTTCTCATATTCTTCATGATTTCTTTGATGTCTTCGTCTTCTAGTTGTTTTTCTCGATCCGACTTTGTATGGTTGGTTGACTTCCACCGTGTTGATCTGACCTTGACCGATAATTTCAGATTCGGATGCTTTAGTTCTTCATACAACTCGTTGATTTTCTTGAACTAACACCGTGTTGCAAGATGCCTTCCTACTAAGAGCATCTGCTACCACGTTGGCTTTACCCGGGTGATAATGAATTCCAAGGTCATAATCCTTTATCAGCTCTAACCATCTTCTTTGCCTGAGATTAAGATCTGACTGGGTGAAGATATATTTCAGACTCTTATGATCCGTGAAAATCTCACGTGATGTTACCAATGAGGTAATGCCGCTTGATTTTCAAAGCATGCACAATTCTCGCTAACTCTAAATCATGAGTTGGATAATTTCCTTCATGTGGCCTTAATCGACGAGATGCATAAGCCACAACCTTTCCTTCCTGCATCAAGACATCCTAGCCCTCGCGGATGCGTCACGTAAAACTTCAAAATCCTTACGTATATCCGTAAAACTAGCACCGTGCAGAGACTAGTCTTTTCTTGACTCTTGAAAACTTTGTTCACAAGCATTTGTCCATTCAAATTTCTTTTCCTTCTTGAAGTTGAGTCATGGGTTTGGCGATCTTGGAGAAATTTTCAATGAATCTGCGGTAGTACCAACTAATCCGAGAAAACTTCTCACTACATGTGATGACTTGGGTTGCTTCCAATCCATTCTGACTTCAACCTTTGAGGGTCTATCAACTCCTCCTGGCGACACAATGTGTCCAAGAAATGCCACTTGGTGAGCCAAAATTCACTTTTCTTTGAGTTTGGCATAAAGTTGGTGTTCTCAAGTTTGCCCAAAATAATTTCGAGATGTTTTTCATGCTCTTCCATATCTCTTGAATAGATGAGAATATCATCTATGAATACCACCACAAACTTATCCAAGAATTCCATGAACACTTTGTTCATCATATTCATGAAATAAGCAGGGCATTTGTTAGTCCAAATGACATCACCGTGAACTCGCATAATCCATATCCGTGGTAAAGGTGTCTTGAATATCTTCGGTCGATTTTTAATTGATGGTAGCCTCGACCTCAAATCAATCTTGGAGAAAACACTGGCTCCTTTAAGTTGATCAAGCGGATCATCTATCCTAGGTAACGGTACTTGTTTTTGATTGTTACCTCGTTGAGTGATCTATAGTCCACACACATTCTCATACTATTGTCTTTCTTTTTGACAAATAGTACTGGAGCTCCCCAAGGCGATGAACTCGGTTGAATGTAACCTTTACTCTGTAGTTCTTGACCGCTTCTTCAACTCTGCTAGATCATTTGCCAAGATTCGTAGGGTCGCCTGAAATTGGGCGATCCACTCGACTAAGTCAATTAAGAACATTATGTCCCTGCGGTGGCATACTGTAAGTCCTCGGAAAAACATCTGGATATTCTTGTACCACGGGTATATCTTTCGCCACTTCCTTTAAACTGGTCAAGATAGGACTTCTTTCCGTAGAAGTCTTGGGTTGGAACTCTACTGAAATCCCTTGCTCATTGGTGAGGTTGATAGATCTACTAGCACAATCTATTCTGCCCTGATTTTTGGCAAGCCAGTCCATTCCAAGAATTACGTCCAATCCTTGCGAACGCAGGACTATTAAGTTGGCCGAGAAAGTTACTCCAGAGATTTCAAAGGTAAGATTTGGACAGAATAAACTAGCCCTCATTTCTGAGCCCGGGGAATGGATTAACATGGGCTTAACTAAGGGGGAGGTAGATAACCCATATTTTTCCACAAACTTATTTGACACAAAAGAATGCGAAGCTCCGGAATCAAATAAAACTGATCCGTATCGAGTTGACAAGGAACGTACCAAGAACAACATCCGTCTTCGCATAGGCTTCCTCTGCGGTGACGTGATTCACACGCCCTTCATGAATTGACCACCGGTCTTGAGGGACCGCCGAGACCAAACTCCGGAGTTGGCTTGACGGGGTGGCAGTTTGTCGCTTTGGGACACTTATTGGCATAATGACCCAACTCGTTGCGGTGAAAGCAAGTGATTCTCTTTGTGGAAATAATCGCCACTAAACCGACCTCCGACGAACTACTACGGAATCCGGAAGTATTTGGCGCGAATCGAGTGGGACTCGGTGTAGTAGTCTCGAATCTCCCACGCCGAGGTGGTGAGATCGAGAGAAACGAGGCTTGGGCGGTCCTCCCGAGTTAAACTTCGAGCCGCCATCCTCCGCTTGCGATTCTCCATTTCGATGTTTGCCTTCTGGCGTATGGCCTTATTTACCAACTGCTGAAAGTCGGTAAAATCTCGAGAAATCAAACGAGCAGAGAGTTCGCTGCTCAACCCTTCCGAAACCGCTCTTGCTGTCTTCGTCTCGCTACATCCTCAGGGGCATAGCGAGCAAGTTGGTTAAACTTATGCAGATACTCGCCAACTGAACGGTTTCCTTGGCGAAGCGAGCGAAACTCCTTCTTTTTCAAGGTAATCATGCCAGATGGAATGTGAGATCGGCGGAAAGCTTGCATGAACTCATCCCAAGTGATTTCTTGGGCATTAGCATGGGACATGCTGAAATTATCCCACCATTCTGATGCGGGACCCATCAATTGATGAGAGGCAAACAAAACTCTCTCACGATCTGTGCACTGAGCAATATCCAGTTTCTTTCCAATGGCCCTGAGCCAATCATCTGCGTCCATGGGTTCCGTACTACTAGAAAACGTTGGCGGACGCATCCTCATGAACTCGACAAAGTTACTCTATGGAGGTTGAGGAGCATGATAGGTCACGACGCTTGGGTATTTTGATTGCTGTGAAGGGACTGGGCTAGCAACTCAATCAGATGAGTCTGATTGGCCATCATTTGGCGCCAGTCAGGAGCTTCAGTTGGAGGAGGTGGTGGTTGTTGAACTGGATTTTCTTGATATTCGGCATTCTCATTTCCTTGCCCTCTAGCACTAACACTTCCGGTGCGGGTGGTCACCATCTGATGAACTCTTCACAGATTAGACAAGAGTGACAGGAATTATAAGAGTATAGATCTAAAATAGCCCAAATTCAACAAACACAAGGCAAGAACATTTCAGTAAAATAATTTATTTTTATTTTATTAATTCATTATGGCTACTACAAAGATTTGGTAGCTCATAATTCGCAACTAAAGGAAAATTTAAGGTCAAATCTATGGTGTTAATGGGGTATAATCTGGCTCACTAGAACTAGCCTCGCCTTCCTTGTAGGAGGCCAGTTCTTTTTCTGCACTCTTCAACTTTTCTTCTGCATCTTGTAATTTCACTTGCGAAGGGCGACACTCATCTAGTGTATTCCCGTAGGCATAATCCATGGCTCTGGCCAGATCCACCTGATGAGTGAGATCGGGACAGTCTTCATCTCTAGTTGAGCGGAAAGCACTGTCATGCCGGGTTGGAATGTGCATTGGGTAATAGTGGAACCCAGCCGTTGAGGCGATGATCGTAGATGTAGCGAAGTCTGCGGGTTGCTTCCCGGCGCGATCCTCGATGCCTTGGCGAAGGTGTCTCGTCGCATTGGGGCATCAAGACGTGGAAGTCCGTGTTCGCGATAGATTGGAGTAAAGGATCACCTCTACTCTCCATCGCTCTGATTTCCCACTTTATACTTGTATCCTTGATACGTCGGTCTTTCTTCAAAGTCTAAGTCTTGCATCATCTTCCGAGAATGGCGCCCAATGACCAAAGAAGACTCCATGGGAAATGGCATTTAACTTCACCATCTACAATTTTTGAACAGGAGATGAGTTAGTAAATAATTTTTCAAGAGAAAAGTTGAGGAATGACTCTGAAGACCAAGGTATTTTTAATTTTCAAAATAAGTCCTTAAGGGTTTGATTTCCTTCTAGGTCACGACCTACGATCAATATGGCTCGATACCACTTTTGTCGAACCCGGAGCGAAGGATCCCGAATTCTCGTGTTCATACACTAGTCCAGATTTCCAGTACACAGATCACAAAAATGTTATCACAAACATATCCAGCGTGTATTAATAAGCATAGAGTTTATTACAAGCGGGCCGAGGCCAAATAAAACATTGCGGAAGCAAATAGTAAAGGTAAGCCACACGATACGCCACAGTAATCGTGCGAGATCGCGCCTAATCGCCCCGCTCCTCACCTTACGGATAGCGTCTTCTCTGAATAATAATATTCAAGAAGAGTGAGCACTACAATCGTGCTCGCAAATTACACCCAATACTGTAATTTAGAATGCATGCATAAGTTATTCAAAGGAAGGTTGTAGGGTTTATTTGCATAAATCACCTTTTGGTTTAAATAGTTATACTAAGTTTCAAGGCACATTTTCATTACATAACTAAAATCGATTTAAAATTGATCATTTTATAGTGGATAACCTCCATATGAAACATAGTGAAGGATACCCTCCTATCACAAGGCTACCCATAAATTTACCACAAGGATTAACCATCCTCAAATCATGTCCAAAGTTATTTTAAAACCAAAAACAAATCTAACTTAGAGTGGCTTTGCTCAGCATGTCCATGACCGTGGACACGGCTATTCGAATAGATTTACACTCTGCAGAGGTTGTACAACTTTACCCACACGAGATAATTTGCCCGTTATGTCGGCCAATACACACTTCCTTAGGTGTGTGACTAGGCAATTATCACAAGGCGTTTCCAATGCACTACCTCAATACCAATATGCCCGCTAAGGTTTCACTTCCATTAGGCTAACCACCTGCTGGAAACCCCCTCTTGCGCCAAGTGGGAATAAAGTCTAACCGACACCCACACAACAAAAATGGCATAAACAATACTGAGGTAATACAAATTATTAAGCCTGGTTCTGCCCATACAGAACATGTGGTAGTACGGTGGAGCTTTTGCAAGATGCGGCTCAAAGGCCGGTCCTTAATCTACTTGGGCAACTTTCAATAATAACCCTGGGTCTCAGTCCTAACCAGACAGGCCCGTGCATAAACTTGCACCCACCAACGGTCCATGTTTGCCCAAGTACAATCCATTTTCTTTTATTTTAGATTTTCAAAGACATTTGCAAAGTCCACCATGACAAGGCAATGTCATAGGCTTTTTATCAATTTATGAAATTTTGGCTAAATTCTCCCAAAGTCAAATATTTCATGGTCTAAGCATTTGCTATGCATATATATTTATTTTTAAATTCATTTGACTAAGGCTACAAGGAATTGGTAATACAACAATCAAATTTGGCTATACAAAGGAATTGGAATGATTAAATATTTAAAACAGGAATTTAAAATAATTAAATACAATTATGCATGCAATAATAATTTAAAATAGTAATTTAATAATTTTAAATATTGGGGGCAAAATGGTCAATGGTGTAACTTGCCTTGCTCAAATTCCTGGTATTCTACTTCTTCAATAGGGTCAAGCTCTCCGGAGTCGTCAAAATCTATACGCGAAAATATTCCAAATTCAAACAGAATTCAAATGAACACAAATAAATTCAAATGAAAATTCAAATTAACTCCAAATTAAATAATTTTGGTTTAGTTAGCTAGATCTTGATTTTATACAAATTTAGAAATTTGAATCACCTAAATCGGAGTTTGTATGAAGAAATACGAGCTCCTGGAAGTTTAAATCTAATTTTAATTCAAAAATCAGAATTTCTGAATTTCCCGAATTAAATTTCTAAAGGAAATTCTATTTATTGCGCGGTGACGCCAAGAAGATCGTGCATCGAGATCGACATGTGGGCCCAAGCAGTCATGGATCGAGTCCACGGTGTTTTCAAGTCCACGGTGGACTCGGCCACAAAGACTGATGTGAAGGAGCTACTGTCTTTGCGCTACTGCCGCTACCGGGCATCCACGTGGTACGCCACGCACGCGGTAGGGGTGAGGTGGCGCTGATGTGGCGCTGAGGTGGCTAACCACGTCGGCGCCGGAGAGGGGAGGCGCTCGGGAACCGATGGCGCAGGCGAACGGCGGCGCGGCGAGCTCCGGTGAGGTGTGCAAAACGTTCAGGGGGATACACTGAGTCGAGTGCGCTACCTGGCGACGCGAGAGCGTGGCCGGAAGATGGTCGGCGACGGCGAGAGGCGGCGCGAGGTTGGTCGTTGGCGGGAGGGTGCTCGGGGATCTCAGCGAGGTCGAGGCGCGCACTGTGATCGCCGAGTATCTTGCCGGCGATGGTGCGGTCGCGGTGGCGGAGAATGCTTCTTTGTCGCCGAATCGAAGAAGATGGAGCTTGGCCGCTAACGGGAAACTTCAAATGCCGGCGATTGAGAGCGAGCGAAGCTTCGGGAGTAGATGGAATGGAGTGTGGGAGAGAATGCGCAGCAGGGGGCACCTTTTATAGGGCGAGGGGAGGCCGGGAGCGGGAGATCGTGTGCGGCGTTAATGGCGGCGAGCGAGGCGCGGCGCACGGGGTTAAGAGGGGGTAATGGCGGGAATGAACGCGCGGAGTGAGGGGAGCATGCGCGTGATGGCGAGTGAAGAGAGGAGGAATCGCGGGAGTGACGAGCCCGAGGCGAGCGGCAATGGCGGCGTAGAGGCGCGGCGCCGCGGAGAAGAAAGGGGCGGGAAGAAGCACAAGATCTGGCCGGGCCCACCCGTCGTGAGACAGAGCGGGAGAGAGGCGCGACGGATTGATTGTCGGCCGTCCGATTTTGATCGGACGCCCGCATTAAATAGGCGCGGGAGGATTGGGTCGACGCGTGCGATCTTTGGGCTTCGCCCAAGATCAAGTAAAAGATTTTTAAACCTTTTTCAATTGATTTAATTTCAGAAATTCAAATAGGCTTTAGAAAATAGTAAATGAAGTCCAAAAATTTTGAGAAAATTCACATAAATTCTATGAGGCATTTCGGACTTAAATAAAATAATTCCAATTTTAGTTGGTAATAGATTTTGCACATAAATTCTTTTAGCCTTAATATACTTTATTGAAAAGCTTTTAAAAATTCGGAAAATCCACAAAAATTAATAAATCTTATTTTTAAATGAAATTGAAATTTTCAGCTGTTACATTGGTGAAATATTGCTCTCGGCCGCCATTGTTGAAGCTTCAAGTTCTTGATGAAAGTGGTGCTCGGCCTTTTTACTCAAATCCTCGCCGCCTTAGCTTCCTCCTCTCTCGTGAGCAATAGCCCTCACTCAATTTGTCGCTTGCTTGCAAGAGAGCAGATTAATTGCGGATTTCCCTTTTCGCCAAAGTCCCCATTCTTCTTCGTTAGAGCCGAATCAACCCTTCTCTGTGTGCGTTCTCGGGCTCGAGGTAACTTCTTATTAGTCCCTAGTTGCTTGGCACTGCTTCCTTGAACCGCATGTTGAGCTCATTTGCGTTTTCGTTTTCGGTCATTTTGAGTCATCTCGTCATCTCCGCTTGCTTGGCGTTCTAGACCGCCATGACCAAAGTTGTTGGTTCCTTGGTGCGCAGTTTATTAGGAACCCATTTTGGGCCTTTACCGCACCGCCGTGACTGCAGTCGGCGGTGAGCCTCTGCTCACCGCCGCTTTGTCGGACAAAACCGGTAGCGAGTTTTGAACGTGAATCGATGTGGACCGTCGCTCCTTAGATCCACGGTCCGGATCTGAATGAACGTTCGGACCGTCCGAACGGTTCGATCCGCGTGGACCGTTGGATCCAAGATCAACGGTTCACGACGTGTGAACGTTCGGACCGCCGAACATCCTTGGCATCCGGTTCGCTCATCTTTCATCCAACGGCCGATGCTTAGGGTTCGCACGCGAGTTCTCATTGCTTTGTGTTTGGGCCGCTTGTTTTCGGATCTTCGCCCGTAATTGTCCACGTCGCTTATCCGAGTTGTATTTCTGTAGAGTTATTTATCAACCGAAAAATAGTTTTATCTTCCAAAATTCATAAGTATTTTTCTCAGAATTTCAAAAATTATAAAACCAAGTGCCTTTATTTTTCATTCTTAGTAAACTTATTTCCAGTATAGGTTTCTCATTTATCTCGAAGAGAGAAAAGTTTTATTTTGAAAGTAAACATTAAACTGATTATCTTTCCAATAGAAAAATAGTGAATCTTAGAAAACTCATAAATAATTATTGCAAGCTCCAAATGAGATGAATCCAGTGGGGCTGTTCATCTTATAAGATGCTTGATTTATCATAAAAGTTTCAGTAGCTGTATCATTCTAGAAAATTTCGCTAAAATCATTGCTTAGGTGAATAGTCTGTTTTTCATTTTTCCGCCGATGAAAATGTTTTGGCCATAACTTTTGCATTGAGAATCCAAATCAATTGGTTCTTGTTGCTTTAGTTAATAAAAATTATGTTCTTTCTACTGTAATAATTTGAGAACTTTTTGCTGGTTTTGCTGTTGCATCTTTCGATGTTTTCGCCTTATTGGTTCTTGTTGGTTCTTTCGATAGGTTGCGATAATATTGTTAATATCGAGAGTGATCCTCTGCAGCAAAACAATGAGCTTCAAACAAGGCAAGATATTTGATCATAAATGTCCCATTACTTTCAAAGTCTAATATCTTGTTTACAAATTATATGTATGCATTGCTTTTGTGTCCAAGTATTTTTGTCCTGTTTAGAGGTAGCTATTCCTAATGCATTGTTGCCATTAAAATGTTATCCTCGCCACAACCATAAGCTATTATCATCACGTGAATTAGAGCCCGTGATTTAATTATGCTCTTTTTCTCGTCTTTTGCGATATCATGCTTAGAAATGCTTAGCTACCAGTAGAATTGGGCGGTTATCGACTTAGTCGATGACCTTGATCACACAAATTATTTTGTTTATTTTTGGTTCGGCACCTTATGCTTTTGTTTTGTAAAAACCGAAAATGAAACAAAATGATTTGACTTGGGCACAATGGCATGTTGGTGTGATTGTTGGGTGTGACAAGGAAAGGTGCCCATGTCCCTAAGGACCAAAAATGTTGCTTGCGCCACTAATCCAAGTACTTTTGCGTACTAACCACATGAGGGTTATATGGGACCCTCTTGACCTAGTACTTTGGAGTGTGTTATCTCCGAGTCGCGGGAGGAGCGTTGTGTGTTGTGTGAAAAGGAATTGTGTTCTTGTGTTGGGTGTGCGGTGGTGGAGTTTCCGGATGGACTCTCCACCTCTAGGGCGCGTGCAGCTTGTCCGAGGCTTTACCCGTGAGGGGTAGTTGTCCGAGGGGCCACGACTCGACACAACGTATGGGTTTCTATCCATACGGGCGACTCGGGTTAATACATAATATTGGAAAAGTCTCAGAGGACTTAGCCGTGCTGCAAGCATACCTAAGGAAGTGTACTTAATCATGTGGCAAAAGGCGGTCCGACATGTGGGTAAGTTGGTACACCTGCAGGATAAATCTATTCGAATAGCCTCGCCCTAGGTTGTGGACACGCTTGGTGATTTCACGCAAGATCTAGACTTCAACAACTGCTTTTGTTTTAAAATTAAAACTTGACATGGTTGGCATGAGTGGGTAATTCATGCTATTGTGGTGGCTATTGGGTTAGCCACTTCCGGACTGCTTTTATCGTTGTTGATACTTGATTACTACTGCTTTTATCAAATAAAATCAGATTGCAAAATTGCCTTCAATCTATTACATTATTGCAAATAAAACTTGCTTTATGCTTACAAACTTGAGTCCTATCTCGCTCCACTTAAATAAGCTTGCATATAGTTATTGTATAGATCTGTTATCATTCTTATATATCTTAAGAGTACATTCAGTACTCACCCGACTTTTTGTTGGGTCGCTTTTGTTTGTAGAGGAAGAAGGTGAGCCCCAAGGGCATCACTTCTGTGAGATGTGCTGCGGGTTCAACGGCTAGCTGCGGCCTGGTCGGTTGCCTTGTGGGTAAAAGGCACACCGTTGGGCTCTTTTGTTTATCGCCATCTTATGGCACTTTGCTTCACTGCTCGTAATATTTATCTGTTGGCCGGTTGGCCTCTTTGTTGTAATTACTCTTGAATATTATTATGTATGTCTTTATTTTGTTCTTTGCTTTCGGTTCTATGTGATTGAATGGAATTGATGCATGAACTTTTGTGAGAGGGTGTATCGCACTCAGGAAGTATACATTCCTCGGCACACGAGTTATTATGCTTATGATGATAGGGTCAAGTGGTGACTAATCATTATAAGCTTAATAATCCCAAGGCCACAAGAGGTTGGTATCGAGCCATACGACCATAGAAGCCGCTAGCTTGGTCGTCTTTAGGATGTTTTGGAAAAATCTTATTTTCAAGTATGAAACGATTTATGAAAGCTTAAGGAGTTCTCGATTTTACTCCTTACCTATCTTAGCTTTCTCATCTCATCTTACTCTAGTTTGAGTTTTAAAAGTTGTTTTCCTCTCATCTCCTCTTCAAAGATAGTGTTATCGATTAAATGGGTTTGGGAACCACCTAGTTTGGCAAATTGAAGTGCTTAGGGTTTTGAAGTTTCGATGGAGATTTGGCTAGAGGCTTGATGCGAATCTGGGACAAAGACGCCTCAATTTCAGACAATGGCTCAATGGTTTCGATAGGACCACCGAGCTTGGCAAATTGAAGTGTGCCGATTTTGAAGTTTCTAGAATGGAAGACTTCGACCGAAGCTTGATGCAAAATCGCTACAAAGAACCTCGATTTCCGGACAAGAAGCTCGATGGTTTCTAGTGGGGTAGAAAATGAGAGTTTAATCAACTAAAATTTGTGGGGCTAAAAGGGTAAGAAGTGATATTCTATGTCTAGTGACTAAAACTAATACCTCGCTAAGTTGGTTTTTACCACGATTTTTCCATGCAATAAGCTTTTGGTAGTATTCGAATTTTCTTCTCAAAACGACTACTTGTTCATTTAAGACAAGTTAGTCGATCGAGAAGTTGGATCTTGTGTCTTATGAGTTTTGCATGGATCTTATGCCTCTTTGCAACTATTTGGAGTTCGCTTTATTGCGGGTTATGGGTTGAAGTAGGGTTAGGATTACATATACTAATCCCTAGTCGATAGCTTACCTTTGCTATCCCTTCGTTATAGCTCTCGATTTTGCTTCTAACCCGCCTTGATGCAACAGGATGGTCGGTCGTACTCAGAGCGCCGGGGCAGCCAGAGGGTCTCGATGAGGACTTCCACCTCCTCCGACCATGGCCGAGGTTCTCGCTTCGATCGAGCGGAACCGTATGGACCATACACGGATCTCGAGGTGATTGCACCAACACCTCCAACATCTCCGGTGCCGCATTGGATCGTGGGGAGGAGGTGGCCACCCGCGAGGGGAGGACTCTGAGTTCCTTCGCACTCACCACCCACCTTCTCGAGGTCCGAGGACCCACTGACGCGGATGACTGGTTGCGCCTCGCTGAGCGGAAGCTCAACATCGCTCGATGGCTGTGGATCACGAGAAGGCACCGTCGCCTCAAATCACCGGTGGGGCGGCACTCTCATGGTGGGAGAACTTCCTCGCCATGCAAAGACGAGGGCCGGCTATCACTTGGGCGGAGTTCGCGCCGCGGAGGGCTCATGTCCCCGCTGGATTGATGAAGTTGAAGAAGAAGGAATTTCGGCGCTGCTGTGGGCGCAATCGCCATCGAGTACCTCCATGAGTTCAACCATCTTTCTCGGATGCTCCTCGAGGATGTGCCTACAGATGAGGCAAAGCAGAGAAGTTCATGGATGGCTTGTCCGAGGAGCTTGAGGACAAGCTATCTATTGTTGACTTCCCGACTTCCGGACCTTGGTCGACAAGGCCATCATCGCCGAGCATAAGGCGAGGGCACTTGGCGACTCGCAAGCGTAAGTGGGAGGCCCGAAGGCATCCAGGTCGTTGCTCCTCGTCCGTATGGCGGACCAGCTCGAGGCGCCCCTCCCGGCGCAGCACCACCGAGGGCACGGCGTTCGTTCCACGCCCACCGCAGCGTGCCCGACCACGCACCTACGGACAGCCAGAGGCATCCGCCACCCCGCCGCGGATGTCGTATGTTTCTTCTCGCCACGACAAGGGCATTATGCTAATAATTGCCCTAAGAAGATCGAACGCCCTCGTCCTAATGGAGGACGCGGCAAGGGAGTGGTCGTGATCGAAGGCCCCAAATGTGGGAAGTGGCCGAGTCAACCTTATCTCGCCGAGAAGCTCAGATGCACCCGATGTCGTGTTGGGTACACTTTTCGTTAACTCTCACCGGCCACGCTTTATTTGATTCCGGCTTCTCACCGCTTATATCGGAGTCTTTGCTGCACTTAGTGATCTTTCGGTGATTCCTGCATGTTCCTTTGATTATTCATTCTCGGAATTCGTGAATGAGAGCTGAAAATGAATGCCGGGGTGTTTTGATTGAGATTGGGGAAGTGGGATTCGATCGGGATGGATTTTATCACCGGTCTGCCTCGCACCTCCAAGGGTAATGATGCCATCTGGGTTGTCATTGATCGGCTAACTAAAGTGGCGCACTTCCTTCCAGTCAAGACGGGTCTCCGTGTAGGCCGGTTGGCGGATCTCTACATTGCCCGCATCGTGAGCTTACATGGGGTACCCAAGACAATTGTCTCGGATCGTGGTTCTCTTTTCACCTCTCGCTTTTGGCATAGTTTGCAAGAAGCTATGGGAACTCGCCTCTCTTTCAGCACAGCTTATCATCCTCAAACTGATGGCCAGACTGAAAGAGTCAACCAAGTATTGGAAGACATGCTCCGTGCTTGTGTTCTCTCCTATGGAAAGCATTGGGAGAAATGTTTGCCATTCGCCGAGTTCTCCTACAATAACAGTTTCCAAGCTAGTCTTGGAATGACACCTTTCGAGGCTTTGTATGGAAGAAAATGCAGAACTCCGTTGAATTGGTCAGAAACTGGTGAACGACCATTCTTTGGCCCAGACTCAATCAATGAAGCCGAGAGCCAGGTCCAGTTGATTCGAGATCGGTTGCGCACAGCTCAGTCCAGGCAAAAGAGCTATGCAGATCGTCGTCGTCGTGAGTTGAGCTTTGAGCCGAATGACTTTGTTTATCTCAAAGTCTCTCCTTTGAGGGGTCATCAGCGATTCGGCGTCAAGGGCAAGTTGGCTCCTCGATATGTCGGTCCATACCGAGTCATCGAGAAGATGGGAGCTGTCGCCTACAAGTTGGAGTTGCCTGCTGCACTTGAGGGGGTGCATGATGTGTTCCATGTATCCCAGCTCAAGAAGTGCCTCCGCGTTCCAACTGAGGAAGCTCCGTTGGAAACTCTTGATGTTTAGGAAGCCTTGACCTACAAGGAGCACCCTGTTCGCATCCTTGAAGAGGCTCAACGAAGAACGAGGAATCGTGCCATCAAGTTCCTCAAAGTTCAGTGGTCAAACCATTCTGAAGATGAAGCCACTTGGGAAAGGGAAGATCGTCTCCGTGCAGACTATCCATCTTTCTTTACCGAGTGAGCCAAATCTCGGGGCGAGATTTCTGTAAGGGGGGGAGGTTTTGTAACATCCCAAATTGGGTTTGTGTTTCAAATGTAATAAAAATGAGGATAAATTAAAACTTTTGTTGCCTCATGTGTGGTTACAGTGTTTGAAACATCTTTCCTTTAATTGGTGGAAATTAAAACTCAAAATTTCCCCAATTAAATTCAAGTCATCAATCTCCTCAATGAAAATCTGGTGCCCTACCCCTCAAAATAATTTTCATTGGACCTAGGAGAGATGTTTAACACCTCAGAATTATTTCATAATTTTCAGAAATTATTTGATAATTTTTGAGGCAAGTCAAACATTAGTCAAACTCCTAAAATAGCCTTCTGGAATTTTTAGAGAAAAATGAAGTGCATAAAAGTCTCTGAAAATTTTATATAAGGTTCCTCCCACTTTTAGCAATCTCCAGTTAAAATTTAATAAATTTTGGAGTTTGTTTGCTACCCCAAATAATTCCACCAAAAATCAGTTATTCAAATTCAAACCCTAACCGGTTTTCACTGTTCCTCGGGTTCGGATCGGACTGGGCTCGAGCCACTTGATTTGGTTCATCAACTAAACGCACCGGCTCGGTCGTTGGCGCGAGTGTTGTGAGTCGTTGGATCGGCATCAAACGGCCCACGATCGCGTGAACGTTCGGACCATCCGAGCGCGCTGATCCATTTGAACCGTTGGATTCTAAATCAACGGCTCGTGATCGCGTGAACGTTCGGACCATCCGAACGCCTCGCACAACGTGAACCGTAGGATCCAAATCAACGGTCCAGGATTAAGTGAGCGTTCGAATCGTTATAAGCCCCCGCTCGATTTGAACTGCTCGATCTCAATCCGACGGCCGCCGCCGTCGCCTTCCTCCGCTCGCGGCGGCGGCCGCCGAGTCAATAAATGGTGGCGTGCACAGTACACTTCGGCAGAGCCCAGTCGCGTCTCCTTTAGGCCAACGGCTTTTCCGCATTTAATGCTCCCGTCCGGTCGCCTCCATAGTCGTGGTCTCCACTGCTTTCACCTGCCCCCGTCGCTCTCGGCCTACCCTAGTACCGTGCTTCATCATTTTCTTACCGTTGTCCCCTCTTGCTCCTTGGCTATAAAACTCCTCCGAGGCTTCCTTAGCATTCTTTGAACACCTTTGAGCTTCAGCATCATTTCTAGTGCACTGAGTGAGCTCCTTGGTGAAATATTGCTCTCGGCCGCCATTGTTGAAGCTTCAAGTTCTTCGGTGAAAGTGGTGCTCCGGCCTTTCTTACTCAAATCCTCGCGCTTTAGCTTCCCTCCTCTCGTGAGCAATAGCCCTCACTCAATTTGTCGCTTGCTTGCAGAGAGCAGATTAATTTGGATTTCCCCTTTTCGCCAAAGTCCCCATTCTTCTTCGTTAGATTGAATCAACCCTTCTCTGTCGTGCTCGGGCTCGGGTAACTTCTTATTAGTCCCTAGTTGCTTGGCACCCGCTTCCTTGAACCTTGGTGAGCTCATTAGCGTTTTCATTTTCGGTCATTTTGAGTCATCTCTGTCATCTCCGGCTTGCGGCGTTCTAGACCTTGCATGACCAAAGTTGTTGGTTCCTTGGGTGCGCAGTTTATTAGGAACCCATTTTGGGCCTTTACTGCACCGCCGTGACCAGAGTCGCTGGCGGTGAGCCTCTGTTCACCGTCGTTTTGTCGGACGAAAACCAGGCGCGAGTTTTGAACGTGAATCGATGTGGACCGTCGCTCCTTAGATCAACGGTCCAGATCTGAATGAACGTTCGGACCGTCCGAACGGTTCGATCCGCGTGGACCGTAGGATCCAAGATCAACGGTTCACGTACGTGTGAACGTTCGGACCGCCGAACATCCTGGCATCCGGTTCGCTCATCTTTCATCCAACGGTTGATGCTTAGGGTTCGCACGCGATTTCTGTTGCTTTGTGTTTGGGCGTTTGTTTTGAATCTTCGCCCGTAATTGTCCACGTCGTTTATCTGAGTTGTATTTCTCGGGTAGAGTTATTTATCAACTGAAAAATAGTTTTATCTTCCAAAATTCATAAGTATTTTTCTGTAACTTCAAAAATTATAAAACCAGTGCCTTTATTTTTCATTCTTAGTAAACTTATTTCCAGTATAGGTTTCTCATTTATCTCAGTAGCAGAAAAGTTTTATTTTGAAAGTAAACATTAAACTGATTATCTTTGCAATAGAAAAATAGTGAATCTTAGAAAACTCATAAATAATTATTGCAAGCTCCAAATGAGATGAATCCAGTGGGGCTGTTCATCTTATAAGATGCTTGATTTATCATAAAAGTTTCAGTAGCTGTATCATTCTAGAAAATTTCGCTAAAATCATTGCTTAGGTGAATAGTGCTGTTTTTCATTTTTCTGGCCGACTGAAAATGTTTTGGCCATAACTTTTGCATTGAGAATCCAAATCAATTGGTTCTTGTTGCTTTAGTTCATAAAAATTATGTTCTTTCTACTGTAAAAATTTGAGAACTTTTTGCTGGGTTTTGCTGTTGCATCTTTCGATGTTTCTCGCCTTATTGGTTCTTGTTGGTTCTTTCGATAGGTTGCGACAATATTGTTAATATCGAGAGTGATCCTCTACAGCAAAACAGCGAGCTTCAGCAAGGCAAGATATTTGATCATAAATGTCCCATTACTTTCAAAGTCTAATATCTTGTTTACAAATTATATGTATGCATTGCTTTTGTGTCCAAGTATTTTTGTCCTGTTTAGAGGTAGCTATTCCTAATGCATTGTTGCCATTAAAATGTTATCCCCTGCCACAACCATAAGCTATTATCATCGCTGGTGAATTAGAGCCCGGTGATTTAATTATGCTCTTTTTCTGTCTTTGTGATATCATGCTTAGAAATGCTTAGCTACCGGTAGAATTGGGCGGTTATCGACTTAGTCGATGACCTTGATCACACAAATCATTTTGTTTATTTTTGGTTCAGCACCTTATGCTTTTGTTTTGTAAAACCGAAAATGAAACAAAATGATTTGACTTGGGCACAATGGCATGTTGGTGTGATTGTTGGGTGTGACAAGGAAAGGTGCCTGTGTCCCTAAGGATCGAAAATGTTGCTTGCGCCATCGATCCAAGTACTTTTGCGTACTAACCACATGAGGGTTATATGGGACCCTCTTGACCTAGTACTTTGGAGTGTGTTATCTCCGAGTCGCAGGAGGAGCGTTGTGTGTGTTGTGTGAAAAAGGAATTGTGTTCTTGTGTTGGGTGTGCGGTGGTGGAGTTTAGGGATGGACTCTCCACCTCGAGGGCGCCGCAGCTTGTCCGAGGCTTTACCAGTGAGGGGTAGTTGTCCGAGGTGGGCCACGACCCGACACAACGCTTGGGTTTCTATCCATACAGGCGACTCGAAGTTAATACATAATATTGGAAAAGTCTCGTAGGACTTAGCCGTCTTTAAGCATACCTAAGGAAGTGTGCTTAATCATGTGGCAAAAGGCGGTCCGACATGTGGGTAAGTTGGTACACCTGCAGGATAAATCTATTCGAATAGCCTCGCCCTAGGTTGTGGACACGCTTGGTGATTTCACCCAAGATCTAGACTTCAACAACTGCTTTTGTTTTAAAAATTAAAACTTGACATGGTTGGCATGAGTGGGTAATTCATGCTATTGTGGTGGCTATTGGGTTAGCCACTTCGGATGCTTTTATCGTTGTTGATACTTGATTACTACTGCTTTTATCAAATAAAATCAGATTGCAAAATTGCCTTCAATCTATTACATTATTGCAAATAAAACTTGCTTTATGCTTACAAACTTGAGTCCTATCTGCTCCACTTAAATAAGCTTGCATATAGTTATTGTATAGATCATTATCATTCTTATATATCTTAAGAGTACATTCAAAGTACTCACCCGACTTTCTTTGAAATTTGCTTTGTTTGCAGAGGAAGAAGGTGAGCCCCAAGGGCATCACTACGTGAGATGTCTTTGAGTTCGACGGCTAGTTGCGGCACAGTCGGTTGCCTTGTGGGTAAAAGGCACACCGTTGGGCTCTTTTGTTTATCGCCATCTTATGGCACTTTTGCTTCACTGCTCAGTAATATTTATCATTGGCGGTTGGCCTCTTTGTTGTAATTACTCTTGAATATTATTATGTATGTCTTTATTTTGTTATGTGCTTTGGTTCTATGTGATTGAATGGAATTGATGCATGAACTTTTGTGAGAGGGTGTATCTTGCACACTGGGAAGTATACATTCCTCGGCGTCACGAGTTATTATGCTTATGATGATAGGGTCAAGTGGTGACTAATCATTATAAGCTTAATAATCCCGGGGGCGTCACATTGCTGTTGTTCAAGATGTTGCGGAGGATCACTTAGGTTATCAATATGCTCTTCGGAACCTAACGAGAAAGCGAAAAAGAACCGATAAGAACGAAGAACACAAAAAGACTCAACAGCAAACTTTCTCCAAATGTTTTGAGAATTTTACATCAGCAAGAGCATGATTTATAAGGAATTTAGCAACAAGAACCAATTGATTTAGATTCTTAATGCAAAAGATATGAGCAAAACAAATCTGCTCACTCTTATAAATCACAAATACTACTATTCATTGCAAATCTTGGCAAAATTTTCTGGAGCTATAATGAGGTTAGAAACATTTTTAGATTAAATTTTAGTTAAAAACATAACTAACAAAATTTGAACCAACTAAAAAGGAATTAAAATGAAATAGTTATGCATTTTACAAGTTAATTTCATTTTTCAGTTAACAAATAATCCTTTCGGGGAAAATCCAAAATTAAAATGACGTGGACGAACTTGCATCGTTGATCTTTGATCAACGGTCTACGTCCACGGGACAACGCGCACGCACGCGGCTGATACGTTCACCGTTGCATTTGGATCCAACGGCTCACATGGATCGAAGCGTTTGGGCGCTCCGAACGTTCACACGCACATTAGCCGTTGATCTTGGATCCAACGATCCACGCGGATCAAACCGTTCGGACGGTCCGAACGTTTACTCGAATCGGTACCATTGATCTTGGATCCAACGGTCCACTGATCAAGGCATGCGAGCGATCCAAACGTTCACGCGATGCTGGATCGTAGATCTAAATATCGACGGTCCACAGCGAACCATGTTCAAAAGCTCGCGCCCAGTTTTTGTCCGACAAAACGACGGCGAAAGGAGGTTCACCGCCGGTGACTCGGGTCACGGCGGCGCGAGCTAAGGCCCAAAATGGGTTCTCAATAATCTTGCGCACCCAATGGGACCAACAATTACGGCTACGGCGGTCTAGAACGACGGCAAGCCGGAGTTGACAGAGATGACCAAAACGACCGAAAAACAAAAAATGCAAAGAAGCTCCGCTGCGGTCCAAGTAAGCGTGTGCCAAGCATCTATGGACTAATGTGGAGCTACCTTAGCACTCGAGAGGCACAGAAGAGGTTGGAGCTGCTCCGGTGACGAAAATGGTGCTTTCGGCCGAAAATAGGAAAATCCAAATTCAGTCAAGCCCTCAGCAAGATAAACAAAATTGAGCGAGGGTTAAGCTCGAGAGAATCAAGAAGGAGCAGAGGGAGCAAGAAGTGGAGATAGAGAGCCACTGAGGTACCGCCTTCACCAACAGCTTCAAGCTCAGCTATGGCGGCCGAAGTGTTTTCGGTTGAATGCAGCTCAAACAAATACTGAAGTGCTAGCTAGAGTTGCGGATGTGCAAAAGGAAGCCAAAGGAGAAACAATGGAGCTTAAATAGAGGAAATGACAGAGAGCAACGACAATAAACCCTCTCGGGTCAAACCTGCCATGAGAGCACTTGAGAGCGACGGGAGCAGTTGAGCAATGGACTTTTGAGGGCGGTGCACGATGGGCAATTAATGCGAGCTGAGAGAGCCATTTAATGGTGACCACCGAGGTGACTCTCAACGCTGCGCTCTTCTCCCTAGCTCACGCCATTGCTTGACTCAAACGCACGGTCAGACTCGAGGAAGGAGACGACTCAACCACCGTTGGATTGTAATCGGACGGTTAAAATGAACAGGACGATTAGAACAGTCCGATCGTTCACTTCAATCCAGGCCGTTATCTCCAAATTGGACGGTTCATATGAACAGGACGATCGGCCGGTCCGAACGTTCACTTCAATCCTGCCCGTTGTTCTAAGATCCAACGACTCTCGTTGATCGAAACGTTCGGATGGTCCGAACGTTCACGCGCATATGAGTCGTTGATCTCAGATCCAACGATCCACGATACTTGAGCCCGAGCGACCGTGCTGGTGCAATTAGTTGATTGAACCAAGTCATGTGGCTCGAGCCCGAGTCTGACTCGAACCCAAAGAACAGTGAAAACCAGTTAAGATTTGAATTAAACAGCTGATTTTTGGGGAATTTGCTTAAGGTAGCAAACAAGCTCCAAAAATTATGAGTTTTTAACTGGAGGTTGCTGACTGCAGGGTAAACCTCACATAAAATTTCTAGAGACTTTTATGTACTGTATTTTTCGCCAGAAATTCCAGAAGGTGTGAATTAGGGTTGGACCAAGCTTTGACTTGGTTTGACTTGACTCCCAAAATTATCAAATAATATCTAAAAATCATGAAATAATTTAGAGGCGCCACAAGTCATCCCTAGAGCTCAGAGAAAATGTTTACATAGGTTTGGCACAAGATCTTTACCAAGGAGGTTTTTGGATTCGAGTCAATTGAGGATTTTGATTTTGATCTCCATAATTCTTTTACAAGAATTACAGAAATGGCCAAAGACTTCAAGTTGCAAGAAAAGTTTTAATTTCTTCTTATTTTCTTACATTTGAAACACAAATCTACATTTGGGATGTTACAATTGTAATAGGGGTAGTAATCGTTGAACCCTATATGTGTTGTTGCAAGAACTTTTCGTTTCAGGGGATTGCCATTTGCCTATAGGCCTATATGAATGAAATCATACCAGAAAACTATTATTTGCTTTAATGGATCTTGTACTGGCCCAAATGCCTTTTTAACCCCATTTGGTGTTCAGTTTTGCACATTTTTATGTCTTGATGCATGCTGAATTAAGTAGTATCCACCCGCTGTCCAGATTTCTCTTTCACGCTAGTTCGAGTGTGTCTTTTGTCAGGTTGGTAACTATTCATATGGCAACAGGATGACGGGTGCTACAACTCGTTCGAGATTTCAACTAGGGGAGGGATCACCACACTCGGGCGCTCGCTCCGCTGGTGTCGGTGAGGTATATGCACAGGGAGAGCATGGGGATGTAACATCCTAAAGTTCTGTTACCAAAAATAAATCTATTTTTATTGGATTTTATGTCATTTAAAAGAGTCCTATTGCATTTCTTGATCTCCCAAGTTATTAAAAGTCAAAAAAGAGAATTAATTGAGCATTTTTGGTTTTTTATTGTATTTAAAATTGAAAATGAAAATTTAATTAATTTTTGGAATTTTTCTAAAATTTTAAAAGCTTTTTCCTAATTATTTTAAAGATAAAATAAATTATTTGCAACAATTAATTACCAATTATGAATTGGAAATATTTTATTTAAGTCCAAAATGACTCATGGAATTTCTATGAATTTTTCCATGATTCTTTGACTTTATTTGCTATTTTCTCAAGCCTAAATGAATTAACTAAATTATTTAAAATGTAAATCAATTAAAATTCCAAAACAGTCTCGGGCCGAATTCCTCCAGCCCATTTCCCCAGCCCATGGTTGTTTCTTCAGTGCCAACTGCGCCGTAGATCGGCCTTTCCTCTCTCTTTCCGTTCCGCCGACCTCACCTGTCATCTTAGACCAGCCCTTCGTCTTCCTCTGTACGAACCAGAGTGCCGCCAATCCCGGTCATAAAGCACATTGAAGCTTCCGTTTCCACTCGAGATCAGGCACAATTATTCTCCACGATCACCTTCTACTCACTATCGCACTCACTCAACAGTTTCTTCATCTTTAATCGCTTTACTTATCGCTGCCGCATTAGCCATTAATGCCTGCGCACGTCCTAGACGTTCCAGCTACTCTTTTGCTCTATAAAAGGGGGCATAACCTTCGCATTTCTCCCCTTACTCCATTCGCCCAAACCACAACCACGCTTCCCGTTTCTATCCATCGAAATCTAAGACCAACTCCTTCGCCACCAACACTAATGCCATCGATTGCGCCATCGTCCATTGATCTCTAGTGTCATTGTCCACACCGAAAGCTTCGCCGCTTCGTGTTCTACTTCAGGCGCACTTCTTCTTCGCTAGAGGACCATCGGAGCACCGTCACCACCAAAAGCTGTACCCCGTCACCGCCAAACCTCCTCGCCGCGGACCACTTAGTTGTACTTCGCCTCCGTAAGGTATCACATAAGGTTCAGCGTCATCTCTTCTTTTTTTTGCACACCTTTGAGCAGCTCGCCTTGGCGCTCACCGTGGCGCGTAGCGCCAACGAGCTTGTAGTCGAGAGCCACCACTACTAGGTAGTCGTCGCTTCCTTCGACTAAGTAGTCGTCGCTTCCTTCGACTAGATAGTTGTAGCTTCTGTCGAATACGTAGTAGCAACGTAGTCAGTGTCAAGATCCTAAGTTGGACCGATTTGCCTCTGGTAGGATCGAATCATACTATCGAATCGGCGATTCAACGGAATTGTAAAAATACACATATTTACACTACTACAAAATAGGCTATAGAAAACGTCTCATCACAGACGGTTCTTTGAAACCGTTTGTGATATGGACCTATCACAGACAGTTCTCTTAGAACCGTCTGTGATATGAACCTAGCATAGACGGTTTGTAAATACAACCGTCTGTGAAGTATCACAGACGGTTCTGACCACAAACCGTCTGTGATGACTTAGAGTATCACAGCCAGTTCTGACCATGAACCATCTGTGATGGCGTACAGTATCACAGACGGTTCTTGTGCGAAACCGTTTGTGAAGTATCACAGACGCTTCTTGCTCAGAACCGTCTGTGATACTCTACGTCATCACGGACGGTTCTGAACAAGAACTGTATGTTATACTTCACAGACGGTTATTATTATCAACCGTCTGTGATATGTACGTATCACAGACGGTTCTTATTACCAACCGTCTGTGATATGTACCTATCACAGAGGGTTTGTAATAAGAACCGTCTATGATATGCTGACATTATATATACACCTAGTCCCGACAGAATCCTACCCATTCCAATTTGAGCCGCCACCCTGCTGCCTCCTCCCCCATTTCTCCACCCCTGCTGCCTCCTCCACTGTGCCAACTAGAGAGGAGAAGGAAGGGAAGAAAGGAGGCAGGGAGGAAAAGGAAGGGAGGAGAGGAAGAAAGGGAAGAGATCTCGCAAGATATTCGTCGTGAGCTCTGAGAGGAATGATCTGTACTTAACCCTTTATATTTGCTCTAGATTAATCACTAATAAATTTTAGTATGTTTGGTTAATAGTTAGAGTACTTGCGGTTTATTAATATAATTTAATACTATTTTGTTACGTGCGTTGTAGATGGACTGAAATTGGATGTACGTTGAGAACCGTGAGAGTGAAGAGTAGATTAATAGCGTGTTTGCTTTTAGAAGAGCTGCCGAGCAGGATATGTTGAACAAGGGGTTAAAATTTATGTATTGTCCATGCATTGATTGCGGTAATCTGAAAATGTTTGACAACCCGGCGCAGATCAAAGCTCACTTGATTCGAGGGGGTTTCAAGAAAGGGTATACATGTTGGACCAGTCACGGTGAAGAGCAGATCATACAGGAAGTTAATAATGACGACATCGCCGAGGAAGTCAACGATATGCCGGATGTGGGCTGTGCTTTTGATGAGGATAGGTCGCATGATGACAATCTGGATTAGATGCTACGCGATACAGAAGTGAACTACAGTGAGAGAGAGTTTTGTAAATTCGAGGGCTTAATGGAGGACTCGGGGAAACCTTTGTTCTCTGGCTGCAAGCTGGAATACACAAGGTTATCAACTGTACTTGAACTGCTGAAATTAAAGACAAGCAATGGTTGCTCCGACAAGAGTTTCACAGCGTTGTTATGTCTCCTAGCGGACATCCTTCCAGGGGGAAACGTGTTGCCCAGCACCACCTACCAAGCCAAAAAGGTTTTTTGTCCATTGGGAATGGAAGTAGAAAGAATACATGCATGTCCGAACGATTGCGTCCTGTACCGTAAAGAGTATGCAGACATGCATTATTGTCCCATCTGCAAAGCATCCTGATACAAGCATAAGAATACTGCTAAGCTGAAGTAAGGACCTCCTACTAAGATACTGTGGTATCTACCTGTGATCCTACGTTTGAAGCGTTTATTTGTGAATCGAAAGGAGGCAAGATTGATGCGTTGGCACTCATAGGACTGTAGGAAGGATGGAAGGCTAAGACAACCTGCTGATTTTACCCAGCGGAAAAACTTCGATCGGAGCTTCGAAAAGTTCGGTGCAGAATCGAGCAATATAAGGTTAGTGCTGAGTATAGATGGAATGAATCCTTTCGGTAACATGAGCAACCGACATAGTACCTGACCCGTGAATCTATGTATTTACAACCTTCCTCCTTGGCTGTGTATTAAGTGGAAATACATTTTGATATCACTACTTATCTGTAACATCCTGACCCAAAATAGGCTTAATGCCCAGCGCACCGTGGGGTGGACCCGCGCACACATAACACCTCACTTACACTTTCGTCCTCACTTCGTGTAAAAGAGTTAACCCGGAGGTGCTACGTTTGGATCCAACATGCATTATATACTACTACAACTCACTTGAGACAAGCAATGTGGGACTAATCCCACCACACAACTCCTCATGGGCCACATGGACCACGCTACGAGGCTGTGGTATTACATTCACTTCTTAATTTGGCGACCCTCGGCGAAGATACCGCATCGTGCAAATGCCCTGAACCACCCCTCGGTACACGTTCGTACGTCCAGTGCCGGCACATATGTCATGCCATGTGTCCACTCCGGGGCCCACATGCGCCATGCGCCACATGCCTGCGCCCCTCTCCCGCACGCGCCTGTGCAGCGAAGGTTGATGCTCTGATACCATTTGTAACAACCTGACCCAAAATCGGCTCAATGCCCAGCCCACCGTGGGGCGGACCCGCGCACACATAGCACCACACTTACACTTTCATCCTCACTTCGTGTAAAAGGGTTAACCCGAAGGTGCTACGTTTGGATCCAACAGGCATTATATACTACTACAACTCACTTGAGACAAGCAATGTGGGACTAATCCCACCACACAACTCCTCATCGGCCACATGGACCACGCTACGAGCAGGCTGGGGTATTACATTATGTAATACCCCAAAAGTGAATCGGTTTATTAGAAAAAGTTTCGGAAGAGGGAGCTAATCGAAAAATTAGAATTTATCTTTTCTCGGGGAGTTTTCTGTGTTTTCACGGTAACCTGGGCTTTGGGCCACAGCCCAAGTGGCCCAAGGGGGGCCGGCCAAGGGGGGTGCCTTCCCCCCAAACCCTAGCCGCCACCCCCCTCCTCTCCTCCCATCTCATTCCAAGCCGCCACCCCCTCCACTCCCTCCCCTTTGGCCGCCACTTCCTGCTCCTCCAACCGGCGCCATTATTGCTCCTTGACACCATCTCGCTGCTGTGGTGCCTCCTCCAGTGTTCCCCGGTGGTGCTTCTCAATTATCCCTCCGAAGATGCCTCCTCCCACCGTCGTCACCGGCCGATCGTCGTCGTCGTTCTTGGCCGACCTTGGAAGAGAGGAAGAAGGGGAAGGGAGGAAGGTCTTCGGGAGGCGGATCAACGTCCTCCTACGGGTCTACAAGGGTAATGAGGACTCCCATTCGTTGTTTGATTCATGAAGGATGAGCAATCGATTCGATTTGTTTGGATAGTTTTGCCTCTGTTATTAGATCTATACTGTCCAGTGGGTTGTGCGCCCCGTTTAGGTATCTTAGAAGCAGAATCTGGTATTTTTATCTTCTAGAGTTTTGTAGCCCTGGTTTTTATCTTTCCATATCCACTGAGATCCCGAGATTCCGCCTTACGGTTTAGGAGATATGGATTATTATTTGTGCACTGTTCTGTCTGTTTGACGAGAAGGAACTATCTGTTTGTTCCTTTGTTTTGACCATGTTAGTATACTATTCAGGACTTGCACCCTAGTAGGTTTTTGTAGAATTTTTAATAATATTTCCATATTGATAAAGAACACCTCCATTGGATCTGTAGAGTGAAAGTTATGCCATGTTCTTTACTACTGATCTGTAGTCTGGACAGATGTGTGTAATATATTTTCAACTGCTGGTTAGCCTATTGTCTTGGCAGAATTAGTGAACCTTGTCAACTAGAGTTTCGTAGCCTGGTTTGTTAAAATTCATTGAGCACTGGTTTGACATCATTCCGAGTTACATATCTTTAATTATAATTTTTCTCGTACTGCTGCCCAGTAAAGCTGTAAGCTGGCTGAATAGTTTTATTGTCGGTTTGATCCTGTTGATTATATTGGATGGTTAGAGGATTAGGGTAAGACACTTGTGGCTGTGTCCACCCTTGTTATCCTTATTCCGAATATATGTTTGTGTAGGCAGTGAGTCGGTGAGTGGAGCCGCACGTTCGTTGCCTCCGAACACGTCATAGCGCGGAAGGCAAGTACTCTGTTTGATGTTAATGAATGTTGATGTTTGATCGTGGATATAATGCTAGGCTTGCTAGACTTATTCATATGCTGAGTATTATTCTTCATTTGTATGTGATTCAAGTTCATTTCATGACATCCATTCTATTCATGCCATGTTTTCATTGTCACCACGGGAGTGGAAAATCAAAAGACCCATCAATTACAATATGGGTATGTAAGTCCCACCACTCCAATGTGGGCAATATTGGACACTCGTATGAAACGTTCTTCATACGGTTTTTGGGTCCCCGGACTTTGTTAAGTACGGGCTTAAGTGAACACCGATGGGTGTATCACTTGTTGTACCGGTATAAGCTGTTGAGCAGTCCATTCTTTCAAGGCATCCATTCATTCCATTCATACATATCTGTGTGCAGAGATAAGTTCAGAGTTCGTATGGACTCTGAATTGTTCATAATCTTGCATGTTCAATTGTTTTCAGTACTTGCTGAGTTTCGACTCATTCTTGTTTTCTTTATTTATTTTAGGTGACCGTCGATGGTTAATCTGTTGGGAGGGAGTACCAGCACATTTTATACAGTTCACTATAATTTACTCTCATTAATAATGTCGAGTATGACCTTCATTTGTTAACCGAGGAACTGTAATAAATAGATTTACTACCGCTTGATACTTTCCACTCCTTGATATGTTTCCTGGTTATATGATACTAGAGGTTCATTTTAATTATTCCTTGATTATGTTATGATGAAGTCTGTCGTACTTCTTGCCATGCTTCTATCAAATTTGGTCCATATTTGTACTTAGAGGAGTTCAGTTTAAATTCTTCCGCAAATTCGGTTGTTTGTTAGTTCATTAGTGTGAGGACCCCCGGGTTATTTCCGTAAGACCGAGGTTTACTTGGTCTTAAGGAAATAACTCTGAGCCTCAAGTAAAAGAATTCCACCTTAACTCCATCCAACTGAGGAGCCCGACCGAAACTAGAGCCCCGGTCCGGTGATCATGCGCGCTGCTCCTTTGCAAGCACTACATGATTATCGGTTCTCCAAACGGTCAAAGCCAATGCTCAGACAAGTTAAAGTGGGATTCATAACAGCTAGTATGAGGTCGTGTTGGCTCCTAGGATCGGTGACCAACACGCTCATACTCTCATTCAATGTTGATCATATCCATACAACTTCGTACATTAACAATCCAAAAGACATACAACATAATAGTTAAGTCTACAACTATTACATAACGGCCGACTGGTCAAATTCAAATAAGAGTATTAAATAACAGCGGAAGAAAGATAAATAAACCAAAAGGTCCAGCAAGGTATGCCCCATAACCCAAGGCAACTGACTGAGGGTTAAATGATAACACTACTCGTCAGCGTCGCCAAAATCGGCGCTAACAAGCTCAACAGGCTCATACCCTTCCTCACATGAAATTGCAGCAACCGGGTTGAGTACAAAGGTACTCGCAAGTCTTACACAAATAAAAATTAGTATGCTAGAGGCTGTTTCAAAGGATAGCTCATATTGGCTTAGTTTTGGAAAAGAGACGCAACATTTAACAACCTACACATACTAGTTTTTGAAGTGCCAATTCTAAATCAGATTTGAAGTAGGACTAAAGCATGTGAATAAGTAATAAATTGAATAACAAATGAATCATACAACTATCAAAGTGACGGTCCACTTTGACACAAGAAGTGCACAAATAACAAAGTGGCGGTTCACTTTGCTACAACAACAAACATGAACATCCCATTCATGACAATACTAAGTTTTACCACAATTTAAATATGTCTAAGTCTGACAATAAGCAACCACAAACTCAAGCGATGTCCATAACCGCGGACACGGCTATTCGAATAGATTTATAACCTGCAGGGGTGTATTACTTTACCCACATGACTTGATTAGCCCGTATGCCTCCAGATGCCTCCGAAAATAGCATACTTCCTAAGGTATGCCTGGCGGGTAAACCAAGACTCAGTATTTTTCAACAAGTTCACATTATTGAGTTGAATCGCCCATGCGTGACATAATCCCACTTAGGGTAGGTTACACCACCCACCAACCAAATGGTCACGCAAGTTGTGCCGGGAACGCCGACCCTATTGATAAAGCTTAAATAGTGTTACCCACACAATAAAAGATTACAATCAGCACCATACGAAACATATATGCGATGGAACACATATACGTCCTCACACCACCAGTCATCAACTCAAAAACACCGACCTCTTACTTAACTAAGCAGTGCCCATACACTGCGTATGGTAGCACGAGTTTTGCTTGAACCACAGGTACCCAAACTCGTGCGCAATTGCACCTTCACTAGCATCCACTTGTCCATATCAAAACTCATTTCAAATGACAAAATTTTAACTCATAAAACAGATACGAATATCTGAAATAAACTAAAAAGTTATAAAGTTTGTGTTTCCCACAATTGTCGGGTTAATCCCGACAATCAAACTATCGTTCTAGACTTGCATGGCTAAGCAAACACATACCACGTAAGTCACACAACTTATCTTAAGCATCTCAGTACTGGAATAATTCATGGATAACCCCAATGACGAGATAATAGGATGTGTCTAACTATTCATCATAAAAATAGCGACATTTAACAAAATAACATGCAAGCAATTAACATTGCACTAACTTAACAAAATCTGTGATCAAATATGATGCAAAAGAAAGTTCAAATGATGCTTTCTTTGCTGGGAGTTCACTTGCTCACTCTCGGTTACATAATCGTTCATTTGCGACAACTCGGACTATATAGAAATAGCGACATCGAATGAACACCGAGAAAAGCCAAAAATTCAAATTTCTCAAAAATGAATGAATACAGTAGCTAGACTATGATTTGGTATGAATTTCGGTGAAAGAATTATTTCATTTGGATTTCGTATGTAAAAGTTATGGTAGTTTAAAAATTGGTTTTGCGGAAAATGCTGAAATCGGTTTCGTATTTGGATTTCATATTCGTATACACCCAAAATTTCCACCGACCGAGTATTAATAGACTAACCGTCACTTAACGAGCATTACAATTTAAATGTACCTCCATTACTTAATAGCTCACTAATCGATTACTCATATTCATACCACCGAACTTAGTCTCGAACGACCTCCACCAATCCAATCATATATGTGCCACTACGATCAACTAATAATTATTTATCTACTAATCCAATGGAGGCACAATTCCAGGGACTCGGCACATAGGACTTATCTATTAAATACATAGCAATCCAGTTATTTATCCATAATCAAATAATCCATTCTACCATCTCCTAAATTCTAGCATACATGTCTCATGTAGCTATTACTTCGGACATCCGATCAATTTGCTCATGCTTAATTAAATCATCCGATTCAACTAACCCAACAAGGTACATAATCCGACATCCAGCGAGCAACAATACACATATATAAAAGGTATATCATTAATCATCAACACATACGCCATCCACCAAGTAATAGATTATAAAAATCTTTATACATCCTATCCTCAAAAATAACCAATCCAGTGTGACATGAAACCTCCAATTAATGTCTCATCCAAAGATCACCACTAACTTCCATGCGACTTTATATTAATACCGTCTGATCAATTAATCGACTCATATATTTTATCTAGCATCCACCGATCAATAAAACTGATATTTTGCCATAATAATCTAATTGTTCGCATCCACCAATATATCGATACATAATCACGCCTACGCACAAGTACAACCTAACCGGAAATTATACCGGTCCTAAGCTATCAAATCATTTTTATAAATATACATGTAAAAATAGATGTCATGCTTATGATTAATATACAACATGCACAACTAATATCTTAAACACGATTCGACACTAAAGATTTTTACCGTGGCACTAGACGTGCGAAATATCGCCGGACGTCTTCTCGGCTACGCATCCACGTCCATCGTAGTCGTCGTCGTTTCCGTGTCCGCTCGGCCTCTCGTCCGTGTCCACCGTAGTCATCGTCGAGCTCGTCCAGCTCCTCGTCCATGTCGGTCGTCCTAGTGCCGTCACATGCGCCACGCCGCCTCGCCACTTGCATGCGCCGCCGCCTTGTCGCCTCGTCGTCCTCCGTCGCGGCTCGTCTTTCTCGAGCCGCCATGCCCTCGCCTAGACACCATGCCGCCGGGTCATCACATTCCTTGCCGCCTTGAGCGCGGCTCGCCGTTAACGCCGCCCGCTTCTTCGCCGCCGCTTGTGCGGCGACACGCATCTTCGCCGCTCCCACCTTGGTGTCGCCGACTACGACGCCGGCTTCTCCACGACGCCGGCCGGCTGCTGGCGTGCCCTCATCGACGCTGCTCGTCGGCCGGGCGGCCGCCATCGCCGGCCACCTGCCGCGCGCTAGCAAGCCGAGCTGCTGCGAGTTGCCTCCGCCGACTCTGCTTTGCCAAGCCAGCCGAACCATTTGTGTCTTTGCCGTGTGCATGGAGCTGGTTGCAGCGTCTTGCTCGCTGGTCACTGCCGACCTACATGCTACCCAGCGGAATGTGTTCTGGAGCTGCTGCCGAACAGGAGCTAGCTTGTCCCGCTACCGAAGTCTTGCCATGCTGCCTTCACAACACCATGGAGTTCCGCACCGCCACTAGCTAAAGAAGATGCTATGATTAATATCTCTCTCTCCTATTGCCAAATGCTCAAAAGAGCTTGCATGCGAAATCAAAACACATGGATGGGAAGCTCTAGCGAAGATGAACTCAATGGTGTGACATGCATAAGAAGGTTTTTGGTTCTTGGTGATGTTTGGAAAGAGAGAAGGTGATGGAATGAATATGTGTTGAGCTCAAGAGAGGAGGGAAGAAAGAACAAGCAAAGTGCTTTTCCGGAAAGAAGATAGTGGCGTGGGAGGGATGGAGATGGCGGTGATCCGCCTTGGGTCGTTGAGGGTGGTTCTGGTATAAACCGAAAGGCGATAGTGATGGAATAAAGAAAGGGGTAGTGGGGATGTGACTTGAGCTGGCAGTGGGTTGATAGTTAGTGAGGTGATGGATGGGGTTCGGCTGGGGAGATAACCTGGCGAGGTAGGGGGAAGAAAAATGGGAAGATGGCAGTGTGGGGTGGTGTGATCCAGCTGGGAGAACAACAATTAGCAGTCGGGAATTCAGTAAATTTTAGACTTAGTTTTCTAGCTCGTAAAATCATGAAAATTTTATGGAAGGTTCCTGACACAATGTAGATACTTAGATAAAAATTTCAGGAATTTATTCATAGTGTGATTTTCTCTAAAAAATCTTTAAAGTTCTGGTTTTCGTTGGGAGAAGAAAATAAGCAGTGCAATTAAATCGTAGTGCATTTCTTCCTCTATTTTCCAACTCGCTCAAACGACCTCGCATGCGTGAGCTAGTTGCTAAAATGGAACGCCCTCCAAATTACGATCGTAACGGTAAAACATGCGTTGTCGAATTCTTAATTTTTTGTTAGTGATTGCGAGGAGAAAAGTTGGAAAATATAAAATTGGCATGCAGGTGTTTCATCTGCTAATTCTTTTCTAATTTTTGCGAATTCGCTCAAACTGCCATGCATGTGAAAACAAATTACAGAATTGGGTTGCTCGTGCGATGACGACCGCAGTGGTATGATATGCATAGCTTGGTTTTGAAGTTTCGGTTGAGATTTGAAGGAGAAAAGGCATAGGAGTTAGCAGGGTCAGAAATTGGAAGAGATGATTAGAAAAGAAGGGACACGCGGTCGGTCGAATTGAAAAATGAGAACGGCGATACTAATGTATGCATCATGATTTTTGAAATGCATGTGAAAACAAGAAACAAAATAATTTAATTAATTGCAGGCTCTCAAACAAATCGATTAAATATCGGTTATCATTATAATTAATAATATTTTTAATGCATCTTTTTACATGATTTGATTTAAATTTAAATGCAACCTTTTAATTAATTCAATTTAATTTTTAGAAGCAATCTTTTACTTAAATACGGAAAAAATTTAAAACACTGCTAAATATTTATTAGATCGCCTAATTAAATATTAACTTCCCGATTCTAAAAGTCAGGATGTCACAATTAGGTACCATCTTGGCTTCCAACAACACTGGTGTTACTGATTGGTATCAGGCGGGCTTTAGGTCCGTGGTAAGCAAAGTATTAAAATAACACCATCGTGCGATGAGGAGGATGGGTAACTCATTGCTTCCGCATTTCCATTGATGTGGCTCGATTAATGAGCCGTTGTTAAATTGTTTTGTGCTATGTTGTTGTTAATATATGATATGATGTGATATCCTATATCTATGAATTTATTCTATGATTGTCATGAGATGATCCTATATATTCATAATTGATTACATTACTTATGCGTATTGGTAGCGAGCGTTGAGCGATTGAGTTCGTGGTTGTTGTTCAGGTTTTGCGGGCTACACCCTTGCTCGTGGTATGAAATTAGAGAAGTTCTTCCCCCCAGTTCCATAAGTTATGTGCTGAGCATGAGCTCGTTGATGAATTTGTTATCCTTCTCGACCTTGTATCTGGTTTCCTAGTTGTAGTTTCTTGCAGTTCATGAATTTCTTTTAAATGGGGGGTTATAATGAAGTGGGGAAGCTCCAGTGGGTCTCTGATCATTCTTTGAAACAATTATTGTTCTTTCGATTATTGTGATATTTCTGCTCTACGTGAGCATAGTTAAATTGCAAGATTTATCTTTTCACGGAAGTTCTGCTTTACCCCTCTTGGAAAATTTAACTCATTTGTTCGTTTGGAATTTCGGGCATTGGAAAGTTTCTTTTGCAAGTTCTTTATTAAGTGTGCATTGACCTTGCATATTTCTTTTGGATTACTTTAGACAGTCATTCTCTTCCTTGATTTCTGAATTTGACAAATTCTTGTCCGGTGGTGGTTGATGAATTTATCTTGGGTTCATGATTCATGGTAGATGAGTTTCAATAGACCTTTAATGGTTCTCTGAAACCATTATTGTTTTTCGACTGTTGAGTTGCTTTTACTACTGGTGATCTTCGTCAATCGGCAATATTGAAATTTCCATGGTTGTTCCTTCTTTCTTATTGGAAAAGAGCGACTCCTTTACTCGTTTGATAGTATGAATAATGAGAGTTTTCTGTTGCAAGTTCGTTAACATGAGAAAGTATTGGCTCCATATATTTCTTTTGGATCATTTTGCTTGTTGAAGTCTAATGCATCTCTTTTTGAAGAAAAGTGTTAAAACCCTTTTGTGGTGCTTTGTTGTGATTAAGTCGAAGGTTGTACTCAAACAAAATTCTGGGCTACGGGTTTCTCTTGGTCCCTATGTGTTTTTCAAAACAGTTCTTGTCTTTCTGACTGCTGAGCTCTCTTTACTACTTGTAAACGTAATTTTTGACAAGATCATTCTCTTTATGATAGTCTTGTCTTTCTTGCTGATAAAGGTGACTTGGTCATCCGTTTGACAATTTGGAGAATGAAAATTTTCTTTCACAAAGTTCATTGAAGAAATTTTGACCCTGCTCATTTCTTTTGGAGTAGTTGGAGTGTTGGAGTTTAGAACCTCCCTTTGAAAAAAAGTGTTGAAACCCCTTTGTAAGGTTTTGTGGTGTTATGTGAGGGTAATGTTGATTCTTTTATAGAGAAAGAAGTTTGATCGTCTTTCGTGATATTTCTAATATGAACAAATTTCAAGTTTTGAGTTCATGATCTTTTGGGGGTTCAAGCTTTATGGGATAACTGAAGTTTGTCGAGTAAAGCGATATGTTGTAAAGTATATTGGTTCTTGAGTGAGGCGAATGCTTTGATTTGAATACTCGTTTATACTTATTTGTTAAGGTCTGATATTCTCTTCTTGTGATGCCTATACTTTCAACTGCAGACTCCACATGTGTTCTATGAGTTCAGTGTTTAAATGGTTTCCCCCTTGGTCCTGTGCTCATTGCGAGTGGTAAATGAGTTTTTAGTTGGTGAAAATCGTTTCCATTTGCCTCCTCTTTTGAGAAAGATTCGACCCATTCTTTTCGCATGAGTCTTTTAAGGTGTTTACTAATTGTTGTTGTGAGATTGAGGTTAATACTTGTAGTAAATTGATCGCCACGGGCGATATCGCCTAAATGAGAATACTTCAAGTTGAGTTTTCGTGATCTTTTGGAGCTCATGAATATTATGGTAGCTAAAATAATTTTAAATAAAATAGTGTATGGGAATGTCCTATACTTCTTAACAGTTTCGTGCGAATTGGTTTGAAATGCTCTTTGGTTTGAGTTCGCAAAGTGAGGTTGCAATCAAAGAAAATTTTCGTTGATTTCTTCAAGAGGAAATTAATCCGTTTACTTTCCGTGAAATCATGTAAATGAAAATGTTTCGAGTTTTGTGGCTGAGATCATTTGGATCTCATGTTTCATGAGTAAATGAACTGTTCCAGGCAAATTTGGCGTGTTGAAGAATTTTATTGGTTCTTAGGTAGTTCTATGGGTTGGACTAAAGAAAAGAGTGTAGTAGAAATATTTGATAATTTGAGTCAAGTTTTGTAACTTGTGGTTGTTTGAATCATGCCAAAATTTTCTGCTCTTTCCACTCTAGAGATGTCGAGTTTCAATCGTAATGTTATTTTTCTTATCGGTTGTTATTTGCCATTCCCTTTTGAGGGATGTGTGCACTCAACTGTGAATTCAACTTTTGTTTTCCAATATCCTGGTTACTAGATTATTTCTTTTGGTTCCGTGCTAATTTGTGAGAGCAACGTTTTCTGTGACGAAATGTGTCCTTGTTCGCCGTTTTCTTTTGAGAAGGAATCAACAGTTTTTGTTGCCTAGTTTTGCAAAGTATAAATTGACAACTGTTTGGTAGTGGTTAAGTAGTGGTAGTGGTTTAGTAGTGTTAGTGGTGAGATTTTGCTACCAAACTATTGGAGAAGTAGAAAATGAATTGGTTTTGATTTGTACCTCTTGGAGGAAATTGATTCACATGGAATGTTTGTCTTCGAAATAAGTATGAATAGTATTATGACTGAGTAGAACCTATGGTATAGAAATATTTCAGAACTTCAGTTCATGTTAAAAGGTTGAGGATTATCGAAGGTATGGAGACCTTGATTAATTTTTATAGAGGAACACAGTTGGATAATATTGCGAGATTATGTGGGTAATTTCTGAGGATGTCAATAAGTGAGTATGTTAGAATTGTGGGAATATTGGAGATTCAATCCGTTGATCTCCCTATCCGTTATAACTGCAATTTGTTGTAGAGGTCTTGGAGGTTAAATCTGGGCTTTGCATTTTTATGCTAGACCTTTGGTCACACAATGTTTGTCTGTAGAGAGAGTGGAATAACAGAGTTTCCTAAGTAGTGGAATAATAATTGATAGAGCCCTTCTGATGTAGTTTATGAACGTGTGTGCTAAGGATTCTAAGTTGTTGTTCTTGGAAATTGGAGGTAATGTGATTGTGTGGGATCTATTCTGTGGTGCTTTGAACGCATTCTATCAAATCAATTTTGGTTAGTAGAATGAGTTACCTAGAGTATTGGGTAGATTCAATATAGCCTCTCCACAATGGTGTGGATGATGTACTCGAGTTTGAACATAATTTGAGGATGTTTAACTCAGAGGTTTATGCTCAGTTGGTATGCGATGCATTCGAATTTCAAGGTTCGAGAGAAACTTTATTCCTAAAAGAGAAACTGAGAAGCGTTTTCTTTATTCACGCTTGATCTTCGTGTTGTTGATTGATGTCTTCCACAATTTTGGGTTGGCGCTGTTTTGACATGTTTAATTTTTTTCCAATTCAGACAAACCAAAAGAAGTAATTGGTTTGGGCATTCGAGTGATTTCTCTTTTGGCTGTCGTGGTGTTCATTCGTAAACTACTTGTTTAGAAAATGGATTGGTTTTCGTGATGAATTGTCAAATTTGGGATTTAACCTTTTTGGTGGAGAGCATTGCGTGGATGCGATGAGGACTGTCTATTTCCAGTTGGATTCTCTTCGTTTCCGATAGTTGTAGAAATTAGGAAGTTGGCATATTGTTTTGTCTATTTTCGGGTGCATACGCGAAGTACGCAACGTCTGTTGTGTTCTGGTGCTGAGTGAGCAGCTGAGCCATTCAGAGTTTGAAGATTTACTTAGAACCGTTGACCATCGAGTAAGGTCTTACCATTGGTCCTCTTCTGATGAGTGTACCTTGAAAGTTCCGGTTGAGTGTTAGGTCAGACATCGTTTTACTTATTTGTGTCGTGGTTTCTCTAATCCGAGAGGGAGGCCACTTGGGAGCTAGAGGCTCGCGTGCGCGCAATATCCAGATTTGTTCGTTTCTGGTACGTGTTAATCTTTCATAATTCCAGTTGCAGTTTTCTTTCGAGTAGATTGGTGTGTAGATTCGAGGTCGAATTCTGTTAAGGGGGGTAGAATGTAATACCCCGAAAGTGAATCGGCTTATTAGAAGAAGTTTCGGAAGAGGGAGCTAATCGAAAAATCAGACTTTATCTTTTCTCGGGGAGTTTTCTGTGTTTTCACGGCAACCTGGGCTTTGGGCCACTGCCCAAGTGGCCCAAGGGGGACCGACCAAGGGGGTGCCTTCCCCAAACCCTAGCCGCCACCCCTCCTCCTCCCTCTCATTCCGAGCCGCCACCCTCCACTCCTCCCTTTGGTCGCCACTTCCTCCTCCTCCAACCGGCGCCATTGCTGCTCCTTGACACCATCTCGCGGCTGTGGTGCTGCCTCCAGTGTTCCCCTGTGGTGCTTCTCAAGGATCCCTCCAAAGTTGCCTCCTCCCACCGTCGTCACCAGCCGATCGTCGTCGTCGTTCTTGGCGGCCTTGGAAGAGAGGAAGAAGGGAAGGAGGAAGCTCTTGAGGCGGATCAACGTCCTCCTACGGGTCTACAAGGGTAACGAGGACTCCCATTTGCTGTTTGATTCATGAAGGATAAGCAATCGATTCGATTTGTTTGGATAGTTTTGCCTCTGTTATTAGATCTATGCTGTCCAGTTGGTTGTGCGCCCCGTTTCGGTATCTTAGAAGCAGAATTTGGTATTTTCGTCTCCTAGAGTTTTGTAGCCCTAGTTTTTATCTTTCCATATACACTAAGATCCTGAGATTCTGCCTTACCGTTTAGGAGATATGAATTATTATTTGTGAGCTGTTATGTCTGTCTGACGAGAAGGAACTGTCTGTTTGTTCCTTTGTTTTTGACCTTGTTAATGTACGATTCAGGACTTCCACCCAACTAGGTTTTTGTAGAATTTTTAATAATATTTCCAGATTGATAAATAACACCTCCATTGGATCTGTAGAGTGAATGTTATGACATGTTCTTTACTACTGATCTGTAGTATTACATTATGTGAACCTTGTCAACTAGAGTAGTATATAATGCCTGTTGGATCTATAGTCCCACATTGCTTGTCTCAACTGGTTAGCCGATTATCTTGGCAGAATTAGTGAACCTTGTCAACTAGAGTTTCATATCCTAGTTCGTTGAAATTCATTGAGCAGTGGTTTCACATCATTCCGAGTTACAGGTCTTTAATTATAATTTTTCTCGCATCACGCCTTGATGAAAGTCGTAAGTTGGTGAATAGTTTTATTGTCGGTTCGATCCTGTTGATTATATTGGATGGTTAGAGGGTTAGGGTAAGAAACTTGTGGCTGTGTCAGCCCTTGTTATCCTTATTCAGAATATATATTTTCGTAGGCGGTGAGTCGGTGAGTGGAGGCGCACGTTCGTTGCCTCCGAACACATCACAGCGCGGAAGGCAAGTACTCTGTTTGATGTTAATGAATGTTGATGTAACACCCTGGCTATTCGGAAGCCAAGATGTCACACAAAACTATCAAACTACTAAGAATAGCATTAAAGCTGGATTATACAGATTCAATCAACAATAATTTCTAAAGAATGACAATAAGCGATCACCGATTCATGGAAAAGAATGGATAAGCAGATATAATACCACGAGCAGTCAAGCAATACCAAAGTTGGATTATTACAAACGGAAATTTATTTAACATGTTGGCTTGATGAAAGGTAATAATAATTATTACGATTGGATAAAAGTGAAGTGCGATGTGCGAACTACCCCACCAAATCACCTTGTCTTCTCCTCAATTACCTAATTAAAACATACAAAGCAAGGGTGAGTCGAAGACTCAGCAAGTACATACAAGAATAATCAAACATAGAGTGGACAACACAATCCAGTTGAATTACGAACAAATATTGGAACACATATATGATTGAATGGAATGAATACATGAATGGATGGAATGAAAGAATTCATTGAAGGAATGGACTAATCACACTTATCTGGGGTATAGCGAGTGATACACCGTCGGTGTTCACTTAAGCCCGTACTTCACAAAGCACGGGACCCAATCACCGTATGAAGAACGTTTTATACGGGTGTCCAAGTAGCCATATTGGAATGGTGGTCAACACTACCCACATTGGAATGGTGGGTTTTCAAATGCCCATGCTGGAATTGATGGGTCTTTCAAATGCCCATACTGGAATTGATGGGACTTACCAAAAGAATCCACTTCCGTTGTCATAATGAATTTTATGAATGAATATGATGATTTCTCATGGTATGAATGAATAACACACATTAGTGGAGAAGACACATGGCATTCAACAACATGTGTAAACAAGTATGAGTATGCATTCCCACACAACATAATATATCAAGGATGCCACACAAGTTAGTTGCATGTAATGGAATGCAACAACTGAAATGAATGCTAATTCTTTAATCACAAGAATCATCTTCTTGAAATGAAATAAACATCATGATGGATAGAAAAAGGCATTCACAATTTATCCCAACATCAAGCAAACAATTGGAAACATCACCAAACAGCATAGGGTACTTGCCTTCCGCGATGTGACGTAATAGGACACGAAGATGCCCCTCCACTCACCGCCTCACCGCCTACACAAATCTATAATCGAAATAAGAATAACAAGGTATGACATTGCTACAAGAGCCCTTCCATCCCCTCTATCTCTCCCACCCAAACAACGGGATCAATTTTACCAAGTTTACCCAACAGTCCGATTACCGCTAAACTGGCATCGATACTAGAAAAATCACCATTAATTATCTGTAACTCCAAAAGACCTGAAATCAGTGCTCATTGAATCTTAACAGATCAGGCTACAAAACATTAGTTGGCAGAATCCCCTGATTCGGCCAAAACAGAGGGCTAATTAACAGCTAAACACAACCCATCTACGTGTGTCCAGAATACAGATCAGAGATAAAGAAAACGGCGTAACTTTCAACCTATTGATCCAATGAGAATGATTCTTATCAGCTTGGAAAGATAATTTTAAGGGCTAAAATAACTTAGTTGGGTGAAGGTTCTGATGCGGCCCCTAATTTGAAAAAACCGAGGACAAACCATCGACCTCAGTTTTCAGACAGACCGGACAGTTCGTAATAAAAAATTCATATATCCCAAACTACAGATCGGATTTTCCTGATCTCGGTGCCAAAAGAAAGCTAATGTTCCCAGAAATAAAACTCTAGAAGGGCAAAACCCCAGATTCGGCCTCTACACTAGTCTAAACAATAGATGAAAACACTAACAATTATCTGACCAAAATCCAGAACAGTGGTAAAGAAAATATCATAACTTTCATTATACAGATCCAATGGAGATGATCTTTATTAGCTTTGAAAGATAATTTAAAGGGCTACAAGAACTTATTGGGGTGGTGGTTCTGAAAATGCATCTAACTAAATCAAAACCTAGGATCAAGCCGACAGATCTTTCTCGTCAGACAGACAGAACAGCGCGCACTAAAAAATCATATCTCCTAAACCGTAAGGTGGAATCACGTGATCTTGGTGGCTATGGAAAGCTAAGAACAATACCTACAACTTTATAACAGATGGACATGACAGAAAACGAACGCATCTTACCCAAAATCGACGAACAAGGAGGTGCATAGCAAGGGGGAAGGGGGGTGGCGGCTCCAAAGGGGGGGAGGGGGAGAGAAATGTGGAGTTTAGGGTTTGGGGGGTGGGAACCCCTCCTCTTATGGCCAGCCACCACATGGGCCCCTCCTGGGCCGTGGCCCATGCCCAGGTTGCTGTGAAATCACAGAAAACCCCCCGGTGAAAAGATGATTCTGGTTTTTTGATTAGCTCCTCTTCCGAAACTTTTTCTAATAAGCCGAATCACCTTCGGGGTATTACATTCTACCCCCCTTAACGGAATTCGACCTCGAATTCTAACCGGCAACTAATACCAGAACGAATTTCCAAGGAGTTGAATTCAACGGATTTAACATGTACCAGAAACAAACGAGTGCAGATCGATGCTCGCGCATGCGAGACTCTATCTCCCAAGTAGCCTCTCTCTCGGAATAGAGAAACCACAAAGCAAAGATGTGAAGCGACGTCTGACCTAACAATCAACTTGAACTTTCTAGGTACACTCATCAGAAGAGGATCGAAGGTAAGACCTTACTCGATGGTCAACGTGTTTAACTTAATCTCAAACTTTGAATGGTCTGCTGCTCTCAAGATCAAAGACGCAACTTACGTTGCGTGCTTGCGTATGTACCGTGGACGGTCAAAGCGATAAGTCGACTTCCTAATTTCTTCTCTCAGGAAATGAAGAGAATCCAATGAAAATAGAGAGTTCTCATCGCAACCACGCAATGTTAACTCTTCACCAAAGAGGTTAAATCCCAAATGTGACTATTCATCAGTAAAGCAATTCCACTTCCAATGAATCAATTTGCGAAAGAACACCACGAAAACCAAAATAGAAATTTGCTTGAATACTCAAATCAAATATTTCTTTTACTCGATTGAATGGAAAGATTCACCATGCCAACACGACCCCAACTCAAAGTGTAGAAAACACTTATCAACAACACAAAACCCAAGCGAGAAGCAAGGAAGCGCATCATTTTCGAGAAACATCCTTTCTTCCGCTTCTCTCTTGAGGAGTAAAACTTCTCTCAATATTGGAATTCAATTCATCGCATACCTCAAGAGATTAAACCTCTTAATTGAACATTATCAAATTATGCTCAAACTGAAATACATCATCCACACCATGGTGGAGAGACTCCATTGAATTTTTTTTTGATTGCTCTAGACATCTCGTTCTACTATTCAACCTTAATTTGATTAAAGGCACCCAAAGCGCCACGGGATATATACCACACAATCACATTACCTCAAATTTTCAAGAACAACTCGGAATCGTCGAGACGCATGCTAATGTATCGCTTCAAAAGGGTCCTAGCATAAACAAATGCAAGGCCCAGATTTAACTTCAAAACCTCTACAACAGATTGCTCTTATAACTGATAGTGAAATCATCGAATTAAATCTCCAACATTACCACCATTCTAACATACTCACTCATTGACATCATCAGAAATCACCCACACCATCTCGCAATGCTATCCAATTGCGTTACTCTATAAATTCAATCAAGGTTTCCATACCTCCGATAATCACCAACCTTTCAATCCTGAATTGAAGTTCTGGAATTTCACTATACCAGGTGTTAATCAGTCGTAACACTTTTCAGACTTACTTCGAAGCCAAACACTCCATGTGAATCAATATTTTTTCCTCAAGAGATCTGAGATCAAATCAATTTCACATTCTTCTACTCCTCCAATAACTTGGTAGCAAAATATCACCACTACCAAAACTTAACCACCACCAAACAGTTGCCAATAAACGCTTTGTAAAACCCTGCAACAAAACTTTTGGGTCTTTCTCAAAAGAAAGAGGCGAATAAGGACAAGCTTCGTCACACAGAAAAACGTTGTTCATCACGGCGAGCAAGAAACCATAAGAAATATTCTGATAAAAGTTGACTTTAGAAAATGGAAATTGAGTTCACAGTTGAGGGAACACATTCCTCAGAAGATAATAGCAAATAACAACCGATAAGAAAACGGCATTACGATTGAAACTCGAAATCTTTTGAGTGAAAAGGGCAGAAAAATTTAGGCAATGAACTCATTGAACCTAGGTGGAGTCCACAATTGAAAACATGAGCCTCACAAGAAGAGAATGTCGGATCTTTACAGATAAGAACAACGAGCATTCATGATCAAAACGCTCGTATCATCAAGAACCATTATAACTCGCAACAAATCGTTTACGTGGCAAACTTCGCTTATCATAATTAATCGGGACCTCCAATAGGTCATGAACACAAAACTCGAAATTGAATCATTTTGGAAACATCAAGAAAGGTGGTCAAACTTCTTTCTCTATAAAAGAATCAACCTTACTCTCACATTACTGATCGTGTCAATAAACCTTCTAAAGGGAACATGACAAATCGGGTCATAAAAATTTTCAGCATCAAATGGAATTGTAATAACAACTTATTCTAGAAAAGAATTCGATACGAAAACCACAAAGTTGAACAAACGTCACACCCAAAGACTACAAAACTCTAGAAAGGGGATTTCTACACTTTTCTTTCCAAAGGAGGTTCTAAACTCCAACACTCCAAATATTCCAAAGAAATGAACATAGTCGAAATTTTCTTCAATGAACTTTGTGAAAGGAAATTTTCATTCTCCGAATATCAAGCGGATAACCGAGCTACCCTTATCAACAAGAGAGATAGGGCTAACATAAAGAGAACGATCTTATCAAGAATAACGTTCACAAACAAAGAATGAGAGCTCCATGACGAGAAAGGCAAGAAACTATTTTGAAAAACAAATAGGGTCTAATAGAAACCCGTAGCCCACAATCTTTGTTTGGGTGCAACCCCAAACTTAAGCATAACCAAGCACTCCAAAAGGGTTTTAACGCTTTTTTGTAAAAGAGATGCATCAAATTTCAACAAGCGAGGGTTCCCAAAGGAATACATTGAGCCAATGCTTCTCGTGTTAACGATCTTGCAACAAGAATTCTCATTAGGGAAACCATCAAACGAGTAAATGAGTCGCTCTTTTCCAATGAGAAAGAAAGAACAACTATGAAAATATCAATTTGCCAATTTACAAAGATCATTCGTAGTAAAAACAATTCGACAATCGAAAAACAATAATGTTTTCTGAGTACCATTAAAGGCCTATTTAAACTCGTCTACCAACATCATGAACCCAAGAGAAATTCATCAATCGCCACCGGACAAGAATTTGTCAAATTCAAAAATCAAGGAAGAGAACGACGTACTAAAGCAGCCCAAGAGAAATATGCAAGATCAATACACACTTGATAAAGAACTTGCAAAAGAAGTCTTCCAATACCGAGATTCCAAACGAACGAATGAGGTAAATTTCCCCAACAGGGGTAAAACAAGTCTTTTGTGAAAAGAGGAATCTTGCATTTGAACTATGCTCACGTGGAGCAGAAATATCACAATAGTCGAAAGGGCAATATTTGTTTCAAAGAACGAATCAGAGAACTGCTGGAGCTTGCCTTCTTCATTAAAACCCCAATTTCAAAAGAATTCACGAACTGCCAGGAACCACAACCAGGAAACCAGATATCAGTTCGAGAAAGGCAACAAGTTCATCAATGAGCTCATGCTCAATACTGAGCTTATGGAGCAGAGGTAAGAAGTTCTCTAATATCATACTACAAATAGTGGTGTAGCCCGCAAAACCTGTGACATCAACCACGAACTCAAATGATCAACGCCGCTAGCTAAACGCATAACTAATGCAATCAATTATGAATATATATATTTATATCGGATCATCTCATGATGATCATAGAATAATTTCATAGATAGAGGTTATCACATCATATCATGGTTTAACACATCACAAAGACAACACATTTAACAACGACTCAATACTCGAGTCACCACAATTGAAATGCGGAAGCAACAGTTTACCCAACCCTCCTAATGTGCACAAGGTGTCAATTTAATATGTTTGAATGAACCACGGACCTAAAACCCGCTCGATACCAATTGTAACACCACGCTATTCGGAAGCCAAGATGTCACATAAAACTATCAAACTACTAAGAATAGCATTAAATTTGGATTATACTGATTCAATCAACAATAATTTCTAAAGAATGACAATAAACGATCACCGATTCATGGAAAAGAATGGATAAACAGATATAATACCACGAGCAGTCAAGCAATACCAAAGTTGGATTATTACAAACTGAAATTTATTTAACATGTTGGCTTGGTGAAAGGTAATAATAATTATTCGATTGGATAAAGTGAAGTGCGCAGTCGAACTACCCCACCAAATCACCTTGTCTTCTCCTCAATTACCTAATTAAAACATACAAAGCAAGGGTGAGTCAAGACTCGGCAAGTACATACAAGAATAATCAAACATAGAGTGGACAACACAATCCGGTTGAATTACGAACAAATCTTGGAACACATATATGATTGAATGGAATGAATACATGAATGGATGGAATGAAAGAATGCATTGAAGGAATGGACTAATCACGACTTATACTGGGTATAGCGAGTGATACACCGTCGGTGTTCACTTAAGCCCGTACTTTCACAAAGTACGGACCCAATCACCGTATGAAGAACGTTTCATACGGGTGTCCAAGTTGCCACATTGGAATGGTGGTCAACACTACCCACATTGGAATGGTGGGTTTTCAAATGCCCATCTTTGGAATTGATGGGTCTTTCAAATGCCCATCTTCGGAATTGATGGGACTTACTAAAAGAATCCACTCCGTGGTCATAATGAATTTTATGAATGAATATGATGACTTCTCATGGTATGGATGAATAACACACATTAGTGGAGAAGACACATGGCATTCAACAACATGTGTAAACAAGTATGAGTATGCATTCCCACACAACATAATATATCAAGGATGCCACACAAGTTAGTTGCATGTAATGGAATGCAACAATGAAATGAATGCTAATTCTTTAATCACAAGAATCATCTTTTGAAATGAAATAAACATCGGGATGGATAGAAAAGGCATTCACAATTTATCCCAACATCAAGCAAACAATTGGAAACATCACCAAACAGCATAGGGTACTTGCCTTCCGCGATGTGACGTAATAGGACACGAAGATGCCCCTCCACTCACCGCCTCACCGCCTACGCAAATGTATAATCGAAATAAGAATAACAAGGTATGACATTGCTACAAGAGCCCTTCCATCCCCTCTATCTCTCCCACCCAAACAACGGGATCAATTTTACCAAGTTTACCCAATGTACCCGATTACCGCTAAACTGGCATCGAAACTAGAAAAATCACCATTAATTATCTGTAACTCCAAAAGACCTGAAATCAGTGCTCATTGAATCTTAACAGATCAGGCTACAAAACATTAGTTGGCGGAATCCCCTGATTCGGCCAAAACAGAGGGCTAATTAACAGCTAAACACAACCCATCTACGTCTGTCCAGAATACAGATCAGAGATAAAGAAAACGGCGTAACTTTCAACCTATTGATCCAATGAGAATGATTCTTACCAGCTTGGAAAGATAATTTTAAGGGTTAAAATAACTTAGTTGGGTGAAGGTTCCGATGCTGCCCCTAATTTGAACAAAACCGAGGGACAAAACTACTGACCTCAGTTTTCAAACAGACCGGACAGTTCGTAATCACAAATTCATATCTCCCAAACTACAGATCGGATTTTCCTGATCTCAGTGCCAAACGAAAGCTAACGTTCCCAGGAATAAAACTCTAGAAGGGAAAAACCCCAGATTCGGCCTCTACAGTAGTCTAAACAATAGATGAAAACACTAAGAATTATCTGCCCAAAATCCAGAACAGTGGTAAAGAAAATATCATAACTTTCATTATACAGATCCACTGGAGATGATCTTTATTATCTTTGAAAGACAATCTAAAGGGCTACAATAACTTATTTGGGTGGAGGTTCTGAAAATGCATCTAACTAAATCAAAACCTAGGATCAAGCCGACAGATCTTTCTCGTCAGACAGACAGAACAACGCGCACTAAAAAAATCATATCTCCTAAACTGTAAGGCGGAATCACGTGATCTTGGTGGCTATCGAAAGCTAAGAACAATACCTACAACTGTATAAGAGATAGAAAGAACAGAAAACGAACGCATCTTACCCAAAATCGACGAACAAGGAGGTGCACAGCAAGGGGGAAGGGGGGCGGCGGTTCCAAATGGGGGGAGGGGGAGAGAAATGTGGAGTTTAGGGTTTGGGGGTTGGGAACCCCTCCTCTTATGGCCAGCCACCACATGGGCCCCTCCTGGGCCGTGGCCCAGGCCCAGGTTGCCGTGAAATCACAGAAAACCCCCCGGTGAAAAGATGATTCTGGTTTTTCGATTAGCTCCCTCTTCCGAAACTTTTTCTAATAAGCCGAATCACCTTCGGGGTATTACAGTTGATGTTTGATCGTGGATATAATGCAAGGCTTGCTAGACTTATTCATATGCTGAGTATTATTCTTCATTTGTATGTGATTCAAGTTCATTTCATGACATCCATTCTATTCATGCCATGTTTTCATTGTCACCACGGGAGTGGAAAATCAAAAGACCCATCAATTCCAATATGGGTATGTATGTCCCACCACTCCAATGTGGGCAATATTGGACACTCGTATGAAACGTTCTTCATACGGTTTTTGGGTCCCCGGACTTTGTTAAGTACGGGCTTAAGTGAACACCGATGGGTGTATCACTTGTTGTACCGGTATAAGCTGTTGAGCAGTCCATTCTTTCAAGGCATCCATTCATTCCATTCATACATATCTGTGTGCAGAGATAAGTTCATAGTTCGTATGGACTCTGAATTGTTCATAATCTTGCATGTTCAATTGTTTTCAGTACTTGCTGAGTTTCGACTCATTCTTGTTTTCTTTATTTATTTTAGGTGACCGTCGATGGTTAATCTGTTGGGAGGGAGTACCAGCACATTTTATACAGTTCACTATAATTTACTCTCATTAATAATGTCGAGTATGACCTTCATTTGTTAACCGAGGAACTGTAATAAATAGATTTACTACCGCTTGATACTTTCCACTCCTTGATATGTTTCCTGGTTATATGATACTAGAGGTTCATTTTAATTATTCCTTGATTATGTTATGATGAAGTCACTCGTACTTCTTGCCATGCTTCTATCAAAGTTGGTCCATATTTGTACTTAGAGGAGTTCAGTTTAAATTCTTTCGCAAATTCGGTTGTTTGTTAGTTCATTAGGTACCATCTTGGCTTCCGAATAGCCAGGGTGTTACATTATCCATGGGCTGAAGCAACCTGGGAACGATATTGAGGTGTACCCAGCACCATTGCTGGAAGATCTTGTGACACTGTTGAATGAATGAGTACAAGTACGGGATGTGTACAAATGAGAGAACTTTACTATACACACTATGTTGTTCTGCACCATCAATGATTTTCCTGCCCTTGGTAACCTGTCAGGGTTCAGTACAAAAGGAGCCCAAGTCTGTCCGCACTGCTTAGATGGTACCGAGAGTGTATGGCTAAACAACCCACACAAAACTGTGTATATGCGTCACCATAGGTTCCTTCCCAGGATTCACACATACCGCAAGATGAAGAAACATTTCGACAAAAATAAGGAGGACGGTTTAGCTCCAATGGCTTTTAGAGGGAAAGATGTCTATGATATGGTTAAAGATATCGATGTTGTGCTTGGGAAGGTACGTAAATTAAGGACCCGTCAGAAAATAATTGGAAGAAGCGGTCAATTTTTTAGGACTTGCCTTATTGGGAGCACTTAGAAGTTCGTCACTGCATCGACGTTATGCACGTGGAGAAGAATGTATGTGACGGCTTGATTGGTCTCTTACTGAACAATAGTGGCAAAACAAAGGATGGTGTTAACGCATGGCGTGACTTGGTTGATATGAACATAAAGACCGAGTTAGCACCAAAAGAGAATGATAAAGGACGAACGTACCTTCCCCCAGCTTGCTACACTTTGTCCACGGCCGAGAGATATGAACTGTGCGAAAGCTTGCATTGTGTGAAATTTCCGTCCGGTTACTCCGCCAATATTAGGAAACTTGTTTCCATGGAATATTTGAAATTATTTGGTATGAAGTCTCATGATTGTCATGTGCTGATGACATAAATGCTTCCTATTGCAATTAGGAGTATCTTGTTGAACAAGATCCGAGTGACAATCTTTAGGCTACGTTATTTCATTAACTCAATTGCTTAGAAGGTCATCGATCCTGAAGGACTAGATGCTTTGCAGGCCGAAGTGGTGACGACTCTATGTCATCTTGAGACGTATTTCCCTCCATCATTTTTCGATATCATGGTCCATCTCATTGTTCACCTTGTGAAAGAGATAAAGATACGCGGCTCTGTGTTCCTACGTTATATGTACCCGTTCGAGAGATACATGGGAAATCTCAAGTCCTACGTACGAAATCGATCTCGGCCGGAGGGCAGCATCATCGAAGGTTATGCAACCGAAGAGGTCAATGAGTTCTGCGTCGACTACAAGGCTGAGGTGGAATCGATAGGTGTGCCTCTATCTCGTCATGAGGGGAGACTGGAGGGTATCGGGACCATCGAAAGGAAAGCAATCACTCCCGATCTAGATACGTACACGCAAACCCATTTGACGGTCTTGAACACATGACCCAAGTGTCCCCGTACATCGACAAGCACAAAGACAGTGTACGCCAACATAATCCAAACCGGTCGGAGGTTTGGATCGCGAGAGAGCACAACCATTGGGTTCAACGAATGGTTAAAGGTATGATTCACAGGGAGGTCATCAAGTGAGGATACGCTGCTATGGTCGGCAAAAGCATACGACATAAATGGGTACACATTTTATACGGCCGCTTAGGATAGGAGCACAGTCCAAAACAGTGATGTCTGTATAGATGCGTTTCACGAGAAGTTCAATACCACCGGGGCACGTGGGTTGAACTCCTACTATGGGTTCGTAGAGGAGATCTGGGCGCTCGATTACGTACTTTTCAAGATCCCCCTGTTTCGATGCCATTGGGTTAAGGGGGGTAGAATGTAATACCCCGAAAGTGAATCGGCTTATTAGAAGAAGTTTCAGAAGAGGGAGCTAATCGAAAAATCAGAATTTATCTTTTCTCGGGGAGTTTTCTGTGTTTTCACGGCAACCTGGGCTTTGGGCCACAGCCCAAGTGGCCCAAGGGGCAGCGGCCAAGGGTGGTGCCTTACCACCAAACCCTAGCCGCCACCCCCCTCCTCTCCTCCCCTCTCATTCCGAGTCGCCACCCCTCCACTCCCTCCTCTTTGGTCGCCACTTCCTCCTCCTCCAACCGGCGCCATTGCTGCTCCTTGACACCATCTCATTCTTTGTGGTCTTGCCTCCTGTTCCCGTGGTGCTTCTCAAGGATCCTCCAAAGTTGCCTCCTCCCACCGTCGCCACCGGCCGATCGTCGTCGCGTTCTTGGCGGCCTTGGAAGAGAGGAAGAAGGGAAGGGAGGAAGGTCTTCGGGAGGCGGATCAACGTCCTCCTACGGGTCTACAAGGGTAACGAGGACTCCCATTCGCTGTTTGATTCATGAAGGATTTGCAATCGATTCGATTTGTTTGGATAGTTTTGCCTCTGTTATTAGATCTATTCTGTCCAGTTGGTTGTGCGTCCCGTTTCGGTATCTTAGAAGCAGAATTTGGTATTTTTGTCTCCTAGAGTTTTGTAGCCCTGGTTTTTATCTTTCCATATACACTAAGATCCTGAGATTCTGCCTTACCGTTTAGGAGATACGAATTATTATTTGTGCGTTGTTTACATGCTCGACGAGAAGGAGGCGTCTGCTTGTTCCTTTGTTTTGACCTTGTTAATGTACGATTCGGGACTTCCACCCAACTAGGTTTTTGTAGAATTTTTAATAATATTTCAGATTGATAAATAACACCTCCATTGGATCTCAGAGAGTGAATGTTATGACATGTTCTTTACTCTTGATCGTAGTATTACATTATGTGAACCTTGTCAACTAGAGTAGTATATAATGCCTGTTGGATCTATAGTCCCACATTGCTTGTCTCAACTGGTTAGCCGATTATCTTGGCAGGATTAGTGAACCTTGTCAACTAGAGTTTCATATCCTAGTTCGTTGAAATTCATTGAGCAGTGGTTTCACATCATTCCGAGTTACAGATCTTTAATTATAATTTTTCTCGCATCACGCCCAAAGAAAGTCGTAAGTTGGTCAATAGTTTTATTGTCGGTTCGATCTCGTTGATTATATTGGATGGTTAGAGGGTTAGGGTAAGAAACTTGTGGCTGTGTCAGCCCTTGTTATCCTTATTCAGAATATATATTTGTGTAGGCGGTGAGTCGGTGAGTGAAGGTGCACGTTCGTTGCCTCCGAACACGTCACAGCGCGGAAGGCAAGTGTCCCCGTACATCGACGAGCACAAAGACAGTGTACGCCAACATAATCCAAACCGGTCGGAGGTTTGGATCACGAGAGGGCACAACCATTGGGTTCAACCAATGGTTAAAGGTATGATTCACAGGGAGGTCATCAAGTGAGGATACGCTGCTATGGTCGGCAAAAGGATACGACATAAATGGGTACACATTTTATACGGCCGCTTAGCATACGAGGAGCACAGTCCAAAACAGCGATGTCCGTATAGATGCGTTTCACGAGCAGTTCAATACCACCGGGGCACGTGGGTTGAACTCCTACTATGGGTTCATAGAGGAGATCTGGGAGCTCGATGTCGGACCCGGGAGTAACACCCCAGAATCCTCTGTGCATTTCTGAACTAGTCCCATGATCAGTAGCTAGTTCACACAGTAAACAGATATGGTAACATCCATAAATCGCTTAACTTTATTAATAAATATCAGAGTTGATTACGAGAAAGGCTTACAAGCCAACATTAAACAAACACAGCGGAAGACGAAGAAGTAGTGGAGTCCAGCTGATCTGCCACAGGCAATCGACTGGGGTAGCGGCCTAGTCGTCGAGATCCGAAGTCCTTCTCCTCTGAAATTTATTTGCATGAAGCAAGGGTGAGCACAACTACCGTGCTCGCAAGTTACACCCAATAACAGAGTTAATGCATGCATGGATATATCAAATGAAGGCTTATTGGTTAAATTTGGATAAAGCAATGTTTTCTTTAAATATTTGTACTAAGTTCCAAAGCAGTTATTTAATAACTAAAATTTATTTTATAAATTCTTAAGTTTTATAGTAGGATAACCTCCATATGAAACATGGTGATGGATACCCTCCTATCACATGGCTAACCGCCCAATTTTACCATAAGGATTAACCATCCTCAAATCATTTGCAAAAATTATTTTTAAAACAAAATCAAAGTCTAACTTTGAGTGGCTTTGCTCATCATGTCCATGACCGTGGACACGGCTATTCGAATAGTTTTAAACTCTGCAGAGTTTGTACAACTTTACCCACAAGACATGAATTCTCTAGTTTGTTTGGCATCCTTCGATCCCACTGCTCACTACCTTAGGTAAGCAATCTAGAGCGCGTGTCAAGGCTTTTACAATGCGTCATCCCACCGTAGCCTTACCTCGCTAAGGTTTCGCTTCCATTGGGCTAACCACCCGCCGGATTCAAGCCCCCTCTTGCGCCATGTGGGATTACTGTCTAACCGACACCCACACACCAAAATGGCACAACTATGATGGAATGTTATAAATTATTTAGCCGAGTCCCGCCCATACAGACATGTGGTAGTACGATGTGGCTTAGCAAGATGCGGCTCAAGACCGGTCCTTAATCGACTGGCGACTTCCAAAATAACCCCTGGGCCTCAATCCTACCCAGATTGAGCCCGTGCATAAATCTGCACCCACCAAGCATCCATTTCGCCCAAGTACAAACCAACTTTTTATTTTTGCTTTTCAAAGTCATTTGCAAAATCTTCCATGACAAACCAATGCCATAGGGTTTTAAACAATAGTTAATCATTTGGCTAAAATTTCCCAAACTAAACATTTTTGGTCTAAGCATGTCTTTGCGTAATTTTTCCCAAAATATTCTAGTCATACTATTGCATAAACTAGATTTTCATCTAAGGTGTCAAGGTATGTCTGATTCAATAACAAAGTGGGCTATACAATGGTAATGGGAATAACTATAATTGAAAAACAGGTAATTAAATTACTTGAATAGAAATAAGCATGCAATAATAGTTTAAAACAAAATTTACATAAATTTTAAATAATGGAATCAAATATGATCAAAGGTATAACTTGCCTTGCTTGGTTATGTGTTGTTCTCAAACGGCGTCGAAATCTGACTCTCCGAAGTCGTCGTAATCTATACGCGTACATAAGCCAAATTCAAATAAAATTCAAAAATTATAAAATAAATATGATAAGGAAGATATCTAATTTATATGAATATAGGAATTTGAATCGATGGAATCGGAGTTCTTATGAAGAAGAACGAATTTCCGGAAGGTTGAAAGTCACATGAAAAGATTAAATTTGGCGCCACATGGCACGACATAGCGGTGCTGAATTATTGCGAAATTCAAAATTTTGTTTAAATAGAAAGGTAGATAATATTGAAAGGAACATGTAGGTAAAAGGGCTCACGCAATTACCCAACAGATGAAGAGATCGGGCTCGACGGAGTTCTCGCCGGACTTGGGGAAGAAGATGTGACCAGTGGTGAAAAAGTTAGTGAATAAAAATTCCACTTGAATCGAAATATGGAGAATCTCAACAGGAACTCACCAATAAATTTTGGTACACAGTGGATCAACGGATGAGGAGATCGGACTCACTGGAATTCTCGCCGGAGTTGGAGAAGAAGACCGTCGGTGCTTTTGTGGTCGAGGTAAAACAATATGTATATCAAAATTTGGCTTGAATAGAAATGTATATAATCTCTATAGAACGCACCGTAAAATTTGGTGCACAACGGAGATCTGAGATGGAGAGATCGGGCTCATGGAGTTGTCATCGGAGTTGGAGAAGAAGACCGTCGGTGCTTTTGTGGCTGAGGTGAAACAATAGATAAATCAAAATTCGGTTTGAATAGAAATGTAGAGAATCTCAAGATGAACTCACTGGTAAAATTTGACGCACAACGGAGCACCGGATGAGGAGATCGGCTCATGGAGTTGTCACGGAGTTGGAGAAGAAGAGCTAGCAGAGGGAGCTGCAGGAGGCTTTTCACGAATCTGAGCGAGTAGGATGTGGGGAATGAGTAGAAGGGGCTACCTTTCAATTTATAGGCACAAAGGAGTGACGGTTTGGCGGAAATTGCTCACCGGAGTTATGATCGGATTTTTGGGCTGAATTTTTGGGCGTAGTAGCCGGAATATTCCAAGGAATATTATTTTTTTCAAAATTCGAAAAACATTAATTAATTCTGGAAAAATAGCACATAAATTCTGAAAAATCCGAAACAAATCACAGATATTAAACACCAGATTCTGAACGCAAATAAAATAATAAAAGAAAAAATAATGATTTTATTATTATATAGTAATTATTTTTCTAATGCTGAAAATTATTTTTAATCTTCAAAAATAGTAATATAGGTCTTAAAATTCTATAACTTTTTAGAGTAGTTCAATAGGGTATTTTTATCTTAAATAAAATATTTTAAAAAAAACTTTATCTTTTCCTTCTGAACAGAAATTCATTTTTAATTGCTAGATAATACAAAAATCAAATAGGAATTTTTAGAAAATAACAAACAGTGTTCAAAAATTCTAGAAAAATTTAGAGAAATTCCTTTATTTATTTTTAACTTAATAAAAATAATTAAAAATTAAATTTATATATTATTTTTGTACAGTAATTAAACTTATTTTCTGAAATATAGGAAAAGTATTTTTAAATACCAGAAAATTCCAGAAATTAATTAAAATTTTATTTTTCAATTTAAATCGAGTTAAATAGCAGAAAACTCAATAAAATTTATTTTTAACTTTTAGAATTTTGGAAATTCAAGAAAAGCAATAGATCTCTTTTAAATTTCACAAAATCAAATAAAATAATAACTTTATTAATTTTATTTTGGTAACAGAACTTTGGGATGTTACACTCGACTAGGTACTTTTCAAGATCCCCCTGTTTCGATGCCATTGGGTTAAACTTCCGCAGAGCGTGAAGGTCGACAAGTACGGCGCCACTACTGTGGACCTCAAACATGTCGGATATAAGGACGAACCATTCGTACTCGCTAAGCAAGTTGTTCAAGTTTTTTGTATAAGGGACCCGACCAATAGGAACCGCCACGTAGTTCTTCATGGAAAACGTAGGATTGTCAGAGTTGAGAATGTCATGGATGAGGAAGAGTATAATCAATTTGACGGGTTGCCTCCTTTCGAAGACGACATCAGGCTCGAGGAAGAACCTTGTGGAGAAGCTAGCTATATGCCCGTCGATCATCACGAAGGGCTACATTTTAATTAAGAATATTTATATCATTGTAATTTGATGTTAACGTGGAATTATCATGTGTTATGGACTTGTCATCTCTATATTTTCTATATGGACTTGTCATCTCTGATATTTATGTCAATGTGGACTTCATAGTAATGTGAAGTATCGAAATTGGTTTCACTTGATTTGGAGTTGAGTTGTATTAGATATGAATTTTTAAGACAAATGAATTTTCATTCAAATGATTTGGAATTGTGTTAGGAAGTTATCACAGACGGTTCGTTCATGGAACCGTCTGTGATAAGTCATCACAGATGGTTCCATAACATAACCGTCTTTGTTATGACACATCACAGACGGTTCCGTTTTGAAACCGTTTGCGATATGGCTATATCACAGACGGTTATGTTATGGAACCGTCTGTGATATGAGGGTTTAGGGTTTATGTGCCAAGTTATCACAGACGGTTTTGTTATGGAACCGTCTGTGGTATGATTGTATCACAGATGGTTTTGTTACGGAACCGCCTGTGATGACTTCTCACAGAAACCCTATACAACATATCACAAACTGTTCTACGATGGAACCGTATGTGATGACTTATCACAGACGGTTCCATAGTAGAACCGTCTGTGATATTCCTTTATTTATGAGGAATCGATAGGGTTTGAGCGCCCTTAACTCATCACTCTACTTACTCTTGTGCGCCCCTTCGCCTCCCCTGTGGCTGAAGCATCCTCCCCGTCGCCGACCTGCTACTCCCCCGCCTCCCTGATGCCGACGCCCCTAGTACTCCCGGCCTCCCCGACCCCGACGCCCCTGTTGTACTCCCCGACGCCGATGCCCCTGGTACTCCCGGCCTCCCTAACCCTGACGCCCCTGCCGTACTCTCCGCCTCCCCGACGCCCCTTCTCCTCAACCCCAAAGCCCCCGACGCCCCTGCTGCTCCCCGACATCCCTTCTCCCCGACCCCAACGCCCTAAGGTTAGACTTTAAGTTGCGTAAGTATGAGTGTATGACAGTACATCCATTGGATTAGGTTGGTGGTAAGATGTTCAATATTGTAGATGAGTATATATATACATTTGATTTTGCAAGCCAGTTAGCATGGATTAGCTTATGGGATTGTTAGTAAGTGTTTTACAGATTAAGATGTTAAATATTGTAAATGAGTATGTATATACATTTGATTAGCAAGACAACTTTGGTTAGAAATTTTCCGTAGGTTGTCATCATCTAGTGAGCAAAGGCAGGGATAATTGAGTCAGTTCATAAGCTAGGCAATACAGGCAAATGGAGGTATAGTATTTTTGTGTATACCTTGATCTATCATTGTTCTATTAATTTTATTCTGTCCTTTGTATGGTTATTGATTGCTCCCACATAGCAACTTTAGAGTTGTCAATTTTCATTTTGTTGGAAAGTAGGAATAAAATGTGCTCAACGTTAGACTTTAAGTTGTGTAACCATACTACTGTCGTTCAAGGGTGCTTGTTAACAAATATACTAACATGGCATATTTATAAGAAAATGCCTCGAATTTTCCATAAATTTTTTAAATGTTACGTATATCTGATGTTGTTTGCTGAGTAAAACTTCTTTGTCAAGTGCAATCCATGGTATTGTAAGTAGTCATTATTGTTTTTTGGTATTATGTTTGTATCTTTCTTTAAATATTATGGATATCAACTTGCAATCCATGAAATTTTAGTTCATTGCGTATGTAACTTATATAGATAGCAAGTAAGCGAGATGGCAGAGGAACCGTCTTCGCCACCATCATTGACGTCGCCGAATGCGTCCGGATCTCCTATCAAAGTGTTTACGTAAGCGACATGGCAGAGAAATATCAAAATTACCCGCGGGCCGAATGACTATCACGGAGGTTAGCGACGTTGGGATCCCTCTGAGTCCCAAGAAAGCAGCGGTGAGATTCTGCACCATCTGCGGGGTACTTGGAAGGGAACGGGTCCCCATCAACACACCAAGCTAGAAGTCTCTGATGGATGTAGAGAGAGGCTAGCAGTGGACTGAAATTTCAGGCTCGTTAATTATCCTAGAAGCAGACCATGCTCGCGTGCAACGGCAGTGTTGCTCGCGATGGGATACGCGTGGAGGACCTTCAAGAGCACGCTTGTCACGAAGTATGTGAACACGGTTTGGACACCCTTCACGAAGTATCATTTTTTGTCGCGGGATATATGGGACGCCTTTGTGCGGATGAATATAACGACCGAATTTCAGGAGCAAAGTGCGGCGTACAAAGCTCTCGAGGCACAAAACAGTCACCCTCATAAACTCGGCACCGCGGGGTACACTGGTAAAACCACGTAATGGGCGGCGGAGGACGAGAGCACTACAAGACCATTTGCTGAGATCTCAGATGAGCACGCTCGAGCCTGGTTAAGAGCGAGGGTATCAACCACATCTTCAGCGGCATCTCTTTCACAAACCAGTAGACGAGGCAGTGTCTCAATGTCTGGTAATTATGTCAAACTACGTAGTGTCTATAATAACATGATGACTGTGAGGACCCCGGTTTATTAAGCTTGCAATGCTTAGTCACCAACTGACCCTAGCATCACAAACAAAATAACCCGTGTCTTCGATACATGTATACTTCCCAGAAAAGCAGTATACACACCCCTTTACAAAATTCGTGCGTCAATTCCATTCAAGACATAGAACCAAAGCAACACTTAACAATTCAAAAGACATACATAGTAGAGTTATTACAAAAGGGGTCGACCGGCCAAATACAACTAAAGAGATAAATAAGTAGCGAGCGAAATGTACCATAAGATGATGATAACAAAAGAGTCAATCAGTGTGCCTTTTACCCACAAGGCATCCAACCGGATCACCAATCTAGTCGTCAAACCCGCAGCACATCTCGCAAAAGTGAGGCCCTTGGGGCTCACCTTGCTCCTCTGCAACAAATAGTTAAGCAAAGCAAATGAGTACAAAAATTGTACTCCGCAAGACTTACGTGTAGAGTAACAGACCTATATATTTAACTACATGCAAGCTTATTTAAGTGGAGCAGGCTAAAGACCACACCCTTCGGTGACTATGGTCATGACCGATGCACTGTGACAGCTTGCTTCATATGGATACTGTTGGTCCTACTAGAGTTCGGTCAGTTGGTGGAAAATGGTACATTCTTGTCATAGTCGATGATTTTTCTAGATACACTTGGGTGTTCTTTCTTTCTTCGAATGATGAAGCTTTTGATCATTATCATGATCTTGTTCTTCGTGTGGCTTCTGAACTTCTGGGTGCATTGAGATTGATCCGCAGTGGCAATGGCACGGAGTTCAAGAATACCTCTTTTGCTTCTTTGTATGCTGAGCATGGAATTGAGCATCCGTTCTCTTCTCCACACGTCCCTCAACAAAATGGCGTTGTGGAAAAGAAGATGGCTAGGACGATGCTAGATGAGTATAGCACATCGAGGAGGTTTTGGGCCGAAGCTATTTCTACTTCTTGCCATATTGCAAATTATGTCTTTTTGAGACCGTCTTTGGGCAATACTGCTTATGAGCTTTGTTTTTGTACAAAACCTTCTGTCTCGCACTTTCGAGTCTTTGGATCCAAATATTTTATTCTCAAGATAGAAAATCTAGATAAATTTGAGTCAAGAACTTTTGATGGTTTATTTCTGGGTTATCCTGCGCATTCGAGGGGTTTTAGGGTTTTTAATGTTGAAACTAATCTTGTTCAGGAGACATGTAATGTCACTTTTGATGAGACTAGCCCTGGAGTTAGATCAGATATTTCAGGTGACAGAGAGCATATTTATAGAGGAAGATGATGAAGGACTGGACGATGTTTACCCACCTGCTACAGTTGACGCTCCAATTCTAGCACAAGAACCTGTGGTGACTACTTCGCCTTCAGATGAGGCTCCTGCTGCATCTTCATCATCAGCAATACCTGCGGAGGTCGAAGACATGCTTTCCTCTCCGGGTGCGCCACTTCAAATTCAAAGGCAGCATCCTCCTGATCAGATGATAGGTAATCTCCATGAGCGAGTCACTTGCTCTAGGTATAATGATCCAAACCTCTACTCTCATTCTGCTTTTGTTGCTTCTTTTAAACCCCGCGATATATGACATGCTTTATTGGATTCTAGCTGGGTCAATGCCATGCATGAGGAGTTAGAAAATTTTGAGAGAAATAAAGTTTGGAATCTAGTAGAACCTCCTAGTGGTCATAATGTTATAGGAACCCGCTGGGTCTTCAAAAACAAACAAAATGAGGATGGTTCTGTGATTAGAAAGAAGGCTAGGTTGGTAGCTCAGGGCTTTAGCCAAGTTGAGTGGTTATATTTTGATGAGACTTTTGCTCCTGTTGCTAGACTAGAAGCCAGTCACATTCTGCTTGCATTTGCTGCATCTAAGGGCTTTAGATTATATCAGATGGATGTTAAGAGTGCCTTTTTAAATGGTTCATAGAGGAGGAAGTTTATGTTAGGCAACCCCTAGGTTTTGAGAATTCCAAGAACCCACATCATGTATTCAAGCTATCCAAAGCGTTATATGGTCTTAAACAAACCCCTAGAGCCTGGTCTGATAGACTTAAGACCTTTTTGCTTAAGAATAATTTTGAGATAGGTAAGGTAGACAAGACTTTGTTCATTCTTAGGCGTGGTAATGACTTCCTGCTTGTTCAAATTTACGTTGATGATATTATCTTTGGTGGTTCTTCTCATGCTTTTGTTTCCAGCTTTTCTGAGACTATGTCCAGGGAATTTGAGATGAGTATGATGGCAGAGCTAAATTACTTTTTGGGGCTTCAAATAAATCAATGCAAGGAATGGATCTTCATCCATTAGACGAAGTACACTAAGGACCTGCTCAAACATTTCAACATGGGTGACTGCAAGTCAATCTCCACTCCCATGGAGACTTCGACTGTTTTGGATCCAGATGAGGAAGGAGAAGCCGTGGATCAACGCGAGTACCACAGTATGATCGGCCCCCTCCTGTATCTGACGGCCTCAAGACCGGACATCCACTTCACGGTCTGCCTCTGCGCGAGGTTTCAAGCGTCTCCGAGAGCTTCCCATCGCCAAGCCGTTAAGCGCATATTCAGGTATTTACACTCTACCCTCTTGTATGGCATTTGGTATTCCTGTTCGTGATCTTTGTCCATTCGGGGGTTTTCTGATTCTGATTTTGCGGGCTGTCGGCTAGATAGGAAGAGTACCTCATGCACTTGTCACTTCCTAGGCACTTCACTTGTATCTTGGCCTTCTTGGAATCAGTCTTCTGTTGCACAATCCACTACTGAAGCTGAATATGTAGTTCTTGCTAGTTCTTTGAGTCGATTTTGTGGATGGTATCTACTCTTAAGGACTATGGGTTAAATTTTACCAGTGTTCCTCTTTTCTGTGATAACACTTCTGCCATTAATATTGCTAAGAACCCTGTGCAACACTCTAGGACCAAGCACATAGACATTCGCTATCACTTCCTTAGAGACCATGTCGAAAAAGGTGATATTGTGCTGCACTTCCTGGAGTCCGAAGCCTTTAGACCCAACTAGGTTTGCCACCTTGAGGAGCGAGTTAGGGGTAATTTATCCCTTTGGGTTGGTTTGTGGGGGAGTTCGATCTTTTCTGATCTTACGTTGTTCTTCTGATCTTTCCTCGTTCTTTTCTGAACTTTGTTGGACCGAAAAGGGTGACTAGAGGGGGGGGGGTGAATAGGAGCACGCTCACTTTTTCACAAAATATGAATTCAACACAATTTCACTCCAATACCTATGATGAAGCTATGAAGATCAATATACCAGTACAGCGGAAGACTAGTATTGAATCCAATTAAACCCCTAAGCAATGCGACAAAAATCAGCAAGAATCAAATCTAACAGAGGCTGGCCGGTCGATCATTGTTATATCAAGGTCCGACCGGTACCAAATCGGTCTGACCTCTGGTGTGGGGCGGTCTGACCGACAGACTCCAGAATAGTAAAATCAGCCCGATGACGAAGTTGCAATTAGGTCTAACTTTTGATTCTCAACTCCAAACTTCACGAAACTGTGGACACACCTTCTCTAAGATATTAAGGACCTATTGCAATCAACAATTATGATAATTCTTGGACGAACAAAGATCTTTTATGATCTGATTGGAGAAGGGTGCAAAACCGGGCAAAAGTGAAAACTAGATCCAATCGCTTGCTCGTGGGTGATTGATGATCAAATTGATCCTAGATGGGTTCCCACACATCACAGCAAGCTAATCCACGTGAAAGAATCAATCACAAACTCGCGGATCAAAAAAGCCCTAAAATCATGAAATTGAAAGCAAGAATGAAAAGAGACTTATCTCAAGCAAACCTTGCATAAATTAAGAACGTGATTGCTGTTGGATTACACCCACACCATCATGGATCAGTGGTCAATCCAAGATCACGAAATTCACCTCAAACCATAAAGAGCCCTAGCCTCCACCTCAACTCCCCCTAAGCAAATTAGGGTTTTGAAACATAAAGAGGCGAGAGAGAAAAGAGCTAGGTGGTGCAGCCACCACCTCCTCCTATTTATAGTGGAGGCCTAGAACTACTAGGGTTTGACTCCATTGGGCTCCCATTAAGGCCCACTAACAAACGGGTCACACACGCACGATTCGCAAAGCGCCGTCTTTAACCTTTTGACCTAAACAGCATCACCTAGCGCCATCTTGCGCCTCAGATTTGCTAATAGGTCACCCTTGTCCATCTTGTGTCACGCTTGAGTCATTGACCTCACCCGGCATCGTCGATCGTTCTGGACCTCAACTCTCCAAGTCTAGTCCCGATCCTCCTCGCCGTTGACCGTCGTTGACCACCAAGCAACCTGCACAACCATAGACAAGCAAACACGAATTCGGGAACAAGTTCTTCACAACTTGACCCATGTTAGTCAAAACATGCATCATGCAACACATATACCATGATACCCATGACTTTGACCTAACAAATCAACATCACCACGAAGTTGGCCGATGAACAAGTCAAAGCGGTCGACCGCCCCTCGGGGCGGTCGATTGCCGACTTCACGGTCGACCGCCACCTCAAGGCGGTCGGGACCGCGAGGGACTTAACCAAAATACAAGCCCTGACATTCCGGAACCTTCTGGAAATTTCAAACGAATAGAACTTTTGCTTGGAGGCTCCAAAAATAATGAGACCAAGTGCATTGGGATCCCCTCACTTGCCTACAACACCTATTTTTTGCCCAGCCTATTCTGACCAATTTTTGTCACCGCCGGTCCACCGCCGCACATGGCCGGTCCGACCGATTTGGGACCGGTCGGACCGCCATGCTATGGCCGGTCGGACCGCCCCTGTCCAGAATGCCTGAACTTTGTCGAAAACCCTGTGAAACGACAAACCATTAATGCCATTGCCAATTGTCACATCATCCTAAGATCTGGAGCATATCCCCATGATATCCACAAACTTATTGATATTTTTGAACTTTATAGGTTTTTAGGTTTTTCTTGCATCTCATTGTATCATATTGCATTCATATGAAAAATCCAAAAGGATGTATTGTAATATAAGATTTTCTGCTTATATTTAAAAAATTGATGAAGCTTTGCCTATTACCCATTGGAGCTTTGGTATTTCAATTCTTGCTCAATGTCATGTCTAGTTCTTTGACTTGCTAGAATTGTCATGCTTTCACATATACAGATAAGTCTTTGCGGTATGAGCTAGAACTATAAAATAACTCGAACTAAAAACTGCAATTTGTGGATGTTTTAGCTAGTTGTGCAATTAGTGCTCCTTTTTTATATTGGCCCTGTCAGAATGCTTTGTGTAATACCCCGGCCTGCTCGTAGCGTGGCCCATGTGGCCCATGAGGAGTTGTGTGGTGGGATTAGTCCCACATTGCTTGTCTCAAGTGAGTTGTAGTGGTATATAATGCCTGTTGCATCCAAACGTAGCACCTCCGGGTTAACCCTTTTACATGAAGCGAGGACGAAAGTGTAAGTGAGGTGCTATGTGTGGCGAGTCCGCAGTGTGGGTGGGCATTGAGCCGATTTTGGGCGTGGTGTTACGGATGGTATCGAGCATCAACCTCATTGCTGCAGGCGCGTCGCTGCGGGATGTGGGCGGGCATATGGCGCATGGCACATGTGGGCGGAGTGGACACATGGCATGGCATATGTCTTGCACTTTGGGCGACGGACGTGTACCGATGGGTGGTTCGGGCATTTGCGCGTATGCGATATCTTCCGAGGGTCGCCCTTAAGGGGGTGAATGTAATACCGGCACGCTTTCGTTGCGTGGCCCATGTGGCCCATGAGGAGTTGTGTGGTGGGATTAGTCCCACATTGCTTGTCTCAAGTGAGTTGTAGTGGTATATAATGCCTGTTGGATCCAAACGTAGCACCTCCGGGTTAACCCTTTTACATGAAGCGAGGACGAAAGTGTAAGTGAGGTGCTATGTGTGGGCGGGTCCGCCCCACGGTGGGCTGGGCATTGAGCCGATTTTGGGTCAGGGTGTTACACTTTGTCAGCTCTTGAATCTAAAATTGACCATTACTTGAGCTTCTTGTGTTCTTGAGAATCTAAAACTGCTCTTGTGAAACATGAAAAATCAAGATTATCTTTTGCTTAAATTGTGCCAAACTACTCTTACGAGACTGCACGTCAAAGACATGAACTTGGAGATAGTTTGATGATCCAGACGATCTCATGGGGACTGCTTGTCAGAAATGACATGAACCTCAAGATTTGTCGCCCTGGTAAAAGCTTAGGAAGAGTTTGTGGATGGCTCCTAGTCCAGGATCTTCTTCTCTAAGATATACCTTTAATCAACTTCTGGTCGAAGCTTAGGATGAGTTTGCGGATGGCTCCTAGTCCAGGATCTTGTCACTAAGTTAGACCATTAGTCAACTTCAATATTCAGTGCAAATGAAAAATTGTTGAAAAAATGGGCGTTTGAGAAATTTGAGAAAAATGATTCAATACAGGACCTGATTGTCTCTTAATGTGGTGTTTGCTAGCTTTTTGATCTCACTTTGACATTTTGACATGGCTAGTTTCACTTTAGGATCCCTGTTGATCAAATCTATTGCTTTATATTTGAGCCTTCGTGCTTAGCTGTGATATATATGTCTTATCATGATCTTGCTAGCGCTGTTAGGCTTAATATGTTGTTTGTGCAATATTAGAAATGTTGGCTTGTTCTTTTGGGTAATCTCCAAAGCTTCTTATAATCAAAAATTGAAAAATACAAAAATGAAGCCACTCCATTGCACTTCATGCATACTTCTTCTTTTGCTTCTTTCTTCATTCTTCATTTGTTATCTCTGGACGAGAGGAAGGCGTGATTCCTTGATGACTCCATTGTCAAAAGGGGGAGAAGATATTTCAATGTTGAGGAAAAAGATATCTCAATGTTGTATAAAGGGGAGAAGATATAAAAATGTTATAAAGGGGGAGAAAATTGGAGAATTTAAAATTTTCTAAAATATGAGGATCATAGTGAGCGCGATTTCTTAATCCTCACGATGATGAAAGGTCAATTGAACAATTGTTCTTTCATATGGATCTTAAGTGAGATTTTTCACTCTTTTGTGGAATTTGAAATTTTTATGCTTTCCTTTGCCTTATCTCACTTACCTATGCTATTCTGATGCCAGCTTGGTCATTTCTATCGCTTTCTCTTGTTTATGGACCAAGTTGTTCTTTTATACGAAAACAAAAGTATTTTACTTTTCAAACCTCCAAATTACATTTTCTGAATTATTGTCAATGTGTTCATCAAGGGGGAGATTGTGGATATCATGGGGATATATTCCAGATCTTAGGATGATGTGACAATTGGCAATGGCATTAAAGGTTTGTCGTTTTGCGTGTTTTCGAGAAAGAAACAGTGATGTTAGGCCATAACCGGTCTGATCGGCCAGGGCGGCAGTTAGACCAGTACAAGCGGCGGTCCGACCGGCCATAGCGGTGGTTCGACCGGCCAACTTCAGAATGTTGTGTTTTGAGCTGGGCCAAAAATAGAGGTAGCAGGAAACAGAGGGGATTCTATTGCACTTGGTCTCATAATTTTTGTAGTCTCCAGTCAAAAGTTCTGTTCGTTTGAAAATTCCAGTAGGTTTTGGTTTTTCAAAGAGGAAAATCGGCTAAGTCCCAACTGGCGGTCCGACCGGACAATAGGTGGTGGACAAACCGGCCAGGGTGGGCGGTCAGACCGGCCCTGGGGGCGGTCTGACCTGTTTTCACTTGGATCGTCGGCCTTCGTGGCGGCGATTGTTGGTTGTGAGGTCAAAGTCATAAGTGGGTCTGACCGGTTTTCACTTGGATCGTCGGCCTTCGTGGCGGCGATGGTTGGTTGTTAGGTCAAAGTCATGAGTTTCAGTGCATACGTATTGCATGATGCATGTTTTGACTAACATGGGTCAAGTTGTGAAGAACTTGTTCCCAGATTTGGTTTACTTATCTATTGTTATGCAGGTTGCTTGGTGGTCAAAGACGGTCAATGGCGAGGATGATCGGTACTAGGCTTGGAGAGCTGAGGTCCAGAACGATCGACGATGCCGGGTGAGGTCAAGGAATTTAAGTTTGGTGCAAGATGGACAAGGGTGACCTATTGGCTAATCCGTGGCACAGATGGCGTAAGGTGTAGCTAATTAGGTCAAGAGGTGTTAAAGATGGCGCATTAAAACACGTGCGTGTGTGACCTGTTTGTTTTGGGCATTAACGGGAGCCCAATTGAGTCAAACTTCTAGCAGGTCAAAGCCTCCACTATAAATAGAGGAGGGTGGTGGCTGCACCCCCTCGCTCTTTTTGCTTTGTCTCTTTTGCTATTTGAAACCCTAATTTGCTTAGAGAGAACTTTTGTGGAGGCTAGGGTTCTAGAGAGTTTGATGTGATTTCGTGCTCATAGATTGAGCTTTGTCCTCCATTGATGGAGAGGCCATAATCTCAAATCATATCAAATCAATCTAGAGAAAGTTTGATCATGTCTTGTCTCTTTGCGTTCTTTCTCTATATTTGATGATTTTGAGTCTTTCTTTGATCTGCGAGTTTTTGCTTGAATTCTCCACGTGATCTAGCTTGCTGTGACATGCACACTGACAAATAGCGGTGTGATTTCCCTGGTGTGGGCCAACGACGTCAGTCTCCACCAGAGGTGGAGGCCAGCGGCGACAAGGTTAGGCTATGCGAAGCTATCGGGAAACGAGTCGACATGAGACCGATAAACAGCGGTGGCATGGAGGCCGTCGTCGCAAGAAGAATCGGCGGTTGGAGTCACTCGATGAGTCGTGCCACGACGACGAAGTTGTGGCGGCAAAGAGGTAGCGGTGACGAATGGAGACAGGATGTCTCCCAAAGAGCTGCTACTAAGAAGTGTTGTTGACAACTAGCAAGGCAAGATGGCATTGGCGGCCATCTCCGTGTCTCCGAGAGATGAACTGCCTGGTGCATAAGCTGCGGTGGTGCCCATGTTCACGTTCGCGGATGGCGGGGGGCGACTGTATTGTCCCTTAGGTGAGATCACGTGGTGAGGGCGATTGTACTGCCCCTCAAGGTGGAGTGCACCGCGTGGTAGAGAAGCGACTGCGAGTATGGATTCGGCGACATGTAAAGGGAACTTGTGTTGCTAACCCATTCGAAGGCAGGAACTCTTGAAGATGTGTCAAAGAAAACCAGTCTTCAAATTGGAAGAATAAACAACAAGATTGTAACATCCCCAAAATCATTAAGTTGATTTAGTGGAGCATCTCATGAGAATGTGTGTAATTTTTGGTACAATTTTAAACTTTTTTTATTGGCATTAAAGTTCGCTATGAATTTAAAACATTATGTTGAAATTAATCTTCTATTTGAAACTAGAAAAATGTGCACATAAAAGTTTTTGAAAATAATTAATTCAAATACTAAATTATTCCTCTTGAATTAATATAATTTTTCCTAAATTTTTAGAAGTCAAACTGACCTCACCAAAATTCAAACCAACCTATAATTGCAGATTTGAAAATGAATTAATTATAATAACTGGACATGCACGGGGTCTTAAGAAATTTTTAATTAGTTTTATTTTAAACTAAGAGCATGCACAAAAGTTTCATAATTTTTAGATTTTATTTACTATTTTTAAGCATTGGTCAAACCTGTTGAACTTTGGTCAAATCTGGAATTCAAATCGTTAGCACTGTTGATTCGACTGGACCCCAGCCCGACTTGGTTCGATGGCACCACCTACGCACAGCCACCCCAAGCCATGCATTTCCTTCTGCCGTTGACCTACGGGCCTCAGGAGCTGAGCTCCACGCTGCATCCGCACCCTGCCGTGCCTCCGTCCACGTCGTTGCCCCACAGCCCCTTCTAACCTATATAGACTCTTCACCTGCACACGCCGATTTTGTTTCATCTTCACCCCGCATTTAGCCTCGTCCTCAGACCTCTTTCTCCCCCATCCCTCCTCTCGAGGTTGAGGAGGGAGAAACTCGTTTGTGTGATCCTCTCGAGTAATCTCCTCGACTGTTCGTCCCTCTGCTTCCCCGTTCATCGCCATCTCCATTCCTTCTACCCCTAGCTCTTGTCGATGCTTGTAGTGCCTGGAACTCGGATGCATTTTCATCGGCCACAAAGCACACCCAGAGCACACCTGTTGAGCTACACCGTGCCATTTCCTCTACGATGAGCCATCGCCTATCCTTTGCGTGTCACTTTGTGTTCTAGGGTATCAGAATAACTTCCCCTCAATCAATTTGTCGGGTGCTACAGAGGAGCTTGGGAATTTAGAAGATTATCCATTATCGGCCGAAAACCCTATTCGTCTTCTTCCACTCTGGCCGGTAAGACATTAACCAATTCTGTTCGTTTACACCATCTCCTTAACACTCTTGAGCTATCCTGACACTTCATGGTCTTTCTTTTTGCTCAGGGTGCCTTCCCCACGTTGAGCTCTTCGTCGCAGGCGCCATTGACGACGTCAAGGATCCTCTGGTGCTCCTCCACCCCCAATTTCACCACGGTGAGTTTCCTTCGGGTCCCTAGAGTCTTTTCTTTCACTTCGTGCTTGCAATGTCCGCTGGTACTAACCCTTCTCCATACATGTGCCGCACCGTCGCATCTGGTTCTTCTTCTTTGGAGAAGATGGCCATTGGTCCCTGGCCGAGCCGGATACATCCCACTGGCCTTAGGAGCTCAGATCAGGCATTAATTTACCATAGAGAAGCCTCTGCGTCTAGCACCGTCACACCCACACACACCTTCTCTACTCAACTCCGACGCTAGTGCGCCACCGTACCCCTCCGCTGGCGACGACACCTCCGCCGGCGACGACACCTCCTGAATGTAGCCACGAGACCCAGCAATCCATTTTAGCTTACTCCAGGCCCAGGGTGCCGCTACATCACCACCGGCAAGCTCGGCAATGGCCGGCTCTGCCACTCCTCTGCGTTGGAATGGGCGACAGTTACTATAGTGATCGCATTAGGGTTAATCACAGTCATTTAAAGCTAACGATTACTTACATTTAATTAATGGATGTCTAAAAAGGTTGGTGAGTCTCTTGCACTAGGGCCCTGCATTTTAAATGCAAAGTAATCTGGGTAGTGAACCCGTGGACTGAGCTCATAGACTTTCGGTCCATGCACTATTTGCATAGACGGAGTCAATGACTTGTGGGTCCTACCTATTGATTTTAACCAGAAATTAAAAAGAAAAAGAAAAATAGCACTATGCACTGGACCCCACCTATCATAGGCTATGGCTAGGTTCCTCTCGATATAAAAGGTATGTAATTCTTTTAGAAAATCTAAAACAAATTAATTTTGCACTAAAAAAATCAATTAACTTCTAAAATTCAAATTTACTACAAATCAAGTGAAACCATTTTTTTGATAATTTTCATTTTTAATGTACTTGAATTTTAAATAGCTTTGAAATAATTTTCTATTACATAAAAAATTGTTCTTGGAGATTGATCCAAAACCGAATTATCTTTACACTAGAAAGTGTTTTTAACTTTGAAAAATCGTAACTAATTCATGTGAACTCCAAATTGGATTAATCTAATTGGGTTGTTCTTATAATTTTATCCTCTATCCATTTTTATAATTATTATCTCCACCACTACTATAGAAATTTTGGCTAAAATTAAAATTTTCAGACAAAAGCTAAAGAGAATGGAATTTTTAGTATTTTCCCAAATGTTGATTTTCCAAATGCTATCATGTTCACACATAAGCTCCAAATAAGCTAATTATTTCACCTAAAATCATCTAAAATCATAATTTAGATATTGTAGAAATTTCATGTATTTTTTAGCAATTTGAATTTTTAGGCTTTATTTGGCGTTTATGGCAATATCGTCTTTCGTTAGGTTTTCGATGATTTTGATGAATTGTGGTTTCATCCAGAGAGTAATCAAGTGTTGTACCAGTAAAGGCAAGCAATCCCCTGCTTTGATGCATGTTGAATTCCTATTAGTTTCAAAAAAGTATATATGTTGATTTTCAAGTATTATATGCATTGCGTTAATTTGAAATATTTGTATGTCAAATGGGTAGTTTTAGATATGCCCTACTTTCTGTATTGGCCTTCCTTTGAATAATGAGTGTCCTATTACCTTGAATGATTAAGATTATATGTTATATGTGTTGTTTGGTGATTGGTAGAACAATGCTTAGCCATGCAAGTAGTTGTAGTCGAAAGCGGTTGACGGAGCTAGTCCATCGGCCGATGGATTGAATTGAACCTGGATAAAATTTGAGGAATGTGTGGATTGAATTATGTTGAATTTGAGGAATATATTCAGGTCTTCCAATCTGTTTATTGTGGACTTGTTGGGTATTGTTTTTGTTTGATGGGCTTGGACGGATGATAGGCTGACGAAGAGAGGTTGTCCTGGATACATGTACCCCATCCAGGTGATTTAGGACCGGTCTGTGGCATGTCGAACCAAGTCTTTTATGGGTGATGGCTTGGCTAAATAATTTGTTATGTGTTAGTTATCACAACACAATTAGGTTGACAAGTGTTGTGTTGTCGTTGTCTTGTCAATCTAGTGTGGGCATGTTCAGTTTTTGCCTTATTTTCCCTTACGGGTATCTTGTGCGCAAGGGATTTACTTACACAACGAGGTTCACCTATGATTTAGGCAACCGACAGTCAGCCATGGGATTTGTTCCTCGGGTGGTTTGATGTTTAGGATATGACAATAACGACCTCTGTAATACCCCGGATTCGGATCGGGTAATTAGAAAAGCAGCTGGGGAGGGAAAATTCAAATAAGAACTGAAATTTCCTGAATCGACGGGGGGTTTTCAGCGATCTTCCGACAACCTAGGCCTGGGCCGCAGCCCAGGAGGGGCCCATGAGAGGGGCCAGCCAAGGGGGGGTTTTTTCCTCATCCCCAAACCCTAGCCTAACCTCTCTCTCTCCCCACTCCCCTCCCCAAGCCGCCACCCCCTCCTCCCCCTCTTCAACCGGTCGCCACCCTCCTCCCTGTCGTGCGCCAGATTTGTTCATAAGATTTGGGTAAGTTCCGTACGTTTTTTGATCTTCCCACCTTCTAGAAAGTTGTAGCCCTTGATCTTAGCTCTCTTTAGGCACCGAGATCATTTGATTTGGAGTTATGGGTTAGGAGATATGGTAGTTTTACCGCGACTGTCCTGGACAGCTGACGTGTTTTGGCAGATTTTCTTGTTGGGCCAGTATGAATTACTTAGATGCTGAATCTCTGATTTTCGTCTCCTAGTGTTATGTTTTTGGTTTCCTTAGCTTTCTTTTGGCACCGAGATCACGAGATTCCACCCAGTGGTTTAGGAGATATGAATTTTTAACCGCACACTACGCTGTCTGTCAGAGATTTTGGAGACTGTCGGTGGCTCGTCGGTTTTGATCTAGTTACAGTCAGATTCAGAACTCCCACCCAAATAGGTTATTGTAGCCCTTTAAATTATCTTTCCATGTTGATAAATATTACCTCTATCGGATCAGTAAAATAAAAGTTACGTCATTTTCTTTACCACTGTTCTGAAATCTGGGTAGATATCTGTTAGTGTTTTCAACTGTTGTTTAGGCCACTGTTTTTGCCGAATCAAAGGATTCCACCAACTAGAGTTTTGTAGCCTGGTGCGTTAAGATTATTTGGGCACTGGTTTCAATTAATTATGAGTTACGGATATTTAATTACGATTTTTCTCATACCGCTGATCAGAAGGGCTAAAATCTGACTGAATAGTTTGTTTTCAAGTCGGGTCTGTGCGGTATATTGGGTAGTTAGAAGATATTGTAGAATACCGGTAGCAATGTAATATCGTTGTTCTTATTTTGGGAACATATTTGTGTAGGCAGCGAAGCATCGCGTGTGGGAACACCTTCGTTGCCTACTGACGCGTCGCAACACGAAAGGCAAGTACTGTTTGTTAATTTGTGTTGTTTTCAAAGGAATGCATGATGATGTGTCGAATATATGATTGTTCTTGCGTTGTGCTCATGATATGGATATATTTCAATATTTATGTTTCTTGTGATGCATGATTCATTCCATTCATGCATGCTTCGTTTCCGTCCACGGGAGTGAAAATTTGATTAAGTCCCCTCAATTCCAGAATGGGCACGTAAGACCCACCATTCCAATGTGGGCAATGTTGGACACCCGTATGAAACGTTCTTCATACGGTATTTGAGGTCCCCGTACTTTGTTAAGTACGGGTTTAAGTGAACACCGACGGGTGTGTCACTCACTATACCGGTATAAGTTGTGAGCAGTCCATTCCTTCATTGCATTATTCCATTCCATGCATTTTCATAAATGTTCAGAGAAGTGTTTACAAGTGGATTGTGATTACCTTGTTCTATTGATGTTTCGGTTATTCGTTAAATGTACTTGCTGAGTCTTTGGCTCATCCTTGCTTTGTTTGTTTTATTTAGTTAAATGAGGAAGAAGGCAAGACCTTTTGTGGGGTAGTCTAGCACGCTGCACAACACCTTTATCAAACCATAATAACTAATGTTATTTTTCAGTCATGTCAACTATTTGATAAATTTCCAGATTGTAATAATCCAATTTTGGTAATGCTTACTGTACGTCGTTTTATGACTGATTTCCATTCCTTCCCATGAAACTATTAATCGTTTATAAATGCGTTCCTTATGGGATATTGATGATTGAGCCTGATTAACCTGGTAATGTTGTGTACTATTAGTATCTTTGTTAGATTTGTGTGACATCTTGGCTTCCGAATAGCCAATGTGTTACAGTTGGTATCAGAGCGGGCTTTAGGTCCGTGGTTAGTAGAAAAGTATTAAAATGACACACTATGCACAGTAGGTGGGGTTTGGGAAATCCATTGCTTCCGCATTTCTAGTGATTTGGTTAATTATGTAGTACTGTGTAGAATTGTTTCTGTACTATCTCTCATGTTGTTAATCTGTGACATGATGTGGTATCCTATATCTATGAATTATTCTATGATTGTCATGAGATGATCCTATATATTCATAATTGATTGCATTAGCTATGCGTATCGGTAGCGGACGTTGAGCAGTTGAGTTCGTGGTTGTTGTCCTGGGTTTTTCAAGGCTACACCACTGTTCGTGGTATGAGAGTAGAGAAGTTCTTACCCCTGTTCCATAGTTCTATGTTGAGCCTGAGCTCATTGTTGAAGTTGTTGTCTTTCTCAAATTTGTATCTGGTTTTCTGGTTGTAGTTTCTTGTAGTTCGTGAATTTCGTTTGAAAGGAGGGTTATAATGAGGAGGGCAAGCTCCAGTAGGTTTCTGATCGTTCTTTGAAACAGTTATTGTACTTTCGACTATTGTGATATTACTGCTCCGCGTGAGCATAGTTAAATTGCAAGATTTATCTTTTCACGGAAGTTATGCTTTACCCCTGTTGGAAAAATTAACTTATTTGTTCGCTTGGAATTTCAGGCGTTGGAAGATTTCTTTTGCAAAGTTCTTTACTAAGTGTGCATTGGCCTTGCATATTTCTTGTGGATTACTTTAGAAAGTTGTTCTCTTCCTTGAATTCTGAATTTGACAAATTCTTGTCCGGTGGTGGTGGATGAATTTCTTTTGGGTTCATGGTTCCTGGTAGTTGATGAGTTTCAATGAGTCTTTAATGGTATTCTGAAACCATTATTGTTTTTCGACCGTTAATTTGTTTTTACTACTGGTGATCTTCGTCAATTAGTAATATTGAAATTTCTATGATTGTTCCTTCTTTCTCCTTAGAAAAGAGCGACTCATTTACTCGTTTGATAGTTGTATAATGAGAGTTTTCTATTGCAAGTCCGTTAACCCAGAAAGCTTTAGCTCTACGTATTTCTATTGGATCATTATGTTTGTTGAAGTATAATGCATCTCTTTTCTGAAGAATAGTGTTAAAACCCATTTGTGGTGATGTGTTGTGATTAAGTTGGAGGTTGTACTCAAACAAAGTTGTGGGCTACGGGTTTCTATTGGTCCCTATTTGTTTTTCAAAATAATCTCTTGTCTTTTGACTGCTGAACTCTCTTTACTACTTGTAAACGTTGTTATTGGCAAGATCATATATTTTGTATATGATGGTTCTATCTCTCCTGTTGATTAAGATGACCTGGTTCACCGTTTGGTATTTTGGAGAATGGGAATCATCTTTTACAAAGTTCATTGAAGAATATTTTGACTCTCCTCGTTTCTTTTGGAGTAGTTGGAGTGTTGGAGTTTAGAACCTCTCTTTGAAAAAAAAAGTGTCGATACCTTTTTCTAAGGTTTTGTGGCGTTGTGTGAGAGGTTTGTTTAAGCTTTGTGTATTTCACACCACGTTTCTTTTCTAGAATAAGTTGTTATTACAATCCCATTTAATGCTGGAGATTTCTAAGACACACTTTGTCATGTTTCCTTTAGAAGGTTTATTGATATGATAGTAATGTAAATTGATTGTTACCGAGGCGTATGTTATTGCTCTTAATGAAATGTTCAGTAATGTTTAGTAATGTTGATTCTTTTATAGAGAAAGAAGTTTGACCACCTTTCTTGTTGTTTCTAAAATGATCCAATTTCAAGTTTTGTGTTCATGACCTTTTGGGGGGTTCAAGTTTATTTTGGTAAACGAAGTCTGCCGCGTAAAACGATTTGTTGCAAAGTTATAATAGTTCTTCAGTGATGCGAGCGCTTTGATATTGAATGCTCGTTGTTCTTATCTGCTAAGGTTAGACATTCTCTTCTTTTGAGGCTTATGCTTTCAACTGTAGACTCCCCTTATGTTCAATGAGTTCATTGCTTAATTGGTTTTCTCCTTGGTCCGGTGTTTGTGGCGAGTGGTAAATGATTTTCTAGTTGGTGAAAATCGTTTTCATGTGCCTCTTCTTTTGAGAAATATTCGACCCATTCTTTTTGCATGAGTCTTTCGAGGTGTTTTCTAATTGACGTTGTGAGATTGATGTTGAAACTTGTAGTAAAATAATCACCTCTGTGATACCGCCTAAATGAGAATACTTCAAGTCTAGTTTCCTTGACCTTTTGGAGTTCGTGAATATTCTGGTAACTGAAATTGTTTTAAGTAAAATGGTGTATGGAGATATCCTATTGCTTCTTAAGAGTTTCATGTGATTTAGTCCTAAAGGCTCCTTGGTTTGAGTTCGCAAAGTGAGGTTGCAATCAAAGGAAATTTTTGTCGCTTTCGTTGAGAATCCGTTTGCCTTTCGTGAAGTCCTGTAAAGGAAAATGCTTGTTTTGTGGCTGAGGTCATTTGGATTACATGTTTCATGAGTAGATGAACTGTTTTGAACAAATTTGGCGTGTTGAAAATTTTTATTTGTTCTTAAGTAGTTCCGTGGGTTGAACTAAAGAACTTACTTTGTTCATGTGGCAAGGTGTTATTAGTTCAAGAACTAATTGCTGTGTTAAAGGAAAGAGTGCAGTATAGTATTTAATAATTTGAGTCAAGTTTTGTAAGTTGTGATTATTTGAATCGTTCCTAAACTTCTTGCTCTTTCCGCTCAAGAGATGTCGAGTTTCAATCGCAATGTCTTTCTTTCGTATCGGATGTTATTTGCTATTCTCTCTTGAGGCATGTGTGCCCTCAACTGTGAACTCAGCTTTCGTTTTCCAAGATCCCCATTATCAGAATATTCTTTTGGGTTCATGCTCGTTGGGATGAGCAACGTTTTTATGTGTGATGAAGCTTGTACTTATTCGCCTCTTTCTTTTGAGAAAGACCCAAAAGTTTTGTTGCAGGGTTTTACAAAGCGTTTATTGGCAACTGTTTGGTGGTGGTTAAGTTTTGGTAGTGGTGATATTTTGCTACCAAGTTATTGGAGGAGTAGAAGAATGTGAAATGGATTTGATCTGTATCTCTTGAGGAAAAAAAATATTGATTCACATGGAATGTTTGGCTTCGAAGTAAGTCTGAATAGTGTTATGATTGAGTAGAACCTATGGTATAGAGAAATTCCAGAACTTCAGTTCATGTTAAAAGGTTGAGGATTATCGAAGGTATGGAGACCTTGATTAATTTTATAGAGTAACGCAATTGGATAAGATTGCGAGATTATGTGGGTAATTTTTGAGGATGTCAATAAGTGAGTATGTTAGAATTGTGGGAATGTTGTAGATTCAATCCATTGATTTCCCTATCTGTTATAATTGCAATTTGTAGTAGAAGTCTTGCAGGTTAAATATGGGCTTTGCATTTTCATACTAGACCTTTGGTCACTCAATGATTGTGTGTAGAGAGTGGAATAATAGAATTTCCTGAACAGTGGAATGATAATTGATAGAACCCTTCTGATGAAGTATATGAACGTGTGTGCTAAGAATTTTGAGTTGTTGTTCATGGAAATTGGAGGTAATATCATTGTGTGGGACCTATTCTGTGTTGCTTTGAACGCCTTCTATCAAATCAATTTTGGTTAGTAGAACGAGTTATTTAGAGTATTCAGTGGATTCAATATAGCCTCTCCACAATGGTGTGGATGATGTATTTCAATTTGAGCATAATTTGAGGATGTTTAACTAAGAGGTTTAAGCTCATGTGGTAGGCAGTGAATTCGAATTTCAATGTTCGAGAGAAATTTTATTCCTAGAAGCGAGCGTGGTAAAGGATGATTCGTGGGATAATGAGGCGTTTTCTTGATTCTCGTTTGAGTTTTGTGTCGTTGACTTGTATTTTCGCATAATTTGAGTTGGTATTTGTGTTGGCGTGTTGATTCTTTCCAAATTCGGACAAACCGCAAGTATTTGGTTTGGGCGTTCGAGTGATTTCTCCTTTGGTTGTCGTGGTGTTCATTTGTAAACTGCTTATTTGGAAAATGAATTTGTTTTCGAGATGATTGTCAAATTTGGAATCTAACCTTTTGGTGGAGAGTTAGCATTGCGTGGATGCGATGAGGACTCTCTATTTCTAGTTGGATTCTCTTCGTTTTTGAAAGTTGTAGAAATGAGAGCGTTGGCTTATCGCGTTGACCGTCTCGGTCCTTATCGAAACGCATCGTCTGGTGTGCTCGAGTGTTAAGCGAGTATCTGAGCAATTCCAAGCTTGGAATATCGCTGTTTCATTCCAGTCGTAGTTTCCTTACATTTAGATTGGCGCGCAGATTCGAGGTCGAATCCTGTTAAGGAGGGTAGAATGTAATACCCCGGATTCGGATCGGGTAATTAGAAAAGCAACTGGGGAGGGAAAATTCAAATAAGAACTGAAATTTCCTGAATCGACGGGGGGTTTTCAGCGATCTTCCGACAACCTGGTCCTGGGCCGCTGCCCAGGAGGGGCCCATGAGAGGGGCCAGCCAAGGGGGGGTTTTTTCCTTATCCCCAAACCCTAGCCTATCCTCTCTCTCAACCCACTCCCCTCCCCAAGCCGCCGCCCCCTCCTCCCCCTCTCCAACCGGCCGCCACCCTCCTCCCTGTCGTCCGCCAGATTTGTTCATCAGATTTGGGTAAGTTCCGTACGTTTTCTGATCTTCCCACCTCTTAGACAGTTGTAGCCCTTGATCTTATCTCTCTTTAGGCACCGAGATCATCTGATTTGGAGTTATGGTTTAGGAGATATGGTAGTTTTACCGCGACTGTCCTGGACAGCTGAAGTGTTTTGGCAGATTTTCTTGTTGGGCTATTATGAATTACTTAGAGACCGAATCTCGGGTTTTCTTCTCCTGGAGTTATTTTTTTGGTTTCCTTAGCTTTCTTTTGGCACTGAGATCAGGAGATTCCACTTTGAGGTTTAGGAGATATGAATTTTTAACCGCACACTACTCTGTCTGCCAAAGATTTTAGAGATTGTCGGTTGCTCGTCGGTTTTGATCTAGTTACAGTCAGATTAAGAACTCCCACCCCAATAGGTTATTGTAGCCATTTAAATTATCTTTCCATGTTGATAAAGATCACCTCTATTGGATCATTACAATAAAGGTTACGTCATTTTCTTTACCACTGTTCTGAAATCTGGGCAGATATCTGTTAGTGTTTTCAACTGTTGTTTAGGCCACTGTTTTTGCCGAATCAAAGGATTCCACCAACTAGAGTTTTGTAGCCTGGTGCGTTAAGATTATTTGGGCACTGGTTTCAATTAATTATGAGTTACGGATATTTAATTACGATTTTTCTCGTACCGCTGATCAGAAGGGCTAAAATCTGACTGAATAGTTTGTTTTCAAGTCGGGTCTGTGCGGTATATTGGGTAGTTAGAAGATATTGTAGAACACCGGTAGCAATGTAATATCCTTGTTCTTATTTTGGGAACATATTTGTGTAGGCAGCGAAGCATCGCGTGTGGAAACACCTTCGTTGCCTACTGACGCGTCGCAACACGAAAGGCAAGTACTATTTGTTAATTTGTGTTGTTTTCAAAGGAATGCATGATGATGTGTCGAATATATGATTGTTCTTGCGTTGTGCTCATGATATGGATAGATTTCAATATTTATGTTTCTTGTGATACATGATTCATTCCATTCATGCATGCTTCGTTTCCGTCCACGGGAGTGGAAATTATTCATGCATGCTTCGTTTCCGTCCACGGGAGTGGAAATTTGATTAAGTCCCATCAATTCCAGAATGGGAACGTAAGAGCCACCATTCCAATGTGGGTAATGTTGGACACCCGTATGAAACGTTCTTCATACGGTATTTGAGGTCCCCGTACTTTGTTAAGTACGGGCTTAAGTAAACACCGACGGGTGTGTCACTCACTATACCGGTATAAGTTGTGAGCAGTCCATTCCTTCATTGCATTATTCCATTCCATGCATTTTCATAAATGTTCAAAGAAGTGTTTACAAGTGGATTGTGATTACCTTGTTCTCTTGATGTTTCGGTTATTCATTAAATGTACTTGCTGAGTCTTTGGCTCATCCTTGCTTTGTTTGTTTTATTTAGTTAAATGAGGAAGAAGGCAAGACCTTTTGTGGGATAGTCTAGCACGCTGCAGAACACCTTTATTAAACCATAATAACTAATGTTATCTTTCAGTCATGTCAACTATTTGATAAATTTCCAGATTGTACTAATCCAATTTTGGTAATGCTTACTGTACGTCGTTTTATAACTGTTTTCCATTCCTTCCCATGAAACTGTTAATCGTTTATCGTCGTTCCTTATGGGATATTTGATGATTGAGCCTGATTAACCTGGTAATGTTGTGTACTATTAGTATCTTTGTTAGATTTGTGTGACATCTTGGCTTCCGAATAGCCAGGGTGTTATAACCTCATTATGGTATCTCAGTCACACTCCTACAGAACAGTGCACGGCGACAGTACGAGGTATTCATATCGTGTTAGGAAAGCTGTACACCTCTGCAGTGTCAAATAAACTATTCGAATAGCCGTGTCCCTGGTTATGGACATCGCTTGGTCAAACCATACATAGTTAGTGTTGGAAATATGCCCTGGAGGCAATGGTAAAAATGATTATATTTCAATATGTTCATATCATTGGATAATATGTTATCTTATTCATAGAATAATATCAATAATATTTATTATCAAGTATGTGACTTGATTGTGAAACTCTATATTTCTGTGATGATTATTCTTAAACGTCCCCTGGTCGGAAACATATGAATAGACTAGCATATGTATTGGTTGATGACTATGTTTCATAAGTCATGGATATGGAGATATCAAACCAACAATATGGACACATGTTAGGGAACATGGTGTTGGAAAAGACCCACTTTGAGACACTATTGAGATTGTTATATTTCTATGTATCATGAGTTGGTCTCAAGCATTGATGATGTATAATCCTTAGACTTGAGATCAGCCTACATGTGTAGTAGCACTCTTAGGGGTTGCCAAACGCTACTTGTAACTAGATAGTTATATAGGTAGCTTTCGGTTATGCTATGAAATATGGGTGGCACGTGACTGGTCGGATATAGAATTTGCCCCTCCTAACATAACAGGAGAGATGTCTCTTGGCCCCTCGTTGTGGTCGGATAAAGAAAGTGCATGGCCATGCCACTAGTGGTCGAAGTGTCGACCACATAAAGTTATTCGACACTTGATCGAGAAAGTATTGAACAGTCCATGGATGATACAACATCTCACCTGGAGTTCAACCATACATCGTGAGGCAAAGGGAGAATACACGAGAAGGTCCTTCAGCTCGACCAGATACAGACTAGTCGTATGGAATCTGAAAGTGGTCATAAGGTTGGTCGAACATAGTCACTAAGTGGTTGGAACCTGGTCGTAGGGAGTTACGAATTGGTCGAGACCAAATATGAAATGGTCATATAGAGATACGAGCTGGTCGTTAGTGATATGGACCTGATCGTAGATCATATTGTATTAAGGTTTGTCCGATATATTCTATGTGTGTTTGGGAATCATTATGCGCTGTTAGGTACCGCTGACGACTAGTGGTCAGAAAAGAGTTTTCGAGTCACAACCGATTACACATGAATCTATAGGGTTGCACACTTAAAAGGGCTAGGATTTGATTTAGATGTTGATCTGAATTCTTGTGGGCCTCGAGTTCGTAATGGGTCTCAAGTTCGAAACTCATCATGGATGCCTATAAATAGAGGGGCGGTGGCGAGGGGTGGAATGACGATATTTTGGATGAACTTCCCGAAACCCTAATAGCCACGCCTTCCTCAACCACACTGTCGGTTCTAGCACTCCAGTGCGTGGTATCCATGCCCCGTACGTGTGAATACCTTGGAGGTGTTGTTGCAAAGCATCAGCACTAAGATGATCCGCAACTCAGTATGACCACTCGGAGGAGCAAACGCGCGGCGAGTCATCTACTCGGAGCAGAAGACGTGCGGCGAGTACGACCACTCGGAGGAGAAGACGTGCGGTGAGTATGACTACGACGGCATCAACTCGCTACATCGACTCTCCTTTCGCTACGAGTCGGCGCGTCTAGTGGTAATGTCGTGATCTATTACCAACGGAGGTTACTTGGTTGCGTGGTAAAATTTTTGTTTTGTGCTATCGTAGCCTTGCCACGCTCCTTCACTTAGCTTATGGGAATTTGATTTTGAGGTATGATTGCAAATATTATGTCTTGTGTTGAATTGTTCTAATCTTGTGTGTTGTCACGAACGGGAAGTTCGTGTGTTGATTTGTTAGAAAATGAATTGTGTCACGAATGGGAAGTTCATGTGCTGGTTATAATTAGAGTATCTGTTGTTCTTGATCATGAATTTGGTAATACCTAGTGTTATATATAATGTTTCTAAATGTTTAACAAATGTCAATTTGAATCTATATCGGTTATCTCGACGAAAAACTTGCTTTATGCTGAAAAATGCCTAGTGTGGTAGCCTTCATTTGACACTTGAATGCATTTATTATATATTGCTATTTGTAAGTCTTGCGAGTACATTTTTGTACTCAGTTGGATTGCCCGTGGTGCAAGCGAGAAGCCGTTCGAATCGGGTTTAAGTACGATGGATGCTCCAGCTTTAACTTTAGTTGGTTGCTTGTGGGTTTTAGCATGCCAACTTGGTTTTTTTCTTTTATTTTTTATTTATCTTTGCTGTGATTTATTTGATTTATGATTAAATTTGGTCGGTCGGCTCTTTTATACAAACTTGTACCTTAAGGTTCTATTTAATGATACTGTAATAATGATTTAAGTTGCAACGCATATGATTGAATAAGAAGTTAAGCGAACTAGTTGCGGCTGAGCACCAAGAAACTTTTGTTCTTCCAAGAGACTTGGTGTTCGTGTGTTTCACAAGACAGGATGTTACGAGTGAGTCTTCTATGGGAGAAGAGATGGGCTTACACCCACTAGCGACTAGGGCTTCTCACGCAGCAACAATCCACAACCACACATTAGAGGGAGTGACAGCGAGACGAGAGAAGCTCTGCCTCATCTTCTCAACCGCTGCCTCCATGCCGCATCCTATCCTCCACCTTCCTATAATGCCACTTCTCCCTCTCGTGGTAGCTTCTAGCTGCTGCTACTCGGCCACATCCTCAAGGCTGTTAATTAATCCTGTGAACAGTTTTTATTGCTTTGATTAGCTTTGATTTTCCAGTTTCTTCGTTGATTGATGCTGCACATTTTGGTTGTGCATGCGTTACTAGTAGTCCATTAGTAGTGCATAAACACTCCGCGCTAGCAGTCAGCATTTGCATTAGTCCATTAGCCGTTGAGGCATTACTAGTATCCATCATTAGTCCATTAGCTGATGAGGCGTTACTAGTATCCATTAGTGTTAGCACTAGCAATGCATAAGCACGTTATTTCTTAGTATTGCTAGTATAAATAAGAGAACAAAATACAAAAAATGTGTGGCATTTGGCAGCACAAAAAAAATGTTTTTGTGTTCACTTGTTTAACTCAGTTGATTGGTGTACCGTGCGTGTGTGTGTGTTTGAGTCCAGGCGTTCGAGCGTTCGCGTGAGTACACATCGGCGAGTTGGCTAACAATTGGTATCAAAGCCGAGTAGATTTGATCCTTGGCGATGGCGCGTGACATGGAGTTCTTCTACATATAGCCATAAGATCGTACAAAAAATTACAGCAAGTTTGGCTCAAGGAATCAAAAGATATAGCAGTTTCAAGATTGAACCTGAGTCGGTTTTGAGTTCGAGTACGATTCCGTTTACGAGACACCTTCAGTAAAACGAGCATAACTTTTCATACGGTGTCCATTTTGGACATTCTAGTACTCGTTGGAAAGCTAACGACGAGGCACATCCTTTGCACTTAAGACTCCTGTCGCCCTCTGGGATCGCCAAAATCGGACATCTTCAGCCCCGAATTCGCATCACAACTTTTCGGTTTCAGTTTTTGCCATTTCTTTCGGTCTTCCCTTCGAAATTTGGGGTTCACCTCAACTGCAAAGTTGTAGATGTCATTGAAACCTTCCAAAAGAGTATATATAAGCCATATAAAACTTTGATTTTTCATCTCTCGAGACTAACTGTTTTTTCTGCTTGAACTAAAGGGTTGTTTATGCTGCACGTTATTTTGTTTTCGTGCTCTACATCGTGTGAAAAATCTTGTGTCATACAAAGAAGTTTGAGTAGTTGGTTAGCATCTCTCCTAACACTTGTTGTGAGGTTTTCCTTTGCTTACGTCAAGTCACATTGATCTTTGCGTGTGCGTTCATACACTTCTCTTAGTAGGCTTTGATTAGCTAGCTTTTTCTAGGCTAGGATCAGGCACTTTGACTAGTACTTTCAACAATTTTTCAAGTTGTATTAACTGATTTGATCATTGCTGATCCTTGCTACCGTATTGAAGCCTTCCGAGCTCCACTTCCTACTAACTCAGCAGGTTCAGTTCATTGCAATCATTGGGCTAATCGCAAGTGAGAGTATCACGAACCAGCCACCGGTTGTACCACCTCCTTGCTGCATTGGTAAGAGCTTGTAAGAACTTGGTAAGGGATTGCGAGAGAGTGACTTGTGAAACTGCAGAACCAAGTAGTCTATAGGGACATATACATTGTGATTTGTTCTTTATTTTCTACTAACCATGCGGAGTTCACGGGATGATTCTGAGATAGATCTACGTCTTGTTTGTGCCATTGAATGGGAACGAAAGAAAGTTCACGAAGAAGATGCACGCTTGAGACAATCTTCTTCATCACGGAATGTATATGATCGTGATAGTACGTCTAGTAAAACTAAAATCACTTTACCATACTTTGCTGGTAAATTTAATCCTGATGCCTACGTTGACTGGAGATTGCTTTAGATAAAGAGTTTGAATATTATGAATGGTCTGATAGGAAAAAGATTGGAGCTGCTAGTAGTGTTTTTGTTGAGGATGCAACGCTTTGGTGGAAGTATTTACGTAGATATCGAAGAGTGTCTCAAACTTGGCATGCATTAAAGAAACTTTTGAGAGATAAATTTTTTCCTAAATATCATGCTGATTATTTGCTAGCTAAATTGCAACGCTTAAAACAACATAGTAGAACTGTTATGGCATACTATCATGAATTGAAAAATCATTTGTTGCGTTGTGGTTTAGAGGAACATGCTGAAACTACAGAGAATAGATTCTTATGTGGGCTTAATCAAGAAATTCAGGACCTTCTTGTTTACAAACAATATAATTCTCTTTATCATTTGTTTATACTTGCCTGTAAGGTTGAAAGTAAGATTAAGGAGAAAATGAGAATGCTTGATGTTAGAAAATATGAGAACAAACTTGTGTTTGTATCTTTTCTGCGACTAACAACATGCAGGAAGTTGAGAAGCATGCTGAAGAGGAGAATGAGCTGATTGAATCATCGACTCCATTGGTTGAGAAGGAAGATGAGGAGATGGATGCACCTACATCATCTGAGGAGAGCCAAAAAGGTAAAGGTGAGTATGCTTGTGAAGAACTACAATTGTCCACTGTTCATGCTATTTTAGAGCAAAAATTAGTGGAAAACAATTCTGATATACACATGTTTCACGAAGAGAATTCAGACTGCATTGATTTTAGTGCGCCATGTGATAAACTTGTTGATTTTCCTGTTGACTTGAGTACACCAGGTGATAACATAATTGAATTGCCTGCTGTTTTGAGCGATTCATATGATGAGTCAATCACATATAACGATCATGTGGAATTGGTTAGACATAAAGAAGTTTTGACTAGAATTTCTCCTACTAATTCTTTATGTAACATTATGTTGAAGCCACCAATGAAATTGTCACATGCTATGGAGAAGGTTTCTGAAATCGCTTGTTTGAAATACTTGTCTAGTGTGTACACCCCTGGATATAAGTTTAATTTGATTGGAGATTATGGTGTAGACAATCAATTTCGTGTGTATCGAATATGCATAACTTGTGATCACATAGATGAATTGAAGCTTACTCTTTTGAACAACAATTCTTGTGTACTTAAACATCCCAAATGTGGATTTGTGTTTCAAATGTAAGAAAATGAGAAGAAATGAAAACTTTTCTTGCATCTTGAAGTCTTTGGCCATTTCTGTAATTTTTGTAAAGGAATTATGGAAATCAAAATCGAAATCCTCCATTGACTCCAATCAAAAACCTCCTTGACCAAGATCTGGTGCCAAACCCATGTAAACATTTTTCTGAGTTCTAGGGAGGCTTGGTAACACCTCTGAATTATCTCATGATTTTTAGAAATTATTTGATAATTTTGGAGGCAAGTCAAACCAAGTCAAAGCTTGGTCAAACCCTAATTCACAGCTTCTGGAATTTCTTGAGAAAAATGCAGTGCATAAAAATCTCTTGAAATTTTATGTGAGGTTTATTCTGCAGTTAGCAACCTCCAGTTAAAATCTCATGATTTTTGGAACTTATTTGTTACCTTAAGAAAATCCTCCAAAAATCAGATATTAATTCAAACCCTTATTGGTTTTCACTGTTCCTTGGGTTCGAGTCAGACTCAGGCTCGAGCCACTTGACCTGTTGCCATCAACTAACTGTACTGCATCGGTCGCTCGAGCACGAGCGTTATGGTTCGTTAGATCGGCATCGAAAGGCCCACGATCGGGTGAACGTTCGGACCATCCGAGCGCCGATCCATGTGAACCGTAGGATTCTAAATCAAGGGCTCTGATTCGCTCGCACAACGAGAACCATAGGATCCAGATACACGGCCCAGGTTAAAGTGAGCGTTCGAACCGTTCTAATCGCCCCGTTTCATTTGAACCGTTTGATTTCAATCCAACGGTGGATGAGTTGTCTCCTTCCTCGGGTCAGAGCGCACGTCTGAGTCAAGCAATGGCGTGAGCAGAGGAGAAGAGCACAGCGTTGAGTCACCTCCGTTGTCACCTTTAAACGGCTCTCTCTGCTCGCATTAAATGCCCATCGTGCACCGCCCTTAGAAGTACATGGTTCAACTGCTCCCGTCGCTCTCAAGTGCTCTCATGGTAGTATTGACTCGAGGAGAAATATCGCCGTTGCTCTCTGCCATTCTCAGCTATTTAAGCTCCAATGCTCCACTCTTGCCTTTCTTTAGCACTTCCACAACTCTAGCTAGCGCCCTCGGGCTTGTTTGACCTGCAATCACTCGAAACCGTTTCGACCGCCATTGCCGAGCTTCAAGCTTACGGCGAAGCCGGTACCACAGTGGCTCTCTTTTCCCAATTCTTGCTCCCTCTGCTCCCTCTTTACTCTCTTGAGCTTAACCCTCGCTCAATTTTGTTCATCTTGCTCAGGGCTTGACTGAATTGGAGTTTTCCCCTTTTCGGCCGAAAGCCCCATTTTTCATCACTGGAGCAGACTCAACCTTCTCTGTGTCCTCCCCGTGCTCAGGTAACTTCACATTAGTCCTTAGTTGCTTGGCACCCGCTTTCTTGGACCGCAGCGGAGCTTCTTTGCATTTTTCATTTTTCGGCCGTTTTAGATGTCTCTGTCAACTCACCTTTGCAGCGTTCTAGACCGCCATGGTAAAATTGTTGGTCCCATTGGGTGTGCAAGGTTATTGAGAACCCATTTTGGGTCTTTGCTCGCACCACCGTGACTAGAGTCGCCAGCGGTGAGCCTCCTTTCGCCGTCGTTTTGTCGGATGAAATCGGGCGCGAGCTTTTGAACGTGGTTCGCTATGGAAAGTCGATCTGTAGATCTACGATCCATGATCGCGCGAACGTTTGGATCGATCGCACGCCTTGATCAGTGGACAGTTGGATCCAAGATCAACGGTCCCGATTCGAGTGAACGTTCGGACCGTCCGAACGGTTCGATCCGCGTGGATCGTTGGATCCAAGATCAAGAGATCATGTGTGTGTGAACGTTCGGACCGCCCGAACGCTCTGGACCACGTGAATCGTTGGATCCAAATCCAACGGTGAGCGTATGGGGTCGTGAGCCGCGCGTGCGCGCGTCATCCTGTGGACTTGGACCGTTGGATCCAAGATCAACGATCCAAGTTCATCCACGTCGTTTTAATTTTGGATTTTCCCGAAAGGATTAATTGTTAACTAAAAAATGTAATTAACTTGTAAATTTTAAATCCTTTTCGGTTGGTTCAAATTTTGTTAGTTATGTTTTTAACTAAACTTTAATCTAAAAATGCTCCTAACCTCACTATATCTCCAGAAAATTTTTCTAAAATGTTAGTGCAATAAATAGTAGCATTTATGATTTATAAAATTTGAGCAAAATTATTTTGCTCATATCTTTGCATTAAGAATCCAAATCAACTGGTTCTTATTGCTAAATTCATTACAAATCATGCTCTTGCTACGTAAAATTTTGAATATTTGGAGAAAGTTTCTTTGTTGAGTCTTTGTATTTTCTTCGTTCTTATCGGTTCTTTTTAAGCTTCTCGTTAGGTTAGAAGAGCACATTGATAACATAAGTTATCCTCCGCAACATCTCGAACCAGCGCAACCAGGCAAGTAGTTTGATCATGTTAATCCCAGTATTTTTCAAGTCTAATATATTGATTTCAACTTGTATATAATCATTGCTATGTTGTTGTTAAATTATGATTAGTATCCTATAGTTGCATAATCTGTAGAAATTGATTATCCTCTACTACCATGAGCCTAGGTTATTTACTGTGATTTGAGTTCGATGGATGAGCTCTTGTCACTTAGTAGATTGCAAATTGAAATTGCTTAGAAATGCTTAGTTTCGGTAGTAATGGGCGACCATCGATTTAGTCGATGATCTTGATAACACATCTAATTATTACTCATTTAGGTCCAGCACTTATGCTTTGTTATTTTGTAAAGTCAAAATCTGAAAATGAAAAAAAATTGATTTGGACTTGGGCAAGTGGTTGGATGGTGGGTTATTGGGTTTGTGGATGTCTTGCCTAAGTCAACAAGGACCGAACATCTTGTGTCACACTCTCCAAGCATTTTTACTTGCTAACCACGCGAGGATATGGGACCTCTCTTGGTGAGTACTTTGGCGTGTGTTATCTCAGAGTCGCGAGGAGGGGTTGTGTGTGTTGTGTGAAAAAGGATATGTGTTCTTGTGTTAGGCGTGCGGTGGTGGAGATTCCGGGTAGGCTCTCCACCTCGAGGGGCATCGTAGTTGCCCAAGGCTTTACCTACGATGGGTAGTTGACCAAGGCTTTACGATGACTCCGACACAACGTATGGGTTTCTATCCATACGGGCGGCTCGTAGTTAATACACAATATTGGAAATGTCTCGTAGGACTTAGCCGTGCCGGCATACCTAAGGAAGTGTGCTTAATAGCTTGGCAAAAAGGCGATCTGGCATGTGGGTACATTGGTACACCCCTGTAGGGATAAAACTATTCGAATAGCCTCGTCCTAGGTTATGGACACGGTTGGTTAGGTTTTGCAAGAGTTAGACTACAACCTTTTATGATAAAATTTGACATGGTTGGTATGAATGGGTAATTCATGCTATTGTTGTGGTGACTATGGGTTTAGTCACTGCCAGGATTGTTGTTGTCATCTATTCTTGTTATTATGTTGTCACTTCTGTTATTTGAACAACAAAAATAGATTGTAAACTTGCTTTCAAATGTACTACATTTTTGCAAATAAAGATTGCTTTGTCTTTGAAAATGAAACATCTGATCTCCACTTAAATAAGCTTGCATGTAGCATATGTATAGATGCATTACTCTACGTAAGTCTTGCAGTACAATTTTTGTACTCATTTGCTTTGCTTAACTATTTGTTGCGAGAGGAGGAAGATGAGCCCCAAGGGCCACACTTTTGTGAAATGTGCTGTGGGTTCGACGACTAGCTTGGCGGTCCGGTCGGTTGCCTTGTGGGTAAAAGGCACACTGATTGGCTCTTTTGTTTATGGCCATCTTATGTCACTTTTGTACAATTGTTCAATTTTGTATTTACATGTATTTAGCCGTTGGCCACTTTTTGTAATAACTATCCTTTATTTATTCTAACTTGTGTTTTGTTCTTTGTATACATTCTATGTGAATGAATGGAATTGATGCGTGACTTTTGTAAATGGGTGTGTATACTGCATTTCTGGGAAGTTTACATGTCTCGAAGACACAGGTTATTCTGTTTGTGATGCTAGGGTCAATTGGTGACTAAGCATTACAAGCCTAACAATCTGGGGTCCTCACATGTACTGAATATTGTTCATTATGAGAGAAAAATAAACTTTAGTGATCATCCAATGCCTATGTGTTCATCTCTTATTGTACAATCTAGTATTGACAATCTGCATAATAATGTTGATGTATGGAAGAACTTTCAAATCTTTTCACACTTGCTAGATGAATTTGCTAACGCTCATTTGAAATTTGATTATATGGATACACTTTGTTTGATTCCAAAGGTTGTAGATTTTTCCATATGTACTACCACTACAAGTTTACAACTTCAGATATTTGAATTGTGTAAATGCTTCACTTACATTTGCAAAACTGGTTGCAATAATTGCTGTGTGAGAAATTTTATTTTGCTCATTAACATATATGATTATTCTTGGGCTAATAATACAATGAGCTTTTATGATCGCTGTTGTTTTATAACATTAATTGTGCAACAACGAAGAACAGTTAAAACAGATGACATATACATATACCATGCATACACCTTGGCTTCTTTGTTACCCTATTTTCAACTTATCAAAAGCCGTGGACAGCTTTGTTTTCAAGAAGGGGAGGATGATGAGGATATGACTCCTATGGATACAACTACATTTGCTATGCTTGCTATTCAAATTACAAGAGCTCGTACGGTTCACTTAAATTATCAGTTGAGCTCGTTTTTAGGAGTGTATTTATATTATATGAACTATATGATGCTACCTAATAATGAAAATATATATTTATGCAGCATCACATCACTTTTTGTCAAAGCTAAGCAAGAGTTCGAGCTGGACACGTTTTGGAATCTAATTCGGCCTCTGGAGACAACACCGACTTTAAACGCGTATAATTTTTGCAAGCGAGTGCGATTGGTTGTTCTTATGCTTGTTGGAAAGCTAACGATAATATCTTTCCAACAAATCCAGTCTCATCTCCAAATTTCTTATGTAGACTTTGGAATAATCAAAAGAAGGTGCTATATCACTGATTTGCGCCTTGTAATCGTACCGGAATTGGCCCATATGCGGCCCACAGAATGCAGTTACTATTCAAGTGAATAGTAATCCATGAGTTTAGTCCCACCCAGCTATTTATTTTAGATTTGTGGCTCCTCATCCCCTATTTAAGGAGGACGCGCCCCTCTAGTTTCCTTGGATTTCGTTGAGTTAAGGTTTAGCCCATGTGCAAACTTCTGTTCTTCAGTTGTGTCGAACGACCACTTGTTAAGACAGCCTTCGGAATCCCACCTTATCATATTTTATAAATATTTGCAATACATCAGATTGTATTTTATGTTGTTCTCGCGTGTTCTTCGATTGCATGCAGGAATAGACCTTCGTGGTCAGGTTGATCATGCTTCCAGCAGTTCAATAACATCTCGGAGTTGGTTCAACGATTGCTAAGGCACAAGTGTCGTCGTACGGTTGTAGTAGGATCGCGAGAGTCGCCTCCACGAAAATCGATATTAATCAATCTCATCGAAAGATCCAGCACCCCGTCTTCATCAGCGAGCGCCGGTGTCCGGCGGCGGCGAACGCCTGCGGGAGCACACGCATGGCTCGTACAGTGCCGCCACGGTCAGGATGCGACACCAGGTGGCGCACGACAGTTAAGCATATACTCTGATACATTACTGGTACGTGGAGCTATGACTATCATTACGTGAAGAAGTTGGAGGAGCCACGGTTTTCGGCTACAGCGATAATGACATGGCCGGTGACGTCGACGACCACATGTTCCAGAAGCTGCGTATAGGCATCGGCATCGTCTAGATCAAGAAAAAGTATCAAGGATTAAGGGGTGTTTTTTAATTAATCCTGTGAGCAGTTTTTATTGCTTTGATTAGCTTTGATTTTCTGTTTCTCCATTTATTGATGCTGCGTTTTGGCTGTGCATGCGTTACTAGTAGCCATTAGTAGTGCGTTACTAGTAGCCCATTAGTAGTGCATAAACACTCGGCACTAGCAGTCAGCCTTTGCATTAGTCCATTAGTCGTTGAGGCATTACTAGTATCCATCATTAGTCCATTAGCTGATGAGGCGTTACTAGTATCAATTAGTGTCAGCAGTAGCAATGCATGAGCACGTTATTTCTTAGTATTGCTAGTATAAATAAGAGAAAAAAATACAAAAAAGGTGTGGCAATTGGCAGCAAAAAAAAAGGTTTTTGTGTTCACTTGTTCACCTTAGTTGATTGGTGTACCGTGCGTTTGTGTGCTTAAGTCCAGGCATTCGAGTGTTCGCGTAAATAGACATCGGCGAGTGGGCTAATAAAGGCACGACGGGTGACAAGCGACGGTGACGGGGCTACCGATGGCCGGCAGGGACAGCTATACCCTCCTCAAGCGGCGACTGCGGTGGTGGATGATACGCAACTAGATCAGCGAGGCGAGAAGCAACAATGGCGGCTATTCCTCTCCCCTTAATCTTCCTCTCATCCCTCTCCCCCTCGATTTATGGCTTCGCCCCTTTTTGTTGAATCAGATCACTTTATTGTTAGGATTAATCTTGTTTAGAAGTTTCTATTTTTGTTTTGTTTCCTTGGAGAAACTGAGTTCGTTTCCTTGTAGAAACCGAGTTCGTTTCCTAGGTGAGTCCGACGTTCAGTCCATATAGTTAGCCTATTTAAAGGCACGTTGAATCTCAGCAATGGATGGAAGAGGGGTGTGAGTTAAGAAGAAATAAAGATATAAAAGGAGTAGTGCTCCCGACCAAATCGCTTCTTGTCTCGGAGGTTTTTGGTTGTTGTTCACTGGTTTTCTTGGGCAGGGCAGAAGTATCATCACGTGGGTGCTACTTCCTCGGGCCAGCAGTGAAGTCATCAAAGACAGAGGCAGGAGGCTTTTTCCATCGGGAAGACGGGACGGTCGCGTCAAGGACCGGCGGGTTTCTTCGTTTTCCACTGAATGAAGCGGTGAATAGTGCAAAGAACAACGAATACTTCCAACAATTGGTATCGAGCACACTTTCGATCCGACGATCGTCGATCATCTTCCCACTCACCTACGGCCAAGGATGCCCAGCGGCGTCGACGAGCGTGCGGGCGGGATCCGAGAGCGGCAGCGGTGGCGGTAGGGAAGTTCGACCCATCGTGTGGTGAGGAATCGGGAGGGTCGGTCGTATACCGATGTTGGCGAACCAACTATGGAGATTGGTCTCTTGTGATGAGGTGAATCTACAAGCGCAAGGCTTGTGGGAGGCGATCGACCCGGTAATGGCGACTACGCGACGCAGCGGGATGGCGTTGTTTGCCATACCAGTATTCCGTCGGAGATCTTGTCTATGCTTGCGGTCAAGAACAACGCCAAGCACGCGTGAGACACCATCAAGACAATGCGCATGGGCGTCCGGCCGCGTCGCGAGGTAAAGCGTGAGCGCTACGTAAAGAATTTGATGACATCAAAATCAAGAGCGGCGAGCGGTGGATGACTTTGCAATGCGGCTCACCGACCTAGTCAACAACTTGGAAATACATGGGGACAAGATTGAGGAAGACCGTGTTGTTAAAAAAATCCTTTGTGTCGTCCCACCAAGGTATTCTCAGGTAGCGATCTCAATTGAGACGTTCGTTGACTTGCAGACGCTCTCGGCGGAAGAGCTCACCGGATGAGTGAAGGCCGTAGAATAGTACTATGAACAAGACAATACCGGCGACGCCTTGTGATTACACGGTCCTCACAGAGGATGAGTGGCTTGCGCGCATGAAGCAGCGAGAGCATGGCGAGGCTCGTCTGGCGGATGAAGCCCGGTGGTGGCGGAACAATTTTACAAGGAATCGTCGGAGGAAGGCGGCCGTGACTCATCAAGCATGGCGTGGGCGGGCGTGGCGGCGAGAGGAGAGCGTGGAGATTGGGCTAGGCAAGGCGATGGTGGCGAGATCCGTGACAAGTCACATATCAAGTGCTTTAAATGTGATAAATCACGGTCACTCTGGCGTCGAGTGCAGCGGCCACATAAAGTGCTTCAAGCTGCGACAAATATGGGCACTATGCTTTGGATTGCCAAAACAAGAAGAAGAGCGTGGAGGTAAACCTCACCCGAGCTATTGAAGGCAGCGAGCCGACCACCGCTTCTCTCCTTATGTGTCAACAGCGCGGTCATGGTGATGTTGAATGAGGAGAACGTAGTTCTAAACTACGCACGAGAGGAGGCAACCATGATCATCTTGATGAATGGTACTTAGACAATGGAGCAAGTAATCACATGACGGAGATCGCTCCATGTTCCATGAGCTTGACAGAAGATTTTGGGCAAAGTCAAGTTTGGCGATGGCTCCACAGTGCAAATAAGAGGCAAATGATCAATGCTATTGCAATGCAAAAATGGTGATCGAGAGGATCTTGGTGAAATCTATTATATACCAAGTTTGTGTAACGACATACTCGGTCTCGGGAAGTTGGCGGAGCAGTGCGGGGTGGTCTTTGCGGGATGAGTTCTTGCGTGTCTCGACAAGAACAAAGATCTGTTGATGAAGGTGAAGGAAGAGGCGGTGTAGCCTCGGCTAAGATGAGCGCGGGAAGTGGGCGGACTTGGTCCAATAGTGAGGAGCGAGAGGCTCAAGTAATGGCGAAGCCCGGTGGTCGTGGGGCAGGTGCTCCGGTGAGGTGGTCATGGGAGCATGTGCTCCAATCCAGCGAGCATGCAAGGAAGGACAAGTTCGATCCAGTGCGGCGCGTGACGTTGGATTGTGTATAGCTTCGAGTGGAGCAAGCGCTTGACGGTAGGGCGGTATCGGCCGAGGAAGGAGCAGCGCACATAAGTGCGGTAAAGAGGAAGATTTGGAAATTCATATGAGAGAGAAGATCGGCGTGATCAAGGTAAAGAAACAAGATTAAGGGGTGATTGTTAGGATTAATCTTGTTTAGAAGTTTCTATTTTTGTTTTGTTTCCTTGGAGAAACTAAGTTCGTTTCCTTGTAGAAGCCGAGTTCGTTTCCTAGGCGAGTCCGACATTTAGTCCATATAGTCGACCTATTTAAAGGCACCTTGAATCTCGACAATGGATGGAAGAGGGTGTGAGTTAAGAAGAAATAAAGGTATAAAAGGAGTTGTGCTCGGACCAAATTGCTTATTGTCTCGGAGGTTTTGGTTGTTGTTCCTTTGGTTTTCTTGGGCAAGGCGAAGTATCATCACGTCGGCGCTACTTCCTCGGGCCAAGACGTGAAGTCATCAAAAACGAGGCGGGAGGCTTGTTCCATCGGGAAGACCAGACGGGTCGCGTCGAGGACCGGCGGGTTTTGGTTTTCCCTGAACGAAGTAGTGAACAGTTCAAAAGAACAACGAATACTTCCAACATTTATCCAGACCGGCGTTCGAAGGTGTTGGATATTAATCTTGATTGTTATTGTATTTGTGTGTGTCTATACACGTCGTGAGTATTAACTTGCATATAGTTAGCTAGTTAGTCTACTGACAGAGATGTATTGAGTTGCATGCACCAACCAATTCACCCAAAAGCTTAAGCTGATGGAGAAAGGGGTACAATTCACTTATACTTCAACACTCCCCCTCACGTGTAGGCTCCTTCAGACCTAAGACGTGGAATAGAAGTGGGTTGCAATTATTATTTTTAATTGCACCAACCGGGTCTTGAACTCAAGACCTCTTGGCTCTGATACCATGTTAAGTTGAATGCATTAACCAATTTACCCAAAAGCTTAAGCTGATGAGGAAAGGCGTACAATTCACTTATACTTCAACAAACTGCATGAGAGTGTTTGTCAGTAGTGCATGAGAACAAGTCTGCGCGTGCATGCAGGAGCTGCTAGTTGAGGCTGCTAGGTAGTGTGTGCTTGTGTGTGGTAGTTGGGAGAGTGCAGTAGTGGCGTGAGTCTCAGGTGAGCAGTTTCTTCATGCATTTAAGTATTGCTAAGTTCATTAGTTGAAGATGAGAAGAAGTATAGAGGAGAAATATAGCTCAACAGTGTGTACGAGTTTCTAGTTGTTCTTAATTTGTACACGTGCTTGTCTATTTTCTAGTCTGTGCGCGTGTGCGTGAAGCCCACCAAGAGAAAGACTGAGTGAATCAGTTTTGTGTTTGTGCAAAACACACATATTGAGTGATCGAGGGAGTGATTCCCAACAAAAGGTGGTTGCCACGAGTCTAGTAACTATGGTATAGATAAGTTCGACGTCGGGATTTATTTTTAAAAAAGTTTAGCGATGTATATAAGCACACGAAAGCTCACGAGTCACGCATGCACGGGCGCCATACATACAAGGCTAAGCGTCCCCCATGTGAACGTAGACATCTATCTCAACGATGCCTCCTTTGGCCATGTCGTAGTCGTAGCTCCTGCTCAGAGCGTAGCCTCCCGCAAACCTGAAGCGGCCGGTTCCGCCGACGATGACCGACTCTCGCACCTCGGCGTCCGTGTCAACTCTGCCCATCACCGCCAGTGAGCTGCCGCCGTACTCCCCAGCCTCTATCACCAGGTGCAGGCTCAGGGCGTTCACGGCGCCGCGCTCCGCCACGCGCACGGTGAACCCCTGCGCCGTGCCCACGCGCGCGCTGCCGCGTCCGGGCCCCTCCGTGAGCGCGTTGTTCATCACGGCTATGTCACCGAACCGCCGTGGGGACGGTGAGACCGCCGTGCTGTCTGAGAGCGGCGGCCTGCCAGGCACGACGAGTGCGGCCGTAGGGTGCGGGCTGGCGTAGTCATCGTGCATGTAGAAGCGGAGGTGCGTGGTGGTGGCAGAGGAGATGCTGCCGTTCACGTAGCCGGCGTCGCGGCGGAAGTAAGCGGCTGCGACTGCGAGGAGGCCCAAGGAGACGAAGAGGACTGAGGAGACCGAGCTGGCCATGACGTACGTCCTATACATACACAGTGCTATACAAATGCCTGTTGAGTAAAGCAATTGCTGGCTGCCGATGCATTTATATGTGCAGGTAGGGCGGCAAGCAGCATCATGTGGCATCTATCGTGTTGTGCTGCGCCGTGCTGGCCATCCACGGCGCTGTCGTCCTGGTCAGGACTCGGAGTAACGTGAGATTTATACGTTGATTTTATCAGCGCGCGTGTCTGGCGTGAAAACAAACCGCATGATTAAGACACGCGCAAGGCAAATAAGTGGCTGTGTGGCCGTAACAACGACCAAGTATGCAACAACATTACAACTACGAGCATAACTGCCAACAACACCTTGGGACTTGGGACATGTCTGAGTCCTTCCATTCCCCCTCAGGTAACCGAAGGGAAATAAAATTGACAATAAATTAGCTTTGCTGCTCAAATCCTTCCATTCCCCCTCAGGTATGCTAGTATGGAAAACGCTAGGGATATGCTCACATTTTACACAATAATTCAGATGGGAGGCAACCCGGCTCTAAAGCTAGTCGCTCTAGTCATACGGAGGATCATAAAATGCACATATATAATTGTTTATGAGGACAACCTTGCAGATGCACGCTCTATATGTTTTAAGCATGCACACGTCTGTAACGGTTCAGGATATGTCAAAATCTTTCACCGGTATGATTTCACTTCCATCTCGATTTCCCTTATTCATGACATTTCTTCCGCATCGTAATTTGTTGCATTTATCAACGACAATCAAAGTTTTAAGCTTGGGGAGGTTGATGAGTCAAAAACACATAGGATACTTTTTCCTGCTTTTAGCTATGTTTTAATAAAACAAATGCTTAATTAATTATCACGATTGATTATATTGCAGAAATGGTATTTGATCAAAATATCTAAAATCCAGTGATTTGTGGCCTCTAACGTGTAGAAGATATTGTTTGGAGCAATCTCCACTTTTGGTGTAACACCCCAGCCCAACACTGAGCCTGGAATGCCACTAAACTACTCTTTACACTAATAATTATCGACACACCATAAAAATTACAGCAAGGAAGCAATGATTATCATATCAATGGACCACAAGAAGAGCAATGCATAATTATGGATCAAGCGATAGTAAATAATCAAGTAGAATAAAATCAGGTAAACAGTCCAAAATAGCAACAACCAATGAATCCAAATTAATAAAGCAAATAGTCTAGTCCAAATGATGTCCTAAATTTTATTCAACCTCTAACATGTCCAAGTGTAATCCAATTCTGAATGAAACGGTTATGAAGGTAAATGATCATAAGTGGTCCATGTGCTCTACTCGCTCTCGACTCGGCATCCTCGAAGATCACCTAAAGACAACAATAGAGCAAGGGTGAGTCCACGACTCAGCAAACACATCGATATACAACGAACAATAATAAGTCAACAGTAATCAATAACCTCATTATCATCACAGGTACTTCTATTTAATTCACATCCATTAATATCATGTATCAATGCAAATCTAATCTACATGTCCACATGCACTTCTTTCGCGTATACCGGTATAGCATGAGTGAATGCTCGCGACAACATTCACTCTCAAGCCCGTTCCTCCAAAGGATCGGGGACCCCTCCACTCCGTGGAGTTGTGATCATTCATGATCACCTTCTCTTATGCAAAGATGCTTATGAATGCAAACATGCAAACTCCATCATAAACATCATATCCAACTTTTCATCATGCTTGTCAACAAAGATATAAACATACCAATTCATTGTTTGCAATTAAACCGAATAAAAGCATAACAATAATGGTAATAGAAGATAAAAAAGCGATGATCGATCATTGATCGTTGTCTACCATGCACTTGCTGTTACTAGTTGCGACGCACGATTTGATTAGAAGACGGCAACAAGCACGACGCCTCTCCTATATTAAATACACCAACTTCAATACAAATTACAGCAACAAGAATAGCAATCAATATGCTCCGCTCCTACACGTCCCCAATTATACCACGTTACGCCGGTACCGAATAGTTACCCATTGCGGTCCGGTTACTAAAAAGAGCGTAACTTTTGACTCGAAAGTCCAATCACAACAAACCACCCCATTCTGGATTCTTTATAAAATTATCCACATTTTCTTAGATTACGAAGGCTTCTAATTAAATCATCTAACCCTCCGTATTTAGCCCAGAAAGCCGATCTGTCCACTTCGGAACAGCAGTCTTACTAAATTCATAACTTTTGTTTTACTCAACCAAAATGCGTGTTCTCAGATTCTACAGAACCATTGGACAATTATCTACAACTTTCATGTAGATCAAAAACTCTAATTAAGCTATTTACTATTTTTAATCTACAGTCTACCAAAACAGCGCCGAAAGACGACAACCGTAAAAACAGCGGTCTTCCGAAAATCATATCTCGAAATCTAATTGTCCGATTGACGTGATTAAATATGCTATAGAAAGATATCGAAATTATCTACATTTAACTAGTAGATGAGATCTCCAAAATTCTCCATTACGGTACCCGAATAAATCGTTTAACAGAACAGCATAATAAATAGATCTATTAATCGGCACTTTGACTAAAAACCATAGAACCTTCTCTAATTATCCTCAATTATAATCTCTAGTTAACAGCACAAGAAATCGGTAAAAGAATTACCAACCAAAACACGTCGGCCAATCAAGGAACGGATGGCGTCGGCGGCGATTCTCGGACTCGGTGGCTTCCCGCGGCAGCGGACGGCAAAGAAGACGACAAATCAACGCGGCTGCGGCGATCTTGATCGGCGATGCCGGTCGGCTCAAGACAGGAAACAACGCGATACTCGGCAAAGCGGCACCAGAGCGGCGCAACACCAGCGAGCGGCGGCGGCGGCGCGCGAGGCTTAGCGGCGGTAGCGCGGCGCAACAGCGAACGGCAGCGGCACCGAAGCGGACACAATGAGAAGGCAAGCGGCGGCAAGTCAGTGTGGTGGAACCGATCCCCAGCGAGCGATGCGGTGTTGGCTCGGTCTTGGCTCGATGCCGACAAGCGGCTCGGCCAATGAGATCAACGAGCAATCGGTGAGGCAAAAGAAAAGCGAAGCGGCAAAGACACGCCTGGCGTGCGGCACGAACGCGACAAGCGATCCACGCGGTGAGGCGAGCTGCGACTCTCCTTGGAAGTCGGTATTGTGGCGACGCAATTGGATAAGCGGGCAGCGAAGGCGGAAAGCGAATTGGTGGGCGGTTTGGAGGAAAAAAGGATATTAGGGTTTCTAGAAAACCCAAAAACTATTTATATAGCACTAAAAAATTCTAAAATTTCTATTTCTCACAAACTCTTTTTATTTAATTACGCACAAGCTCTCAAGACGATTTTAAGTATACTATTCGATTAATTACGCTCCGACCCTTAATACGTTTTTATTATTATTATTTATTGATACTTTTTAACTAATTACTCTCCGACCCTTAAGACGCGATTATTAAAATTATTTTTCAGAGTATTACATTTGGAGCACCAACGGAATCAACGTGGATGTAGATTTGTTTTCCTTGTTAATTTATCATATATTTGATATGAATTTTAACTCAGTTTAGTTCTGAAATAGGTTTTGCATTATCATAAATTCGTTTTAATTTGGAAAAAAAATCAATAAATCATGAAAAAGATCAAATAAAGGCCATGGAAGAGCTTAAATTCATGGTTTTAAAATGGAATGATTTTGGGATGTTACAGTCATTTATCCTTCCCTATTGATTTGGTAATTGGCACATATTTTTTAGCTATGCCTCTCCTTATATAGCCTTGTTATTATAGGAATACTACTATTCGGGATATGACCACAACTAAACGTGAATACGAACTGTCATAAAGGTGGCTGGTTTTATAACACAAATGATTTTCCTGAGCCCAGCAAGTTTGATCCTGTTCGGTTCGACAACCAGCTGTATATCCCCCGTGTTACTTCACGCCGTTTCGAGGAGGCTCAATAATATGCTCAGCATTAGTTTGCAAAATAGAAAACGGTGACCATGCTAGTAATATTTGTGCATATGGTATATCTATATTTTACATAAAGTTTTTTATGTGGTCTTACAGTATTTTGGCATTATTCATTATGTATAATAGAGTTTATTTGGTATCCGGTCCTTCAGAATAGTTAGAATTCTGTTCGGATACGAATAATCGTTTGCTCTCAGTAAAAGGGTACCCTGTAATCAGAATTTCTTTAGAAGAGCAATAGACCAAGAGAAAATCAGAAAAGTAGTTGTTCCGGCGGCACAAAAAAATTTCTTATGTTCTTACCTTCACGTTCTAGGGTCCTATTGTGTTCGCCTGTATTCGTTTTTAGTTTGGGCCAACTATTGCTAGCTACTAGTTGCGATGTTGTCTTGCTTTGCATATGCCCACGATGTTGATAACATTGAGGGAGAGAAAGAGCAAGGACAAGCACTACTACAGAAAAGCTCATCACAGACGGTTCTAAACCATCATCACGAGGCGGTTTTGAACCGTCTGAATTTTTAATGTCTGTGATGACACGAGGTCATCCTGACGGTTTTTTTTAAATGCAGTGAAAAATGCTATCACGCAGCGGTTCTATTCACGAACCGTGCAGTGATAATCTATTTCGCTGAGCGGTTCTAAAAAGAACCGTCAGTGATAGTAACTATCACGAGCGGTTCTTGTTTAGAACCGTCGTGATAGCTTTTCTATGGCAAAAAAAGCAGCGGATTTTCACTTCGTGCGGAGCCTCCGAGCCTCGCGAATGAATCTGATATTGATTTTTGAATTTCGCTAGCTTTCCCACAATAGCCATAGCATCGCAGTAGCATCAACTCAATCCATTCACAGAGCACTAAAAACAACACGGCATGCATCACCCACATCACAGTAGCATCAACTCAATCCATTCACAGAGCACTAACACATCACAGTAGTAATCCACATCACAGAGCAAAAGGGGGGAGTAGAGAGAGTGAGGTCGTGGGAGGCTGGGGTGAAGAGGTCATGGGAGGCCGGCGACGATGAGGCCGGGGCAAGGTGGAGGAGGCCGCATGCGACGAACTCAGGGGAGGACGGGGCGATGAAGTAGAGGAGGCCGGGGCGACGAAGTAGAGGAGGCCGGGGGCCACGAGGTCGTGGGAGGCCGGCGACGACGAGGCTAGGGCGAGGTAGAGGAGGTGGAGGAGTCCGCGGGTGACGAGCTCAGGGAAGGCCAGAGGAGAAATGGCAGAGGAGGAGAAATGGCAAAGGAGGAGATGGAGATGGCAAAGGGGGAGATGAATGACTCTGTTAATATAGAGAGATTTTCGGGAGCCCGCCATTAGGTGCAAATTTTCGTTTTCCCGCCGAACGAAACAAAAGTATCACAGACGGTTTTATACAAAAGTATCACAGATACTCATCACAGACGGTTCGTGATTGGAACCGTCTGTGATTTTACTCTTCGAATTTACCATGGCTTGACTCTCTGATTTTACCATGGCAACCAATACTCTGCCGCGGTAGGGTTTGGGTAGCCAATCCACTGCCGCGGCACATAATCCTCTGCCGCGGTAGTGTTTGCATAGCCAATCCACTGCCGCGGTAGCATTTTGGTAGCCAATCCTCTGCCGCGGCACATAATCCACTGCCGCGGTAGGGTTTGGGTAGCCAATCCTCTACCGCGATAGGGTTTGGGTAGCCAATCCACTGCCGCGGCACATAATCCTCTGCTGCGGTAGGGTTTGGGTAGCCAATCCACTGCCGCGGTAGGGTTTGGGTAGCCAATCCTCTGCCGCAGCACATAATCCACTGCCGCGGTAGGGTTTGGGTAGCCAATCCTCTGCCGCGGCACATAATCCTCTGCCGCGGTAGGGTTTGAGCAGCCAAACCCTAGCGCGGCAGTGGATTGGCTACCCAAACCCTACCGCGGCAGAGGATTGGCTACCCAAACCCTACCGCGGCAGTGGATTGGCTACCCAAACCCTACCGCGGTAGAAGATTGGCTACCCAAACCCTACCGCGGCACAGGATTGGCTACCCAAACCCTACTGTGGCAGAGTATTGGTTGCCATGGTAAAATCAGAGAGTAGAAAACCCTAAAATCACAGACGGTTCCAACCACGAAGCAAATGCGTGATGAGTATCTCATCACAGACGGTTCGTGATTAGAACCGTGCAGTGATATTCTCGGTATCACAGACGGTTCGTGGTTAGAACCGTCTGTGAAGCATCACAGAAGGTTCTAACCACGAACCGTCTGTTATACCAAGAATATCACAGATACTCATCACAGACGGTTCGTGATTTGAACCGTCTGTGATATTCTCGGTATCACAGACGGTTCAAACCACGAACCGTCTATTATACCAAGAATATCACAGACGGTTCGGTTCTAACCACGAACCGTCTGTGATATCTATATACTAGAACCGTCTGTGATAGTGACATATCACAGACGGTTCGTCTTGGAACCGTCTGTGATTATTTTATCACTGACGGTTTTCAAGAACCGTTTGTGATGAGGAGTCTTCTATGGCCTGTTTTGTAGTAGTGAAGGGAGAAGCTTGTAACAGCCCTTTTTCTCCAAAATTGAAATTGAAATTCAAAGTTCAAAATGCAAATCAATCTTCAAAAATTTCAGATTCGTCTTACCTGGGCTTTGGGCCCCGTTCAGCCTGGCCGCTCCCCGCGCCTCAGCCTCCCCGCCTAGCTACGGTCTCCTCGGCCCCTGTCCCATCGCCACTCGCGCTAGGTGGTGACGCCGGTGCCACCCCGAGCCCCACGCCACCTCGGCATCCCCACCTGCGCCAGGGCTCCTCCTCTTCCTCTCGGCCTTCTCTCTCCCTCGTAGCACTGTAGAGGCGCCGCTCGAGCGTCTTGTCGCTGCGCGCAACCTCGGCCCTTGTGCCGCTTCCGCACCTCGGCAATGGCTCCCTCCTCCGCCGCTCCCCCCCGGCTATAAAGCCACCGCACCTCTTCGTCTTCTCCTCTCCCCCACCTCGCTGAAAGGTGGACCCGGGATTTCGTGGACTGAGTCCACGCTCGGCCGAAGTCCACTGTGCACCCGGCTCACGCTACAGTGCGAAGGGGGGTGCACTGGCGTGTCTGCCGTGCTGGCGTCCACGAGGGCAGCCACGTAGGACTTGGGCGATGATGTGGCGCCGAGGTGCCCACGCGGTGGCAGCCATGTCAGCCCGGACAGGGGTGGCGCTCGGGTTCCAAGGGTCCCGGTGATCGGCGGCACGGCGAGCTCCGGCGAGGTGCACAAAAGACTCAGGAGTAGATGTTCAAGAGGATGCGCTACCTGGGGGCGGAGTGGCACTACCGGAAGGTCATCGGCGACGAAGAAGAGCGCAGCGATGTTCGGTCGACGGCGGTAGTGGAGCTCCGACGTTCTCCTAGCGAACCGGAGGTGCGCGCGAGGTAGGCTACGATGCGGTGATGCCAAAAGGAACTGTTGGTGTCGTCGAGGAGGCCCTGCCAGCGCCGGAAATGACGATTCCCCGAGCTTCGGCCGCCGAGGAGGAACTCCAAATTCTGGGCGCTAGAGAGGGTTAGAGATGCACTGGTTGGGGGGAATGGACTGAGGAGCATAAGGTGCACCTGGGGCTCCCTTTTATAAGGCAAGGGCGAGGCCGAGGAGGGGAAGAGGACGCGGTGGTGTTTTGGGCGGTGAGAGGGCGGCCGGCATTACAGCGTGCATTTAAGGGGGGTAAATGCTTGGAACGGGCACGGTGAGAACGGCCGAGGTGATTACGCTTGATTTCGAGAGGAATGGGGGGAGGGAATCACGGAATTGATGAAGCTCCACTCGGGTGTTAATGGCGGCACAGAGAGAGACAAGCGCGCGGAGAAGAAAGCAGGAAGGAAGCGATCTTTGTAGCGGTGGGGCACGTGTGTCATTTGGGAGGAGGCTGGTCGGGAGGAGTGACGACCGTTGGATTTTGATCGAACGGCCTGATGTGACGACGTGCGGGTGAAACTGGTCAGTAGAAGCGGTGATCGTTGGATTTTTATCGGACGGCCGAGGCAATAGAGCGTGGGGACGACTAAGATGGGTTGCGGTGCATTCGCCGATGGGCGACGCGTGGTGGGGAGGCGCGGGAGGTGGCGTTTCGGTGGCTGGTGTGGGTGGCGGAGAGGTGAAACTGTAGTGGGCGAGTGGGCCACGCCTTGTGCGAAGATTTTAATTCCTTTTGCAATTAATTTAATTCCAGAAATTCAAAAAGGTTTTAGAAAATAGAAAATAAAATCCTAAAATTATGAGAAAATTCACACAAATTCTCTACTGCATTTCGGATTTAAATAATAATAAAAATTCCAACTTATAATTGGTAATAGATTTTGCTAATAAATTATTTTAGCTTTAAAATAATTAAGAAATTTTTTTTAAAAGTTTTCAAAAAATCCACAAAATTAATTAAATTTTTATTTTCAACTAAAACGTGAAAATTTGTGTTGTTACAACTTTCATTATGTTTTACTAACTCTTCCTCTTGTTTCAAAATTGTAGATGGCTGCTCGATCATCCGAGGACCCTTGGGACTTTTTCTCCCACGGAGAGGATGCTAGGCAGTACGTGGCCATTCTCCAGTAGCTTATGCTGTATCTGGGGTAGTACCGCCCGCCTATCTTCAGGGGCCAGGAGACCCATATCCTAGATAGAGAATCTTGGACCATGGATGTTTTCCTCTATGCCTGAGAAGGAGAGTTTACTGCTCACACCTTCGAGCCCGGCTTTCCGGACGGTTGTCAGCGAACGCCGTGCAGACGCCGCATGCCGCCCTTTGCCGCCTATGCGGGATGCACAGGGGTATCCTGCAGTGTTCGCACTACCGCCACTTCATGTACCTGCTCGAGGGGGAGCACTACCCGGAGGTCACTGACACCGATGGCAGCGACCCCATTGGGCGCTTGCAGTCGGTGACCCAAGCTATGGTGGCGACCAACAATGCCGCCGAGGATGAAGTCCCCCAGCTGCGGATGCTCCTCACCTCCAGTTATGAGCGCTCCGACAGCCTCCTTCACATCTTGCTCAAGGAGAGCGAAGTCCACCGGGAGACAAGGCGTGAAAGGGACGCCGCCATCGCCAAGCTGACGTGACTCACCGCGGCTGCCAGGATCACCGCCCCAGCAACTCCTCCTTAGTCAGACACCGCCTCCAGCAACAGGATGATCGTTCGACCACTTCGCCCCAGAGGAGCCAACATGAGGATGACCGCGCACAAGAGCGTGCGGCGCCCTAGTCCGCTACCTGCTCTCGACCTTGGAGGACACAGCTGCCGATGCCTCAGCCGTTCCCGATCCTGCTCCCCATCCTCTAGCCTTGGCAGCGACCGCTCCCGCACCAGCTCACCGAGCCGCTCCCGCTCCCCGGGCAACAGCGCCGCTGGTAGTGGCCGGCTCCCGATGGAAGAGTAGAAAGGCTAGACCAGGGTAGCTAGTAGTGCTTGCTAGGCAGTATTTTGGGTTGCAAGCACTCTTTTTCTGTTTTCCCCTTTGTAGACGTTCTGTTGTAATCGGTGTCGTGGCTTAGCATAGCCTATATGCTATATTTTATAAGTCATGTAAACACTTAACCACCATAATATTAATGTGTTGTAGCCAGTTAAGGCTCTTGTGTGGCATTGGCTGTTTTCTCCGCTTGGTTTTTGCTCTTTTATGTGCCTTAGAGGGCTAGTGAACCCTCATATATCTCCTCTTGTCCTAACCTAGGTTGTTCTCTTAGATGCTGCCCCAAAGAGCCGCTGCACCACCTCGTGGTGCCTTTGCCGCCGACCGTGGCTGTGGCCGTGGGAAAGTTCCAGACCTGCCTCCTCCACTGCCAGCTAACCCAACCATGGCGCAAGTAATGTTGCAGCAGAGACAAATCCTTCAGGCCCTGCTTGCCAGCCAGCAGACTGGAGTAGCCGGTCGCCACTCTAAATTGGCAGATTTCATCAAAACAAGACCTCTCACCTTCGCATCCACCACAGAACCCCTAGAGGCAGAGAACTGGCTTAGGGATACCGATTAGAAGCTCCGCCTCGCCAGGTGCTTGGAGGAGGACAAGGTGGACTTCGCCACCCACCAACTAAAAGGAACCGCCGCTGCCTGGTGGGAAAATTTTCTCGTTGCTCACAGCGGCGAAAGCTTAGTGGCCGATGAGGAATATGCGGCATAAGGAGAGACGATAGTACCCGAAGCTCCACAAGACCCTGCCACTAAAGAGTTTACCGAAGCTCAGATAGTCGTAGCAGAGGAACCAGCTGCGCATTCAATTTCTTGGAGTAAATTCAAGCAAGCTTTCAGAACCAATTTCGTCCTAGTTGGAACGATGAGGCTAAAGAAGAATGAGTTCAGGTCCCTCAAGCAAGGGTATAAGTGCATCACGAGTACTGACGAGATTCAACCACTCATGCGCTACACCCCGGGGCGTTGCCGACGAGGAAGAGAAGATCGACAGGTTCGTGGAAGGAATGCGTGAAGACATGAGAGGCCAGCTTATCCTTCACGAATACCCCAGCTTTCACCACCTGATTAACAAAGCCCTTCTGATGGAGAATGAGAGGAAGACTACGGAGAGCAATCGCAACAGGAAGATAGCATTCCAGAAGCCGCAAAGCAACTTCTCGCATAAGTCAACCTTCTAGGGAGGCTCGTCTTCCAGGCCGTCTGCAGCATTGCCACCAAGAACTCCAGCTCCAGTTCAACAGCCTAGTGGATTCTGTTTCCACGCTCTTCACCCCACCGGACCGCCTGAAGTGCACAATCCGGTAGCCCATCTCCATTGCTTCCACTGTGGAGAAAAGGGACACTTCGCCAATTGGTGGCCCCAACGACAGACTACTCCCACGAAGATCAAGCCAGGAGCCACATCCGCTAAAGGCCAGCCGCCCATGCCAAACAGAAGCCCCCAGGTTTGCCCCAGCACTGCATCACGGTTGAGTGAACAATGTTACAGTGGAAGAAGCACAGCAAGCCACTGGAGTTCTAATGGGTACGTTTCTTGTTAAATCAGTACCAACACAAGTTTTGTTTGATTCTGGGGCTTCGCATTCTTTTATTTCAAGGGGGTGTGTTGAGAAGCTTGAACTGTCAATCTGCAAGTTAAAGAAACCCGTGGTGCTCAGCTCACCCGGCGGATCCTTAACTGCTACCATAGTAAGTCCCCGGGTAGAAATTGCTATGGGTGATTCCAGATTTCTAGCAAGCCTTCTAGTGCTTCTAGCCTAAACCTTGGACATCATCCTAGGGATGGATTGGTTGGACAGATATCAAGGAATGATAGACTGTGCCAATAGAAAGGTGGTACTCACCAAAGACCCTGGAACCACGATAAAAATCAGTGTGGACCGCTCCTCTGGTTTGGATCATGACATCCATAACCTTGAGGAAATACCCTTGGAAGCAACATGAGTAGTCCAGGAGTATCCATAGGTTTTTCTAGAAGAACTACCTGGCATGCCAACAGACCGAGACATTGAGTTTGTAATCAACTTGAAGCCAGGAACTGCCCCGATTGCTAAGAGACCATACGTGATGGCCGCCAATGAACTTAAGGAGCTCAAAGTACAGATGGAAGAACTGCAAGAAAAAGGATTCATCAGACCTAGCTCATCTCCCTGGGGTTCACCAGTACTTTTTGTCAAGAAGAAGGACGGCACCCCCAAATTGTGTGTGGACTGTAGGGCCCTCAATGAGGTAACCATCAAGAACAAGTATCCTCTACCCCGCATTGATGACCTGTTCGATCCGCTGACAGGAGCCGCAATGTTTTCCAAGATAGACCTAAGGTCAGGGTACCATCATCTTAAGATCAGGGCTGAGGACATTCCCAAAACAGCTTTTACCACCCGGTACGGCCTATTCGACTACACAGTCATGTCGTTTGGCTTGACTAATGCGCCAGCCTACTTCATGAATCTCATGAATAAAGTGTTTATGGAATACTTAGACAAGTTTGTCGTCGTGTTCATAGATGACATTCTAATCTACTCCAAGACCAATGAAGATCATGCTGAGCATCTGCACTTGGTCCTCGGGAAGCTTAAAGAACATCAGCTTTATGCTAAGTACAGTAAGTGCGAGTTTTGGTTCCAAGAGATCAGTTTCCTCGGGCATATTGTGTCTGCTGGAGGAATCGCGGTAGACCCCTCGAAGGTAAAGGATGTTTTGTATTGGAAACAACCAACTTCCGTGACCGAAGTGCGTAGTTTTCTCGGTTTGGCCGGATACTACCGACGCTTCATTGAAGGATTCTCCAAGCTATCCAGACCAATGACCCACCTGCTTAAGAAGGAAAAGAAGTACGAATGGACAGAAGCCTGTGAGAAGAGTTTTCAGCAATTAAAGAAGAGGTTAAGCACTGCACCAGTGTTAGTCCTGCCGAACATACACAAGGACTTTGAGGTTTATTGTGATGCTTCGCGCCAAGGTATTGGTTGCGTGCTCATGCAAGGAGGAAAGGTTGTGGCATATGCATCTAGACAACTCCATCCCCATGAAGAAAATTATCCAACTCGTGACTTAGAGTTAGCAGCAGTAGTGCATGGCCTAAAGATTTGGCGGCATTACTTGATTGGAAATCATTGCAACATCTTCACAGGCCACAAGAGTCTCAAATATATTTTCACCCAAATGGATCTCAACTTTTGGCAAAGAAGGTGGCTGGAATTGATTAAGGATTACAATTTGGATGTTCACTATCATCCTGGGAAGGCTAATGTGGTAGCACATGCATTAAGCCGCAAGGCCTACTACAATACTGCCATGATTCAAGAATCGTAGCCTCCACTCTATAAGGAAATAGAGGCACCTAACCTTGAGTTGGTAGAGCAAGCCACCATAGCAGCTATGGAAGTGCAACCGACCTTGGAGGAATAGGTCAAGGCCACTCAATAAGGACACCCTGGTGTTCAGAAATTTAAAAGCCTCATGGCCAAAGGAAAAGCCCCTAAAATGATAGAGGATCCACAAGGGATCCTATGGTATGGGAAACGTCTCTTCGTTCCCCACCAAAAGGAGCTTAAAGATTTGATACTGAAAGAAGCCCATAGTTCAGCTTACACCCTGCATCCAGGCAGCACCAAGATGTATAAAGACCTGAAGATGTTATATTGGTGGCCGTGAAAGAAGAGGGACACCGCCGAGTTTGTAGCTTGTTGTGATGTGTGCCAATGGATCAAAGCCGAGCACTAGAGACCAGCAGGATTGCTTCAACCACTACAAATTCCTCAATGGAAGTGGGAAGAGATTGGAATGGATTTCATCACCGAGTTACCTCGAACCAAGTCTGGATATGATTCCATATGAGTGATAGTTGACCGATTGACGAAAGTCGCCCACTTCATCCTTATGAAGACCACATAGAAGGGTGACAGATTGGCTGAGTTGTATATGGCCCGTATCGTGTGCCTGCATGGAGTCCCCAAGAGAATAGTCTCAGATCAAGGTTCTCAATTTACCTCGCATTTCCAGGCCAGTCTGCATGATGCACTGCGAACCCACCTAAACTTCAGCACTGCATATCATCCCCAGACGGATGGATAGTCCGAAAAGGTAAATCAGATTCTAGAGGACATGCTCCGAGCTTGTGCCTTAGAATTTACCGTGGATTGGTCAAAATGCCTACCATGCATAGAATTCTCCTACAACAATAGTTATAATCCAGTTTGAAGATATCCTTATTTGAAGCACTCTACGGAAGAAAATGCAGAACCTCTCTGCATTGGTCAGAATCAGGAAAAGGATATACTTTTGGACCAGATACCCTCAAGCAGGCAGAGGAGAAAGTTCGACTGATCAGCGATCGTCTACAAGCTGCCCAATCCAGACAGAAGAGCTATGCGGACAATCGTCGTAGAGAGCTAATCTTGGAAATTGGAGATCATGTGTATCTTAAAGTATCACCCCTTCGAGGAATGCGAAGATTTAAAGTGAAAGGCAAGCTTGCACCAAGATATATAGGCCCATTCCCAATCACCGCCAAGCGTGGAGTAGTAGCCTACCAGCTGGAGTTACCAGAAAGTTTATCAGACGTTCACAACATGTTCCACGTCTCCCAGCTCAAGAAGTGTCTCCGAGTGCCTGAAGAGCAAGCCCCAGTTGAAGCCATCGCACTCCAGAAAGACTTGTCATATCCAGAGCACCCAATCAAGATTCTTGACGTGATGGAGAAGCAAACAAGACGCCAGATCATCTATCTTTGCAAGGTTTAGTGGAGCAACCAGTAAGAGCGAGAAGCCACTTGGGAGCATCAAGACCAGCTGAAGCTGGACTACCCTTATTTGTTTCGGAGTAGCTCGAATCTCGGGGGCGAGATTTTTTTTAAGGTGGGTAGGTTTTGTAACAGCCCTTTTTCTCCAAAATTGAAATTCAAATTCAAATTTCAAAATGCAAAGCAATCTTCAAATATTTGAGCCTCGTCTTACCAAGGCTTTGGGCCCCGTTTGGCCCGGTCATCCTCCGGCACGGCCGCTCCCAGCGCCTCGGCCTCCCCGGATCGCTCCGGTCTCCCCACCCCCAGTCCCGTCGACGCTCGCACCAGGCAGTGACTCTGGCGCCACCCCGAGCCCCGCGCCGCCTTGGACTTCTCTCTCCCTCGTCAGCACTGTAGCGGAGCCGCTTGAGCATCTCGTCGCCGCGTGCAATGTCGACGCTCGCACCGCTTCCGCACCTCGGCAACGACTCCCTCCTCCGCCGCTTCTCCCTCCTCGGCTATAAAGCCACTCCGCCTCTTCCTCTTGTCCTCTCCCCCACCTTGCCTCCTCCTCCTTCACGAAGCCGAGCCGCCGCTTCGTCTCCACCGTCGGTTGCCGCTTCGCACCGCCGCCACCATCCGGCCTCGTCCCCGGTGCCGCCAGCTCACTCTCCTCCCTCACATTTGTTCTGTGATTGGTATTTATTTGGTTTGTTGTTGTCTTTTCTTTTCCTGTTCATTCACCCAAGTAGAGTTCGAAGAAGCCGACGACTTCAACTTCAACCAGGCTCATGGCTACCCGAAATTTCTCCCCCTTGACCCAGGCGAGTCAACACTTTGATCATGTTGAACCTATATTTTATGCAAATTATATCCTTTTAAAATAACAAATTGCATGCAAGCTTCTTATGCAAATGTGTGTTAAATGGTTCTAAGGTAGTTAAATACCAACTTGTTGACTAAATAATTAGTATACCATTTCCTTGATAAATTGTGATCCCTAATCCTTGTCACCCTAGTAAATATTTGGTAATCTACTAGTTGTAGGTTGTACTTAAATGCCATACTAGTCTTATTTAAGTACCAGGGTGTCAACTACCCCAAATCATCATTCTTTCATCATAACAATTGTTTTGGGTAGTCATTGGGGAAAATAACTGAAAATGGTTGAGATAATTTGTTTTCTATTTTTCAAAACCGTAAAAACTTGCTAATACCCCATCTGGGAGGATAGTATGCTGGAGGATATAAGGTTGGGTAGTAATGTAGCCCAAGTCATGCTGTGGTGTGGTTGACATGTGGTGAGAACCGCCCAGATAGCTTTAAGAACTGAATCATGTGATGACCTCCTATTGCAAAACAATACAATCACAAGTCTATAATGGTGTCAACCTGGCTAAATAATTTATGACCATCAGTACTAGTTACACCAGGTAGATGTCTCGCAACGTCATAGGCCTCTGAGCCTATGGGTTGGGGAGTTTTTGGCGCAAGAGGGGGTTTGGGGGCATGGCTGACGCGGGTACGAGAGCGTAACCACTCTCAGACGAAACCTTAGCGGGTGTAACAAACACTGGGGAAACGTGTGTATATATCAAGATGATTATCTATTGTGGTTAAAGTGTATACTCTCTGCAGAGAAATAAAAACTGTTCAAACAGTCGTGCCCACGGTCAAGGGCGGGCATAGGAACTTACACGAGTTAGTTCTATTTCAAAACAACTTTGTGGTGGGTTGAAAACTGTGACGGGCTCATCGGGCCCTTGATTTGAATTTTCCTGGGTAGCCCTACCCAGTGTTGGTAGTAGGTGGGTGTAACGACCATAAAAAATAAGTATGAGGTGGAGGTAGCCTCCGCTGTATTTAATATTGCACAATTATTATCTTAAGAAAACTTATTTTAGTCAAAATGCTAGGTGTTAGGACTTTCTAATTATGTGTATTTATAAATGTTGCTTTACGCAAACAAAAGAACCCGAGGCATCCTTGTTAAGCCCTGCATTTCTATAATTGCATCTGTTGTGTTGACCCCGAGCATGGAAGTTGTGCTCACTCTCGCTCTTTCCCCCAATCCTTCATAATCCGCCGACTAGGACAACTACGCGTATGTGGAGGAGCAAGGATTTGACGACCAAGACTAGGGCGAGGAGTAGTGAAGTCCGTAGTCTAGGGCTTGCCACAGTCTAGCTGGCTCTGTAGGTGTCGGCGCACAACCAATATTCACTAACTCTTTGGTTAATACCGGTTTTACGTAAGTCATCGCAGTCGCTCGCCTGTGAGGAGTTGCACCCTGCCCCCTTTTGCTTTCGCGCATGCTTCTTTAAGCTGTGTAATGAACTTATTTGGCCTGACTGGCCCTCTTTTGTAAACCCAACCCGACGTGGTCTATTTAACTCTGTGGTTGTATTATTATGTTTGGTATGGTCTGCGATGTATGAAATGATCCAGTGATGTGTTTTGTGAGCGCTACATACTGATCCAGGGAGTAGCACAGTGGTCTCACAAAGGATTCTGGAGTAAGAAAATCCAGGTCCAACAAAGGTATTGTACGTCGAATCAGGAGTGGACTTGAAGTCGCAGATCCGAAGCGACCAGCCCGAAGTTGAGTGGAGTTAGAGTTGAGTCCGGGATATTGAGGAGATGTGTTCACCATCCTTAGTTTAATCCCTAGAGTTGAGTCCGGTATGTTGAGAAGATGTGTTCGTTGTCCAGAATCGAGTTCGTGGAGTTGAGTCCGGGACGTTGAGGAGATGTGTTTGTCATCCTGTATTGAGTAACTGTTAGGCAAGTCATAGTTGAAGTCGACTGTCTCAATAAGTAAGTGCACAAAGAATAGAGAGTGATTATTTAGTAATTTTGTGCATATTGTATATCTAGATTTTACATAGAGTTTGTTAACGTTGTCCTACAGTACTTAGGCAATATTAATTATGGATACTAGAGTTTGTTTGGTATCCCTTCAGGATATGTAGAATCCTTTTCGGATACGAATAGTCGTTTGCTGTCAATAAAAGGGCGCACTTGCAATCAGATTTTATGAACAAGGGCAATAGAGCAAGAAAAAAATTAGAAAAGTTACTATTGTTTCGGCGGCAAAAAAAAATTCTTATGTTCTTGCATTCACATTCTAAGGTTCTACTGTATTCATGTGTGTTGTCTTCAGTTTTGACGCCATGCCCTACAAGGTGAGGTAGTTTGGGTGGAAATGTCCTGCAAAGAAAAAACCTAAAAGAAAGATTCGGCACGGACACGTTTTCCAATCGAGGTGCAGATGAACAGTCCCTTGAAATGCTCACGCTAGAAACGATTTGATATGTTTCGGCGTTTAAATTTATGGTCTTCCAGTGTCTGTCACCATTGAACAAAAGGAATGTTACAGATGCAGCATTTTTCGTTCTTAATTTCAAGGTGAATAATGTGGATACTGGCCTGCAGGTCTAACGTAGTTTTTCATTCTTAATCTGGCAAATAACCATTTAACATAGTGATGTTTGTGTCCATAAGATACTGTCTAGCATTTGTACCTGTCAGATCTAACGTAGTTTTTTTTTTCATTCTTTCGTTCTTATGGATTCATGACACACCCCTCGTCGCCCTTCTCGGTTCCCATATTGAGTCGAAGCGGAGGACATAAATCCGACACACACTTGTCGGCTCCACCTTGTCACATTCACGTGTCCATCACGTGCTGGAATTAGTTATTGCTCACAGCTTTTAGATCGTACAAATTAGCATGGTTTATTTGGTTACTTGAGGCCCTGGCGAAACGTGTGGATTCTAATATGGGAGCCCTATCGAGAAAATTTATATTGTCGTGTTGTCCAACAAAATTTCGAAACAGACACCAATAATACAGGGGACAAAGGACCGATCAGCTCCAATTAGTTCGGGTATATATATACACCTGATGTCTACATGCAATCTCACAGCTCGCGCGTGCAGCAGCAACCTCAAGCCGTCACCTTAACTTCCGATGGCTTTCTCCATCCTGGTCGCAGCTCCGCTTGCCTTCCTCGTAGCTGCACTCCTCCTCCACTTCCTCACGAAACACCACAGGCGTTACTCGTCCTACAACCTCCCTCCTGGTAACCTCGGCTTCCCCGTCGTCGGCCAAACCTTGTCCCTCCTCCGCGCCTTCCGCAGCAACTCCGATGACCAATGGTTCAGAGACCGGATCAGGAAGTACGGCCCGGTGTCCAATATGTCGGTGCTGGGCTCGCCTACGGTGCTGCTGGCCGGGCCGGCAGCCAACCGTTTCATATTCAGCAACGACGGCCTCATCCTGACGCAGACGAGTGCGCTGAGAGCCCTCGTCGGGCGGTCGGTACTGACGTTCGCCGGCGACGAGCTTAAGCAGGTCCGCAGCGCCCTGCAGGGGTACCTGAGGCCGGAGATGGTGAGGAGATACGTGTGCACGATGGACGAGGAGGTCAGGAAGCACATCGAGCTCAACTGGGTTGGTCGCAAGACTGTCACAGTATGAAAAAACACTTACACATATATTCTCTTCTCGGAATGATATCCACAAGAGCGAGCGGAAATTAAACACAACACACATATACCAAAGTTTGCGAGTTTATGAAAAATACTCCTAAATATTAATTTTCATATTTAGCCCTCTGCAAATATCTTATGGACAGAAACATGACTACGTTAGACCTGATAGGGCGATAAGAAAACATTAACAAAATCTAGTGAAGTTGCCCGCATGATTGCATCTTGCACCAATATATAAATTAATTCTATTACTTGCTCTTTAAAACAAATACTGTTCTGGATATATAATGTAAGTTCCATGTTAAACTAAAGATTAATAGATCTCTTTATATAATATCAGTTTATTTTAGGAGAAACAGTAGGAAAGGGTTTCTATACGTTTATATAATATCAGTTGTGCTCATAATGAAGTGAAAATCAAAATTACCATGCTGAAACGGACGGACAAATATGTACAATGTTCTGATTGGTGGTCTTCATCAGTATATATAACCGTGTAGATTCTTGAATTATTATTAGCACTTCATATGTATTAGGCATAAAATTGTTAGAACAATGTATACATAGATTCTTATTGACCGTGAGTTTGTGACACCCTCTTCGCAACCTTGAAAGCAACGAGCTGGTTTACCACTTGTGGTATATGGGTAGGAGATGAAGATGATGAGATGCCGGAGGCAACATAACCGTTTTGTAGCAAGCAGCTAGCAAACAAAGAGGACAAGCTGACTGCTGATGGCTTGTGTTTCTGAAATTGTACAAGATTTATATTGGTTCTGAATTTTGATGACAAAAACTAACTTCAAGAAGGTTTTATGAACTCCTTAAATTTTATGGGCCTTCTTGTAGTTCTCAAAATGAATATAAAAAACCAGAATGTTTCAACTTTCAAATGAGTTGTTTCTAATCCTACAGGTCCTGCCTTTGGCGAGGAGTCTTTCACTTGGTATCATCTGCTCGGTGGTATTCGGCCAAGAGGCAGCCCCCCTGAAAGAAGCCCTTGCCGCGGACTTCGTCACTCTAGGGAAGGCCATTCTATCGTTTCCGGTAAAGATACCCTTCAGCAGGTTCAGCAAGGGTATGACTGCAAGTGCGAAGATACGGCAAGCCATCACAAGGATTGCCCAGAAGATGGAAGAGTCATTGTTGCAGGAAGGCCATGCTGCTTCTAGTACTGACTTCATCACCTACATGCTCACTCTACGCTCTCAAGGTGCACACTCTCTCACACTGGAGGACATTGTCGACAATGCTATGGGCCTTATCATCGGCGCGCACGAGACAACCTCTGTTCTTATCACCTTCATGATCCGGTACCTTGCGAACGAGCCAGACGTCCTTGACAAGATTACTGAAGGTGTGTTACTATGCGGCAGTGGCCGTGCTTCCATATTTGAATCCACTAGATTTCTTCTTTGGTGCCAGGGATAATAATCTGAAGTTACGCTTGTGATCAATTGCAGAGCAAGATAAGATTGCAGGGAACAAAAGACGAGAGGATGCTCTAACCTGGGATGATGTTGCAAGGATGAGGTATACATGGAAAGTGGCAATGGAGACACTGAGGACAATTCCTCCGGTGTTTGGGAGCTTCCGAACAGCTACCAAAGACATCCAATACCAGGGCTATCACATCCCTAAAGGCTGGAAAGTAAGTACCTTTACAACTCCATGTTTCTACTAGTTGAATCTTTCTTTTGGTCAGAACTGTTCCACATGCCTCTGTCCCGCAAAATGCCAGGTCTTCGCCGCGCAAAGCATTACACATATGGATGCCAAGTTCTTCCATGAGCCCAGCAAGTTTGATCCTTCTCGGTTTGAGAAATCTATCCCGCCATATTGCTTCATGCCATTTGGGGGAGGTCCAAGAATGTGCCCTGGAAATGAGTTTGCAAGGGTAGAAACAATGGTGGTCATGTACTACCTAGTGAGGCAGTTCCGGTGGAGGATGATCTGCAAAGAAGAAGCCTACATGAGGGATCCAAAGCCGGCGCCTGTTCTTGGACTTCCTATCGAACTCAAGTTGAGAGGCCCCCCTGAAAATGCTGATGCTTGAAATGCATCATACGTTCTTCCCTGGAAATGTTGATGCTTGAAATGCTTCATACGTTTTTTCAAGTGAAAAAAGGCATCTGGATATATGTTGTGTCCATGCAGGATGTGTGATGTGCAGATGTGTAAACACTAATAGAAAAAATAGGCGTTACATGGAGATATGTAACAGGTTTTTGTTGAAGTGATCTTACAGATGAGATATGGCATACATTAATTGATACAATGTTGTATGAAAAATGAGGGATTCTATAAACAAATTCCTTTTTAACCTGTAATGTTTCTGATCCTTGCTAACCTATTGCATTGCATCTTGTCTGGTTCATTCTGACAAGCCCAACCTTTCCTCACCGCTGAACCTACATAATGCCTTGCCCTTTACTAGGAATAGAGCTTCGGAGGCCACCTGTACATCATTTTGTACTAAACTAGAATTTTGCTGTTTGCAATGAACTGACCTTTGTTCCATTATCTTGAAAATTTTATCATTTTGTTTCTTCTGTGTTTGGACTTCAAGTTTGAAGATGCAAGAAAGATGCAGCAGCCTCAATATTTTGCACAAATGAAGGAAGAGACATTGTACCCATGAACAGCAACAACATCATGGGCTGAATCTGACGTAAAGCTTTCATTTGCCAAGACATGTTAGGGGAGGTTTATGTATCTACCTATTTATTAACGAAATGTAATGAAAACAGAGCAACAAAATTTAATTTGGCTGCCTAGAAATTCCTGTATTAATCAGAAAAAAGAAAAAAATCATAGAAATTCTTACTTTAGCTGGTAGAAAAAGACAATATCTCATCCATAAGTTTCTCATGATCCAATATATCAATCATCCACGATAATTTTCAATAATCCAATTCGAGCATACCGATCTATCCCCATCATTCAGTAATCAGTATGTAGTCTTTCTGGTTGTTTCTTCTAAAAGTCAACTTGCTTGCAGAACTTTCAGAAGTTACTGAAACTACGTTTTTGTCAGATATTGTTGCGGAAGATCATTGTGTAGGATGCTAATTATCTGTTTGTGGATTTCTATTCCAGTCTCCGCGCACAGTTGCCTCCTCATTCGACTAAGGGGAATGTGAGAGATTTTTTTTAATAGATAATATGCGAGAGATACACATGATTGCATCTGTTGTACAGTAACTGAATCAATCCATCGATTGAAATCTGCCAAATCTTTGGTTAGTTTCTTGCTGTGCAAGTCATGTGCATATGTTGTGTGGCACATTGCTCTTTTTTTCTTCAAAAAAGCATATGTTTTCCTGAGTTCATCTACTTCACGACGACTCTTTCTTCCCCACCGCCAGCAAGAACAAAGTTACGACCGGTCAACAAAACTCATTAAAAAACTAGTCAACTCGATCCGAAAAAGTTTCAAGCTCGGTCCAAAGAACTAAACTCTATCCAAAAAATAATTCATTTAAAAACATGTACAAAAATCGGAAACTTTGAATCTTAAAAAAGTTCTGTTAAAAAATTTCAACTGATTCGAGGAAACTTTCGTTTCGAAAAACATTCAATTGATTCATAAAAAAATTACTCAACAAATTGGGGATCGGCTCAACGAATTGGGGATCGGGAAACCCAACCTTGACCTATCCCGGTGCGCCCGATACTTGGACCCAAGCAACGGTGTCTCCAACCGCGGCGGGGGAAGGGGAACGCTTCCGTGCATCTCGTTGGGGGTGGGGAAGGGGAATGGGAAGAAGTCGATGGCGGCAGTAGGGAGGAAGTGGACGGCGGCAGAAGGGAGCGGCGGCGCGGGGCTTCTTCCCCGACGCGAGGGGTAGTGTGGGATTGTGGTCCAACATCACTTGTTGCTTTAGGTGGTAATCGGACGGCTTGGACGGGTGTCCGCGAGCTGGGAAGCTCACGCACGCCCGTAGAATAGCAATTTTCTGTTTTCGTTGCACATGTAAAAGTATTAAATATACATTTTTTTTACAGGTCAAACTATACACATAAACTAAAGTAACTTCCACAAGGAAGAATACATTTCTTTTAGACTTGTTGAGTAACAGTCGCTGGAGATTTCAAATCAACAGTCACTCGTATACAATGATAAGAATCGTAGAACGAATGAAGAATGTAAGAACACAATGTGATAGATTGAACACGAGAGATATGAGAGGACTTGAGGCTTCGTTTGATTGCTTCTGATCAATCGGGGTTACAATGAGGGGGGGAGACCCTCTATTTATAGACTACGGGATGAGGAGTTCAACTGGGCTAGGACTCTCTGGAGTTCTGAGCCCGGTTTCTTAACACTCCCCCTTGGACACTCATCTAACATGTTCATGTCTCGTTAAAACTCCATAAAAACCCAGTGGAAAAAATTTAGAGAAATAGTACATGTCATGCGTTCTGCTGTGTTGCACGAATTGCCTCATTGAAAACCTTAGCCGAGAAACTTCAGGAAAACTCGTCAAGGGAAAAAGAGTACAATCCACCATGCTTCATTTAATCTCCATGATTTATTCTTTGGGTACTTGATCTTCGTGATCAAAATTCAATAATGAGTTCGTGAAGATTCTCCCCTGAATTCTGCACTTGTCTAAGTCTTATCATTCCAATTCCACGTATGCATCTTTCAAAACTAGACGCTGGAAGTGACTTATTGAATAAATCTGCAAGATTTTCACACGACTTAGTATGCAGTACCTTAATTTCGTCCATCTTTGGCATTTCGTGAGCATAGAAGAACTTGAGATTGATATGCTTTGTAAGGGGACTCTTCACATAACCCATCTGCACTTGTGCGACACAAGCTGCATTATCTTCATAGATAATGGTAGGGGTTTGCGTGGTATCCAATCCACATGACTGCTGGATGTGGTGAATCATCCGTCGAAGCCAAGAACATTCCCGTGAGGCTTCGTATAGTGCTATGATTTCTGAGTGGTTCGTCGAAGTAGATACAAGACTTTGCTTAGACGATTTCCATGAAACTGCAGTTCCACCACACAGGAATACATAGCCTGTTTGCGACTTAGCCGTGTGCGGGTCTGACAGGTACCCAGCATCTGCTTAGCCAATCATGGTAAGGTCTTAGTTATTTCTGTGGAATAGACAAAGATCTTTGCTTCCTTGGAGGTATCGGAAGACGTCTTTTATTCCCTACCATTGCCTTTTGGTAGGTTCTGCACTGTACCTTGCTAATAGGTTTACTGCAAATGCAATGTCTGGTCTAGTACAGTTTGCTAAATACATGAGTGCTCCTACTGCACTCAGGTATGGGAATTCTGGTCCCAGGACTTCCTCCACCACTTCTTTAGTTCTGTATGGGTCCTTGTCTTGCTATAAGGATCTTCCGACCATCGGCACTTTCGAAGGATATACCTTTTCAAAGCCGAACCTTTCCAACACTTTCTGAGTGTAGGTTGACTGATGTACTAGAATCCCTTCAGCGGTATGATCAAGCTGCAGGCCTAGACAGTATTTGGTTTTACCCAAGTCTTTCATTTCAAATTCGGACTCCATGTAAGAGCTTGCTTTCTTAATACCTTCTAGGGTTCCAATGATATTCAGATCATCTTCATACACTGAGATTATACAAAATCCATCCTGGGATCGTCGTATAAATACACAGGGATAATTCTCATTGTTCGTGTAGCCTTTCTTGCATAGAAAGTCGCTTCGAGCGATCATACCATATTCTGCCTGATTGATTCAGTCCATACAGTGACTTTCTGAGTCGCACACTTTATATATTTCTATTTGCTCTATATTGGTTCGGGACAGGGATACATTCAGTTATCTTCATATAAATGTCTGAATCTAAATTTTCATAAAGGTATGTAGTTACCACATCCATCAATTTCACTTTTAACTTCAAGTTCACTACCATTGAGATAAATATCTAAAGGTAATTCCGCCCATGACCGGGGAATATGTTTATTCATAACAATCTCCTAGACGTTGAGTGAAACCTTGTGCAGCGAGCCTTGCTTTTTCATTTCTCTTTCGAACAAATGCCCACTTATACCCTACAGGGTGCACTTGGGGAGGTGTGCGGCTTAGAGGCCCAAACACCTCTCGTTTATTCAGAGAGAACAATTTAGTTTCTATTACCTTTTTTCAATCTTCTCAATATGATCTTTTCTTACATTCAATGAGCGATGCAGGCTCTGGATCAAGATTGATGATTGCGGCAATTTTTATTGCAAAGTAAATGTCGACATTGGCTGTTGTGTTATTCATAGATTCTCCCAAGATCATAAAGTTTATAGCTATGTATTCAAGGGGCGATATTTCTAATGCTTCTATTTGCTTACCGCTACTTTCAATTGCGAGGGAAAGTCCCTTTAGTTTTTCAGCTCCGATGTGTGCACACACATCCATGCTGATGTCTCCCTTCATAGGGATGTTCAATTCTAGTATGCCTTTTCTGAAGGTTATATACCAGTGCCAGATCTCAACTGGCTCCCCTTCTGGTTCTGGGGTACTTTGGTAATCGGCTGTGTCAAGTCCTTCTTATCTTTTTTCACCAGGCGTCCCCGGTTATTTCGGATTTGAGGGGCCGGAGTTCTCGTCCTTTTAGATGCCTTAGGACGGGATTAGGGATACCTTCATCGGTATTTCAACCCTCTCGGTGCATTGCGCATGAGCATATGCGACTTGGTCACGCTCTTCAAATCACTAAAGTGGTTAGGCAGTTGATTCGGTAATGCTTGCAAATCAATTATTTTCTGGACTGTAATTATTTTCTAGACTTCAATTGTCTTCTAGACTTCGATTATCTTCTGGACTTCTCTATTTGCTTCACTAGTGCGCGAGTCATATGCATGGATTTCAATTATCTTCTAGACTTCAATTATCTTCTGGTATTTCTCGATATTTTTCATCAAGGGTTGATTTCCTCCACCTAATGACGAGAAATAATTCTCATCTAATATGCTATCAGCGAAGCGGGCTGTATGCAAATCTCCAATCGTGGGGTCCAACCTGATTATGGATGCTATCTCATAACCAATGTATATCCCATACTTTTGGAGAGTGCCCATTTCAGTTTGCTGTGGTGTTGGTATAGGTACATAAACCTTGCAACCAAACCTTCAAAGATGAGAAATTTTCAGTGTTGACCATTGCGTTTGTTGCATAGGTGAATGGATGTTATATGCCGGTGGTCTAAAATTGATGAGAGTTGCTGCGTGCAGGACTGCGTGTCCGCAACATGTAGTTGGTAAATAACAATTCTGTTAGTCCATTCTGGGTGTGGACATGCGGTACGGGATGCTCAATTTTAATTCTCATTTTTACACAATAATCATCATATGCCCTTGAAGTAAATTCTCCGGCGTTGTCCATTCTGGTGGACTTCACATGATGATGAAGGAAATTATTCTTAATGTTAATTATCTACGAGATTAGCTTTGCAGAAGCGGGCTTTCTCGTAGACAATAAACAGTCGTGCGACCATTTCGAGGAAGCATCGATGAGCACCATAAAATACCTAATGGTCATGACAGTGGCTGTTTAGGACGGCAAATGTCTCTCTGGATACGGTCCAGGAATGCAGGGATTTCATCCTTTACTTTCAGAGTAGAGGGTCTAGTAATTAGTTTCCCGGTGGCACATGCAGGGCACACAAAATCTTCCTGATTCGGGAAGTTCTTTACATTGATATTATGTCCCTGTGAATTGTTAATTATATTTCTCATCATCCTAAGACCTAGGCGGCATGATCTATCATGCCAGAGATAGAAGAGTTTCAGAACTTCTAAATACAGTTTTCAGAGCAGTATAGGATGCAGATGCCTTAATATCAGTGTAGTATAGCCCATTTTCAAATGAAGGAAGTCGTTTTAATACCATGTTTATACTTTCTTCACACTTTGTAATGGCCAGGTATTCCTCACCATGCACTTCTTTAGTCTCTATGTGAAAACTATTAGCACGAATATTCTTGAGAGTTATAGTCGATTATGGGTACAACAAGACTTCTTTAATGACCAAAGTTGTATCCCATTGGGAGTATAATTGTGGCCCTTCCCGAGCCTATTATACAAGTATCGCTGCCTGCGATTGTCGTAAGGCTACAGGCATTCTTACCGATCGACTGAAAAAATTTCGTCTCTCTCAAGCTGGTATTCATTGTGCCGCTACCTGCTAAGCACACTTCGTCCATAGGGCGCTACTTGCATTCTAATATAATGTACTTTATTAATATGAAGCAGAAATCCAGCAACACATAAAATAAAATACTTCAGATATCATAACATAACTTGCTATCATAAATACGGGAATATAACTCTTGCAGGACTCATCATAAGAATTTAATGTTTTGCTCTTCTAGAGCCTACAACCATTATTCAAAGTTCCATCACAATCATAAAATGCAAGTGACTGTAAAAGGATCTAAATGCAATGCGTGCACTAGATCGAATCAGTGAAGTATTCATAAACTTCTGCCTCAATCTGCTACATGACGATCTTCTCCTCTTGGGCGACTACGGCTGTGGCCACTGCTATGTCCAAAGGAGGGATGATGGGGGCTGCTACTAGGCTGTTCACATTCATAAGTGCAACTAATGGGTGTGGATCTTCCGTGCCTGCAATAGTGAGGTGTGCCTCATGCTATCCTTTGCCCTTTTTCTTAGACTGTAAAGCATCAATAACGTGCGATCCACGACCTTACCCTTCAGGCCCTTCTCCTTCGTGAGAGGCTTCATCACTTTGTAGCTGCTAGTATTGGCTTCATGGCCAATATTGCTACTAGGTGGCTGTGAGATGTAGTTCTTCCTTAGAACATCATCTTGAGCTTCCGCAATTTTCATGATGTCAATCACTGCAGCATACTACTTGTAGTCATTTTGACAATAATTGCATGCAGATTGCACCGCATTCGGGTAAAGGTAGAGATGGTCTTTTCAATCTTCTGCTCATCCGTGATTACATTATCACATAATTGGAGATTGTATAAATTCTGGCCATGCTGGGTCAGTTCTTCGAACTCCTGGTTCGTGATGCCAGTCATTTTTCATATTCATGCAAAAAGTTCATAAGATTACTGCTGGAAATTTCCATAAACTGATTGCAAAATTCTTATAATGCTCTTCGAACTCCTAATTCGTGATTCCGTATTTTTCTATGCATTTTCATGATTTACTGCTCTTTTCAATGATTAAAAGCAATATTAATAATCACAAATAATCAAAAATAGTAAATACAATAAATAAATTGTATAGAAATAATAATAACAAGGTAAAATATGATTCAAATACAAAAATCGATTCAAAATTTGAATTCCCGATGCCCTTTTCTGCTGGAATATGATTTTTCGGTGAATTCTGCAATTTCCACGGGCTAAAACGTGAAATATTCAGTTCTAAGAAATTTGCGAGCAATTTACGGAAAAACCGAGGGCCTTTTTTGCAAAATAGCCATTTTTTTAATCTTTTTTTCTTGCCGTGCGGTTATACGGGCCTACCTGTTCCGCCGGCATAAAACTCGGCGGGGGCGGGAGGGACTCGGGTACCCTCGAGTTCCTCTCGGGAGGCGGCGGCATGGGAGCCGCCGCGTTCCTCTCGTGTGGCGGCGGCGGCTCCCATGATGGGAGCCGTCGCGTTCCTCTTGGGTGGTAGCGGCTCCCTTCATGGGAGCCGCCGTGGCCGGAGCCCTGCCGTGGCTTGGGCCAGCTCCCGAGTGGGAGCTCGCACTAGGCAGCGGCGCCCGGCGGCTGGTGCTACGGCCGCGGCGTCGCTCTGGCGGGCGGTCACCGTCTTCGCGGCGGCGGAGCTCTGTGGCGGCTACGGTGGAGGACATGCGGGCGGCAGGCGGCGACCGCGCGAGATCGGCTCTGCGGAAGGAGTTCAGGCGCGCGAGGTGCGGTGGCTCCATGGCCGGCGGTGGCTCCAAGTCGGCCTCGGCCGATCTGCTTGTCCCCCTTTTTCTCTATGCGGCTGCGGGTTGGTGGTGTTTGGCCGATGGGGGCGTTTCGGGCGCAAGCACGAAGCGATCGGAGCAGCGCGAGCGAGGCGGCTGCAAGCCGGGGCTCCAAGCGCCAACGGATGCAGCGACGGCGGTCATGGCCGGCGGCGGTGGCTCCATGCGTGGCACGGCGAGGCGAGGAGGTGGCCGGCCGGTTCCATGGCCGGCATTCCCCTTCTTCCCTCTTTCCTGTGATGTTGCCGGTGGGGGGTTTGCCGTGCGACGGCCGTAGGGAGGGTGGTGGCTTCTGGCCGTTGCCGGTGGCGGCTGCTGGCCGGTTCGACGGCGCACACCGGTGGGGATGGGTGATGTGGCTAGCCGGCGGCGCACGTGCACCCTTTTTTTGTTGTATGTACTGTATGTATTGTTCATAAGAGGGAAAAAAATTTACTGTTCAAAATTTTTTACTGTTTATGCGATAATGTGCGATGCAATCAACATCCGATCTTTCGTACAATCCACCGATCGGCATTATGCCGGCGACTTCAAGTCTTCTCGCGGTAGATTAGAACAGATTGGCACCACGGAAACCAATCTAGAAAGCCAAATTTGCATAATTGAAAGTAATGTAGAAAATACGATTCAATATACGAGAGTCGTTCTTCGACGGTTACCTTTCGATCCAAGGAGAGTTGATCGTGCTAATAACGTGTTGAGTAACCGTCGTTGGAGATTCCAGTCCGAACAGTTACCTCGTATACAATGATAAGAATCATAAGAACGAATGAAGAACACAAGAACACAACAGTAGATTGAACACAGAGATATGAGAGGACTTCAGGCTTCGCTTTATTGCTTCTGATCAATCGGGGTTACAATGAGAGGGGAGGCCCTCTATTTATAGACTACGGGATGAGAAGTTCAACTGGGCTAGGACTCTCCGGAGTCCTGGGCCCGGTTTCTTAACAAGACTCACAAGGAAGAATACATAACTTTTTTTTGAGAAATTGAGTGGTAGTCTGCTTGGTGGAACATCGGAGACCATATATAGAGAAGATTACATGAGCTACATGGGCCACAAGGGCTAAGCGGAGAAGAGAATATACAACACTCTTAACACCCCCCTTCAAACTCAAGATGGATCAGGAGGATCTAATGCATTGAGTTTGAGTAGATGAAGCCGATGATGTTCTCGAGTCCAAGCTTTAGTGAAGAAATATGTAATTTGAAGCTCCGAGAGAACATACTTGAGGGCGATGGTCGACTACTGACAATGATGTCATGCTGCTTAAAGCCGATGATGTTCTCGAGTCTAAGATTAGTGAATAAATCTGCAACTTGAAGCTCTGAGAGAACATACTTGAGGGCGATGGTCAACAACTAACAATGATGTCGTGTGAAGGATGTATCAACACCAATGTGCTTTGTCAGCTCATGCTTGACTAGATCACTAGCAATCTGAATGATCACTAGCAGTCCCCCACAAGTATCTTAGCACACGAAGAATATAACCATAGTGGACTGACTTGAGAGCACTGATAAACTGGCTGAGCACATGAATAATATGAGGAATGTATGGCCTGGAAACAGTGAGATAGACAAGGCTCCCAACGAGCTCACGATTGCGGGAATGGTCTCTCAGGAGTACACCGTCTGTAGGTCGAAGCTGCAAGTGAAGATCCATGGGTGTGGCAGTAGTACGAGTATCAGTCATCCCAAAGCGAGTAAGAAGATCCTGAACATTAGCAATGCTGAGAGAGATAGTAGCCATCACCATCATAATGAACTTCAATCCCTAGAAAATAGCTCAATGGTCCCAAATCGGACATCATAATTGTCCACTCAATTTCTTCTTGCCAAAAGCCATATAGTCCATGTCATCTCCTATGATCAAAATATGATCTACATATAGTAGAAGCAAAGTACGACCTAGATGAGAAATGTGAATAAATAAGGAAGGCTCATGCTCACTCGTTGTGAAACGAGCAGCTCGAATCATAGAATTGAATGCTCGATCCAAACACGAGGAATTTGCTTGAGACCATATAGAGCACACCTGAGGTGACAAATATAGCCTGTAGGAGCCTTAACACCAGGAGGTGGCTGCATATAGACCTCCTCATGTAGATTTCCATGAAGAAAAATATTTTTGACATCCATCTAATATATAGTCAATGTGTGTACCGTAGCAATTGCAATAAGAGTATGAACGGTGGTCATATAAGCAACTGGAGCAGAAGTCTCATCATAATTACAACCATGAGCATGCTGAAAATATCTTGCAACAAGATGAGCCTTGTATCACTCTACTGACCCATCTAACGTGTTGTTTACTTTGTATACCCACTTGCAAGTGATAGGAACAACTCCAAATGACAGCAGAACAAGATGCCAAGTGCATGTACATTCTAATGTTGTGAGCTTTTGAGAAACTGGGGTATTTAACTTGTAGTACTTAACCATCCAATTGGTCCTAGCATTACAAATCAAATATCATGCTCTTGGTGTATTTTATACCGCCAAATTTAAAGCATCAATTTCATACACAAGTTATTACAATACTGAGTCTTTATAATTTACAACACATAAGACATTTGAAGTTCATATTACAAAAATAGGGTCAACTGGCCAAATAAACTAACAAAGTACCAAAACACAACGGAGATAACAAGCCATTAGATTGTAATATCCCGAAAGTGAATAGGCTTTTCGGAAGAAGTCCCGGGAAAGGGAGCGGAACAAAAAACTAAAATTATCCTCTCATCCGGGGGTTTAGCGAACTTTCGGCAACCTGGGCCTGGGCCGTAGTCCAGGAGGGGCCCATGAGGGGGGCCGACCAAGGGGGGTTTCCTCCCCCAAACCCTAGCCTCTCTCTCTCTCTCTCTCCCCACTCCCCTCCCCTTGAGGCGCCACCCCTCCACCTCCTTTCTTCCCCATCTTGCGCCTCCTCCCTTCCAGGCGCCTTCTCCTCCCCTTGGTGCTAGTCCCTGGTGATCCCTAACGTCGACTCCCAAGCCCCAAGCTGCTCCTTCCCAACCGGCTTCTCCTCCTCCCCTCGGTTTTGGTGGTCGACCCAACGAGAAGAAGGGAGAGAGAGTGGGGGGGAACTCGTCGAGAGCCTGATCATCACCCTCCACCGAGTCTTCAAGTGTAACGAGCAATTCAATCCTCTGTTTGGTTTGGTTTGGTTGAGGTATTGATCAATAGGATTGAATCGGGTGGCAGTTTTAGATTTTCGTAATAGGTTCGATGGGTTGCGTGGTCAATTGCGAGTCTTTACAGGCCGATTCTCGGGTTTTGGTCTCCAAGAGTTTTGTATCCCTTGTTTTTGTCTTTCCATATCCACCGAGATCACGAGATTCCACCTTACGGTTTAGGAGATATGAGTTATTCTTTGCACGCTATTCTGTCTGTCTGACGAGAAGGAACTGTCTGTTTGATCCTTAGTTTTGACCTTGTTAATGTAAGATTCATGACCTTCACCCAACTAGGTTATTGTATCATTTTTTAATAATATTTCCATATTGATAAATATCACCTCGATGAGATCTGTATAATGGAAGTTATGCCTTTTTCTTTACTGCTGTTATGTGGTCTGGACATATGTCTGTCAGACATTTTCAACTACTGGTTAGCTAATTTTCTTGGCTGAATCGTTAAACCCCGTCAACTAGAGTTTCGTAGCCTGGTTCTTTAAGATTCATTGAGCACTAGTTTCACGTCATTCCGATTTACAGATCTTTAATTATGATTTTTTATCGTACTGCTGTCCAGTAGGGTTGTCAGATGGCTGAATAGGTTAAATGTCAGTTTGAAACCGTTGATTGTGTTGGAAAGTTAGGGGATTATGGTAGGACACCGTAGCTATGTCATACCTTGTTATCCTTATTGCGAATACATATTTTTTGTAGGCGGTGAGACGATGAGTGGAGGAGCACCTTCGTTGCCTCCTAGCACGTCACAGCGCTGAAGGCAAGTACAATGTATTAAGTGATACATCACGGGGTCCCGATCTTCACGATGTAGGATGATCACTATATAAGTAGCTTCAAAGAAGCTAAGATAACTTGTCGCAAGCGCGATAACTAGTGCAACTCGACAAATAAAACTCAAGCCAACCACCGCCTTTAACCAAGCAACTTTGAATCGAGGATTCACCCAACAACACTCTCAAGGAACCAACCAACACAACCTACAATCAATCGAGAAACCTCGAAGGGAGTAGGAGCACCAATTAGGAGCGGATGAAGCCGCCGCACAGTAATCCCATGAAGGAAATCACAAGAGCAAAGGGGTAGAGATCAACTCTCAAAGGTTTGTTAGCACACAACAACAAAGGGGTTCGTATTTCGCTTATCAAAAGTCCGTGGTTGCTATGAGGCAATGAGGTATTTATACTAGGAACATCCCTCCTAGATAGGTGTAAACACGAAATGAAAAAGATAAGATAGACTATGTGAAAGGGCCTCCACGAAATGGGCTCTGAGTTGTTCCCGCGTGGCTATTGGTATTCTGCGCAGTCTTCGGTGTTTTGTCAATAACTCCACCTTCCAAAGTCCAAAAGATGTGCCGTCAGTTGCGTTGGAAATTTAACTTGATAAGCTTTTACACCATGTGCAGCATGCACCACGAAATATTATAGAATGGTACAGTTTTGCATGGGAAGTTGAACGTCTGGCAGACTGTTGACCTTCTGACCAGTCTTCACTAAAGCTGGTCGGCTCTCACAATGGAAATTCCAAACAGCTCGGCTCTGGTGGAATTGAAAACTAGACTTAATAAGCTTTCCAAAATGTCCTCATGGACCTCCATAGCCTTTGGAAATCAAGAGTTATGACTGTTTCTTTCGAACTGTTCTGCTGGACTGGTCTGGTTCGAGTGTGGTCCTTTTCTGTAGTCATCTCTTTGTATGTTCCTATCATCCTTCTTGGTGAACCTAAGCAATATCAATGTACACGTGAATTAGGCAGTATATAATTCTCATTGATGTTAAAATGATTCTCACAAAGTAGCGCGTTCACCTCTTGTTATAGCTTCTTTGCTCGACTACGTGTAATCGGTCCATCAATGACTTGGGCTAGTGTCGATGTAGGTGAGACTTGAGTTGGTGTAGCTTGATTTTGAGGTTGTAACATCTTGCTTGATAGCGTGGTCATATCATCCTCCCCCCCTTGAAAAGGAGTCGTCCTCGACTCTGAAGTGTCTTCACTTGTGAATGGTAAGAGGTCAAGAACATTGAAGGTGTTGCTCACACCATAACTTCATCGGAAGATCTATCTTGTATGCATTATCATTGATCTTCTCGAGAACACGAAATGGACCATCTCCGGTGGCAATAATTTTGATTTGCGCCGATGAGGAAGCGATCCTTGCGCAAGTGTATCCACACCAAGTCCCCTGGCTCGAATAACACTTCCTTCCTATGCTTGTTCATACTTGCACCTTGCATCTTGCCTTGAGTTCAATTACTTCCTTGGTCTTTTCATGTATCTTCTTTACATATGCAAAGACGCTTGGAAGCTTCCATGTTGGTCCTCTCCCGCAATGGAAGGGCAACAAATCTATCGAGCAATAGGTTTGAAACCATATACAATTTCAAAAGGACATAAGTTAGTGGTAGAGTGTACGCCTGTTATAAGTAAATTCCACATGTGGTAAGCATTCCTCCCAAATCTTCAAGTTCTTTTTCACCATTGTTCGCAAAGAACATTGATAATGTTCGATTCACCACTTCAGTTTGTCCATCACTTGAGGGTGACAAGTGGTGGAGAATAGGAGCTTGGTTCCAAGTTTGGCCCATAATGTTTTCCAAAAATAGCTCACTTAACTTGACATCTCGATCGACACAATTGTCCTGGGCATCCCATGTAGCCTCACAATTTCCACGAAAAATAAATTAGCAATATGTGAAGCATCGTCGGTCTTGTTGCAAGGGACAAAATGAGCCATCTTTGAAAATCTATCAACCACAACAAAAATAGAATCCTTTCCTTTCTCGAGTTCTAGGTAATCCCAAATTAAAGTCCATGCTTATGTCTTCCCAAGGGATATTAATAAATGTAAAGGAGTGTATAAGCCATGAGGGTTCAGTTTTGACTTAGCTTTGTGACAGGTGACGCATCGCTCCACAAATTGGATGACATCTCTCCTCATCTTGGGCAAATAGAAATGATCACCTAGCAGTTCGTAAGTTTTCTTTTGTCCAAAATGACCTGTTAGTCCACCTCCATGTGATTCCTGTTACAAAAGCAATCTAACCGAAGAATTTGGAACACAAAGCTTGTTATCTCTAAAGTAAATCCATCATGTATGTGATATTTTTCCCAACCTTTTCATCTTTACAATGATTATATGGTTCGAAAATTCGGGATCATTACTATACATACCGCTCAAACATTCAAGACCCAAAACCTTTACCTCAAGTTGGTTCAACAACACACTCTTTCGAGACAAAGCATCGGCAACAACATTGTCCTTACCTTTCTTATATTTCACAATGTATAGAAATATTTGATGAACTCGACCCATTTGGCATGGCGACGGTTCAAATTTTAGCTTGACCTTTCAAGTACTTCAAAGCTTCATGATCGGAATGAATAACAAACTCTTTTGGCCATAAATAGTCTTTGCTGTGTTTCAAGCACACGCACCAAAGCATACAATTCTTTGTCATACAGTAATAATTCAATTGAGCACCTCCCGCTTTTTCACTAAAATATGCTCTTGGTTTTCCTTGTTGCATTAAAACTCCTCCTATCCCAATTCCACTAGCATCACATTCTACTTCAAAAGTTTTAGTGAAATCAGAAGAACAAGTCACACGGTGCTTGAGCAAACGTTTCTTTAATTCTTGAAAAGCATTTTCCGTGAGTTTCCCCACTTAAAATCAACCCCTTCTTGGTCAATTCATTCAAAGGAGCAAGAATGGTACTGAAATCTCTCACAAACCTTCTATAAAACCAGCAAGGCCATGAAAACTTCTTACTTGACTTACATTCGTTGGACTTGGCCAATCCTTGATGGCTTTCACCTTGGTTTCATCCACTTGATTCCTTTTCCGAAACAACAAAACCAAGAAACACAACGTGGTGCTGTACAAAAGCGCACTTCTCAAGATTAGCAAATAATTTCTCCTTTCAAGCTCATCCAAAACTTGACGAATGTGATTCACATGCTCATCAAAAGACTTGCTGTAAATTAAGATATCATCAAAGTAGACAACAACAAATTTTCCAATGAAAGCTCTCAAGACATGGTTCATTAATCCCATGAAAGTACTAGGAGCATTAATCAAACCAAATGGCATAACTAACCATTCATACAAACCAAATTTTGTTTTAAATGCGTTTTCCATTCATCCCGCTTTCATTCTTATTTGATGGTAACCACTTCTCAAATCACTTTTAGTAAAAATTATAGAACCACTCAATTCATCAAGCATGTCATCTAATCGTGGAATAGGATGACGATAGCGAACAGTGATATTATTTATAGCTCTACAGTCAACACACATCCTCCAAGAACCATCTTTCTTAGGTACTAAGATCACAGAACAAGACAAGGACTTAAGCTTTCACGAACAAAACCTTTGTCAAGAAGTTCTTGTACTTGCCTTTGTATCTCCTTGGTTTCTTCTGGATTGGTTCGGTATGGTGGACTGTTAGGGAGTGCAGCCCCTGGAATGAGATCAATTTGATGCTCAATCCCACGAATTGGAGGTAGTCCGGCTGGTGTTTCTTTTGGAAAAACATCTTCATAGTCCTGTAAAAGATGAGACACAACACTAGGAAGAGAGGTGATATCGTTAGGTGAAATTAAAACGTCTTTGCACACAAGTACAAAGAGCACTTGATCTAGGTTGTTCCTCACTTCTCTCATTTCAGATTTTGTGGCTAGCATAACTAGATGCTCTCCCTCTCCTCTTTTTTTTCTCTCAAATTTGGCTTGTGGCTCTCACTCACCGAGTTGTGGATGGCACTCATTTTCTTTTGCTCTGCTCCTCCTGTAATCACTAGACCAATTTCAGATTTCTTTTGTAAGTGCTCAGCCATGATTTGTTGGGGTGTCATAGGCTTGAGTACAAACTTCTTCCCTTTCAAATCTAGTGTGTACTGATTTATTCTCCCACAATGCTGAGTATATCGATCATACTGCCAAGGCCTTCCAAGTAACATGTGACACACAGACATAGGTGCCACATCGCACTCAACGGTGTCAACATATTCACCAATCTTGAATGGAACTTTCACCTTATATGTAACACCCCAGCCCAACACTGAGCCTAGAATGCCACCACGCTACTCTCTAAACTAATAATTATCGACACACTATAAAATTACAGCAAGGAAACAACGATAATCATATCAATGGATCACAAAGCATGCATAACTATGGTTCAAACGATAATGAATACGCAAGGGAAATATAACCAGGTAAATAGTCCAAAATAGCATCAACCAAAGAATCCAAACTAATAAAGCAAATAGTCTAGTCCAAACGTTGTCCTAAACTTTATTCAAACTCTAACATGTCCAAGAGTAATCTAATTTTGAATGAAAAGATTCTTATGGCAAACGATCATGTGTTGTCCATGTGCTCTACTCGCTCTCAATTACGGCATCCTCGAAGATCACCTAAAGACAACAAAAGAGCAAGGGTGAGTCCACGACTCAGCAAACACATCCATAAACAACGAACGATAATAAATCAACAGCATTCAATAACTTCATTATCATCACAGGTACTTCTATTAACATTCACATGCAGATATCTTCTCTTTGATTCACATCCATTAGACTCATGTGTCACATCCCCAAATTAATAAAGAGGATTATTATGCATTTCATTAGCATGCATCATGATTTCCAGCATTTATATTAAATATTGCATTTGGAAAATCTGTGAAAGGAATTAAACTTATGCTATAATTGGAACTACAAATGAAAAACCCAAAACAAATGCTATTGAAGTTCCCCTGGAATTAATTTATTAAAATACTACATTACTTATCATGAATTAATATAATTTTTCCCAAATTTTTGGGAAGAGTTTGAACCCTGATAAAATTCAAACACAACCCAACAACATAGCTTAAGTTTGAATTTGTAAAACACAGAATATATCATAAACAGTATGATATTATAATTTTTATGGGTACTAGGTCACCCCAGAACCCTCGAATTATTCCACATTTTTATAAATTTTATTGCTATATTTTAGAGCCCGGTCAAACTAGGAGGTTTAAAATTTAATCTGTCAATTAGAGCACTGCTCTCTGCTCAAACCCATTACACAAGAGTCCGACCGAGCCACTTGGCGAGCCGTCCCAACCAAACCTCTCGGTTGTCGACCCTCCGATCCAGATCCGACGGCCGGTCTCTCGCGCGCGCCCGCTCGTTCCTCTCTCTCTCTCGCCACGGGCCCACCTCCCGTCGCTTTCGTCTACCTCACAAGGCCGCAGCGCAGGTTGCGCCACGCGCCCGCCATGCGCTGTGAAGCTCGCCGACGCCGCGGACCGCACCGCCTTCGTGACCTATCTCGGCCATCGCCATCTAACGCCGCCTGCTCCGCCCTCGGCTTCGTTTAAGCCACCCTGCCCCTTTCTCTTGGCCATTCTTCCTCTCGACACCAGAGGAAGGAGAAGCTCGTGTGCCGGCTCTCCTGTAAGCCTCGCTTTTCCTCCTCTTCAATTCCGACCTATGGCCATTCCATTTTACTAATGCCAAGCTTTACCGTGCCTTGTAGCTTCCGTAACGCGACCGTGTCTTCCTCAGCCCCGGTTCACGCTCAGAGCTTGCATCCGAGGACACCGCTGTTCTATCTTCGCCTCCGGTGAGATACTTGCTAACTCCAGCGCGACACATTATGTCTTTGAGTTAGAGTATGAGTTCCCCTCACCCAATTTTGGCAATGCACGACAGGAGCTCGTGAATTCAAGATTAGTTCGCCTTCTACTAAAAGGAAACTCTTCGCCTCCCACTTGATCCGTAAGGCATTGGTCATTTCCTTGCTACTTGAGCGCACCCTTTAGATCTCTGAGCCATCCCGAAGCTTCATTATCTTCCTTGTTGCTCAGGGTGTCGCCTCCACATTGAACCGTACCGCCGCCGTGGACCTCACCGTCGCCAAGCTAGCTCCGGTCATCCACTCTTCTCTCCGGCTCTCGTAGCTCCTCAAGAGTCCCTAGATACTGTGCACCCGCTTTTGAACCGTGCGGAGCATTATCTAGCTGCTACACGCTTGTCAGATTGTACACCGCCGCCGCCTCTCCCGTGAGCCGCCAAGACAAAGCCACCTCAAGAGTCGCCACCACCACCCAAAGTTGCGCGGGGTTATTGCGCAGTTATATAGCCGCTTTGGCCGCCTCGCCGTGGCGCTGAGCGCGGCGAGCCACGGCAATTCACGGCGCGTTGTCGGACGCGTCCGACAATCGTAGCAAAGTCATTAAGACTTTGATTCGGCCATTAATTGCCTAATGATTGCTTATCGTTATTAATGATGTCTTAAGCGAGTAGATGAGTCTATGACATGCGGGCCCCAAGAATGTAAATCGAGGAGATAAGCGGCCGACAAGTGGGCCTAGCCACTTAAACTCTTTTCTCATCAGGTTGTGTGCGGCCATGGACTCGTGGTCCATGCAATCGGTCAGAAACCGCTTCGCTTACATGCGGCCCCGCTTGTCGGCCGGGAAATTAAATCCCTGGGTAAATGAGAATGACATCATATCGCCCCACATGTCGCTGGCTGCGGCTAGGTAGCGCTCGTAAGAAAAGTATTAATCGATTAAGAAAATCGAATGTGTTTATTTATGAGTGAAAAATAGGATTAACTTCCAAAATGCATAACAAACTCATTTTTACTCCAAATGGGATGAAACAAAGGTCGTAATTTTTATTTTTGATGAACTTTATTTCAAAATAGGTTTCACATTTATCTCGGTAACAGAAAAGATAGATTTGGAATATGAGTGTTTAATTGATTATCTTTACAATAGAAAATGGCTATAACTTTGAAAATTCATATCTTTTGCTTGAAACTCCAATTAGGATGAACCAATTTTAGTGGACTCACAATAATATGACCTAATTATCTATAAATTCAATTGCCTTCCTCTATTCTACAAAATTTAGCCAAAACGTTAAAATTGATAAACCGCATTATCGGGACATACAAACTTCAATTGGCCATAACTTTCACCCCATCAATCCAATTGGGATAATTCTTGTCCCTATATTTATCTCATGGCATAAAATTTATACTGTAGAAAATCATGCATGTTGGAGCACTTTGATTTTTGGGTTATTTCTCGATGTTTATCGATTTTCCCGCTCTATAGATACCGCCGATTTCAACGTAGATTCTTACGCTACCGAGAGTGAACAACTACTCTTCCAAGAAGGCAAGCATCCTTTGAAATTTCTTTTGCATCATATTGATCCCGCTTTTCTTACATTAGTATTTGAAATGCAATGATATTGCTCGCATGCTATTTTTGGTATACCTTTATGTTTGAGTAGATTAGTTATGTCCTATGCTTGATGGTTATCCCCGATATTTTACATACACATATGCTTAAGATAGGTTTGTGATGATATGATTGTTGTGTGTCTATTGCTTAGCCATTATGGTCTAGATAACGCAGAGATCAATTCATGGACTAGCTCACAATTGTGGGAGACACATAACAATTCTTATTCTTTTATTAATTTTTGTCCAGATTGTTATATCTGGTTATATTGGTTCAAAACTTGTTATTGTTAAATGGTTTTGGGTCCGACAAGTGGTTGTAGTGTGGGTGCTGTTATGCACTAGATTTGGGTTTGTGGTTGTCTTGTCCGACCATTAAGGACCGAGCCATGGACGTTACACTCCAAGCACGAGCGCATTATCACATGCGGATATGGGTACCGCATGCTAAGTAAGGGGAATGTTTTATTGGGTAAGACCGCAGCGTGTGGGGACATAGAGACCGTGAAATCCTATGTTCCTTTGGAACCCCAGCAGATATATACCGTGCTTAATGAGCACGATTACCTATGTTGTGGGATGCAACATACTAACTACCTCACACCGCCACTCCAAGACAACGTATGTGCCCGCTTAGCATTTGCTATATGCTTATGTCTAAGTTGGGAATAACACATATGGGTGGTACATCCCAATAAGATGTTCTTGCTAAAATGATCAGATCTCGATTCTCCCTACGGCATACCTAAGGAAGTGTGCTATATTCGAGGCATCCGGAGGCTTACGGGCTAGTCGAGTCATGTGGGTAAAGTAGTACACCTCGCAGAGATAATCTATTCGAATAGCCGTGTCCACTGTTATGGACAACACTTGGTTTAAGTATGCTTCATCGTTAGACTTCAAAAATTAAAAGTTGACATGGTTACAATTGGTTTCGCATGAATGGGATGTTCATGTATTTTAGTTTATCAAAGTGGACAGCCACCTTGATATTGATTGATCCATATTATTACATATGTCTTGTGAAACCCTTTCTTGAACAACTGATTTATAACTTGGCTTTTGAAAACTAGATGGTCTAGGAATGTAAGATGTTGCGCTTTATGCAAAACTAGAACCACTAATGCTATCCCTTGATTGCCCAATATGCATAACTACTTTTCTTTGTGTAAGACTTATGAGTGCACTTGTACTCACCTGATGTTGGTGGCCTTTTGTTTTTTCTTTCAGTGAGGACGATGTCGAGCCCGATGAGCTCGTCAGTGCCGATTTAGGCGATACTGACGAGTAGTGCTATCTTTTAACCCCAGTCGGTTGCCTTGGGTTATGGGCATACCTTGCTGGACTTTTGGTTTATTTATTTTGCTTCACTGTTATTTATCACTCTTATTTGAATTTGGCCGGTTTACCGTTATGTAATAGTGTAGACTTAACTATTATGTTGTATGTCTTTTGGATTGTTAATGTACGTTGTTGTATGGATGTGATCAATGTTGAATGAGAGTATGAGCGTGTTGGCCGCTGATCCTGGGAGCCAACACGGCCTCATACTCGCTGTGATGAATCCCACTTTAACTTGTCTAAGTGTTGGCTTTGACCGTTGGAGAACCGATAATCATGTGGTGCTTGCAGAGGAGCAACGCGCATGATCACCGGGGCTCTAGTTTCGGTCGGGCTCCTCACTTGGATGGAGTTAAGGCGGAATTCATTTACTTGAGGCCCAGAGTTATTTCCTTAAGACCAGGTAAACCTCGGTCTTACTGAAATAACCCGGGGGTCCTCACAGCGTTGGTATCAGAGCCATACTGACTGTAGGTTAGAAATAGCATGGGCGTTAGTATTAGCAAGCCTCTTTGAGTCAAAATATTTTTGACCATCAAAATTATTTCATAAGCATAAGTAATAATCTCTTTTATTCCTCATCCATCTTAGCTTCATCCCTCACCTTACTCTCATTTGATTTGCAAAACTAACTTACCTGGGTTATTCTTGTCTTTAGATGGGACATCAATATCTGGTCAGAGAGACTCAAGCTGAAGGTGTGGATGGATACCCAGCACTTCTTCGAGATATGATGTGGAGGGCAAACTTCACATACCAACCCGTATACTTCATCTACCGTCGAGATCTAGGTCCCGGGATGGAAGACTACCGGGCTGTGATCCATATCGTTGCAAGACAAGTTACGGGAAGTATCCCGTACCGCTTTCAGGCACATGGGACTTCTGAGGCCATGGCTTTACAAGAGGTGGCCCGGATGGCCATGAGTCGCCTTCGTTATGACTTAACGGAGTTGTCTCAGCCACCATACGACCACTTCCCTATGCAAGCACATGGCATGGAGGTGAACACCTTCGCTGGGATACAGTACGGGGAGGATCCCCAGGTTCGGCAACTCGCGAGGTTGGTTCGCATCACGGACTGTGATGCGCTGATGCGCCATTCATGAGCTTTGGGAGACGCGCGCCGCCTTCTTGTAGCTCAGAGCATCTACAACCCCTATGCATTATGGGACTTGTAGCCCGACATGTACTTTATGGGGAAACGAATCTCCCCTATGCCTCAAGGCCATCGAGTACCGCCTCCTCAAATTGGAGGACAAGTTCTCAATCAGAACAACGCGCCAGCTCGCATGTCGGTGGGTTTTTCCGCCTCAAAGGTCTGAGTCATGAGGGACACATCATAGGATCCCTTTACGCCTCACCAATCCACATGACCCGATGATACGGATCTCCGGTATCACCTTCCGGATGTGTTTCCGTGAATTTCGATCGTGAAAATAGATAGGTGTTAGAATAGTGCGCCACGCCCTTACGTGTGTCCAATGAGTATGTATCTTTCTATTTGTGCCGCCGATTAGTAGTTGTTGATCCGTATGTGTTTCTTTTGCAAAGACTTTAGTTCGGCAGCTACCATTCGCCACGGGCCTCTTTGATGTTATCACTCTTGAACTATGCGAGTTGAGTATTGGATTTTGTAATCGCCTTAGTGCTTTTGTACCCTATTTGACTTTGAGTTCTTGTGCCTCATTTACCCTCCCGCTTGAATAAATTCTTATAAAATGTTTGTGTCTTTAATTTGGATTTCTAAAAGTAAGTATCCTAGCCCTTTTCCTAACTCTCCTTGTCACCTCGTAATGACAGGCCTAACACTGCTCAAGGGCACAACAACAAGAGCAAGGGTCACCACCTCCGCTGGCTCGCTCTATCGATGAGCTTTACGCCTGTGGAGGGTTAACGAGCCCTCATTGGCAAAATCAGCCGATGACCAGCGTATAGTGCCTCCACCACCTCCCACATGGCGTAAGGCCGCTCAGATCGAGAGGAACCGCATGGATCAAACGCGATTCTCGGCCATTGCTCGCAACACCTCTCCAGCCTCCCGTCACATCCGGGGAGCGGAGCATCCAGACACGTGGAGGGCTCGCGATTTTCAGCGAACCAATCCTCCCACCTTTCTAGCGCCGAGGATCCCATGGAGGCGAAGATTGGCTCCGCACCGTGGAGAAAAAGTTAACTATCGCGACAAAGGCACCGTGCGGAGCGGGTCCTTTCGCCACCTATCACCGGAGGCGCGCAAGTGCATGGTGGGATAACTTTTCCGCCATGCAGCCCGACGGAGACGTCCCATCATGGGATGAGTTTAAGGCGGCCTTCCGTGAAGCTCACATTCCGGAGGGAGTACTGCTGATCAAGCAGCAGCAATTCCTAGCCCTCAAGCAAGGGAAGAAAACTGTCACAGAGTACTTACACGAGTTCAACTTCTTGGCTCGTTACGCCCCAGATGATGTCTCTACTGATGCACGCCGACAGAGCCGGTTCACCAACGGCTTGATGAAGAAATGCAATTAGTTCTCGCGTCCACGATTTCCGCAACTTCCAACACTTGGTCAATAAGGCCATAGTGGTGGAACACAAAAGCGTGGCCGTGGAAGAATCAAGGAAGAGGAAGAGGGCCGCTCAAATTTCAGCCGGCGGCAGTTTTTCTAGACGGCCTGCTTGACACCCCAAGCACCCCGAGCCCAGCCCACTGCACCGAGACCACCAACCTTGTACCAAGGCCTCCCCAACCTTTTGTGCAACAAAGGAGCGGAGCATGCAGCCCTCGAACAGCGGCCATGTCCGCCAAGTGTTACGTGCTTCCATTGTGGACGCCTTGGGGCACTATGCGATCGCTGCTTGGCAAAAGCGCTGGGATGCCGCGGGTCTATAATGGTTCCACCCCAACTCCTACCTCGGCCCCGACGAGACCTTCACCACCGCCAAGGGCTGCATCCACACCTCCCCAAGGCACGACACGTGGCCGCATCAACCACGTCACTACCGAGGAAGCAACAGACGCACCGGACGTCATTTTGGGTACTCTCTTGGTTAATTCCAGCCCGGCTACTGTCTTATTTGATTCTGGGGCATCTCATTCATTTATCAAGAAATCATTTGCTGCACTACATCAAATTGAAATGCATACCCTCCAACCACCCCATCGCATACGCCTCCGGATCGATTTTTCATACCGATCAAGTCCGTCGACATAATTGTGCAAATCCAAGAAATTGACTTCTTGGCTAACCTCATAGTGATAAATTCAGTAGGCATTGATGTGATCCTAGGAATGGATTGGCTAACCAAGAACCAAGGAAAAATCGATCGTGCTAGGCGGTCTATTTCACACAAACAAAGATGGCAATCAAGTCATGTTCTCGCCTGCTCGACAATTCTCTCTCTATGCCTTGAAGTTAATATCCTCTTGAATTAGGAACGTACAGTGGTATGTGAATATCCCGATGTATTCCTCAAGACCTTCCTGCATGCCTCCCGACCGAGAAGTGGAATTCGTTATCGAACTTACACTGCATCGCTACGATTTCAAACGGCCATACCGATGCCTCCAAATGAGTTGGTAGAGTTAAAAGAGCAACTCAAGGAGCTCCAAGATAAGGGTTCATCGATCGAGCTCCTCCCTTGGGGATGCCCGGCTATTTTTGTTAAGAAGAAAGATAAGAGTCTCAGATGTGTGGACTACCGCCTGCTAAATGAAGTCACTATCAAGAATAAGTATCCGCTCGCGGATTGACGATCTATTTGACCAATTGAATGGAGCCCAAGTATTCTCCAAAATTGATTTGAGGATGGGTTACCATCAAATTAAGGTCGAGCCAAGATATACCAAAGACGGCTTTCTCCACTGCTACGGGTTGTACGAGTACATCGTTATGTCCTTTGATCCACCAATGCTCCTTCCTACTTCATGAACCTAATGAATTCGGTTTTATGGAGTATTTGGATCAATTTGTTGTCGATTCATTGATGATATCCTTATCTACTCCAAGTCCGATGGAGAGCACGAGCAACATCTCGCGACTTGTGTTAGAAAAACTTCGTCAACATCAATCAGATGCTAAATTTAGCAAATGCGAAGTTCGCTTCGCAAGTCGCCTTCTTGGGTCATGTTCGTCCAAGGGAGGTGTCGCCGATCCTAGTAAAGTCCAGATGTGTTAAATTGGGAGCAACCCAAGAGCGCCACCGACATCCGCAGCTTTCTTGGGCTTGCGTGGTATTACCGCAGTTCATCAATAATTTCTCCCGTATTGCCGTGCCCATGACCCAACCGCTGAAAAAGGAAAAGAAGTTCGCCTCGTCGCTCGACCGCGCTTAGCTTTGACTCTAAAAGACCTCTTAACCCGAGCACCGGTGCTTATCTTGCCCGATATTCACAAGAGCTTCGACATTTATTGCGATGCTTCTCAACACGGGATCGGATGTGTCCTTATGCAAGAAGGTCATGTGGTGGCATATGCGTCAAGACAATTGAGACCGCATGAAGCCAATTATCCCACCCATGACTTGGAGCTTGCAGCAGTAGTCCATGCACTAAAAATTTGGCGGCATTACCTTATTGGTAATCGCTATAGATCTACACCGATCATAAGAGTCTCAAGTACATTTTCACTCAGCCGACTGAACCTCGAGAGAGAAGGTGGCTTGAGTTAATCAAGGACTATGATATGGGGCTCCATTATCACCTGTGGAAGGCCAATGTGGTGGCCGACGCGCTGAGTAGGAAAACCAATGCAACTGTTTGTCGGTAACTCCCTTTTCGGCAAGGTTGTGTGCTGACATGCAACGCCTGCACCTGGGAATCATTGAGGAGGGTACCCTTGCTGCTCTCAAGGTGGATTTCACCTTAGAAGATCAGATCAAGGAAGCTCAAAAGACCGACATGGAAGTCGCCCAAATCCGGGAAGAAATGAAGAAGGGTAAGGCCAAATGTTTCAACCATGATGCTGAGGGCACCCTACGATTCGGAAGCCGTTTAGTAGTGCCATTCAATGACAACCTGAGGGAGTTGATTCTTAAGGAAGCTCATGATTCGCGATTCTCTATACATCCCGGGAGTACCAAGATGTACCATGATTTGAAGAAACGATTGTGGTGGAGCCGGATGAAGCAACAGATCGCGCAAAGATGTCGCCGAAAGTGCGACGATGCCGCCGAGTCAAGGCCGAGCACTTAAAGCCAGCGGTACTCAGAACCCTTACCCATTCCCCGTGGAAATGGGAGGAGGTTGGGATGGATTTCATTATCGGGCTTCCAAGGACCCAAACTCGCTCCGATTCTATATGGGTGATTGTCGATCGTCTGACAAAGGTTGCCCATTTTATTCCTGTCAAGACCACTTACACCGGAGCCAAACTAGCAGAGCTGTACATCTCCAGGATTGTTTGTCTCTATGGTGTACCGAAGGTGATTGTTTCGGATAGAGGTCCTCAATTCACATCTCACTTGGAAATGCTTGCATAACGCCATGGGGACCAATCTATCTTTCACCCGCTTACCACCCACAAACGGATGGACAAACCGAGAGGGTGAACCAAGTTTTAGAAGATCTTCTTCGGCATGTGTGCTGTCCTATAGCAAGGATTGGGAAAAGTGTTTACCGCTTATGGAGTTCTCCTACAACAATAGTTTCCAATCAAGCTTGCAAATGTCACCTTTGAGGCGTTGTATGGAAGAGCTTGTAGGACACCCTTGAACTGGTCCGGTCGGGAGAGACCATTCTATGGTCCAACTTTAGTGGAAGATGCGTATGACAAGTTCGTGTCATCCGCGAACGACTTTGACGGCTCAATCACGCCGAAGTCATATGCCGACCGCCGCCGCCGCGAACTAAGCTTTGAGGTGGATGATCACGCCTATCTCAAGGTCTCTCCAATGAAAGGAACACACCGCTTTCAAGTCAAAGGCAATTGGCACCTCGCTACATTGACCTTTCCGAATTGTAGCGAAGATGGGATCGGTAGCTTATAAATTGGAGTTGCCGCCATCACTTTCAGATGTGCATGACGTGTTCCATGTTTCACAATCAAGAAATGTCTCCGCCCCAATCAAGCAATCGAGTTGGAAGCACTCGACTTGCAACCCGATCTTTCTTATCAGGAGCACCCGATTCGCATTCTTGAAGAAACGGAGCGCAAGACGAGGAATCGCAACATCAAGTTCATCAAAGTTCAATGGAGTAACCATATCAAGATGAAGCAACATGGGAACGTGAAGACCATCTCGCGAACCGAATATCCAGATCTTTTTCCTTCGCTTGAAATGTCTTCGTATCAAGAAAGGAAAGGTTAAGCAAAATAATGGAAAGGAAAATGTAAGAGCCATTCCTTGTAACTTGATAGGATATCTTAGCACTATCTTTGAAGGAAATCAAGACAACAGATGTTATGTTTCCTTTAGAACTTTTCTATTCATCTTTAAGTCCTGCCGATCTCGGGGACGAGATCTTTTGTAAGGGGGGGAGGTTTGTCACATCCCCAAATTAATAAAGAGGATTATTATGCATTTCATTAGCATGCATCATGATTTCCAAAGATTTATATTAAATATTGCATTTGGAAAATCTGTGAAAGGAATTAAACTTATGCTATAATTGGAACTACAAATGAAAAGCCAAAACAAATGCTATTGAAGTTCCCCTTGAATTAATTTATTAAAATACTACATTACTTATCATGAATTAATATAATTTTTCCCAAATTTTTGGGAAGAGTTTGAACCCTGATAAAATTCAAACACAACCCAACAACATAGCTTAAGTTTGAATTTGTAAAACACAGAATATATCATAAACAGTATGATATTATAATTTTTATGGGTACTAGGTCACCCCAGAACCCTCGAATTATTCCACATTTTTATAAATTTTATTGCTATATTTTAGAGCCCGGTCAAACTAGGAGGTTTAAAATTTAATCTGGTCAATTAGGAGCACTGCTCCTGCTCAAACCCATTACACAAGAGTCCGACCGAGCCACTTGGCGAGCCGTCCCAACCAAACCTCTCGGTTGTCGACCCTCCGATCCAGATCCGACGGTTGGTCTCTCGCCGCGCGCGCTGCTCCGCCTCTCTCTCTCTCGCCACTGGGCCCACCTCCCGTCGCCTTCGCTACTCTCGCACCAAGGCGCAGCAGGTTGCGCCACGCGCCGCCATGCGCCGTGAAGCTCGCCGACGCCGCGGACCGCACCGCCCTTCGTGACCTATCTCGGCCATCGCCATCTAACGCCGCCTGCTCCGCCCTTCGGCTTCGCTTAAGCCACCCGCGCCCCTTTCTCTTGGCCATTCTTCCTCTCGACACGTGAGGAAGGAGAAGCTCGTGTGCTTCGCTCTGTAAGCCTCGCGCTTTTCCCCTCCTCTTCAATTCGACCTATGGCCATTCCATTTTTACTAATGCCAAGCTTTACCGTGCCTTGTAGCTTCCGTAACGCGACCGTGTCTTCCTCAGCCCCGGTTCACGCTCAGAGCTTGCATCCGAGGACACCGCTGTTCTATCTTCGCCTCCGGTGAGATACTTGCTAACTCCAATAGCACACATTATGTCTTTGAGTTAGAGTATGAGTTCCTCACCCAATTTTGGCAATGCACGACAGAGCTCGTGAATTCAAGATTAGTTCGCCTTCTACCGAAAAGGAAACTCTTCGCCTCCCACTTGATCCGGTAAGGCATTGGTCATTTCCTTGCTACTTGAGCGCACCCTTTAGATCTCTGAGCCATCCCAAGCTTCATTATCTTCCTTGTTGCTCAGGGTGTCGCCTCCACATTGAATCTGCACCGTAGTGGACCTCACCGCCGCCAAGCTAGCTCCGGCCATCCACTCTTCTCTCCACTCTCGTAGCTCTCAAGAGTCCCTAGATACTCGTGCACCCGCTTTTGAACCGCCATGAGCATTATCTAGTCGCTACACGCTTGTCAGATTGTACACCGCCGCCTCTCTCCGGCGAAGCCGCCAAGACAAAGCCACCTCAAGAGTCGCCACCACCACCCAAAGTTGCGCGGGGTTATTATGCAGCCTATAGCCGCTTGGCCGGCCTCGCAGGCGCGTGAGCGCCGCGAGCCACGGCAATCTCACGGCGCGTTGTCGGACGCGTCCGACAATCGTAGCAAAGTCATTAAGACTTTGATTCGGCCATTAATTGCCTAATGATTGCTTATCGTTATTAATGATGTCTTAAGCGAGTAGATGAGTCTATGACATGCGCCCCAAGAATGTAAACTGAGGAGATAAGCGGCGGCCGACAAGTGGGCCTAGCCACTTAAACTCTTTCTCATCAGGTTGTGTGCGGCCATGGACTCGTGGTCCATGCATCGTGTCAGTAAACCGCTTCGCTTACATGCGGCCCCGCTTGTCGGCCGGAAATTAAATCCCGGGGTAAATGAGAAATGACATCATTACGCCCCACATGTCGCTGGCTGCGCTAGGTAGCGCTCGTAAGAAAAGTATTAATCGATTAAGAAAATCGAATGTGTTTATTTATGAACCAAAAATAGGATTAACTTCCAAAATGCATAACAAACTCATTTTTACTCCAAATGGGATGAAACCAGTGCTGGTAATTTTTATTTTTGATGAACTTTATTTCAAAATAGGTTTCACATTTATCTCGGTAACAGAAAAGATAGATTTGGAATATGAGTGTTTAATTGATTATCTTTACAATAGAAAATGGCTATAACTTTGAAAATTCATATCTTTTGCTTGAAACTCCAATTAGGATGAACCAATTTTTAGTGGACTCACAATAATATGACCTAATTATCTATAAATTCAATTGCCTTCCCTCTGTTCTACAAAATTTAGCCAAAACGTTAAAATTGGATAAACTGCATTATCGGGACATACAAACTTCAATTGGCCATAACTTTCACCTACTGAATCCAATTGGGATAATTCTTGTCCCTATATTTATCTCATGGCATAAAATTTGTACTGTAGAAAAATCATGCATGTTGGAGCACTTTGATTTTTGGGTTATTTCTCGATGTTTATCGATTTTCCCGCTCTATAGATACCGCCGATTTCAACGTAGATTCTTACGCTACCGAGAGTGAACAACTACTCTTCCAGAAGGCAAGCATCCTTTGAAATTTCTTTTGCATCATATTGATCCCGCTTTTCTTACATTAGTATTTGAAATGCAATGATATTGCCTGCATGCTATTTTTGGTATACCTTTATGTTTGAGTAGATGAGTTATGTCCTATGCTTGATGGTTATCCCTGATATTTTACATACACATATGCTTAAGATAGGTTTGTGATGATATGATTGTTGTGTGTCTATTGCTTAGCCATTATGGTCTAGATAACGCAGAGATCAATTGGCGGGACTAGCTCACAATTGTGGGAGACACATAACAATTCTTATTCTTTTATTAATTTTTGTCCAGATTGTTATATCTGGTTATATTGGTTCAAAACTTGTTATTGTTAAATGGTTTTGGGTCCGGACAAGTGGTTGTAGTGTGGGTGCTGTTATGCACGAGATTTGGGTTTGTGGTTGTCTTGTCCGACCATTAAGGACCGAGCCATGGACGTTACACTCCAAGCACGAGCGCATTATCACATGCGGATATGGGTACCGCATGCTTAAGTAAGGGGAATGTTTTATTGGGTAAGACCGCAGCGTGTGGGGACATAGAGACCGTGAAATCCTATGTTCCTTTGGAACCCCAGCAGTGATATATACTGTGCTTAATGAGCACGATTACCTATGTTGTGGGATGCAACATACTAACTACCTCACACTGGCCACTCCAGTACAACGTATGTGCCCGCTTAGCATTTGCTATATGCTTATGTCTAAGTTGGGAATAACACATATGGGTGGTACATCCCAATAAGATGTTCTTGCTAAAATGATCAGATCTCGATTCTCCCTACAAGCATACCTAAGGAAGTGTGCTATATTCGAGGCATCCGAGGCTTACTGCTAGTCGAGTCATGTGGGTAAAGTAGTACACCGCAGAGATAATCTATTCGAATAGCCGTGTCCACTGTTATGGACAACACTTGGTTTAAGTATGCTTCATCGTTAGACTTCAAAAATTAAAAGTTGACATGGTTACAATTGGTTTCGGCATGAATGGGATGTTCATGTACTTTAGTTTATCAAAGTGGACAGCCACCTTGATATTGATTGATCCATATTATTACATATGTCTTGTGAAACCCTTTCTTGAACAACTGATTTATAACTTGGCTTTTGAAAACTAGATGGTCTAGGAATGTAAGATGTTGCGTTTTATGCAAAACTAGAACCACTAATGCTATCCCTTGATTGCCCAATATGCATAACTACTTTTCTTTGTGTAAGACTTGCGAGTGCACTTGTACTCAGCCAGATGTTGGCTGGCCTTTTTGTTTTTTCTTTTCAGGTGAGGACGATGTCGAGCCCGATGAGCTCGTCAGTGCCGATTTAGGCGACACTGACGAGTAGTGCTATCTTTTAACCCCAGTCGGTTGCCTTGGGTTATGGGCATACCTTGCTGGACTTTTGGTTTATTTATTTTTGCTTCCGCTGTTATTTATCACTCTTACTTGAATTTGGCCGGTCGGCCGTTATGTAATAGTGTAGACTTAACTATTATGTTGTATGTCTTTTGGATTGTTAATGTACGTTGTTGTATGGATGTGATCAATGTTGAATGAGAGTATGAGCGTGTTGGCCGCTGATCCTGGGAGCCAACACGGCCTCATACTCGCTGTGATGAATCCCACTTTAACTTGTCTAAGTGTTGGCTTTGACCGTTGGAGAACCGATAATCATGTGGTGCTTGCAGAGGAGCAACGCGCATGATCACCGGGGCTCTAGTTTCGGTCGGGCTCCTCACTTGGATGGAGTTAAGGCGGAATTCATTTACTTGAGGCCCAGAGTTATTTCCTTAAGACCAGGTAAACCTCGGTCTTACTGAAATAACCCGGGGGTCCTCACATCATGTATCAATGCAAATCTAATCTACATGTCCACATGCACTTCTTTCGCGTATACCGGTATAGCATGAGTGAATGCTCGCGACAACATTCACTCTCAAGCCCGTTCCTCCATAAGGATCGGGGACCTCCTCCACTCCCGTGGAGTTGTGATCATTCATGATCACCAGCTCATATGTAAAGATGCTTATGAATGCAAACATGCAAACTCCATCATAAACATAATATCCAACTTTTCATCATGTTTATCAACAAAGATATAAACATACCAATTATTTGTTTGCAATTAAACAAAATAAAAGCACAACAATAATGGTAATAGAAGATAAAGAATCACAGTGATCATCATTGATCGCTGTCTACCATGCACTTGCCTTTACTAGTTGCGACGCACAATTTGGCTAGCAGATGGCAACAAGCACGACGCCTCTCCTATATTAAATACACAAACTTCAATACAAGCTATAGCAACAAGAATAGCAATCAATATACTTCGCTCCTACCCGACCCCAAATATACCACGTTACGCCGGTACCGAATAGTTACCCGTAGCTGTCTTAGTACTAAAACGAACGTAACTTTTGACTCGAAAATCCGATCACCACAAACCACCCCATTCTGGATTCTTTATAAAATTATCCACATTTTCTTAGATTACAAAGTCTTCTAATTAAATCATCTAACCCTCCGTATTTAGCCCAGAAAGCCGATCTGTCCGCTTCGGAACAGCAGTCTTAATAAATTCATAACTTTTGTTTTACTCAACCAAAATTCGTGTTCTCAGATTCTACAGAACCATTGGACAATTATCTACATCTGTCATGTAGATCAAAAACTCTAATTAGGTTATTTACTATTTTTAATCTACAGTCTACCAAAACAGCGCCGAAAGACGACAACCGTAATGACAGCAGCCTTCCGAAAATCATAACTCGAATTCTACTTGTCCGATTGACATGATAAAATATGCTATAGAAAGATATCGAAATTATATACAATTAACTAGTAGATGATATTTTCAAAATTTGTCATTAAGGTACCCGAATAAATCGCTCAACGTAACAGCAAAGCTAACGGATCTTTTAATCGGCCCCTGAACTAGAAAAAACTAAATCCCTCTCTAATCTCTATTCTAATCTCTAATTAAATTGACAAGATGGAGACAGAGAAATACAGATCATTACCACACGATGAAAAAACTCGGATCCCGACTTCTTCCTGCTAATTTTCCTCTTCTCTATCTTCTTCCTGGATCTACCTTCTTGATTTCCCTTCGGCAGCGACACACATGCTAGCTGGTTGTGGCTGTACTTAATGGTAGCAATTAGTAGCCTCACCTACACATGTGTGCATGGATCATACGTGAAAAGCAGCCACATCCGTAGGCACACAGGGCAGGCGGCTACGTGCGGCTGGCTAGCAAGCGGCAGGGCAACATGCGCAAGATCAACGCAGCCAAGATGAAGAAGAAAAGTAACGCAAAGCGACGGCAAAGATCGGGCGACGTTCACGGCAAGCAAAGAACGCAGAGGATGGTGGTGGCGCGACGCAGCAAAGCGTTCGCCAGTAGGCTCGAGCGACGAAATAAAAAAAAGCAGCAGATGGTTGAGAGCGGTGGGTGGAGAGAAAAGAAAATGTGGCTAGGGTTTTCTAGAATTCCCACAATTTATTTATATAGCTCTTAAAAATTCGAAATTCTATTTTTTTATGTACTATTTTATTTAATTACGACCGACCCTTAAGACGTTATTATTAATATTAATATTATTTTTCGTAGTATTACATTCTACCCTCTTAGCAGTAATTCGACCGAATTCTACTCGCTGCTCTACTCAAATAAAAACTACATCGCTGAAATTAAACAACAAAATAACACGCACCGACGTGAACAACTCGGAAATTGCTCGCGCATGCGAGACTCCAACTCCCAAGTCGCCTCTCTCGATCGATCGCCCACAAAGACCTTGACGATACCAACGCCTTGTGCCTCAAAGACTCGCTCCGACCTCTCGTATCGCGCGCGGATGCGACTCAACCGTGAGGTCTTGCTCAATAGTCACGGCTCTAATGAAATCTTATGCTCTGGATCTCTCAAAACTTTCAAAGATCGAGACGTGAAACACATTATGAACCCCACGCATGGACTCGGGAAGGTCCAGCGGTAGGCTAACTTCCCAATTCTTGCAATAATCGAGAACGGTCCAACGTACCTCGGGCTAAGCTTCCTCTCGTACCAAACCGAACAATACCTTTAGTGGGAGACACTCTCAAGAGCACTGGTCACCCACCGCAAACTCCAAGTCACGCCTCAAATCAAGATAACTTTTTCATGCGCCCACGAAACGCTAATGATTTCGCCTCACCATGGCCACACGCTCAACGGTCTTCAATCGGTCAGGACCCAAAATTGCCTTCTCTCCAATCGCATCCCAAAGAAAGCGGCGACCGCACTTCCGCCATAGAGAACCTCAAATGGCGCGGCTCTAATATCGAATGGTAACTATTATTATAAGCAAACTCTGCAAGTGGCAACTGGTCCTCCCAACTACCCTTCCAAGATAGAACACAAGATCGCAACATGTCCTCCAAGGTCTGAATAGTACGCCTGATCGCCCATCTGCATGGGTGAAACGTCAGATACAAAGTGAGCTGTGTGCCCAATGCACTCGCAGACTCTCCCGTAACTTGAGACAAACTTGGCCCTCGTCGTAAACGATGGTCTTTGGCACACCATGCGTCTTACTATTTCACGCACATAAATAGGAGCTAGATCACTCATTGAATTTGTCGTGCGAATAGGAATGAAGTGCGCAGACTTCTTTGAATCGATCCACCACTACCCAAATCGCATCCTTCCTCGCGCGAACGAGGTAAGGCCACCACAAAGTCCATAGAGATATCATCCCAAGGCCACTGGGGTACCTCCAAAGGCTGCAATAACCCTGCAGGACGCTTGTGTTCAGCTTTCACTTGCTGACAAACAACGCAAGAAGCCACATAATTAGCAATGTCCACCTTCATTCTTTTCCACCAAAAATTCTGTTTCAGATCTCGATACATCTTAGTCTCACCAGATGAGCGAGGTACGGAGTGCGATGTGCCTCCCTCAAGATATCATCTTTGACCTCCGCCTTTTGTGGTACGCAAAGACGGCCTTTAAACCTCAAAGTACCAGAATCATCCATACTAAAATCACCCTCATTACCCTCATCCAGACGCTTCCTAACCTCCTGTAGTAACCGGTCACTCTGTTGTGCTTCCCGCACACGGTCTGGAATAGCTGACTCAAGAATCAACTGTGTCTCAACATGTGTTGTGCCCGCATAACAATAAGATATTCCCATGCGATCAAAATCAGCAATGAGGCAATCTAGAGTAGCAGGAGTCACCTTGCGACTAAGAGCATCAGCAACTACATTGGCCTTGCTCGGATGATCTTGAATAGTAAGATCGTAGTCCTTGATCAACTCCAACCACCTCCTTTGCCTCAAATTCAGATCCTTCGAGTGAAGATATACTTGAGACTCTTGTGATCTCGTGAAAATATCACAAGGCTCGCCAGATAGATAATGCCTCCAAATCTTGAGAGCAAAACAACCGCAGACCAACTCCAAATCATGAGTGGGATAATTTCGCTCGTGCTTCTTTAACTGCCTTGACGCATAAGCAATCACCTTACCGCCTTGCATGAGAACACACCAAGACCCACTCGTGACGATCTCAAAAGATCGTGAACCGCTTTCTGGCTCGGAAGAGTGAGAATAGGAGAGGTCACCAACCTCTCTTTCAAAGTCACGGCCGCGCCACACTCATCCGATCCACCGAATCTCACACCTTTTGAGTAAGCCGAGACATCGGTTTGGCGATGATAGAGAAATCCTGCACAAAACGCCGATAATATCCAGCCAAGCCCAAGAAACTCCTCACCTCCGTCACATTAGTCGGCCTCTTCCAATCCACCACTGTGGAGACCTTACCAGGATCAACAGCAATGCCCTGAGGGTTAATCACATGACCCAGAAAACCCACTTCTGAAATCCAGAACTCACATTTCTTCAACTTAGCATAGAACTTGTGGTCTCTCAAAGTATCTAAAACCAGTCTCAAATGACGCTCATGATCCTCATTGGTCTTGGAATAGATAAGAATACCATCAATGAACATGTCGGATCCCAAAATTTCGATTCGGAATCCTCTGTGTTTCGTGCACTAGTCCAGGATCACGCTAGTGCACACAGTGTTAACAAAGGTGGATATCGATCCACACCAGCGAATAATAGCATAAACGATAAATATATAAAGGTTTGACCTTACGGTCGAGTTTACATTTATTTAAGCCACGCAGGGCTAACAGAGAAATAAAGCAGCGGAAACATAAACTGCAGTGGCATCCCATCGATTCACCACAGGCAACCGACTGGGGTCAAGACCTCGCGATTAGGCACCTTCGATAAACTCCTCCTCGAAAGCTGGTGAAGAATCCTCCTCTTCTGCTTGATTCGTCAAAACAAGCGTGAGTACACACCGTACTCGCAAGCCACACCACAGAGATGCAATATATATATACATGCTGGCTTTTTACAAGGGAAAGGCATTCGGTGGTTCTTTTGCATAAATGCAATGTTTGCAATTGAATAATAAATATACATTGATAACAAGTAAAACAATTAGATAACAATAATTTGATAATTGATTTCACAAAGACGCTTTACAACTTAACCGATTATTCACATAGCGGATGATTTAAATCACACAGCTCCTCCCCACACGCTTTATGAAAAACTACCCCTAGTGTGAAATCCCGAGCATGCCCATGATCATGACGCGCTATTCAATAGATTATATATATACTGCAGAGTTGTACACTTTACCCACAAGATATAATTAGTGTAGCTAGCACTAACCATAACAAAGCATTTCGGATCCGCATCGTACTATGCTAGGCCCGCCTCAAAAGCAGACATGTGGTTGTACAGATAGGCTCAGTTCAATGGCACACATGGTGAGGTCCTTAATCGACCAAGGCAAGACTACCATTTGCTAACTATGCCACACAGATTAGCTCCCATGCACACAGCCTCACACGATCCACCATTTCACACAAGATCCACCACATGCCTCGCCTAAATCCTTTTTCCACCGGTTGATTAAGTACAACACATGCCATAACAAAGACACAAGACACACAGATTTTACCACACAGATTGCATATTCACTTAGTCAGGTTTAAATAACTGCAGTCTCACATGACATGGAGATTCGTGGCATGGCTAAGCAATCTAATCGCACTAACCAACCCACGTTGGTGCTACAATATTTACCAACTAAATATCAACTAGGGTGACAAAGGATCAAGGCATAACAATTATACAAGGAAGACATAACAATATGGAATTAACTACTACACCCAAAACATTTAAATAAATACTTGAATTAAGATGCAGTAATTTAAATTAAAATACTTTTAGCAAACTGGGAATCAAGATGGTCAAGGGTATAGCTTGCCTTGGAAAAGGTTCAGGTGCTGGTCTTGGTCTTGGAAAGCTCCTTCTTCCTCAAACCTCCGTAAGTATCGTCAAGTCTACTCAGAACTAAGCAAACAACAAGAATAAATAAATAACAGAAGCAATTAACTCCAATAAAATAATTAAAAATCTCCAATAGATAGATCTTGATTTTATACAAATTTAGAAATTTGAATGGATGGATTTGGAGTTAGGATGCAAAAGTTATGAGGTTCCAAAGTTTGAAACAAAAGAAAACCCTAAAATTAGGATTTATTGGAATTCCGAATTATTTCTCAAAAGAAAATCGGATTATTGCGCAAGCATGACATCGCATGACGTCCCCGAAAACCGGAAAATATAAATAAAGAAATCGACGTGTGGGGCCCACACGCCGTGGACACGCCCACGGTGGACCAGTCCACCGAGCCTCTGAGGATCCGTCGGCCGAGCCGGGCGCGCCGTGCGCGTGGCGCCGACGCGGCGCCACGTAGCCGACACGCACGCACGGAGAGCGAGGTGGTGGCCGATCGGGCGCCCACGCCACGACGACGACAACGGCCAAGGCGCGGCGGCTCGACGGACCGCAACGGTCTTTGCGGTGATCGCCGGCGAGAGTGGGTGGCACCAACGGGAAGCTTACTCTGATGCGAACCTTTTGGTACTGGTCTAGGCACAAGAGGACGACGGAGGTGGCCGTGGCGAGCAGCTCGAAGCGCGAGGCGTTCGGGTTTTGTCGGGTGGCTACTCCGGTGAGGTCCAGGCGGCGTGGGTGGTAGCTGGAGGTAGGTGTGAGACCCCGGTTTATCCGGCTTGTAATGCTTAACCATCCACTTGGTCCTAGCATCACAAATCAGATAATCCGAGACTCGAGACATGTATACTTCCCAGAGTGCAAGATACACACCTCTTTACAAAGCTCATGCATCAATTCCATTCATTCACATAGAACCAAGCAAAACAACAACCGTAAGATGACATACATAAAGGATAGTTATTACAAAAGAGAGGCCAACCGCCAAATGACATCATACACAAAGAAATATAACAATGAAGCAAAAGTGCCATAAGATGGCCATAAACCAAAAGAGCCAATCGGTGTGCCTTTAACCCACAAGGCAACCGAGGACCGCCAAAGCTAGTCGTCGAATCCACAAAGACAACTCACAAAAGTGAGGCCCTTGGGGCTCACCTTCTTCCTCTCAGAACAAAAGCACCAAACAAAAGCCGGGTGAGTACTTTGAATGTACTGCAAGATATACAAGAATGATAACAGATCTACACAATAACTATATGCAAGCTTAATTAAGTGGAGCAAAGCTAGGACTCAAAATTTTAAGCATAAAGCAAGTTTTATTTGCAATAGTGTAATAGATTGAAAGCAATTTAACAAATCTGATTTTATTTGATACAAACAAGAGTAATCAAGTATCAACAACGATAAAAATACCCGAAGTGACTAGACCATTAGTCACCACAATAGCATGAATTACCCATTCATGCCAACCATGTCAAGTTTTAATTTTAAAACAAAAACAGTTGTTGAAGTCTAGATCTTGCGGGAAATCCCCAAGCGTGTCCATAACCTAGGACGAGGCTATTCGAATAGTTTTATCCCTGCAGGGTGTACCAACTTACCCACATGTCAGACCGCCTTTTTGCCAAGCTATTAAGCACACTTCCTTAGGTATGCCGGCACGGCTAAGTCCTACGAGACATTTCCAATATTGTGAATTATTCACGAGCCGCCCGTATGGATAGAAACCCATACGTTGTGTCGAGTCATCGTAAAGCCTCGGTCAACTACCCTTCCCGGGTAAAGCCTTGGACAACTACGACGCTCCTCGAGATGGAGAGCCTACCCGGAATCTCCACCACCGCACACCCAACACAAGAACACCGAGAACACATATCATGTTTCACACAACACACACAACCCCCTCCTGCGACTCGGAGATAACCCACGCCAAAGTACTAGGTCAAGAGGGGTCCCATATAACCCTCATGTGGTTAGTACGCAAAAGTGCTTGGATCAATGGCGCAAGCAACATTTTCGGTCCTTAGGGACCTGGGCACCTTTCCTTGTCACACCCAACAATCACACCAACATGCCATTGTGCCCAAGTCAAATCATTTTGTCTCATTTTCGGTTTTTACAAACAAAAGCATAAGGTGCTGAACCAAAAATAAACAAAATGATTTGTGTGATCAAGGTCATCGACTAAGTCGATAACCGCCCAATTCTACCGGTAGCTAAGCATTTCTAGGCATGACATCGCAAAGACAGTAAAAGAGCATAATTAAATCACCGGGCTCTAATTCACCAGCGATGATAATAACTTATGGTTGTGGCAGGGGATAACATTTTAATGGCAACAATGCATTAGGAATAGCTACCTCTAAACAGGGCAAAAATAATTGGACACAAAAGCAATGCATACATATAATTTGTAAACAAGATATTAGACTTTGAAAGTAATGGGACATTTATGATCAAATATCTTGCCCGCTTGCGAGGGTCAAGGTGTTGTTGAGGATCAATAATATTATCAACGTGCTCTTTGGATCCTAACGAGAAAGCAAAAGCAACCGATAAGAACGAATAAAATGCAAAGACCCAACAGTAAACTCCTCCAAAAATTCTAAAATTTTTACAGTAGCAAGGTCTTGATTTATAATGAATTTAGCAACAAGAACCAATTGATTTGGATTCTTAATGCCAAAGATATGACCAAAACAATTTTGCTCACTTTTATAAATAAAAATGCTACTATTTATTAACAAAACTTTCTGGAGCTATACTGAGTTGGAAACATTTTTAAATTAAAGTCTAGTTAAAAACATAACCAACAAAATTTGAATCAACCGGAAAGGATTTGAAATGAATTAGTTATGCATTTTACAAGTTATCACCTTTTCGCTTGATAAATAAATCCTTTCGGAAAATCGAATTTAAAACGACGTGGACGAACGAGGAGCGTTGATCGCGATCGACGGTCCGCGCCTCAGCGCTTAACGGCGCGCCAAGCCTCAGCGCCAACCGTTGGATCTCGATCCAACGGTTCACGCGGCCCCGAGCGCTCGGTGGTCCGAACGCTCACGCGCGACGCGAGCCGCCGATCTTGGATCCAACGGTCCACACGGATCGAACCTTTCGGGCGGTCGAACGCTCACTCAAATCGACCGTCGATCTTGGATCCAACGGTCCAAACTCCGGCTACGACGACAGCGCGCGCGCGCCGCGAAACCCTAAACGCCAACCGTTGATCCGGATCCAACGGCTCACGTTGAATCGAGCGCCGCGGCTGTATTGAACGCTCTCTTCGCTATGGGCCGCCGATCAAGATCGACGGTCCGAGTCATCGACAAAAGACGACCCGCGCCTCGTCCGACAAAAGTAACAGAGAGGATCTCCGGCTAAACGCCGGCGATCTAGAGCACGGCTATGCTACCCAAGAGCACCAACAAGATCCTAATACTAATGCGCATCTACAGCAGCAAGGAATCGAGCAATGGAGGACTTACCCGAGCTCGAGACGAAATTGAAGGTTTTCGGCCGAATTTGGGGGAAAACCGAAATTGATATGCTCCCGCAAGCAAACGAAATTGAGTGAGGGTTATTGCTCACAGAGAGGAGAGGAAGCAGGCAAAGAAGGAATTTGAGCGAGAGAAACCGAGCACCACTTTCACCAAGAACTTTGAAGCTCGGCAATGGCGATAATGGCGCACCAAGGTGCAAACTCGAAATTTAGCTCAAGCAATGCACTAACAAAGTGGCTCTGGAGTTCAAGGGTGTTCAAAGAAAGATAAGGAAGCCATCGAGGAGTCTTATAGGTCAAGAAGCAAGAAGAGAGCAACGGCATGAAAATGGTGAGCTCACGGGGGCGGCCGAGAGCGATGGGAGCAAGTGAAATCGGTGGGGACGACGACTATGGGGCGTGGAACGGGGCATTAAATGCCGAGAGTCGTTGGCCAAAAGTCGAGGTGACCCGACGCCGCCACGCTCTCGCAATTTTCACCGCCATCGTTGACTTCGGCGAGCGCGAGCGACGGAGGAAGACGAAAGAGATCACCGTTGGATTTTAATCGGACGGTTGAAAAGAACGGTCGTCGATAACGATTCAATCGCGCGCTTGATCTTGGGCCGTTGATTTGGATCCTACGGTTCACGTTTGCGCGAGGCGCTCGGACGGTCCGAACGCTCACGCGATTGTGGACCCTTGATTTAGAATCCAACGGTTCAAATGGATCGCGCGCCCGGACGGTCCGAACGCTCACGCGATCGTGGGCCGCTCGATGTCGATCCAACGACTCACAACCTCGCGCCCAACGATCGAGCCGTGCGTTTAGTTGATCGAACTAAATCAAGTGGCTCGAGCCCGAGTCCGTCCGAACCCGAGGAACAAGTGAAAACCGGTTAGGGTTTGAATTTGAATACCGATTTTTGAGGAATTTGTTCGAGGTAGCAAACAAGCTCCAAAAATTATGAAATTTTAACTGGAGATTGCTAACAGCGAGAGGAACCGTATATAAAATTTTCAGAGACTTTTATGCACTGCATTTATCTCTAAAAATTCCAGAAGGCTATCTTAGGAGTTTGACTAATGTTTGACTTGTCTCAAAAATTATCAAATAATTTCTGAAAATTATGAAATAATTCTGAGGTGTTAAACATCACTCCTAGGTTCAATTAAAATTATTTTCAGGGGTTGGGCACAAGATTTTCATGAAGGAGATTTGTGTTGTGTCCAAATGGCAATTTGATTTTTGATTTCACATAATTCTTTTACAAAAATTATGGAACTGATCACAGAAATCAAGATCAGAGAAAAAGTTTTAATTTCTCTTCATTTTTATTACATTTGAAACACAAACCAATTTTGGGATGTTACAAAACCTCCCCCCCTTACAAAAATCTCGTCCCGAGATTTGGCTCACTCAGAAAGAAAGATGGATAGTCCGCACGAGACGATCTTCCCTTTCCCAAGTAGCCTCATCCTCAGAATGGTTCGACCACTGAACTTTGAGGAATTTGATGGTTTTATTCCTCGTTCTTCGTTCAGCCTCTTCAAGGATGCGAACAGGGTGCTCCTTGTATGTCAAATCTTCCTGAACATCAAGAGTTTCCAACGGAGCTTCCTCGGTTGGAACACGGAGACACTTCTTTAGTTGGGACACATGGAAAACATCATGTACCCCTTCAAGTGCAGCTGGCAATTCCAACTTATAGGCAACAGCCCCTTTCTTCTCGATAACACGGTAAGAACCGACATATCGAGGAGCTAACTTGCCCTTGACGCCGAAACGCTGATGGCCCTTCAAAGGAGAGACTTTGAGATACACAAAGTCATCAGGCTCAAAGCTCAACTCACGACGACGGCGATCCGCATAGCTCTTCTGCCTGGATTGAGCGGTGCGCAAACGATCACGAATAAGCTGGACTTGACTCTCGGCCTCATTGATCGAGTCCGCCAAAGAAAGGTCTTTCGCCCGCCTCCGACCAATTCAACGGGTTCTCGCACTTTCTCCCGTATAAGGCCTCGAAGGTGCCATGCCGAGACCGGCCCGAAAGTCGTTGTTGTAGGAAAACTCGGCAAATGGCAAGCACTTCTCCCAGTTCTTTCCATAGGAGAGGACACAAGCACGGAGCATGTCTTCCAACATTTGGTTGACTCTTTCACCGCCATCGCTTGAGGATGATATGTCGAATCGAAGAAAGACGAGTGCCCATAGCTTCTGCGCACCATGCCAAACCGGAGGTAAATAGTGAACCACGGTCGAAATGATCGCCTTTGGTACACCATGCAAGCTCACAACTCGAGACGAGAGCTCACTAGACGATCGCACGAAGCTTGGTCTTGATCGAAGAAAATGTGCCACTTTGGTTAATCGATCAATAATTACCCAGATAGCATCATTCCCTTTGTGACGTGGGCGCACCGTGATAAAGTCCATCCCGATCGAATCCCACTTCCATTTCGAATAGGCAAAGGTCAAGCAAGCTCGCTGGACGCCGATGCTCGCCTTGACACGACGACACACGCCGCACTCAAGCAACGAACTTCGTGATCTCCTCTTCATTCGGGTCCACCAAAATCTCCGACGGAGATCTTGATACATCTTTGTGGCCCCGGATGGATAGACAAAGGCGAATCATGGGCCTCACGGAGAATCAAATCCCGCAGCCCATGTCCTTTGGAACCACAAGGCGCGCCGAACCTTACAACACCATGCTCATCCTCGAGAAGCACTTGGTCGTTCCGTTCTTGACATTTTCCTTGATGCGCTTATTCCAAAGATCCGATTGCCGAGCGACCTTAATCCGATCTACCAAGGTTGGTTGCACAACCAAGGCAATGAGGGAACCACGCCAACCAAACCTAAGTTGAGACGCTGAAATTCCTCCGTAGGGTGGGTTGACATCCCCGAGCAACAAGGCATTGCAATGTGCTTTATGATCGAGCGATCGGCAACGACGTTAGCCTTGCCCGGATGGTAGTGAATACCCATGTCATAATCTTTGATCAACTCCAACCATCTCTTTGCCCGAGGTTCAGATCTGGTTGGGTGAACAAATACTTTAGGCTTTTGTGATCCGAATACACTTCGCAACGACACCGATTAGGTAATGTCGCCAAATCTTAAGTGCATGAATCACCGCAGCTAATTCCAAGTCATGGGTAGGATAGTTGAGTTCATGAGGTCTCAATTGCCTTGATGCATAGGCCACTACCTTGCCCTCTTGCATCAGGACGCAACCGAGTCCTCGACGAGAAGCATCGCAAAAGATATCGAAGCTTCGATGAATATCGGAAGAACAAGGACGGAGCGTGGTCAAACGCTTCTTAAGTACTTGGAAGCTTTCTCACAAGCATCGGACCACAAGAACTTCTTGTCCTTCTTGAGCAACTCCACATCGGCCGCGATCTTGGAGAAGTTCTCGATAAACGGCGATAATATCCCGCTAAACCGAGAAAACTCCGCACTTCGCCATCAAGTAGGTCGACACCAAGAAAGAACATCACGATCTTGCTAGGATCAACGGCCACGCCTCCCGCCGAAAGAACATGACCCAGAAGGCCACTTCCTTCAACCGTAACGCGCACTTATCGAACTTTGCATACACGGTGCTCACGGCTTGCCTAACACGAGCCTCGATGCTCATCATGTTCCTCATCGCTCTTAGAATAGATAAGAATATCATCGATGAAGACCACAACAAACTTATCCAAATACTCCATGAATACCGAATTCATGAGGTTCATGAACAAGGCGGAGCATTGGTTAAGCCAAATGACATGACGGTGTATTCATACAAGCCGTAGCGAGTAGAGAAAGCCGCCTTTGAATATCCTCGGTCGATCCGAACTTGATGATATCCCATTCTCAAATCAATCTTGGAGAATACTCGAGCTCCGGTTAATTGATCAAAGAGATCATCAATGCGGGCAATGGATACTTGTTCTTTACCGCTACTTCATTGCTTGACGGTAATCAACGACATGCGCAAAGTATTGTCCTTCTTCTTTACGAAGATTGCGGGACAACCCCACGGAGATGAGCTAGGCGAATGAAACCTTTTTCTTGCAGCTCATTCATTGCTTCTTCAACTCCACCAACTCGCTCGGTGGCATCCGATAATGCCTCTTTGAAATCGGGCGCACGGAACCAACTCAATGACAAACTCTAGGTCTCGAATCGTGGCATCCCCGAAGAGCTTCAGAAAGACATCAACGAAGTCACGAACCGTGGGGACTTCACTAATATCTAGAGTGGGCTTCGCTTCAAGCGCGAAAAGATGCGACCTAGCGGCTTCGGCAAAAGCTAACCCGCCACGGAAGGACTAGATAGAGACACACTTCTTGGCACAATCGATTTGTCCCTTATGCCGAGACAACCAATCCATACCAAGAATTACATCTAGACTTGCTGAATGGAGGAGGATAAGATTCGCAAGAATCTTACTCCCACAATCTCAATTGGGACATCCCTACACTCGATTCACTCTCAACTCCAACCCGAGAGCGAATGAGCAATGGGACCAATAATGGAGTAAAGAGCAGCTCACTAATGGCAGAAAAGACTCGTAAACAAAAGAATGAGACGCTCCCGAATCAAACAAAACAAAGAGCGTAATGAGAGTTAACAGAAAGTGTACCCAAAGACGACGCCGGTGCCTCCCGTGCCTCCTCCGCCGAGATGAGGTTGACGCGACCACTACCCACGCCTTGGGTAGTAGGGACTATCTTCGTGTCCCGAGAAGAACCACCTCCCGCCCGCGCCCTCCATTAGGACGAGGGGTCGCCTCGCCTTCTTGGGGCATTGGTTCGCATAATGCCCCTTATTGTTGCGTAATAAGTGTGACATCCGCGGTTGTGCGGAGGCCTCGGCCGACTCGCAGTGCACGTGATTGGGGCACGGCTGCGAAGGGCGAAGAACAGTGCCGACGGCCTCGGGTGCCAAGGCGAGGACGGACCCCGAGACCGCCCAACACGAACGGAAAGAGCCGGCTCGCGCCGACTTGTGGGCCTCCCACTTGCGCTATGGAATCCACAAGTGCTCTCCCCGCTGCTCAAGAACGATGGCCTTGTCTACCAAGGCCCGGAAACCGAAAGTCAACGATGGATAGCTTGTCCCGCAGCTCCTCGCACAAACCATCCTTGAACTTCTCTTGCTTGGCCTCATCGGTGGCCATCTCCTCCGAGCATAACGAGCCAAATGGTTGAACTCGTAAAGATACTCCGGATCGAATGACGCCTTGCTCGAGCGACAAGAATTCCTTCTTCTTCACTTCATCTGCCGGAAGGAATATGAGAGCGCGGAAGGCAAGACGGAACTCCTCCCAAGTGACGGTGTGACCGCCCACCGCATGGCGAAAGCTCTCCCACCAAGACAAAGCCGCACCCTCCACCGGTGCGATGCAAACAGCGCTTCTCGTGCTCTCGCATCGCGCTATGCGGCTTGCGCCAACCGCACGGCCAATCGTCTGCGCAAGCGGTCCTCGACTGAGAACGAGGGGCCGAGTGCGAAGAAACTCCGCAAGTCCCCACGCGGCCGATGACCACTCCCTTGCCCGATCCTCAAGCACCGGTAAGGGCGGAAGTGTTGCGCGTGATGACGCCCGTAAGAACCTCCCGCCCTCCGCACGGTTGCGCCGACCAAGAAGGACCTCGCCATGGTCTGAGGAGGAGGAAGATCTCGTCCGACCACCGATCGCCTTGGCCGCTACGAAAAGGCCCGCCATCCTGTTACAAGAAACTTTGGTTAAAACTAGACTCAAAGATTTAAAGCCAAAAGAAAGCTTAAAAGCTAACGACTAGGGAATGGAATATCACCCTAACCGAAAGCCAAAAACAGCAAGTGGGTCAACTTAAACAAGCTTATAAAAAGACTCCAACAACAAGAAGGAATCACCAAACTAAAGCTCAACTTCCCAATGCAACCAACCCGTATTGAATGAACGAGTAATTGCTTGAGAAGATAAAAATTCAGAATAGTAGGTAAGATCTATTACCCTAAAGAGCAATGTTTAGTCAACTAAAATAGTGTTAGATACTTAGCTAACTAGTATCACATCTTACCCTTTTAACCCCACAAGTTTTAGTTGATTATCCTCTCATTTTCCACCCCATTAGAAACCATCGAGCTCGCTGTCCAGGAAATTGAGGTTGTCAGTAGTGATTTTGCATCCAAGCTCCCAAATAAGTCTTCCATTCTAGAAACTTCAAAATCTGGCACACTTCAATTTGCCAAGCTCAGTGGTCCTATCAGAAACCATTGAGCCTGCTGTCTGGAAATTGAAGCGTGCTGTCCAGATTCCGCATCCAAGCCTCTAGTCGAAATCTTCAGTCCAGAAACTTCAAAACCCTAAGCACTTCAATTTGCCAAACTCTGGTTCCCAAAACCCATTTAATCGATAACACTATCTTTGAAGGAAGAAGAGGTAAACAATTTTCAAAACTCAAATTAGAGTGAGATGAGAGGAGAAAGCTAAGATAGGTAAGGAATAAAATCTGAGAATTCCTTAAGCTTTCAAAAATCATTTGATACTTTGAAAATAAAGTTTTCCAAAATATCCTAAAGACGACCAACTTGGGTTACTACGGTCAGTATGGCTCGATACTAAACCTTAGAGACCCTGCTTATCCGGCTTGTAATGCTTAACCATCCACTTGGTCCTAGCATCACAAATCAGATAATCCGAGACTCGAGACATGTATACTTCCCAGAGTGCAGTATACACACCTCTTTACAAAGTTCATGCATCAATTCCATTCATTCACATAGAACCGAAGCAAAAACAACAAACTAAGATGACATACATAAAGGATAGTTATTATAAAAGAGAGGCCAACCGCCAAATGACATCATACACAAAGAAATATAACAATGAAGCAAAAGTGCCATAAGATGGCTATAAACCAAAAGAGCCAATCAAGTGTGCCTTTAACCCACAAGGCAACCGACCGACCGCCAAGCTAGTCGTCAATCCACAAAGACAACTCACAAAAGTGAGGCCCTTGGGGCTCACCTTCTTCCTCTGCAGAACAAAAGCAACCAAAGAAAAGTCGGGTGAGTACTTTGAATGTACTCGCAAGATATACAAGAATGATAACAGATCTACACAATAACTATATGCAAGCTTAATTAAGTGGAGCAAGTTAGACTCAAAATTTTAAGCATAAAGCAAGTTTTATTTGCAATAATGTAATAGATTGAAAGCAATTTAACAAATCTGATTTTATTTGATACAAACAGAGTAATCAAGTATCAACAACAAGAAATGCACCCCGAAGTGACTAGACCATTAGTCACCACAATAGCATGAATTACCCATTCATGCCAACCATGTCAAGTTTTAATTTTAAAACAAAAACAGCTTGTTGAAGTCTAGATCTTATGGAAATCCCCAAGCGTGTCCATAACCTAGGACAAGGCTATTCGAATAGTTTTATCCCGCAGGTGTACCAACTTACCCACATGTCGATCGCCTTTTGCCAAGCTATTAAGCACACTTCCTTAGGTATGCCTACACGCTAAGTCCTACGAGACATTTCCAATATTGTGAATTATTCACGAGCCGCCTGTATGGATAGAAACCCATACGCTGTGTCGAGTCATCGTAAAGCCTCGGTCAACTACCCTTCCCTGTAAAGCCTTGACAACTACGACGCCTCGAGATGGAGAGCCTACCCGAATCTCCACCACCGCACACCCAACACAAGAACACCGAGAACACATATCATGTTTCACACAACACACACAACCCCTCCCGCGACTGAGATAACCCACGCCAAAGTACTAGGTCAAGAGGGGTCCCATATAACCTCATGTGGTTAGTACGCAAAAGTGATTGGATCAATGGCGCAAGCAACATTTTCGGTCCTTAGGGACTGGGCACCTTTCCTTGTCACACCCAACAATCACACCAACATGCCATTGTGTTTAAGTCAAATCATTTTGTCTCATTTTCGGTTTTTACAAACAAAAGCATAAGGTGCTGAACCAAAATAAACAAAATGATTTGTGTGATCAAGGTCATCGACTAAGTCGATAACCGCCCAATTCTACCTAGTAGCTAAGCATTTCTAGGCATGACATCGCAAAGACAAGAAAAGAGCATAATTAAATCACCGGCTCTAATTCACCAAATGATGATAATAACTTATGGTTGTGGTAGGGGATAACATTTTAATGGCAACAATGCATTAGGAATAGCTACCTCTAAACAGGGCAAAATAATTGGACACAAAAGCAATGCATACATATAATTTGTAAACAAGATATTAGACTTTGAAAGTAATGGGACATTTATGATCAAATATCTTGCCTGCTTGCTGAGGGTCAAGGTGTTGCTGAGGATCAATAATATTATCAACGTGCTCTTCTGATCCTAACGAAAGCAAAAGCAACCGATAAGAACGAATAAAATGCAAAGACCCAACAGTAAACTCCCTCCAAAAATTCTAAAATTTTTACAGTAGCAAGGTCTTGATTTATAATGAATTTAGCAACAAGAACCAATTGATTTGGATTCTTAATGCCAAAGATATGACCAAAACAATTTTGCTCAGCTTTTATAAATAAAAATGCTACTATTTATTAACAAAACTTTCTGGAGCTATACTGAGTCTGGAAACATTTTTAAATTAAAGTCTAGTTAAAAACATAACCAACAAAATTTGAATCAACCGAAAGGATTTGAAATGAATTAGTTATGCATTTTACAAGTTATCACCTTTTTCGCTTGATAAATAAATCCTTTCGAAAATCGAATTTAAAACGACGTGGACGAACGAGGAGCGTTGATCGCGATCCGACGGTCCGCGCCTCAGCGCTTAACGCGCTGCTAAGGCCTCAGCGCCAACCGCTGATTCGATCCAACGGTTCACGTGGCCCCGAGCGCTCGGTGGTCCGAACGCTCACGCGCACGCGAGCCGCCGATCTTGGATCCAACGGTCCACACGGATCGAACCTTTCGGGCGGTCCGAACGTTCACTCAAATCGGGACCGCCGATCTTGGATCCAACGGTCCAAACTCCGCGGCGACACGCACGCGCCGCCGCAAACCCTAAACGCCAACCGTTGATCCGATCCAACGGCTCACGTTGAATCGAGCGCGCGCGGCCGTATTGAACGCTCTTCGCTATGGGCCGCCGATCAAGATCGACGGTCCGCAGTCATCGACAAAAGACGACCCGCGCTCTCGTCCGACAAAAGTAACAGAGAGGATCTCCGGCTAAACGCCGGCGATCTAGAGCACGGCTATGCTACCCAAGAGCACCAACAAGATCCTAATACTAATGCGCATCTACAGCAGCAAGGAATCGAGCAATGGAGGACTTACCCGAGCTGGAGACGAAATTGAAGGTTTTCGGCCGAATTTGGGGGAAAACCGAAATTGATATGCTCCCTGCAAGCAAACGAGAAATTGAGTGAGGGTTATTGCTCACAGAGAGGAGAGGAAGCAGGGGCAGCAAGGAATTTGAGCGAGAGAAACCGGAGCACCACTTTCACCGAAGAACTTTGAAGCTCAAGAATGGCGATAATGGCGCACCAAGGTGCAAACTCAAATTTAGCTCAAGCAATGCACTAACAAAGGGCTCGAGTTCAAGGGTGTTCAAAGAAAGATAAGGAAGCCACTGGAGGAGTCTTATAGGCCGAAGAAGCAAGAAGAGAGCAACGGCATGAAAATGGTGAGCTCACGGGTGGGGGCGGCTGAGAGCGATGGGAGCAAGTGAAATCAGTGGGGACGACGACTATGGGGGCGGTGGAACGGGGGCATTAAATGCTGAGAGTCGTTGGCCAAAAGCTGAGGTGACCCGACGCCGCACGCTCGCAATTTTCACCGCCATCGTTGACTTCGCGAGCGCGAGCGACGGAGGAAGACGAAAGAGATCACCGTTGGATTTTAATCGACGGTTGAAAAGAACGGTCGCCGATAACGATTCAATCGCGCTTGATCTCGGCCGCTGATTTGGATCCTACGGTTCACGTTGCGCGAGGCGCTCGGACGGTCCGAACGCTCACGCGATTGTGGACCCTTGATTTAGAATCCAACGGCTCAAATGGATCGGGCGGCCCGCACGGTCCGAACGCTCACGCGATCGTGGCCGCTCGATGTCGATCCAACGACTCACAACCTCGCGCCCAACGATCGAGCCGGTGCGCTTAGTTGATCGAACTAAATCAAGTGGCTCGAGCCCCAGTCCGTCCGAACCCGAGGAACAAAGTGAAAACCGTTAGGGTTTGAATTTGAATACTGATTTTTGAGGAATTTGTTCGAGGTAGCAAACAAGCTCCAAAAATTATGAAATTTTAACTGGAGATTGCTAACAGCGAGAGGAACCGTATATAAAATTTTCAGAGACTTTTATGCACTGCATTTATCTCTAAAAATTCCAGAAGGCTATCTTAGGAGTTTGACTAATGTTTGACTTGTCTCAAAAATTATCAAATAATTTCTGAAAATTATGAAATAATTCTGAGGTGTTAAACATCACTCCTAGGTTCAATTAAAATTATTTTCAGGGGTTGGGCACAAGATTTTCATGAAGGAGATTTGTGTTGTGTCCAAATGGCAATTTGATTTTTGATTTCACATAATTCTTTTACAAAAATTATGGAACTGATCACAGAAATCAAGATCAGAGAAAAAGTTTTAATTTCTCCTCATTTTTATTACATTTGAAACACAAACCAATTTTGGGATGTTACAGTAGGTCTGGGGACGGCGGACTTGGCGACGGGGCCCACTGAGGCAGTATGCCACCGGGCGTGGCAAGCAATTGAAGTTTTTAGGGTTTCGGTGACCGAAACCCAAATCTTTAACCGCGGCGGCTCTAGGGCTCTTGGGGTGAGGTGGGTGGCGGATCTGGTAAACGGAGGTGCTGGCGATCCCTGGGACCTATTTGTAGGCCCTAGGGTGGACTGGGGTGGCGAGATGGCGGCGGGGTTCAACGGAGTCCGAAACGATCGCGCAAGAAAACGGATAGCAAAGAATGATTTGAACTCAAAAGTGTTTGAAAGAGTCCGGGACGAGGGCTTTTCTAGAAGGCGCCGTCCGTGCGAAGAATCGGGCCGCTTGCGAACTTGTTTCGGACGGAGCTCGCGACGCAAAAATGGCGACGCGCGCTCACGCGAGACGAAGAAGAACGGTTCGGGACGATGACTTCGGCGGGCCCACACGCCGAGAAGGCGAGGCGCGCAGAGACGAGATCTGGTCGCCCGCCGCGATCCAACTACCGAGGTTTAACCGAGCGCGCGGAGAGAGAGAGACGCCGCTGCGGAGATCCAAGCGCCCAATGCAGATCGGACGGCCACGGCGATTAATGAGATGAACAGGATCGGGCCAAGGATTTCGCCCAACTACTATTTGGAGATTTAAAATAGCTTTTCTTTTAAGAAAATACCGTAAATCCAAATAAGCAATGGAAAATAGCAAATGAACTTAGAAAAATTCCTAAAATTCTAGAAAATACAACCAAGCTCATAGAATCCAATAAAATAGTTTTGACTATTGTCCATGTTGGAATTATTCATATTATATTGTTTGTTACCCAAAGTCCAATATTAAGCTTTTAAATTAAATTCAATAAATCCAGATGGTGAATTTTCTTCCTACTAACTAAATTAAAGGATTTTGAAAGCTCAAAATTTGGGATGTTACAAACCTTCCCCTTAATGGAATCTCGACTTTAGATTCAAAGAAGCTAGAGAAAAGGCTAGGGAACTCGGCCAACTCTTCTTCACATTCCCACGCTGTTTCTCCTTCCGAGTGGTTACTCCATCGACTTTGCGTAAACGAACGGTCTTGCTTCAGTGCGGCGCTCATGACATCCAAAATCTTGACATTTGTTCCTTGTAGGTGAGGTCCTCTTTAGTTCAATCAATCCAACTGCTTTTTCTTCCGTACACGAAGACACTTCTTCACCGTGAGACGTGGAAGACATCATGTACTCCGCCAGCGATTGGGGCAGCTCCAACCGATAAGCCACTTCTCCACGGCGCTCCAAAATCTTGAACGGACTAACATACCGAGGGGCAAGTTTCCTTTGGCGTGGAACCTTTCACACCTCGAGGGGCGAATCAAGATACACAAAATCTTCGACTAAAAATCGAGATCGCGACGACGATTGTCGTGATAACTCTTCGCCTCGATCGAGCTATCTTTAATCTTTCTCTCGATCATGGACACTTGCTTTTCTCGCTTCTTGAATAATATCCGACCAAAGATCATGACGCTCACGGTTTCACCAGTTCAACGGGTTCGCAGAGCGACCATACAAAGCCGCAAACGGTGACATTTGCAGATCGCTTGATAGCCGTTATTGTACGAGAACTCGTGATAAGGTAAACTCTTATCCCAACGGTAGCATTTGCTAGAGCACGTGCTCTCAACATATCTTCTAGTATCCGATTGACCCTTTCGGTCCGCTCCATCCGTCTGGGATGATATGCGATCAAATTCGGATGAGTCCCAAGGGCTTCCCGCAGACTATGCCAAAACGGAGGTGAACCGAGATCCTCGATCCGACACTATCTTCTTGGGCACACCATGCAAACCGATAATTTTGACATATACACCGCTGACGATCTCCGAGTATGTGGTTTTGACCGCAGAAATGGGCCACTTTAGTGAGACGGTCCACTATTACCCAAATCGAATCGCAACCCGATTGAGTCTTGGGTAAACCGTAATGAAATCCATTCCGATTTCTTCCCACTTCCATTCTCGAATCCTCAAAGGTTGCAATGCACCGCTGGTCTCTCGATGCTCGCTTACCTTTCGACAAACGCCGCACAAGGCAACGAACTCGCGACGCCTCGCCTGTGTTTGGCCACCAAAATTTATTCTTAACATCCCGATACATCTTAGTACTACCTGGTGAATCGAATACCTCGAGTCATGGGCCTCCTTTAAAATTAGCTGTCTCAAACCATCAATATCCGAACACGATACGCTCATTGATCCACAAGATGTCCCGATCATCCACCGTGAAGTCCTTGAACTTCCTTCATCATCTTCTTCTTGATGTCTGAGAACTCGAGTCTTTCTACCGAGCCGCGAACCGCTTCTCCAAAGTAGACTGCACTTCTAAATTTGCCAAAATCCATCGATACTACCTCTAGCTTCACTGAATTCTCTTGAAGTTCTCGAACAAAGCTCTTTCACTTCCAAAGCATTGCAATGGCTCTTACGGCTCAAAGCATCGGCGATAACATTGGCTTTGCCAGATGGTAATGAATTCCAAGATTATAATCCTTTATTAACTCCACCATCTTCTCTGCCTCATATTCAGTGTCCGATCGAGTGAAAATATATTTCAAGCTTTTATGATCTGTATATCTCGCAGCCGACATCGATGAGGTAATGACGCTAAATCTTCAAAGCATGCACTATCGCCGCTAATTCTAGATCATGAGTAGGATAATTTCTTCATGAGGCCTTAATCGCTTGACGATACGCGATACCTCTTCCTTCTTGCATCAGACACATTCTAATCCTTGACGCCAAGCATCACAATAGATATCAAAATCCTTGCGAATATCCGCAAAATCAAGATCGGGCCAAGTCGCACTTCTTCAACTCTTGGAAGCTTTCTTCACAGTCAGTCCGTAAACTTTTCTCTTTCTTCAACAATTGCGTAAGAGGTTTAGCAATTGACGAATCCTTCAATAAACGGCGATAATATCCCGCCAATCCCAAGAAATCGCGAATCAAGCGTGATGCCTTGGGTCGCTTCCCTGTAATATCGCTTTCACTTTACCGGTCAATCGCTACTCCCGCACTGCCATCACATGACCAAGGAAATCCACTTCCTTCTTCCGTAAATCGCACTTGCTAAACTTAGCATACAACCGATGTTCTCTCGAGCTTCTCAGATTAACCTCAAATGCTCAAGATGTTCTTCTTCCGACTTGGAGTAAACCAAAATATCATCGATGAATACAACTACAAATTTATCCAAATATTCCATGAATACCTTATTCATCATGTTCATGAAATAAGCAGGGCATTAGTCGCACTAAAGGACATGACTAGGAACTCATAATGTCCGCATCGCTGAGAAAGCGGTCTTAGGTACATCCTTAGGGCAAATCTTCAATCGGTGGTAACTCGATCGCAGATCGATCTTCGAGAACACTCCGGCTCCTTTCATCCGATCAAACAGATCATCTATCCGGCAATGGATACTTGTTCTTAATGGTGACTTCATTGAGAGACCAGAGTCGATGCACATTCTCATGCTTCCATCCTTCTTTTGACGAACAAAATCGGCGCGCCCCATGGTGACGAACTAGGCCTCACAAAACCTTTCTCCAAAAGTTCTTCTATTTGCTTCTTCATTTCTACTAACTCATCTACCGGGCATCCGATAAGGTCTCTTCGAGAGTGGTGCTGTTCTCGCACTAGGTCGATAACGAACTCGATGTCACGATCCGTGGCATTCCCGTAACTCTTCCGAAACACATCCGATACTCCCAACAACGGGCACATCTTCCAAAGCGACAATCCTCATGCTATTGACAAGCAGATGTCCATTACGCACTGAGGTAGCTAGAAACTCCACTTTGTTTCCTTTGGTATCCTCGATTGTAACGGCTCTTCGGCCACAATCTAGCACGGCTTTGTGCTTGGTTAACCAATCCATGCCAAGGATGACATCTATGGTTTGGGTGTCTAGAATAATTAGGTTAGCTAGAAACTCAACTCCAGCTATGAGTAACTTAGCCCGTAAACAACCCACATTAGAACTTAGCTCGCCTCCAGCGATCGACTAACAGAGTACGCTTAAGAGGCATAACTTCCAATTTGTTCTTAGTTGCAAAATTTTAAACAAACGAATGCGAAGCTCCAGAATCAAACAGAACGGATGCAGGTACTGAATTTACCAGGAACTTACCCAGTACGACGTCTGGTGCTTCCTGGGCTCCTTCCAAGGTGACGTGGTTAACACGACCTCTGACAACTGATTGAGGCGCCTCCCGTTGATCGTTCCCCGAGAAACTCCCCGTTGTTCTCGCATCGGGTCTTAGTGTGTTGCTCCAAGGTTGAAGCGGATCGAGTGATGGTTCCTTTCGAGGACACCGACATGGCGACTCGTTGACGGCAATCGTAACACACTCTTGGTTCACCTCGCCGGATGTTGTTCCTCGTGGGGTTGATCGTGTAGTGTTGCGAGGATTCTCGAGCAAAAGGACGAGGTGCCAAAGCGTGCAGGGTCCCGGCGTAACTCGTGGTTGGAAACGATTAAACCGCCGTGGCACTATCCTTGCCTCTCGCTGTGGCCGATGGCCTCCCGCCGATTCATCTTACGCTATGTGCTCCTCCGCCTTTGCGCTTGTCCTCCATGATCAACGCCTTGTTAACTAGTTCCGGAAATGGAAGGTGTGGGCAATCGATTGACTCGCAGCCCGAAGTTCAATCCTTCAAGAAACGACGACGAGCCTTGTCGAGCGACATCCTCCGCAAAGATAGCGAGCTAGCCGAGAAAACTTGTTCGTGTAATCAACATCGACATAGCTCCTTGCTTGAGAGCACGAACTCATCTTTCTTCGATCCATAATGCCTTCGTGTACATGATAATCGCGAAAAGTCGCGTAAAATTCCTCCTGTGTGATATTCTCGGTGCCCCATGTGTCGCGCAGGTTCTCCCACCACTCGCCAGCCTATGCCTCCATCCGATGAGTGGCATATAACACTTTCTCATGATCGCCGCATTGGGTGATCGCAGCTTCCTCTCAATTACGCTGGCCAATCATCCGCTTCTACCGCGAGACATGTCCAGAGAAAGTTGGTGGACGGGTCCTCATGAATTCACCAACTTGATGGTCCTTGATGGCCATGAGCGGCTCGGGCTCCTCCACGATGATTGTTGTTGTTGTTGTTGTTCATGGCCCGTGATCCGTTCATCATGGTATACATCATCTGCGCTTTGGCCGCCATGAAGGCTCCAAAGTTTCGCAAGTCAAGAGGGGTGCTTGGGGTGGCATCGCTACCGCCGATCTCGCCATTTTCTCCGATGTCGGGTACCGAACCACTCGCAAAGAAGGTGACGAGTCCGAACCATCCGATGAAGTTTCATAGGTTAGATAAGGTAGCAAGCACAAGATGAGTTAAGAACTAGACAAGGGTAGATTAAACCCAACAAACACAAATTTCAAGAAACTCAAATGGAATAACCTTTATTAATAGCTTATTAGTATGGTCGCAACAAATGCCCAAGGGCCTTTGCACTCATACTTGCAATACGTAAAAATAAAGCGGACCTAAGCACACAAACTACCGCCTAAAGGGCGACTGCAAAGGAAATCGCTAAGCTCGACTAAACCGAACTCAACGAACTACTCGAGAAAGCCTCCAAAGCCACGGCGACGCCCCGACGTGTAGACTCAAGTGAGCCGCATCCTCGCGAATCGGGTCCCGATGCAATCGAACCGTGTAACGGAAGCAGCGGCCGGGTGTAGGTACACCGCTCCTCCATTGCGGCAGCTCGCCGTCCTCTAACCGCAACCTCATCGCTCCTTCGGATCTCTTCCGATTTTCCTCTTGATCATCCTCGAGCTCATGCCGACCGTAGAGAGCGTGTCTAAGACGGCGATCCTTTCTCGCTTCTTCCAAGGCCCGATAGGCGCACCTTAGCTCTGTCGCCATCGCCACGACTCTCCCGAGCACCGTGGAATCGTGCAAGATACACTATCGTGGCATTGCCTTCCCTATTGGTAGACGGAAAGCGCAGATAGTTCCCCGGCGCCTGGATGGTAGCGAAGACGGTGTGTTTCACTTCTTCACAGATGTGGCGACTCGGAGTATGGCCAGCGTGACGACTCGAATTCCCGCGCAAGGTGGTCCTCCGAGCCGAGATGTCCAAAGGTCGGCCGCCTCGTGTTCCTCCCGGCGAGGATCGTCAAAGCATGCACTCCAACCATGATCTCGTCTGCTGACTATGTACTCACCGCCACAGACATTGGGCGCCAAAGCCCCCAAGTGTCACCGCAGAGCGCCCACACTCAAGGGCAAGTCCTCCGCTATCTCCGAAAGTCCGACGGTAAGGCATCCTGTCAAGATGGACAAAGAGATGAAAACAACTTTAAATGACGAGGAGAGAAAGAATTTCAGCATTAGTTGAGTCAAGAGAGACATGAGATGAGTTAAGGAGTTCAATTAATCTTGTAAGTTAATTCTTCCTTAGAAAATAGTTTGGACTCACTAAGAACGGCCAATCTAACTAAGGTCAAGACCTACACAAGATGGCTCGATACACCTCCGCCGGATCCCAAAATTTCGATTCGAATCCTTCGTGTTTCGTGCACTAGTCCAGATCACGCTTAGTGCACACAAGAGTTAACAAAGGTGGATATCGATCCACACCAAATAATAATAGCATAAACGATAAATATATAAAGGTTTGACCTTACTACGAGTTTACATTTATTTAAGCCACGCAGGCTAACAGAGAAATAAAGCAATGAAACATAAATCGCAGTGGCATCCCATCGATTCACCACAGTAACCGATCGGGTCAAGACCTCGCGATTAGGCACCTTCGATAAACCTCCTCGAAAGTCGTGAAGACTCCTCCTCTTCGCTTGATTCGTTAAAACAAGCGTGAGTACACACCGCATCGCAAGCCACACCACGTAGATGCAATATATATATACATGCCGCTTTTTACAAGGGAAAGGCATTCGTGGTTCTTTTGCATAAATGCAATGTTTGCAATTGAATAATAAATATACATTGATAACAAGTAAAACAATTAGATAACAATAATTTGATAATTGATTTCACAAAGACGCACACGCCTTAACCGATTATTCACATAGCCGATGATTTAAATCACACGCTCCTCCCCACACGCTTTATGAAAAACTACCCTAGTGTGAAATCCCGAGCATGCTCTATGATCATGACGCGCTATTCGAATAGATTATATTATACTCGCAGAGTTGTACACTTTACCCACAAGATATAATTAGTGTAGCTAGCACTAACCATAACAAAGCATTTTGATCCGATCGTACTATGCTAGGCCCGCCTCAAAATGTACATGTGGTTGTACAGATAGGCTCACTCAATGGCACACATGGTGAGGTCCTTAACTGACCAAGACAAGACTACCATTTGCTAACTATGCCACACAGATTAGCTCCCATGCACACAGCTCACACACCCACCATTTCACACAAGATCCACCACATGCCTCGCCTAAATCCTTTTTCCACCCGTTGATTAAGTACAACACATGCCATAACAAAGACACAAGACACACAGATTTTACCACAGATTGCATATTCACTTAGTCAGTTTAAATAATCATAGCCTCACATGACATGGAGATTCGTGGCATGGCTAAGCAATCTAATCGCACTAACCAACCCACGCTGGTGCTACAATATTTACCAACTAAATATCAACTAGGTGACAAAGGATCAAGGCATAACAATTATACAAGGAAGACATAACAATATGGAATTAACTACTACACCCAAAACATTTAAATAAATACTTGAATTAAGATGCAAGAATTTAAATTAAAATACTTTTAGCAAACGGGAATCAAGATGGTCAAGGGTATAGCTTGCCTTGGAATAGGTTCAGTGCTGGTCTTGGTCTTGGAAAGCTCCTTCTTCCTCAAACCTCCGTATATCGTCAAGTCTACTCAGAACTAAGCAAACAACAAGAATAAATAAATAACAGAAGCAATTAACTCCAATAAAATAATTAAAAATCTCCAATAGATAGATCTTGATTTTATACAAATTTAGAAATTTGAATGGATGGATTTGGAGTTAGATGCAAAAGTTATGAGGTTCCAAAGTTTGAAACAAAAGAAAACCCTAAAATTAGGATTTATTGGAATTCGAATTATTTCTCAAAAGAAAATTGATTATTGCGCAAGCATGACATCAGCATGACGTCAGCCCCGAAAACCGAAAATATAAATAAAGAAATCCCGACGCAGGGGCCCACACGCCGTGGACACGCCACGGCGGACCAGTCCACCGAGCCTCGAGGATCCGTCTGGCCGAAGCCGCGCGCGCGCGCGTGGCGCCGACGCGGCGCCCACGTAGCCGACATGCACGCACGGAGAGCGAGGTGGCCGGCCGACGGGCGCCCACGCCAACGGACGACAACGGCCGCGGGCGGCTCGACGGACCGCAACGGCCGCGGTGATCGCCGGCGAGAGGGTGGCACCCGGAAGCTTACTCGATGCGAACCTTTTGGTACCGGTCTAGGCACAAGAGGACGACGAGGTGGCGGCGGCGAGCTCGGCGCGCGAGGCGTCGGTTTTGTCGTGGCTACCCGTGAGGTCCAGCGGCGTGGGTGGTAGCCGGAGGTAGGTCTGGGACGGCGGACTTGGCGACGGCCCACGGAGGCAGTGGCGCCACCGGCGGCGCAATTGAAGTTTTTAGGTTTCGTGACCAAACCCAAATCTTTAACCGCGCGCTCTAGGGCTCTTGGGGTGAGGTGGGTGGCGATCCGTAAACTGAGGTGTCGGCGATCCTCGGGACCTATTTGTAGGCCCCGGGTGGACTGGGTGGCGAGATGGCGGCGGGTTCAACGGAGTCCAAACGACGCGCAAGAAAACGGGATAGCAAAGAATGATTTGAACTCAAAAGTGTTTGAAAGAGTCCGGACGAGGGCTTTAGAAGGCGCCGTCTGCGCGAAGAATCGGGCCGCTTATAACTTGTTTGACGGAGCTCGCGACGCAAAAATGGCGGACGCGCGCTCACGCGGAGACGAAGAAGAACGGTTCGGGACGATGACTTCGGCGGCCCACACGCCGAGAGAAGGCGAGGCGCGCGCAGAGACGAGATCCGTCGCCCGCCGCGATCCAACTACCGAGGTTTAACTGAGCGCGCGGAGGAGAGAGACGCGCGCGCTGAGATCCAAGCGCCCAATGCGATCGGACGCCCACGAAGGATTGGGCCGAGATGAACAGGATCGGGCCAAGGATTTCGCCCAACTACTATTTGGAGATTTAAAATAGCTTTTCTTTTAAGAAAATACCGTAAATCCAAATAAGCAATGGAAAATAGCAAATGAACTTAGAAAAATTCCTAAAATTCTAGAAAATACAACCAAGCTCATAGAATCCAATAAAAATAGTTTTGACTATTGTCCATGTTAGAATTATTCATATTATATTGTTTGTTACCCAAAGTCCAATATTAAGCTTTTAAATTAAATTCGAATAAATCCACATGGTGAATTTTCTTCCTACTAACTAAATTAAAGGATTTTGAAAGCTCTGAAAATTTGGGATGTTACAGAACACCACCACGAAGTCATCTAGATACTCGTGTAACATGTTATTCATAGTCTCCATAAAAATGGCAGGTGCATTAGTCAATCCAAAGGACATAACTTTATACTCATAATGCCCATACCGTGGAGAAAGCAGCTTTCTCTACATCCGCCACGCACACGGATTTGATTATACCGATCGAGATCGATCTTGGAGAACACTTGAGCTCCATTCAACCGATCAAACAGTCCTCAATGCGGGCAATGGATATTTGTTCTGATTGTGACCGCATTAAGTGCGCGGTAATCAATACACATGCGCCAACTCCCATCCTTCTTCTCTGTGAATAGAACAGGAGCTCCCCACGGCGATACGCTACGCCTGATCAACCCTTTAGCCAACAAATCATCCAATTGCTTCTTCAACTCGTCCTGAAATGGACGTGCTAATCGATATGGAGACATCGAGATGGGACGAGTACCGAACAAGATCAATGCGAAACTCCACATCTCGCATGTGTGGCAAACCCGAAGTCTCACGAAACACATCGGATAATCACTAACCACCGAATCTCCTCAATCGCTGGCCACACTAGGTTTCATAGCAAGAGCTAGAAGAAGCCCACATCGCACGACCGGGAACACCCACCAACATCGAAAGAGAGCGCAGAGGCGCACTTCGAAAAGTCAAAGTCTCCAGACGGGTCTCGCATGCAGACCGTTTCTACGTAAACAGATATCACGCCGATAAGAGTGCAACCAATCCATACCCAAGATAACGCCGAACGGCTCCATTTGTATAACTATCAAATTCGCCGTGAACTTCTCTCCATCAATGACAATAGAACACCCAGACAAACAAGAGAGCTCGCAATAATACCCCTGTGAGAACTAACTAACACCGATCGAGAAATCCATCAGATACTCAAGTTCGCTCCTAGCAAACGCCGCGACACAAACGAAAAGGTAGCCCTCGAATCAAAAGGACTAAAGCATCAAACGAATCCACAAGCAAAGTACCGCCACCACGCCAGACGACCGCTGACTCACTGTGGGCATGGCGACACCTGTGGCGCCATGGCGAAGAAGACGACGCCGGCGGCGAGCCCCAACACCGCCGTGGCGGGCGGTAAAGCCGGTCGTGCAACCCAAGCGGTGCCGGTGGTGGCGGCCGCCAAGAGTACCCTACCGGAGGCGCCAAGTCAAGGAAATGGCATCGCTGAGGAGCGCCATCATCCGAAAGATCCTCGAGCAGACCCATCAAGAAGAAGATGGCACAGCTCCCACTTGATCACGCTTAGCGGGTTCTCGCGACACACCCGCCTCCTTGTGACCGGCCGTCCACACCGACGGCAATCTCCCGTCTGCGCACTCAGCAGCGGTGTCCATCACCGCACTTAAAGCAAAGCATGCCCCGCTCGGGACAGACGTAAGAGCTGGAGTACCGCAAAAGGACGAGGCGCCAAGAAGGAACGCCTCGATCGCTAGACTCAAAGATCATGTCCTCCTTGAATTTCTTAAAAGCGGTCGAATAGACCCACTTCCTCACTAGAGCTCCTCTTCCGTCACCACCGGCTACCACCCACCGAGGCTTGTCGCCTTCGTGAGTCGTGCATCTCCAACTCCATGCCCTCGGCTTGCTCCACCACGAGTCAGAATCACGGAGTGGAGTAGCTCCCAACACATGCCTGCAGACGCACTGAGACCCCGACGGAACCTCTTGGCTTTCAAGATCATCATTCGCCATCAAGGGACGGTTAACCAAGTTGTTGAACTCACTCATACTCAAGAATAGATCTCTTCCTTGAGCAAAGGTCGCCAAGGCAACCTCCATCTTTTCAACAAACGAGTAGGGGTAGAACTTTCCTTGAACCGATCAACAAAGTCCTCCCAAGTGATCGCCCTTGAGTGGCGGTCCTCAAGACAACACGCCGCCCCACCAAATATCCGCTGCCCTTTCACCAAAGGCTACAAAACGGACCCTCCGAGGTGAAGACATCTCTAAAGCTCCAAACCGCTCTCCATGTAGCGCAACCACCACGCTCGACCGTGTGCCCGACCACAAACGATCCAACCTCAACCCCATCCACTCGGCGACATCCGCGCTCAGAACCGGTGGATGTGCGACAGAGCAACAACAGATGCCGCAGAAGAATAGGGTCGCCGGCTACCGTTGACGAAGAGCACGGATCTCTCCCACCAACTCTCTCAAAGAAAGCGGGTCTCATCTTGGGCCCCAACCGAGGCGGGTCAACAAAGAACCCTCACCATCGACTCATCTGCACAGAGGTGGCTCACTGAACCTCGCCTCGCGCCCTCGACCTCCACGCATCGCGCCACCACGACCACGCCCTCTACCCCCAAGATAGCTATCAACCACAATCAACAATACACAATGAGCTCAAAGGTCAAAATAAAATCATCCATCAATGAACAACATAACTAAGCGTGAAACTATATTCGCACTCTCTCTAACCCATCTGCACTAGTGTGTCAAATTTTAGGTTAGTTAACCATTAGCATATTTTAGTTGATTTACTAAAACTAAAACAAATTTTAGCAATTTTAGTTTGCCTAAGTTGTTAATCTATTCACCACGGACCTAAAGCCCGCTCTGATACCAACTGTAACACCCCAGCCCAACACTGAGCCTAGAATGCCACCACGCTACTCTCTAAACTAATAATTATCGACACACTATAAAATTACAGCAAGGAAACAACGATAATCATATCAATGGATCACAAAGCATGCATAACTATGGTTCAAACGATAATGAATACGCAAGGGAAATATAACCAGGTAAATAGTCCAAAATAGCATCAACCAAAGAATCCAAACTAATAAAGCAAATAGTCTAGTCCAAACGTTGTCCTAAACTTTATTCAAACTCTAACATGTCCAAGAGTAATCTAATTTTGAATGAAAAGATTCTTATGGCAAACGATCATGTGTTGTCCATGTGCTCTACTCGCCTCGCCACGATCCTCAAGATCACCTAAAGACAACAAAGAGCAAGGGTGAGTCCACGACTCAAAGAAACACATCCATAAACAACGAACGATAATAAATCAACAAAGATTCAATAACTTCATTATCATCACAGTACTTCTATTAACATTCACATGCGATATCTTCTTTGATTCACATCCATTAGACTCATGTATCAATGCAAATCTAATCTACATGTCCACATGCACTTCTTTCACAGATATCAGATAGCATGAGTGAATGCTCGCGACAACATTCACTCTCAAGCCCGCTCCTCCATAAGGATCGGGACCTCCTCCACTCCCGTGGAGTTGTGATCATTCATGATCACCTGCTCATATGCAAAGATGCTTATGAATGCAAACATGCAAACTCCATCATAAACATCATATCCAACTTTTCATCATGTTTATCAACAAAGATATAAACATACCAATTATTTGTTTGCAATTAAACAAAATAAAAGCACAACAATAATGGTAATAGAAGATAAAGAATCACAGTGATCATCATTGATCGCCGCTCACCATGCACTTGCCTTTACTAGTTGCGACGCACAATTTGGCTAGCAGATGGCAACAAGCACGACGCCTCTCCTATATTAAATACACAAACTTCAATACAAGCTACAGCAACAAGAATAGCAATCAATATAATTCGCTCCTACCCGACCCCAAATATACCACGTTACGCCGGTACCGAATAGTTACCCGTAGCTGTCTTAGTACTAAAACGAACGTAACTTTTGACTCGAAAGTCCGATCACCACAAACCACCCCATTCTGGATTCTTTATAAAATTATCCACATTTTCTTAGATTACAAAGTCTTCTAATTAAATCATCTAACCCTCCGTATTTAGCCCAGAAAGCCTATCTGTCCGCTTCGGAACAGCAGTCTTAATAAATTCATAACTTTTGTTTTACTCAACCAAAATTCGCGTTCTCAGATTCTACAGAACCATTGGACAATTATCTACATCTGTCATGTAGATCAAAAACTCTAATTAGGCTATTTACTATTTTTAATCAACAGTCTACCAAAACAGCGCCGAAAGACGACAACCGTAATGACAGCAGCCTTCCGAAAATCATAACTCGAATTCTACTTGTCCGATTGACATGATAAAATATGCTATAGAAAGATATCGAAATTATCTACAATTAACTAGTAGATGATATTTTCAAAATTTGTCATTAAGGTACCCGAATAAATCGTTCAACAGAACAGCAGGCTAACGGATCTATTAATCGGCCCCTGAACTAGAAAAAACTAAATCCCTCTCTAATCTCTATTCTAATCTCTAATTAAATTGACAAGATGGAGACAGAAAAATACAGATCATTACCACACGATGAAAAAACTCGGATCCCGACTTCTTCCTGCTAATTTTCCTCTTCTCTATCGTCTTCCTGGATCTACCTTCTTGATTTCGCTCGGCAAATGACACACATGCTAGCTGGTTGTGGCTGTACTTAATGGTAGCAATTAGTAGCCTCACCTACACATGTGTGCATGGATCATACGTGAAAAGCAGCCACATCCGTAGGCACACAGGCAAAGCTACTACGCGGCGGCCGGCTAGCAAGCGGCAGGCAACATGCGCAAGATCAACGCAGCCAAGACAAAGAAGAGTAACGCAAGAAGAATGGCAAAGATCGGGCGACGCTCACGCTAGCAAGAACGCAGAGGATGGTTGGTGGCGGCGCGACGAAGCGTGCTGCTCGTCAGAGGCTCTAGCGATTTAAATAAAAAAACGGCGCAGTGGTTGAGAGCGGGTCGGGTGGAGAGAAAAGAAAATGTGGTTAGGGTTTTCTAGAATTCCCACAATTTATTTATATAGCTCTTAAAAATTTCAAATTCTATTTTTTTATGTACTATTTTATTTAATTACGACCGACCCTTAAGACGTTATTATTAATATTAATATTATTTTTCGTAGTATTACATTATATCCAATCTTAATATCTCCTAATCATTCAAACCATTGGACATGATATGGATGAGGATGTCGTAGTTTCAAACCAAGCTTGTCAACCATCTCACGACTAGCAAGATTATGGCAGCCCCGCCATCAATGATCACCTTCACCACTTTATCTTGCACCTTGGCTCGTTTAAAAAGATTATGTCACGCCCAATTTCAGCTTCTTTCATCCGAACACTCAAGATTTGAACCACTACAAGAGCAAAGACTGCTCAAATTCACATCCAAGATGTTTCTCATCTTCATGGGCTTCATCAACATACTCTTCCTCAACTTCCTCTTCACTAGTCAATCATATTCTCCATTGTCATTCACAATGATCACACGATTATTTGGACACTCCTTGATTACATGCCCACGGCCTCCACATTTGAAGCATTGAATCCCACTACTCTTGGATGTAGAACCCATCAAGTAGTGGTGGATGTCGGTTTAGAACTCATGCTTGGGGCAGCAGTGTTCTTCCCACTATAAACACCTTGAACATTAGAACGAAGGCCTCCACTTGAGCTCTTTGCCATTGAGGGTGCAAAGCAGAAAACTTAGAGATTGACTTGCTTTCTAGACGCAGACTGCACTCATATGACAAGGACTTGCTACTCTTGGCATCTTGCAGTAGTTGGCGCTCACTTTGGTTGCTTGATGTACCAAATCAATAAGATGACTCAGACGGCTGAAACACAACAATGCTACCGGATATTGCGATGTAACCCACCATAAACGCAATAGTTTGCTCTTCATCTTCATACACATTGGCTCTAATCATAGCCTTCTCCATCTCCTTATAATACTCCTCAACAGAGAAAATTTCTTGCTTCAGATTCTCAGCTTTATCGAAAAGATCACGCGATAGTGCTTCGCACAAAACGAAGTTCTCATTTCTCTCTTCATTTCTTCCCAAGTGGCAATAGGATTTTCTCCATCTTCTTCACGATCATGGAGAAGTTGCTCCCACCAAATCAGAGCATATCCTTCAAACTCTAGAGATGCCATTGCCAACTTCTTCTCCTCGCATAATTATGCAGCGAAAGATCTTGTCCACCTTCAACTCCCAAGTGAAATAAGCTTCAGGATCGACTCTCCATCAAATTTTGGCATGGTAAACTTCGTTTTCCAAACCTCTCCTCATGGTTGTCTCCTCTACGATGTCGGCGAATTAAAACGATATTGAGAATGATTGTCATCATCCTCATCTTCGATTCATCATTGTCTTCATTTCTTCGACTCGAGCTCTTCCTCTACCATGTGCAAGACCTTGGTTCCTCCTTTCTTGTTCTCTTGCTCTTCTAGCCGCAACTCTTCCATTACTATCTCCTCCATCTTCACCATGGTTGCTTGCACGCCATGAGGTTGGCGACGCCCTCCGATTTCAGCCATAAAGGCCTCAAGATCTTGCGCCAACCGATCTTGCTTATCTTCCAAGCGTTGCTTCACTCATTGAATTGTGCCATAGTAACACAATCTTCTAGCTCCACTCCACCCATCTTCCCGTAAGGTTAGCTAAATACGAACAAAGAGGTATTTGTGGAATATAAAAATTTGGTGGTCTCACAACTCACCTCTCTTACCAACCAAGCTCTTATGAATTCCTTATCATGGATTACAGAGAAACAAATGTCCTGTGGTAATAAGAAAGTGATGGAGAGGCTAAAACAAGACCAGAGTACGACATTACGATGGATTTTTATGTGGAGCTTGGTGGGGAGTGATACACAAGAAATACAATATGAATTCTAGTTGTTGTAAAGTTAAATAACAATCCAAACTAGAAGTTCCATGCCTAGTGCCGATCACAAGATATGGGAGATATAAATCAATCACACACACACGCAAAGAAATTTCAGAGTTGATGTAAACAAGGAGCATGATTGGAATGCAAGTGTTGCGATCGATCCAACCAAAATTTTGCACCAAACACAAATAGCAAACTGGTTGCTCCACTTGGCGTGACAAACTTTCAAAGACTTGTGCACTTTAACTATCGATCTTCAACCTTTCTTTCTCAATTTTTCTCAACTCTTTTTTAACACTTTTCTTTCTTCTTTTTTTGACACACTTTTTTAATAGAACTTAACACAACGACTCAGAGATAACACTAGCACACTTATGATAGAACAAAAACACAACCAAAGCAGCTATAGTTTGATAGGATCAAAGTTAACTAAAGGATGATATAGGCTATAGATTTTTTTTGTGGGGATTTTCAGATATATAAAAGAGGCTCAAAGGACACGCAAAGGAAAATGATCAAGAACTAAAACAAAGACTCTAATGGACTGAAACTTAACAAAACTCACCAAATAACAGATTGAAACAAAGGGCTACAGCAATTTTTTATAGGCTTTTGGTGGATAGGACGAAACAAATATATATGTAGCTAAAAGGTAAAGAATCCTACCGTGGTAACGAAAGCTCGATACTGATGATACGCCACTGGTCCCGATCTTCACGATGTAGGATGATCACCATATAACTAGCTTCAAAGAAGCTAAGATAACTTGCCGCAAGCAAGCGATAACTAGTGCAACCTAACAAATAAAACTCAAGCCAACCACCGCCTTTAACCGCAACCCAATCGAGGATTCGCCAACCACACTCTCAAGGAACCAACCAACACACTTACAATCAATCGAGAAACCTCTAAGGAGTAGGAGCACCAATTGGGAGCGGATGAAGCCGCCACCGCTGTAATCCCGCCAAGGAAATCACAAGAGCAAAGGGGTAGAGATCAACTCTCAAAGGTTTGTTAGCACACAAATGAACAAAGGGTTCTCAGATTTCGCTTATCAAAAGTCCGTGGTTGCTATGAGGCAATGAGGTATTTATACTAGGAACATCCCTCCTAGATAGGTGTAAACACGAAATGAAAAAGATAAGATAGACTATGTGAAAGGGCCTCCACGAAATGGGCTCGAGTTGTTCCTGCGTGGCTGTTGGTATTCTCGCAGCCTTCGTGTTTTGTCAATAACTCCGCCTTGAATGTCCAAAAGATGTGCCGCCATGCTGGAAAGTTAACTTGATAAGCTTACACCACGTGCAGCATGCACCACGAAATAATGTAGAATGGTAAAGTTTTGCATGGGAAGTTGAACGTCCGCAGATCGTTGACCTTCTCGACCAGTCTTCACTAAAGCTGGTCGGCTCACAATGGAAATTCCAAACAGCTCGGCTCTGGTGGCATTGAAAACTAGACTTAATAAGCTTTCCAAAATGTCCTCATGGACCTCCATAGCCTTTGGAAATCAAGAGTTATGACTGCTTTTTCGAACTGCTCACTGGACTGTCCTGGTTCGAGTGTGGTCCTTTCTCGTAGTCATCTCTTTGTATGTTCCTCGTCATCCTTCTTGGTGAACCTAAGCAATAGCAATGTACACGACTTAGGCAGATATAATTCTCATTGATGTTAAAATGATTCTCACAAAGTAGCTGCTCACCTCTTGTTGTAGCTTCTTTGCTCGACCACGTAATCGGTCCATCAATGACTTAATGTGTCGATGTAGGTGAGACTTGAGTTGGTGTAGCTTGATTTGGAGGTTGTAACATCTTTCTTGATAGCGTGGTCATATCATTAAGGCATGCTGATTTCTGTTGAATGTTGTTAATGCGATGCTTATTATATGATCCGTGTTCATACTTCATGTTATACAGTTGAAACTTGTTGATGCGATGCTATTTCAATGATCCATGACTCATACTCCATGACATATACTCGTTCTTAGTTGATAATCCATGTGATTGAAAGAGGTGACACCCATTGCATATATTCATTCCCTTCTTGCATTGTTCGTGTTCCGTCCACGGGAGTGGAATTGTTAAGACCCATCAATTCTAGTATGGGCACGTAAGACCCACCATTCCAATGTGGGCAATTTAGGACACCCGTATGAAATGTTCTTCATATGGTGATTGGATCCCCAGATTTTGTTAAGTACGGACTTAATTGAGCACCGACCGGTGTGTCACTCGCTATACCGGTATGAGCATGTATGAGTCCTTTCCTTTCAATGCACCCATTCATTCCATTCATACTCATAAGTGTTCAGAGATAAGTTCATCCTTTGTATTGAGATTGAATAGTTCATAACCTTGAATGTTCAATTGTTTACTATACTTGCTGAGTTTCGACTCATTCTTATTTTCTTTATTTAGTTAGGTGATCGTTGATGATGACTCTATTGGGAGGCAATAGACCTGCACGTATCACACAGTTCACTACATTTTTCTTTCATTAATAGTGTCGAGTATGTCTTTCAGTTGTTAATTGAGGAACTGTAATAAATAAGTTTTCTACTGCATGATATTTTTCTCCACGTTATGTTTTCTTGTTAAATGATGCTAGTAGATCACTTCAATTATTTCTTAATTCTGTTTGATGAATTCAGTCTTTATTCCTGCCATGATACTATTAAAGTTGGTCCCTTTATGTACTCAGACGAGTTTAAGTTTAAATTCTTCCGCAATTTGGTTGTATGTTAATCCTTTAGGTAACATCTTGGCTTCCGAATAGCCAGGGTGTTACAGTTGGTATCAGAGCGGGATTTAGGTCCGTGGTAAACAACGTATTAAAATGACACACTCTGCACAGTAGGTGGGGTTTGGGAAATCCATTGCATCAGTATTTCTAGTGATGTGATTCATTATATTGTATTGTATCGAATTATTTATCTACTATCATACTTGTTGTTAGTCTATTATCTGCTATGATCTACTACATCTATGAATTTATTCTATGATTGTCATGAGATGATCCTATATATTCATAATTGATTATATTGGTTATGCGTATTTGTAATGGACGTTGAGAAGTTGAGTTCGTGGTTGTTGTCCTGGGTTTTGCCAGGCTACACCACTGCTCTTGGTATGAAAATAGAGGAGTACTTACCCCCGTTCCGTGGTTATGTATTGAGCGCGAGTTCCTTGATGAAGTTGTTGTCTTTCTTGATCTTGTATCTGGTTTCCTAGTTGTAGTTCTGCCTGTTGATGAATTTCTTTTGAATGGGGGGTTATAATGAAGTGGGCAAGCTCCAATGGGTCCCCAATCGTTTTGAAATAATATTTGTTCCTTCGATTATTGTGATATTTCGCCCACGTGAGCTTAGTTACATTGCAAGATTTCTTTCACTGACTTCTGCTTTTACCCTCGTTGGAAAATAAAACTTATTTGTTTGCTTGGAATTTCGGGTAGTGGAAGATTTCTTTTGCTAGTTTTTTATTAAGCCTGTGCATTGACCTTGCATATTTCTTTTGGGTTAATTTGAGAGTTGAAGTTTCATGCCTTTCCTAGGAGAAGGAGAATATTAAAACCCTTTGGTGAGGTGTCACTGCACTTTATCTAAGGGTTTTATTTAAAAGAACTATTTGGTATGGTTAGAGTGCTATTAGTGTGTGCTATAATCGTGTTGAGCATTAGTAAGGGTAAATGAGTGAAATCTAATAAGTCATTTAACTGTGTGTTTAATGAGTTTGTATTGTACTAGAGTGAACTTGTTAAAAGAGGCTTGTTTCAGCTTGGTGGTTTTCGCACTAGGTTTCATTTCTAGAATAAGTTGTTATTACAATCCCATTTGATGCTGGATATTTTTTATGACACGATTTGTCGTGTTTCCTTTATAAGGTTTATTGATATGATAGTCTGTAAATTGATTGTTACGAGGAATGTATGTTATTGGTCTTATTGAAATGTTTAGTTATGTGAAGGTAATGTTGATTCTTTTATAGAGAAAGAAATTTGATTTCCTTTTATGATATTTCTAAAATGATCAAATTTCAAGTTTTGTGCTCATGATCTTTTGGGATTTCAAGTTCTATGTGGTAAATGAAATTTGTCGTAAAGCGGTATGTTGCAAAGCTTTAGTGGTTCTTCAAAGCAGCGAGAGTTTTGATCTTGAATGATCGCTTGTTCTTAATCGTTAAGGTCCGATATTCTCTTCTTGTGAGGCCTATGTTTGCAATCGTGGACTCCACTTATGTTCCATGAGTTCATTGCTTAACTGGTTTTTCCCTTGGTCCTGTGTTTATTGCGAGTGGTAAATGATTTTCTAGTTAGAGAAAATCGTTTCCATTTTCCTTTTCTTTTGAGGAAGAATCAATCCATTCTTTTCACGTGGGTCTTTCGAGGTGATTTCTAATTGTTGTTGTGAGAATGATATTAATACTTGTATTAAATTGATCGCCACCGTGATGTCACTTAAAATGAGAATACTTCAAGTTTAGCTGTGATATTTTGGAGCTCATGAATCATGTGGTAGCCAAACTGCTTTGAATAAATTGGGGTATTGGGAATGTCCTATTGCTTCTTAAGAGTTTTGTGCGATTTGGTCTTAAATGCTCTTTGGTTTGAGTTCGCAAAGTGAGGTTGCAATCAAAGAAATTTTTTGTTGATTTCTTCAAGAGGAAATTAATCTGTTTGCTTTCCATGAAACTCAGAAATGAAAATGTTTCGAGTTTTGTGGTCGAGATCATTTGGATCTCATGTTTCATGAGAAGATGAACTGCTCTTGAGCAAAATTGGCGTGTCAAGAATTTTATTGGTTCTAAGTAGTTATATGGGTTGACTAAAGAATTTACCTTGTTCTGTGGCAAAGTTTTGTTAGTGCAAGGGCTAATTGTTGTGTTAAAGGAAAGAGTGCAGTAGAAGTATTTGATAATTTGAGTCAAGTTTTGTAACTTGTGGTTATTTGAATCATGCCTAAATTTTCTGCTCTTTCCACTCAAGAGATGTCGAGTTTTAATCGTAATGTTATTTTCTTATTGGTTGTTACTTGTTAATTCCTTTTGAGAGATGTGTGCCCTCACCGTGAACTCAACTTTTGTTTTTCCAAGATCCTCGTATCATATTATTTCTTTTGGTTTCAGGTCGGCCGTGAGGAGCAACGCTTTCCTGGTGACGAAATTTATCCTTATTCGCTTCTTTCTTTGAGAAAGACTCACAGCTTTATGTTGCAAAGTTTTACAAAGCATAATTTGGCAACTATTTAGTGGTGGTTAAGTAATGGTAGTGGTTAGATTTTTTCTACCAAGGTATTGGAGGAGTAGTAGAAGATGAATTGGTTTTGATCTGTACCTCTTGGAGGAAATGTGATTCACAGGAATGTTTGGCTTCAAGTAAATCAATAGTGTTACGGCTGAGTAGAACCTATGGTATAGAGAAATTCCAGAACTTCAGTTCATGTTAAAAAGGTTGGGGATTGTCGAAGGTATGTAGACCTTGATTACTTTCACAGAGTAACGCAATTGGATAGTATTGCAAAATTATGTGGGTAATTTCTGAGGATATCAATAAGTGGGTATGTTAGAATTGTGGGAATGTTGGAGATTCAATCCGATGATTTTCCTATATGTTATAATTGAAATTTGTTGTAGAGGTCTTGGAGATTAAATCTGGGCTTTGCATTTTTATGCTAGATCTTTGGTCACACAACGATTGTGTGTAGAGAGAGAGTGGAATAACAGAGTTTCCTAAGCACTGGAATGATAATTGATAGAACCCTTCTGATGTAGTTGATGAACGTGCGTGCTAAGGATTCTGGGTTGTTGTTCTTGGAAATTGGAGGTAATGTTATTGTGTGGGACCTATTCTGTGGTGCCTTGAACGCTTTCTATCAAATCGATTTTGGTTAGTAGAATGAGTTGCCTAGAGTATTCAGTAGATTCAGTATAGCCTCTCCACAATGGTGTGGATGATGTACTTGAGTTTGAACATAATTTGAGGATTTTTAACTAAGAGGTTTATGCTCAGTTGGTATGCGATGCATTCGAATTTCAAGGTTCGAGATAAACTTTATTCCTAAAAGAGAAACTAAGAAGCGTTTTCTTTATTCACGCTTGATCTTTGTGTTGTTGACTGATGTCTTTCACAATTTTGGGTTGGCACTGTTTTGACATGTTTGATTCTTTCCAATTTAGACAAACCAAAAGAAGTATTTGGTTTGAGACATTCGAGTGATTTCTCCTTTGGTTGTCGTCGTGTTCATTCGTAAACTGCATAATTCGAAAAGAAAAAAATGGATTTATTTTCGTGATAAATTGTCTAATTTGGAATTTAACCCTTTTTGGTGGAGAGTTAATATTGCGTAGATGCGATGAGGACTCTCTATTTTCAGTTGGATTCTCTTTGCGGGGACCAGTTGTTTAAAAACTAGTTTTGTTGGGCATTCTTGTTTAAAGAAGGCGTCCCTTGTTAGATAAAGAGTTTGATTTTGAGCATGTTGGGTGCTTTCGTACCAAAAGGGAAGGTGGCCCATGTACACTCGTTCATTTCCGACAGTTGTAGAAATTAGGGAGTTGGCACGTCGCTTTGACCACCTCGGGTACATACGCGAAGTAAGCAACGTCTGGTGTGTTTTGGTGCTGAGTGAGCAGCTGAGCCATTCAAAGTTTGAGATCTAGTTAAAGATGTTGACTATCGAGTAAGGTCTTACCTTCGATCCTCTTCTGATGAGTGTACCAAGCAAGTTCAAGTTGAGTGTATGGTCAGACGTCGTTTTACGTCTTTGTGTTATTGTTTCTCTAGTTCGAGAGAAAGGCCACTTGGTAGCTAGAGTCTCGCATGCGCGAAATGTATCCGCACTGCTGCTTCGCACGCAGTTAATTTCGTTGATTCCAATTCCATTGCAATTCATTCTTGTGTTCTTTTCGTTGGTGAGAATTCGGGGTCGAATTTTGTTCAGAGGGGTAGAATGTAATATCCCGAAGGTGAATCGGCTTTTCGGAAGAAGTCCCGGGAGAGGGAGCGGAACAAAAATCTGAAATTATCCTCTCATCGGGGGGGTGGGGGGGTTAGCGAACTTTCGGCAACCTGGGCCTGGGCCGTAGTCCAGGGGGGCCCATGAGGGGGGGTCGGCCAAGGGGGGGTTCCTCCCCCAAACCCAAGCCTCTCTCTCTCTCCCCACTCCCCTCCCCTTGAGCCGCCACCCCTCCAAGTCCTTTCTTCCCCATATTGCGCCTCCTCCCTTCCAGGAGCCTCCTCCTCCCCTTGGTGCTGGTCCCCGGTGATCCCCGATGTCGACTCCCAAGCCCCAAGCTGCTCCTTCCCAACCGGCTCCTCCTCCTCCCCTCGGTTTTGGTGGCCGACCCAAGGAGAAGAAGGGACAGAGAAGGGGGAAGGGACTCGTCGGGAGCCTAACCATCACCCTCCATCGAGTCTTCAAGGGTAACAAGCAATTCAATCCGCTGTTTGTTTTGGTTTGGTTGCGGTATTGATCAATAGGATTGAATCGGGTGGCTGTTTCAGATTTTCCAGAATAGGTTCAGTAGGTTGCGTCGTCAATTGCGAGTCTTTAGAGGCCGATTCTCTGGTCTTGGTCTGCTAGAGTTTTGTATCCCTGGTTTTTATCTTTCCAAATCCACCGAGATCACGAGATTTTGCCTTACGGTTTAGGAGATATGAGTTATTCTTTGCGCGTTGTTCTGTCTGTCTGACGAGAAGGAACTATCTGTTTGATCCTTAGTTTTGACCTTGTTAATGTAGGATTCAGGACCTTCACCCAACTAGGTTATTGTATCATTTTTAATAATATTTCCATATTGATAAATATAACCTCGATTGGATCTGCAGAATGAAAGTTATGACTTTTTATTTACTGATGTTATGTGGTCTGGACAGATGTCTGTTAGACATTTTCAACTACTGGTTAGCCAATTGTCTTGGCCGAATCGATAAACCCCGTCAACTAGACTTTCATAGCCTGGTTCGTTATGATTCATTGAGCACTGGTTTCACATCATTCCGAGTTACAGATCTTCAATTATGATTTTTTTTCTCGTACTGCTGTCCAGTAGGGTTGTTAGGTGGCTGAATAGGTTAAATGTTAGTTTGAAACCGTTGATTGTGTTGGAAAGTTAAGGGATTGTGGTAGGACACGATAGCTATCTCATACCTTTTTATTGAAGGACCGAAATGGCAACAGAGGGGGGGGTGAATGGTGCCTTAAAAATTAAGAACTCCCCTTCAATTTATTTAAACAAACCGACAAAACCCTCTGGAAATCTCAAGAAAAGAAGTGAAGCAAAATCAGAGAACGAAAACAAGCTTCGGCCGTTTCGCCAGAATCGAAGTTCCGCCAAAAGTGGAAGTTCTCGCACAACGGAAGTTCGATGTGTCGCATGAAGTTCCGAAATCGGAAGTTCCGCACTCGATGGCGGAAGTTCCGATTATCCCGATGTAAGAACAGAGCGACCGAACGATCCAAAATCCAAAATACTTTTGATTTGTCGCTTCTTCTCGTGTCAAGTCTCACAGACATCATCCTAAACAACATCTTGACCTCATGAGAAGAAATCGCAGACAAAGATCATCTAACTAAAGAGAAATCGGATTTCTTGAAGAAAAGGTAAGAGAGGCCACAAACTGAAATTCAGGAGATTCTTTGATTCTCGGGTTATGAAACTTTGAGGATGGCTACTTAATAGCATAGTGATCCTACGTGCCAAGTTTCATCCCTTCTCAACAAGCCAAACAAGAGTTTTAATATAACCTAGGAACGGGGAGGAAGAACAGAGGAAGCAAAACTCAAGAACGGAGATTAAACTAAGTTTGCTCGTGGGAAAAGTTGATCAAATGATCTAGAGGTATCATCCCAACTGAGAGCAATCCATCTTAGCACTTTCCAACAAGAATCAACAAGAAAAGCCAAAACCTCAAGATCAAGTTGTACGGGAGAACAAGAACAAGGGCATAAATAGATAAATCAACTTCAAAGATTTCATTAATTGAAATGTAAATTACAGAGGTAAACAAGGAGGAATGATTACCAGAAGTTTAGTTCATCCTCTCAATCTCAACAACTAAAGCTACAAAGCAAAACAACCCTTAACCACTAAAGCAAAAGCCAACAAACCCTATTCAAAACCCTAACTAAAATCTCCAACCTCTCACCTGTGGTTACACTCTATTTATAGCCTAGCTAACGGGTCTCCAACCCATTAAGCCCGCTACCCCGAATGTAACCGCTCCACTTGTGCCGCTTGCTAAAAGACCGCTTTCGCTTCTTGCGCATCTTCCGAAGCCTCCCAGACACCTTGCTGTCCTTGACTCGCAACCACCTCAAGATTCACGCCGGCTTCGACACATCTCGACCATTCTCGACCTCAACGCCGCCGCGCTTAGTCCGATCACCGTGTCTCGCCACGACTTCGCCTCGATGTCCCGCAACAACAGAGAAAACACATCACATAGCATTGCCCAATATCATAGCAAGAATATTTGTACAAGAATCAAACTCATACAAACTCAAAATCACAAATCGTGCCTTTCTCGACAGCTTCGCCGATAATCGGAAGTTCCGCACTTACCATTGCGGAAGTTCCGATTATCGGAAGTTCCGCACTTACCTTTGCGGAAGTTCCGATTATTGGACTGTCCGCACTCCCAGGTTGGAAGATCCGATTGTCGCCACAAAGAGAAAACTCACGCCAAGATATCGGACGCCCGCGATCCCAGTGCGTAAGTTCTGATTACTCGTAATGTAACTCAAAACGCCGATAATCGGAAGTTCCGCTTACCACGCCGAAGTTCCGACATCGGAAGTTCCGCTTCCGTAACCTAAGTTCCGCACTTACGTAAATGCATCAGCAGTAAACGCAAACGCAATGATTTCAATCACAAACTTCACCACAATACAAATACTCATCACTCAAATGGGGACCCTACTCACAAGGTCTCTCAATCTCCCCCTTGATAAGTATATTGACAAACACAGAAATAGTATATAGAAGAGTTTGTGATAAAAGCCAAACATGGTCTAATCGAGAAATCAAGAAGGCTCAAAACCATGTTTGTCAAAGAAGAAGGATTGGAGCTTTAAATGAAAGAGCAATTTTTTTCTGCAAAGCTCCAGAAGACTCTCCAAACTAACTTCTCCCCCTTTTGGCAATAAACACATCAAGAAGTTTTAAAGAGAGGAAATGACTATATGATATTCATTTTAAGCATTAGGAGCCATGAAGACTATCCAAAATGACTATTAGAGTATTACACCAAGCCATAACACATAAGAATGCTATCAAGATCATGACAATTGATGTATAGAATAGCTAAGACAAAAAATCCATAATCTGATTAATGATCCAATTCTTTAGCAAGTCAAATAAACCAAGATTGTAGTCTAGCTAAAGGTATCCAAGGATGATACAAGCCATGTCAAATAATCTAAGTTGAACCAAGAAGACTCATATTGATCAGTTTAGAGTGCTACCAGCCAAAAGATTGGCTCAATTTTATCCAGTACTTGGTCTTTTTAATGATAAGCAATTTTAGCACAAGTTTCTTTTTCTAGAAACATAATTATGGCTTTATCTTAGTGAAGCAAGTCCTGGACTAGGTGCCATCCACAACTGCCTCCTAAGCTTCAACCAATTTTTCAAATCTTAACCATGTGCTAGATCCCAAGCCTTATGCGACCACTCCAAGCAAATGCACTTAAGGAAGTGATCTTAGGTCATCCAAGGCTCCCCGAGTTCATGCCTAGTGCAATGGCAAGCCGCCTCATGAGAAAGATTTGGTGAGACTGGCTTTTTCGCACAAAAGAGATCATTTTTGCTTTTGAAGTTTTTAGACCAGTGATTAGAGATAAGTCATGTTTCTTAACAAACTGACATAGCTTACTCAAAAGTTCAAAAGAGATTCATGACTCAACTCAGCCTACTTGACATGTTATCACAAAAGAGTGGAACACGGTCGATTACTAACCCAAAGTCCTGCAAAGTCGAGACCATCCAAAGCACTTGGCTACAAAGAATCGGTCGCAAAGAACGCATTTGGCCTCTCGCAGTGGATCAGGTAACACCGGACTTCTTCCTTGAAGACCAGGAGACAAGATAAGTGCCAATGAATTTGCAAGTGCCAGAGGTGCTCTTCCTATCTATCCTACACCAAATAAATCGTGACGGAGAAGGCTCTAACAGATAGACAAGACGAGGAAGAATACCACATACCATAGTCAATGGTAGCTCGAAGGTACCGAAAGATGCGCTTCACCGCCTGACGGTGAGATACGCGAGGAGAAGCCTGAAACTGAGCACAAAGACATACGGAGAAATGTATGTCCGGTCTCGAGGTCGTGAGGTACAAGAGAGAGCCAATCATGCTCCCGAACTCCTTTTGGTCAACAGTTCGCTGCCTTCATCCGGATCAAGAGCAGCTTGTAGATGCCATCGGAGTTGATACCGGCTTTCCATCATTCATGTCGGCGCTTCAGAGGTCTCGAGTGTACTTGCCTTGGTGAAGAAAAGTACCTTCCCGAGTCTGCTTGATTTGGAAACCAAGGAAGAAGCTCAACTCGCCCATCATGCTCATCTCAAATTCGAGCTCATAACATCGGAAAACTGGGAAACGAGTATGTGAGGAGCCGCTTAAAGATGATGTCGCCCACATAGATCCGGACGAGCAAAAGATCAAGCCAAGACGGCGATGAACAAGGTCTTGTCTATTTTACCCATTTCAAAACCATGACTCACAGATAGGACTTAAGCCTTTCATACCAAGCTCGGGAGCCTACTTGAGTCCATACAAAGCTTTGGAAAGCTCAGACATGGTTAGGTATTTGGGGTTCTCGAACTTGAGGTCAGTCTCGACAGAGACTTCTTCCTCAATAAGGCCATTGAGGAAAGCACTCTTGACATCCATCTGCAAAGCTTGAAACCCTTAGAAGCCGCAAAGGCAAGCATGATTCTAATGGCTTCAAGTCTAGCTACAGGGCAAAGGTTTCTTCAAATCTAGACCTCAACTTGGGAGTACCCCGAGCTACCAAATTAGCCTTGTTTCAATGACTAACACATCTTCACTTTGCTTGTTCTTAACACCCATTTGGTCCCAATGATATTGTGACCTTGAGGGGGCTCAACAAGGGACCAGACCTTATTTCTTTCATAGTTTTCCAACTCCTCATGCATGGCGTTTATCCAAGACTCGTCAGATAGAGCATGACAAACGTCTTTGGGCTCAAATGAGGCGATGAAAGCAGAATGGAGACAAAAGAGAGACAAACCAGCCTTTGGAACGTGTGACACGCTCAAAGAGGTCTCCAATGATCCGCTCAAGGATGGTCCTTTGAATGTGTCTAGGAGGTCCAGGGTGAGATGAAGAAGTGGCCTCTATCTCATGAGTAGATGAGATAGGGACAGAGCCACTAGCTTCAGAAGAAGTAGAAGGTAAGGGCTGATCTCCTCGAGGTGCAGTGGAAGAAGGCACCTCAAGAGGAGGAGGAAGAACTGGATCTGTAGACAACCCTTATCTCCGCCTTCCTCATCGCCCACAAAGATGGACTCAGATCGCTTCTAGAGAACTCGAGATATCGTGCCTATCCTGACCGCCTCATCAAGGTTACCTCACGTGTTTCTACCATTTTGCTAGACTCAGCCTGCACTTATAGGCACGAGAAGAAGTCGAGTAACCTGTAAAGATCCCATCACAAGATCGTGACTCGAACTTATCTAGGTTCCTGCACTTCGTAATAAAACACTTGCAACCAAACACACGAAAATGCGAGACACCGGGCTTTCGCCATATCTCAACTCATAAGAAGTGCGATGCAAGAGTGCCCTAAGAAAACTCATAGAAACATGACAAGCAAGAGCAATAGCATCACCCAAAACTTCCTAGGTGTAGAGTACTCATCAAGCATCGCCCCGCCATCTCGACTAAGGTACGGTTCTTCCTCTCCACAACGCCATTCTCTGGGACGATGGAGACGAGAACGGTGCTCTACACCTATCTCACCACATAAACTCTCAAAGTAGGAATTCTTGAACTCGGTGCCATTATCACTACGAATTGCTCGAATGGACCGGGAGCCGAACAGAAAGCCTACTAAAAAGACCACAAAATGAGTAAACGCCTCATCCTTCGAGGCTAAGAAAACACCCAAGAGTACCGAGAAGTCATCGACCACAACAAGAACATACCACTTCCTCCCGCCGATCAAGATTCGAGCCGACCAATCAGATCCATATGGAGCAGCTTGTCCCGTGCATCACCATTGTCACGTGGATCGAGAGTGAGAAGCGGTAACCATCTTGCCGCGCCGCATGGAGAGCAACTAGATCCTTGACCATCTTGAGTTTTGGCAAACCACGAATGAGATCGTGGTCGCTAACTCGTGTCAAATGATCAAAGCCTATATGACCTAGTCTCCTATGCCGTAAGGTCAAATCACGGATTCGTAGCAATTAAACACCGAGAGGATCACCGTAAGACTCGTAAAAATCAGCACTAAAGATCCTCCCATATCGAGAAATCCCGCAAACTAAGCTACCCAAGAATCAAGAATTTTGCAATTGTTTTTCTTAAAGCTCACCTCAGAACCGCTATCGGTAAGTCGAGAGACCAAAGCATATTATACCGCAGCTTACTTACTAAGGCAACATCTTTCAAAATAAACGAATTATTAATGCTCACAAGACCTTTAGCGATGACGCGCCTAAATGAAGCATCTCCAAGGTGATCGCCTCATCACCTCGAGCACGGGCTAGGGAAGAAAACCAACGAGAGTCTCCCATTCATATGACGAGAACACCCTGAGTCTATAATCCGCACCTTTCCTTCCCACCGATTTAACCCGAAGTCAAACAGAGTAAAGTCTCAAGATCGGGTGAATCAACAAGGATTTTGGCACCCAATACCGAGTAACACGCCGAATGTGATGAAGTAGTCAAGCAAGACCGACCTCTATCTACCCTACGCTCTGCCACCCACAAGCCGTAAGGTCCGTGTGTGCACGAAGTCGCTGTCAATCCGATCGCTATGGAAGAGCGAAGTTGGAATTCTCGCAACGGTCGATCACGCCATGTAGCCATCTCGAAAGGGAAACCGTGATCTACCTCAAAGCGACGGAAGTCACGACCAAAGGGAGCATGAGGACGAAAATCGTAAAACTCGTAAAAACCAAGTCCTCGATGTCGCCCTAAATCATCACCGAGCAAACCTAAACCTCATGTTAGTCTTAGGTGCACTCATGGTCTGGGGCTGACCCTGAATGCGCCTAAAGGACTCAACATGATCTCTACGCGCGATCTTGGCGCGCCTGAAGCAATGATCAACCAAATGTGGGTGGAATGACACTTGCCTTCTCGAGAGGTCAAGTCATGTGGAATCACCTTGTCGCCGAGATCCTTTGAACAAAACCTGCTGATTTAAAATTTACTTTCTCAGTCTTGGGCTTAGTTTTGATCACACCTGGTGCTATGGTTCTGAGCACGACAGGTGGATGCTTTCTCATATCCTCATGGAAATCATATCCTAGACCCTGATTAAATCTGCAAATCTTAGATTGGTCTAGAATGAGATTGAGCTTCTTCTTGCCTCCTACAAACCTCTCGAGAGTGTTCATAAGATACTCACACTCCCGAAAAAGAGAGGTGCAAGAAGAGCAGGGGGAAGAAGGAACAACAGAGGATAAGAGAGCAGAAGAAGAACCAACAGCAGAGGAAAGATTGGCCCGTGCATGCACAAATGACTTTGGGGGGCAAATTCCCATCGCTAGCGATTGGTTTACATTGCTAGGCGTCTCTACCAAACCCTTAGACTTCTTCCCAGCACACACAATACAAGCAGATGACTGTGTCTCTAGAAGGTCCTTAGTTAGCTTCACACATTTTTCATCCAAAGCAACCAAAATACATTTTAGTTTATTACACTGATTGCATGGTGAGCTAACAAGGTCCTTAGAAGCATACTGAGCCAGTGTGTTATTGTGATCAATCATTTCTTGAAACTGTTTGGATACAGATTCTAGTTCAGCAGTTAACTTAGGACAGTTTAAACAAGAAACAATGGGCTCTAATAAAGTAGCTTGGAATTCAGCAATTTTGTGATCTGCCCGTTTTAGGTTCATCTTGAGATTATTATAATTTTCACAAGTCTCAGGCAGATCGAGCAACATGGTATATAGACCTCTAAACGAGTTGTCCTTAACCTCACAGGAGGTGCAAGCAAAGAGCCTCAACAAGAGTAGATGAAGGAGGTGCTACCCTACTCATCTCTAGTTCAGCAAGAAGGCTAATGTTCTCCACTTTAATCATGTCTAATTCAGAGGACACACTATCATGCAAGGTACTTAGTTTTTCCATGTCATCAAGCAAAGCACAGCATGTGTCACAATCATCACGGGAGGGAGCATATGTAAGTGAGGTAAGCTCCCGTGATAGTCTAGCTACTTCCTTCTCTAACTCAGAACACTTAGCCCTAGACTTAGCATGAAATCTACCTATCTTAAGAAAAGCATCATTGTCGGGTCGTAAGTGGGACTAACCTCATCGGAGTTGGAGTACCGCTCACCGTCGCTTAGATCGCCTCGAGGGCCATGAAGCACATGCCAAGAAGTTGCCGTCAGCCCTGGGATCTTGATCGCCCTTTCCATCATCGCCACTCCACCCCTCCACCTTCTTTGGTGTCAAGTTCGCCGAGGGCGGTGAGGACGCGATGGAACAGCCTTCTTTACCTTCTCAAAGTTTGGAACTTCTTCTTGCCTTGGTCACGCGGTCGAGGGCTTCGTGGTTGCGGTTCTTGTCGATGTAGTCGCTTTTGCCCGAATCACAGATTCTCCTTTGCCCTTCCCCGCCTTGGGGCGCTTTGCTCGGATGTGGTTGGGGCCACCACACTCGAAGCAAATCACAGACCTCCTCTTGTCCATCCCTCCTCCTCTTGTAAGCATGGGAAAACTTCCGAGCTAGGAGGGCTAATCGCTCATCTTCAAGTCGCTCTAACTCGATCATCGCTATGTCACGAGAGCAAAGCAAGGGAGAACCCTGTATCGACTCGTAAGAGGATCCAGAGGTGGGATCATGACTAAAGCCATCGACTCGACTTCGACCTTCGAGACAATGTCAATCTCGTGAGTCTTGAGGCGTGAGTAAAGAGCGCCAAGAGTCGTGGTCGAGGTCCGTGCTATCCTTGATGGTAGTCACTTTCATCTCCCAAACACGAAGATCGAGTGCAGAAAGCATCTGTCGAGCGTTATCCAGTCGGGTATGTAAGACCGACCGCCGGAGGTTGCTCAAAATCTTATGAAAACGCCGAAAAGCACTCGCCAAGAGATTCACCAAAGAAGCATCTCAAATTTGTTGTATTCTCGCTTGAACCGGTCTTGTCGAACTGCTTTAACTGGTGGTGCCTCATGGTATGCATTGAGGGTCACCCAGATGTCGTAAGGTAAGACAAATGAGAAATGCGATCGAACTCACTTCGCCAAACCTCAATGATAATGTTCCTTGCCTTAGCATTGGCCTCAACATCGGGCATGTTTCCCATATTGATGTTTTCATCAGCCGGAACAACAAATCTAACCTTCACCTTTCTCCAGATGGCATACCCCTGAGCCTGGATGTATGTTTCTGTGGATATCATGGGGATATGCTCCATATCTTAGGATGATGTGACAATTGGCAATGGCGTTAACGGTTTGTCGTTTCACGGGTTTTCGACAAAGTTTCGTAATCGTTTCAGCATTCTCGATGGGGCGGTCCGATCGTCCCAAATCGGTCGGACGCCATAAAGGCGGTCGACGGCCGTGACTGTAAATGGTCGAACAGTCGGGCCAAAAATAGAGGGTGTAGGCAAGTGTGGGGATCCCATTGCTCTTAGTCCCATAATTTTTGGAGACTGTAACATCCCAAAATTGGTTTGTGTTTCAAATGTATTAAAAATGAGGAGAAATTAAAACTTTTTCTCCGATCTTGATTTTTGTAATCAGCCCATAATTTTTGTAAAGGGATTATGGAAATCAAAATCAAATTGCCATTTGGACACCACCACAAATCTCCTTCATGAAAATCTTGTGCCCAACCCCTGAAAATAATTTTCATTGAACCTAGGAGTGATGTTTAACACCTCGTAATTATTTCATAATTTTCAGAAATTATTGATAATTTTTGAGGCAAGTCAAACATTAGTCAAACTCCTAAAATAGCCTTCTCGAATTTTTAGAGAAAATGCAAAGGCATAAAAGTCTCTGAAAATTTTATATAAGGTTCCTTCTTCGTCAAGCAAGCTCCAGCTAGAATTTCATAATTTTGGAGCTTGTTTGCTATCCCAAATAATTCCCCAAAATCGCTTATTCAAATTCCAACCCTAACCGGTTGTCACCGCTCTCGTTCGGTCGACTCGCTCGAGCCACTTGATTTGGTTCACCAACTAATCGCACCGGCCGACGCAATGGGCGCGGATTTGCGAAGTCGTTGATCGGCATCGAACGCCCACGATCGCGCGGAACGCTCGACCATCCGAGCGCTGCCGATCCATTTGAACCGTTGATTCTAAATCAACGGCCACGATCGCGTGAACGCTCGACCAACGCCTCGCGCAATGTGAACCGTAGGATCCAAATCAACGCCCGAGATCAAGCGCGATTGAATCGTTATCACGACTCGTTTTTTTCACCGTCCGATTAAAATCCAACGGCCGATCTCTTTCGCCTTCCTCTCGCCGCGGCCGCCGAAGTCAACAGGTGGCGTGCACAAGCATTCTTCGGCAGAGCCGGCCAAGGTCTCCTTTTGCCAACGGCTCTTCCGCATTTAATGCTTCCGCCCCGCCATTCAAGTCTTCGCCCTCCTCGAGTGCACTTGCCCCCATCGCCTCACGACCTCAAGACAAGTGCTTCCCCATTTTTAATGCCGTTGTTCTCTCTTGCTCCTTCGGCTATAAGACCCTCCAATGGCTTCCTTAGCTTTCTTTAAACACCCTTGAGCTCCAAAGATTGCTTCTAGTACATCGAGTGAGCTCCATTTCAAAATTTGCTCTTGGCCGCCATTGTTGAAGCTTCGTCCTTCGGTGAAAGTGGTGCTCCGGCCTCTCTTTCAAAACCCTTGCTTCCCTGGGCCATTTGGCATCTCATAGAATATTAACCTCTCATTAATTTTGCCTTTGATGTAAGAGAGCAGATCAATTTTGCTTTCCCCAATTCGCCAAATAAATACTCTTCTTCACCCGAGCCGATTCGACTCTCCTCCGTGCCTTCTTTGGGCTCAAAATTTCTTATTAGTCCCTTAGTTGTTTGGCACTCGCCCTTGGACCGCAATGAGCTCATTTGCGTTTTCATTTCCGGTCATTTTGAGTATTCTCGTCATCTCCGCTTGTCGGCTGTTTCTAGACCGCCCAGCCCAAAATTGTTGGTACCTTTGGGTGCGCAAGGTTGTTAGGAACTCATTTTAGGCTTTTGCTCGCACCGCACGCGCTGGTCGCCGACGGCGAGCCGTTTCTTCCTGGGCCGCTTTGCCTGACGAAAACTCGGGACGGTTTTGAACGTGAGTCGTCGCGACCGCCAATCCTTAGATCAACGGTCCAGATCTGAATGAACGCTCGACCGTCCAAAGGTTCGATCCGCGCGGACCGCTGGATCCAAGATCAACGGCCCTATGCGCAGGAACGCTCGGACCGCCCAACGCCCCGATCTGACGCGGAACCGCTGGATCCGCATCCAACGGTGAGCGCTTAGGGTTTGTGAATCCCGCCAGGCGCGCTGGCCACTGGGACGCGACCGTCGGATCCAAGATCGACGCCCTCGCTCGCCCACGCCGATTTAATTTCTCAATTTCCGAGGATTTATTTGTCAACTTAAAATGTGATAACTTGTAAAAAGCATAACTAATTCATTTCAAATCCTTTTCGCTGATTCAAATTTTGTTGGTTATGTTTTTAATCGAATAGATCCGAAATTTTTGCTAATGAATAGTAGCATTTTGATTTATAAAAGTCGAGCAAAATTGTTTTGGTCATATCTTTGGCATTAAGAATCCAAATCAATTGGTTCTTGTTGCTAAATTCTTTATAAATCATGATCTTGCTACTGTAAAATTTTCCGGATTTTTGAGAGAGTTTATCGTTGGGTCTTTGCTTTTTATTCGCTCTTATCGTTGCTTTTTGCTTTCGTTAGGATCCAAGAGCACGTTGATAATATTATCGATCCTCAAGAACACCTCGACCCACAAAGAAGCGTGCAAGATATTTGATCATAAATGTCCTATTATTTTCCAAGTCTAATATCTTGTTTACAAATTATATGTATGCATTGCTTTTGTGTCCAATTATTTTTGCCCTGCTTAGAGGTAGCTATTCCTAATGCATTGTTGCCATTAAAATGTTATCCCCTACCACAACCATAAGTTATTATCATCGCGTGAATTAGAGCCCGTGATTTAATTATGCTCTTTTACTTTTTATGATGTCATGCTTAGAAATGCTTAGCTACCGTAGAATTGGGCGGTTATCGACTTAGTCGATGACCTTGATCACACAAATCATTTTGTTTATTTTGGTTCAGCACCTTATGCTTTTGTTTTGTAAAACCAAAATGAAACAAAATGATTTGACTTGGGCACAATGGCATGTTGGTGTGATTGTTGGGTGACAAGGAAAGGTGCCCATGTCCCTAAGGACCAAGTGTTACTTGTGTCACTAAGCCAAGCGCTTATGCGTATAACCACGCGAGAGGATATGGGACCTCTGCTGACTTAGTACTTTGGCGTGGGTTATCTCCGAGTCGCAGGAGGGGGTTGTGTGTGTTGTGTGAAACATGATATGTGTTCTCGTGTTCTTGTGTTGGTGTGCGGTGGTGGAGATTCCGTAGGCTCTCCACCTCGAGGAGCATTGTAGTTGTCCAAGGCTTTACTCGCGACGGGTAGTTGACCGAGGCTTTACAATGACTCGACACAACGTATGGGTTTCTATCCATACGGGCGGCTCGTGAATAATTCACAATATTGGAAATGTCTCAGAGGACTTAGCCGCGCTTGCATACCTACCAAGTGTGTCAATCTAGTGGCAAAAGGCGGTGCGGCGTGTGGGTACATTGGTACACCCCCTCAGGATAAAACTATTCGAATAGCCTCGCCCTAGGTTATGGACATGCTTGGTAAGGTCGCAAGAACTAGACTACAACCTTTTAAATTTAAAAATTTGATATGGTTGGCATGAATGGGTAATTCATGCTATTGTTGTGGTGACTAATGGTTTAGTCACTTCCAGACTGCTTTTATCGTTGTTGCTACTTGATTACTACTGCTTTTATCAAATAAAGTCGATTGCAAAATTGCCTTTGATCTATTACATTATTGCAAATAAAACTTGCTTTATGCTTAAAATTTGAGTCCTAACTCGCCCCACTTAAATAAGCTTGCATATAGTTATTGTTCGTGTCTGTTATCATTCTTATATATCTTATGAGTACATTCAAAGTACTCACCCGCTTTTGGTCGGGCCGCTTTTGTTTGCAGAGGACGAAGGTGAGCCCCAAGGGCCTCACTTTTGTGAGTTGTGCTTGTGGATTCGACGACTAGCCCGGGCGGTCCTCGGTTGCCTTGTGGGTTAAAGGCACACCGATTGGTTTTTTTGTTTATCGCCATCTTATGGCACTTTTGCTTCCGCCGCTTAATTATTGTTGTCTCTTTTATTGTTGGCCATTGGCTCTCTTTGTAACTATCCTTTATTAATGTTAATCCTGCTCGCTTTGCTTTTGTTCTATGTGAATGAATGGAATTGATGCATGAACTTTGTAAGGAGGTGTGTATACCGCATTTGGGAAGTATACATGTCTCGAGTCTCGGATTATCTGCTTTGTGATGCTAGCCAAGCCGTTGGTTACATTACAAGTCGGATAAACCGGGTCTCACAGAGACTCCAAAGAAAAGTTCTATTGGTTTAAAGTTTCCAGAGGTTTCGGATTTTTAGGGTTGAAAATTGGCTAAGTCTTTCGCGGTCGGACCGCCTATGGTCATGGTCCGACCGGTTGTTACTTGAACGTCGCCCGTCAGGCGGCGTTGTTCGCTGGTTAGGTCAAAGTCATGAGTTTCAAAGGCATACGTGTTGCATGATGCATGTTTTGACTAACGGGTCAAGTTGTGAAGAACTTGTTCCGGCTTCGATTTGCTTGTCTATTGTTGTGCGTGTTGCTTGGTGGTCAACGACGGTCAACGGCGAGGATGATCGGACTAAGCTTGAGAGCCGAGGTCCGTAACGATCGGGTATGCCGGTGAAGTCAATGGAGTCAAGCATGGCACGTAACGGACAATGATGACCGAACGCGCGCTCGCGCGACCGTTGGATCAAGCGCGCGGGGTCTGCAAGTGCCATGGTGGTTCCGTGGGAGCCGGATGGGAGAGACTTGTTGACATGACGAGCCATTGATCAACCTACACGTGGCGTAAGCATGGGAGGTGCTTCGTAAAGATGGAACTCGGTCTTTGCGAAAGATCGAGAAGGGGTATGTTGGTAATTATACCAAATACCGCCTTGGTGACCTTTTGACTACCTACGGCGCAAGATGGCGTGGAGAAGCGGAATAGGTCAAGAGGAGATGAAGACGACGCTTCGAGAAGTGTGCGTGTGTGACCCGTTTGTTTTGGGCCTTAACGGGAGCCCATTTGGGTTACTCTTCTAGAAGGTCTAAGTCTCCACTATAAATAGAGGAGGGAGGTGGCTGCACCCCTTCAACCCTTTTGCTTGAAACCCTAGTTTTGGCTTAGGTGCTTAGGGAAGGTTTAGTGGAGGTTAGGGTTCTAGAGAGAGAGTGTTGTTTTGATCTTCTGTCCATGCGTATCTGTATGAGTGGCTGTAATCGATACGTTATCAAATCAATCCAAAGAAGAGTTCTCTCCAAGATGAGTTCATTTGTCTTCTTTCTCTCTATTTGACTATTTGAGGTGTTTCTTTCATTTCCGAGCTTTTGATTGCCTTACTGTCTTGATCCACTCGATCGTCACTTGGATTAGTTCCCAGATATCCTTAGGGAGGTGTGTTCCAAGTTTGGTCGAGTTTGATTGGATATATCAAAAGTTAGACCGTGTTTCATTTTGGTTTCAAATCTGGAACAGTGCCTTCGATTGAATCGGTCGACCGCCTCGCTTGGCCGATCGGTTACTTTTGCTTGTCGCACCGCTTAGCAATACATACTGTCCGACCGCCTTGGTTTTGGTTCTGTTTTGCTTTTTTGCTTTGGGGATATAAGTTTGATTCAATACTAGTTTTCCAACAGATCGGTATATAGATCTTCATAGCTCTCATAGCTATTGGAGTGAAATTGATTGAATCCATTCTTTATGAAAAGTCAAGTGCTCCTATTCACCCCTCTAGTCGCTTTTCGGTCCAACAGCTTCCATTCGCTCTTCCGTAAGGGTAATCTGCATCATCAAAGACCGGAGGCTTGGTGGAATACTTGTCCGCTGTTATGGCTCAACAGACCGGTTAAGATCTATAAGGAAGAGCTAACCGGCTCTGATACCAATTGAAGGACCGAAATGGCAACAGAGGGGGGGGTGAATGGTGCCTTAAAAATTAAGAACTCCCCTTCAATGTATTTAAACAAACCCACAAAACCCTCTGGAAATCTCAAGAAAAGAAGTGAAGCAAAATCAGAGAATGAAAACAAGCTTGGTCGTTTCGCCAGAATCGAAGTTCCGCCAACAAAAGGAAGTTCCGCACAACGAAGTTCCGATGTGTCGCATGTGGAAGTTCCAGAATCGGAAGTTCCGCACTCGATGGCGGAAGTTCCGATTATCCCGATGTAAGAACAGAGCGACCGAACGATTCAAAATCCGAAATACTTTTGATTTGCTGCTCTTCTCGGGTCAAGTCTCACAGGACATTATCCTAAACAACATCTTGACCTCATGAGAAGAAATCGCAGAAAAAGATCATCTAACTAAAGAGAAATCGGATTTCTTGAAGAAAAGGTAAGAGAGGCCACAAACTAAAATTCAAGAGATTCTTTGATTCTCGGGTTATGAAACTTTGAGGATGGCTACTTAATAGCATAGTGATCCTCAAGGTACAAGTTTCATCCCTTCTCAACAAGCCAAACAAGATTTTCAATAAAACCTAGGCACGGGGAGGAAGAACAGAGGAAGCAAAACTCAAGAACGGAGATTAAACTAAGTTTGCTCGTGGGAAAAGTTGATCAAATGATCTAGAGGTATCATCCCAACTGAGAGCCATCTCAGCACTTTCCAACAAGAATCAACAAGAAAAGCCAAAACCTCAAGATCAAGTTGTACGGGAGAACAAGAACATGGGCATGAATAGAGAAATCAACTCAAAGATTTCATTAATTGAAACGTAAATTACAGAGGTAAACAGGGAGGAATGATTATAAGAAGTTTAGTTCATCCTCTCAATCTCAACAACTAAAGCTACAAAGCAAAACAACCCTTAACCACTAAAGCAAAAGCCAACAAACCCTATTCAAAACCCTAACCAAAATCTCCAACCCTCTCACGAGGGTTACACCTCTATTTATAGCCTAGCTAACGGGCCTCCAACCCATTAAGCCCGCTACCCCCGAACAGAACCGCCTCCACTTGTGCCGCTTTGCGAAAAGACCGTTTCGCCCCTTGGGTATCTTCTGGAAGCCTCCCGTACACCTTGCTGTCCTTGAATCGCAACCACCTCAAGATTCACGCCGTCTTCGACACATCTCGACTGCTCGACCTCAACGCCGCCGCGCCTAGTCCGATCACTCAGATCTCGCCACGACTTCGCCTCGATGTCCCGCAATCAACACGCATAAAAACACATCACATAGCATTGCCCAATATCATAGCATCAATATTTGTACAAGAATCAAACTCATACAAACTCAAAATCACAAACTATGCCTTTTCGGTCCAACAATTGGTATCAGAGCCCGGTTAGTTCAATCTTGATCTTAACCGGTCACTGAACTTGGCGATGGATAAGTACTCGACAAAGCCGCATGTCTTCAATGGGCTCGACCATGCCTATTGGAAGAATCGCATGCGAGTCTTCCTTGAGAGCGAAGGACAAGCTATATGGAGGTTGTTCGAGCTCCGCTATTTTGTTCGAGATTGCCACGCAAGCTTCGCAATACTTTGGCTAACAACAACAAGGCAAAGAACCTCTTATATGTCGGGCTTGGTAGACAAGAGTATGACAGATTTGCAATCTTACGATCAAGACATGAAATTTGGCACACCTCGAAACTTACCATGAGGGATCGTCCCAGATTAAACAAGTGCGCCAGACGGTCTATAAGTTTAGAGTACAACAAATTCGAGATGCGCCCGGCGAGAGCATCGATGATGTTTTTACTCGCTTCAACAAGGTTGTCAATCGATGAAAGTCAAGTTGACATTGAGTACTCCTAACTGATAATGCCACTCACCTCTTGGCCGCAATTAACACCAAGGAGTGGGAGATGAAGGCTACGCCATAGAGGAGAACGTCGATCTCTACTCTCACCTTGGAGCCGCTTTATAGTAAGCTCAAGACTCGTGAGATCAAGAGAGGTAGTCTTCCTAAGAAGGACAGCATGGCTTTGGTAGCCGATCCTCTTCAAGAGCTTTTGATGTTTCTTCTGAGTCCTCTTCGGGTTTCTCTCTTGCTTGTTTATCTACAATTCGTGAAGAGGATTTTGAGAGTCTTCCTGAGCCCGAGCTAGCCCTCATAGTCAAGAAAGCCAAACGGGCTTACAACAATATGAGAAACAAAAAGAGAGGTGGCCCTGTGACTTGCTACGAGTGTGGTGAGCTTTACCATATTCGGGCTAACTGCCCCAAGCTGAAGGGTAAGGGTAACCATAAGGAGGGAAAGCCACTTGAAGAAGCCTCAATGGAACAAATCAAAGTTTGATATCGCTAAGCCGATGAAGGTCGCCACCGGTCCTGCCGCTTTTGGAGATCAATCCTTGAGTGATGTGGACTCGGGAGCGAGGAGGACAAGGAGGAGGAGGAGCCACCTAAAGACAAGAAAGGGAAGACCAAGGATTTCACCGGCATGTGCTTCATGGCTGACTCCCTCGACGTCGATGATGATTATGAGGTATCTCTATCTTATGATGTCCTTTCTGCTAGATGCGAGAATATGTATGAGCAATTACTTAGTCAGGATAAGGCTTTAAAGTTCATCATGGTTAAGAATAAGGATCTAGAGTCACAAGTTGAAAATTTGACATTAGAACTTTTGAATGCTAAGAGTCTAGACGTTGATGAATGTTCTTCTTGCCATGTTTTGCACTCCAATCGCCTAAATCGCAACTCGCTTCTTGATATCGCTTTGCATCAACTTGAAAATGCTAGAACTGAGCTAGTTGAGGTCAAATCTGCTCCATGTCTTAAATGCTTAGAGTCTAGCAAGTTGGATGTTTCTGAACCAGTAGAGTCTCGCTCTTGCTCTCTCTGCTTAGAACGTGAACGTGAAATTAAAGACATTTTAAAAGCAGCTAGAGAGAAATATGCCAATCTTAAGGACAGTATTAATTCTGCTACTTGTACTTTATGTCCTGCTCTTAAGCTTGAAATTGCTAATTATAAGGAGAGGCTTGCAAAGGTTAATAAACCTAAAATTTGTCAATCATGTGTTGATCTTAGGAAAGATAATGTTTATCTAGAGAACACACTGCAAAAATTCTCTAGTGGAGAAAAACAATTAAACATGATTCTTGACAAGTCTAGAACTCCTTCTAAGAAGCAAGGCTTAGGATACAACTCTGCCCAAAACAAATCCAAGACTAAGGTCATTCAGGTCTTGGAAAATGGCTTAGTTGAATTCAAAACCCAACTCATAAAATTGCTTTCAAACTCGCGTGTTTTGTCCAACCTTCTTTGAGTCAAAGGTGCTTCTCCCAAAGTGGTACAAAATACCACCGCACCTATTAAGTAGAAGAGTGGACATTTAGTTGAGTTCGGTTAGCGAGGTTGAAAAATGCTAATCATGCTAGAACTTTATTTCATCAACCTAGAGCTTATGTGAAACATGGTTATGTTCCTAGACGTAATGCATCTCATGTGTTTGTAACCATTGCTCATAATAGGACTTCAACTAGGATCAAGGACACTCATTCTGGCTTTGCATACTACTGCAGACGTGTGTCTCAGTACTGGGTTCCCAAGTCTATTTTAACTAACCCCAAGATTGAGACACATCGATCTTTTGTGCCTTGATTTTCGTGGATCGCGCGGAAGGAGGAAGAACACGTGGCTCGCCGACCTCCACTGTTCACGCCACATGACCGAGACTCAAGATGGTTCACTTCCTTCACGCGGGCGACGGTGATGATTTCATCACCTTCGAGATGATTCACAAGGGCGGTTCAAGGAACTCGGATCGATCAGGGTGAACGACAAGTTCATTCTCATGGTTGTCGCTCTCGTGTCCAAGCTAAGGTACAATCTCCTTTCTGTCTCTCAGCTTCTCGATGATGGCTATGAGACTAGATTTAAGAAGAACGCTTGGCGGGTGCTTGATTCTCTTGGTGAGCTCGTTTTTGGAATTTCTAGAGTTGGTAGAATATTTGGAGCTGATTTTTTTGAATCTCTTGCCGGATCTCTCAAGTGTTTAGTTGCATCTTCTTTCGATATCCGCTTTGGCACCGACGCTAGCACATTGGTTTTGATCATCCGACACGAAGTTAGCGCCCTTGATCTCATGAGAGGTTTGCCTAAACTCAAAGTCACAAAGATGCCGATGTGTTCCCTCAGAGGCATGGCAAGCAAGTTGCCACCTCACATCCTTCATTGACTATGGTCATGACTGACGGACCGGGACAGTTGCTTCGTATGGATACTGTTGGTCCTGCTAGGGTTCGGTCAGTCGGTGGCAATTGGTACATTCTTGTCATAGTCGATGATTTTTCGAGATATTCTTGGGTGTTCTTTCTTGCTTCGAAGGATGAGGTCTTTGATCATTATCATGATCTTGTTCTTCGTTTGGCTTCTGAACTTCCTAGTGCCTTGAGAGCAGTCCGCAGTGACAATGGCACGGAGTTCAAGAATACCTCTTTTGCCTCTTTTTGTGCTGAGCGCGGCATTGAGCATCAGTTCTCTTCTCCACACGTCCCTAAACAAAATAGCGCTAGGAAAGAAAGAACAGACCTTAGTCTCGATGGCTAGGACGATGCTAGATGAGTATAACACACCGAGGAGGTTTTGGGCCAAGCTATTGCTACAAGACTTGCCATATTTCAAATCGTGTCTTTCTCGAGATCGCCTTTGGGTAAGACTTCTTATGAGCTTTGCTTTTGCGTAAAACCCCGCCGCACTTTCGAAGTTTTTGGATCAAGTGTTTTATTCTCAAGACAAAGGAACCTAGATAAATTTGAATCAAGAACTTGTGATGGTTTATTTCTAGGTTATCCCGCTCATTCGAGGGGTTTTCGGTTTTAATGTTGAAACTAACATTGTCCAGAGACATGCAATGTCACTTTTGATGAGACTAGCCCAAAGAGCCTAGATCCGATGTTTCGTGTGACTTACAGTGACAAAGAGCATATTTGTTGATGAAGATGAGGATGAAATTGATGATGCTCCTCCACTCGCGCTAATGTTCGATTCCAGCCTCCGTAACTCGCACGATCGCTTCACCTCCAATTGAGGCCTCGCCGCATCTTCTTCATCGCAGAGATCATGGAGGTTGAGGAGATACTATCTCCCCAGCGCCCTTTTCACATCCGTAAGCAACACCCATCGGATCGATGATTGGTAGTCTCCATGAGCGAGTCACTCGCCCAAGTATCATGATCTGAGTCTTTTCTCTCACTCTGCATTTGTAGCGTCTTTGAACCCAAAGATATATCACATGCTTTATCTGATGCTAGTTGGGTCAATGCCATGCATGAGGAGTTAGAAAATTTTGAAAGAAATAAAGTCTGGAACCTTGTAGAACCTCCTAGTGGTCATAATGTAATTGGCACCCGTTGGGTGTTTAAAAATAAACAAAATGAGGATGGTTCTGTGGTTAGAAACAAGGCTAGGTTAGTAGCTCAGGGTTTTAGCCTGGTTGAGGGGTTAGATTTTGATGAGACCTTTGCTCCTGTTGCTAGACTAGAAGCTATTCGCATTCTTCTTGCATTTGCTGCCTCTAAGGGCTTTAGATTATATCAGATGGATGTTAAGAGTGCTGTAACACCCCAGCCCAACACTGAGCCTGGGATGCCACTAAACTACCTTCCAATTAATAATTATTGACACACTATATAATTACAGCAAGAAAACAATGATAATCATATCAATGGACCACAAACGAACATGTATAATTATGGATCAAGCGACAATAAATAAGCAATGGGAATTATAACCAGGCAAATAATCCAAAGCAGCATCAACCAATGAATCCAAATTAATAAAGCAAATAGTCTAGTCCAAACGATGTCCTAAACTTTATTCAACCTCTAACATGTCCATGTGTAAACCAATATTGAAAGAAAAGATTATCATGGCGCATGATCATGTGATGTCCATGTGCTCTACTCGCCTCGCCACGTGCATTCTCAAGATCACCTAAAGACAACAATAGAGCAAGGGTGAGTCCACGACTCAAAGAAACACATCCATAAACAACTAACAACAATAAATCAACAAAGATTCAATAACTTCATTATCATCACAGTACTTCTATTTGATTCACATCCATTAATCTCAAATATCAATGCAACTCTAGTCTATATGTCCACATGCACTTCTTTCACAGATATCAGATAGCGTGAGTGAATGCTCGCGACAACATTCACTCTCAAGCCCGCTCCTCCATAAGGATCGGGACCTCCTCCACTCTCGCGGAGTTGTGATCATAAAGATCACCTTCTCTTATGCAAAGATGCTTATGAATGCAAACATGCAAACTCCATCATAAACATCATATCCAACTTTTCATCATGCTTATCAACAAAGATATAAACATACCAATTATTTGTTTGCAATTAAACAGAATAAAAGCACAACAATAATGGTAATAGAAGATAAAGAAAACAAAGGATCGATCATTGATCGCATTGCCTACCATGCACTTGCCTTTACTAGTTGCGACGCACAATTTGATTAGAAGACGGCAACAAGCACGACGCCTCTCCTATATTAAATACACCAACTTCAATACAAATTACAGCAACAAGAATAGCAATCAATAAGCTTCGCTCCTACACGTCCCCAAATATACCACATTACGCCGGTATCGAAAAGTTACCCAAAACTGTCCGGTTACTAAAAAGAGCGTAACTTTTGACTCGAAAGTCCGATCACCACAAACTACCCCATTCTGGATTCTTCATAAAATTATCCACATTCTCTTAGATTACAAAGTCTTCTAATTAAATCATCTAACCCTCCGTATTTAGCCCAGAAAGTCGGTCTGCCCGCTTCGGAACAGCAGTCTTACTAAATTCATAACTTTTGTTTTACTCAACCAAAATGCGTGTTCTCAGATCCTACAGAACCATTGGACAATTATCTACAACTTTCATGTAGATCAAAAACTCTAATTAAGCTATTTACTATTTTTAATCTACAGTCTACCAAAACAGCGCCAAAGGCGACAACCGTAAAAACAGCGGTCTTCCGAAAATCATAACTCGAAATCTACTTATCCGATTGACATGTTTAAATATGCTAAAGAAAGATATCGAAATTATCTACAATTAACTAGTAGATGATATGTTCAAAATTTGCCATTAAGATACCCGAGTAAACCGTACAACGGACAGCAGGCTAACAGATCTATTAAACGACCTCTCTATTAGAAAAATTAAACCTCTCTAATTAATCTCAGTTATAATCTCTAATTAATCTAGAAAAACAGAGAGAATACAAAACTAAAATAGTTACCCACAAGAATATAGATCTTGACTTCTTCTCTCCTAATCTCTCATAAAATGTTCAAGCTCGGTAAGAAAATATCTCACGTGCGCACGAGTAGACGCAAGTCAGGCAAAGCAGATTTCGCTTCTACCGGATCAAGCGCAAAGAAGAATCCCTCCACGCGCGCCCGGCTCGGGTTGGCTTCCACGCAGTTAAGGTAAATACCGCGACATCAAGCGCAGAGTAGCAAAGAGTTTAATTCCAGCGCATAAAGAAAAGAAACAAGAAGCAGCCAACAATCGCGACAAACAGAACCACGCAAAGCGATAAACGGCAAAGAGCCAAGACGCAGAGTAACGCAGACATCATCAAGGCAAAGCAATACCATAGAGCAACGCAGACATGCAGAAGGCATCGCGCGCAGAAGCAAAGACTTGGCGCCGGCAAAGAATGCACGGCGCAGCCCACGTTAGGAGCGGTCGCAGACGCGACAAGAAGCAGCAATAAGCAAAGACAAACAGATGAAAACACTTACCGGCGGCGGCTTGAGAGAATAAAATTGCTAGGTTTTCTAGAGACTCCAAAATCTATTTATAGCTCATAAAAATTCCGAAAATCTATTTTCCACGTACTAAATTCTTTAATTACGCACACGCCCTAAATTCTTTAACTAATTAATTTATTACACTCCACCCTTAAGACGCGACAATACTAATATTAATATTATTTTCGTGAGTATTACATTCTACCCCTTAACGGAATTCGACCACTTAATTCTACTCGCTGCTCTACTCCAAGAAAAACTGCACAACTGAAATTAAACAACAAAACAACACGTACCCGACGTGAACAACTCCGGATATTGCTCGCGCATGCGAGACTCCAACTCCCAAGTCGCTTCTCTGATCGACAAGGCCCACAAAGACCTTGACGATACCAACGCCTTGTGCCTCAAAGACTCGCTCCGACCTCTCCGAGAATCTTGCACGGACGCGACTCCACCGTGAGGTCTTGCTCAATAGTCAGCGGCTCTAATGAAATCTTATGCTCGGGTCTCTCAAAACTTCTCAACATCGAGACGTGAAACACATTATGAACTCCACGATGGACTCGTGCAGTCCGCACGGTAGGCTAACTTCCCAATTCTTGCAATAATCGAGAACGGTCCAACGCACCTTGGGCTAAGCTTCCTTTGGTACCAAACCGAACAATACCTTTAGTGGGAGACACCTCAAGAGCACCGTCACCCACCGCAAACCCAAGTCACGCCTCAAATCAAGATAGCTTTTCCGTCATCTAAGTCGCTAATGATTCTCGCTTCACCATGGCCACACGCTCAACGGTCTTCAATCCAAATCCGACCCAAAATTGCCTTCTCTCCAATTGCATTCCAACAAAGCGGCGATCCGCACTTCCGCCCATAGAGAACCTCAAATGGCGCGCTCTAATATCGAATGGTAACTATTATTATAAGCAAACTCGCAAGTGGCAAATCGTCCTCCCAACTACCCTTCCAAGATAGAACACAAGATCGCAACATGTCCTCCAAAGTCCGAATGGTCCGCCAGATCGCCCATCCGTCTGTGGGTGAAACGTCAGATCAAAGCGGAGTTGTGTGCCCAATGCACTCGCAGACTCTCCCGTAACTTGAGACAAACTTCGCGCCCTCGCGTAAATAATGGTCTTTGGCACACCATGCGCCTTACTATTTCACGACATAAATCGGAGCTAGATCACTCGCTGAATTTGTCGTATGAATAGGGATGAAGTGCGCAGACTTCTTTGAATCGATCCACCACTACCCAAATCGCATCCTTCCTCAAGCGCGAACGAGGTAACGCCACCACAAAGTCCATAGAGATATCATCCCAAGGCCACTGGGTACCTCCAAAGGTCAGAATAACCTCGCAGGACGCTTTATGCTCACTTTCACTTGTCGACAAACACCGCAAGAAGCCACATAATTAGCAATATCCACCTTCATTCTTTTCCACCAAAATTTCGTTTCAGATCTCGATACATCTTAGTCTCACCAGATGAAAGGTACGGAGTGCGATGTGCCTCCTCAAGATATCATCTTTGACCTCCGCCTTTTGTGGTACACAAAGACGGCCTTTAAACCTCAAAGTACCGATTCATCCACACTAAAATCACCCTCTTTACCTCATCCAGCGCTTCCTAACCTCCGTAATAACCGGTCACTCATGCGCTTCCAGACACGGTCCGGAATAGCCGACTCTGTAATCAATCGTGTCTCAACATGTGATGTGCCCGATAACAATAGGATATACCCATGCGATCAAAATCAGCAATGAGGCAATCTAGAGTAGCAGGAGTCGCTTGCGACTAAGGGCATCAGCAACAACATTGGCCTTGCCTGGATGATACCGAATAGTAAGATCATAATCCTTGATCAACTCCAACCACCTCCTTTGCCTCAAATTCAGATCCTTCGAGTGAAGATATACTTGAGACTCTTGTGATCCGTGAAAATATCACAAGGCTCGCCAGATAGATAATGCCTCCAAATCTTGAGAGCAAAAACAACCGCAGCCCAACTCCAAATCATGAGTGGGATAATTTCGCCAGTGCTTTTTAATCGCCTCGACGCATAAGCAATCACCTTACCGCCTTGCATGAGAACACAGCCAAGACCCACTCGAGACGATCCGAAAAGATCGTGGAACCGCTTCCCGGCTCGGGAAGAGTGAGAATAGGAGAGGTCACCAACCTGTCCTTCAAAATGCGTAAATCCGCGCCACACTCATCACCCACCGAATCTCACCCCTTTCTCGAGTAAGTCGAGACATCGGCTTGGCGATGATAGAGAAGTCCCGCACAAAACGCCGATAATAACCATCCAAACCCAAGAAACTCCTCACCTCCTTCACATTAGTCGGCCTCTTCCAGTCCACCACTGTAGAAACCTTACTAGGATCAACAGCAATACCCTGAGGGTTAATCACATGACCCAGAAAACCCACTTCTGAAATTGAGAGACCATGTGAGAGGTCCTCCACTCTGAGTGATGAGTATTTGACAAGTGTGTTGATTAGATTGAGAGTTGAGGTTTTGGTTTGGACTGCTTTGGCCGAAGTGGTAATCGAACTACCACTGTATGGAGCGGAAGTTCCGATATATCGGAACTACCGGCGTTAGAAATAGGATCTTCCGATTTATCTGGGTTTTGGTTTCGGCTGAAGGAAATCGGAACTTCCGCACATGGGGTAGCGGAGTGTCCGATAATTCTGACATTGAGTGTTCCTCAGAGATGGAAATCGGAATTGAAATTCTGGGAAATCGGATGTTCCGAAGATCGGAAGTTCCGCTGTGTTAAGCGCGGAACTTCCGATATTCTCGTTATGCGGATAGCCTGAAATCGGAACTTCCGCTGTGGTAAGTGCGGAACTTCCGATTGTGTCCAGAACTGTGCAGAGAAGATTATTTTGTGGATTTTGATTTTGTATGAGTTTGAGTCTTATACAAATATTGATGCTATGATATTGTGCAATGCTATGTGATGTGTTTTTGTCTGTGTTGACTGCAGGGCATCAAGATGGAGTCGTGGCGAGACACGTGGACCGGACTAGGCGCAGGAGGCGCTGAGGTCGAACGGCCGGATGTGTCAAGACGGCGCGAATCTTGAAGCGGTTAAGTAGTCGTGGCACAACAAGGTGTACGGAGGCTTCCGTAAGGTGCGCAAGGGGCGAAGGGTCTTTTCGCAAAGCGGCAAAAGTGGAGGCGGTTCCGTCGGGTGTGGCGGGCTTAATGGGTTGAGGCCCATTAGCCAAGGCTATAAATAGGGAGAACCCGGAGTTAGGGTTAGACTTTGGGAGAAAGAAAATTAGGTTAGCCTTAGCAAAAGGTTTGTTTTGCTTTGAGAGTTTGTTGAGAGAGAATGAATCAAAATCTTGTAATCATTCCTCCGTGGTTCCTTGTAATCTTTTGATTTCTCTTAATGAATCTCCGAGGTTTTGATTACTTGCCTATGCCTTTCTATTCCCTTTCTCGCTCATGTTGAATATTTAAGGTTTTGATGTATCTCTTGATTCGTCGTATGAAATAGCATGAAACTTGATATCTAGAGTCGCTTTGTTATTGCTAATGGATTCCCAAAGTCTCATGAACTAAGAATCGAGAATCGTGTCTATTTTGGGTTTTGGTCTTTCTTTCCCTTCTTCAAGAAATCCATATTTAGCTTGATTATTGATCCTTGTTTGCATTCTTTCCATAAGGTCAAGATGGTGTTTAGGATGATGTCCCGTGAACCTTGACCGAGAAGAGCACTCAAGATTTCGTGATTTTGGATTTTTGGGAAAACCCGAGCGATCGTCTTCTTCCAGACAATCGAACTTCCGATTGTCCATGGCGAACTATCGCAGCGGAACTTCCCAGATCAACCCCGAACTTCCGGAGTGCGGAACTATCACGTAAAATCGAACGTCCGATTTCTCCGTAATACCAAACTTCGTTTTGTTCTCTCGATTTTGCTTCACTCTTCTTGAGATATCCAGAGGACTTTGTAGGTCTTATTTAATTACAAGAAAGGGGAGTTATTAATTTTAAAGCACCATTCACCCCCTCTCGCTGCCATTTCGTCCTTCAATTGGTATCGAGCTTGTTAGCTCTTCTTTATAGATCTTAACCGGTCTTCTGAGCCATGGCAACGGACAAGTATTCCACCAAGCCTCCAGCTTTTGATGGTCCGATTACCCTTCCGAAGAGCCGAATGGAAACGTATATCCGTGCTCGTGGGTATGCCATCCGAGAAAGGTGAAAGTTAGTTTGTTGCTCTCGCCGATGAGAACATCAATGTGGGAAATATGGTCGATGTTGAGGCAAATGCTAAGGCAAGGAACATTATCATTCAAGGTTTGAGCGTATGAGTTTGATCGATTTCATTTGATTTCGCTATGACATCCGGGTGACCTCGATGCATACCATGAGGGCACCACTCGATTAAGACGGTTCGACAAGACCAGCTCAAGCGAGAATATAGTAAATTTGAGATGCTTGTCGGTGAATCTCTTGACGAGTGCTTTTCGCTTTCATAAGATTTTGAGCAACCTCCGAGCGGTCGGTCTTACATACCCCGACTCGGATAACGCCGATGATGCTTTCGACTTGATCTTCGTGTTTGGGAGATGAAAGTGACTACCATCAAGGATAGCACGACCTCTCGACTCGACTCTTGATGCGCTTTACTCGCCTCAAGACTCACGAGATTGACATTGTCTCTCAAGGTCAAGTCACAATGATGGCTTTAGTCACCGATCCCACTTCCGATCTTCTTTCGAGTCGACACGTGGGTTCTCCCTAGTCGCTTCTCGTGACATAACCGATGATCGCTAGAGCAATTTTGAGGATGAACAACTAGCCCTCCTAGCTCTAAGTTTTCTCATGCTTACAAGAGGAGGAGGGATGGTAAAAGAGGAGGTCCTGTGATTTGTTTCGAGTGTGGTGGCCCCAACCACATCCGAGCAAACCGTCCCAAGCTTGGGAAGGGCAAAGGTGACTATGGCGGACCAAGCAAGAACGACTACATCGACAAGAACCGCAACACGAAGCCCTCAAAGACTGATCAAGGCAAGAAGAAGTTCCGCAACTTTGGGAAGGCAAAGAAGTTGCTCCATCGGCCTCACCGCCTCGATTTAACCGGACACCGCCGAGGTGGAGGGGTGGAGCGACGATGATGGGAAGGACGATCATGATCCCAAGGACGACGGCAACTTCTCCCAAGATGTGCTTCATGGCCCTCTGGGCGAATCGAGCGACAATGAGCAGATCTCGATTCGATGAGGTTAGTCCCACTTATGACCAGCTTAATGATGCTTTTCTTAAGCTAGGTAGATTTCATGCTAAGTCTAGGCTAAGTGTTCCGTGTTGGAGAAGGAAGTAGCTAGACTATCACGGAGCTTACTTCACTTACATCCGCTCCCTCCCGTGATGATTGTGACACTTGCCGTGCTTTGCTTGATGACATGGAAAACTAAGGACCTTGCATGATAGTGTGTCCTCCGAACTTGACATGATTAAGGTAGAGAACATTAGCCTTCTTGTGAATTAGAGATGAGTAGGGTAGCACCTCCTTCATCCACTACCGATGAGGTTATCGCTTGCACCTCATGTGAGGTTAAGGACAATTCTTTTAGAGGTCTTTATACCATGTTGCTTGATCCGCCTCAAACTTGTGAAAATTGTAATAAACTCAAGATGAACCTAAACGGCAGATCATAAAATTGTTGAATTTCAAGTCGCGCTACTAGAGCCTATTGTCTCTTGTTTAAATTGTCCTAAGTTAATCACGAATTAGAATCAGATTCAAGCAGCTTCAAGAAATGATTGATCACAAGAATAAATTGGCTCAAGATGCTTCTAAGGACCTTGTTAGCTCACCTTGCAATCATTGTAATAAACTAAAATGTGATTTGGTTGCATTGATGAAAATGTGAAGTTAACTAAGGACCTTCTAGAGACACAATCATCCGCTTGTATTGTGTGTGCCTGGAAGAAGTCTAAGGGTTTGGTAGAGACGCCTAGTAACGTGAACCAACTGCTAGCAAGAGGACTGTCCCCCAAAGTCTACCAGGCGTGCACAAGCCAATCTTTCCTCCGCTGTTGGTTCTTCTTCCGCTTCCCTTACCTTCTCTTGTCTCTTCTTCCCCGCTCTTCTTGCACCTCTCTTTCGGAGTGTCAAGATCTTATGAACACTCTCGAGAGGTTTGTAGGAGGCAAGAAGAAGCTCAATCTCATTCTAGACAAATCTAAAATTTGCAGATTTAATCGTGGTCTAGGATATGATATCCAGAGGATATGAGGAAGCATCCACCGCCGTGCTCAAAACCATAGCACTGTGTGATCAAAACTAAGCCTGTGGATCGAGAAAGTCAATTTTAAGTCGCCGGTTTTGTTCAAAGGATTTACAAAGAAGGTGATTCCACCGCAGCTTCGCCCTCGTATAGGCTAAGTATCATTGCACCTTCGCCGTAAAGATGGACATTTAGTTGATCATTGCTTCAGCGCGCCAAGATCGCGCAGAGACCGTGGTTGAGTTTCTTAGGCACATTGTGGTCAGCCCAGATCTTGAGTGCACCTAAGACCAACACGAGGTCTAGGTTTGTTCCATCCGATGATTTTGGGCAAGATCGAGGACTTGGTTTTTCCGAGTTTTCTCGAGTTTCGCCCTCATGCTTCCTTTGGTCGTAATCTCCGCCGCCCCGAGGGTAGATCTCGCTTCCTTTCGAGATAGCTACCATGGCGAGATCAAGATGTTATCGCACTTCGACTCGCTTCTTCCATAGCAATGGATCCAACAACAGTCGAGATCTTTTGACTTGTTGAGTGACAGAGAGCGAGGGTAGATAGAGGTCGGCCTTGCTTGACTACTTCATCTGCTCGCCGTGTTACTCAAGATTGGGTGCCAAAATCTCTGATTCACCCCAAGATCGAGACTTTACTGCTTGACTCGTGGTCACGGCCGAAGGGAAAGGTCCGGATTGTAGACTCGTTGTTCACGCCATATGACCGTGAGTCTCGCTGGTTTTCTTCCCTAGCCCGCCTGTGTGATGAGACGATCACCTTCTGAGATGCTTCATTTGGGCGCCATCGCTAAAGGTACCGTGAGCATTAATGATTCTTTTATTTTAAAAGATGTTGCCTTAGTAAGTAAGTCGCAGATAATCGCTTTCGCCTCTCACCACCGATGATGGTTTCGAGGTGAGCTTTAAGAAAACAATTGCAAAATTCTTGATTCTTCTGTAGTCTAGTTTATGGATTTCTCGATATGGGAGGATCTTTCGTGCTGATTTTTCCGATCTTCCGTGATCCTCTTCGATGTTTAATTGCTTCAATCCCGTGATTTGACTTTCTCGCATAGGAGACTTGGTCATATAGGATTTGATCATCGACCCGAAAGTTAGCGGCCACGATCTCATTCGTGGTTTGCCAAACTCAAAATGGTCAAGGATCTTGTTTGTGCTCCTTGCCAAGACGGCAAAATGGTTGCCGCTTCACATCCTCCAGCCATAAAGGACTATGACAGATGCACTGTGTCAATCGCCCATATGGACACAGAGGACCAAATAGAGGCAACAAGAGGAGGGAAGTGGTACGATTTGTCGTGGTCGATGACTTCTCGAGGTATTCTTGGGTGTTTTTCTTAGCCTCAAGGATGAGACGCTTACTCTTTTTCGTGGTCTTTTAGTAGGCTTTCGCTGAGCTCCTGTGCATTACGAGCACCAGACCGATAATGGCACCGAGTTCAAGAATTCCTACTTTGAGAGTTTTTGGTGAGACAGTGTAGAGCACCGCCTCGCCTCCATACGCCCCCAACAAAATGGCGCTAGGAGAGGAAGAACCGCACTTGGTCGAGATGGCTGTGACGATGCTTGATGAGTACTCTACACCTAGGAAGTTTTAATGAGGGAATTGCTATCGCTTGTCATGTTTCTAACAGAGTTTTCTTCTGCACTCTTGCATCGCACTTCTTATGAGTTGAGATATGGGCGAAAACCCAATGGCCTCGCATTTTCGTGTGTTTGGTTGCAAGTGTTTTATTCTCAAGTCCGGGAACCTAGATAAGTTCGAGTCACGATCTTGTGATGGGATCTTTCCGGTTACTCGACTTCTTCTCGTGCCTATAGAGTCCTGGAATCGCGAATCTAGTAAATTGTTAGAAACTCAGGAGGTGACCTTCGATGAGGCCACCCAGGACTAGGCCCGATATCTCGTGTTCCTTAGAGCACCGAGTCCATCTTTGTGGACGATGAGGAGGATGGAGATGAGGGTTGTTTATCCGATCCAGCTTCCTTCTTCTTCCTCTTGAGGTGCCCTCTTCCACCGCACTCGAGGAGATCGCCTTACCTTCCGCTTCTTCCAAGCTAGTGGCTCTGTCCCTATCTCGCCTCGCTAATGAGGTAGAGGCCACTTCTTCATCTCACCCTCGACCTCCAAGACACATTCAAAAGGACCATCCTTCAGAGCAGATAATTGAGATCTCTTTGAGCGAGTCACTGCTCAAAACCTGCATGTCTCTATTCTGTCTCCATTCTCGCCTTTGTTGCCTCGCTTGAGCCCAAAGACGCTTGTCATGCTCTTTTCGATGAGTCATGGACTAACGCCATGCACGAGGAATTGGAAAACTTTGAAAGGAACAAGGTCCGTCCCTTGTTGAGCCCCCTCAAGGTCACAATATCATTGGGACCAAATGGGTGTTCAAGAACAAGCAAAGTGAAGATGGGTTAGTCATTCAAACAAGGCTAGACCGGTAGCTCGTGGGTACTCTCAAGTTGAGGGTCTAGATTTCAAGAGACCTTTGCCCTCAGAGCTAGACTTGAAGCCATTAGAATCTCGCTTGCCTTTGCAACTTCTAAGGGTTTCAAGCTTTACCAGATGGATGTCAAGAGTGCCTTCCTCAATGGCCTTATTGAGGAAGAAGTCTATGTCGACAAACCTCCCGGTTTCGAGAACCCCAAATACCCTAACCATGTCTACAAAGCTTTCCAAAGCTTTGTATGGACTCAAGCAGCTCCCGTGAGCTTGGTATGAAAGGCTTAAGTCCTATCTCACGAGCCATGGTTTTGAGATGGGTAAAATTGACAAAACCTTGTTCATCCGCCGCCGAGGCACCGATCTTCCGCTCGCCCGCATCTATGTGGATGACATTATCTTTGGCGGCTCCTCGCATGCTCTCGCTTCCCGCTTTTCCGATGTCATGAGCTCTGAGTTTGAAATGAGCATGATGGGCGAGTTGAGTTTCTTCCTTGGCTTCCAAATCAAACAGACTCGAGGGTACCTTTCTTCATCAAGGCAAATACACTCGAGACCTCCCGCTGCTTCGACATGAATGATGGAAAGCCAAGATCAACCCCAATGGCATCTACAAATGCTCGATCCGTATGAAGACGGCGAACCCGCTGACCAAAAGGAGTTCAGAGCATGATTGGCTCTCTCTTGTACCTCACATGCCTCGAGACCGTATATACACTTTTCTCAGGTGTCTTTGTGCTCGCTTTCGTGCTTCTCCTCACAGATCTCACCGTCAAAGTGAAGCGCATCTTTCGGTACCTTCGAGCTACCATTGACTATGGCATCCGTACTCTTCCTCTTCTTGTCTATCTCTTAGAGCCTTCTCCGATGCGCACTTTTGTCGGGTCAGAGGATAGATAGGAAGAGCACTTCCGCACTTGTCAATTCATTGGCACTTCTCTCGCCTCCGGTCGCCGAGGAAGCAATCCGTGTTGCGCAATCCACCGCAGAGGCCGAGTACGCTGTCGCAGCCTAGTTGTCAGAGTCAAGTGCTTTGATGGTCTCGACCGCAGGATTTCGCTATCTATCGATCGCTCCACTCTTCGTGATAACACGCCTCGCGATTTGCATTGCCAAGAACCCAAAGGCAACATTCTCGACCAAGCATATTGATATCGATATCACTTTCTTAGAGACCATGTAGAGAAGGGTGACATTGTGCTCCAGCCAGGAGAGGAGCACCAGCTGGTGATATCTTCACTAAGCCTCCGGATGCCTTCCTTGCCACTCATGGGAGAGCTTAGTGGTTTGTCCTTACGGATCATTGTGAGGGGGAGCGCAGCTACCATCAGATTATATTATATTATATTATATTATACGCTACTCCTTTCTCGTTTCATTTCTTTTAATATTTCGGTCAAGTCCTTCCAAAGATAGGTTAGAGTGTTTCTCTTGCCACATTGCTTTGATCGCTACTTCTTGTCTTGTGCTTCTAGGATGTCGCTTATTAGTCGCTCTTCCTCTCTAAGTAGAGCTTACTCACTTCTTATAGGTTCTAGCAGGGTCGGGCCACCCTTGGGTAGACAGGATGTTGTTTGCTCCTTAGTGTTTGTGTAGATCACCTAATAGTCCTAGAATCATATGGGGTAGATAAGAATCTGTCTGAGCGATAGTTTTCTATATCTTTTCTATGCTCTAAAGGATCGCTTTTCTGCTTTACTTATCGATTCTCGCTTTTGTTCCTTTGGTTGTGGGGAGTTATTCTTGGTTATTCCATATTCTTAATGGTGTCATAACTCAACCTCAATTAAAAGATGCATCTCATTCAAGGGAATCGATTTTTGTACTTTTCATCAAGCATTGCATAATAATCAAATGGAGCCTTGTTTATTATCCCTATGATCTGCTTTCACTTTTACATCTTGCCATGATTTATGCTAAACCGCTAGATCTATCATGACTTTTTATGTGTAGTTTAGTCTTTGCCATGCTAAGGTATTTAAAATGCTAAACTTGAATTAAAATCTTGTCATGATAGCTCTTGAGACTAGTCCGTTGAAACTATCCTTTATGATTTTCGCCATGTCAAGTAGGTCGAGTTGAGTCCTAATCTCTTTTGAACTTGTGAGTAAGCTATGTCGCTTGTTAAGAAACATGACTTATCTCTAATCACCGGTCTAAAACTTCAAAAGCAAAATGATCTCTTTTGTGCGAAAAACCGATCTCACCAAATCTCTCTCATGAGAAGGCTTGCCATTGCACTAGGCATGAACTCGGGGAGCCTTGATGACCTAAGATCATCTCCTTAAGTCTGTTGTTTGGAGTGGTCGATAAGGCTTGGGATCTAGCACATGGTTTATAAAAAAAAAAATGGTTGAAGCTTAGGAGGCGCTTGTGGATGGCACCTAGTCCAGAGCTTGCTTTATCGAGATAAAACCATAAAATGTCTTCTAAAAGAAAATGTGCTAAAAATGCTTATCTCTAAAAGAGACCAAGTCCCGATAAAATGAGTCCCTCTTCAACCGGTAGCACTCTACACTGCTCATTATGAGTCTTCTTGGTTCAACTTAGATTATTTGACATGGCTTGCATCATCTTTGGATATCTTTAGCTAGACTTCAATCTTGACTTATTTGACTCGCTAAAGAATTGGATCATTAATCGATTATGGACTTTCTGCCTTAGCTCTTCTATACATCGATTGTCATGATCTTGATAGCATTCTTCCGTGTTATGGCTTGGTGTAATACTCTAATAGTCATTTTGGATAATCTACATGGCTCCTAATGCTTAAAATGAACATCATATAGTCTTTTCCTCCCTTTTCTACATATTGATGATTTTATTGCCAAAGGGGGAGAATATTTGTGAGAAAAAGCCTTCTGAAGAAAATTGCTCTTTCATATCATCTCAAGTCTTTCCTTTTTTGTCAACATTGGTCTTGAGCTTAATTACTCTTGTTTAGACCTTGGTTGACTGTAATCTCAAACTCATCTTATGCTTTTTGCATTGTCAATATACTCATCAAGGGGAGATTGAGAGACCATGTGAGAGGTCCTCCACTGAGTGATGAGTATTTGACAAGTGTGTTGATTAGATTGAGAGTTGAGGTTTTCGGTTTGACTGCTTCGGTCGAGTGTGGTAATCGGAACTACTTGTATGGAGCGAAGTTCCGATAATCGAACTACCGCGTTAGAAATAGGATCTTCCGATTTATCCGGTTTTGGTTTCTATTGAAGGAAATCGGAACTTCCGCACATGGGGTAGCGGAGTGTCCGATAATTCGACATTGAGTGTTCTCGAGATGGAAATCGAATTGAAATTCGGAAATCGGATGTTTGAAGATCGGAAGTTCCGCTGTGTTAAGCGCGAACTTCCGATATTCCCGTTATGCGGATAGTTTGAAATCGAACTTCCGCCGTGGTAAGTGCGAACTTCCGATTGTGTCCGTAATCGAAGAGAAGATTATTTTGTGATTTTGATTTTGTATGAGTTTGAGTCTTATACAAATATTGATGCTATGATATTGTGCAATGCTATGTGATGTGTTTTTGTCTGTGTTGACCGCAGGCATCAAGATGGAGTCGTGGCGAGACACGTGGACCTGACTAGGCGCAGGAGGCGTTGAGGTCGAACGGCCGGATGTGTCAAGACGGCGCGAATCTTGAAGCGGTTAAGTAGTCGGCACAACAAGGTGTACGGAGGCTTCCGTAGGTGCGCAAGGGGCGAAGGGTCTTTTCGCAAAGCGCAAAAGTGGAGGCGGTTCCGTCGGTATAGCGGGCTTAATGGGTTGAGGCCCATTAGCCAAGGCTATAAATAGGGAGAACCCTCGAGTTAGGGTTAGACTTTGGGAGAAAGAAAATTAGGTTAGCCTTAGCAAAAGGTTTGTTTTGCTTTGAGAGTTTGTTGAGAGAGAATGAATCAAAATCTTGTAATCATTCCTCCGTGGTTCCTTGTAATCTTTTGATTTCTTAATGAATCTCCGAGGTTTTGATTACTTGCCTATGCCTTTCTATATTCCTTTCTCGCTCATGTTGAATATTTAAGGTTTTGATGTATCTTTTGATTCGTCAGATGAAATAGCATGAAACTTGATATCTAGAGTCGCTTTGTTATTGCTAATGGATTCCCAAAGTCTCATGAACTAAGAATCGAGAATCGTGTCTATTTTGGGTTTTGGTCTTTCTTTCCCTTCTTCAAGAAATCCATATTTAGCTTGATTATTGATCTTTGTTTGCGATTCTTCCATAAGGTCAAGATGGTGTTTAGGATGATGTCCTCGTGAACCTTGACCGAGAAGAGCACTCAAGATTTCGTGATTTTGGATTTTTGGGAAAACCCGAGCGATCGTTTTTCTTCCAGACAATCGAACTTCCGATTGTCCATGGCGAACTATCCGCAGCGGAACTTCCAGATCAACCCCGAACTTCCGGAGTGCGGAACTCATCACGTAAAATCGAACGTCCGATTTCTCCGCAAATCAAACTTCGTTTGTTCTCTCGATTTTGCTTCACTCTTCTTGAGATATCCAGAGGACTTTGTAGGTCTTATTTAATTACAGCAAAGGGGAGTTATTAATTTTAAAGCACCATTCACCCCCTCTCGCTGCCATTTCGGTCCTTCGTAAATCCGTAACTCGCACTTCTTCAACTTAGCATAGAACTTGTGCTCTCTCAAAGTATCTAAAACCACCTCAAATGACGCCATGATCCTCATTGGTCTTGGAATAGATAAGAATATCATCAATGAACACCACCACGAAGTCATCTAGATACTCTGTAACATGTTGTTCATGGTCTCCATAAAATGGCAGTGCATTAGTCAATCCAAAAGACATAACTTTATACTCATAATGCCCATACCGTGGAGAAAGGCCTTCTCTACATCCTCGCCACGCACACGGATTTGATTATACCCGATCGAGGTCGATCTTGAGAATACTTGAGCTCCATTCAACCGATCAAACAAGTCCTCAATGCGGGCAATGGATATTTGTTCTTGATTGTGACCGCATTAAGCGCATCGATAATCAATACACATGCGCCAACTCCCATCCTTCTTCTCTCGTGAATAGAACAGAGCTCCCCATGGCGATACACTACGCCGATCAAACCTTTAGCCAACAATTCATCCAATTGCTTCTTCAACTCGTCCCGAAACGGACGCGGTTAACCGATATGGAGACATCGAGATGGGACGAGTACCGAACAAGATCAATGCGAACTCCACGCCTTGCACAGTGGCAATCCCTAAGATCAACGGGAACACATCCGTAATCACTAACCACCGAATCTCCTCAATCTGCATGGGCCACGCCGCTTTCAAAGAAGAGCTAAAGAAGCCCGCCATCGCGACGACCCGGAACAATCCGACCAACATTGAAAGAGAGCGCGGGACTCCTCAAAGGTCAAAGTCTCCTGCACGAGGTCGAGTGCATGCAGACCGTTTCTACGTAAATAAGATATCACGCTCGATAAGAGTGCAACCAATCCATACCCAAGATAACATCGAACGGCTCCATTTGAATAACTATCAAATTCGCCGTGAACTCCTCTCCATCAATAATAATAGAACACCCAGACAAACAAGAGAGCTAGCAATAATACCCCGTGAGAACTAACTAACACCGATCGAGAAATCCATCAGATACTCAAGTTCGCTCTCCTAGCAAACGCCCCGAAACAAACGAAAAGGTAGCCCTCGAATCGAAAAGGACTAAAGCATCAAATGAATCCACAAGCAAAGTACTGCCACCACGTCAGACGACCATGACTCATTGTAGGCATGGCGACACTCTGTGGCGCCATGGCGAAGAAGACGATGCCGGGCGGCGAGAGCCCCAACACCCATCACTGCGCGGTGCACGAAGCCGGTCAGGCAACCCGATGCGGTGTCAAGGTGGCGGCCGCCAGAGTACCGCCGAGGCGCCCAAGCCGAAGGAAACGGCATCGCCGGAGGAGCAAATATCATCCGAAAGATCTCGAGCAGACCCATCAAGAAGAAGATGGCACAGCTCCCACTTGATCACGCTTAGCGGGTTCTCGCGACACACCCGCTTCCTTGTGACTGCTGGCCACACCGACGCAATCTCCGCCAAGTGCATTTCAGCACGGTGTCCATCACCGCACTTAAAGCAAAGCATGCCCCGCCTCGACAGACGAAGAGCTGGAGTACTCGCAAAAGGACGAGGCGTCAAGAAGAGAACGGCCTCGATCGCTAGACTCAAAGATCGCGGTCCTCCTTGAATTTCTTGAAAGTGTGTCGAATGCACTCCACTTCCCTCACTAGAGCTCCTCTTCCGTCACCACCTAAACTACTACCCACCGAGGCTTGTCGCCTTTGTGAGTCGTGATCTCCAACTCCATGCCCCTAGCTTGCTCCACAACAGAGCAGAGTCACGAGTGGAGTAGCTCCCAACACATGCCTGCACTCGTAATTGAGACCCCGACGGAACCTCTTGGCCTTCAAGATCATCGCTCGCCATCAAGGAACGGTTAACCAAGTTGTTGAACTCACCTCATACTCAAAGAATAGACCTCTTCCCCTTGAGCAAAGGTCGCCTTGAGTGGCGGTCCTCAAGGCAACCTCCATCTTCTCAACAAAAGAATAGAAGTGGTCAACAAAGGGTAGAACTTCCCTTGAACATAACTAAGCGATCAACAAAATCCTCCCAAGTGATCGACCTTGAGTGGCGGTCCTCAAGACAACACGCCAATAGAGCAAGGGTCCCACCAAATAAAAGCACAACAATAATGGTAATAGAAGATAAAGAAAATAAAGGATCGATCATTGATCGTTGCTCACCATGCATCGTAACTTTGACTCAAAGTCCGATCACCACAAACGATTACAAAGTCTTCTAATTAAATTATCTAACCCTCCAGATTTAGCCCAGAAAGTCGGTCTGCCCGCTCGAACAGCAGTCTTACTAAATTCATAACTTTTGTTTTACTCAACCAAAATGCGTGTTCTCAGATCCTACAGAACCATTGGACAATTATCTACAACTTTCATGTAGATCAAAACTCTAATTAAGCTATTTACTATTTTTAATCTACAGTCTACCAAAACAGCGCCAAAGGCTACAAACCGTAAAAACAGCGGTCTTCCGAAAATCATAACTCGAAATCTACTTGTCCGATTAGAAAGATATCCCTTTCTCGACAAATAAGCAGAACCACGGCAAAGCGATAAACGCAGCGAAGCCAAGACGCAGAGCAACGCAGACATCGGCAAGGCAAGCAAAGAATACCGCAGAGCAACGCAGACACGGCAGCAGCACGCTACAGAAGCAAAGACTTGGCGCTTAAGAAGAATGCAACGGCAGCACCCACGCAGGAGCCGGCGTCAGACGCGACAAGAGGCGGCAAATAAGACAACAGATGAAAACACTCACGGGCGGGCTTGGAGAGAATAAAATTGCAGGTTTTCTAGAGACTCCAAAATCTATTTATAGCTCATAAAAATTCAAAATCTATTTTCCACGCATAAATTCTTAATTACGCACACGCCTAAATTCTTTAACTAATTAATTTATTTAAGACGCGATTACTAATATTAATATTATTTTTCGTAGTATTACAAGTGCCTTTCTCAATGGTTTCATAGAGGAGGAGGTTTATGTTAGGCAACCCCTGTGCTTTGAGAATCCCAAAACCCACATCATGTCTTCAAGCTATCCAAAGCCTTGTATGGTCTTAAACAAGCCCCTAGAGCCTAGTATGACAGACTTAAGACCTTCTTGCTTAAGAATGATTTTGAGATGGGTAAGGTAGAGGCTACAAACGGACCTCCGAGGTGAATGTAACCGCTCCACTTGTGCCGCTTATAAAAGACCGCCGACCGCTTTGCGATCTTCTCCGAAGCCTCCTCAGACACCTTGCTGTCCTTGACTCGCAACCACCTCAAGATTCACGCCGCCTTCGACACATCTCGACTGCTTCGACCTCAACGCCGCCGCGCTTAGTCCGATCACCGTGTTCTCGCCACGACTTCGCCTCGATGTCCCGCAGCTAACACGCATAAAAACACATCACATAGCACGCCTAATATCATAGCATCAATATTTGTACAAGAATCAAACTCATACAAACTCAAAATCACAACTATGCCTTTTCAAGACAGCCCGCCGATAATCGGAAGTTCCAGATTTTACCATTGCGGAAGTTCCGACATCGGAAGTTCCGCGACCATTTTGCGGAAGTTCCGATTATCGACCGTCCCGCACTCCTGTGTTGGAAGATCCGATTGTCGCCACAAATAAAACTCACGCCAAGATATCGAACGCCCGCGATCCTGTGCAGATTTTTCGATTACTCGTAATAACTCAAAACGCCGTGATAATCGAAGTTCGACATCTAAGTTCCGCTTCCGAACCGAAGTTCGCGACTTACGTAAATACCATCGCAGTAAACGCAAACGCAATAATTTCAATCACAAACTTCTCACCACAGTGTCAAATACTCATCACTCAAATGGGGACCCTACTCACATGGTCTCTCAGTTATCCTTATTGAGAATACGTATTTGTGTAGGCGGTGAGACGATGAGTGGAGGAGCACCTTCGTTGCCTCCTTGCACGTCACAGCGCGGAAGGCAAGTACAATGTGTTAAGACCTGCTGATTTCTGTTGAATGTTATTAATGCGATGCTTCTTCTATGATCCATGTTCATACTTCATGCATGTTATACAGTTGAAAGTTGTTGATGCGATGATATTTCAATAATCCATGCCTCATACTTCATGACATATACTCGTTCTTAGTTGATAATCCATGTAACATCCCAAATATGGATTTGTGTTTCAAATGTAAGAAAAAAAGAAGAAATTAAAACTTTTCTTGCATCTTGAAGCCCTTGGTCATTCCTGTAATTCTTTCAAAAATAATTATGGAAAATTAAAATTAAATCTTCTTGTGACTCTAATCAAAAACCTTTGTGGCATAGATCTTGTGCCAAACCCTTTGAAATATTTTCCCTGAGTTCTAGAGAGGTTTGGCAACACCTCTGAATTATCTCATGATTTTTAGAAATTATTTGATAATTTTTGGAGGCAAGTCAAATTTGGTCAAACCCTATTTCTCCTCTTCTGGAAATTATGGAGAAAGTTTCAGTGCATGAAAATCTCTGAAAATTTTATGGGAGGTTCCTCCCGCCGTCAAGAAGCTCCGCTAAAATTTCATAGATTTTGGAGTTTGTTTGCTACCTCAAATATTCCTCAAAATCCGATGTTTAAAATTCAAATTTAACCGTTTGCACTGCTCTCGTTCGAACCACTGGCTCGAGTCATCGGACTCGGTCCACTCAACTAATCGCACTCGCAACGTCGATCGGCGCTGGTCGGAGTCGTTGATCGGCATCGAACGGTTCTCGACTCACCTAACGATGAATCGCTTAATCCAATTCGATCTAACTCACCGCTGGATCAAGATCAAACAGACTCAAATTAACGATGGAATCATTTTAATCCACCCGACATCTCTAAAGCTCCTGTGGTCGAACTGAATTGGATTCCCAATTTCAAACCAAATCGACATTCTTCTTCGCTCGGCGCCTTCGCCTCCCTTGCTCATTTTTTGCGCTCAGTAACCCTCTTAGTCCCTAGTGGCTCGGCACTGCCTCCTTGAACCGCAATTGAGCGATTTGCCATCTTCGCTTTTGTCATTTCGACCACTTCGGTTCTCTCCGCTTGCTTTACGCTCGGGCCATCGCATTAATTCATTGGTACCATTAGGTGCGCAATGATGTCTGGGACCCATTTTGGCACTTAGTTAGCACCGCCATGCCGTGAGCCGCCGGGCAAGGTGAGCCGTTCTTCCCGCCGGTTTGCCGGACAAAACAGGAGACGGTTTGAACTTGAGTCGACGCGACCGTCGATTCTAAGATCTACGCCCACGCTCGCACGAGATTTGAATTGCTATGCGCTGCCTCGGTTCAGACCCGCTGGATCTAAGATCAACGGTCCCACTCGAAGTTCGCTGGATTGTTGGATCCCAGACGCCGACTCGCGGCGTGAGGACATTCGATCGCCTCGCTACCGGATCCACGTGGACTGCTGGATCCCGTCAAGAGTTTTTCCTTCGACCATTATTCTACGACCGCCACCTCGTCGAAGTCCTTCTACGACCACTACCCGGTCGTAAGTCCTTCTACCACCATTACCCAACAGAGTCCTTCTACGATCGCTACCGGTCGAAGTCCTTCTGTTGGGTCTTTGCATTTTATTCGTTCTTATCGGTTGCTTTTAAAATGCTTTCGTTAGGATCCTAAAAATGAAGAGCACATTGACAATATTATTGATCCTCGGCAACATCTTGACGTTAGGATCCAAAGCAAGCAGACTCTAAAGCAAACAAGCAGTTTGATCATGTTAATCCCATTATTTTTCAATTCTAATATATTGATTTCAACTTGTATGTATGAATTGCTATTTTGTTGTTAAATTATGGTTAGTATCCCATAATTGCATAATCTGTAGGACTTGTTTATCCTCTACTACCATGAGCCTAGGTTATTTGCTATGATTTGAGTTCGATGGATGAGCTCTTGTCATTTAGTAGAATACGAATTGGAATTGCTTAGAAATGCTTAGTTTCGGTAGCAATGGGCGATCATCAATTTTAGTCGATGATCTTGATCACACATTTATTTATTATTCCATTATGTCCAGCTTGTGCTTTGTTACTTTGTAAAGTCAAAAACTGAAAATAAAATTATTTTAGACTTGGGCACAATGGCATGTTGGTGGGATCTGTTGGTGTGAATGGAATGGTGCCTGGGTCATCAAGGACCGAGTTACTTGTGTCACTAAGCCAAGCGCTTATGCGTGCTAACCACGCAAGAGGGATATGGGACCTCTCTTGACTTAGTACTTTGGCGTGTGTTATCTCCGAGTCGCAGGAGGGGGTTGTGTGTGTTGTGTGAAAAAGGATATGTGTTCTTGTGTTGGGTGTACGGTGGTGGAGATTCCGGGTAGGCTCTCCACCTCGAGGAGCATTGTAGTTGTCCAAGGCTTTACCTAAGACGGGTAGTTGACCGAGGCTTTACAATGACTCCGACACAACGTATGGGTTTCTATCCATAAGGGCGGCTCGTAGTTAATACATAATATTGGAAATGTCTCGTAGGACTTAGCAGTCGTGCTGGCATACCTAAGGAAGTGTGCTTAATAGCTTGGCAAAAAGGCGGTCTGGCGTGTGGGTACATTGGTACACCCCTGTAGGGTATAAAACTATTTGAATAGCCTCGTCCTAGGTTATGGACATGCTTGGTAAGGTCGTGCAAGAAATAGACTACAACCTTTTAAATTAAAATTTGACATGGGTGGTATGAATGGGTAATTCATGCTATTGTTGTGGTGACTTTGGGTTGAGTCACTTCCAGGATTGTTGTTGTCGTCTATCTACTGTTATATTGTTGTCTTTTACGGTTATTTGAACATTAAAAACAGATTTGTTAACTTGCTTTTAAATGTACTACATTATTGCAAATAAAGATTGCTTTGTGCTGAAAATGAAACATACAACCTCCACTTAAATAAGCTTGCATGTAGCATATGTATAGGTGCATTACTCTACGTAAGTCTTATGAGTACATTCAAGTACTCACCCGCTTTCTTTGGGCTCTTTGTTGTTGGGAAAGAAGGTGAGCCCCAAGGGCCTCACTTCTGTGAAATGTGCTATGGATTTGACGACTAGCTTGGCGGTCCGGTCGGTTGCCTTGTGGGTTAAAGGCACACTGGTTGGCTCTTTTGGTTTATGGCCATCTTATGGCACTTTTGTTTCCGCTGTTACATTCTTGTATATGTCATTTGGCCGGTCGGCCTCTCTTTTGTAATAACTATCCTTTATTTATGTTATCTTCTGGTTGTTGCTTTGCTTCGGTTCTATGTGAATGAATGAAATTGATGCATGAATTTTGTAACGAGGTGTGTATACTGCATTTTTGGGAAGTATACATGTCTCGAAGACACGGGTTATTTCGTTTGTGATGCTAGGGTCAATTGGTGACTAAGCATTACAAGCCCAATAATCCGGGGTCCTCACAGAGTTTGGTATCAGAGCCATACTGACCGTACTAACCCAAGTTTGGTCGTCTTTAGGATATTTTGGAAAACCTTATTTTCAAAGTATCAAATCATTTATGAAAAGCTTAAGGAATTCTCAGTTTTTACTCCTTACCTATCTTAGCTTTCTCCTCTCATCTTACTCTAATTTGAGTTTTAGAAATTGTTTTCCTCTCCTTACTTCCAAAATAGTTGTTATCGTTTAATTGGGTTTTGGGAACTAATGAGCTTGGCAAATTGAAGTGGTGGTTGCCCGGTAACATCCCAAAATTGGTTTGTGTTTCAAATATAATAAAAATGAGGAGAAATTAAAACTTTTTCTCTGATCTTGATTTTTGTAATCAGTTCCATAATTTTTGTAAGGGAATTATGTGAAATCAAAAATCAAATTGCCATTTGGACACCAACACAAATCTCCTTCATGAAAATCTTGTGCCCAACCTTTGGAAATAATTTTTCTTGGATCTAGGGTTGATGTTTAACACCTCTGAATTATCTCATGATTTTTAGAAATTATTTGATAATTTTTGAGGCCAGTCAAACCTTGGTCAAACCCTACATATAGCCTTCTCGAATTTTTGGAGAAAAATGCGGTGCATAAAGTCTCACGAAAATTTTATATAAGGTTCATCATCGATCGGCAACCTCGATTAACATTTCATAAATACTGGAGCTTGTTTGCTATCTCAATTAATTTTCCTAACTCATTTCGGCAAATAACTCAAAAATCAATCTTTCTTGTTCCTCGGGTTGGATCGACGACTCGCTCGAGCCACTTGATTTGGTTCATCAACTAAACGCGCCTGGCTCGATCGTTAGGTCGCGAAGTGTTGTGACTCGTTGGATCGGCATCGAGCGGCCCACGTTAGGAGCGTTCGGACCATCCGTGTAGCTGGTCCATTTGAGCCGTTGGATTCTAAATCAGCGGTCCACGATCGCGTGAGCGTTTGGACCATCCGAGCGCCCGCGAACGTGAACCGTAGGATCCAAATCAACGGTCCGAGATTAAGTGGCGTTCAATCGTTATAATCAACCCGTTCTATTTGGCCGTCCGATTAAATCCAGCGGTTGTCCTCTTTCGTCTTCCTCGCTTGCTGCATCGGCCAAAGTCAGATGGTGGCGTGCGGTACACTTGGCGCAGAGGGGTCACCTCAAGCTTTCGACCATGGCTCTTCGCATTTATTGCTCTGTCCGTCGCCTCCACGATCGTCGTCTCCCTGCGGTTACACCCGTCGCTCTCGGCCAACCTCAAAGACAAGTGCTTCCCCATTTTTATTGCCGTTGCTCCCCTCTTGCTCCTCGGCTATAAAACTCTACAGAGGCTTCCTTAGCATTCTTTGAACACCCTTGAGCTCCGGAACCACTTTGTTAGTGCATTGCTTGAGCTCCATTTCAAACATTTGTTCTCGGTCGCCATTGCCGCCATTCTTAGAGCTTCAAAGTTTGCAGGTGAAAGTGGTGCTCGGTCTTTCTCACTCAAATTCCTCATTGCCTTAGCTCCTCTCCTCTCTGTGAGCAATAGCCCTCACTTAATTTTGCGTTTGCTTGCAGAGAGCAGATCAATTTCAATTTCCCTCTTCCGGCGAAATCTTCATTTTCTTCACCGAGCCGATTCGACCTTCCTCTGTGCATTCTTTGGGCTCGGGTAACTTCTTATTAGTCCCTAGTTGCTTGACACCGCTCCCTTGGACCTTGGTGAGCTCGTTTGCATTTTTCGTTTTGGTCATTTTGCTCGCTTGCGGTTATCTCCGACTGCCGGCGTTCTAGGCCGCATGACCAAAACATTGGTACCATTGTGTGCGCAAGAGTGTTAAGGACTCATTTTAGGCGTTTGCTCGCACCGCCGCGGCAGTCGTCGGCGGCAAGCGATCTTCCCGTCATTTTGCCGGACCAACGAGGAGACGGTTTGAACTTGAGTCGATGCGGACCGTCGATCCTAAGATCTAGGGCCCAAGATCGCTGAAATTTGAACTTAACGCGCCATGATCCGTGGACCGTTGAATCCAAGATCAGCGGTCCCGATCCGAGTCCGCGGGGCGTTGGATCCCGAGATCAGCGGCCGCGTCGCGTGGGCGCGTTCGGACCGCCGAGCGCCGGATCCACGTGAGCCGTCGGATCCGGATCCACGGCTCGGTGTGTGTGAGCGTTCGGACCGCCCGACGCCGGATCTGACGTGAACCGTTGGATCTGATCCAACGGTGGCGTTTAGGGTTTGTGAATCGCGCGTGCTGGTAGCGTATTGGGACGCGGACCGTCGGATCCAAGATCGGCGCTCCTCATTCGACCACGTCGATTCTAATTTCTGATTTTCCCGAAAGGATTTATTTATCAAGCGAAAAATGTGATAACTTGTAAAATGCATAACTAATTCATTTTAATTCCTTTTGGAGATTCAAATTTTGTTGGTTATTTTTCAACTGCACTTTAATCTAAAAATGTTTCCAACCCGGTGTAGCTCCAGAAAATTTTGCTAATGAATAGTAGCATTTTTGATATATAAAGCTGAGAAAAAATTGATTTGCTCATAACTTTTGCATTGAGAATCCAAATCAATTGGTTCTTGTTGCTTTAGTTCCTAAAAATCATGCTCTTTCTACTGTAAAAATTTGAGAGCTTTTTGTTGAAGTTGGCTGTTGGATCTTTTCGGTTTCTTTTGCCTTATTGGTTCTTTTTGGTTCTTTCGATAGGATCCGAAGAGCACATTAACACCGAGAGTGATCCCCAGCAAACAGGGCAACTTCAATCAGGCAAGCAATTTGATCATGTTAATCCTAATATTTTACAAGTCTAATATTTCAAATTCAACTGTATGTATGCATTGCTACTTTGTGTTAAATTATGATTAGTTGATCCTATAGTTGCATAATCTGTAGGATGTTGTTTATTCTCTACTACTTGAGCCTAGGTTATTTGCTGTGATTAGAGCTCGATGGATGGACTCTTGTCGCTTAGTAGAATACGAATCTTTATGCTTAGCCATGCTTAGTTCGGTAGCTTTGGGGCGATCATCGACTTAGTCGATGGTCTTGATCACACAAAAATTATTATTCTTCCATTATGTCCAGCACTTTGTGCTTTGTTAGTTTTGCAAATCAAAAACTGAAAATGAAAACTGATTTGGACTTGGGCATAATGGTATGTTGGTGTGGTGTTTTTGGGTGTGATCGGAATGGTGCCCAAGTCATCAAGGACCGAACATCTTGTTACACTAAACCAAGCATTATTGCGTACTAACCACATGAGGGATATATGGGACCCCTCTTGACTTAGTACTTTGGCGTGTGTTATCTCAGTCGCAGGAGGAAAAGTTTTGCGTGTGTGGTGTGTGAGACACGCTTTGTGTTCTTGTGTTTGTGTTGGGTGTGCGGTGGTGGGGATTGCCGGAAGGTTCTCCACCTCGAGCGTCGCAGATTGTCCAAGGCTTTACCGTGGCGGGTAGTTGTCCGAGGTGGGTCACGACCCAGACACAGCGTATGGGTTTCTATCCATACAGGCGACTCGAGTTAATACATAATATTGGAAGCGTCTCGTAGGACTTAGCCGTGTGCAAGATACCAAAGGTAGTGTGCTTAATCATGTGGCAAAAGGCGGTCGGCATGTGGGTAAGTTGGTACACCTCGCAGGATAAAACTATTCGAATAGCCTCGTCTAGGTTATGGACACGCTTGGGGAGGTCTTCCAAGAGTTAGACTACAACATTTGTTTTAAAATTAAAACTTGACATGGTTGGTATGAATGGGTAATTCATACTATTGTTGTGGTGACTATTGGGTTAGTCACTTCCAGGATTGTTGTTGTCATCTCATTATTATTATTTATTGCTTTGACCACTTGCAAAATAAAAACAGATTTGTTAAAATTGGTTTCAATCTATTATATTATTGCAAATTAAAACTTGCTTTATGCTAAAATGAAACATACAGCCTACTTTTGATTGAGTTTGCATGTAGTATATGTACAGGTTTGTTACTCCACATGTAAGTTTTGCGAGTACATTCAAAGTACTCACCGGCTTTTGCCGGCTGCTTTTGTTTGCAGGGGAGGAAGGTGAGCCCCAAGGGCCTCACTTTTGTGAGATGTGCTGTGGTTTCGACGACTAGCTTGGCGGTCCGGTCGGTTGCCTTGTGGGTTAAAGGCACAATGATTGGCTCTTTTGTTGTAGCCATCTTATGGCACTTTTGCTTCCGCTGTTTAATTATTGTTGTCTCTTTTATTGTTGGCCGGTTGGCCTCTCTTTTGTAATGACTCGGTTTGATATTATTAATACTTCTGTTCTGTTCTATGTTTCGGTTCTATGTGGATGAATGGAGTTGATACACTCTGGGAAGTATACATGTCTCGAGTCTCGGATTATCTGCTTTGTGATGCTAGGGCCGAATGGATGGTTAAGCATTACAAGCCGGATAAACCGGGGTCTCACAAGGTTTGGTATCAGAGCCATACTGACCGTAGTAACCCAAGTAGGTCGTCTTTAGGATATTTTGGAAAACTCTATTTTCAAAGTATCAAATGATTTATGAAAGCTTAAGTAAGTTCTCAGATTTTATTCCTTACCTATCTTAGCTTTCTCCTCTCATCTTACTCTAATTTGAGTTTGAAAGTTGTTTTCCTCTCATCTCCTTTTCAAAGGTAGTGTTATCGAATAAATGGGTTTTGGGAACCACTGAGTTTGGCAAATTGAAGTTCTTTGGATTTTGAAGTTTCTGGACTGAAGGTTTCGGCTAGAGGCTTGGATGCGGAATCTGGACAGCACGCTTCAATTTCCAGACAGCAAGCTCAATGGTTTCTGATAGGACCACTGAGCTTGGCAAGTTGAAGTGTGCCAGATTTTGAAGTTTCTAGGATGGAAGACTTCGGCTGGAGCTTGGATGCAAAATCAATACAGCAACTTCAATTTCCGGACAGCAAGCTCGATGGTTTCTAATAGGGTGGAAAATGAGAGGGTGATTCAACTAAAACTTGTGGGGTTAAAAAAAAGGGGTAAGCTGTGATACTAGTTAGCTAAGTATCTAACACTATTTTCGTTGACTGAACCTTGTTCTTTAGTGGTAATAGATCTTACCTTAATCTTCTGATTTTTATCTTCTCAAACAATTACTCGTTCATTCAATACGGGTTAGTTGCATTGGGAAGTTGAGTTTTGGTTGGTGATTCATTACGATTTTTGGAAGTCTTTTTATAAGCTGGTTTAAGTTTATATACTTGCTGTTTTCGGCTTTCGATTAGAGTGATATTCCATTCCCCTAGTCGTTAGCTTTTTGCTTCATTTTGGCTTTGATTTTTGGGTCTAGTTTTTAACCCAAGTTTCTTGTAACAGGATGGCCGGGCGCACTCGTAGCGGCCAAGGCGATCGGTGGTCGGACGAGGATCTTCCTCCTCCTCCGACCATGGCGAGGTCCTTCTTGGATCGGCGCAACGTGCGGAGGATGGAGGGTTCTTACGGGCGTCATCGCGCGAACACTTCCGCCCTTACGGTGCTTGAGGATCGGGCAAGGAGTGGTCATCACCGCGTGGGGACTTGCGGAGTTTCTTCGCACCCGACCTCCCACGTTCTCCGGTCGAGGACCCGCTTGCCTTGAGCGATTGGCCGTGCCTCGTCGGCGAAGCCGCATAGCGCAGTGCCAGGAGCACGAGAAGGCGCTGTTCGCATCGCACCAGCTGGAGGGTGCAGCTTTGTCTTGGTGGGAGAGCTTTCTCGCCATGCAGCCTGACGGTCACACCGTCTCCTGGGAGGAGTTCCGTACTGCCTTCCGTCGCTCTCACATTCCTTCCAGCCTGATGAGGCTGAAGAAGAAGGAGTTCTTGTCGCTCAGACAAGGACGTTTCTCAGTCACGGAGTATCTTTACGAGTTCAACCATTTAGCGTGTTATGCTCCGGAGGAGGTGGCCACTGATGAGGCCAAGCAAGAGAAGTTCAAGGATGGTTTGTCTGAGGAGCTGCAGGACAAGCTATCCATCGTTGACTTTCCGGATTTCCAGGCCTTGGTGGACAAGGCCATCGTTGCTGAGCACGCGGGGAGAGCACTTGTGGATTCCCGCAAGCGCAAGTGGGAGGCCCACAAGTCAGCGCAGGCCAGTTCTTTCCGTTCCCGTGTTGGGCAGTCTCCGGGGTCCCGTCCTCCGCCTTCAGCACCCCCGAGATCGTCAGCACCTGCCCCTCGTCCTTCGCAGGCCGTGCCCCAATCACGTGCACCTGCGAGTCAGCCAGGAGGCCTCCGCACAGCTGCGGATGTCACCTGCTTCTTCTGCAACGACAAGGGGCATTATGCAAATAATTGCCCCAAGAAGACAGGAGCAGCCCCTCGTCCTAATGGAGGACGCGGGCAAGGAGGTGGTTCTTCGCAGGACCGGAAGATAGTCCCTACTACCCAAGGCGTGGGTAGTGGTCGCGTCAACCTCATCTCAGCAGAGGAGGCACAGGAGGCGCCCGACGTCGTGCTGGGTACCCTTTCTGTTAACTCTTATCCTGCTACTGTTTTGTTTGATTCAGGAGCATCTCATTCTTTTGTTTCTGAGTCTTTTGCTGCTATTAGTGAGCTCCTCTTTACTCCATTGTTGGTCCCGTTGCTCATTCGCTCTCCTGGTTCGGAGTTGAGAGCTGAATCTGAGTGTAAGGATGTTCCAGTTGAGATCGAGGGAGTGAGATTCTTCGCGAATCTTATCCTCCTCCATTCAGCAAGTCTAGATGTAATTCTTGGCATGGATTGGTTGTCTCAGCATAAGGGACAGATCGATTGCGCCAAGAAGTGTGTCTCTCTGTCTAGTCCTTCCGGCGAGCAGGTTCGCTTTTCGCCGAAGCTGCTAGGCCCGTATCTCTTCGCGCTGGAAGCGAAGCCCGCTCTAGATATTAGTGAAGTCCCAAAGTTTCGTGACTTCATTGATGTCTTTCCTGAAGACATTCCGGGGATGCCACCAGTTCGAGACCTCGAGTTCGTCATTGAGTTGGTTCCCGGTACCGCCCCGATTTCAAAGAGGCACTATCGGATGCCACCGAACGAGTTGGTGGAATTGAAGAAGCAATGAGTGAGCTGCAAGAAAAGGTTTCATCCGCCTAGCTCATCTCCGTGGGGTTGTCTGCAATCTTTGTAAAGAAGAAGGACAATACTTTATGCATGTGCGTTGATTACCGTCCGCTTAATGAAGTCACGGTAAGAACAAGTATCCATTGCCCGCATCGATGATCTCTTTGATCAATTGCTTGGAGCTCGAGTATTCTCCAAGATTAATTTGAGAATGGGATATCATCAAGTTCGAATCGACACGAGGATATTCCAAAGACGGCTTTTTCTACTCGCTACGGCTTGTATGAGTACACCGTCATGTCATTTGGCTTAACCAATGCTCCCGCCTTGTTCATGAACCCCATGAATTCAGTATTCATGGAGTATTTGGATAAGTTTGTCGTGGTCTTCATCGATGATATTCTTATCTATTCTAAGAGCGATGAGGAACATGATGAGCATCCGAGGCTTGTGTTAGGCAAGCCGTGAGCACCATTGTATGAAGTTCAGCAAGTGCGCGTTCTGGTAGAAGGAAGTGGCCTTCTTGGGTCATGTTCTTTCAGCAGGGGGCGTAGCCGTTGATCCTAGCAAGATCAGCGACGTTCTCTCATGGGTTCACCTACTTCGGTGCAGAAGTGCGGAGTTTTCTTGGTTTAGCGGGATATTATCGCCGTTTCATCGAGAATTTCTCCAAGATCGCTGGCCGATGACGGAGTTGCTCAAAAGGACAAGAAGTTCTTGTGGTCCGATGCTTGTGAGGAAAGCTTCAAAATACTTAAGAAGCGTTTGACCACCGCTCCGTCCTCGTTCTTCCCAATGTTCATCAAAGCCGATATCTATTGCGATGCTTCGTCGAGGACTCGGTTGTGTCCGATGCAAGAAGGCAAGGTGGTGGCCTATGCATCAAGGCAATTGAGACCTCATGAACTCAACTACCCTACCCATGACTTGGAATTAGTCTGCGGTGATTCATGCACTTAAGATTTGGCGACATTACCTAATCGGTGTCGTTGCGAAGTGTATTCGGATCACAAAAGCCTAAAGTATTTGTTCACCCAACAGACTGAACCTCGGGCAAAAGAGATGGTTGGAGTTGATCAAGGACTATGACATGGGTATTCACTACCATCGGGCAAGGCAAATGTCGTTGCCGATGCGCTCGATCATAAGCGCATTGCAATGCCTTGTTGCTCCAGAGCGTCGCCACCACCCTTACGAAGGAATTTCAGCGTCTCAACTTGGGATTGGTTGAGCATGGTTCCCTTGCTACCTTGGTTGTGCAACCAACCTTGGTGGATCGGATTAAGATCGCTCAGCAAACAGATGCTGGAGTGAGCCGCATCAAGGAAAATGTCAAGAACGGAACACTAAGTGCTTCTCGAGGATGAGCATGGTGTTGTAAGGTTCGCAACGCCTGTGGTTCCAAAGGACATGGGATTACGGATTTGATTCTCCATGAAGCCCATGATTCGCCTTTGTCTATTCATCCCGGTGCCACAAATATGTATCAAGATCTCCGTCAGAGATTTTGGTGGACCCGAATGAAGAGGGAAATTGCAAAGTTCGTTGCCGAGTGCGACGTGTGTCGTCGTGTCAAGGCCGAGCATCAGCGTCCAGCAGGACTGCTTCAGCCTTTGCCAATTCCAGAGTGGAAGTGGGACTCGATCGGGATGGATTTTATCACCGGTCTACCCAGGTCTCCCTGCGGAAACGATGCTATTTGGGTTATCATCGATCGATTGACTAAAGTAGCTCATTTCCTTCCTGTCAAGACTCAGCTTCGCGTGGGTCTCTTAGCCGAGCTCTATGTCTCTAGAATTGTAAGTTTGCATGGGATACCAAAGACAATCATTTCGGATCGTGGTTCTCTGTTCACTTCTCGATTTTCGCATAGCTTGCAAGAGACTATGGGAACCCATCTTAACTTTAGCACCGCATATCATCCTCAAACCGATGGTCAAACCGAGAGGGTCAACCAAGTGTTGGAAGACATGCTCCGTGCTTGTATTCTGTCATATGGAAAGCATTGGGAAAAATGCTTGCCATTCGCCGAGTTTTCTTATAACAACAGCTTTCAGGCCAGTCTCGGCATGGCACCTTTCGAGGCCTTATACGGGAGAAAGTGCAGAACCCCGTTGAATTGGTCTGAGACCGGCGAAAGACCATTCTTTGGCCCGGACTCGATCAATGAGGCCGAGAGTCAAGTCCAGCTTATTCGTGATCGCTGCGCCGCAGCTCAATCCGGACAAAGAGCTATGTGGATCGCCGTCGTCGCGAGTTGAGCTTTGAGCCCAATGACTTTGTGTATCTCAAGGTCTCTCCTTTGAAGGGCCATCAGCGTTTCGGCGTCAAGGGCAAGTTAGCTCCTCGATATGTCGGTCCTTACCGTATTATCGAGAAGAAAGGAGCTGTTGCCTATAAGTTGGAATTGCCAGCTGCACTCGAAGGGGTACATGATGTTTTCCATGTGTCCCAACTAAAGAAGTGCTTCGGTGTTCCAACTGAGGAGGCTCCGTTGGAAACTCTTGATGTTCAGGAAGATTTGACCTACAAGGAGCACCCTGTTCGCATCCTTGAAGAGACTGAACGAAGAACGAGGAATCGTGCCATCAAGTTCCTTAAAGTTCAGTGGTCGAACCATTCTGAGGATGAGGCTACTTGGGAAAGAGAAGATCGTCTCCGTGCAGACTATCCATCTTTCTTTACCGAGTGAGCCAAATCTCGGGACGAGATTTTTGTAAGGGGGGGAGGTTTTGTAACATCCCAAAATTGGTTTGTGTTTCAAATATAATAAAAATGAGGAGAAATTAAAACTTTTTCTCTGATCTTGATTTTTGTAATCAGTTCCATAATTTTTGTAAGGGAATTATGTGAAATCAAAAATCAAATTGCCATTTGGACACCAACACAAATCTCCTTCATGAAAATCTTGTGCCCAACCTTTGGAAATAATTTTTCTTGGATCTAGTGTTGATGTTTAACACCTCTGAATTATCTCATGATTTTTAGAAACTATTTGATAATTTTTTAGGCCAGTCAAACCTTGGTCAAACACTACATATAGCCTTCTGGAATTTTTGGAGAAAAATGTATTGCATAAAAGTCTCTGAAAATTTTATATAAGGTTCATCATCCAGTCGGCAACCTCCAGTTAAAATTTCATAAATACTGGAGCTTGTTTGCTATCTCAATTAATTTTCCTAACTCAAGTCCAGCAAATAACTCAAAAATCAATCTTTACTGTTCCTCGGGTTCGGATCAGACTCGGGCTCGAGCCACTTGATTTGGTTCGATCAACTAAGCGCACCGCGGCTCGGGTCGTTGCGCGAAGTGTTGTGAGTCGTTGGATCGGCATCGAACGCCCACGTTAGCGAACGTTCGGACCATCCGAGCGCCCGGTCCATTTGAGCCGTTGGATTCTAAATCAGCGGTCCACGATCGCGTGAGCGTTCGGACCATCCGAGCGCCTCGCGCAACGTGAACCGTAGGATCCAAATCAACGGTCCAGATTAAGTGGCGTTGAATCGTTATAATCAACCGTTCTATTTCACCGTCCGATTAAATCCAACGGCTGTCCTCTTCGTCTTCCTCGCTTCGCAAGGCGGCCAAAGTCAACGATGGTGGCGTGCATAGTACACTTCGCAGAGCGGGTCACCTCAAGCTTTCGCCAACGGCTCTTCGCATTTATTGCTCCCGTCCGGCCGCCTCCACGATCGTCGTCTCCCCTGCGGTTACCTGCCCCCGTCGCTCTCGGCCAACCTCGGCCAAGTGCTTCCTATTTTTATTGCCGTGGCTCCCTCTTGCTCCTCCGGCTATAAAACTCTACCGAGGCTTCCTTAGCATTCTTTGAACACCCTTGAGCTCCAGAACCACTGTTAGTGCATTGCTTGAGCTCCATTTCAAACATTTGTTCTCGGTCGCCATTGCCGCCATTGCGAGCTTCAAAGTTCTGAGTGAAAGTGGTGCTCGGTCTTTCTCACTCAAATTCCTCACGCCTTAGCTCCTCTCCTCTATGTGAGCAATAGCCCTCACTTAATTTTGCGTTTGCTTGCAGAGAGCAGATCAATTTCGATTCCCTCTTTCGGCGAAATCTTCATTTTCTTCACCCGAGCCGATTCGACCTTCCTCTGTGCATTCTTTGGGCTCGGGTAACTTCTTATTAGTCCCTAGTTGCTTGGCACCGCTCCCTTGGACCGCGGTGAGCTCGTTTGCATTTTCGTTTTGGTCATTTTGCTCGCCATGTTATCTCCAAACTTGGCGTTTAAGTCCGCATGACCAAAACCATTGGTACCATTGTTGCGCAAGAGTGTTAAGGACTCATTTTAGGCGTTTGCTCGCACCGCATGCCGGCGAGTCGCCGGCGAGCCGATCTTCCCGTCATTTTGCCGATTTAAAACAGGAGACGGTTTGAACTTGAGTCGATGCGGACCGTCGATCCTAAGATCTACGCCCAAGATTGCGATGAAATTTGAACTTAACGCACGCCTTGATCCGTGGACCGTTGAATCCAAGATCAACGGTCGATCCGAATCGCGGGCGTTGGATCCCAGATCAACGGCTCGCGTGCGTGGCGCGTTCGGACCGCCGAACGCCGGATCCACGTGAACCATCGGATCCGAGATCCACGGCTCGCGTGTGTGAGCGTTCGGACGCCGAACGCTCGGATCACATGAACCGTTGGATCCCGATCCAACGGTGGCGTTTAGGGTTTGTGAATCGCGCGTGCGCGCGCGCGCATGGACGCGACCGTCGGATCAAGATCGGCGCTCCTCATTCGACCACGTCGATTCTAATTTCTGATTTTCCCGAAAGGATTTATTTATCAACTGAAAAATGTGATAACTTGTAAAATGCATAACTAATTCATTTTAATTCCTTTTCGGGAGATTCAAATTTTGTTGGTTATGTTTTCAACTGCACTTTAATCTAAAAATGTTTCCAACCCCAGTGTAGCTCCAGAAAATTTTGCTAATGAATAGTAGCATTTTTGATATATAAAGCTGAGAAAAAATTGATTTGCTCATAACTTTTGCATTGAGAATCCAAATCAATTGTTTCTTGTTGCTTTAGTTCCTAAAAATCATGCTCTTTCTACTGTAAAAATTTGAGAGCTTTTTGTTGAAGTTGGCTGTTGGATCTTTTCGGTTTCTTTTGCTTTATTGGTTCTTTTTGGTTCTTTCGATAGGATCCGAAGAGCACATTAACACCGAGAGTGATCTCCAGCAAACAGGGCAACTTCAATCAGGCAAGCCGTTTGATCATGTTAATCCTAATATTTTACAAGTCTAATATTTCGAATTCAACTGTATGTATGCATTGCTACTTTGTGTTAAATTATGATTAGTTGATCCTATAGTTGCATAATCTGTAGGATGTTGTTTATTCTCTACTACTTGAGCCTAGGTTATTTGCTGTGATTAGAGCTCGATGGATGGACTCTTGTCGCTTAGTAGAATACGAATCTTTATGCTTAGCCATGCTTAGTTCGGTAGCTTTGGGCGATCATCGACTTAGTCGATGGTCTTGATCACACAAAAATTATTATTCTTCCATTATGTCCAGCACTTTGTGCTTTGTTAGTTTTGCAAATCAAAAACTGAAAATGAAAACTGATTTGGACTTGGGCATAATGGTATGTTGGTGTGGTGTTTTTGGGTGTGATCGGAATGGTGCCCAAGTCATCAAGGACCGAACATCTTGTTACACTAAACCAAGCATTATTGCGTACTAACCACATGAGGGATATATGGGACCCCTCTTGACTTAGTACTTTGGCGTGTGTTATCTCCGAGTCGCAGGAGGAAAAGTTTTGCGTGTGTGGTGTGTGAGACACGCTTTGTGTTCTTGTGTTTGTGTTGGGTGTGCGGTGGTGGGGATTGCCGGAAGGTTCTCCACCTCGGCGCCGCTTGATTGTCCAAGGCTTTACCCGTGACGGGTAGTTGTTCGAGGTGGGCCACGACCCGACACAACGTATGGGTTTCTATCCATACGGGCGACTCGAAGTTAATACATAATATTGGAAACGTCTCGTAGGACTTAGCCGTGCCGGCATACCAAAGGTAGTGTGCTTAATCATGTGGCAAAAAGGCGGTCTGGCATGTGGGTAAGTTGGTACACCCTGCAGGGATAAAACTATTCGAATAGCCTCGTCCTAGGTTATGGACACGCTTGGGGAGGTCTTCCAAGAGTTAGACTACAACATTTGTTTTTAAAATTAAAACTTGACATGGTTGGTATGAATGGGTAATTCATACTATTGTTGTGGTGACTATTGGGTTAGTCACTTCCAGGATTGTTGTTGTCATCTACTGTTATTATTACTGTTGCTTTCGGCCACTTGCAAAATAAAAACAGATTTGTTAAAATTGCTTTCAATCTATTATATTATTGCAAATTAAAACTTGCTTTATGCTAAAATGAAACATACAGCCTACTTTTGATTGAGCTTGCATGTAGTATATGTACAGGTTTGTTACTCCACATGTAAGTCTTGCGAGTACATTCAAAGTACTCACCGGCTTTTGCCGGCTGCTTTTGTTTGCAGGGGAGGAAGGTGAGCCCCAAGGGCCTCACTTTTGTGAGATGTGCTGTGTTTTCGACGACTAGCTTGGCGGTCCGGTCGGTTGCCTTGTGGGTTAAAGGCACACTGATTGGCTCTTTTGTTGTAGCCATCTTATGGCACTTTTGCTTCCGCTGTTTAATTATTGTTGTCTCTTTTATTGTTGGCCGGTTGGCCTCTCTTTTGTAATGACTCGGTTTGATATTATTAATACTTACATTACATTACGTGTTTGGTTCTATGTGGATGAATGGAATTGATACACAAATGTTGTGATGAGGTGTGTATACTGCACTCTGGGAAGTATACATGTCTCGAGTCTCGGATTATCTGCTTTGTGATGCTAGGGCCGAATGGATGGTTAAGCATTACAAGCCGGATAAACCGGGGTCTCACATGCCCTCTACGAGGTTTTGAAGTTTCTGGAATGGCTAAATTTCGACCAGAAGCTTGGATGCAAAACCTAGACAGCGATATTTCAATTTCCGGACAACAAGCTCAAAGGTTCTAAATGGGGTAGAGGATGAGAGGTTAATCAACTAAAACTTGTGGGAATAGAAGGGTAAGATGTGATACTAGTTAGGTATGTATCTAACTCTATTTTCGCCTGATTTAACCTTGCTCTTTAGTGGTATTAGATCTTACGTTATATTCTGATTTTTATCTTCTCAATCAATTACTCGTTCATTCAATACGGGTTAGTTACATTGGGAAGTTGAGCTTTGGTTTTGAGTGATTCATTGTTGTTTTCGAGTCTTTTTATAAGCATGTTTAAGTTTATACACTTGCTGTTTTTGGCTTTCGATTAGGATGATATTCCATTCCCCTAGTCGTTAGCTTTTTGCTTCATTTTGGCTTTGTTTTCGGGTTTAGTTTTTAACCCAAGTTTCTTGTAACAGGATGGCCGGATGCACTCGTAGCGGCCAAGGCCAGTCAGCTGGTCCGGACGAGGATCTTCCTCCTCCTCCGACCATGGCCGAGGTCCTTCTTCAGATTGAGCGCAACCGTGCAGAGGAGCGGAGGGTCCTTCTGGACGTCATCACGCGCAACACCTCCGCCCTTAACGGTGCTTCAGGATCCGGGCAAGGGAGTGGACACCAGCCGCGTGGGGGACTCGCGGAGTTTCTTCGCACCCATTCCCCCACGTTCTCCAGGTCTGAGGACCCGCTTGACGCAGCGACTGGCTTCGTCTGGTTGAGCGAATGCTTCGTATAGCGCAGTGCTAGGAGGACGAGAAGGGCGCTTCGCATCGCACCAGCTAGAGGGTGCAGCCTTGGCTTGGTGGGAGAGCTTTCTCGCCATGCAGCCTGACGGCCACACCGTCACCAGGAGGAGTTCCGCTTGCCTTCCGTCGGAGTCACATTCCTTCCTACCGATGCGGTCAAGAAGAAGGAGTTCTTGGACGCCGAGACAAGGGCGTTTCTCGATTCTGAGTTGTGAGACCCGGTTTATCGGGCTTGTAATGCTTAACCATCCACTTGGTCCTAGCATCACAAATCGATAATCCGAGACTCGAGACATGTATACTTCCTGAAATGCGTATACACACCTCTTTACAAAGTTCATGCATCAATTCCATTCATTCACATAGAACCAAAAGCAAAAAAGAGCAGAATAACATTAATAAAGGATAGTTATTACAAAAGAGGGCCAACCGACCAACAATAAAAGAGACAACAATAATTAAGCAATGAAGCAAAAGTGCCATAAGATGGCTACCACAAAAGAGCCAATCAGTGTGCCTTTAACCCACAAGGCAACCGACCGGACCGCCAGGCTAGTCGTCGAATCCACAGCACAACTCACAAAAGTGAGGACCTTGGGGCTCACCTTCTTCCTCTGCAAACAAAAGCGACCCGACAAAAGGCGGGTGAGTACTTTGAATGTACTACGCAAGATATATAAGAACGATACAGATATATACAATAACTACATGCAAGCTTATTTAAGTGGAGCAGGTTAGGACTCAAATTTTTAAGCATAAAGCAAGTTTTATTTGCAATAATGTAATAGATCAAAGGCAATTTTGCAATCTGATTTTATTTGATAAAAACAGTAGTAATCAAGTAGCAACAACAGTAAAAGAGATCGGAAGTGACTAAACCATTAGTCACCACAACAATAGCATGAATTGCCCATTCATGCCAACCATGTCAAGTTTTAATTTTTAAAACAAAAACAGTTATTGAAGTCTAGATCTTGCGTGAAATCACCAAGCGTGTCCATAACCTAGGGCGAGGCTATTCGAATAGTTTTATCCTGCAGGTGTACCAACTTACCCACATGCCGGACCGCCTTTTGCCACGGGTTAAGCACACTTCCTTAGGTATGCCGCACGGCTAAGTCCTCTGAGACGTTTCCAATATTGTGAATTATTCACGAGCCGCGTATGGATAGAAACCCATACGTTGTGTCGAGTCATCGTAAAGCCTCGGTCAACTACCCTTCGGGTAAAGCCTTGGACAACTACGACGCTCCTCGGTGGAGAGCCTACCCAGTATCTCCACCACCGCACACCCAACACAAGAACACCGAGAACACATATCATGTTTCACCCAACACACACAACCCCTCCTGCGACTCGGAGATAACCCACGCCAAAGTACTAGGTCAAGAGGGTCCCATATAACCCTCATGTGGTTAGTACGCATAAAAGTACTTGGATCGATGGCGCAAGCAACATTTTCGGTCCTTAGGGACACAGGCACCTTTCCTTGTCACACCCAACAATCACACCAACATGCCATTGTGCCCAAGTCAAATCATTTTGTTTCATTTTGGTTTTACAAAACAAAAGCATAAGGTGCTGAACCAAAAATAAACAAAATGATTTGTGTGATCAAGGTCATCGACTAAGTCGATAACCGCCCAATTCTACCGGTAGCTAAGCATTTCTAAGCATGACATCGCAAAGACAGTAAAAGAGCATAATTAAATCACCGGGCTCTAATTCACCAGCGATGATAATAACTTATTGTTGTGGCAGGGGATAACATTTTAATGGCAACAATGCATTAGGAATAGCTACCTCTAAACAGGGCAAAAATAATTGGACACAAAAGCAATGCATACATATAGTTTGTAAACAAGATATTAGACTTTGAAAGTAATGGGACATTTATGATCAAATATCTTGCCTACTTGCTGAGGGTTCGGGTGCTGCTGGGGATCAACAATATTATCAACGTGCTCTTCGGATCCTATCGAAAGAACCAAAAGAACCAATAAGAACGAAGAAAACACCAAGAACCAATCAGAAAAAGTTCTCCAAAAGTTCTGAAAATCTTACAGTAGCAAGATCATGATTTATAAAGAATTTAGCAACAAGAACCAATTGATTTGGATTCTTAATGCCGAAGATATGATCAAAACAATTTTGCTCAGCTTTTATAAATCAAAAATGCTACTATTCATTAGCAAAAATTTATGGAGCTATACTGGGGTTGGAAACATTTTTAGATTAAAGATGAGTTGAAAACATAACCAACAAAATTTGAATCAACCGAAAAGGATTTGAAATGAATTAGTTATGCATTTTTCAAGTTATCACATTTTTCAGTTGATAACTAAATCATCTCGGACGTGGCCGAACCTGGGACGTTCATCTCGGATCCAACGGCCCAAGCTCCGGCGCGGACGCGCGCGCGCGGGATTTACAAACCCTAAACGTTCACCGTTGGATCTGGATCCAACGGTTCCGCGGATCGGGGCGTTAGGCGGTCGAGCGTTCACACGCATATAGGAGCCGTTGATCTTGGATCCAACGGTCCACGCGAATCGAACCTTCGGACGGTCGAGCGTTCATCTGATCTGGACCGTTGATCTAAGGATCGGCGGTCGCAAGCGACTCGATTCAAACTCGCGCCCGAGTTTTCGTCCGACAAAGCAGCGGGGAAGATTGGCTCATCGCCGGCGACTCGGCGCGGCGGTGCGAGCTAATGCCCAAAATGGGTTCTTAACACTCTTGCGCACAAAATGGTACCAGAAATTTCAGCTGCGGTGTTCTAGACCGCGGGCAAGCCGGAGATGACCGCGGCGAGCAAAATGACCGAAAACGAAAAATGCAAAAGAGCTCTGTAACATCCCAAAATTGGTTTGTGTTTCAAATGTAATAAAAATGAGGAGAAATTAAAACTTTTTCTCTGGTCTTGATTTTTGTAATCAGTTCCATAATTTTTGTAAAGGAAATTATGTGAAATCAAAAATCAAATTATCATTTGGACACCAACACAAATATCCTTCATAAAAATCTGGTGCCCAACCTTTGGAAATAATTCTTCTTGGGTCTAGGGTTGATGTTTAACACCTCTGAATTATCTCATGATTTTTAGAAATTATTTGATAATTTTTGAGGCAAGTCAAAGCTGGTCAAACCATATTTTCCCTCTCTTCTGGAATTTCTGGAGAATAATTCAGTGCAGGAAAATCTCTGAACATTTTATGGGAGGTTCCTACTGCTGGCAGCAATCTCCAGTTAAAATTTCATAAATTTTGGAGTTTGTTTGCTACCTCAAATAATTCCTCAAAAATCAGTTATTCAAATTCAAACCCTAAGCGGGTTTCCACTTTGTTCCTCGAGTTCGGACGGACTCGGGCTCGAGCCACTTGATTCGGTTCGATCAACTAAGCGCACCGGCTCGGTCGTCGGGCGCGAGGTTGTGAGTCGTTGGATTGACATCGAGCGGCCCACGATCGCGTGAGCGTTCGGACCGTCTCGACGCCGCCGATCCATTTGAACCGTTGGATTCTAAATCAAGGGTCCACAATCGCGTGAGCGTTCGGACCGTCTGAACGCCTCGCGCAACGTGAACCGTAGGATCCAAATCAACGGCCCGAGATCAATCGCGCGATCGAATCGTTATCGACCGTTCTTTTATTGCGTCCGATTAAAATCAGCGGTGATCTCTTTAAATCTTCCTCGTCGCTCGCGCTCGCCGAAGTCAACAGTGGCCGGTGAAAAATGGCGAGCGTAGCAGCGTCGGGTCACCTCAGCTTTTGGCCAACGACTCTCAGCATTTAATGCCCCCGTTCCACCGCCCCCATAGTCGTCGTCCCCACTGATTTCACTTGCTCCCATCGCTCTCAGCCGCCCCCACCCGTGAGCTCACCATTTTCTTGCCGTTGCTCTCTTCTTGCTTCTTCGGCCTATAAAACTCCTCCAGTGGCTTCCTTATCTTTCTTTGAACACCCTTGAGCTCCAGAGCCCTTTGTTAGTGCATTGTTTGAGCTCAATTTCGAGTTTGCACCGGTCGCCATTATCGCCATTGCAGAGCTTCAAAGTTCTTGGTGAAAGTGGTGCTCCGGTTTCTCTCGCTCAAATTCTTTCTTTGCCCGCTTCCTCTCCTCACTTGTGAGCAATAACCCTCACTCAATTTCGTTTGCTTGAGAGAGCGAGATCAATTCGGTTTTCCCCAAATTCGGCGAAAACCTTCAATTTAAATCTCGGCTCGGGTAAGTCCTCCATTGCTCGATTCCTTCTTTGCTGTAGATGCGCATTAGTATTAGGATCATGTTGGTGCTCTTGGTTAGCATAGCCGTGCTCTAGATCGCGGCGTTTAGCGGAGATCCTCTATTTCTTTTGCCGGACGAGCGCGGGTCGTCTTTTGTCGATGACTCGGACCGTCGATCTTGATCGACGGCCCGTAGAGAGAGCGTTCAATACGACCGGCGCTCGGTTCCGCGTGAACCGTTGGATCCCCAGCGGTTGGCGTTTAGGGTTTAGCGGCGCGCGCCGTGCGTCAGCCGGAGTTTGGACCGTTGGATCCAAGATCAACGGTCGATTCGAGTGAGCGTTCGGACCGTCCGAAAGGTTCGATCCGTGTGGACCGTTGGATCCAAGATCAGCGGCTCCTATGTGTGTGAGCGTTCGGACCGCCCGAGCGTCACGATCCACGTGAACCGTTGGATCGGATCCAGCGGTGAGTGTTTAGGGTTTGTGGATCGCGGCGTGCGCTGCGTTATCCGTGGGCTTGGACCGTCGGATCCAAAATCGACGCTCCTCATTCGTCCACGTCGTTTTTAATTTCTGACTTTACCGAGAGGATTTAGTTATCAACTGAAAAATGTGATAACTTGTAAAATGCATAACTAATTCATTTTGAATCCTTTTCGGTTGATTCAAATTTTGTTGGTTATGTTTTCAACTCAACTTTAATTTAAAAATGTTTCCAACCCCAGTATAGCTCCAGAAAATTTTGCTAATGAATAGTAGCATTTTTGATTTATAAAAGCTGAGCAAAATTGTTTTGGTCATATCTTTGGCATTAAGAATCCAAATCAATTGGTTCTTGTTGCTAAATTCATTATAAATCAAGACCTTGCTACTGTAAAAATTTTAGAATTTTTGGAGGGAGTTTACTGTTGGGTCTTTGTATTTTATTCGTTCTTATCGGTTGCTTTTGCTTTCGTTAGGATCGAAGAGCACATTCATAATATTGTTGATCCTCAGCAACACCTTGACCCACAGCAAGCAGGCAAGATATTTGATCATAAATGTCCCATTACTTTCAAAGTCTAATATCTTGTTTACAAATTATATGTATGCATTGCTTTTGTGTCCAATTATTTTTGCCCTGTTTAGAGGTAGCTATTCCTAACGCATTATTGCCATTAAAATGTTATCCCCTACCACAACCATAAGTTATTATCTTATTTGGTGAATTAGAGCCGGTGATTTAATTATGCTCTTTCTTGTCTTTGCGATGTCATGCTTAGAAATGCTTAGCTACCGGTAGAATTGGGCGGTTATCGACTTAGTCGATGACCTTGATCACACAAATCATTTTGTTTATTTTTGGTTCAGCACCTTATGCTTTAGTTTTGTAAAAACCGAAAATGAAACAAAATGATTTGACTTGGGCACAATGGCATGTTGGTGTGATTGTTGGGTGTGACAAGGAAAGGTGCCCAGGTCCCTAAGGACCGAAAATGTTGCTTGCGCCATTGATCCAAGTACTTTTGCGTACTAACCACATGAGGGTTATATGGGACCCCTCTTGACGTAGTACTTTGGCGTGTGTTATCTCAGTCGCAGGAGGGGTTGTGTGTGTTGTGTGAAACATGATATGTGTTCTCTGTGTTCTTGTGTTGGGTGTGCGGTGGTGGAGATTCGGGTAGGCTCTCCACCTCGAGGAGCATTGTAGTTGTCAAGGCTTTACTGCACTGACGGGTAGTTGACCGAGGCTTTACAATGACTCAGAGCACAGCGTATGGGTTTCTATCCATGCAGGCGGCTCGTAGTTAATACACAATATTGGAAATGTCTCGTAGGACTTAGCCGTGTGTAGGCATACCAAAGGAAGTGTGCTTAATCATGTGGCAAAAGGCGATCCGACATGTGGGTAAGTTGGTACACCTGCGAGGATAAAACTATTCGAATAGCCTCGTCCTAGGTTATGGACACGCTTGGGGATTTCCATAAGATCTAGACTTCAACAACTGTTTTTGTTTTAAAATTAAAACTTGACATGGTTGGCATGAATGGGTAATTCATGCTATTGTGGTGACTAATGGTTTAGTCACTTCGGAATTTATTTCTTGTTGTTGCTACTTGATTACTCTTTGTTTTTATCAAATAAAATCAGATTGCAAAATTGCTTTCAATCTATTACATTATTGCAAATAAAACTTGCTTTATGCTTAAAAATTTGAGTCCTAACTTTGCTCCACTTAAATAAGCTTGCATGTAGTTATTGCATAGATCATTATCATTCTTATATATCTTAAGTAATACGTTCAAAGTACTCACCCGATTTTCTTTGAAATTTTGCTTTTGTTCTGAGAGGAAGAAGGTGAGCCCCAAGGGCCTCACTTTTGTGAGTTGTCTTTGTGGATTCGACGACTAGCTTGGCGGTCCGGTCGGTTGCCTTGTGGGTTAAAGGTACACCGATTGGCTCTTTTGTTGTAGCCATCTTATGGCACTTTTGCTTCATTGTTAAATTTCTTTATGTATTTGTCATTTGGTAGGTGGGCCTCTCTTTTGTAATGACTATCCCTTATTTATGTTATATTTTGGTTTGTTGTTCATGTTTGGTTCTATGTGAATGAATGGAATTGGTGCATGAACACAGGGCGTTGATCTCGGATCCAACGGCCCAAGCTCGGCAGTGACGCCTTGTATGCTGGGATTTACAAACCCTAAGCGTTCACCGTTGGATGCGGATCCAGCGGTTCCACGTGGATCGGGGCGTTGAGGCGGTCGAGCGTTCACCGCATAGGAGCCGTTGATCTTGGATCCAGCGGTCCACGCGAATCGAACCTTCGGACGGTCGAGCGTTCATACAGATCTGGACCGTTGATCTAAGGATCGACGGTCCGCAGCGACTCAAGTTCAAACTCGCGCCCGAGTTTTCGTCCGACAAAGCGGCGGGAAGATTGGCTCATCGCCGGCGACTCGCGTGGTGCGAAACTAATGCCCAAAATGGGTTCTTAACACTCTTGCGCACAAAATGGTACTAGAAATTTCATTTGCGGCGTTCTAGACGCCGGCAAGCGAGAGATGACCGCGGCGAGCAAAATGACCAAAGCGAAAAATGCAAAAGAGCTCATTTGCGGTCCAAGGGAGCGAGTGCCAAGCAACTAGGGACTAATAAGAGGGTACAGAGCCCAAAGAAGGCACGGAGGAGAGTTGAAGCGGATTGGGTGAAGAAGAATAGGCTATTTCGGCGAATTGGGGAAACCGAAATTGATCTGCTCTCTTACATCAAAAGCAAAATTGATGAGAGGGTTAATACTCTTAGAGATGGTAAATGGCGAGGAAGCAAGGGTTTAGAAAGAGAAGGCAGGAGCACCACTTTCACAGAAGAGGTTGGAGCTTCAACAATGGCGCCGAGAGCAATTTTGAAATGGAGCTCAAGTAATGCACTAATGGTGGTTACGGAGCTCAAGGGTGTTCAAAGGATGCTAAGGAAGCCCTTTGGAGGAGTTTTATAGCCGAAGGGCAAGGAAGAAGCAGCGGGAAGAAAAATGGCGAACTCGTGTTGAGGTCGTTGAGGCGATGGGAACACGTGAACTCAAGGAGGGCGGCGACCGGAGGCGGTGGGGCGGAGCAATAAATCTGAGAATCGTTGGCGAAGCGAGAAGACCAGCGACGACACGCTCGCCCTTTTCACCAACTCATCATTGACCAAGGCGGCGCGGCAGCGGAGGAAGGCGATAGCGCCGGCCGTTGGATTTAATTGGGACGGCTGAAATAGAGCGGGTCGAGAATAACGATTCAATCGCGCGCTTGATCTCGGGCGTTGATTTGGATCCTCACGGTTCACGTTGCGCGGCGTTCGGACGGTCCGACGTTCACGCGATTGTGGACCCTTGATTTAGAATCCAACGGTTCAAATGGATCGGCGCGTTGAGACGGTCCGAGCGTTCACGCGATCGTGGACCGTTCGATCTTGATCAACGGCGCACAACACTCGCGCCGAACCGACCAAGCGATGCGATTAGTTGGTGGGCGAGTCAAGTGGCTCGAGCGAGTCGATCGAACCGAGAGCAGTGAAAACAAGTTAGAGTTTGAATTTGAATAACTGATTTTTGGAGGAATTATATGGGTAGCAAACAAACTCCAAAATTTATGAAATTTTAACTGGAGCTTCTGATTGCAGGAGGAACTGCATATAAAATTTTCAGAGAGTTTTATGCAATGCATTTTTCTCTAAAAATTCCAGAAGGCCATTTAGGATTTTGACTAATGTTTGACTTGTCTAAAAATTATCAAATAATTCTGAAAATTATGAAATAATTCGAGGTGTTAAACATCACTCCTAGGTTCAAAGAAAATTATTTTCAGGGGTTGGGCACAAGATTTTCATGAAGGAGCTTTGTGTTGGTGTCCAAATGGCAATTTGATTTTTGATTTCCATAATTCCTTTACAAAATTATGGAACTGATTACAAAAATCAAGATCGGAGAAAAAGTTTTAATTTCTCCTCATTTTTATTACATTTGAAACACAAACCAATTTTGGGATGTTACAAAACCTCCCCCTTACAAAAATCTCGTCCGAGATTTGGCTCACCCGATAAAGAAAGATGGATAGTGCGCTTGCGGAGGCGATCTTCCCTTTCCCAAGTAGCCTCATCCTCGGAATGGTTCGACCATGAACTTTGAGAATTTGATGGTTTTATTCCTCGTTCTTCGTTCGACCTCATCGAGTATGCGAGCAGGATGCTCGCGATAGGTCAAATCTTCTTGGACATCGAGAGTTTCCAGCGGAGCTTCCTCGGTTGGAACACGGAGGCACTTCTTTAATTGGGACACATGGAAAACATCATGTACCCCTTGAGTGCGGTGGCAATTCCAATTTATAGGCAACGGCTCCTTTCTTCTCGATAATGCGGTAGGGGCGACATATCGAGGAGCTAACTGCCCTTGACACCAAAGCGATGACCCTTCAAAGGAGAGACTTTGAGATACACAAAGTCATCGGGCTCAAAGCTCAACTCACGGCGGCGGCGATCCGCATAGCTCTTTTGCTGGATTGGTATGCGCAAGCGATCACGAATAAATTGGACTTGACTCTCGGCCTCATCGATCAGTCGGGCCAAAGAAAGGTCTTTCGCCGTCTCAGACCAATTCAGCGGGGTTACGCACTTTCTCCCGTATAATGCCTCGAAAGGTGCCATCGAGAGCGGCACGAAAGGCATTGTTGTAGGAAAACATGGCAAATGGCAAGCATTTCTCCCAATGCTTTGCATAGGAGAGAACACAAGCACGGAGCATGTCTTCCAACACTTGGTTGACCCTTCGGTCGACCATCGGTTTGAGGATGATATGCGGTGCTAAAGTGAAGATGGGTCCCCATAGCCTCTTGCAGACTAGCCAAAATCGAAAGTGAGCAGGAACCACGATCGAAATGATCGTCTTGGGATCCATGCAAACTCACAATCAGCGATATAGAGCTCGGCTAAGAGCCCCAGCGGTGAGTCTTGACAAGAATGAAATGAGCCACTTTCGTCAGCGATCGATGGCGACCCAAATGGCATCATTTCCCTTAAGCGACACAGGTAGACCGGTGATAAAATCCATCCCGATCGAATCCCACTTCCATTCGGAATCGGCAAAGGTGACGATCTGTTTGGGCCGATGCTCGGCCTTGACACGGCGACACACGTCGCTTTCGACAACGAATTTCGCAATCTCCCTCTTCATTCGGGTCCACCAAAATCTCGGCGGAGATCTTGATACATCTTTGTGGCCGGGATGAATAGACAAAAGCGAATCATGGGCTTGCGAAGAATCAAATTGCGCAATTCCATGTCCTTTGGAACCACAAGGCGTTGCCGAACCTTACAACACCATGCTCATCCTCGAGAAGCACTTGGTATTCCGTTCTTGACATTTCCCTTGATGTGGTTCCTCCAACATCGATTGTTGGGCGATCTTGATCCGCTCCACTAAGGTTGGTTGCACAACCAAAGTAGCGAGGAACCATGCTCCACCAAACCTAAGTTGAGGCGCTGAAATTCCTCCGGGAGAGTGGGTTGACATTCACGGAGCAACAAGGCATTGCAATGCGCTGCGTGGCGCATCGGCAGCGACATTAGCCTTGCCGGATGGTAGTGAATACCCATGTCATAGTCCTTGATCAACTCCAACCATCTCTTTTGCACGAGGTTGGATCTGGTTGGGTGAACAAATACTTTAGGCTTTTGTGATCTGAATACACTTCACAGCGATTACCGATTAGGTAATGTCGCCAAATCTTAAGTGCATGAATCACTGCGGCTAATTCCAAGTCATGGGTAGGATAGTTGAGTTCATGAGGTCTCAATTGCCTTGATGCATAGGCCACTACCTTGCCTTCTTGCATAAGGACACAACCGAGTCCTCGGCGAAGCATCGCAAAAGATATCGAAGCCGATGAATATCGGGAAGAACAAGGGCGGGAGCGGTGGTCAAGCGCTTCTTGAGTACTGGAAGCTTTCCTCACAAGCATCGGACCACAAGAACTTCTTGTCCTTCTTGAGCAACTCCGTCATCGGCCGCGATCTTGGAGAAATTCTCGATAAAGCGGCGATAATATCCCGCTAAGCGAGAAAACTCCGCGCCGGTTCAAGTAAGGTGAACCATGAAAGAACATCGACCTTGCTAGGGTCAGCGGCCACGCCTCTTTGAAAGAACATGGCCCGGAAGGCCACTTCCTTCAACGAATCGCGACTTGCTGAACTTTGCATACGGTGGTGCTCGAAGCTTGCCTAACAAGAGCCTCGGATGCTCATCATGTTCCTCATCGTTCTTAGAATAGATAAGAATATCATCGATGAAGACCACGACAAACTTATCCAAATACTCCATGAATACCGAATTCATGAGGTTCATGAACAAGGCGGGAGCATTGGTTAAGCCAAATGATATGACGGTATACTCATACAAGCCGTAGCGAGTAGAGAAAGCCGTCTTTGGAATATCCTCAGGTCGTATCCGAACTTGATGATATCCCATCCTCAAATCAATCTTGGAGAATACTCGAGCTCCAGTTAATTGATCAAAGAGATCATCGATGCGGGGCAATGGATACTTGTTCTTTACCGTTACTTCATTAAGCGGACGGTAATCAGCGCACATGCGCAAAGTATTGTCCTTCTTCTTTACGAAGATGGCTGGACAACCCCACGGAGATGAGCTAGGGCGAATGAATCCTTTCTCTTGCAGCTCATTCAGTTGCTTCTTCAACTCCACCAACTCGTTTGGTGGCATCCGATAATGCCTCTTTGAAATCGGGGCAGTACCGGGAACCAACTCAATGACAAACTCTAGGTCTCGAACTGGTGGCATCCCTGGAAGATCTTCAGGAAAGACATCAATGAAGTCACGAACTGTGGGGACTTCACTAATATCTAGAGCGGGCTTTGCTTCAAGCGCGAAGAGATGCGGACCTAGCAGCTTCGGCGAAAAGCGAACCTGCTCGCCGGAAGGACTAGATAGAGAGACACACTTCTTGGCGCAATCGATTTGTCCCTTATGGCAAGACAACCAATCCATACCAAGAATTACATCCAAACTTGCTGAATGGAGGAGAATAAGATTCGCGAAGAATCTCACTCCCTCGATCTCAATTGGAACATCCCTACACTCAGATTCAGCTCTCAACTCCGAACCCGGAGAGCGAATGAGCAACGGGACCAACAATGGAGTAAAGAGGAGCTCACTAACAGCAGCAAAAGACTCAGAAACAAAAGAATGAGATGCTCCTGAATCAAACAAAACAGTAGCAGGATAAGAGTTAACAGAAAGGGTACCCAAAGACGACGCCGGTGCCTCCTGTGCTTCCTCCGCTGAGATGAGGTTGACGCGACCACTACCCACGCCTTGGGTAGTAGGGACTACCTTCAGGTCCTGAGAAGAACCACCTCCTGGCCCGCGTCCTCCATTAGGACGAGGGGCTGCTCCTGTCTTCTTAGGGCATTGGTTCGCATAATGCCCCTTCTGGCTGCAAGCGAAGCAAGTGACCCCGGCAGCCGGGTTGCGGGGGCCACCCTGGCGACTCGCAGTGTGCGTGATTGGGACACGGCTGCGAAGGGCGAAGAACAGTCGGCGACCTCGAAGTCTTTGTAGCTCTTGTGCGACCCGAGGCCCGGCGAAGCGGGAAAGCTAGCCCCAGATGACTTGCGGGCCTCCCACTTACGCTTGCGGGAATCCACAAGTGCTCTCCCCGCATGCTCAGCAACGATGGCCTTGTCCACCAAGGCCTGGAAATCCGGAAAGTCGACGATGGATAGCTTGTCCTGAAGCTCCTCGGACAAACCATCCTTGAACTTCTCTTGCTTGGCCTCATCAGTGGCCACCTCCTCAGGAGCATAACGAGCCAAATGGTTAAACTCGTGCAATTACTCCGTGGCGAGAGGCGCCCTTATCCGGCGACAAGAACTCCTTCTTCTTCAGCTTCATCAAGCCGGAAGGAATGTGACTCCGACGGAAGGCAGTGCGAAACTCCTCCCAAGTGACGGTGTGGCCGTCAGGCTGCATGGCGAGAAAACTCTCCCACCACGACAGAGCTGCACCCTCCAGCTGGTGCGATGCAAACAGCGCCTTCGTGCTCTGGCGCTGCGCTATCTGGCTTGCGCTCAACGAACAAGCCAATCGTCTGCGTCGAGCGGGTCCTCAGACCTGGAGAACGTGGGGGGCTGGGTGCGAAGAAACTCCGCAAGTCCCCCACGCGGCTGATGACCACTCCCTTGCCGGATCCTGAAGCACCGGTAAGGGCGGAAGTGTTGCGCGCAATGACGTCCAGAAGAACCCTCCTGTCCTCTGCACGGTTGCGCTCGATCTGAAGAAGGACCTCGGCCATGGTCGGAGGAGGAGGAAGATCCTCGTCCGGACCAGCTGACTGGCCTTGGCCGCTACGGGTGCGTCCGGCCATCCTGTTACAAGAAACTTTGGTTAAAGCTAGACTCAAAGACTTAAAGCCAAAAGAAAGCGAAAAGCTAACGACTAGGGGAATGGAATATCACCCTAACCGAAAGCCAAAAATAGCCAGAGGGTGAACTTAAACAAGCTTATAAAAGACTCCAACAACAGCAAGGAATTACCAAACCAAAACTCAACTCCCCAATGCAACTAACCCGTATTGAATGATCGAGTAATTGATTGAGAAGATAGAAAACCAGAAGATTAAGGTAAGATCTATTACCACTAAAGAGCAATGTTCAGTCAACGAAAATAGTGTTAGATACATAGCTAACTAGTATCACATCTTACCCTTTTAAACCCACCAGTTTTAGTTGATTATCCTCTCATTTTCTACCCCATTAGAAACCATCGAGCCTGCTGTCCGGAAATTGAGGTTGCTGTAGTGATTTTGCATCAAGCTTCGGTCGAAGTCTTCCATTCTAGAAACTTCAAAATCGGCACACTTCAATTTGCCAAGCTCATGGTCCCATTAGAAACCATTGAGCTCATTGTCTGAAATTGAGCGTCTTTGTCAGATTCCGCATCAAGCCTCTAGCCAAATCTTGATCCGAAACTTCAAAACCCTAAGAACTTCAATTTGCCAAACTCAGTGGTTCCCAAAACCCATTTAATCGATAACACTATCTTTGAAGGAAGAAGAGGTAAACAATTTTCAAAACTCAAATTAGAGTGAGATGAGAGGAGAAAGCTAAGATAGGTAAGGAATAAAATCGAGAATTCCTTAAGCTTTCAAAAATCATTTGATACTTTGAAAATAAAGTTTTCCAAAATATCCTAAAGGCGACCAACTTGGGTTACTATGGTCGATATGGCTCGATACAAACCTTGTGAGACCCGGTTTATCGGGCTTGTAATGTAACCATCCACTTGGTCCTAGCATCACAAATCGATAATCCGAGACTCGAGACATGTATACTTCAAATGCGATATACACACCTCTTTACAAAGTTCATGCATCAATTCCATTCATTCACATAGAACCAGAAGCAAAGCAAGCAGGAATAACATTAATAAAGGATAGTTATTACAAAGAGAGGCCAAAGGCCAACAATAAAAGAGACAACAATAATTAAATAGCGGAAGCAAAAGTGCCATAAGATGGCTACAACAAAGAGCCAATCGGTGTGCCTTTAACCCACAAGGCAACCGACCCAGGACCGCCAAGCTAGTCGTCGAATCCACGGACAACTCACAAAAGTGAGGCCCTTGGGGCTCACCTTCTTCCTCTGCAAACAAAAGCACCCGACAAAAGGCGGGTGAGTACTTTGAATGTACTACTTAAGATATATAAGAATGATAACAGATCTATACAATAACTACATGCAAGCTTATTTAAGTGGAGCGAGTTAGGACTCAAATTTTTAAGCATAAAGCAAGTTTTATTTGCAATAATGTAATAGATCAAAGGCAATTTTGCAATCTGATTTTATTTGATAAAAGCAGTAGTAATCAAGTAGCAACAACGAGAAAAGCAGTCCGAAGTGACTAAACCATTAGTCACCACAACAATAGCATGAATTACCCATTCATGCCAACCATATCAAGTTTTAATTTTAAAACAAAAAGCAGTTGTTGAAGTCTAGATCTTGCGTGAAATCACCAAGCGTGTCCATAACCTAGGGCGAGGCTATTCGAATAGTTTTATCCTGCAGGTGTACCAACTTACCCACATGCCGGACCGCCTTTTGCCACGGGTTAAGCACACTTCCTTAGGTATGCAAGCACGGCTAAGTCCTCTGAGACGTTTCCAATATTGTGAATTATTCACGAGCCGCGCGTATGGATAGAAACCCATACGTTGTGTCGAGTCATCGTAAAGCCTCGGTCAACTACCCTTCCGGGTAAAGCCTTGGACAACTACGACGCTCCTCGAGGTGGAGAGCCTACCCAGGTATCTCCACCACCGCACACCCAACACAAGAACACCGAGAACACATATCATGTTTCACACAACACACACAACCCCCTCCTGCGACTCGGAGATAACCCACGCCAAAGTACTAGGTCAAGAGGGTCCCATATAACCCTCATGTGGTTAGTACATAAAAGTACTTGGATCGATGGCGCAAGCAACATTTTCGGTCCTTAGGGACAGGCACCTTTCCTTGTCACACCCAACAATCACACCAACATGCCATTGTGCCCAAGTCAAATCATTTTGTTTCATTTTCGGTTTTACAAAACAAAAGCATAAGGTGCTGAACCAAAATAAACAAAATGATTTGTGTGATCAAGGTCATCGACTAAGTCGATAACAGCCCAATTCTACGGTAGCTAAGCATTTCTAAGCATGACATCGCAAAGGCGGTAAAAGAGCATAATTAAATCACGGGCTCTAATTCACGATGATAATAACTTATGGTTGTGGCGAGGATAACATTTTAATGGCAACAATGCATTAGGAATAGCTACCTCTAAACAGGGCAAAAATAATTGGACACAAAAGCAATGCATACATATAGTTTGTAAACAAGATATTAGACTTTGAAAGTAATGGGACATTTATGATCAAATATCTTGCCTGCTTGCTGAGGGTTCGGGTGCTGCTGGGGATCAACAATATTATCAACGTGCTCTTCGGATCCTATCGAAAGAACCAAAAGAACCGATAAGAACGAAGAAAACACCAAGACCCAATCAGAAAAAGTTCTCCAAAAGTTCTGAAAATCTTACAGTAGCAAGATCATGATTTATAAAGAATTTAGCAACAAGAACCAATTGATTTGGATTCTTAATGCCGAAGATATGATCAAAACAATTTTGCTCAGCTTTTATAAATCAAAAATGCTACTATTCATTAGCAAAAATTTATGGAGCTATACTGGGGTTGGAAACATTTTTAGATTAAAGATGAGTTGAAAACATAACCAACAAAATTTGAATCAACCGAAAAGGATTTGAAATGAATTAGTTATGCATTTTTCAAGTTATCACATTTTTCAGTTGATAACTAAATCCTTTTGGGAAAAATCAGAAATTAAAAACGACGTGGCCGAACCTGGGACGTTGATCTCAGATCCAATGGCCCAAGCTCCGGCGCGGACGCGCGCACGCGGGATTTACAAACCCTAAACGTTCACCGTTGGATCTGGATCCAACGGTTCACGTGGATCAGGACGTTCGGGCGGTCCGAACGTTCACACGCATAGGAGCCGTTGATCTTGGATCCAACGGTCCACGCGGATCGAACCTTTCGGACGGTCCGAACGTTCATACAGATCTGGACCGTTGATCTAAGGATCGACGGTCCGCAACGACTCAAGTTCAAACTCTCGCGCCAGGTTTTCGTCCGACAAAACGACGGGGGAAGATTGGCTCATCGCCGGCGACTCTGGCCGCGGCGGTGCGAGCTAATGCCCAAAATGGGTTCTTAACACTCTTGCGCACAAAATGGTACCAGAAATTTCAGCTGCGGCGTTCTAGAACGCGACAAGCGGAAGATGACATGGCGAGCAAAATGACCGAAAACGAAAAATGCAAAAGAGCTCGGCTGCGGTCCAAGGGAGCGAGTGCCAAGCAACTAGGGACTAATAAGAGGGTACCTGAGCCCAAAGAAGGCACGGAGGAGAGTTGAAACGGATTGGGTGAAGAAGAATAGCTGTTTCGGCCGAATTGGGGGAAAACCGAAATTGATTCGCTCTCTTACATCAAAAGCAAAATTGACAGAGGGTTAATACTCTTAGAGATGGTAAATGGCGAGGAAGCAAGGGTTTAGAAAGAGAAGGCCGGAGCACCACTTTCACCAAGAGGTTGGAGCTTCAACAATGGCGGCCGAGAGCAATTTTTGAAATGGAGCTCAAGTAATGCACTAACAGTGGTTCTGGAGCTCAAGGGTGTTCAAAGGATGCTAAGGAAGCCACTGGAGGAGTTTTATAGCCGAAGGGGCAAGGAAGAAGCAACGGGAAGAAAAATGGCGAACTCGTGTTGAGGTCGATCGAGGCGATGGGAGCACGTGAACTCGAGGAGGGCGGCGACTTGGAGGCGGTGGGACGGAGCAATAAATGCCGATAATCGTTGGCGGCGAGCGAGAAGACCGACGACGACACGCTCTGCCCTTTTCACCAACTACTATTGACCAAGGCCGAGCGCGAGCGAGCGGAGGAAGACGATAGCCGCCAGCCGTTGGATTTAATTGGACGGCTGAAATAGAAGCGGGTCGAGAATAACGATTCAATCGCGCTTGATCTCGGGCGTTGATTTGGATCCTACGGTTCACGTTGCGCGAGGCGTTCGGACGGTCGAACGTTCACGCGATTGTGGACCCTTGATTTAGAATCCAACGGTTCAAATGGATCGGCGTTCAGACGGTCGAACGTTCACGCGATCGTGGACCGTTCGATGTCGATCAACGGCGCACAACACTCGCGCCCGAACCGGCGAAGCGATGCGCTTAGTTGATCGGGCCGAGTCAAGTGGCTCGAGCCCGAGTCCGATCCGAAACCGAGCAGTGAAAACCGGTTAGAGTTTGAATTTGAATAACTGATTTTTGGAGGAATTATATGGGTAGCAAACAAACTCCAAAATTTATGAAATTTTAAGCTGGAGCTTTGATTGCAGGAGGAACCTCATATAAAATTTTCAGAGAGTTTTATGCAATGCATTTTCTCTAAAAATTCCAGAAGGCCTTTTTAGGATTTTGACTAATGTTTGACTTGTCTCAAAAATTATCAAATAATTCCTGAAAATTATGAAATAATTCTGAGGTGTTAAACATCACTCCTAGGTTCAAAGAAAATTATTTTCAGGGGTTGGGCACAAGATTTTCATGAAGGAGCTTTGTGTTGGTGTCCAAATGGCAATTTGATTTTTGATTTCCCATAATTCCTTTACAAAAATTATGGAACTGATTACAAAAATCAAGATCAGAGAAAAAGTTTTAATTTCTCCTCATTTTTATTACATTTGAAACACAAACCAATTTTGGGATGTTACAGGAGTACCTGTACGAGTTCAACCATTTAGCTCGTTATGCTCCGGAAGAGGTGGCCACTGTTGAGGCCAAGCAAGAGAAGTTCAAGGATGGTTTGTATGAGGAGCTTCAGGACAAGCTATCCATCGTCGACTTCTCGGATTTCCAGGCCTTGGTGGACAAGGCCATCGTCGCCGAGCACTCAGGGAGAGCGCTTGTGGATTCCCGCAAGCGTAATTGGGAGGCCCACAAGTCCTCTAGGGCCGCCTATCCCGTTTGATCTGTCTCGAGGGTCGCACAAGAAGTTTCAAGACCCCGAGGCCGTCAAGACTGTTCTTCGTCCTTCGCAGGCCGTGCCCCAATCACGTGCACCTGCGAGTCAGCAGGGTGGCCCCCGCAACCCAGCCGCCGGAGTCACTTACTTCGCATGCAACCAGAAGGGGCATTATGCGAATCAATGCCCTAAGAAGACAGGAGCAGCCCCTCGTCCTAATGGAGGACGCGGGCAAGGAGGTGGTTCTTCTCAGGACCTGAAGATAGTCCCTGCTACCCAAGGCATGGGTAGTGGTCGCGTCAACCTCATCTCCGCGGAGGAGGCACAGGAGGCACCCGACGTCGTGCTGGGTACACTTTCTGTTAACTCTCATTCTCATTGTTTTGTTTGATTCAGGAGCATCTCATTCTTTTGTTTCTGAGTCTTTTGCTTCCATTAGTGAGCTCCACTTTACTCCATTGTTGGTCCCATTGCTCATTCGCTCTCTGGGTTCGGAGATGAGAGCTGAATTGGACTGTAGGGGTGTTCCAGTTGAGATCGAGGGAGTGAGATTCTTTGCGAATCTTATCCTACTCCATTCAGCAAGTCTGGATGTAATTCTTGGTATGGATTGGTTGTCTCAGCATAAGGGACAAATCGATTGCGCCAAGAAGTGTGTCTCTCTATCTAGTCCTTCCGGCGAGTAGATTCGCTTTTCGCCGAAGCTGCTAGGTCCGCATCTCTTCGCACTTGAAGCGAAGCCCGCTCTAGATATTAGTGAAGTCCCAACAGTTTGTGACTTCGTTGATGTCTTTCCTGAAGATCTTCCAGGGATGCCACCAGTTCGAGACCTCGAGTTTGTCATTGAGTTGGTTCCCGGTACCGCCCCGATTTCAAAGAGGCATTATCGGATGCTGAAGGATCGAAATGGCAACAGAGGGGGGGTGAATGGTGCCTAAAAATTAATACTCCCCTTCACTGTATTTAAAACCAGCCTACAAAGATCTCTGAAGATCTAAACAAAGTAAATGAAGCAAGATCAAATAACAAAACAAGTTTCAGTCGTGTTCTTCCGAAATCGGAAGTTCCGGCGAGAGATGCGGAAGTTCCGCTTGCGTAGTTCCGGTGTATGTCGCGGAAGTTCCGCTATGTACTTCACGCATAAAATCTAAGCTCTGATTATCCCGATCAAGAATGAACGCTCGGTTTTTGCCCAAAATCCAAACTACTTAATCTTGAATGCTCTTCTCGGGTCAAGTTTTGAGGACATCATCCTAAACACCATCTTGACCTTATGGAGAAGAATCGCAACCAAAGATTCAATAATCGAACCAAAAGCGGATTTCTTGAAGAAGGGGCAAGAAAGACCAAAACCAATGATAAGTTTAGATTCTCGATTCTAGAGCATGAAACTTTGAGGAAGTAATAGCAATACCAAAACGATTCTAGATATGAAGTTTCATGCTATCTCATAAAACGAATCAAAAGATATGCCAAAACCCTAGATATTCAACATGAGCAGAGAGAGAGAGTTGCAAAATCAAATAATCGAAACCTCGATTTCATTGGATTGAAACATGGATTACAGAGGTAACGCAAAGAGGAATGATTACAATAGGTTTCAGTTCATACTCTCCTCTCAACAAGCTCTCAAAAGCAAAACAAAATCCTTTTCTAGAGCTAACCCTAATTTTCTCTCCAAAAGTCTAACCCTAACTCCAAGGTTCTCCCCTATTTATAGCCTTTGCTAATGGGCCTCCAACCCATTAAGCCCGCTACACCGAACGGAACCGCCTCCACTTTTGCCGCTTTGCGAAAAGACCCTTTCGCCCCTTGCGCACCTTCCGAAGCCTCCAGACACCTTGTTGTGCACGACTCGCAACCGCTTCAAGATTCACGCCGCCTTGACACATCCCGACCGCTCGACCTCAACGCCTCCTCGCCTTAGTCCGGTCCACGTGTCTCGCCACGACTCCATCTTGATGCCCCGCAATCAACAGCACATAAACACATCACATAGCATTGCACAATATCATAGCATCAATATTTGTATAAGACTCAAACTCATACAAAATCAAAAACACAAAATATTCTTCTCGCGACAGCTCGACACAATCGAAGTTCCAAGATTTACCACGCGGAAGTTCCGATTTCGAACATCCGACTCGTCAGATTATCGGAAGTTCCGCGACTCAACATCTGCGGTACTTCGATATCCTAACAACCGACTTTCGGATATTTGATTCCGATTTGGTACCTCGAGAGAACACTCAATGTCAAGTATTATCTGACACTCCGCTACCCTTGTGCGGAAGTTCCGATTTCCTTCACCAACTCAAAACCTGGTAAATCGGAAGTTCCTATTTCCAACACCGTAGTTCGATTTATCGGAACTTCCGCTCCATACACAATGTAGTTCCGATTTCCGACTCAGCCCGAAAGTACCCAAACCGAAAAACTCAACTCTCAATCTAATCAACACACTTGTCAAATACTCATCACTCAGTGGAGGACCTCTCACATGGTCTCTCAATCTCCCCCTTGATGAGTATATTGACAATCACAAAAAAGCATAAGATGAGTTTGAGTTTACAGTCAACCAAGGTCTAAACAAGAGTAGTTAAGCTCAAAACCAAGTTGACAAAAGAGAAAGACTTGAGATGAGATGAAAGAGCAATTTTCGCACAAAACTCAAGGCTTTTCTCCGAAGGAAGGCTTTCTCACAAAAATTCTCCCCTTTGGCAATAAAATCATCAATATGTAAAAGGGAGGAAAAGACTATATGATGTTCATTTTAAGCATTAGGAGCCATGTAGATTATCCAAAATGACTATTAGAGAATTACACCAAGCCATAACACGTAAGAATGCTATCAAGATCATGACAATTGATGTATAGAAAGCTAAGACAGAAAGTCCAAAATCTGATTAATGATACAATTCTTTAGCAGGTCAAATAAGTCAAGATTGAAATCTAGCTAAAGATATCCAAGGATGATGCAAGCCATGTCAAATAATCTAAGTTGAACCAAGAAGACTCATCTTGAGCAGTTTAGAGTGCTACCAGTTGAAGAAGGACTCATTTTATCCGTAACTTGGTCTCTTTGAAGATAAGCAATTTTAGCACATTTTTCTTTTCTCAAGACTTTTATGGTTTTATCTCGGTAAAGCAAGCTCGGACTAGGTGCCATCCACAACCGCCTCCCGAGCTTCAACCATTTTTTTAGCCATGTGCTAGATCCCAAGCCTTATGCGACCACTCCAAGCAATGACTTAAGGAAGTGATCTTAGGTCATCCAAGGCTCCCCCGAGTTCATGCCTAGTGCAATGGCAAGCCGTCTCATGAGAAAGATTTGGTGAGATCAGTTTTTCGCACAAAAGAGATCATTTTTGCTTTTGAAGTTTTTAGACCGATGATTAGAGATAAGTCATGTTTCTTAACAACCGACATAGCTTACTCAAAAGTTCAAAAGAGATTCATGACTCAACTCAACTTACTTGACATGGCGAAAATCATAAAAGGATAGTTTCAACTGACTAGTCTCAAGAGCTATCATGACAAGATTTTAATTCAAGTTTAGCATTTTAAATACCTTAGCATGGCAAAGACTAAACTACACATAAAAAGTCATGATAGATCTAGCGGTTTAGCATAAATCATGGCAAGATGTAAAGCAGTGAAAACATATCATAAAGGATAATAAACAAGACTCCATTTGATTATAATGCAATGCGGAATGAAATGCACAAAATCCAGATTCCCTTGAATGAGATGCATCTTTTAATTCAGGTTGAGTTATGACAAAATTAAGAGAATGGAATAACCAAGAATAACTCCCCCTGAACCAAAGGAACAACAACGAGAATCTGATAAGTAAAACAGAAAAGGCAGTCCTTTAGAGCATAGAAAAGATATAGAGAAAACTATCGCCAGATGTGTTCTTATCTACCCCATATGATTCTAGGACTATCACCGATCTACACATACACTAAGGAGCAAACACTCGCCCCTGTCTACCCAAAGGTGGCCCGACCCCTGCTAGAACCTATAAGAAGTGAGTAAGCTCTACTTAGAGAAGGAAGAGACAGCTAATAAGCAGCATCCTAGAACCACAAGATAAGAAGTAGTTGTCAAAGCAATTGTGGCAAGAGAACCACTCTAACCTATGCTGGAAGGACTTCGACCCGAAATATTAAAAGAAATGTAACCAGAAAGGAGTAAGAGTATAATATAATATAATATAGTATAATACAAGAGTAGCACAAAGCTCCCCTCACAAAGAATCCGTAAGGACAAACCACCCCAAGCTCTCCCGCAGAGTCAAAACCGAGAGCCGCCCAGAGGCTTAGTGAAGATATCTGCCAATTGGTGCTCACTCTCCACAAACTGGAGCACAATGTCACCCTTCTCTACATGGTCTCGAAGAAAGTGATATCTGATATCAATATGCTTGGTCCGAGAATGTTGCTTTGGGTTCTTGGCAATGCAAATTGCGACGTGTTATCACGAGAAGAGTGGAACGCAATGATAGATAACCCGAAATCGCAGGTCGAGACCATCCAAAGCACTTGGCTACAAAGAATCGGCTGCAAGAACGCGTGCTCGGCCTCTGCAGTGGATGCGCAACACCGGATTGCTTCCTCGGCGACCGTGAGGCGAGAAGTGCCAATGAATTGGCAAGTGCCGGTGCTCTTCCTATCTATCCTACACCAATAAATCAGACGAGAAGGCTCTAAGAGATAGACAAGAGGAGGAGGAGTACCGATACCATAGTCAATGGTAGCTCAAGGTACCGAAGATGCGCTTCACCGCTTTGGCGGTGAGATACGCGAGGAGAAGCTCAAACCGAGCACAAAGACACACGTAAAAGTGTATGTCCGGTCTCGAGGCATGAGGTACAAGAGAGAGCCAATCATGCTCTGAAATCCTTTTGGTCAACAGGTTCGCCGCCTTCATCGGATCAGAGCAGTGTAGATGCCATTGGAGTTGATCTCGGCTTTCCATCATTCATGTCGAAACGCTCAGAGGTCTCGAGTGTATTTGCCTTGATGAAGAAAGTACCTCCCGAGTCTGCTTGATTTGGAAGCCAAGGAAGAAGTTCAACTCGCCCATCATGCTCATTTCAAACTCCGAGCTCATGACATCGAAAAGCGGGAAACGAGCATGCGAGGAGCCGCTAAAGATGATGTCATCCACATAATCCGACGAGCGTAAGATCGGTGCCAAGACGGCGGATGAACAAGGTCTTGTCAATTTTACCCATCTCAAAACCATGGCTCGTGAGATAGGACTTAAGCCTTTCATACCAAGCTCGGGAGCTCGCTTGAGTCCATACAAAGCTTTGGAAAGCCTCAGACATGGTTAGGGTATTTGGGATTCTCAAACCGTGAGGTCGTCTCACATAGACTTCTTCCTCAATAAGGCCATTGAGGAAGGCACTCTTGACATCCATCGGTAAAGCTTGAAACCCTTAGAAGTCGCAAAGGCAAGCGATTCTAATGGCTTCAAGTCTAGCTCTGAGGGCAAAAGTCTCTTCAAATCTAGACCTCAACTTGAGAGTACCCCGAGCTACCGGCCTAGCCTTGTTTCAATGACTAACCCATCTTCACTTTGCTTGTTCTTGAACACCCATTTGGTCCCAATGATATTGTGACCTTGAGGGGCTCAACAAGGACCAGACCTTGTTCCTTTCAAAGTTTTCCAATTCCTCGTGCATGGCGTTAGTCCATGACTCATCGTAAAGAGCATGACAAACGTCTTTGGGCTCAAACGAGGCAACAAAGGCGAGAATGGAGACAGAATAGAGACATGCCGCTTTTGAACGAGTGACTCGCTCAAAGAGATCTCCAATTATCTGCTCAAGGATGGTCCTTTGAATGTGTCTTGGAGGTCCAGGTGAGATGAAGAAGTGGCCTCTACCTCATTAGCGCATTTGAGATAGGGATAGAGCCACTAGCTTCGAAGAAGCGAAGGTAAGGGCGATCTCCTCGAGGTGCGGTGGAAGAAGGCACCTCAAGAGGAGGAGAAGGAACTGGATCTGTAAGCAACCCTCATCTCCATCCTCCTCATCGCCCACAAAGATGGACTCTGCATCGCTCTAAGGAACTCGAAATATCGTGCCTAGTCCTCGGGTGGCCTCATCGAAAGTCACCTCACGAGATTCTAACAATTTACTAGACTCGCAGCCTGCACTCTATAGGCACGAGAAGAAGTCGAGTAACCGTAAAGATCCCATCACAAGATCGTGACTCGAACTTATCTAGGTTCCTGAATTGAGAATAAAACACTTGCAACCAAACACACGAAAATGCGAGGCGCTGGTTTTCGCCCATATCTCAACTCATAAGAAGTGCGATGCAAGAGTGCCCAAGAAAAACTCATAGAAACATGACAAGCAAAGAGTAATTGCCTCACCCAAAACTTCCTAGGTGTAGAGTACTCATCAAGCATCGCCTTGGCCATCTCGACCAAGGTACGGTTCTTCCTCTCCACAAAGCCATTTTGTTGGGGGACGATGGAGACGCAGAACGGTGCTCTACACTGCCTCACCACAAAACTCTCAAAGTAGGAATTTTGAACTCGGTGCCATTATCGGTCTGAATTGCTCATAATGCACCGGGAGCTCAACGTAAAGCCTACTAAAAGACCACGAAAAGAGTAAACGCCTCATCCTTCGAGGCTAAGAAAATACCCAAGAATACCTCGAGAAGTCATCGACCACGACAAGCACGCACCACTTCCTCCCATCGATCGCACTCTAGCGGTCCCATCTGTGTCCATATGGAGCAGCTTGACACGTGCATCCGTCATAGTCATCAGAATCGAGGATGTGAAGCGGCAACCATTTTGCCGTGCGGCAAGGAGCACAAACAAGATCCTTGACCATTTTGAGTTTGGCAAACCACGAATGAGATCGTGGCCGCTAACTCGGTCGATGATCAAATCCTATATGACCAAGTCTCCTATGCCGAAAGTCAAATCACGGGATTCGAAGCAATTAAACATCGGAGAGGATCACCGTAAGATCCGAGAAAAATCAGCACGAAAGATCCTCCCATATCGAGAAATCCGCAAACTAGACTACCCAAGAATCAAGAATTTTGCAATTGTTTTTCTTAAAGCTCACCTCGAAACCGTCATCAGTAAGTCGAGAGATCAAAGCGATTATATCGCAGCTTACTTACTAAGGCAACATCTTTTAAAATAAAAGAATCATTAATGCTCACAAGACCTTTAGCGATGACGCGCCCAAATGAAGCATCTCCAAGGTGATCGCCTCATCACCGGAGCATGGGCTAGGAAGAAAACCAACGAGAATCTCCGGTCATATGACGTGAACAACCGAGTCTACAATCCGCACCTTTCCTTCCCGGCCGCGACGACCGAGTCAAACAGAGAGTAAAGTCTCGATCGGGTGAATCAATAGAGATTTTGGCACCCAATATCGAGTAACACGGCGACATGATGAAGTAGTCAAGCAAGACTTACCTCTATCTACCCTACGCTCTGTCACTCAACAAGTCAAAGATCTCACTGTCTTTGGATCCGACCGCTATGGGAGAGCGAGTCGAAGTGCCGAGAATATCTGATCTCACCGCGGGTAGCTATCTCGAAAGGAAAACGAGATCTACCTCGGGGACGGCGGAAGTTACGACCAAAGGGAGCATGAGGATGAAAATCGAAAACTCGGAAAAACCAAGTCCTCGATGTCGCCCAAAATCATCGATGGAACAAATCTAGACCTCGTGTTGGTCTTAGGTGCACTCAAGATCCGGGTGACCACAATGTGCCTAAGAGACTCAACACGGCCTCTACGCGATCTTGGCGCGCTACCAAGCAATGATCAACTAAATGTCCATCTTTCCGACGGAAGGTGCAATGATACTTCGCCTTACGAGGGTCAAGCTGCGCAGTGGAATCACCTTGTCGTCAAATCCTTTGAACAAAACCCGCCGACTTAAAATTGACTTTCTCGATCCCTGGCTTAGTTTTGATCACACCAGTGCTATGGTTTTGAGCACGACGGTGGATGCTTCCTCATATCCTCCCGGATATCATATCCTAGACCACGATTAAATCTGCAAATTTTAGATTTGTCTAGAATGAGATTGAGCTTCTTCTTGCCTCCTACAAACCTCTCGAGAGTGTTCATAAGATACCGACACTCCAAAAGAGAGGTGCAAGAAGAGCAGGGGAAGAAGGGACAGCAGAAGGTAAGGGAGCGTAAGAAGAACCAACAACAGAGGAAAGATTGGCTTGTGCACGCACAAACCGACTTTGGGGGACAGTCCATCGCTAGCGTGATTGGTTCACGTTGCTAGGCGCCTCTACCAAACCCTTAGACTTCTTCCTAGCACACACAATACAAGCGGATGATTGTGTCTCTAGAAGGTCCTTAGTTAGCTTCACACATTTTTCATCCAAGGCAACCAAATCACATTTTAGTTTATAACAATGATTGCATGGTGAGCTAACAAGGTCCTTAGAAGCATACTGAGCCAATTTGTTACTGTGATCAATCATTTCTTGAAACTGCTTAGATCTGATTCTAGTTGTGATTAACTTAGGACAGCTTTAAACAAGAAACAATAGGCTCTAGTAGCGCAGACTTGAAATTCAACAATTTTGTGATCCGCCTGCTTTAGGTTCATCTTGAGATTATTACAATTTTCACAAGTTTCAGCAGATCAAGCAACATGGTATAAAGACCTCTAAACGAATTGTCCTTAACCTCACATGAGGTGCAAGCGAGAGCCTCAACAAGAGTGGATGAAGGAGATGCTACCCTACTCATCTCTAATTCAGCAAGAAGGCTAATGTTCTCTACCTTAATCATGTCAAGTTCAGAGGACACACTATCATGTAAGGTCCTTAGTTTATCCATATCATCAATCAAAGCACAGCATGTGTCACATTCATCACGGGAGGGAGCAGATGTAAGTAAAGTAAGCTCCGTGATAGTCTAGCTACTTCCTTCTCCAACCCAAAGACACTTAGCCCTAGACTTAGCATGGAATCTACCTAGCTTAAGAAAAGCATCATTGTCTGGTCATAAGTGGGACTAACCTCATCGGAGTCGAGTACTGCTACCGCATTGTCGCTCGATTCGCCCGAGGGCCATGAAGCACATGCCGAGAAGTTGCCGTCCTTGGGATCATGATCGCCCTTCCCATCATCGTCACTCCACCCTCCACCTCATTTGGTGTCCAGCCTGTCGAGGGCGGTGAGGACGCGATGGAACAGCTTCTTTGCCTTCCCAAAGTTGCGGAACTTCTTCTTGCCTTGATCAGGTGCTGAGGGCTTCGTGTTGCGGTTCTTGTCGATGTAGTCGTTCTTGCTTGGACCGCCATAGTCACCTTTGCCCTTCCCAAGCTTGGGACAGTTTGCTCGGATGTGGTTGGGGCCACCACACTCAAACAAATCACAGACCTCCTCTTTTACCATCCCTCCTCCTCTTGTAAGCATGGAAAACTTCCGAGCTAGGAGGGCTAGCTGCTCATCCTCAAGTCGCTCTAACCGATCATCGCTATGTCATAGAGAGCAGCTAGGGAGAACCCACGTATCGACTCAGAAGAAGATCCAGAAGTGGGATCAGTGACTAAAGCCATCGACTGTGACTTCGACCTTCGAGAGACAATGTCAATCTCGTGAGTCTTGAGACGCGAGTAAAGCGCATCAAGAGTCGTGGTCGAGGTCCGTGCTATCTTTGATGGTAGTCACTTTCATCTCCCAAACACGAAGATCAAGTGCGAAAGCATCCGTCGAGCGCTATCCGAGTCGGGGTATGTAAGACCGACCGCCGGAGGTTGCTCAAAATCTTGTGAAAACGAAAAGCACTCGTCAAGAGATTCGCCAGAAGCATCTCAAATTTACTATATTCACGCTTGAACTGGTCTTGTCTAACCGTCTTAATCTGAGTGGTGCCCTCATGGTATGCATCGAGGGTCACCCAGATGTCGTAAGCAGAAATCAAATGAGAAATACGATCAAACTCACTTCTGCTTAAACCCTGAATGATTATGTTCCTTGCCTTAGCATTTGCCTCAACATCGCCATGTTTCCAAAGATTGATGTTCTCATCGGCAGAACAACAAATCTAACCTTCACCTTTCTCCGGATGGCATACCCCGAGCTCGGATGTAAGTTTCCATTCGGCTCTTCCGAAGGGTAATCTGCACCATCAAAAATCGGAGGCTTGGTGGAATACTTGTCCGCTGTTATGGCTCAACCGACCAAATAGGTTAAGATCTATCAAGAAGAGCTAACCGCTCGATACCAATTGAAGGATCGAAATGGCAACAGAGGGGGTGAATGGTGCCTAAAATTAATACTCCCTTCATCGTATTTAAAACCACCTACAAAGATCTCTCAAGATCTAAACAAAGTAAATGAAGCAAGATCAAATAACAAAAACAAGTTTCAGTTTGTTCTTCCGAAATCGGAAGTTCCGGCAAAGATTGCGGAAGTTCCGCTTATGTAGTTCCAGTGTATGTCGCGAAGTTCCGCTTATGTACTTCACGATAAAATCTAAGCTCGATTATCCCGATCAAGAATGTAACGCTCGGTTTTTGCCCAAAATCCAAACTACTTAATCTTGAATGCTCTTCTCGTGTCAAGTTTTACAGACATCATCCTAAACACCATCTTGACCTTATGGAGAAGAATCGCAACCAAAGATTCAATAATCGAACCAAAAACGGATTTCTTGAAGAAGGGCAAGAAAGACCAAAACCAATGATAAGCTTAGATTCTCGATTCTTAGAGCATGAAACTTTGAGGAAGTAATAGCAATACCAAAGCGATTCTAGATATGAAGTTTCATGCTATCTCATAAAACGAATCAAAAGATATGCCAAAACCCTAGATATTCAACATGAAGAGAGAGAGAGAGTTGCAAAATCAAATAATCGAAACCTCAGATTTCATTGGATTGAAACATGGATTACAGAGGTAACGCAAAGAGGAATGATTACAATAGGTTTCAGTTCATACTCTCCTCTCAACAAGCTCTCAAAAAGCAAAACAAATCCTTTTCTAGAGCTAACCCTAATTTTCTCTCCAAAAGTCTAACCCTAACTGTGGTTCTCCCTATTTATAGCCTTTGCTAATGGGCCTCCAACCCATTAAGCCCGCTACACCGAACGGAACCGCCTCCACTTTTGCCGCTTGCGAAAAGACCCTTTCGCCTTTGCGCACCTTCCGAAGCCTCCAGACACCTTGTTGTGCACGACTCGCAACCGCTTCAAGATTCACGCCGCCTTCGACACATCCCGACCGTTCGACCTCAACGCCTCGCGCTTAGTCCGTCCACGTGTCTCGCCACGACTCCATCTTGATGCCCCGCAATCAACACAGCACATAAACACATCACATAGCATTGCACAATATCATAGCATCAATATTTGTATAAGACTCAAACTCATACAAAATCAAAACACAAAATATTCTTCTCTCGCAGCTCGACACAATCGAAGTTCCAGATTTACCACAAATGAAGTTCCGATTTCGAACAATCCGACTCGTCAGATTATCGAAAGTTCCGCACTCAACATCTGCGGTACTTCCGATATCCGTAACAACCGACTTTCGGATATTTGATTCCGATTTGGTACCTCGAGAACACTCAATGTCAGATATCTGACACTCGCTACCCTTGTGCGGAAGTTTCGATTTCCTTCACCAACTCAAAACCTGTAAATCGGAAGTTCCTATTTCCAACACCGTAGTTCCGATTTATCGAACTTCCGCCCATACACAATGTAGTTCCGATTTCTCGACTCGTAAATACCCAAACCGAAAAACTCAACTCTCAATCTAATCAACACACTTGTCAAATACTCAACACTCAGAGTGGAGGACCTCTCACATGGTCTCTCAGATGCCACCGAACGAGTTGGTGGAATTGAAGAAGCAACTTAATGAGCTGCAAGAAAAAGGTTTCGTCCGCCCTAGCTCATCTCCGTGGGTTGTCTCGCTATCTTCGCATGTAAGAAGGATAATACTTTGCGCATGTGCATGGATTACCGTCCACTTAATGAGGTAACAGTAAAGAACAAGTATCCATTGCCACGCATTGATGATCTCTTTGATCAATTAATTGGAGCTCGGGTATTCTCCAAGATTGATTTGAGAGTGGGATATCATCAAGTTCGGATACGACCTGAAAATATTCCAAAGACGGCTTTCTCTACTCGCTACGGCTTGTATGAGTACACCGTCATGTCATTTGGCTTAACTAATGCTCCCGCCTTGTTCATGAACCTCATGAATTCGGTATTCATGGATTATTTGGATAAGTTTGTTGTGGTCTTCATCGATGATATTCTTATCTATTCTAAGAACGATGAGGAACATGATGAGCATCTGAGGCTTGTGTTAGGCAAGCTTTGTGAGCATCAACTGTATGCGAAGTTCAGGAAGTGCGCATTCTAGTTGAAGGAAGTGGCCTTCTTGGGTCATGTTCTTTCAGCAGGAGGCGTAGCCGTTGATCCTAACAAGGTCAGCGATGTTCTTTCATGGTTCACCTACTTGCAGAATCAAGCACGGAGTTTTCTTGGTTTAGCGGGATATTATCGCCGCTTATCGAGAACTTCCAAGATCGCGGCCGATGACGGAGTTGCTCAAGAAGGATAAGAAGTTCTTGTGGTCCGATGCTTGTGAGGAAAGCTTCCAAGTACTCAAGAAGCGTTTGACCACCGCTCCCGTCCTCGTTCTTCCCGATATACACCGAAGCTTCGATATCTTTGCGATGCTTCTCGCCGAGGGCTTCGGTTGTGTCCTTATGCAAGAAGGCAAGGTAGTGGCCTATGCATCAAGGCAATTGAGACCTCATGAACTCAACTATCTTACCCACGACTTAGAATTGGCTGCTGTGATTCATACACTTAAGATTTGGCGATATTACCTAATCGGTAATCGTTGCGAAGTGTATTCGGATCACAAAAGCCTAAAGTATTTGTTCACCCAACCAGATCTAAACCTCGTGCAAAAGAGATTGTTGGAGTTGATCAGGACTATGACATGGGTATTCACTACCATCGTGGCAAGGCTAATGTCGCTGCCGATGCGCTAGTCGCAAAGTGCATTGCAATGCCTTGTTGCCCTAGGAGTTTCAACCCACCCTTCTGGAGGAATTTCAGCGTCTCAACTTGGGATTGGTTGAGCATGGTTCCCTCGCTGCCATGGTTGTGCAACCAACCTTGGTGGATCGGATTAAGATCGCTAGCAATCGGATCCGGAGTGAGCCGCATCAAGGAAAATGTCAAGAACGGAACAACCAAGTGCTTCTCCGAGGATGAGCATGGTGTTGTAAGGTTCGCAACGCTCGTGGTTCCAAAGGACATGGAATTGCGGATTTGATTCTCGCGAAGCCCATGATTCGCCTTTGTCTATTCATCCCGGCCACAAAGATGTATCAAGATCTCCGTCGAGGATTTTGGTGGACCCGAATGAAGAGGGAGATTGCGGTTCGTTGCCGTCGCGATATGTGTTGTCGTGTCAAGGCCGAGCATCGGCGCCCAGCAGGATCTTGACCTTTGCCTATTCCTGAATGGAAGTGGGATTCGATCGGGATGGATTTTATCACCGGTCTGCCTCGTACCTTCAAGGGCAATGATGCCATCTGGGTTGTCATTGATCGGCTAACTAAGGTGGCGCACTTCCTTCCAGTCAAGACGGATCTCCGTGTAGGTCTTTTGGCGGATCTCTACATTGCCCGCATCATGAGCTTACATGGGGTACCCAAGACAATTGTCTCGGATCGTGGTTCTCTTTTCACCTCTCGCTTTTGGCAAAGTTTGCAAGAGGCTATGGGAACCCGCCTTACCTTTAGCACAAGATACCACCCCAAAGCGATGGTCGACCGAAGGGTCAACCAAGTGTTGGAAGACATGCTTCGTGCTTGTGTCCTCTTCTATGGAAAGAATTGGGAGAAATGCTTGCCATTTGTCGAGTTTTCCTACAACAATAGTTTTCAGGCCAGTCTCGGCATGTCACCTTTCGAGGCCTTATACGGGAGAAAGTGCAGAACCCCGTTGAATTGGTCTGAGGCAGGCGAAAGACCTTTCTTTGGTCCGGACTCGATCAATGAGGCCGGGAGCCAAGTCCAGCTCATTCGTGATCGTTTGCACACAGCTCAATCCAGGCAAAAGAGCTATGCGAATCGCCGTCGTCGTGAATTGAGCTTTGAGCCTGATGACTTTGTTTATCTCAAAGTCTCTCCTTTGAAGGGCCATCAACGTTTCGGCGTCAAGGGCAAGTTAGCTCCTCGATATGTCGGTCCTTACCGTGTTATCGAAAAGAAAGGAGCTGTTGCCTATAAGTTGGAATTGCCAGCTGTACTTGAGGGGGTACATGATGTTTTCCATGTGTCCCAACTAAAGAAGTGCCTCCGAGTTCCAACTGAGGAAGCCCCGTTGGAAACCCTCGATGTCCAAGAGGATTTGACCTATCGCGAGCACCCTGTTCGCATACTCAATGAGGCTGAACGAAGAACAAGGAATAAAACCATCAGATTCCTCAAAGTTCAGTGGTCGAACCATTATGAGGATGAGGCTACTTGGGAAAGGGAAGATCGTCTCCGTCCAGACTATCCATTTTTCTTTACCGAGTGAGCCAAATATGGAAAGGGGGGGAGGTTTTGTAACATCCCAAATATGGATTTGTGTTTCAAATGTAAGAAAATAAGAAGAAATTAAAACTTTTCTTGCATCTTGAAGCCCTTGGTTATTCCTGTAATTCTTTCAAAAAGAATTATGGAAAATCAAAATTAAATCTTCTTTTGACTCTAATCAAAAACCTTTGTGGCATAGATCTTGTGCCAAACCATTCTGAAATCTTTTCCCTGAGTTCTAGGGAGGTTTGTCAACACCTCTGAATTATCTCATGATTTTTAGAAATTATTTGATAATTTTTGGAGGCAAGTCAAATTTGGTCAAACCATATTTCTCCTCTTCCGTAAATTCTGGAGAAAGTTTCAGTGCATGAAAATCTCTAAAAATTTTATGGGAGGTTCCTCCTGCTGTCAGCAAGCTCCAGTTAAAATTTCATAGATTTTGGAGTTTGTTTGCTACCTCAAATATTCCTCAAAAATCCAATGTTTAAAATTCAAATTCTAACTGGTTTGCACTGTTCCTCTGTTCGAACCGGACACTGGCTCGAGCCATCTTGGACTCGGTCCATCAACTAATCGCACCGGCGCAGTGATCGATCGGTGCGCGGGTCGTGAGCCGTTGGATCGGCATCGAACGGTCCTCGACCAGCCGAACGATGGAATCGTTTTAATCCACCCGATCTAACTCAGCCGTTGGATCGGCATCGAACGGTCATCGACCAGCCAAACGATGGAATCGTTCTAATCCACCCGATCTAACTCAACCGTTCGATTTCAATCCGACGATCGACGAGTCGTCTCCTTCCTCCGTCCGCGCGCGCGTGAGCCCAGCCATGGCGTGCGCAGAGGAGAAAAGCCGCGGCGTCCAGTCCACTCCACGGTGGCCTTTAAACGGCTATCTCTGCGCGCATTTAATGCCCGTCGCGCTCCTCCCTCAGACGTCCACTCTCCAACTGCTCCCGTGGCCCTCTCGCGCTCAAATGTCCAGGTTGACCCGAGAGGGATATAGCCGTTGCTCTCGGCCATCCTCGGCTATTTAAGCTCCATTGTTTCTCCCTTAGCTTCCTTTAGCACCTCCGCAACTCTAGCTAGCACTCACAAGTCCGCTGGAGGTGTAGATCCTCGGTAATCTCTCGGCGCCATTGTCGGTTTTGGAGTTTCGGTGAGGTCGGTGCACCAGGGTTTTCTTCTTACGGTCTTTGCTCCTCTGCTTCCCTTTACTCTGAAGCTTAACCTCACTCAGTTCGGTTCAATTTGCTCAGGCTCGAACTGAATTCGGATTCCCCCAATTTCAGCCGAAATCGGCATTCTTCTTCGCCCGAGCAGCTCCGGCTCTCCTCGGTTCATTCTTTGTGCTCAGATAACCCCTCTTTAGTCCCTAGTGGCTCGGCACTGCTCCCTTGAACGCGGTGAGCGCATTTGCCATCTTCGTTTTTGTCATTTCGACCACGGTTCTCTCGGCTGCCGGCGTTCGTCCATGCAATGAATTCATTGGTACCATTAGGTGCGCAATGATGTCTGGGACCCATTTTGGGCACTTGCTCGCACCGCATGCGGCGAGCCGCCGCGGCCGAGCCGTTCTTCCCGTCGTGTTTGCGGACGAAAGCAGGAGACGGTTTGAACTTGAGTCGATGCGGACCGTCGACCCTAAGATCTACGCCCACGTTCGCGCGGAGATTTGAATTCGCGCGTCTTGGTTCAGACCCGTTGGATCTAAGATCAACGGTCCCGACTCGAGTTCGCTGGATCGTTGGATCCCAGATCGACGGCTCGCGTGCGTGAGGACGTTCGGATCAGCCCGCGCGCTAGGATCCACGTGGACCGTTGGATCCTGTCGAAGAGTTTTTCCTTCGACCATTATTCTACGACCGCTACCTGGTCGTAAGTCCTTCTACGACCACCACCGGTCGTAGTAGTTCTCGACCATTACCCGGTCGTAAGTCCTTCTACGATCGCTACCTGGTCGTATGTACTTCTACGACCATTACCCAGTCGTAAGTCCTTCTACGACTATTGTCCAGTCGTAAGTTCTGCTACGACTTGTACCCAGTCGTAAGTCCTGCTATTTTCCCGAAAGGATTTAGTTATCAACTGAAAAATGTGATAACTTGTAAAATGCATAACTAATTCATTTTAATTCCTTTTTGGGAGATTCAAATTTTGTGGGTTATGTTCTCAACTGAACTTTAATCTAAAAATGTTTTCGACACCAGTATAGCTCCAGAAAATTTTGCTAATGAATAGTAGTATTTTTAATTTATAAAAGTTGAGCAAACTTGGTTTGGTCATATCTTTGGCATTAAGAATCCAAATCTATTGGTTCTTGTTACTAAATTCTTTATAAATCAGTACCTTGCTACTGTAAAAATTTCAGAATTTTTGGAGAAAGTTTACTGTTGGGTCTTTGCATTTTATTCGTTCTTATCGGTTGCTTTTCTCTTTCTCGTTAGTATCCGAAGAGCACATTGACAATATTATTGATCCTCAGCAACATCTTGACCCACAGCAAACAGGCAAGCAATTTGATCATGTTAATCCCAGTATTTTTCAAGTCTAATATATTGATTTCAACTTGTATGTATGCATTGCTATTTTGTTGTTAAATTATGGTTAGTATCCTATAGTTGCATAATCTGTAGGACTTGTTTATCCTCTACTACCATGAGCCTAGGTTATTTGCTATGATTTGAGTTCGATGGATGAACTCTTGTCATTTAGTAGAATACGAATTGAAATTTCTTAGAAATGCTTAGTTTCGGTAGCAATGGGCGTTCATCGATTTTAGTCGATGATCTTGATCACACATTTATTTATTATTCCATTATGTCCAGCTTGTGCTTTGTTACTTTGTAAAGTCAAAAACTGAAAATAAAATTGTTTTAGACTTCGGCACAATGGTATGTTGGTGGGATCTGTTGGTGTGAATGGAATGGTGCCTGGGTCATCAAGGACCGAGTTACTTGTGTCACTAAGCCAAGCGCTTATGCGTGCTAACCACGCGAGAGGGATATGGGACCTCTCTTGACTTAGTACTTTGGCGTGTGTTATCTCCGAGTCGCAGGAGGGGGTTGTGTGTGTTGTGTGAAAAAGGATATGTGTTCTTGTGTTGGGTGTGCGGTGGTGGAGATTCCGGGTAGGCTCTCCACCTCGAGGAGCATTGTAGTTGTCGAAGGCTTTACGTGAGACTGGTAGTTGACCGAGGCTTTACAATGACTCCGACACAACGTATGAGTTTCTATCCATACGGGCGGCTCGTAGTTAATACACAATATTGGAAATGTCTCGTAGGACTTAGCCGTGCCGGCATACCTAAGGAAGTGTGCTTAATAGCTTGGCAAAAAGGTGGTCTGGCGTGTGGGTACATTGGTACACCCCTGTAGGGTATAAAACTATTTGAATAGCCTCGTCCTAGGTTATGGACATGCTTGGTAAGGTCTTTCAAGAACTAGACTACAACCTTTTAAATTAAAATTTGACATGGGTGGTATGAATGGGTAATTCATGCTATTGTTGTGGTGACTTTGGGTTGAGTCACTTCCAGGATTGTTGTTGTCGTCTATCTACTGTTATATTGTTGTCTTTTACGGTTATTTGAACATTAAAAACAGATTTGTTAACTTGCTTTTAAATGTACTACATTATTACAAATAAAGATTGCTTTGTGCTGAAAATGAAACATACAACCTCCACTTAAATAAGCTTGCATGTAGCATATGTATAGGTCTGTTACTCTACACGTAAGTCTTGCGAGTACATTCCAAGTACTCACAGGCTTTCTTTGGGCTCTTTATTGTTGCAGAAAGAAGGTGAGCCCCAAGGGCCTCACTTACGTGAAATGTCTTTGTGGATTTGACGACTAGCTTGGCGGTCGGTCGGTTGCCTTGTGGGTTAAAGGCACACTGATTGGCTCTTTTGGTTTATGGCCATCTTATGGCACTTTTGCTTCCGCTGTTACATTCTTGTATATGTCATTTGGCCGATCGGCCTCTCTTTTGTAATAACTATCCTTTATTTATGTTATCTTCTGGTTGTTGCTTTGCTTCGGTTCTATGTGAATGAATGGAATTGATGCATGAATTTTGTAAAGAGTGTGTATCTTGCATTTACAGGAAGTATACATGTCTCGAAGACACGGGTTATTTCGTTTGTGATTCTAGGGTCAATTGGTGACTAAGCATTACAAGCCCAATAATCCGGGGTCCTCACAATCCATGTAATTGAAAGAGGTGACACCCATTGCATATATTCATTCCATTCTTGCATTGTTCGTGTTCCGTCAATGGGAGTGGAATTGTTAAGACCCATCAATTCCAGTATGGGCACGTAAGACCCACCATTCCAATGTGGGCAATTTTGGACACCCGTATGAAACGTTCTTCACACGGTGATTGGATCCCCGGACTTTGTTAAGCACGGGCTTAAGTGAGCACCGACGGGTGTGTCACTCGCTATACCAGTATGAGCATGTGTGAGTCCTTTCCTTTCAATGCACCCATTCATTCCATTCATACTCATAAGTGTTCAGAGATAAGTTCGTCCTTTGTATTAAGATTGAATAGTTCATAACCTTGAATGTTCAATTGTTTACTGTACTTGCTGGGTTTCGACTCATTCTTATTTTCTTTCTTTATTTTGGTGATCGTTGATGATGACTCTATTGGGAGGGAATAGACCTGCATGTATCACACAGTTCACTACATTTTTCTTTCATTAATAGTGTTGAGTATGTCTGTCAGCTGTTAATTGAGGAACTGTAGTAAATAAGTTTTCTACTACATGATATTTTTCTCCACGTTATGTTTTCTTGTTAAATGATGCTAGTAGATCACTTCAATTATTTCTTGATTCTGTTTGATGAATTCAGTCTTTATTCCTGCCACGCTACTATTAAAATTGGTCCCTTTATGTACTCAGATGAGTTTAAGTTTAAATTCTTCCGTAATTTGGCTGTATGTTAGTACTTTAGGTAACATCTTGGCTTCCGAATAGCCAGAGTGTTACATAGATGGCAATAAATAGAAGCCAACTGGTTGCCATTACCCACAAGGCAACCGACCGGAAACCTGCCGAGCTAGTCGTCTTGCGCGAAGTCGGTCTCAGAATAGTTGATCCATTGGGGATCAACCTCCTCTGAAATTTAAAAAACCGGGTTGAGTACAAAGTTGTACTCGCAAGTCTTACAAGCAAAAGAATATATAGATGCATTCTTGTATCAAAGGAAAGGCTACTACAGTAAGCAGTTTTTAGCATAAAACAGTTTTCTTTGCAATAGAGTAAAAGATTGTAAAGCAGCATAGCAAACTTGTTTTTAAATATTTAAATAACAGTGATACAACATTTATAAAAATAATTAACCTCCGAGAGGTGACCTCCCAACAGCCAGCACAACATAGCACGAATTACCCATTCGTACAACCTGATTTCATGTTTTATAAAAAATATTATAGTATAATTCTTGCACGACCTAACCAAGCAATGTCAAAACGGTTTCGGGTGAATCAAGCTCAAACAAGCACTGAGGTGCTAGCTAGAGTTACAGAAATGCTAAAGGAAGCCAAAGGGGAAGCAATGGAGCTTAAATAGCTGAGAAGGCAAAGGGCAACGGCAATAAACCCTCTCGGGTTAAACCTGCCATAGGAGCACTTGAGAGCGACAGGACCAGTTGAGCAATGGACTTTTGAGGGCGGTGCACAACGGGCAATTAATGCGAGCAGAGAGTCATTTAAAGGTGGTCACCGAGGTGACACTACGATGATCCAGTTCTGCGCACGCCACTGCTTTGATTCAACCGCACGCTTCCTCAGACTCGAGGAAGGAGACGACTCGGCCACCGTTGGATCTAAATCGAACGGTCCAAATGAGAAGGGATGATTGGAAAAGTCGGAACATTCACTTCAATCCAGGCCGTTATCTCCAAATCGGACGGTTCAAATGAACGGGACGATTGGCCGGTCCGAACGTTCACTTCAATCCAGGCCGAGATTCAACGACTCTTGTTGATCGAAACGTTCGGATGGCCCAAACGTTCACACGCATATGAATCGTTGATCTCAGATCCAACGATCCACGATACTCACGCCCGAGCGACTGCACCAGGTGCAGTTAGTTGACTGAACCAAGTCACTTGGGTCGAGCCCGAGTCTGACTCGCGCCAAAGGAATAGTGAAAACCAATTAGGGTTTGATTAAACAGCTAATTTTTAGGAAATTTTCTTAAGGCAGCAAACAAGCTCCAAAAATTATTAAATTTTAATAGGATGCTGCTGACTGCAGGATAAAGCTTACATAAAATTTCTAGAGACTTTTATACACTGCATTTTTCTCCAGAATTTCCAGAAGGTTTGAGTTAGGGTTTGTACAAGGTTTGACTTGGTTTGACTTGCCTCCAAAATTATCAAATAATTTCTAAACATCATGAAATAATTCAGAGGTGTTACCAAGCCTCCCTAGAACTCAGGAAAAATATTTACATGGATTTGGCACAACATCTTTGCCAAGGAGGTTTTTAATTGGAGTCAATTGAGGATTTTGATTTTTGATTTCCATAATTCCTTTACAAGAATTACAGAAACGCCCAAAGACTTCAAGATGCTAGAAAAGTTTTAATTTCTTCTCATTTTTTTACATTTGAAACACAAATCCACATTTGGGATGTTACATGTGGGTAACATCATTAGCTTTCCGTAGAGTCCTCGATCACGTCATTTGGAGGAGTGGATATTGAGTTATGGTTTTTTTAAACTTTGCTGTCCTGTGGTTCTGTCGGGATTCTGACAGGTTGTAGTAACTGTAACATCCCAAATATGGATTTGTGTTTCAAATGTAAGAAAATGAGAAGAAATTAAAAATTTTCTTGCATCTTGAAGTCCTTGATAATTTCTGTAATTCTTGTAAAGGAGTTATGGAAATAAAAAAATTAAAATCCTCAAGTGACTCCACTCAAAAACCACCTTGACAAGGATCTTGTGCCAAACCCATGTAAACATTTTCCTGAGATTTAGGGAGGCTTGGTAACACCTCTGAATTATCTCATGATTTTTAGAAATTATTTGATAATTTCGGAGACAAGTCAAACCAAGTCAAAGCTTGGTCAAACCCTAATTCACACATTCTGGAATTTCTTGAGAAAAATGCAGTGCATAATTCAAACCCTAGTTGGTTTTCACTGTTCCTTGGGTTCGAATCAGACTCGGGCTCGAGCCACTTGATTTAGTGTGACCAACTAACTGCACCGCCTCGGTCGCTCGAGCGCGAGCGTTGTGGTTCGTTGGATCGGCATCGAACGGCCCACGATCGCGTGAACGTTCGGACCATCTGAGCGCGCCGATCCATGTGAACCGTAGGATTCTAAATCAAGGGCTCAGATTCGCGTGAACGTTCGGACCATCCGAACGCCTCGTGCAATGAGAACCATAGGATCCAGATCCACGGCCCAGGTTAAAGTGAGCGTTCGAACCGTTCTAATCGCCACGTTTCATTTGACCCGTTCGATTTCAATCCAACGGTGGATGAGTCGTCTTCTTCCTCGGGTCGAAGCGCACGACTGAGTCAAGCAATGGCGTGAGCAGAGGAGAAGAGCGCAGTGTTGAGTCACCTCCGTGGTCATCTTTAAACGGCTCTCTCTGCTCGCATTAAATGCCCGTTGTGCACCGCCCTTAGAAGTCCATGGTTCAACTGCTCCCGTCGCTCCCAAGTGCTCTCATGGTAGTATTGACACGAGGAGAAATATCGCCGTTGCTCTCTGCCATTCTCAGCTATTTAAGCTCCATTGCTCCACTCTTGGCTTCCTTTAGCACTTCCGCAACTCTAGCTAGCGCCCACGGGCTTGTTTGAGCTGCAATCACTCAAAATTGTTTCGGCCGCCATTGCCGAGCTTCAAGCTTGTGGTGAAGGCGGTACCACAGTGGCTCTCTTTTGCCAATTCTTGCTCCCTCTGCTCCCTCTTTAGTCTCTTGAGCTTAACCCTCACTCAATTTTGTTCATCTTGCTCAGGGCTTGACTGAATTGGAGTTTTCCCCTTTTCGGCCTAAAGCCCCATTTTTCATCACCGGAGCAGACTCAACCTTCTCTGTGTCCTCCCTGTGCTCAGGTAACTCCACATTAGTCCCTAGTTGCTTGGCACACGCTTACTTGGACCAAAGCAGAGCTCATTTGCATGTTTCATTTTTCGGCCGTTTTGGTCATCTCTGTCAACTCCGGCTTGCCGACGTTCTAGATCGTCACAGCTTTAATTGTTGGTCCCATTGTGATGAGGACATCCCTACTATGGATACAGCCGCGCCTACACATACAACTCATCCACTACAAGGACCTCTTACCCGAGCTCGTGCTTGCCAACTTAATTATCAGGTGAATTCGTTCCTATGTTTATATATTACTGAGAATAAACCGCTACCTAATGCAAGTGATTTAATTGTACTTACAAACATGGGAACAGATCAAGGAGAGGCTTTTGGAGTCATGGACATGCATGGAAGACATAATGAAGGTCACCACGTCACTTTGTGTCCATGTCAAGCAAGAGATCGAGTTGGGCTCGTTATGGATTCGAATTCGGACTGCTGCGATAGTACTAAGTTCAAACAGTCGTAATTTCTTCATACGGACTCCGTTTGGGGTGATTCTGGACTTCATGGAAATCTTATCAAGTATACTTTCCAATAGATCCAAGATCATCATCAAACTCCATCCAAGCCGGCCACAATCATAAAAAGAGTCCACGTCTATTTCTAAGTCCGAGTCAAACGGGTGCTGCGCCACCTCCACTTGGGCCCATGGGCCTTGTAACCCTAGGGTCGCGCGCCCACTTCGCTGGCCGCCACCCCCTGGCCGTCTCCCTATATAGGAGCCGCCATCTCCTTTTTCTAGAACTTGGATATTGTTTAGTTAAAAGTTAGCTACATTGCAACTTCGTGTATTGGCTTGTGTCGACTAGACCAACCCTGAATACCGCTTTGGAATCCCAACTTTATCAAATATTTCAATCCTATTTGCAATACATGAGATTGCGTTTTACCTTGTTCTTGCGTGCTTCTTTGGTGTATGCAGGAATTGATCTTCGTGATCAGGTCATCCGGGTATTCGTGCACGGTTGATAACGACTTGTCGAGCAGTTCAGCGATTGCGTGGTTCCGAGCCTTGTGTGTTCGTAGCCAGGATCGTGAGAGTTGAGCGATGACTACCGAACTTATCGTTCTCATCGAAAGATCAGGCCAACAAATCAAACCTTAGGGTTCATCACATTGGGTGCGCAAAACTATTAAGAACCCATTTTGGGCATTTGCTCGCACCGCCGTGACCAGAGTCGCCGGCGGTGAGCCTCCTTTCGCCGTCGTTTTGTCGGATGAAATCGGGCGCGAGCTTTTGAACGTGGTTCGCTATGGACCGTCGATCTTTAGATCTACGACGCAGGATCGCACGAACGTTGGATTGATCGCACGCCTTGATCAGTGGACCGCTGGTTCCCAGATCTATTCGATCCACGTGAATCGTTGGATCCAAGATCAACGGCTCATGTGTGTGTGAACGTTCGGACCGCCCGAACGCTCTGGTCCACGTGAACCGTTGGATCCAAGATCAGCGATCCAAGTTCGTCCACGTCGTTTTAAAGTAGGATTTTCCCAAAAGGATTAATTGTTAACTGAAAAATGTAATTAACTTGTAAAATGCATAACTTCTTTATTATAATTCCTTTTCGGTTGGTTGAAAATTTGTTAGTAATCTTTTTAACCAAACTTTAATCTAAAAATGCTTCTAACCTCATTATATCTCCAGAAATTTTTTTCTAAAATGTTAGTGCAATGAATAGTAGCATTTATGATTTATAAGGCTGAGCAAAGTTCCTATCGGTTCCTCATTATATCTTTTGCATTAAGAATCCAAATCAATTGGTTCTTATTGCTAAATTCCTTAAAAATCTTGCTCTTGCTGTTGTAAAATTTTCAAAGAATTCAGAGAAAGTTTGCTGTTGAGCCTTTATGTTTTCTTCGTTCTTATCGGTTCTTTCTCGCTTTCTCGTTAGGTTCCGAAGAGCACATTGATAACATAAGTGATCCTCCGCAACATCTTGAACCACCGCAACAAGGCAAGCAGTTTGATCATGTCAATCCCAGTATTTTTCAAGTCTAATATATTTATTTCAACTTGTATGTATGCATGACTATTTTGTTGTTAAATTATGGTTAGTATCCTATAATTGCATAATCTGTAGGAATTGATTATCCTCTACTACCATGAGCCTAGGTTATTTGCTGTGATTTGAGTTCGATGGATGAGCTCTTGTCACTTCGTAGACTGCGAATTGAAATTGCTTAGAAAATGCTTAGTTTCGGTAGTAATGCGCAATCATCGATTTTAGCCGATGATCTCGATCACACATCTAATTATTATTCCATTATGTCCAGCACTTGTGCTTTGTTATTTTGTAAAGTCAAAATCTGAAAATGAAAAATTGATTTGGACTTGGGGCAAGTGGTTGGATGGTGGGTTATTGTGTTTGTGGATGTCGTGCCTAAGTCAACAAGGACCGAACATCCTGTGTCATACTCTCCAAGCAATTTTGTGTGCTAACCACGCGAGAGGGATATGGGACCTGTCTTGACTTAGTACTTTGGTGGTGTTATCTCTGAGTCGCAGGAGGGGTTGTGTGAAAAAAAAGATATGTGTTCTTGTGTTGGGTGTGCGGTGGTGGAGATTTCAGGCAGGCTCTCCACCTCAAGGGGCGTCGTAGTTGTCCAAGGCTTTACCCGTGAGGGGTAGTTCACCGAGGCTTTACGATGACTCCGACACAACGTATGGGTTTCTATCCATAGGGGTGGCTCGTAGTTAATACACAATATGGGGAATGTCTCGTAGGACTTAGCCGTGCCAGCATACCTAAGGAAGTGTGCTTAATAGCTTGGCAAAAAGGCGGTCTGACGTGTGGGTACATTGGTACACTCCTGCTGGGATAAAACTATTCGAATAGCCTCGTCCTAGGTTATGGACATGCTTGGTAAGGTTTTGCAAGAGTTAGACTACAACCTTTTAAATTAAAATTTGACATGGTTGGCATGAATGGGTAATTCATGCTATTGTTGTGGTGACTAGTGGTTAGTCACTTCCAGGATTGTTGCTGTCCTCTATCTATTGTTATTATGTTGTCTTTTACTGTTATTTGAACATTAAAAATAGATTTGTCAACTTGCTTTTAAATGTACTACATTATTGCAAATAAAGATTGCTTTGTGCCGAAAATGAAGCATACAGCCTCCACTTAAATAAGCTTGCATGTAGCATATGTATAGGTCTGTTATTCTACACGTAAGTCTTGCGGAGTACAATTTTTGTACTCATTTGCTTTGCTTAACTATTTGTTGCAGAGGAGGAAGGTGAGCCCCAAGGGCCTCACTTTTGTAAAATGTGCTGCGGGTTCGACGACTAGGTTGGCGGTCCGGTCGGTTGCCTTGTGGGTTAAAGGCACACTGATTGGCTCTTTTGTTTATGGCCATCTTATGGCACTTTTGCTTCCGCTGTTTATTTTTGTATTTTTATGTATTTAGCCGGTTGGCCTCTCTTTTGTAATAACTATCCTTTATGTATTTTAACTTCTGGTTTGTTGCTGTGCTTCGGTTCTATGTGAAGGATGGAATTGATGGATAAATTTTGTAAAGGGGTGTGTATACTGCATTTCTGGGAAGTATACATGTCTCGAAGACACGGGTTATTCTGTTTGTGATGCTAGGGTCAATTGGTGACTAAGCATTACAAGCCCAATAATCCGGGGTCCTCACAGGACCTCTCTTGACTTAGTACTTTAGCGTGTGTTATCTCCGAGTCACAGGAGGGAGTTGTGTGTGTTGTGTGAAAAAAATATATGTGTTCTTGTGTTGGGTATGCGGTGGTGGAGATTCCGAGTAGACCCTCCACCTCGAGGGGCATCGTAGTTGTCCAAGGCGTTACCCGTGAGGCATAGTTGACCGAGGCTTTACGATGACTCTGACACAACGTATGGGTTTCTATCCATACGGTCGGCTCGTAGTTAATACACAATATAGGAAATATCTCGTAGGACTTAGCCGTGCGGGCATACTTAAGGAAGTGTGCTTAATAGCTTGGCAAAATGGCGGTCTGGCGTGTGGGTATATTGGTACACCCGTGCAGGGATAAAACTATTCGAATAGCCTCGTCCTACTTTATGGACACGCTTGGTTAGGTTTTGTAAGAGTTAGACTGCAACCTTTTTAATTAAAATTTGACATGGTTGGTATGAATGGGTAATTCATGTTATTGTTTTGGTGACTAATGGTTTAGTCACTTCCAGTATTGTTTTTGTCCTCTATCTACGGTTATCATGTTGTCTTTTACTGTTATTTGAACATTAAAAACAGATTTGTCAACTTGCTTTTAAATGTACTACCTTATTGCAAATAAAGATTGCTTTGTGCCGAAAATGAAACATACAGCCTCCACTTAATTAAGCTTGCTTGTAGCATATGTATAGTGTAACATCCCAAAAATGGATTTGTGTTTCAAGTGTAAGAAAATCAGTAGAAATTAAAACTTTTCTTGCATGTTGAAGTCATAGGTCATTTCTGTAATTCTTGATTAAGGAATTATGGAAATCACAACCAGAATCCTCAATTGACTACAATCAAAAACCTTCTTGGCATGGATCCCATGCCAAACCCTTGGAGATATTTTCCCCTCAGTTCTTGGAAGGCTTGGCAACACCTCTGAATTATCTTATGATTTTTAGAAGTTATTTGGTAAATCTTGGAGGCAAGTCAAATTCGGTCAAACCCTATTTCTCCTCTCCTAGAATTTCTGGAGGAAAATTCTGTGTATGAAAATCTCTGGAAATTTTATGTGAGGTTCCTCCTGCTGTCAGCAATCTCCAGTTAAAATTTCTTAATTTTTGGAGCTTGCTTGCTACCTCAAATAATCCCTCAAAAATCAGTTATTCAAATCCAAACCCTAACTAGTTTGCACTACTGTTCCGTGGGTTCGAATCGGGCTAGGGCTCGAGCCACTTGACTCGGTCCAGTCCACTAACTGTACCAACTCGGTCGTTCGGGCACTGGGGTCGTGAGCCGTTGGATCGGCATCGAACGGTCTTCGACCAGCCGAACGATGTAGTCGTTTTAATCCACCCGATCTAACTCGGTAGTTGGATCGCATCGAAGCGATCTTGACCGATCGAACGATGGGATCGCTTCAATCCACTCGATCTAGCCCTACCGCCGATTTCAATCCGACGACCAATGAGTCGTCTCCTTCCTCTGTCCGCGCGTGAGCCCGCCATGGCGTCGCAGAGGAGAAAAGCGATGGCGTGCGATCCACTCTATGTCCACCTTTAAACGGCTAGCTCTGTGGCGCATTAAATACCGTCGCGCCATCCCTCGAAGGTCATGATTCAACTGCCCCATCGCTCTCAAGTGCTCTCATGGCGTGTTGACCGACCGAAAACCCGGCCGCTGCTCACCGCCATTGCTCTATTTAAGCTCCTTTGCTTCACCCTTAGCTTCCTTTAGCACTTCCGCAACTCCAGCTAGCACTCACCATCTTGCTTGAGCTGCGGTCCCGCAATCTCTTCGACCGCCATTGTTGAGTGTGGAGCTTGGTGGAGGCGGTGCGGCGGGGTTTTCTTCTTCAAGTCCTTGCCCCTCTCGCTCCCCTTTACTCTGGAGCTTAACCCTCGCTCGGTTTGGTTCTCTTTTTGCTCGGTCATTTGTGGCCTAGTGAGGACCTTTACCGCCTGCTTGGTTACTCGTCACTGGAACCACTCCGTGGGTCTCCTGGCCGTTCTTGGTGTGAGTAAGTTCGCTTTGCTCTGTAGGAGCTTAGGTGTATTCGTTGTTCTTTTGGGTATGGTCCGTTCGGAGAGTTCTCCCGAGCCATACCTACTCGGCCGCACTCCGTGGTAGTACCGCCGTCGCAGCCATACTCCGACTAGTACTGGCCGCCGGTAGGACCATTGAACTTTTAGACACTCATCCCCGCCCTTGGCTGGCGCCGCTGTGGTCGGAGAAGCCGCCGAGCCACTGGCATAGCGTGCGGGAGGCGCTGCCTCGTGGTCGGATTTCTGACCAGTCACCCTAGCATAGTCGTAAGTTCTCCTACGACCCTTAACTGGTCGTAAGTTCCTCTACGACTTGAACTTAGTCGTAAGACTTGCTACGACTATGTCATAGTCGTAGGTTTTTCTACGACCTTTACCCAGTCGAAAGTTATGTCGTGGCCTGTACCTCGTCGTAAGTCTCACTACGACTATGTTCGGGTCATAAGTACTTATACGACGTGTACCAAGTCGTGAGTCTGTCTACGACTAGTACCCAGTCGTAAGTTCTTCTACGACTAGTACCTAGTCGTAAGTCTGTCTACGACTAGTACCCAGTCGTATATCCTTCTACGCCCACTACCTGGTCGTAAGACCTTCTTTTGGTCGTATCTTTGGCATTAAGAATCCAAATCAATTGATTCTTGTTGCTGAATCCTTTATAAATCAGTGCCTTGCTTCGGTAAGATTTTCAGAATTTTTGGAGAAAGTTTGCTGTTGAGTCTTTGCATTTTATTCGTTCTTATCGATTGCTTTTCGCCTTCTCGTTAGGATCCGAAGAGCACATTGACAATATTGTCGATCCTCCGCAACATCCTGACCCTCAGCAAGCAGGCAAGCAGTTTGATCATGTTAATCCTATCATTTTTCAAGTCTACTATACTGATTTCAACTCGTATGTATGCATTGCTATTTTCTTGTTAAATTATGGTTAGTATCCTATAGTTGCATCATCTGTAGGACTTGTTTATCCTCTACTACCATGAGCTTAGGTTATTTGCTGTGGTCGGAGTTCGATGGATGGACTCTGGTCACTTAGTAGCTTTCGATTGGAAATTGCTTAGAAATGCTTAGCTTCGGTAGTACTGGGCGATCATCGATTGTCGTCGATGATCTTGATCACACCCTTATGTATTATGTCATTACGACCAGCACTTGTGCTTTGTTATTTTGTAGAGTCAAAATCTGAAAATGGAAAACTGATTTGGACTTGGGCAAGTGGTCGGATGGTGGGTTATTGGGTTTGTGGATGTCTTGCCTAAGTCAACAAGGACCGAACATCTTGTGTCACACTCTCCAAGAATTTTTGCGTGCTAACCACGCGAGAGGGATATGGGACCTCTCTTGACTAAGTACTTTGGCGTGTGTTATCCCCGAGTCGCAGGAAGGGGGTTGTGTGTGTTGTGTGAAACATGATATGTGGTTGTGTTCTTCTGTAGGGTGTGCGGTGGTGGAGATTCCGGGTAGGCTCTCCACCTCGAGGAGCGTCGTAGTTGTCCAAGGCTTTACCCGGGAAGGGTAGTTGACCGAGGCTTTACGATGACTCCGACACAACGTATGGGTTTCTATCCATACGGGCGGCTTGTGGGATAATACACAATATTGGAAATGTCTCGTAGGACTTAGCCGTGCCGGCATACCTTCGGAAGTGTGCTTAATAGCTTGGCAAAAAGGCGGTTTGGCGTGTGGGTACATTGGTACACCCCTGCACGGATAAAACTATTCGAATAGCCTCGTCCTAGGTTATGGACACGCTTGGTTAGGTTTTGCAAGAGTTAGACTTCAACCTTTTTAAATTAAAACTTGACATGGGTGGTATGAATGGGTAATTCATGCTATTGTTGTGGTGGCTAATGGTTTAGTCACTTCCAGGATTGTTGTTGTTCCCTATCTACTGTTATATTGTTGTCATTTGCGATTATTTGAACATTAAAAACTGATTTGTTAAACTTGCTTTCAAATGTACTATCTTATTGCAAATAAAATTTGCTTTATCTTTGAAAATGAAACATCTGACCTCCACTCAACAAGCTCGCATATAGTTATGTACAGTGTGTCACTCTACACGTAAGTCTTATGTAGTACATTCCATGTACTCACCCGCTTTCTTTGGGTTCTTTGTTCTGTGGAGGAAGGTGAGCCCCAAGGGCCTCACTTTTGTGAAATGTGCTGTGGATTCGACGACTAGCTTGGCGGTCCGATCGGTTTCCTTGTGGGTTAAGGGCACACTGGTCGGCTCTTTTGTTTATGGCCATCTTATGGCACTTTGCTTCCGCTGTTTATTTCTTTTGTCTATGTGTATGTATTTCGCCGGTCGGCCTCTCTTTTGTAATATCTATCCTTTATTTATGTTATCTTCTGGTTGTTGCTTTGCTTCGGTTCTATGCGAATGAATGGAATTGATGCATAAATTTTGTGAAGAGGTGTGTATACTGCATTTCTAGGAAGTATACATGTCTCGAGTCTCGGATTATCTGATTTGTGATTCTAGGACCAAGTGGATGGTTAAGCATTACAAGCCTGATAAACCGGGGTCTCACATATAGGTCTGTTATTCTACACGTAAGTCTCGCGGAGTACAATTTTTGTACTCATTTGCTTTGCTTAACTATTTGTTGCAGAGGAGGAAGGTAAGCCCCAAGGGCCTCACTTTTGTGAAATGTGTTGCGGGTTCGACGACTAGCTTGGTGGTCCGGTCGGCTGCCTTGTGGAGTAAAGGTACACTGATTGGCTCTTTTGTTTATGGCCATCTTATGGCACTTTCGCTTCCGCTGTTCAATTCTTGTATTTATATGTAATTTGGCCGGTTGGTCTCTCTCTCTTGTAATTACTATCCTTTATTTATTCTAACTTCTGGTTTGTTGCTGTGCTTCGGTTCTATGTGAATGATTGGAATTGATGCATGAATTTTGTAAAGGGATGTGTATACTGCATTTTTTGGAAGTATACATGTCTCGAGTCTCGGGTTATCTGATTTGTGATGCTAGGGTCAATTGGTGACTAAGCATTACAAGCTCGATAAACCGGGGTCTCACAAAGTTTCTGGACAAAAGAAATTAGTTAAAAAATAATTAGAGGATATCATCAACAGGAAAGTTGTAGGTATTTTCATAAGCTTTCTATAGATCTAAAGATCATATTTTTGAGATATTCATAATGTATGTTATTAAAGTTTTAGTCTCACTGTTCAGAACCTCTAACAGGATTTAGTAGTTCGAGTAATCTATTTCGCAGGGATAGAGGATAACAAAATCTGGTAATCTGACCAACTAGTTTATGTGGGTAGTTTAATAATATTTCCATAGAATCAAAGAACACCAGTTTTGCATTAATAGACGAAAAGTTATGAATTTTAGAAGAAGACTGTCCTATTTTGTGACAGATCGATGTTCATGGGAGTTGGTGTTTTTGGTTGCGCTAGGGAGTGTGGTTTGTCGTATATATATTTGTAACACTCTGGCTATTTGGAAGCCAAGATGCTACCTAAAGGATCTAACATGTAATCTTCAAGCGAAAGAATTCAAAACATAACTCATAGGAGGACATAAAGAAGTCAAACTTTCATAAAGTAATAGCAGTAATAAAGGTTGAATCCAAACGATTAAAACAAGGGAGTGATCAAGGACCACAAACAGTACTAAGCAACCATGGCATCGGGGGAATCATCAACTACATCAATATTATTTATTACAGTTCAACAATCTACGAATGAAAGATATAATCAAATCTTATAATTAAAATTGAAGGAAGGTGAAAAGAGTGAATAGTATGGGTGTGACTACTCCCGCCCAGCGTCATCATCAAAGATCACCTAAAATAAACAACAAAGCAAGAATGAGTAGAAACTCAGCATGTACCATACATGATAAATCAAGCATAGAGTGGACAAGCCAACTACAACCGAAATATGAGGAATTCTCGGAACACATACATGAATGAATGGAATGAAAGAATGCATTGAAGGAATGGACTGCTCATCAGCTTATACCGGTATAGGGAGTGACACACCCGTCGGTGTTCACTTAAGCCCGTACTTAACAAAGTCCGGGGATCCCAAATACCGTATGAATATGCCCGCGTTATCCAAAACGCGGGGATCTAAGGCCCGTTTGAAGAACATTTCAAATGGGGATCCAATTGCCTACATTGGAATGGTGGGTCGTACTTACCTAGGTTGGAATGTTGGGACTTCACTAGCCACTTCCGTGGGTGTCGCAAGAACAATAGTTGCATGCATGAATGAACAAGATGAATAATGAAATAATAGCAACTGAACCATATTAATCCGATTCCACCATGATAAAGTACATATCACCATTAAGCATCATATATTCACCAAACAGGGAAAAACACATATCAATCACAAACATACAGTTGTAATTGCCTTCCGCGTTGTGACGCGCTAGGAGGTAACGAAGGCGCTCCTACACTCGCCGCATCGCCGCTGTCACATCCCCAAATTAATAAAGAGGATTACTATGCATCTCATTAGCATGCATCATATTTTCAAACATTTACATTATACATTGCACTAGGAAAATCTTATCCAAATGTTTAAACATATACTTACCAAAAACAAAACCTAAAGAAAATAGTAACATAAACATATGAACATCCTTTGGAATAAATCTATTCAAATACTATATTAATTATCTTGAATTGATATATTTTTTCCCAAATTTTTGGAACCCAATATGAACCACATAAAATTCAAACTCAAGTAATAACTTATGCTTTTGTGAATTTAAAGTATACCAATTAAATCATGAACAATGGGTTTTCTTAATATACATGGGTACTAGGTTACCCCAGGAACCCCTCTGATTAATTTCACATTTTTATGAATTTATTTGCTATAATTTCAGGCCTAGTCAAACTAGAAGGTCAAAATTTAAAAATCAGTCAAAGACCACACTGTTCCTCTGGCTTAAGCCGGGCGCACAGTACCCGGCCGAGCCCGACGCAACAGCCTGTTCCGGCCGAACCAACTCGAACGTTGACCCTCCGATCAGGATGGAACGGCCGATCTCCTTCGACCGCGCGCGCCCCGCTCTTCCCTCCCCACTGTCTCTATCGCCGGGCCCGCACATCAGATCGTCGTCTTCCTCCGCTGTCGCCCGGCAAAAATCACTCGCCACGCGCCCGCCATGCTCTGCACAGCTCCATGGACGGCGTGACTCCACCGCCCAAACCCACCTATCCCAGGGATTGAACTCTTGACGCCGCCTCTTTTTTCGTCCTTTGTCTCAGCTTAAGTCACTGCAGTCCTAGTTTTCTCCTCACTTCTCCTCACGGCCGAGAGGAGGAGGCTCTCCTGTGCACCTAGCTCGTGTAAGCTCCTCGACGCGGCAAAATTTCTCGTCCACGTTTGTCACCGTGTCCATTTTTGCTAACCCCAGCTCGTCCATTGGCTTGTAGCTCCCGGAACACGACCTTTTCCTCCACAGCTCCAGAGCGCACCCACGTCTCCCCCTTTTGGCCATTGTTAACTTGGTGAGTTTCTCCTTTGGTCGATCGTGTCGCATCGTACTCCTTGATGCTAGTAACAACTCCCCTCAACCAATTGCTACAATGCGGCGCAGTGACATCGGAATTTGGAATTGCTTCTTTTGTCGACCGACGACACTGTTTCCTCGTCCGTTGTCGATCGGGTGAGTCTTTTGTCGATCCCTTGCAATTGCGCCATCTAAGCCACCTCCTGAAGCTTTCTCTTCCACCATCTTGTGGTTTCTTTGGCCAGGGTGCCCCTCCACGTGAGCCGCATCGCCGCCGCCATTACCATGGACACTATGTCGCCTAGTTTTCCCCGACCTCCCTTTCCCTCTGGTGAGCCTCATTAAGTCCCCTAGTAGCTTTTCCACACCTTAGTTGGCTCGAAATAGCGTCGGGTGGTTGTTTGCACCACACTAGTATAGCCGCCTCCGCTAGCCGGTGCTGCACCGCCATTACAGCCCACCCCATCCCCTGCCACTGGTACCGTTAGCTTCGCACGAGGGTCAGGTTTCCAAATCGCTGTGATTGATTAGCATTAATGATGACTCAGCAGTAATGATGTCTGAAGGGGTGGGGTAATCAGAATATTACATGTGGGCTTGTGTAACAGCCCAAAATTTCAAGTTTGGTTAAAGTTTAAAATTTATTTGGAATTGTGAAATTTCTGAAATTTTCCTTAAACCGTTTTAAGTTAAAATAAATTTATTATCAAATTATATTAACAACTTTAAGTTGGAACTATTTTATTTAAATCCAGAATAATTCTAGAGACTTCATCAATTTTTCTAGAATTTTGGGATTTAATTGCTATTTTCTAAGCCCTTTTTGAATTAACCGGATTAAATAAATTAAGAAATCAATTTAAAATCCCGAAAATAGTGTCGGGCCGAATCCACCACTGTGCGGCCCAAAACTATTTGTTTTCCAGCCCATTTGGCCCGCCCCTTCAAGACAAATCCATCTATTCGACCGTCGGATTAAATCAAACGGCCGGAACCGCCTCGCTCTCTCTCCTCTCTCTTCGCGTGACCCCACCGCGATCCGTTTCTCGCTTCCACGTGGGCCCGCGCCTGCGTCTTCCCCGCCGCCTTCGTCTCCGCGATGCCGCCGCCCACGACCGCCATTAGCGCGCGCGGCCGAGCTCGCCAACCGCCGCCTCCAACCGCCTCCGCTCCTCCGCGTCGTCGCGCCACGATCGCGCCCACCTCCGCACGACCCCACCTCTTGCCCCTTCTCGCGTCGTGCGCCACGATCCGCAACCGCCGCCGCCACGACCCCACGTCGCACGCCACCTCGGACCCCCTCGGCACCTATAAAAGCAAGCCCGGCGCCCCTTCTCACTCATTCCGCCGCCACCGCTCTCTCCTCTCTCTGTTGTGTGCTCGCCGCGATGGGATTTTTCACCAACGACCATTTGGAGCTTGAGCTTGATTGTCCGCCGCCCGTGGGACGCCGCGCCCTCACCGCCGCCACCAACCGCATAGCCGTGACACCGCTGGCCGGTCGCGCTCGCCGCCGCGGAGAACCCTGAGCCGCCCGTCGTCGTCGCCGGCTTCGCCGCTTATCTCTCACCGCCGGCCGCCTCCGTCCTCGTCTCGCCGAGTGGGTGAGAGCATCGAGTCCGCCTTCCCCTCCCTCCTTTGCACACACCGCGCCGCCATGCACCAGGCATGAAGCGCCGGCGACCTTTGGTCCCCGCGCCGGCGCCGTCTCTGCCACCGTGGCCTGGCCACGCGTGCATCTCGTGGGCGCCATCTCAGCGTCGGATCCGACGTGGATCTGACGCGGCGCCCAAGTCAGCGCCACCTCCCCTCGGCCGAAGCGGGTGAACCGGGTCCACGTAAACCAAGTCTATGACACGTGGGGCCCACCGGTCGGAATTAATTTTAATTTCGGAAAATCGGAAGGTCGACGTCGGATTGCGCAATAAATGTTTTTCTTTAGAAATTTAAATCAGAAAATTTCAGAATTTGGATTAAACTTGTAAAATTCATATCTTTTGCATCTTAACTCCAAATTGAGTGATTCAAATTGCTAAAATTCTAGAAAATTATTATCTAGCCAAATAAAATAAAATAATTTCATTTTGATTTGATTTTATTTACCTTTTTGAATTGAGTTGAATTTCTTTTGATTTGTTGTATTTTCACGTTTAGACTTCGACGATTCCGGGGATTTGGACCCTACTGAAGATTTAGAATTTCAAGACTTCAACGAAGGCAAGTTACACTTTGACCATGTTGACCCTAATATTTTAAAGTTATTTATTTCAGTTTCTAAATAATTATTGCATGCATAGTTTTAATCAATTATTTTGCTTCCGCTTTAAATGCTTAGTTATACTAATTCTTTTGTATGGCCAATTTGAATGTTGGAAGTCATTCTCTTGTCACCTTAGATAAAATTTATACAAAGTATATATGCTTAGCAAATGCTTAGGTCATGATTTGAGTTTTGGGGAATTTAGCCAAATCAGTTCAATTTGATTTAAAAGTTTAATCCATGGTATTATCTTACCATGGAGGTGCGAGAAAGATGGTTTTAATCAAAATGAAAATGATTTGGACTTGGGTAGACGGAGGAATGGTGGGTGCAGTTTATGCGGGTTTAATCTGTTAGGATTAAAGCCCATGGTTTGAATTGAAAGTCGCCCAAGTCAATTGAGGTCCCGACCTTGAGCGCATTTTGCTACGCCTATTCGTACTACCACAGTGCGTGTGGGCGTAACACGGCTTAATAATTTGGGATATTCCATAGATATTCGTGCCATGTGTATGAGTGGGTGTCGATTAGGCAGCCCCACTGGCGCAAGAGGGGCTCCTGAGGATGGTTAGTCCAAAGGAGGCGAAACCTTAGCGGGCATGAGTACTTTGGGGTAGAACATTGTAATGACCTTGTGATAGTTGCTTAGTCGCACGCCTTGGGCGTGTAATGGCCGACATGTTAAGCAAACTGTCTCAGTGGGTAAAGTTGTACCAACTCTGCGAGTAAAAATCTATTGAATAGCGCGTCAGTGGTTATGGACATGCTAGCAAAGCCACTCAGAGTTAGACTTATTTTTGGTTTTAAAAATGTTTTAAAGCAGTTGTTTCAGGAAAATTTATCCTTGTGGAAAAATTGGGCGGTTAGCCATAGGAGGTATCCTTCACTAGTCAAATATGGAGGTTATCCACATTAAAACTTTGTCATTTCTAAATTTGATTTTAGGTAAGATATAAAAATGGCCTTGAAATTAATATTATTTAAAATCAAAATGCCATTTTATGCAAATAACCTGCCATTATCCCTTGACTACTTTATGCATGCATTACCATTCAATATTGGGTGTGACTTGCGGCTTTGTTGTAGTGCTCATTCTTCTTGAATATCTTTATTCAGAGAAGACTTCTACCGGAGACGGTGAGGACACCGACATTTAGGTGCGCCCCAGCACGATTACTGTGGCGAATTGTTCAGGCTACTACTCTCGCTTTACTTCATTGTGCTATTTACTTAATTTTTATTTGGCCATTGGGCCCGTTTGTATCCAACTTTGAATTATTCTATTAATGAAATGCGTGATATGTTTGTGATACCATTTTGTAGCGTATGCTGCTGGAAATCCTGGACTAGTGTATGAACACAGAGGATTCGGGATCCTTCGTTCCCGGGTCCGACAAAAGTGGTATCAGAGCCATATCGACTGTAGGTCGTAGCCTTAGAACTGTCTTAAGGATTTATTTCCAAAAACTAAAACTATTTTGAGTCTGTCCAGAGTCCTTCTCAACCCTTCTTTCTTAAAAGCTTACTGACTTACCTTTTTCTCAAAAGTTTAGATGGCTGAAAGACCCACTGCTACTTCCCATGGAGTTTCTGTTGGATATTGGGCAGAGATTCTTTGGGAGATGATGCAACACCGAGTACCATAAAAGGCCGACTACCAAGGCTACAGGCGAGATGGAGCAGCGACCCCTCGGAGAGTCGGCGTCTTTGCTCTACGCCGACCTTGCAGGACGCACCCATTTCCACGTTTTCCATGCCCCGATCAGACGCGATACCTTCGCTGATGGCATCCAGGATGCAGCGAGAGAAGCAGTCCGCCATCTCCGCTATATCTATGACCCCTACTTTCAAGGCACCGGGTTCCATTATCACCCGCTGTATATTCCGACCAGAGTTGACAGCACTTTCCGCTCGGCCCTGGGCGAGGATCTTCCCGAGCTGACGCACCAAGTGGACCTAGCAAAGGCCATGGACTATGCATACGGAAACACCCTGGAAGACTTGGGAACTGCCCAAGATCGACTACAGGAAGCAGAGGAGAGGTTAAAAGCGCGAGAAGAGGCGGCTCGCTACAAGGCGGCGAGACTAGCTCTAGTGAGTTAGATTATACCCCTAGCACCCCATAGTTTGTTATTCTGTAGTGCGATCATTAGACGAGAATTATGAGCTACCAATTCCTTTGTGGTAGCCATAATTTCTGTTGAAGAAAAGGATTTAATAAAGAATTTCTTGGAAAATTGTTCTTCGTTTTGAGTGCTTTGTGTGTTCTTGGGCTATTAGAATTTACCCCTTTAGATCGTCCTCTTCCTTCTAGCTCGTCTAAATCTTGGAGTTCTAGCAGATGGTGACAACTCGTACCGGCAGCGGTAGTGCCCGAGGACAGAGCAACGAGAACATGGATTATCAGGAGAATCCGTGCAAAGCAACCACCACCGCCACCAGCTGGAGGACCGGATTGGCGTCAGATGATGGAGAACCAAAACCACCTGATTAGCCTCCTAGCCCAGTCCCTCAGCAGCATGCAGAATGTGCAGGCAACAACTCGGACTGCACCACCCCCTCCACCTCCGCAGAGATTTACCATGGCAGAATTCATGCGTATGCGCCCACCGACTTTCTCCAGCAGCACAGAGCCGATGGACGCCGATGACTGGATCCGTGCTATCGGAAAGAAACTAGATATAGCTCAATGTCTCGATCGTGAGAGAGTCTGTTCGCTTCTCATCGGCTCAATGGCCCGCGATCGAATGGTGGGATAACTTCAACATCGCCCATGCTGATGCGCAGGCTATCACTTGGGAGGAGTTTGTGCGGGCTTTCCGCCATGCACATATTCCCGCGGGAATAATGACCTTAAAGAAAAGAGAGTTTCACGCACTTCGTCAAGGCAACCGCCTGGTGGGAGAGTACACGCATAGGTTCAACCCGGCTTGCTCGCTACGCCCAGCGAGATGTGGCCAGAGATGAAGAAACAAATTGAAGAGTTCTGAGCAAAGGGTATATTCAACCAAGTACATCACCTTGGGAGCACCGGTGCTATTTGTCAAGAAGAAGGACAATAGTATGAGGATGTGTGTGGATTACGATCACTCAATGAGGTGGCGATCAAGAATAAGTACCCATTACCTGTGATTGATGACTGTTCGACCGGTTGAAAGGAGCAAGTGTTTTCTCGAAGATTGACTTGAGATCGGCTATCACCAATCAAGATCGGACGGAAGATGTTCGAAGACCGCCTTCACCACTAGATATGGGTATGCGAGTTTACGTGTAATGTCTTTCGGCACGAACGCCTCGCTTATTTCATGAATATGATGAACAAAGTGTTCATGGAATTCTTGGATAAGTTTGTGGTTGTCTTCATCGATGACATACTTATTTATTCAAAGACCATGAGAAGAGCATGAGAACCATCTCGGGATAATTTTGGGAAAACTTCGGAGAGAACGACTTTATGCCAAATTCAAGCAAGTGCGAATTTTGGCTAAGCCAAGTGGCATTCCTTGGACATATTGTGTCGCAAGAGGAGTTGCAGTAGATCCAGCCAAAGTTGAAGCAGTAATGGATTGGAAACAACCGAAATCTATCACAGAAGTGAGAAGTTTCCTTGGATTAGCTGGGTATTACCGCCGATTCATTGAAGGATTCTCCAAAACGGCAAAACCAATGACACAACTTCGAAGAAGGAGAAGAAATTTGAATGGACGGATACACGTGAGAAAAGTTTCCAAGAGTGAAGACGAGACTAGTCTCACCTGTATTAGTCCCACAGGAGATCCATAAGGATTTTGTGATTTTTCATGACGCATCTCGCCAGGACTCGGTTGTGTTTTGATGCAAGATGGCAAGGTTGTAGCTTATGCATCCCGTCAGTTGAGTCCTCATGAAGGAATTACCGACTCATGATCTTGAGTTAGCGCAATTGTGCATGCTTTGAAGATCTGGCGGCATTATCTCATTGGCAACGGCTGTGAGGTTTTCACGGATCATAAGAGTCTCAAGTACATCTTCACCGGTCGACCTTAACCTTCGACGGAGAAGATGGTGGAATTGATAAAGGATTATGACCTTGGGATTCATTACCATCGGGCAAAGCAAATGTGGTTGCAGATGCCCTAAGCGAGAAAGGCGATTGCAACACCATCTTAGTTGGTGAATCGGCCGAGAGTTATGCGAAGAATTGAAACATCCGAACTTGGAGATTGTTGATCAAGGGTGCGTGAGCGCTTTGGAAGTTCAACCAACTCTTGAGCGGATCGGAGGGAAGCAGTTAGAAGATGAGGACATCAAAGAAATCAAGAAGAATATGAGAAGAGGCAAAGCGCCAGGCTTTTCTGAAGATGAGCAAGGAACAGTGTGGTTTGGAAACCGCATTTGTGTACCCGATCAGCAAGAGTTAAAGGAGTCAATTCTGAAGGAAGCTCATGAATCGCCATACTCCATTCATCCCGGGAATACCAAAATGTACCAAGATCTGAAGGAAAAATATTGGTGGGTCAGTATGAAGCGAGGAATTGCTTGAGTTAAATGCGCTCGTTGTGATGTTTGTCAGCGAGTCAAGGCAGAGCATCAAAGACCCGCTGGTTTGCTACAACCGTTACCAATTCCCGAGTGGAAGTGGGAGGAAGTTGGTATGGATTTCATCACCGGACTCCCTAGGACCCAATCAGGATGTGACTCCATCTGGGTGATAATTGACCGATTGACTAAAGTGGCTCACTTCATCCCAGTCAAGACAACATACCAAAGTAACAAGTTAGCAGAGCTGTACATGGCCAAGGTAGTTTGTCTACACGGTGTACCTAAGAAGATTGTGTCCGACAGAGGTTCCCAGTTCACCTCTCGGTTTTGGAAGAGCCTGCACGAAGCTTTGGGAACCAGACTCAACTTTAGTACAGCCTATCATCCCCAGACAGATGGCCAGACGGAACGTGTCAACCAAATTCTTGAAGATATGCTTCGAGCCTGTGCCATAGATTATGGAAAAAGTTGGGACAAAAATCTACCCTATGCAGAATTCTCATACAATAATAGCTACCAAGCCAGTTTGCAGATGTCTCCCTTCGAAGCTTTGTATGGTAGGAAATGCAGAACTCCACTCCTTTGGGATCAAGTAGGAGAGCATCAATTCTTTGGACCAGAGTTGATCAAAGAAGCAGAAAGCAAAGTTAAAACAATAAAAGAACGCCTAAAGGTGGCACAGACCCGACAGAAGAGTTATGCTGATAATCGTCGGAGGGAGTTGATTTTTGAAGTAGGAAATTTTGTCTATCTCCGAGTTACTCCCCTTAGAGGAGTGAGAAGATTCGGACAAAGGAAAACTTCGCACCAGATTTGTAGGACCTTACAAGATTTTGGCAAGAAGAGGTGAAGTTGCATATCAGCTTGAGCTACCAGCATCCTTGTCCGCCGTTCACAATGTCTTTCACGTTTCCCAACTGAAGAAGTGTCTCATAGTGCCAACTGAAGAAACACGGATTGAAAGCATCGATCTTCAGGAAGATCTCACCTATGTGGAACAGCCGATCAAGATTCTCGATATGGCAGAACGTATTACCCGAAGTAAGGTCATCCGTTCATGCAAAGTCGATGGAGTAATCACTCAGAAGAAGAAGCCACACGGGAGGCGAGAAGAAGATCTGAAAGCCGATTATCCCCACCTTTTCTTGACCAAGTGCGAATCTCGGGACGAGATTCCCTTTAAGGGGGTAGGTTTATATGAGCCCAAAATTTCAAGTTTGGTTAAAGTTTAAAATTTATTTGGAATTGTGAAATTTCTGAAATTTTCCTTAAACCGTTTTAAGTTAAAATAAATTTATTATCAAATTATATTAACAACTTTAAGTTGGAACTATTTTATTTAAATCCAGAATAATTCTAGAGACTTCTGTCAATTTTTCTAGAATTTTTGGGATTTAATTGATATTTTCTAAGCCCTTTTTGAATTAACCGGATTAAATAAATTAAGAAATCAATTTAAAATCCCGAAAATAGTGTCGGGCCGAATCCGCCCATTTGGCCCGCCCCCGCATAGTCCATCTATTCCGACCGTCGGATTAAAATCCGACGGCCAGCAGCTGCCCCGCTCTCTCTCTCCCTCTCTCTTCGCGTGACCCCACCTGCCAGTCCCGTTTCTCTCGCTTCCACGTGGGCCCGCGCTGCGTCTTCCCGCCGCCGCCGTCTCCGCGGCCGCCGCCGCGACCGCCATTAGCGCGCGGCCGAGCTCGCCAACCGCCGCCTCAACCGCCTCCGCTCCTCCGCGTCGTCGCGCCACGATCGCGCCCACCTCCGCCGCGACCCCACCTCTTGCCCCTTCTCGCGCGTGCGCCACGATCCGCCGCGCCGCCGCCACGACCCCCATGTCGCTCGCCACCTCGGACCCCTCGGCACCTATAAAAGCAAGCCCGGGCGCCCCCTTCTCACTCATTCCGCGCCACCGCTCTCTCCCCTCTCTCTGTGTGCTCGCCGCGATCGGGATTTTTCGCCAACGACCGCGGAGCTTGGAGCTTCGATTGTGCGCCGCCGTGGGACGCCGCCCTCACCGCCGCCACCAACCGCATCGCGTGACACATGGCTGGTCGCACCTCGCCGCCGCCGGAGAACCCTCGGGCCGCCGTCTCGTCGTCGCCGGCTCGCCGCCGCTTATCTCTCACCGCCGGCGCCTCCGTCCTCGTCTCGTCAGTGGGTGAGAGCATCGAGTCCGCCGACTTCCCCTCCTCCTTTGCACACCGGCGCCGCCGCGCGCGCGCTAGTAGCGCCGGCGACCTTTGGTCCCCGCGCCGGCGCCGTCTCTGCCACCGTGGCCTGGCCACGCGTGCATCTCGTGGGCGCCATCTCAGCGTCGGATCCGACGTGGATCTGACGCGGCGCCCAAGTCAGCGCCACCTCCCCTCGGCCGAAGCGGGTGAACCGGGTCCACGTAAACCAAGTCTATGACACGTGGGGCCCACCGGTCGGAATTAATTTTAATTTCGGAAAATCGGAAGGCTGACGTCGGCATTGCGCAATAAATGTTTTTCTTTAGAAATTTAAATCAGAAAATTTCAGAATTTGGATTAAACTTGTAAAATTCATATCTTTTGCATCTTAACTCCAAATTGAGTGATTCAAATTGCTAAAATTCTAGAAAATTATTATCTAGCCAAATAAAATAAAATAATTTCATTTTGATTTGATTTTATTTACCTTTTTGAATTGAGTTGAATTTCTTTTGATTTGTTGTATTTTCACGTTTAGACTTCGACGATTCCGGGGATTTGGACCCTACTGAAGATTTAGAATTTCAAGACTTCAACGAAGGCAAGTTACACTTTGACCATGTTGACCCTAATATTTTAAAGTTATTTATTTCAGTTTCTAAATAATTATTGCATGCATAGTTTTAATCAATTATTTTGCTTCCCGTTTTAAATGCTTAGTTATACTAATTCTTTTTGTATGGCCAATTTGAATGTTGGAAGTCATTCTCTTGTCACCCTTAGATAAAATTTATACAAAGTATATATGCTTAGCAAATGCTTAGGTCATGATTTGAGTTTTTGGGGAATTTAGCCAAATCAGTTCAATTTGATTTAAAAAGTTTAATCCATGGTATTATCTTACCATGGAGGTGCAGTAAAGATGGTTTTAATCAAAATGAAAATGATTTGGACTTGGGCGAACGGAGGAATGGTGGGTGCGAGGTTTATGCAGGTTTAATCTGGTTAGGATTAAAGCCCATGGTTTGAATTGAAAGTCGCCCAAGTCAATTGAGGACCGCCTTTGGCGCATTTTGCTCGCCTATTCGTACTACCACAGTGCGTGTGGGCGGAACACGGCTTAATAATTTGGGATATTCCATAGATATTCGTGCCATGTGTATGAGTGGGTGTCGATTAGGCAATGATCCCACAGGCGCAAGAGGGGCTCCGGAGGATGGTTAGTCAAAGGAGGCGAAACCTTAGCGGGCATGAGTACTTTGGGGTAGAACATTGTAATGACCTTGTGATAGTTGCTTAGTCGCATGCGCCTTGGGAGCGTGTAATGGCCGACATGTTAAGCAAGCTGTCTCGGTGGGTAAAGTTGTACCAACTCTGCGAGTAAAAATCTATTCGAATAGCAGCGTCATGATTATGGACATGCTAGCAAAGCCACTCGAGTTAGACTTATTTTGGTTTTAAAATGTTTTAAGCAGTTGTTTAGGAAAATTTATCCTTGTGGAAAAATTGGGCGGTTAGCCATAGGAGGTATCCTTCACTAGTCAAATATGGAGGTTATCCACATTAAAACTTTGTCATTTCTAAATTTGATTTTAGGTAAGATATAAAAATGGCCTTGAAATTAATATTATTTAAAATCAAAATGCCATTTTATGCAAATAACCTGCCATTATCCCTTGACTACTTTATGCATGCATTACCATTCAATATTGGGTGTGACTTGCGGCTGTTGTAGTGCTCATTCTTCTTTGAATATCTTTATTAGGGAAGACTTCTACCGGGACGGTGAGGACAAGCGTTTAGGTGCGCCCCAGACGATTACTGTGGCGTAATTGTTACAGGCTACTACTCTTGCTTTACTTCATTGTGCTATTTACTTAATTATTATTTGGCCATTGGGCCCGTTTGTATCCAACTTTGAATTATTCTATTAATGAAATGCGTGATATGTTTGTGATACCATTTTGTAACTGTGTACGCTGGAAATCCTGGACTAGTGTATGAACACAGAGGATTCGGGATCCTTCGTTCCTGGGTCCGACAGCTTGGTGAATAGTAAAGTTGCCTAGTTAGCACCTATGACAGGTGGGACCGGGTATTAAGTGGGTTTAGTCCACAGGGAGGTGAGACGGTGAACCCAGTGCATGGGTTTCAGTCCATGCACTATGCGGTGGACCTAGCCATTGACATGCGGGGCCTACTTGTCTGCCGAGAAAATCTAAATCCCTGGGTAAATAAGAAATGGTACTGGTTGTATGGCCCCACCGATCAGTGGCCGTGGCTAGCTCGAGGCTCGGTAAGAAAAGTATAAATCAATTTAAGAAAATCAGAATGTATTTATTTATAAACTAAAAAATATGATTAACTTCAGAAATGCATAACTATTTCATTTAAACTCCATTTTGGATGAAATCAGTGCAAATAATTTTAATTTTGGATGAACTTTATTTCAAAATAGGTTGTACATTTTCTCTATAGCAGAAAGTATAGTTTTAGAAAATGAGCATTTAATTGATTATCTTTACAATAGAAAAATAGTTATAGCTTTGAAAATGCATAACTTTTGCATAGAAACTCCAATTGGGATGAACCAAGTTGCAGTGGACCTATAATAATATTCTTAATTTATACATGTAGTATTTGGTCTCCTCACTGCTATACAAATTTTGGCCAAAACTCTAAATTGAATAAAATGCATTTTCGGGACATACAAAATTCAACCGGCCATAACTTTCACATACTAAATGAAAATGGAATAATTATTGCACCTAAATTCATATAAAATCATCATATAACCACTGTAAAAATATCACACATTTTTTTGTATTTTTCTTTTTGTGCCTTTTTCTCGATGTTTATTCGGTATTATATTTGTTTAGATCCTGAAGCGTTTATATTGACTCGTACACCACCGAGGCCGAAAAACTTGAATACCAGCAAGGTAAGCATCATTTGAACTTTATTTTGCATCATATTGCTCCCCAGTTTTATGTAGATAGATGCAATGATAATTGATTGCATGCATAATTTGGTTATGTCGCTATTTTTGTGATGTATAGTTAGTTATGTCCAATTCATGAGGTTGTCCTTGAATTATTTTCTAGTACCTACATGCTTAAGTTAGTATGTGTGAACTATATTGTAACACCCTGACTATTCGGAAGTCAAGATATCACTCAACCTTAATCAAAACACTAGGAACCAACAGAATTATGCGAATAACACTGATTATATAACAACAATTTATACGATACGAATCATAGGTAACAATTCCAATTAAAGATATGAAAACATTTAAAACAAGAGAGCAATATAACCGTAACCAAGTTGGTTTATTACAATTCAATAATTATCAAATAGCTGTCATGAAACGGAAATAATCAATGAATTCAGATTTGAGATAAGTGGCGTGCATCGTGCTGGACTAATCCCTCCCAAGACCTGTCTTCCTCATCATTTACCTAAATTAAACAAACAAGCAAGGATGAGCCAAAGACTCAGCAAGTACTAAACATGATAAATCAAGCATAAAGTAGACAAGCCAACTGCAACCGAAATATGAACAATTATGGGAATACATACATGAATTAATGGAATTGAAAAAATGCATTGAAGGAATGGACTGCTTATACCGGTATAGCGAGTGACACACACGTCGGTGTTCACTTAAGCCCGAACTTAACAAAGTCTGGGGATCCCAAATATCGTATGAAGAATATTTCATATGGGTGTCCAACATTGCCCACATTGGAGTGGTGGGACTTACATGCCCATACTGGAGTGATGGGTCTTTCAATTTCCACTCCCGTGGTCAAAGCGAAAATGATGCGTGTATGGAATGAATCACATGCATTGAATCTTTATCACATAAGAATGAAATACTATGTTGCATAGAAACATGAATAGCAAGTCTAGCAATACATCCACATACAATCATTAACACTCCATATGAAAAGACAAAGTACTTGCCTTCCGCGCTGTGACGTGTTAGGAGGGAACAAAGGTGCCCCTCCACTCACCGCCTCACCGCCTACACAAACATATATTCGGAATAAAGACAACCAGGTATGACATAGCTACAAGTGTCCTACCATAACCTTCTAACTATCCAACACAATCAACGGGTTCAACCTGACAATTAAACTATTCAGCCACCTGAAAACCCTACTAGACAGCACTACAAGAAAAATCATAATTAAATATCTGTAACTTGCAATGATGAGAAACCAGTGCTCAATGAGTCTTAACGAACCAGGCTACGAAACTCTAGTTGGTAGGATTCGCTAAATCTATAGAAATAATCGGCTAACCAGCAGTTGAAAACGTATGCCAGACATCTGTCCAGACAATCGATCAGCAGTAAATAACATGGCATATCTTTCATTCTACAGATCCAATGGAGGTGTTCTTTATCAATCTGGAAAGATTACTAAAAATTCTACAATAACCTAAATGGGTGGAGGTACTGAATCTTATATTAACAAGGTCAAAATTGAGGAAAAAATAGACAGTTCCTTCTCGTCAGACAGACAGAATAGCACGTAAAGAAAAATTCATATCTCCTAAACCGTAATGCGGAATCTCGTGATCTCAGTGGCTATGGAAAGATAAAACCAGGGATACAAAACTCTAGGAGACAAAAATACCAGATTCTACCTCTAAGATGTCTAAATTGGGCGCACAACGTACTATGCAGATTGGATCTAACAACAGAGGCAAAACGATCCAACTAATCGAATCGAATTCTCATCTCTTATGAATCAAACAGTGAGGGGAGGCCATTGTTACCCTTTTAGAACCTCAAGAATGACGTGGATCAACCTCTCGAAGAACCTTCCTCTCCTCCCTTCAATGGCCGGCCAAGGCGAGGAAGACGAACGGCCGGCGTGACGGCATGAGAGATCGGCTTCGGGGGAGACCTTGGGGCAGCGCCGGGGATCACCGGAGGCCAGCACCAAGGGGGAGGGGAGGCGCCAAGGGACAGGTGAGGTGCTAGAATGATGAGGAGGGTGTGGCGGCTCAAGGGAGGAAATGGGGAGGGAAAGGGGAGAGGGGCTTGGCCGGCTAGGGTAGGGAGGGGTGGGCGCATGGGCCTTGGGCCTGGTGCACCTTCCCCCTTCCTTGGCCCCCCTCTTGGCCGGCCAAAGGCCAACCAGGGTCTCCCTACCCTGGGCCGAAGGCCCAGGGTCCAAAAGTTTTGGAAAAACTTTGAATTTCAAAACGATTCTCTCTCCCGAATAAATTCTCCTCAAACTGAAATTCTTAGTATTACATTCTACCCCCCTTAACATAATTCGACCCTGAATTTTATCCATCGAAACAGATACGAGAAAAGAATACCACAAAAAAAATTGAAAACAGCGATTTAACACGTACCAAAAGTGAACAAATCTGGATACTGCTGTCGAATGCGGGACTCTAGCTCCCAGGTGGCCTCTCTCTTAGTTTCATGAGACCAAAGAACCTTACTATACTTAAGGGTCTTGTTCCTCAGAACCCGTTCGGTCTCTTCTAAAATTTTCACTGGCCGGGACTCGAAAGTAAGGTCTTGCTCAATGCTCAAAGGCTCCAAAGGAATAACATGTTCTGGATCTCTCTGGAACTTCCTCAACATCGAAATATGAAACACATTATGAACTCTTATGAACCCTAAGGTTTGAATTGTTGGCCCGATCTTTCGATGAGAACGATAAGTCAGTTAGGCGTCGCTCAACTCTGACGATCCTGGCTATGAACACGTAAGACTCGAAATCACGCAATCCCTGAATTGATTGGCAAGTCGTTATCAACCGTGCACGAATACTCGGTTGACCTGACCACGAAGGTCGATTCCTGCATACACCGAAGAAGCACGCAAGAACAAGATAAAGCAATCTGAAATTGCAAATAAATATCGAAAGTGGTATTATGGTTAGTCTAGTTGACACAAGACAATACACGAAGTTACAACAAGGCTAACTTTTAAATAAATAAAATCCAAGAAAACTAGAGGGGGTGCGAACTCCTTAAATAGGGAACAAGGAGCCACAAAACTAAATGAACCAGCGGGGTGGAACTAAAGGCCATGGGGTACTGTTCACATGAACAGTAACCATGCCCCTGGGTGGGCCGCAGGCAGATGGCCGAAGTTCAGTATGATTACAAAACCAGGTTGGCCCAAACAAGTGATATAATATCTTCTTTTGATGATTGCGATCAGTCCATAAGGAATTTGGAGGTGAGGCTGGATTGGTTGGAAAGGTCTCGGAATAAGATTTCTAACAAGCCTAAGATCACCCGAATAGGATTTTGTTTGCAAAAGTTACTTTGTTTTATGTTGGTCTTTGTCGGTGATTCGAATCGATCGACCAAAATGTATCCAGCTTGAACTCCTGCTTGGCACATGTTGTAGTACCATGGCTTGTTGTAACACCCTGGCTATTCGGAAGCCAAGATGCCACCTAAGGATACAACATATGAACAATTTACGGAATAAGATTCAATATGCATCTATCCAAATATCAATAACAGGATAACGAGGTGAAAGCCGCCAATACATCAGTGGCGAATAATCAAGAAACTAATCATGGAACGACATGACATGAAGTTTAAACATTACTTAATACAGTCCTTCTCTTATCAAGGAATATCAAAGTTGAAACCATTAATGAAAATTATCGAGTAATGTTCTGTGTGCAACGTGTTGGTCTACTCCGTTCCCAAAATCATCAACATCAGGGTGGATCACCTAAATAACATTGAAAGCAAGGGTGAGTCGAAACTCAGCAAGTACCATATTAGAATAATCAATCAAATAGTGGATAAATCAATTCAATTGAATTATGAACAAATCTTGCACCACATACATGATTGAATGGAATGAATACATGAATGGATGGAATGAAAGAATGCTTGAAGGAATGGACTAATCACGACTTATCTGGGGTATAGCGAGTGTAACACCGTCGGTGTTCACTTAAAGTTACCGTATGAAGAAGCGTTTCATACGGTGTCCAACGTGGCCCACATTGGAATGGTGGATCACACGTACCCATTCTGGAATTGATGGGTTTTCAAATGCCCATACTGGAATTGATGGGTGTTTCAAATGCCCATACTGGAATTGATGGGTCTTTCAAAATTCCACTCCCGTGGATGGAAATTAAAGCATGTAAGAATGGAATGAAGCAAGTAATATGAATGTCATCTTCTTTTCTCAATTATTAATTTGAAACATATCAACATGATGAACAAGTGCAAGAACATACACGTATACATCACATTATCATGCATTCAATTGAAAACACCACAAGTTAATATGCAGTACTTGCCTGTACTGGAATATGAATGTTGAGTAACTTCGTTGATTGAAAACATGAATCATAGAAACATTAGCATGAACACAAACACATCATTCATCAATGTAAAGGATTCAATGTACTTGCCTTTCGCGTTGCGACGCGCTAGCAAGCAATGAAGGTGTTCCCACACGCGATGCCTCACCGCCTACACAAGTGTTCCCGAAATAAGAACAACATGGAAATACATTGCTACCGGTGTTCTACAATATCTCCTGACTACCCAATATACCGCACAGACCCTAATTGAAAATAAACTATTGACCCGATTTCACCCTTCCGATCAGCGATGCGAGAAAAACATATTTAATTATCTGGAATTCGAAATGACCGAAAGCAGTGCCCAATGAATCTTAACGCACGACACTACGAAACTCTAGTTGGCGGGGTTCTCTGATTCGGCCAAAACAGTGGCCTAAATAACAATTGAAAACACTAACAGATATCTGCCCAGATTTCAGAACAGTGGTAAAGAAAATGACGTAACTTTTATTCTACTGATGAAATAGAGGTGATATTTATCAACATGGAAAGATAATGTAAAGGGCTACAATAACCTATTTGGATGGGAGTTCTGAATCTGACTGTAACTAGATCAAAACCGACGAGCAACCGACAGTCTCCAAAATCTCTGACAGACAGAGTAGTGTGCGGTTAAAAATTCATATCTCATAAACCACAGGGTGGAATCTCGTGATCTCAGTGCCAAAAGAAATCTAAGGAAACCAGGAACATAACTCTAGAAGACGAAAACCCGAGATTCGGCTTGTACGTAATTCATAATCGCCCGACAAAAAAATCTGCCAAAACACGTCAGCTGTCCAGGACAGTCGTGGTAAAACTACCATATCTCCTAAACCGTAACTCCAAATCAGATGATCTCCTTGCCTAAAGAAAGCTAAGATCAAGTGCTACAACTTTCTAAGAGGTGGGAAGATCAGAAAACATACGGAACTTACCCAAATCTGACGAACAAGTCTGGTGTACGACAGGGAGGAGGGTGGAGGCCGGTTGGAGAGGGGGAGGAGGGGGTGGCGGCTTGGGGAGGGGAGTGGGGAGAGAGAGGGGATAGGCTAGGGTTTGGGGATAAGGAAAAACCCCCTTGGTTGGCCCTCTCATGGGCCCCTCTAGGTGCGACCTAGGCCCAGGTTGTCGGAAGATCGCTGAAAACCCCGTCGATTCAGGAAATTTCAATTCTTGTTTGAATTTTCCCTCCCCAGCTGCTTTTCTAATTACCCGATCCGAATCCGGGGTATTACATTCTACCCTCCTTAACAAGATTCGACCTCGAATCTGCACGCCAATCTAAATGTAAGGAAACTACGACTGGAATGAAACAGCGATATTCCAAGCTTGGAATTGCTCAGATACTCGCTTAACACTCAAGCACACCAGACGATGCGTACTTCACATAAGGACCCGAGCCGGTCAACGCGATAAGCCAACGTTCTCATTTCTACAACTTTCAAAAACGAAGAGAATCCAACTAGAAATAGAGAGTCCTCATCACATCCACGCAATGCTAACTCTCCACCAAAAGGTTAGATTCCAAATTTGACAATCATCTCGAAAACAAATCCATTTTCCAAATAAGCAGTTTACAAATGAACACCACGACAACCAAAGGAGAAATCACTCGAACGCCCAAACCAAATACTTGCGGTTTGTCTGAATTTGGAAAGAATCAACACGCCAACACAGCGCCAACTCAAATTGCGGAAAATACAAGTCAACGACACAAAACTCAAACGAGAATCAAGAAAACGCCTCACTATCCCACGAATCATCCTTTGCCACAGTTCCTCGCTTCTAGGAATAAAGTTTCTCTCGAACATTGAAATTCGAATTCACTGCCTACCACATGAGCTTAAACCTCTTAGTTAAACATCCTCAAATTATGCTCAAATTGAAATACATCATCCACACCATTGTGGAGAGGCTATATTGAATCCACCGAATACTCTAAATAACTCGTTCTACTAACCAATATTGATTTGATGAAAGGCGTTCAAAGCAACACAGAATAGGTCCCACACAATGACATTATCTCCAATTTCCAAGAACAACAACTCAAAATTCTTAGCACGCACGTTCATATACTTCATCAGAAGGGTTCTATCAATTATCATTCCACTGCTCAGGAAACTCTATTATTCCACTCTCTCTACACACAATCATTAGTGACCAAAGGTCTAGCATGAAAATGCAAAGCCCAGATTTAACCTGCGAGACTTCTACTACAAATTGTAATTATAACAAATAGGGAAATCAATGGATTGAATCTACAACATTCCCACAATTCTAACATACTCACTTATTGAAATCCTCAAAAATTACCCACATAATCTCGCAAACTTATCCAATTTCGTTACTCTATAAAATTAATCAAGGTCTCCATACCTTCGATAATCCTCAACCTTTTAACATGAACTGAAGTTCTGGAATTTCTCTATACCATAGGTTCTACTCAATCATAACACTATTCAGACTTACTTTGAAGCCAAACATTCCATGTGAATCAATTTTTTTTCCTCAAGAGATACAGATCAAATCCATTTCACATTCTTCTACTCCTCCAATAACTTGGTAGCAAAATATCACCACTACCAAAACTTAACCACCACCAAACAGTTGCCAATAAACGCTTTGTAAATCCCTGCAACAAAACTTTTGGGTCTTTCTCAAAAGAAAGAGGCGAATAAGGACAAGCTTCGTCACACAGAAAAACGTTGCTCATCACGGCGAGCAAGAAACCATAAGAAATATTCTGATAATAGGTGACTTTAGAAAACGGAAATTGAGTTCACAGTTGAGAGAACACATCCCTAAGAGAGATTAGCAAATAACAGCCGATACGAAAGAAAGATACTGTGATTGAAACTCGACATCTCTTGAGCGGGAAGAGCAAGAAGTTTAGGAACGACTCAAATAACCACAAGTTACAAAACTTGACTCAATTCTCAAATTCCCCTACTACACTCGTTCCGTTAACAATAAAAATTAATCCTTTGACTTGAAACGCTTTGCCACAACGGTCAAGCTAAGGTCGTTAGTCCAAACCACAAGATCTAATTAAGAACCAATAAAATCTTTCGACAAGACAAATTTGCTCGGAACAAATCATCTACTTGGGAAAACACGGGATCCAAATGATCTCAGCCACAAAACTCGAACATTTCCCTTTACAGGATTTCACGGAAAGCAAATGGGTTAACTTCGTCCCGAAGAGATCGACGAATTTTTTTTTCTTTGATTGCAACCTCACTTTGCGGACTCAAACCAAAGAGCCTTTCTGTGAGGACCCCGGAATATTGGAGGTTTATACCAAATTAATAATCATACCAAAAGTAAAATTTTTAATCAAGAACAATCAAGTCTTAATTAAAAATAATACTAGAAGTATAATCATTAACAAGGTACAATTCCAATATTCAGGTTCCCGGATATGCCTCTCATGTTAGCTCCCAGGATGAGCTGCTAACATAGACATATCCTTACAACATTATATCACAAGCATACACGATTGGAATACAATAATAATAAAAATTTTACAATGAAACATTAAGTAAACGAAATGAAAACATAAATAATAAAATACAATCTCGGTGGGCGCCACAACCCAAGGGCAACTTGAGCGTGATTAAAGCGAAGTACCAACGTAGCTGCGTCAACTTGAAATATTACCTAGGGCGTTCTTTACGCAACAAGTGGAAAATTCCACTGAGTACGGAACGTACTCAGCAAGACTTACACAAACTATTTAAAATAAAGTGTCTGAGAGGTCCTATACAAAGGATTAGAATTTATAGATGCATAAGGTTAACAACAGGAAGGTTATAATGGCTAAATTTTGCAGAAAGCAATACATCTTAACCTACACTTGCTAGGTTTTAGTAAAGCAATTTAATAAATCAATTTGGATTAAAACAGTAATTAAATAAAAGTATGATCATAATTAGTATCAAAATCAAGTGGCTACAACCACTAACAATAAATTGCATGACTCACTATCATGTCGAAATTAACAATTCCCAAAACCCAAAATTAGAGCAAATTCTATCTGGTGACATCAATCCAGCGTTGTCCAGTATCAGTGGACACGGCTATTCGAATAGTTTTAATCCCTGCAGGGGTGTACATCTTTACCCACACGATTTAGTTAGCCCGTAAGCCATCTAGAACAATAGCACACTTCCTTTGGTATGCCGGCCGGGTAAACTAAAATTTGGTATTTTTCAACAAGTTAACACTATTGAGTTGGATGACCCATGTGAAACTGATCCCGATTAAACAACGATCGATAGCATATATTCAGCGAGGTTCACATGTTATACAGGAATGCCGACCAGTCAATTAAATGCAAACTCGTGTTAGCCACACATATTACACATGATCGGGCCTGAAGAATGCGTACATGCGATGTAACACATCTACGCCCTTACCCTTCTAAGAACATCTGATATCGATATAAGCTCCACATGGCATACGACACGGCCCGAAGACTTAAGCATCTATGCCATATGAAATCAATACACATGTCCTTACTCTCCTGTATCCAACTCAATAATATTAACCCTTTACTTAACCAAGCAGCGCCCATACCTTTGCGTGTGGAAATGCTGGGGCTTGAATTGGGCCGTCGAGTTCGGTCCTTAATCAACCTGCACAAGACATCCACAGTTCCCATTCTCGTGCACTAGGCACCATCACTAGCATCCACTTGTCCAGATTTGAATTAAGTTTAACAACAAGATTTAGATTCATTTGATTTAAATAAAGCTGAACAAAGAATCAACAAAAATAAAAATGTATTTGTTGTTCCCAGGTTTGACAAGATAAGCTGCCGCCAAACACTACCGTTCTATGGATTTGCATGGCTAAGCAAAATTGAAATTAAGTATTATATCACCACAAACTACCTTAGGTTGAGTGTATGATCAATTCAAGGTAAACCACAATTGTCAGTTATAACTACCTATTGATGATCACAATTAATTTTAAGAAAATTAGCATGCAATGATATCACCGTGTTTTGTAAATCTGATTCAAAAATTGGGATCAACATGGTGCAGAGAGGATGCTTGCCTTGGTAGAAGTCCACTTGTTCACTATTGTAGGCATTATCGTTCACGTCGCGCAATTCGGAATCTAAAAAGAAAATACAATAACGAATAAACACCGATAAAATTGAGAAATCCAAAATGCTCAAAAATGCATGATAAATACATTTTAATGAGGTTATGATTCTAGATGCATTTAAGTATAGATTTTAATTTAATAAAAATTCAATTTCTTATGGACTGGTTAAAGTTAATTCAATTTCTGGTGGAATTATAATGACTGACGATACCTAGAGTTTAGGTGATGTTGTTTTCCTTAACAGGACACCTAGTACTCACAAACACTCTCTCCGGGTATTCTAGGTATACAACCACGATGATCCTACAGTCAAAATCAATCATCTAATATGCTCTCTTCTTTCGGCAGACTATGATGGTGATTGTGTGCACATCTATTATCTATAGTCGCAGGACTTGATTAATCTATTTCGAATAATCTATAACACAACAGGTCGTTGCATTAAATCAGGTGAAAACTAATGGCGGTCAATTCATCCCTAAAGGCTCAGATTAATTTATTTACACTACGCTTGAATTTATTTTCTAAGAGTCGATTTACAGATATTTATTTGCGGGCTGCTAAAACTTAGATCGATTGCAGTATTGATATGGTATTAATAATCCTTACTAAATAACGTCAATTTAAATAGCTAAAACTATAGCCATTGCTATATACTAAAATTTATTTGCACTATTTCTTTAATTCAAATTTTTATTCAACACTTAACCACTAATTTCTAACCTTAACCCTAATCACAAATCTCTCTCTCTCTCTCTCTCGGCCGAAACTTCCTCTCCCTTCCTTATCACTTCAACCGACGCTTCTTCTTCCCTCTTCTTTATTTCTCGGTTTCTCTCTCTCGGCCGCTCCGTCTCTTTCAGTCTCTCTCGCGATCCTTCTCCATCTGCGCGCCTCCTCGGCTCCCAGCTGCGGCCGCTCAGGTTCCTGCGCCGCTTCTCTCCGGCTCCGCTTCTTGGCTGCCATCCCCGGCTCCGTCACCCCGGCTCGGCTGCTCTCTCGCCTCGGCGCCCTGCGCCTCGGTCCCCACCTCCTCCTCCTCCGCGGCCGAGGCTGCCGCCTCTGGATCCTCTGCGCTACTCCTCCCCTCGGTGGCTTGGCGCTGCGCGCGCCGACTGCTCGCTCGCTTGATCCCGACTCGCCTGCTCGGTGCCTTGGCTTGGCCGGCTCGGCCTCCCGGCCGCCGGCCGCCTTGGCTCCTCCAGAACCGCCCTCAGCTACTCGGCCGCTCGTTCTAGGCTCGGCCTGCTACTGGACTTAGTTTTCCCCCGATCCAATTGATTTCAGTTATGTTGATTTTAGCAAAATCAATTGATTTCAGTATTAATGTTCGTTGATTATTTGTGTATGCATAATCATGGAGGTCCAACTGAGGTGGTGGATGATGGATATTGGGTTCGGTTGCCACTGAGGTAAGACCTCGGCTGATCTCCCTCTCTACCCTACCCCTACTGCTCTGTGATGATGACTGAAATGCGCTTTGATGCTACTGAGGTTTGGTGATTGATGATGTGCAAATGATGTGCATGCTGAGTCTTTGTGGTGCAAACTGATATGGGTTGGGGTTACCTCTTGGTGATATTTGGGGCTGGGAGAAGAGGGTGGCGATCTTGGCTTTGTCTTTGGTGCTCTCCTCGGGCGTGCCCTTCGCTGGTGCTCCCCTCTGGTTCTGACTCTGGCTTCCTTGGCTTCCTTTCTCCTGCGCTTCCCATTGCTGCTGCTTCTGCTGGCTTGCCTTGGTGGTTGCGAGATCAGTTGATGATGGTGATCTTTGGCTTGGCTTGGCATGGTGATTTGCTCCTGGCCTTTGCTTCGATTGTCTTGCTCTTGATCCCTTCGGTGGTGCACTAAATGATGTTGGGTTTGTGTGTGTTGGCTTTACTGGTTTGGCCTTCGGTTCTTGCTTCTGAGAAGAGAAAGAAATGAGGTGCGGCTTGAGGAGAATTGGCTGCTGAGAATGAAATGGGTTGCTTCTGCTGGTTTTGCAGTGGGTTGGGAAATCTCTGGAAGGGGTTGTGCTGTCCCTGGTGCTTTGCTGGCTCTGCTCTTCTTGCCTTGCTTTGGTCGGGTCGGGTGCTTTGACTGGTGCTTGGCTTAGTGAAATGAATGAGCTGTCATTGCAAATTGCTAATGATGCTCATGCATTGGTGCTTATCCAGATGGCTCCAGATATTTTTGGGTTGGGCATATTTGATCCAATGGTTAGCAATTCCTTATGCAATGGATTTGCGACAATTGAGGCAATTCAGTATCCGTAGGTTTTGGATTTCCCTAAATGCCGAATGATGAGAACCTACAGAAATAAGACGGTGCCGATTTACTTAGGTTAGTCTAGGTATCATGAGTATCTGGTGTGACTAATAACAGGTTAGCCTAGGTGACTTGAAAAGTCAAGATGCTTGTTAACCAGGTTGGTATGGGTAGTCGCGATACTCAAGGTGCCAACTAATCTAGGTAGATCGGGAACCATAATGATTCCTATGGTATCCGACGGCACTTTATTTTGTTCTAACTCTATTATACTGCTTTTGAACAACTAATGGTCTTTTGATTGGTTGGCGGACTATGGAGCTGCGAAAGATATTTCGGATTGTGTCGAGGAAGACGGTTTGGCTGGACAACGATGGACGGCAAGATTTCAAGGAAGGCTTTAGGCGACATGCAATGCAAGTTTTATTTTAATATTTTTGTAAATTATTCAAAGTTGTAAAACATAATCTGATCTGATGTAAATAAATTCTTGAGTTACTTGTATTGAGAAGATTGTTATTTATGATAAACATTGTAAAGTTTTTAATTAAATTATTTCCCAGAGAATTTCTTAAGTATTAATTGTTGTCTCTCTTTGGAGTTGTGATTGGAGTTACCTATTAGACTTTGATTAGGATATTTACAAATGCAAAATTTATGCAAATGCTTCAGAAATAACAAATATAATATAAAATGCATATAATTACTGTTTATTAAAATTGGGGTTGTTACACTTTCGGACTAAATCACATGAAACCTTAAAGAAGCAATAGGATAATCCAATTCCTTAAGTTATCCAAATGATTTCAGTTAACCGGTGATTCGCGATCTCCAAGGTAACGCGAAAGCTAAACTGGAAATATTCTCATTTGAAAGATAACACAAAAAGGCGATCAATTTACTACAAGTAATAACATCAAGCTCACAACCACATTTAGAAAACATTTCGAAAGAACCATGTGAAAAAAATAGGTTGAATACTTCTCAAAAGAAGAGGCACATAATTAATGTATAGAACACAGAACCAAGGGAAAAACCATTAAAGCGATGAACTCATTGAACATAAGTGGAGTCCACAGTTGAGGTCACATGACCCGCACAAGAGGAAGATCAAACTTCAAATGAGAAGAAGGTACTGACTTGAAAGCTAGAAATCTCAATGTGGCAAAAGCATAAGATTCCAACAATATTAGCCAGCCAAAAAAAATAGGTAGATCTAGCTAACCAGTTACGCTACTGGTGTAACACCCTGGCTATTCGGAAGCCAAAATGTCACGCAAACCTATCAAACTACTAAGCATAGCATTAAAACTAGATTATCCAGATTCAATCAACATAAATTCCTAAGGAAAGACAATGAATGATCACTAGAATCATGGTAAAGAATGGATAAACAGTCATAATACCACGAACAGTCAAACGATACTAACATAGGATTATTACAATCTGGAACTTATTTCAACAATTTGACTTGGTGAATGGCAAGAATAATTGTTACGATTGGATAAAAGTGAAGTGTAGTGTGCTTGAACTACCCCACCAAATCATCTTGTCGTCCTCCTCAATTACCTAATTAAAACATACAAAGCAAGGGTGAGTCGAAGACTCAGCAAGTACTAAACAAGAATAATCAAGCATGGAGTGGACAACACAATTCAGTTGAATTACGAACAATTATTGGAACACATACATGTACGTATGGAATGAATACATGAATGGATGAAATGTAAGAATGCATTGAAGGTATGGACTTATCATTGCATATACGGTATAGCGAGTGATACACCCGTCGGTGTTCACTTAAGCCCGTACTTCACAAAGTACGGGGACCCAATCACCGTATGAAGAACGTTTCATACGGGTGTCCAAGTTGCCACATTAGAATGGTGGTCAACACTACCCACATTGGAATGGTGGGTTTTCCAATGCTCATGCTGGAATTGATGGGTCTTTCAAATGCCCATACTGGAATTGATGGGACTTACCAAAAGAATCCACTTCCGTGGTCATAATGAATTTTATGAATGAACATGATGATTTCTCATGGTATGAATGAATAACACACATTAGTGGAAAAGACACATGGCATGCATTCAACAACATGTGTAAACAAGTATAAGTATGTATTCACACTCAACATAATGTACCAATAAGGCCACGCTAGTCACTTGCAGTATATCAACACCATGAACAAAGCACAAGAACATTCATGTAAACAACATATCATTATGCATTCCTTTGAATTCAACACCACTTAACATACAGTACTTGCCTTTCGCGTTGTGACTCGTTAGTAGGCAACAGAGGTGTTCCCACACATGATGCCTCGCCTCCTACACAAGCATGTTCCCAAAATAAGAACAATGATATAACACTGCTACCGGTGTTCTACAATAACCCCTGACTATCCAATATACCGCATGGACCCAAAATGTAAATAAACTATTCAGCCAGATTTCAACCGTTCTGAGCAGCGGTACGAGAAAATTCACCATTAATTATCTGTAACTCTAAAAGACCTGAAACCAGTGCTCACTGAATCTTAACAGATCAGGATACAAAACATTAGTTCGCGGAATCCCCTGATTCGGCCAAAACAGAGGGCTAATTATCAGCTAAACACAACCCATCTACGTCTGTCCAGAATACAGATCAGAGATAAAGAAAACGGCGTAACTTTCAACCTATTGATCCAATGAGAATGATTCTTATCAGCTTGGAAATATACTTTTAGGGGCTAAAATAACTTAGTTGGGTGAAGGTTCTGATTCGGCCCCTAATTTGAACAAAACCGAAGGACAAACCTACTGACCTCAGTTTTCAGACAGACCGGACAGTTCGTAATCAAAAATTCATATCTCCCAAACTACATATCAGATTTTCCTGATCTCAGTGCCAAAAGAAAGCTAACGTTCCCAGGAATAAAACTCTAGAAGGGCAAAACCCCAGATTCGGTCTCTACAGTAGTCTAAACAATAGATGAAAACACTAACATTTATCTACCCAGAATTCAAAACAGTGGTAAAGAAAATATCATAACTTTCATTATACAGATCCAATGGAGATGATCTTTATCAGATTTGAAAGATAATTTAATGGTCTACAATAACTTATTTGGGTGGAGCTTCTGGAAATGCATCTAACTAAATCAAAACCTAGTATCAAACCGACATATCCTTCTCGTCAGACAGACAGAGCAGCACGCACTAAAAAAATCATATCTCCTAAACCGTAAGGCCGAATCACGTGATCTCGGTGGATATGGAAAGCTAAGAACAATACCTACAACTTTCTAAGAGATGGATAGGACAGAAAATGAACGCATCTTACCAAAAATCGACGCACAAGGCGGTGCATAGCAAGGGGGAAGGGGGCGGCGGCTCCAAAGGGGGGAGGGGGAGAGAAATGTGGAGTTTAGGGTTTGGGGGGTGGGAACCCCCCCCCCTTATGGCCGGCCACCACATGGGCCCCTCCTGGCCCGTGGCCCAGGCCCAGGTTGTCGGGAGTTTATGGAAAACCCCTTCTATTTTTCAGGAATTTCTACTCCTTTAATTGTCTTTTCTTTCCCCGGCTTCCATTCAAATTACTCGATTCGATTCTTTACTCTTTTCGTTTCCGGGGTATTACATTCTACCCCCTTAAAAGGATTCGACCTCGAATCTACAGGCCAATCCACTCGAACAAAAACTACGCCTGAAAATTATCAAGGATAAACACGTGCGAAGCGAGCAGTGCGGATCTCGCTCGCGCATGCGAGACTCTATCTCCCGAGTGGCCTCTCTCTCGGAATAGAGAAACCACAAAGCAAAGATGTGAAGCGATGTCTGACCTAACAATCAACTTGAACTTTCTAGGTACACTCATCATAAGAGGATCGAAGGTAAGACCTTACTCGATGGTCAATGTTTTTAACTTAATCTCCAACTTTGAATAGTCCTGCTGCTCACTCAGCACCAGCACGCACCTTACGTTGCGTACTTCGCGTATGTACCCGTGACGGTCAAAGCGATAAGCCAGCTTCCTAATTTCTTCTACTGCCGGAAATGAAGTGAATCAAACTGAAAAAAAATAGAGAGTTCTCATCGCAACCACGCAATGTTAACTCTTCACCAAAAAAGGTTAAATCCCAAATGTGACAATTCATCAGTAAAGCAATTCCACTTCCAATGAATCAATTTGCGAAAGAACACCACGGAAACCAAAAGAGAAATTTGCTTGAATACTCAAATCAAATATTTCTTTTACTCCGACTGAACTGGAAAGATTTAGTCATGCCAACACGGCCCCAACTCAATGTGCAGAAAACACTTATCAACAGCACAAAACCCAAACGAGAAGCAAGGAAACACATCATTTTCCGAAGAAACATCCTTTCTTCCGCTTCTCTCTTCGAGGAGTAAAACTTCTCTCCAATATTGGAATTCGAATTCATCGCATACCTCAAGAGATTAAACCTCTTAATTGAACATTATCAAATTATGCTCAAACTGAAATACATCATCCACACCATCTCGCAATGCTATCCAATTGCGTTACTCTAAAAAATTCAATGAAGGTTTCCATACCTCCGATAATCACCAACCTTTTAAATCCTGAATTGAAGTTCTAGAATTTCACTATACTAGGTGTTAATCAGTCGTAACACTTTTCAGACTTACTTCGAAGTCAAACATCTCAGGTGAATCAATTTCCCTCCAAGGGATACAGATCAAAACCATTTCACATTCTACTACTCCTCCGCTAACTTGGTAGCAAAATATCATTGCTACGATTACTCATCCACCACCAAACAGTTGCCAAACTTTCACCTTACAAACACTTCGCAACACAAAACTGTGATCCTTTCTCAAAAGGAAGAGGCGAACAAAACAAGTTCATTCATACAGAAAGCGTTGCTCACCACTACGCCAAGAAACCAAAAGAAATATTCTCGCTAAAGGTGATCTTGGAAAACGAAAACTAAGTTCGCGATTGAGGCACACATCCCTCAAGAGAGAATAGCAAATAACATCCGATCTGAAAGAAAGACATTGCGATTGAAACTCGACATCTCTTATTGGAAAGAGTAAGAGGTTTAGGAACGATTCAAATAATCACAAGTTACAAAACTTGACTCAAATTATCAAATACTCTCTGCACTCTTTCCTTTAACACAACAATTAGTTCTTGAACTAATAACACCTTGCCACATGAACAAAGTAAGTTCTTGATTCAACCCACGGAACTACTTAAGAACAAATAAAATTTTTCAACACGCCAAATTTGTTCGAAACAGTTCATCTACTCATGAAACATGTAATCCAAATGACCTCAGCCACAAAACAAGCATTTTCCATTACAGGACTTCACGAAAAGCAAACAGATTCTCAACGAAAGCAACGAAAATTTCTTTTGATTGCAACCTCACTTTGCGAACTCAAACCAAGGAGCCTTTAGGACTAAATCACACGAAACTCTTAAGAAGCAATAGGATATCTCCATGCACCATTTTACTTAAAACAATCTCAGTTACCAGAATATTCACGAACTCCAAAAGGTCACGGAAACTAAACTTGAAGTATTCTCATTTAGACGGTATCACAGAGGTGATTATTTTTACTACAAGTTTCAACATCAATCTCACAACGTCAATTAGAAAACACCTCGAAAGACTCATGCGAAAAGAATGGGTCGAATATTTCTCAAAAGAAGAGGCACATGAAAACGATTTTCACCAACTAGAAAATCATTTACCACTCGCCACAAACAGGACCAAGGAGAAAACCAATTAAGCAATGAACTCATTGAACATAAGGGAGTCCACGGTTGAAAGCATAAGCCTCAAAAGAAGAGAATGTCTGACCTTAGCAGATAAGAACAACGAGCATTCAATATCAAAGCGCTCGCATCACTGAAGAACTATTATAACTTTACAACAAATTGTTTTACGCGGCAGACTTCGTTTACCAAAATAAACTTGAACCCCCAAAAGGTCATGAACACAAAACTTGAAATTGGATCATTTTAGAAACAACAAGAAAGGTGGTCAAACTTCTTTCTCTATAACAGAATCAACCTTACTCTCAATTCTTGATCGTGTCAATAAACCTTCTAAAGGGAACATGACAAATCGAGTCATAAAATTTTCACATCAAATGGAATTGTAATAACAACTTATTCTAGAAAAAGAATTCTGGTACGAAAACCACAAAGTTGAACAAACGTCACACTCAGCACTACAAAACTCTAGAGAAAGGGATTTGACACTTTTCTTTTCAAAGGAGGTTCTAAACTCCAACACTCCAAATATTCCAAAGAAATGAACATAGTCGAAATTTTCTTCAATGAACTTTGTGAAAGGAAATTTTTATTCTCCGAACTGTCAAACGGATAACCGAGCTACCCTTATCAACAAGAGAGATAGGGCTAACATAAAGAGAACGATCTTGTCAAGAATAACGTTCACAAACAGCAATGAGAGCTCCGCAGCCAGAAAGGCAAGAAACTATTTTGAAAAAACAAATAGGGTCTAATAGAAACCCGTAGCCCACAATCTTTGTTTGGGTGCAACCCCCAACTTACGCATAACCAAGCACTCCAAAAGGGTTTTAACGCTTTTCTTCAGAAAAGAGATGCATCAAATTTCAACAATCAGAGGGTTCCAAAAGGAATACATTGAGCCAATGCTTTCTCGTGTTAACGATCTTGCAACAAGAATTCTCATTAGGCAAACCATCAAACGAGTAAATGAGACGCTCTTTTCCAATAAGAAAGAAAGAACAACTATGAAAATATCAATGTTGCCAATTTACAAAGATCATTCGTAGTAAAAACAATTCGACAATCGAAAAACAATATTGTTTTCGGAGTATAATTAAAGGCCTATTTAAACTCGTCTACCAACATCATGAACCCAAGAGAAATTCATCAATCGCCACCGGACAAGAATTTGTCAAATTCGAGAATCAAGGAAGAGAACGACGTACTAAAGCAGCCCAAGAGAAATATGCAAGATCAATACACACTTGATAAAGAACTTGCAAAAGAAGTCTTCCAATACCGAGATTCCAAACGAACGAATGAGGTAAATTTCCCCAACAGGGGTAAAACAAGTCTTTTGTCAAAAGAGGAATCTTGCATTTGAACTATGCTCACGTGGAGCAGAAATATCACAATAGTCGAAAGGGCAATATTTGTTTCAAAGATCGAATCGTAGAATCGCTGGAGCTTGCCTTCTTCATTAAAACCCCAATTTCAAAAGAATTCACGAACGCTAGGAACCACAACCAGAAACCGGATATCGGTTCGAGAAAGGCAACAAGTTCATCAATGAGCTCATGCTCAATCTGAGCTTATGGAGCAGGTAAGAAGTTCTCTAATATCATACTACAAACAGTGGTGTAGCCTGGCAAAACCCAGGACATCAACCACGAACTCAACTAATCAACGCCCGCTAGCGAAACGCATAACTAATGCAATCAATTATGAATATGTATATTTATATCGGATCATCTCATGACGATCATAGAATAATTTCATAGATAGAGGTTATCACATCATATCATGGATTAACACATCATAGCACAACACAATTTAACAACGACTCAATACTCGAGTCACCACAATTGAAATGCGGAAGCAACAGTTTACCCAACCCCTCCTAATGTGCACGATTGTGTCAATTTAATATGTTTGAATGAACCACGGACCTAAAGCCCGCTCTGATACCAACTGTAACACCCTGGCTATTCGGAAGCCAAAATGTCACGCAAACCTATAAAACTACTAAGCATAGCATTAAAACTAGATTATCCAGATTCAATCAACATAAATTCCTAAGGAAAGACAATGAACGATCACTAGAATCATGGTAAAGAATGGATAAGCGGTCATAATACCACGAGCAGTCAAACAATACTAACATAGGATTATTACAACTGGAACTTATTTCAACAATTTGACTTGGTGAATGGCAAGAATAATTGTTACGATTGGATAAAAGTGAAGTGTAGTGTGCGAACTACCCCACCAAATCATCTTGTCGTCCTCCTCAATTACCTAATTAAAACATACAAAGCAAGGGTGAGTCGAAGACTCAGCAAGTACTAAACAAGAATAATCAAGCATGGAGTGGACAACACAATTCGGTTGAATTACGAACAATTATTGGAACACATACATATGCGTATGGAATGAATACATGAATGGATGAAATGTAAGAATGCATTGAAGGTATGGACTTATCATTGCATATCGGTATAGCGAGTGATACACCGTCGGTGTTCACTTAAGCCCGTACTTCACAAAGTACGGGACCCAATCACCGTATGAAGAGCGTTTCATCACGGTGTCCAAGTTGCCACATTAGAATGGTGGGTTTTCAAATGCTCATCTTTGGAATTGATGGGTCTTTCAAATGCCCATCTTTGGAATTGATGGGACTTACTAAAAGAATCCACTCCGTGGTCATAATGAATTTTATGAATGAACATGATGATTTCTCATGGTATGAATGAATAACACACATTAGTGGAAAAGACACATGGCATGCATTCAACAACATGTGTAAACAAGTATAAGTATGTATTCACACTCAACATAATGTACCAATAAGGCCACGCTAGTCACTTGCAGTATATCAACACCATGAACAAAGCACAAGAACATTCATGTAAACAACATATCATTATGCATTCCTTTGAATTCAACACCACTTAACATACAGTACTTGCCTTTCGCGTTGTGACTCGTTAGTAGGCAAAGGAGGTGTTCCCACACATGATGCCTCGCCGCCTACACAAGCATGTTCCCAAAACAAAAACAACTATATAACACTGCTACCGGTGTTCTACAATAACCCCTGACTATCTAATATGTGAAAGTATAATGACTAGATCTACCATGATGTGAAAGTATAATGACTAGATCTTTCTTTATATGTGAAAGTATAATGACTAGATCTACCATGATGTTCAGTATATCTATCATATTGCCAAGGTCTACCTAATAATAATGAGCATGCTTGCATAGGTACTACATCGCAATCAACATAGTCATGATATGATCCAATAGAAAAATGTACGCGCACAAGTTTAGTCACCTTCAACTTACCACAAGAACTCAGCCATTGAATGTAGTATGGATGAGGGTGTGGTGTTGTGTTCAAGCCAAGCTTCTCGACCGTGTCTATGCTAGCAAGGTTGTTGCAACTTCCGCCATCAATGATGACTCTACATAAACGTTCCTTGATGACAAACTTGGATTGAAACAAAATATGACGTTGATTTTGTTCCGCAAGCTCCATTTGGGCACTTAGCACCTATTTGGATAACTAAGCTTTAGTACATGTCAGAGGCCTCATGACTTATATGTTCTTCCTCAGTTTCATCACCTGCATTGTTCGTTGAAACCAAAACTTGTTATTCCTCAATATTGCTAGCTGAAGTGTACTCACCATTGTCCTTAATAAGTAAAGTTCGCTGACTTGGGCAATCACGCATCAAGTGCCCAAATCCTTTGCAACGGTGACATTGTATATCTCTAGATCGCCCTGTCGAAGCAACGGACAAAACACTTTTTGTAGGGACTTGTACCTCCGTTGATTTGCTTGCATTAGAGACATGCACAGGAGTGGAAGGGGCAGAATAAGGCACACGGCTTGAGGAGGGTGCCACGTGTTGTTGCTGACTTGGCCGACGCAAAAGATCATCCAAAATTGCCCCTAGGCGAGGCTGTCGACCTGCACTTCTCTTTCGACCATGCAAGCAAGATGGAACAGACGAGTGATAGAATTGTATTCTTTATAATCAAGTATGTCCTGAATTTCTCGGTTTAAACCTTCTAAAAATCTAGCCATCTTAGCATCTTCAGTTTCATCTAAACCACAACGCAATAAACCAGTTTGCAATTCTTGATAATAATCCTGTACAGAACTACTACCTTGTCTTAAACGTTGTAATTTATTCAACAAATCACGAGAATAATATGAAGGTACAAATCTATGTCTCATTGCTCTTTTCAAAGCATTCCATGTTCTAGGTATGTCTTTGATGAGTGCGACCATATTCACTCCACCAAGCAGGATGCAAAATCGGAAAACTCACTAGTAGCGACTCTAACTTTCTTATCTTGTGGAATTCATGACAAGCAAATTTTTGTTCTACGGTAGCTCCCATGTGAGATAAGCATCATGATCATATTTTCCAAAGAAAAGAAGGCATAGTGAATTTAATTTTACCAAATGCATTATTATGGTCACATACCTCACATTGATTTTGTCCCATACCTTGGCGATTATGACGAAGCCGACGATGGTTACGATCATTGTGCATATTGGCTCCATCTGTTTTCGTATCAGTAGTGTAATTGTTCACATCTTCTTCTTCCACCTCATCTGCCCAAGAGTGGACCGCAGGTGGTGTGTGGCACGCAGGAGGTGGTGTCTGTGGCGAGGAGGTGGTCTTGCGGTGGCGGGAGGGTCCTCCACTCTTGGCTCATGATCATGCGTCTGTTGTCGACAAGTGGTGGCCTTCGAGGAGCGCAACGCGTGTGTGGAGCGCCACGAGATTGTCATTGATCTTATCTAAGGCATCGCGAACACTCTCACCGAGCGAGTGATCAATGTGCCGCACGAGCTCTCTCATGCGAGGTGTGAAAGATCCCTCACCAGTATGCCCCAAAGAGTGGTCGTTATTGTCTACACCATGTGACCCTGTCATAGTTAGTAGAAAACAAAGAACCAATCAAAGTGTATATGTCCCTATGAACTACTAGGTTATGGAGTTTCACAAGTCGCTCACACTCAAGCTTATACCCAGTTCTTACAGTTCTTACCAATGTAGCAAGGAAGTGGTACAAGCGGTGGCTAGTTCTGATACTCTCATTTGTGATCAGTAGAGCGATTGCGAGGCGGCACTGGTGAGTTAGTAGGAAGTGGAGCTCTAAGGCTAGTATGTAGCAAAGGAATAGCAATTATTCAATTCAGCATACAAAGTTGAAAAGTAGTTCAAAGTACTAGTCACAAGTCTTGATCCTAGTCTAATCAAAGTTAGCTAATCAAAGCCCCACTAAGAGATGTGTATATACGCTGCATAAAGATAAATATGACTTGATGTAAGCAATAGGAAATCTCACAACAAGTGCTAGGAGAGACGCTAACCAACTACTCAAACTTCTTTATAGGGCACAAGATGGTTCACACGATGTAGAGCACAAAAACGGAATAACGTGTAGCGTAATCAACCCTTTAGTTTAAGAAGAAAACAATAGTTAGTCTCGAGAGATCAAAAAGCAAAGTTTTATACGGCTTATATATACTCGTTTGAAAGGTTTCCATGAGATCTACAACTTTGCAGCTGAGGCGAACCCCAAATTCTGAAGGGAAGACTGAAAGAAACGGCAAAAATCGAAACCGAAAACTTGTGACGCGAATTCAGACTCGAAAATGACCTATTTTGTGTTCCCTGGAGGGAGATTAGTGCATTAAGTGGAAAGTATGCGCCTCGTTGTTAGCTTTCCAACAAGTCCAGGAACGTCCAAATCGGACACCATATGCAAAAGTTATGCCCGTTTTTCTAAAAGTCTCTCGGAAACGGAATCGTACTCAAACTGGAAACCGACCCGGTTTCAATCTTTAAATTGCTATATCTTTTGATTCCGTGGGCTAATCTTGCTGAAATTTTTTATGCAAGCTTGTGGCTATATGTAGAAGGGCTCCACCAATTTTCACTAGTTTTTTGTGTAAGATTGTTTTTTTCTACCACGGCTTTTGTTTTGTGTGGCGGCCTCTTTATCCTTCTATTATTTTTCCGGCCCTAGGGTTTTCCGTGAGTCGCAAAAAAATAGCAAAGTGTTCTCTATTTTTTGGGGTAGGTTAGAGGAGTTCTAACCCACAAAATTATGTTTAGATGTAAAAACTATGAACCCTAAAACAACGATCAAGCGACGCGAAGGAAAAACACGAGAAGCAATCTAGACAACGACCAACTAGACAATTACTAGAGCTAAAGATCAGCAACTAGACATGACAATGCAACCAAAGAATCAACAAGCAAACTGAAAAGAAAAAAATTGCAAAGGCTCAAGGGGCTCGGTATGGATGATAGATGTATTTTTTTTTTGCAATTTTCTAGACTCTAGGTATGAAAAATGAATCTACTACTAGAAAACAGGAAACTGTCACCGAAGAACTGTAGCTCTGATACCACCTGATGAACCCTGAGGTTTGAATTGTTGGGAAGATCTTTCGATGAGAACGATAAGTCCGGTAGGCGTCGCTCAACTCTGACGATCCTGGCTACGAACATGCAAGGCTCGAAACCACGCAATCTCTGAACTGATTGACAAGTCGTTATCAACCGTGCACGAATACCCGGTTGACCTGACCACGAAGGTCGATTCCTGCATACACCGAAGAAGCACTCAAGAACAAGATAAAGCAATCTGAAATTGCAAATAAAGATTGAAATATTGAAATTGGGATTTCGAAAGCGGTATTATGGTTGGTCTAGTTGACACAAGCCAATATACGAAGTTGCAATAAGGCTAACTTTTAACTAAACAAAATCCAAGAAAACTAGAGGGGGTGCGAACTCCTTAAATAGGGAACAAGGAGCCACAAAACTAATTGAACCAGCGGGGTGGTACTAAAGGCCCCAGGTTACTGTTCCTATAAACAGTAACCACACCCCCGGGTTGGCCGCAGGCAGATGGGCCAAGTTCAATATGATTACAAAGCCCAGGTTGGTCCAAACAAGTGATATAACATCTTCTTTTGATTGCGATCAGTCCATAAGGAATTTAGACGTAAGGCTGGATCCGTTGGAAAGGTCTCAGAAGAAGCTTTCCAACAAGCCCAAGATCACCCGAATCGGATTTCATTTGCAAAAGTTACGCCTGTTTTATGTTGGTACTGTCAGGCTGATTCCGAACTGATCTGACCAAAATGTATCCAGCTTGAACTCCTGCTTGGCACATGTAGTAGCACCATGGCATGTAGATGTAGCTTGATCCAATTGGGTAATATGGCATTGCATTAGCTGAAAGTCCAATTTGAGAAGATGTTGGTGAAGTAAAGGAAGTAGAGGATACAGTGCAGTAGGTTGAAGCAGTGGTTGTGTCCTTAGGGTCGATGTCCTCATCAAACTCCGCGTATGGTCTCAGAAAGATCCAAACGGTAAGCCAGTTTCCCAATTCGTGCCACGATTGGGAACGGCCCAACGTATCTCGGTCTAAGCTTCCCTTTGGTACCAAACCGCACTACACCCCTGGTAGGCGATACTCTCAACAGAACCTCGTCCCGCAATTTGAATTCCAAATCTCGCGTTCTGACATCTGCATAGTTGTTCTATCGGCTCGGCGACAAGCAGATTCATCCCGATCTACGCTACTCGCCCCTTTGTCTGCTGAACCCAATCGAGACCCAAAACTGCTCGCTCTCCAACTGCATCCCAGCACAACGGGGACCTGCACTTCCGCCCATAGAGAACCTCAAACAGGGCAGCTCGAATACTCGCGTGATAGCTGTTGTTGTAGGCGAACTCTACCAAAGCCAAATGATCTTCCCAACCTCCCTTCCAAGACATCACACAACACCTGAGCATATCCTCTAGAGTCTGTGTGGCGCGCTCGGACTGACCATCCGTCTGGGGGTGAAATACGGTGTTAAGATGAAGCTGTGTGCCCAGGGTACTCTGCAAACTCTCCCAGAACTTGGAGACAAATTTAGCATCTCGATCAGAGACAATAGTTTTAGGAACTCCGTGCAGTCGCACTATCTCTCGCACATACAGGGGAGCCAAATCACTTAATGAATTGGTTGTACGGATATGAATGAAGTGAGTAGACTTACTAAACCGGTCCACTATGACCCATATAGTATCCTTCTCTCGTTGCGTGCAAGGTAAACCAACTATGAAATACATGGATATATCATCCCACGGCCATACTGGAACCTCCAAAGGTTGCAGCAACCACCGCTAGTAAACATGCTCACCTTGACCCACTGGCAAACCCCACAAGATGCTACATATTGAGCGATATCAACTTTCATTCTCTTCCACTAGAAACTCTTCTTCAAATCATTGTACATCTTGGTCTCACCCGGATGCACGGTATACAAAGTAGGATGAGCTTCTTTTAGAATCTCACCTTTAACCTCAGCCTCCTGTGGAACACAGAGGCGTCCTTTAAAACATAATGAACCAGTCTCATCTACACTGAAGTGGCCTCACTTGCCCTCAACAAAACGCTTCCTCACTCGTTGGAACATCTGATCGTGCTGTTGTGCTTCCCGCACTCGATCTGGAAGGGCTGACTCAAGAAGCAACTGAGTTTCGATCTGGGCGGTACCCGCAAAGCAAAAGGAAATATCCATACGCTCAAAATCAGCGATAAGACAACTGAGAGTAGGAGGTGTTACCTTGCGACTCAATGCATCTGCTACCACATTAGCCTTGCCAGCATGATACTAAATAGTAAGATCATAATCCTTGATCAACTCTAGCCATTGTGTGAGACCCCGGTTTATCCGACTTGTAATGCTTAACCAACCGCTTGGCCCTAGCATCACAAAACAGATAATCCGAGACTCGAGACATGTATACTTCCCAGAAATGCAGTATACACACCTCTTTACAAAGTTCATGCATCAATTCCATTCATTCACATAGAACCGAAGCAAAAACAACAACCAGAAGATGAAATACATAAAGGATAGTTATTACAAAAGAGAGGCCAACCGGCCCAAAGACATAATACATAAAGAAATTTAACAGCGGAAGCAAAAGTGCCATAAGATGGCCATAAACCAAAAGAGCCAATCAGTGTGCCTTTAACCCACAAGGCAACCGACCGGACCGCCAAGCTAGTCGTCGAAACCACAGCACAACTCACAGAAGTGAGGCCCTTGGGGCTCACCTTCTTCCTCTGCAAACAAAAGCAGCCCAGCGAAAACTGGGTGAGTACTTTGAATGTACTCGCAAGATATATAAAAATGATAACAGACCTGAACAATAACTACATGCAAGCTTATTTAAGTGGAGCAGGTTAGGACTCAAATTTTTAAGCGTAAAGCAAGTTTTATTTGCAATAATGTAATAGATGGAAAGCAATTTAACAAATCTGATTTTATTTGATAAAAACAGTAGTAATCAAGTATCAACAACAGTAAAACAGTCCTGGAAGTGACCAAACCAATAGCCACCACAATAGCATGAATTACCCATTCATGCCAACCATGTCAAGTTTTAATTTTTAAAACAAAAACAGTTGTTGAAGTCTAGATCTTGCGGGAAATCACCAAGCGTGTCCATAACCTAGGACGAGGCTATTCGAATAGTTTTATCCCTGCAGGGTGTACCAACTTACCCACATGCCAGACCGCCTTTTTGCCAAGCTATTAAGCACACTTCCTTAGGTATGCCGGCACGGCTAAGTCCTACGAGACCTTTCCAATATTGTGAATTATTCACGAGCCGCCCGTATGGATAGAAACCCATACGTTGTGTCGGAGTCATCGTAAAGCCTCGGTCAACTACCCTTCCCGGGTAAAGCCTTGGACAACTACGACGCTCCTCGAGGTGGAGAGCCTACCGGAATCTCCACCACCGCACACCCAACACAAGAACACGAGAACACATATCATGTTTCACACAACACACACAACCCCCTCCTGCGACTCGGAGATAACCCACGCCAAAGTACTAGGTCAAGAGGGTCCCATATAACCCTCATGTGGTTAGTACGCAAAAGTACTTGGATCAATGGCGCAAGCAACATTTTCGGTCCTTAGGGACACAGGCACCTTTCCTTGTCACACCCAACAATCACACCAACATGCCATTGTGCCCAAGTCAAATCATTTTGTTTCATTTTCGGTTTTACAAAACTAAAGCATAAGTTCTGAACCAAAAATAAACAAAATGATTTGTGTGATCAAGGTCATCGACTAAGTCGATAACCGCCCAATTCTACCGGTAGCTAAGCATTTCTAAGCATGACATCGCAAAGGCAAGTAAAGAGCATAATTAAATCACGGGCTCTAATCCACCAAATGATATTAATAACTTATGGTTGTGGCGGGATAACATTTTAATGGCAACAATGCATTAGGAATAGCTACCTCTAAACAGGGCAAAAATAATTGGACACAAAAGCAATGCATACATGTAATTTGTAAACAAGATATTAGACTTTGAAAGTACTGGGACATTTATGATCAAATATCTTGCCTGCTTGCTGTGGGTCAAGGTGTTGCTGAGGATCAACAATATTATGAATGTGCTCTCCGGATCCTAACGAGAAAGCAAAAAGCAACCGATAAGAACGAATAAAATGCAAAGACCCAACAGTAAACTCCCTCCAAAAATTCAGAAAATTTTACAGTAGCAAGATCATGATTTATAAATAATTTAGCAACAAGAACCAATTGATTTGGATTCTTAATGCCAAAGATATGACCAAAATAACTTTGCTCAGCTTTTATAAATCGAAAATGCTACTATTCATTAGCAAAAATTTCTGGAGCTATACTGAGTCTGGAAACATTTTTAAATTAAAGTCTAGTTAAAAACATAACCAACAAAATTTGAATCAACCGAAAAGGATTTGAAATGAATTAGTTATGCTTTTTACAAGTTATCACATTTTTAAGTTGACAAATAAATCCTTTCGGGAAAGCCAGAATTTTGAAATGACGTGGCCGAACGAGGAGCGTCGATCGTGGATCCGACGGTCCGCGTCCCAGCGCTAACGCGCGCGCGTGGGATTCACAAACCCTAAACGCTCACCGTTGGATCCGGATCCAACGGTTCACGTGGATCAGGACGTTCGGGCGGTCCGAACATTCATTCCGATCTGCACCGTTGATCTTGGATCCAACGGTCCACACGGATTGAACCTTTCGGACGGTCCGAACGTTCACTCAAATCGGGACCGTTGATCTGGGATCCAACGGTCCACAACGACCTACGCTCAAGCGTTCGCCTGTTCTCGTCCAGGCAAAATGGCGGAAAGAAGCGGCTCACGGCGGCGACTCGTCACGGCGGTGCGAGCAAAGGCCTAAAATGAGTTGCTAACAACTCGCGCACCCAAAGGAACCAACAATTTCAGCGGCGCTCTAGAACGCCGGCAAGCCGAAGATGACAGGGATGACCGAAAGCGGTCAAAAGCGAAAATAGCAAATGAGCCTGCTGCGGTCCAAGCAAGCGGGTGCCAAGCAACTAGGGACTAACAAGGGGTACGAGTCCAAAGAAGGCACAAAGAAGGGTTGATTCGGCTCAACGAAGAAGAATGGCGGTTTCTGCCGAAAAGGGGGCAATCCGAAATCAAGCTGCTCCCTGCGGCCAAAACCCAAATTGAGTGAGAGTTAAAGATCACCGAGGTGAGAGGAACCAGAGGGAGCAAGACTGAAATGAATGAAGCCCCAGGGTACCGCCTTCACCGAAGAGCTTGAAGCTCGGCAATGGCAGCAACAGAAGGTTTCAAACTTTTGAGCTCAAGCAAACACAAGAGAGTGTGCTGGAGCTTGAGAGGGGTTTGAAAGGCTTCAATGGAAGGACCAGAGGAGCTTATATAGCGGGGAATGGCAGTGAGCAACGGCAATAACCCTCTCGGGTCAACCTGCCATGAGAGCCTTTGAGAGCGACGGGAGCAGTTGAACAATGGACCCCGAGGAGGAGCACGCGGGCATTTAATGCGCCGAGCTAGCCGTTTAAAGGTGACCACAGAGTGGCGACATCTGGCGCTTCTCCTCTGCTCACGCCATTGCTTGACTCAGCTACGCGCTCAGACCCGAGGAAGGAGATGACTTTTCCACCGTTGGATTGAAATCGGACGGTTCAAAAGCAACGGGGTGATTAGAACGGTTTGAGCGTCCATTTTAACCTGAGCCGTTGATTTGGATCCTACGGTTCACATTGCGCGAGGCGTTCGGACGGTCCGAACGTTCACGCGAATCTGAGCCCTTGATTTAGAATCCAACGGTTTATATGGATCGGCGCGTTCGGATGGTCCGAACGTTCACGCGATCGTGGGCGCTTGATGCCGATCCAACGACGACAACGCTTCGCTCGATCGATCGCGCCGGTGCGATTAGTTGGTCGGGGCGAGTCAAGTGGCTCGAGCCGAGTCCGATTCGAACAAGGAACAGTGAAAACCAGTTAGGGTTTGAATTTGAATAAGCGATCTTTGAGGAATTATTTGGAATAGCAAACAAACTCCAAAAATTATGAAATTTTAACTGGAGCTTCTGACAGAAGAAGAAACCTTATATAAAATTTTCAGAGACTTTTATGCACTGCATTTTTCTCTAAAAATTCCAGAAGGCTATTTTAGGAGTTTGACTAATGTTTGACTTGCCTCAAAAATTATCCAATAATTTCTGAAAATTATGAAATAATTCGAGGTGTTAAACATCACTCCTAGGTTCAATGAAAATTATTTTCAGGGTTGGGCACAAGATTTTCATGAGGAGATTTGTGGTGGTGTCCAAATGGCAATTTGATTTTTGATTTCCCATAATCCCTTTACAAAAATTATGGAACTGATTACAAAAATCAAGATCAGAGAAAAAGTTTTAATTTCTCCTCATTTTTAATACATTTGAAACACAAACCAATTTTGGGATGTTACAAAACCTCCCCCCCTTACAAAAATCTCGTCCCGAGATTTGGCTCACTCGGTAAAGAAAGATGGATAGTCTGCACGGAGACGATCTTCCCTTTCCCAAGTAGCCTCATCCTCAGAATGGTTCGACCACTGAACTTTGAGGAATTTGATGGTTTTATTCCTCGTTCTTCGTTCAGCCTCATCGAGTATGCGAACAGGATGCTCGCGGTAGGTCAAATCTTCTTGGACATCGAGAGTTTCCAACGGAGCTTCCTCTGTTGGAACACGGAGGCACTTGTTTAGTTGGGACACATGGAAAACATCATGTACCCCATCAAGTGCAACTGGCAATTCCAACTTATAGGCAACAGCTCCTTTCTTCTCGATAACACGGTAAGGACCGACATATCGAGGAGCCAACTTGCCCTTGACGCCGAATCGCTGATGACCCTTCAAAGGAGAGACTTTGAGATAAACAAAATCATTAGGCTCAAAGCTCAACTCACGACGACGGCGATCCGCATAGCTCTTTTGCCTGGATTGAGCTGTGCGCAAACGATCACGAATAAGCTGGACTTGACTCTCAGCCTCATTAATCGAGTCCGGGCCAAAGAAAGGTCTTTCGCCTGTCTCCACCAATTCAACGGGTTACGCACTTTCTCCCGTATAAGGCCTCGAAGGGTGACATGCCAAGGCGGCACGAAAGTCGTTGTTGTAGGAAAACTCGGCAAATGGCAAGCACTTCTCCCAGTTCTTTCCATAGGAGAGGACACAAGCACGGAGCATGTCCTCCAACACTTGGTTGACTCTTTCAGTCTGGCCATCAGTTTGAGGATGATATGCTGAACTGAAAGAAAGACGAGTGCCCATAGCTTCTTGCAGACCACGCCAAAGCGGAGGTAAATAGTGAACCACGATCGAAATGATCGTCTTTGGTACCCATGCAAGCTCACAATCACGAGGCGTAGAGCTCGGCTAGACGATCGACCGAAGCTTGGTCTTGACCGGAAGAAAATGTGCCACTTTGGTTAATCGATCAATAATTACCCAGATAGCATCATTCCCCTTTTGTGACGTGGGCAGACCGGTGATGAAGTCCATCCCGATCGAATCCCACTTCCATTCTGGAATAGGCAAAGGTGAAGCAAGCTCGCTTTGGCCGATGCTCGGCCTTGACACGGCGACACCGTCGACGCTCGACAACGAACCGCAATCTCCCTCTTCATTCGGGTCCACCAAAATCTCGGCGGAGATCTTGATACATCTTTGTGGCCCGGGTGGATAGATAAAGGCGAATCATGGGCCTCGCGGAGAATCAAATCCCGCGATTCCATGTCCTTTGGAACCACAAAGCGTTGCCGAACCTTACAACACCATGCTCATCCTCGAGAAGCACTTGGCATTCCGTTCTTGACATTTTCCTTGATGCGGCTTATTCCAAACATCCGATTCTTTGGCGAGCTTAATCCGATCTACCAAGGTTGGTTGCACAACCAAGGCGCGAGGAACCACGCTCAACCAAACCTAAGTTGAGACGCTGAAATTCCTCGGAAGGGTGGGTTGACATCCTTGGAGCAACAAGGCATTGCAATGCGCTCTGATCGAGCGCATCGGCAACGACATTAGCCTTGCCGGATGGTAGTGAATACCCATGTCATAATCTTTGACCAACTCCAACCATCTCTTTTGCACGAGGTTCAGATCTGGTTGGGTGAACAAATACTTTAGGCTTTTGTGATCCGAATACACTTCACAGCGACACCGATTAGGTAATGTCGCCAAATCTTAAGTGCATGAATCACAGTGACCAATTCCAAGTCATGGGTAGGGTAGTTGAGTTCATGAGGTCTCAATTGCCTTGATGCATAGGCCACTACCTTGCCTTCTTGCATAAGGACACAACCGAGTCCTCGACGAGAAGCATCGCAAAAGATATCGAAACCGATGAATATCGGGAAGAACAAGGGCGGAGCGGTGGTCAAGCGCTTCTTGAGTACTTGGAAGCTTTCCTCACAAGCATCGGACCACAAGAACTTCTTGTCCTTCTTGAGCAACTCCGTCATCGGCCGCGATCTTGGAGAAGTTCTCGATAAAGCGGCGATAATATCCCGCTAAACCAAGAAAACTCCGCACCGGTTCATCAAGTAGGTGAACCATGAAAGAACATCGCTGACCTTGCTAGGGTCAGCGGCCACGCCTCTTTGAAAGAACATGACCCAAGAAGGCCACTTCCTTCAACGAATGCGCACTTGCGAACTTGGCATACGGTGGTGCTCACGGCTTGCCTAACACGAGCCTCGGATGCTCATCATGTTCCTCATCGTTCTTAGAATAGATAAGAATATCATCGATGAAGACCACAACAAACTTATCCAAATACTCCATGAATACCGAATTCATGAGGTTCATGAACAAGGCGGGAGCATTGGTTAAGCCAAATGATATGACGGTATACTCATACAAGCCGTAGCGAGTAGAGAAAGCCGTCTTTGGAATATCCTCAGGTCGTATCCGAACTTGATGATATCCCATCCTCAAATCAATCTTGGAGAATACCGAGCTCCAGTTAATTGATCAAAGAGATCATCAATGCGGGGCAATGGATACTTGTTCTTTACCGTTACTTCATTAAGCGGACGGTAATCAACGCACATGCGCAAAGTATTGTCCTTCTTCTTTACGAAGATTGCCGGACAACCCCACGGAGATGAGCTAGGGCGAATGAATCCTTTCTCTTGCAGCTCATTCAGTTGCTTCTTCAATTCCACCAACTCGTTCGGTGGCATCCGATAATGCCTCTTTGAAATCGGGGCAGTACCGGGAACCAACTCGATGACAAACTCGAGATCTCGAACTGGTGGCATCCCGGGAAGATCTTCAGGAAAGACATCCACGAAGTCACAAACTGTTGGGACTTCAGTAATATCTAGAGCGGGCTTCGCTTCAAGCGCGAAGAGATGCGGACCTAGCGACTTGGCTAAAAGCTTAACCTGCCACGGAAAGACTAGATAGAGAGACACACTTCTTGGCGCAATCGATTTGTCCCTTATGCTGAGACAACCAATCCATACCAAGAATTACATCTAGACTTGCTGAATGGAGGAGGATAAGATTCGCAAGGAATCTTACTCCCTCGATCTCAATTGGGACATCCCTACACTCAGATTCAGCCCTCAACTCCGAACCCGGAGAGCGAATGAGCAATGAGACCAACAATGGAGTAAAGAGGAGCTCACTAATAGCAGCAAAAGACTCAGAAACGAAAGAATGAGATGCTCTGAATCAAACAAAACGATGGCAGAATGAGAGTTAATGTAAAGCGTACCCAACACGGCGTCGGGTGCCTCCTGTGCCTCCCTCGGTGAGATGAGGTTGACTCGACCACTACCCACGCCTTGGGTAGTAGGGACTATCTTGAGTCTGAGAAGAACCACCTCCGCGCGTCCTCCATTAGGACGAGGGGCTGCTCTGTCTTCTTGGGGCATTGGTTGCATAATGCCCCTTGTTGTCTGAAGAAGCGGTGACATCCGGTGTCGCGCGAGGCCTCTGGTGACTCGCAGTGCGTGATTGGGGCACGGCTGCGAAGGCGAAGAACAGTCTTGACGGCCTCGAAGTCTTGAAGGCGGAGGGCGGGACCGGAGGCGCCCAACACGAGCGGAAAGGGCGGCTGCGGCCGACTTGTGGGCCTCCCACTTGCGCTATGGAATCCACAAGTGCTCTCCCCGCGTGCTCAGCAACGATGGCCTTGTCCACCAAGGCCTGGAAATCCGGAAAGTCAACGATGGATAGCTTGTCCTGCATCTCCTCAGACAAACCATCCTTGAACTTCTCTTGCTTGGCCTCATCAGTGGCCACCTCTTCCGGAGCATAACGAGCCAAATGGTTGAACTCGTAAAGATACTCCGTGATGAACAGCGCCCTTGCACGGCGACAAGAATTCCTTCTTCTTGACTTCATCAAGCGGAAGGAATATGAGGCGGCGGAAGGCGACGGAACTCCTCCCAAGTGACGGTGTGACCGTCAGGCTGCATGGCGAGAAAGCTCTCCCACCAAGACAAAGCTGCACCCTCCAGCTGGTGCGATGCAAACAGCGCCTTCTCGTGCTCCTGGCACTGCGCTATGCGAAGCTTGCGCTCAACCAGACGAAGCCAATCGTCTGCGTCAAGCGGGTCCTCAGACCTGGAGAACGTAGGGGGTTGAGTGCGAAGAAACTCCGCGAGTCCCCACGCGGTGATGACCACTCCTTGCCCGGATCACGAAGCCTTGGTAAGGCGGAAGTGTTGCGCGCAATGACGTCCAGAAGAACCCTCCTGTCCTCTGCACGGTTGCGCTCGATCTGAAGAAGGACCTCGGCCATGGTCGGAGGAGGAGGGAGATCCTCGTCGACCGGTGATCGCCTTGGCCGCTACGAAAAGCGTCCCGCCATCTGTTACAAGAAACTTTGGTTAAAACTAGACTCAAAGATTAAAAGCCGAAGAAAGCGAAAAGCTAGCGACTAGGGAATGGAAGATCACCCTAACCGAAAGCCAAAACCAATATGTGTATAAACTTAGGCGGGTTTACAAAAGACTCCAAAAGCGGCAAGGAATCATAAAACCAAAGCTCAACTCCCCAATGCAACTAACCCGTATTGAATGAACGAGTAATTGTTTGAGGAGATAAAAATCAGAAGGTCAAGGTAAGATCTAGCACCACTTAAGATCAAGACTAAATCAGCGAAAATAGTGTTAGATACATAGCTAACTAGTATCACATCTTACCCTTTTAACCCCACAAGTTTTAGTTGATTATCCTCTCATTTTCTACCCATTAGAAACCATCGAGCTTCTTTGTCCGGAAATTGAGGTTCTTTGTAGCGATTTGCATCAAGCTTCGGTAGAAGTCTTCCATCCTAGAAACTTCAAAATCGGCACACTTCAATTTGCCAAGCTCGGTGGTCCTATCGAAACCATTGAGCTCATTATCTGAAATTGAAGCGTCTTGTCGATTCGCATCAAGCCTCTAGCGAAACCTTGATCCGAAACTTCAAAACCCTAAGAACTTCAATTTGCCAAACTCAGTGGTTCCCAAAACCCATTTAATCGATAACACTATCTTTGAAAAGGAGGTGAGAGGAAAACAACTTTCAAAACTCAAATTAGAGTAAGATGAGAGGAGAAAGCTAAGATAGGTAAGGAATAAAATCGAGAATTCCTTAAGCTTTCAAAAATCATTTGATACTTTGAAAATAATATTTTCCAAAATATCCTAAAGGCGACCATGCTTGGGTTACTACGGTCAAGATGGCTCGATACAAACCTTGTGAGACCCCGGTTTATCCGACTTGTAATGCTTAACCAACCGCTTGGCCCTAGCATCACAAAACAGATAATCCGAGACTCGAGACATGTATACTTCCCAGAAATGCAGTATACACACCTCTTTACAAAGTTCATGCATCAATTCCATTCATTCACATAGAACCAAGCAAAAACAACAACTGAAGATGAAATACATAAAGGATAGTTATTACAAAGAGAAGGCCAAGGCCCAAAGACATAATACATAAAGAAATTTAACAGTGAAGCAAAAGTGCCATAAGATGGCCATAAACCAAAAGAGCCAATCGGTGTGCCTTTAACCCACAAGGCAACCGAGGACCGCCAAGCTAGTCGTCAAACCAAAGCACAACTCACAAGTGAGGCCCTTGGGGCTCACCTTCTTCCTCTGCAAACAAAAGCACCAAAGTAGCCCGGGTGAGTACTTTGAATGTACTCATAAGATATATAAAAATGATAACAGACACGAACAATAACTACATGCAAGCTTATTTAAGTGGAGCAAAGTTAGGACTCAAATTTTTAAGCATAAAGCAAGTTTTATTTGCAATAATGTAATAGATTGAAAGCAATTTAACAAATCTGATTTTATTTGATAAAAGCAGTAGTAATCAAGTATCAACAACGATAAAAGCAGTCTGGAAGTGACCAAACCAATAGCCACCACAATAGCATGAATTACCCATTCATGCCAACCATATCAAGTTTTAATTTTTAAAACAAAAGCAGTTGTTGAAGTCTAGATCTTGCGGAAATCACCAAGCGTGTCCATAACCTAGGGCGAGGCTATTGAATAGTTTTATCCTGCAGGTGTACCAACTTACCCACATGCGGACCGCCTTTTGCCAAGCTATTAAGCACACTTCCTTAGGTATGCAAGCACGGCTAAGTCCTCTGAGACCTTTCCAATATTGTGAATTATTCACGAGCCGCCCGTATGGATAGAAACCCATACGTTGTGTCTGAGTCATCGTAAAGCCTCGGTCAACTACCCTTCCGGGTAAAGCCTTGGACAACTACGACGCTCCTCGAGGTGGAGAGCCTACCGGAATCTCCACCACCGCACACCCAACACAAGAACACCGAGAACACATATCATGTTTCACACAACACACACAACCCCTCCTGCGACTCGGAGATAACCCACGCCAAAGTACTAGGTCAAGAGGGTCCCATATAACCCTCATGTGGTTAGTGCGCAAAAGTACTTGGATCAATGGCGCAAGCAACATTTTCGGTCCTTAGGGACACAGGCACCTTTCCTTGTCACACCCAACAATCACACCAACATGCCATTGTGCCCAAGTCAAATCATTTTGTTTCATTTCGGTTTTACAAAACTAAAGCATAAGTTGCTGAACCAAAAATAAACAAAATGATTTGTGTGATCAAGGTCATCGACTAAGTCGATAACCGCCCAATTCTACCGGTAGCTAAGCATTTCTAAGCATGACATCGCAAAGGCAGTAAAGAGCATAATTAAATCACGGGCTCTAATCCACCAAATGATATTAATAACTTATGGTTGTGGCGAGGATAACATTTTAATGGCAACAATGCATTAGGAATAGCTACCTCTAAGCAGGGCAAAAATAATTGGACACAAAAGCAATGCATACATGTAATTTGTAAACAAGATATTAGACTTTGAAAGTAATGGGACATTTATGATCAAATATCTTGCACGCTTCTTTGTGGGTCAAGGTGTTCTTGAGGATCAACAATATTATGAATGTGCTCTTGGATCCTAACGAGAAAGCAAAAAGCAACCGATAAGAACGAATAAAATGCAAAGACCCAACAGTAAACTCCTCCAAAAATTCTAAAATTTTACAGTAGCAAGATCATGATTTATAAATAATTTAGCAACAAGAACCAATTGATTTGGATTCTTAATGCCAAAGATATGACCAAAACAATTTTGCTCACTTTTATAAATCGAAAATGCTACTATTCATTAGCAAAAATTTCTGGAGCTATCTGAGTTGGAAACATTTTTAAATTAAAGTCTAGTTAAAAACATAACCAACAAAATTTGAATCAACGAAAAGGATTTGAAATGAATTAGTTATGCATTTTACAAGTTATCACATTTTAAGTTGATAAATAAATCCTTTCGGAAAGCGAATTTTGAAATGGCGTGGCGAGCGAGGCGTCGATCGTGGATCCGGCGGTCGCGTCCCAGCTTAGCAGCGCGTGGGATTCACAAACCCTAAACGCTCACCGTTGGATCCGGATCCAACGGTTCCACGTGGATCGGGCCGTTGGGCGGTCCGAACATTCATTCCGATCTGCACCGTTGATCTTGGATCCAACGGTCCACACGGATTGAACCTTTCGGACGGTCCGAACGTTCACTCAAATCGGGACCGTTGATCGGGATCAACGGTCCACAACGACCTACGCTCAAGCGTTTAGCCTGTTCTCGTCCGAGCAAAATGGCCGGGAAAGAACGGCTCGCCGCCGGCGACTCTAGTCACGGCGGTGCGAGCAAAGGCCTAAAATGAGTTGCTAACAACTCGCGCACCCAAAGGAACCAACAATTTCAGCGGCGGCGCTCTAGAACGCCGGCAAGCCGAAGATAGCGAGGATGATGAAAGCGGTCAAAAGCGAAAATAGCAAATGAGCCTGCTGCGGTCCAAGCAAGCGGGTGCCAAGCAACTAGGGACTAACAAGGGGGTACACGAGTCCAAAGAAGGCACAAAGAAGGGTTGATTGGCTCAACGAAGAAGAATGGCGGTTTACGCGAAAGGGGCAATCAGAAATCAAGCCGCTCCTCTGGCCAAAACCCAAATTGAGTGAGAGTTAAAGATCACCGAGGTGAGAGGAACCGGAGGAGCAAGACTGAAATGAATGAAGCCCAGTACCGCCTTCAGAAGAGCTTGAAGCTCGGCAATGGCGACAATGAAGGTTTCAAACTTTTGAGCTCAAGCAAACACAAGAGAGTGTCTTTGGAGCTTGAGAGGGTTTGAAAGGCTTCAATGGAAGGACCAGAGGAGCTTATATAGCGGGAATGGCGGTGAGCAGCGGCAATAACCCTCTCGGGTCAACTTTGCCATGAGAGCCTTTGAGGCGGCAGGAGCGGTTGAACAATGGACCCACGAGGAGGAGCACGACGGGCATTTAATGCGCCCGAGCTAGCCGTTTTAAAGGTGACCACAGAGGTGATCGCACTGCTGGCGCTTCTCCTCTGCTCACGCCATTGCTTGGCTTCGGTGCGCGCGGACGAGGAAGGAGATGACTTTTCCACCGTTGGATTGAAATCGGACGGTTCAAAAGCAACGGGTGATTAGAACGGTTTGGCGTCCATTTTAACTGAGCCGTTGATTTGGATCCTACGGTTCACATTGCGCGAGGCGTTCGGACGGTCCGACGTTCACGCGAATCTGAGCCCTTGATTTAGAATCCAGCGGTTTATATGGATCGGCGCTTTCGGATGGTCGAACGTTCACGCGATCGTGGGCGCTTGATGCCGATCAACGACGCTGCGCTTCGCGCTCGATCGACGGCCGGTGCGATTAGTTGGTAGGCGAGTCAAGTGGCTCGAGCGAGTCCGATTCGAACAAGGAGCAGTGAAAACCGGTTAGGGTTTGAATTTGAATAAGCGATCTTTGAGGAATTATACGGAATAGCAAACAAACTCCAAAAATTATGAAATTTTAAGCTGGAGCTTCTTGACAGAAGAAGAAACCTTATATAAAATTTTCAGAGACTTTTATGCACTGCATTTTCTCTAAAAATTCAGAAGGCTATTTTAGGAGTTTGACTAATGTTTGACTTGCCTCAAAAATTATCCAATAATTTCTGAAAATTATGAAATAATTTCGAGGTGTTAAACATCACTCCTAGGTTCAATGAAAATTATTTTCAGGGTTGGGCACAAGATTTTCATGAGGAGATTTGTGGTGGTGTCCAAATGGCAATTTGATTTTGATTTCCCATAATCCCTTTACAAAAATTATGGAACTGATTACAAAAATCAAGATCAGAGAAAAAGTTTTAATTTCTCCTCATTTTTAATACATTTGAAACACAAACCAATTTTGGGATGTTACACATTGTAACATCCCAAATATGGATTTGTGTTTCAAATGTAAGAAAATGAGAAGAAATTAAAACTTTTCTTGCATCTAGAAGCCCTTGGTCATTTTTGTAATTCTTTTAAAAAGAATTATGGAAAATCAAATTTAAATCCTCAATTGACTCTAATCAAAGACCTCCTTTGCATAGATCTTATGCCAAACCCTTGGAAATATTTTTCCAGAGTTCTAGGGAGGCTTGGCAACACCTCTGAATTATTTTATGATTTTTAGAAATTATTTGATAATTTTCAGAGGCAAGTCAAAATTGGTCAAACCCTATTTCCCCTCTTCTTGAATTTCTGGAGAAAATTTCAGTGTACAAAAAAGCCCTGAAAATTTTATGGGAGATTCCTCCTGTTGTCAGAAATCTCCAGTTAAAATTTTATAATTTTTAGAGCTTGTTTGCTACCTTAAATAATTCCTCAAAAATCAGATGTTTAAAATTCAAATTCTAACTGGTTTGCGTTGTTCCTCGGGTTCGGATCAGACTTGGGCTCGAGCCACTTGACTCGGTCCAATCAAATAACCGTGAAGGACCGAAATGGCAACAGAGGGGGGGGTGAATGGTGCAATAAAAATTAAGAACTCCCCTTTACTGTATTTAAAGCAAATCTACAAAGCCCTGTGGATCTCTTAAGAAGAGTGAAGCAAAATAAGGGAATCAAAATAAACTTTGATCGTACGCCGAAATCGGAAGGTCCGATTCTACGTGGTAGTTCGCACTCCGGTAGTTCGGGATGCGTGCGGAAGTTCCGCTGCGGATAATTCGCCGTGGACAATCGGAAGTTCCGATTGTCTGATCGAAGAACGAGGCGCTTCGGTTTTTCCCAAAATCCAAAGTGCTAAATCTTGAATGCTCTTCTCGGTCAAGTTTCACAGGACATCATCCTAAGCAACATCTTGACCTCATGGAGAAGAATCGCAAACAAAGATTTAACAAACAAGCCAAAATCGGATTTCTTGAAGAAGGGCAAGAAAGACCAAAACCCGAAATAGACACGATTCTCGATTCCTAGTTCATGAAACTTTGAGGATACATTAGCAATATCAAAGCGAATCTAGATATCAAGTTTCATGCTATTTCATAAGGCGAATCAAAAGATATGCCAAAACCCTAGATATTTAACATGAGAAGAGAGAGAAAGAAGAGGACATAAACAAGTAATCAAAACTCGAGTTTCATTGATAGATATCAAATGTTTACAGATGGAAACACGGAGGAAAGATTACATAAGATTTGGATCATACTCTCCCTCTCAACAAGCTCTCAAAAAGCACAACAAATCTTTTCTAGAGCTAACCTAATTTTCTCTCAAAAAGTCTAACCCTAACCCGTGGTTCTCCCTATTTATAGCCTCCGCTAATGGGCCTCCAACCCATTAAGCCCGCTACACCCGAACGGAACCGCCTCCACTTTTGCCGCTTTGCGAAAAGACCCTTCGCCCTTGCGCACCTTACGGAAGCCTCCGTACACCTTGTTGTGCACGACTCGCAACCGCTTCAAGATTCACGCCGTCTTGACACATCCCGACCGTTCGACCTCAACGCCTCCTGCGCCTAGTCCGGTACACGTGTCGCCACGACTCCATCTTGATGCCTGCATCAACACAGACAAAAACACATCACATAGCATTGCACAATATCATAGCATCAATATTTGTATAAGACTCAAACTCATACAAAATCAAAATCACAATTTAACCTTCTACGCACGAAGCGGACACAATCGGAAGTTCCGCACTTACTACGCGGAAGTTCGATTTCATTTATCCGCACTGTCGTCAGAATATCGGAAGTTCGCGCTCAACAACTGCGGTACTTCGATATCCGAACAACCGACTTTCGATTTTTAATACCGATTTGATATCTCGAGAGAACACTTAATGTCGGTATTATCGGACACTCCGCTACCCCTTGCGGAAGTTCCGATTTCCTTCAATAGAACACAAAACCCAGATAAATCGGAAGTTCCTTTTTCCAACATCGGTAGTTCCGATTAATCGGAACTTCCGCTCCATACACAGCGGTAGTTCGATTTTCCTGACACAGCCCAGAAGCAGCCCAAACCGAAAACCTCAATTCTCAATCTAATTAACACACTTGTCAAATACTCATCACTCAGTGGAGGACCTCTCACATGGTCTCTCAATCTCCCCTTGATGAGTATATTGACAATGCAAAAAGCATAAGATGAGTTTGAGATTACAGTCAACCAAGGTCTAAACAAGAGAATTAAGCTCAAGACCAAGTTGACAAAAGAAAAGACTTGAGATGAGATGAAAGAGCAATTTTTGCACAAAACTCAAGGCTTTTCTTGAAGGCTTTTTCACACACATTCTCCCCCTTTGGCAATAAAATCATCAATATGTAGAAAAGGGAGGAAAAGACTATATAATGTTCGTTTTAAGCATTAGGAGCCATGTAGATTATCCAAAATGACTATTTGAGTATTACACCAAGCCATAACACAGAAGAATGCTATCAAGATCATGACAATCGATGTATAGAAGAGCTAAGACAGAAAGTCCATAATCTGATTAATGATCCAATTCTTTAGCAGGTCAAATAAGTCAAGATTGAAGTCTAGCTAAATATATCCAAGGATGATACAAGCCATGTCAAATAATCTAAGTTGAACCAAGAAGACTCGTACTGAACAGTTTAGAGAGCTACCAGTTGAAGGACTCATTTTATCCAGGACTTGGTCTCTTTGATAATAAGCAATTTTAGCACATTTTCTTTTTAAGAAGACTTTTATGGTTTTATCTCGAGTAAAGCAAGCTCTGAACTAGGTGCCATCCACAAGCTGCCTCCCTGAGCTTCAACCATTTTTTTAGCCATGTGCTAGATCCCAAGCCTTATCGACCACTCCAAACAAGAGACTTAAGGAGGTGATCTTAGGTCATCAAGGCTCCCCCGAGTTCATGCCTAGTGCAATGGCAAGCCGTCTCATGAGAAAGATTTGGTGAGATCAGTTTTTCGCACAAAGAGATCATTTTGCTTTTGAAGTATTTAGACCGGTGATTAGAGATAAGTCATGTTTCTTAACATCTGACATAGCTTACTCAAAAGTTCAAAAGAGATTCAGGACTCAACTCGACCTACTTGACATGGCGAATATCATAAAGGATAGTTTCAACAGACTAGTCTCAAGAGCTATCATGACAAAATTTTAATTCAAGTTTAGCATTTTTGATTACCTTAGCATGGCAAAGACTAAACTACACATAAAAAGTCATGATAGATCTAGCGATTTAGCATAAATCATGGCAAGATGTAAAATAGTGAAAGCAGATCATAAGGGATAATAAACAAGGCTCCATTTGATTATCATGCAATGCTTGATGAAAAGTACAAAAATCGATTCCCTTGAGAATGAGATGCATCTTTTAATTCATGTTGAGTTATGACAAAATTAAGAGTATGGAATAACCAAGAATAAATCCCCACAGACCAAAGGAACAAAAGCGAGAATCGATAAGTAAACGAGAAAAAGCGATCCTTTAGAGCATAGAAAAGATATAGAAGACTATCGCTCGGACATGTTCTTATCTACCCCATATGATTCTAGGACTATCGGTGATCTATACAAACACTAAGGAGCAAACAACATCTGTCTACCCAAGGGTGGCCCGACCCTGCTAGAACCTATAAGAAGTGAGTAAGCTCTACTTAGAGAGGAAGAGACGACTAATAAGCGACATCCTAGAAGCACAAGACAAGAAGTAGCGATCAAAGCAATGTGGCAAGAGAAACACTCTAACCTATCTTTGGAAGGACTTGACCGAAATATTAAAAGAAATGAAACGAGAAAGGGTAAGTGTATAATATAATATAATATAATATAATACAATAGTAGCACAACGCTCCCCCTCACAGTGATCCGTAAGGACAAACCACCCTAAGCTCTCCCTTGAGAGTGGCAAGAAGCTGTCCGGAGGCTTAGTGAAGATATCACATAGGCTGGTGCTCACTCTCCTGGCTGGAGCACAATGTCACCCTTCTCTACATGGTCTCGAAGAAAGTGATATCGATATCTATATGCTTGGTCGAGAATGTTGCCTTTGGGTTCTTGGCAATGCAAATCGTAGGCGTGTTATCACGAGAAGAGTGGAGCAGCGATCGATAGATAACACGAAATCCTGCGGTCGAGACCATCCAAAGCACTTGACTCGACAGGCTGGCTGCGACAGCGTGCTCGGCCTCTGCGGTGGGCTGCGCAACAGGATTGCTTCCTTGGCGACCGGAGGCGAGAGAAGTGCCAATGAATTGGCAAGTGCGAAGTGCTCTTCCTATCTATCCTCTGACCCGGCAAAGTGCGCATCGGAGAAAGCTCTAAGAGATAGACAAGAAGAGGAAGAGTACGGATGCCATAGTCAATGGTAGCTCGAAGGTACCGAAAGATGAGCTTCACCTCTGACGGTGAGATCTGCGAGGAGAAGCTGAAGCCGAGCACAAAGACACACGAGAAAAATGTATATACGGTCTCGAGGTGTGAGGTACAAGAGAGAGCCAATCATGCTCTGAAATCCTTTTGGTCAACAGGTTCGTCGTCTTCATGCGGATCGAGCATTTGTAGATGCCATTGGAGTTGATCTTGGCTTTCCATCATTCATGTCGAAGCGCTTGGGAGGTCTCGAGTGTATTTGCCTTGATGAAGAAAGGTACCCTCCGAGTCATTTGATTTGGAAGCCAAGGAAGAAGCTCAACTCGCCCATCATGCTCATTTCAAACTCCGAGCTCATGACATCGGAAAAGCGGGAAGCGAGAGCATGCGAGGGCCGCCAAAGATAATGTCATCCACATAGATCTGACGAGCGGAAGATCGGTGCCAAGGCGGCGGATGAACAAGGTTTTGTCAATTTTACCCATCTCAAAACCATGGCTCGTGAGATAGGACTTAAGCCTTTCATACCAAGCTCGGGAGCTGCTTGAGTCCATACAAAGCTTTGGAAAGCACTGTAGACATGGTTAGGGTATTTGGGGTTCTCGAAACAGGAGGTCATCGACATAGACTTCTTCCTCAATAAGGCCATTGAGGAAGGCACTCTTGACATCCATCTGGTAAAGCTTGAAACCCTTAGAAGCTGCAAAGGCAAGCAGGATTCTAATGGCTTCAAGTCTAGCTACAGGGGCAAAAGTCTCTTCAAAATCTAGACCCTCAACTTGAGAGTACCCCTGAGCTACCAGCCTAGCCTTGTTTCGAATGACTAACCCATCTTCACTTTGCTTGTTCTTGAACACCCATTTGGTCCCAATGATATTGTGACCTTGAGGGGCTCAACAAGGACCAGACCTTGTTCCTTTCAAAGTTTTCCAATTCCTCGTGCATGGCGTTAGTCCATGACTCATCGAGAAAGAGCATGACAAGCGTCTTTGGGCTCAAAGCGAGGCGACGAAGCGAGAATGGAGACGAGAAGAGAGACAAACCAGCCTTAGAGCGTGTGACACGCTCAAAGAGGTCTCAATGATCGCTCTGAAGGATGGTCCTTTTGAATGTGTCTTGGAGGTCGGGGTGAGATGAAGAAGTGGCCTCTACCTCATGATCGGATGAGATAGGAGCAGGCCACTAGCTTGAGAAGCGAAGGTAAGGGCTGATCTCCTCGAGTGCGGTGGAAGAAGGCACCTCAAGAGGAGGAGGAAGAAGCTGGATCGGGTAAACAACCTTCATCTCCGTCTTCCTCTTCGTCCACAAAGATGGACTCGGGCGCTCTAAAGAACACGAGATATCGAGGCCTAGTCCCGGTGGCCTCATCGAAGTCACCTCCGAGTCTCTAACAATTTACTAGACTCATGATTCCGGACTCTATAGGCACGAGAAGAAGTCGAGTAACCCGAAAGATCCCATCACAAGATCGTGACTCGAACTTATCTAGGTTCCCGGACTTGAGAATAAAACACTTGCAACCAAACACGAAAATGTGAGGCCTGGGTTTTCGCCCATATCTCAACTCATAAGAAGTGCGATGCAAGAGTGCAGAAGAAAAACTCATTAGAAACATGACAAGCGGTAGCAATTGCCTCATTAAAACTTCCTAGGTGTAGAGTACTCATCAAGCATCGTCACGCCATCTCGACCAAGTGCGGTTCTTCCTCTCCACAACGCCATTTTGTTGGGGGCGTATGGAGGCGAGGCGGTGCTCTACACTGTCTCACCACAAAAACTCTCAAAGTAGGAATTCTTGAACTCGGTGCCATTATCGGTCACGGTGCTCGTAATGCACAGGGAGCTCAACGAAAGCCTACTAAAAGACCACGAAAAGAGTAAGCGTCTCATCCTTGAGGCTAAGAAGAACACCCAAGAATACCTCGAGAAGTCATCGACCACGACAAGTGCGTACCACTTCCTCCTCTTCGATTGCACTCTAGGTGGTCCCTCTGTGTCCATATGGGCGATTGACACAGTGCATCTGTCATAGTCCTTTATGGCGGAGGATGTGAGGCGGCAACCATTTTGCCGTGCGGCAAGGAGCACAAACAAGATCCTTGACCATTTTGAGTTTGGCAAACCACGAATGAGATCGTGGCGCTAACTCGGTCGGATGATCAAATCCTATATGACCAAGTCTCCTATGCGAGAAAGTCAAATCACGGGATTGAAGCAATTAAACATCGGAGAGGATCACGGAAGATCGGAAAAATCAGCACGAAAGATCCTCCCATATCGAGAAATCCATAAACTAGACTACAGAAGAATCAAGAATTTTGCAATTGTTTTCTTAAAGCTCACCTCGAAACCGTCATCGGTGGTGAGAAGTGGCGATTATCTGCGGCTTACTTACTAAGGCAACATCTTTTAAAATAAAGAATCATTAATGCTCACAGTACCTTTAGCGATGGCGCCCAAATGAAGCATCTCAGAAGGTGATCGTCTCATCACACAGGCGCGGGCTAGGGAAGAAAACCAGCGAGACTCACGGTCATATGGCGTGAACAACGGAGTCTACAATCCGGACCTTTTCCTTCCCCCGGCGACCACGAGTCAAGCAGAGTAAAGTCTCGATCTTGGGGTGAATCAACAATGATTTTGGCACCCAATCTTGAGTAACACGAGCGAGCAGATGAAGTAGTCAAGCAAGGTGACCTCTATCTACCCTCGCTCTCTGTCACTCAACAAGTCAAAAGATCTCGACTGTTCTTTGAATCCATTGCTATGGAAGAAGCGAGTCGAAGTGCGATAACATCTTGATCTCGCATGTGAGTAGCTATCTCGAAAGGAAAACGAGATCTACCCTCGGGCCGGCGGAGATTACGACCAAAGGGAGCATGAGGACGAAAATCGGAAAACTTCGGAAAAACCAAGTCCTCGATCTTGCCCAAAATCATCGGATGGAACAAACCTAGACCTCGTGTTGGTCTTAGGTGCACTCAAGATCTGGGGTGACCACAGAATGTTCCTAAGAGACTCAACACGATCTCTTGCGCGATCTTGCGCGCTGAAGCAATGATCAACTAAATGTCCATCTTTTTGTGAAGGTGCAATGATACCCGTATACGAGGGCGAAGCTGCGGTGGAATCACCTTCTTTGTCAGAAATCCTTTGAACAAAACCCGCTGACTTAAAATTGACTTTCTCGATCTGGGCTTAGTTTTGATCACACAGTGCTATGGTTTTGAGCACGGCGGTGGATGCTTCCTCATATCCTCTGGATATCATATCCTAGACCACGATTAAATCTGCAAATTTTAGATTTGTCTAGAATGAGATTGAGCTTCTTCTTGCCTCCTACAAACCTCTCGAGAGTGTTCATAAGATCTTGACACTCCCGAAAGAGAGAGTGCAAGAAGAAGCGAGGGAAGAAGGGACAGAGAAGGTAAGGGAAGCGGAAGAAGAACCAACAACGGAGGAAAGATTGGCTTGTGCACGCCTGGCCGACTTTGGGGGCAGTCCTCTTTGCTAGCAGATTGGTTCACGTTACTAGCGTCTCTACCAAACCCTTAGACTTCTTCCCAGCACACACAATACAAGCGGATGATTGTGTCTCTAGAAGGTCCTTAGTTAGCTTCACACATTTTCATCCAATGCAACCAAATCACATTTTAGTTTATTACAATGATTGCAAGGTGAGCTAACAAGGTCCTTAGAAGCATCTTGAGCCAATTTATTCTTGTGATCAATCATTTCTTGAAGCTGCTTGAATCTGATTCTAGTTCGTGATTAACTTAGGGCAGTTTAAACAAGAAACAACGAGGCTCTAGTAAGCGACTTGAAATTGACAATTTTGTGATCCGTTTTAGGTTCATCTTGAGATTATTACAATTTTCACAAGTTTGAGCGAGATCAAGCAACATGGTATAAAGACCTCTAAGCGAATTGTCCTTAACCTCACATGAGGTGCAAGCGATAGCCTCAACGAGTAGTGGATGAAGGAGGTGCTATCCTACTCATCTCTAATTCAGCAAGAAGGCTAATGTTCTCTACCTTAATCATGTCAAGTTCGGAGGACACACTATCATGTAAGGTCCTTAGTTTTCCATATCATCAATCAAAGCCTGACATGTGTCACATTCATCACGGGAGGGAAGCGGATGTAAGTAAAGTGAGCTCCGTGATAGTCTAACTACTTCCTTCTCAACCCAACACACTTAGCCTAGACTTAGCATGGAATCTACCTAGCTTAAGAAAAGCATCATTAAGCTGGTCATAAGTGGGACTAACCTCGTCGGTCGATGCATCTGGCTCATTTGTCGCTCGATTCGCCCGAGGGCCATGAAGCACATCTTAGGAGAAGTTTGCCGTCGTCCTTGGGATCATGATCGTCCTTCCCATCATCGTCCTCCACCCCTCCACCTCGGCTGGTGTCCGGTTAAATCGAGGCGGTGAGGGGCGATGGAGCAACTTCTTAGCCTTCCCAAAGTTGCGGAACTTCTTCTTGCCTTGATCAGTCTTTGAGGGCTTCGTGTTGCGGTTCTTGTCGATGTAGTCGTTCTTGCTTGGACCGCCATAGTCACCTTTGCCCTTCCCAAGCTTGGGACGGTTGCTCGGATGTGGTTGGGGCCACCACACTCGAAACAAATCACAGGACCTCCTCTCTTACCATCCCTCCTCCTCTTGTAAGCATGGGAAAACTTCCGAGCTAGGAGGGCTATTATTCATCCTCAAAGCTGCTCTAGCGATCATCGATTATGTCACGAGAAGCGATTAGGAGAACCCGTATCGACTCGAGAAGAAGATCGAAGTGGGATCGGTGACTAAAGCCATCATTGTGACTTGACCTTGAGAGACAATGTCAATCTCGTGAGTCTTGAGGCGAGTAAAGCGCATCAAGAGTCGAGTCGAGAGGTCGTGCTATCTTTGATGGTAGTCACTTTCATCTCCCAAACCACGAAGATCAAGTCGAAAGCATGCATCGGCGTTATCCGAGTCGGGGTATGTAAGGCCAGACCGCTCGGAGGTTGCTCAAGATTTTGTGAAAGAAAAGCACTCGTCTAAAGATTCACGAGCAAGCATTTCAAATTCTTGTACTCACGCTTGGTGGTCTTGTCGAGCCGTCTTAATCGAGTGGTGCCCTCATGGTATGCATCGAGGTCACCCGGATGTAAATAGCGAAAATCAAATGAGAATCGATCAAACTCATACGCGCAAACCACGAATGATTATGTTCCTTGCCTTAGCATTTGCCTCAACATCGACCATGTTTCCGGCATTGATGTTCTCATCGGCGAGAGCGACAAATCTAACCTTCACCTTTCTCCGGATGGCATACCCACGAGCACGGATGTAAGTTTCCATTCGGCTCTTCGGAAGGGTAATCGGACCATCAAAAGCGGAGGCTTGGTGGAATACTTGTCGTTGCCATGGCTCAACCGGCCGGTTAAGATCTATCAAGAAGAGCTAACGGCTCGATACCAATTGAAGGACCGAAATGGCAGCGGAGGGGGTGAATGGTGCAATAAAATTAAGAACTCCCCTTTCTGTATTTAAAGCAAATCTACAAAGCCTCTGGATCTCTTAAGAAGAGTGAAGCAAAATCGAGGAATCAAAATAAACTTGGTATTACATCGGAAATCGGAAGGTCGATTCTACCGTGATGATTCCGCACTCCGGTGATTCCGGGATGCATGCGGAAGTTCCGCTGCGATAGTTCCGTAGTGGACAATCGGAAGTTCGATTGTCTGACGGAAGAAACGATCGCTCGGGTTTTCCCAAAAATCCAAAGTGCTAAATCTTGAATGCTCTTCTCGGTCAAGTTTCACGGGACATCATCCTAAGCAACATCTTGACCTCATGGAAGAATCGCAAACAAAGATTTAACAAACAAGCCAAAATCGGTTTCTTGAAGAAGGGCAAGAAAGACCAAAACCAAAATAGACACGATTCTCGATTCCTAGTTCATGAAACTTTGAGGATACATTAGCAATATCAAAGCGAATCTAGATATCAAGTTTCATGCTATTTCATAAGGCGAATCAAAAGATATGCCAAAACCCTAGATATTTAACATGAGAGCGAGAGAAAGAAGAGGACATAAACAAGTAATCAAAACTTCGAGTTTCATTGATAGATATCAAATGTTTCTGAGATGGAAAACAGAGGAAAGATTACATGAGATTTGAGATCATACTCTCCCTCTCAACAAGCTCTCAAAAATCACAACAAATCTTTTCTAGAGCTAACCTAATTTTCTCTCAAAAGTCTAACCCTAACGGGGTTCTCCCTATTTATAGCCTCTGCTAATGGGCCTCCAACCCATTAAGCCCGCTACACCGAACGGAACCGCCTCCACTTTTGCGCTTTGAAAAAGACCCTTCGCCCCTTGCGCACCTTACGAAGCCTCCGTACACCTTGTTGTGCCACGACTACTTAACCGCTTCAAGATTCACGCCGTCTTGACACATCCGGCCGTTCGACCTCAACGCCTCCTGCGCCTAGTCCGGTCCACGTGTCTGCCACGACTCCATCTTGATGCCTGCAGTCAACACAGACAAAAACACATCACATAGCATTGCACAATATCATAGCATCAATATTTGTATAAGACTCAAACTCATACAAAATCAAAATCACAATTTAACCTTCTCTGCACAGTTCTGGACACAATCGGAAGTTCCGCACTTACCACAGCGGAAGTTCCGATTTCAGGCTATCCGCACTATCGGGAATATCGGAAGTTCGCGCTCAACAACTGCGGTACTTCCGATATCGAGGCTAACCGACTTTCAGATTTTTAA